>OX276415.1:2482632-3722698 GCA_946251805.1 Cybosia mesomella
GACATATTTACGGATAAATGAAAATCTGAGTGTATGGGGGCGCCTCTAAGCTTTCGGGACCAAGTCAACCTTTTTTTTTTATTGTGCGGAAATCCCTTCGGATACCCCCCCCCCCCGCCGGCCAGCGGAGGCGGTTATGTCGGGCTTGAACCGACTAAAACCGCACGCCGTCTCGGGTCTTAAGTCGCTGGGGTGTGCTATAGAGCATATCCCTCGCACCCCGACAGAGACCAAGTCAACCTCACCTGCAATCCGTTTCACCTGCTAAATGACGGAAGAGGCTCTGATGCAGGCTTCTGTCTTGGGTTAAGGGGTCAGACAGCAGTCGCCACAAAAACCCATAAAGAGAAGGAGTAAGTGAACCCTGAGCTCCGAGATGAAGCTTCGGATGTAACCTGGAACATCGGTAAGATGATGATGAGATCCACTTCATTCCGCGCACCCTCAGACTGTGGAATGATCTCCTTGATTTGGTTTTCCTAAGCGACTACAATATGGGGTTCTTCAAGGAAGAAGGTTTTTACAGGGCCGGCAGCTCGAGTGTGACGCCCCTGGTGTTGCACACGTCCTTAGGCCGCGGTAACCGCTTCCCATCAGGTGGGCCATGAGCTTGTCTGCCACCTGAGTGGTATAAAAAAAATATGATGGAATAGCTCGTTTCGTCGCTCGTTTCTCTAGAGTGGGTGGTAGTAAGGTAAAATCGTATGAAATATTCTATGAAAGGACCGGTTTGTTGAACTATTTAAGTGTTGCACTTAATCACTTAATAATTTGAATTCATGTCTTCTTAGATATTATGCATACACATTATAGGTTAGAGTTATATTAGGGCAAGATGTGTTTTTTAATAAGGGGTTTCAGCAAGATTTTCGGAATACAAGTCAACCTTACCAGACCTGTGAGCCGGTATACCTACTTGCTATCAACGGACGAGGCTCTGGCGCAGGTTTTACTCTCGGGGTTAGGAGGTCAAGCGGCAGTGGCTCCCGTAAAAACCAAATCAAGAGAATGGCAGCAGGGGAAAACGAATTTGAGTGGACCCTTGACTCCGAAGTTTAAGATTTGGATGCAACCGGGATTAATGCTGCTGTGCTGATGATGATGTTTATTAATGGGGTATTTGGGGCCCACTCAGGTCTTCGAGACCCAAGTCAACCTCAATTACTAGCCGGTACATTTGTTTGCTATTAACTGACGAGGATCTGGCGGGGCTATCTCTAGTCGTGACCACTGGCTTCGTTCCCACTTGTGACAAATGGGCAGGCTTTCTTCTCGAGGTTTGCAACCAAGACAATGGATGATATGTTTGTTTCAGGTCGCTAGTCTCATTTTTTTCATTCCCCTTAGAGGGGTAGAGTCCGGCTCCCAGCATGAAAAAGATAGGGTCTCTGTGACGTAGGGGTGGACCGTTAAATCAGAGGTCACAGGTTCGATTCCCGCTCAGTCTGTATTTACTCTGTCTGGGTGTTGCTATGTATAATGTGTGTTTACAGAAAAAATATTATATCTAAGTACATTTATTCACATTCTAGAACTCTTAATACAGCTATGCTTACTTTGGGTCTAAATAGCGCTGTGTAAAATGTCCTAAAATAAAATTAATTACTAGCTTTCACCCGCAGCTTCGGCTTGGAATTCTGTTCCTGTTTCCGCTTCCCATGGGGACCTATTCCAGGTATAAAAAGTAACCTGTGTTATTCCAGATCCATGAGCCATGATCCATTCAGCCGTTGTTGCGTGAAAGAGTAACCATCCATACGTGCATCCATCCATCCAAACTTTCACATTTATGATATTAGTGGGTTTTTTTTTACTTGTAGAAACCCCCACGGTCTTCACCTCACCGGTGCCAGTGATGAGGTGGGTATGTCGGAATCGAACCGACTAAAACCACACGATGTCCTTCCCAAGCGTTCATTTCCGGGCACCCCGGGTACGCCCTTTAAGATGAGATAAAAAAAACACTGGGGAAGTCTATCTCGTAATGTTTCTATTGATTTGACGTTTTCGTCGTTTCAGGATAACACACTGCTCATCTCAGCTACGCTTGTACCAATCACTAGCCTTATAATCTTTGGAGTAGGAAATCCATTAATATGATTTATACTGACAACTATTTACTTACTAAAGCTGCAACTTGTCCTATCATTTCATATGGAATTAAGACTAGTCTATATATATAAAAATGAAACCCGTTTTCCGTTGTCACGACATAGCATGAAAACGGCTTGACCGATTTGGCTGATTTTTTTTTTGTAGTTTTGTAATACTCTGTACAAGGTTCTTACGGAAAAAAATATTAAGAAAATCTCTCAGAAAGATTGAAAAGTATACATTTAATTTTGCAAATTTAAAAAAAAGCGCGGGTAGTAATATGTGGTATGTGTGTGTGTTAGTAAAGTCCTTCTCAGGTATGACGAGACCAGGGAAATAGGTATTCATTGTTATATGGAGGATATTGTAGATTCCAGTTCAAATTGAATAGGTACGCATACATAAGATAGGTCAGCTATACAAAATAAAGTAGTGCATCAAATTTACGCTAAGGCGGTACGAAGTTCGCCGGGTCAGCTAGTATGATATATATGTTATGCCAATACTTATAACGAGCCCCAGTTTAGGTGCAACTCTTGCGCACGCTACTGCCGTTCCCGTATCGGACTGTACAGTCACTTCAAAGTCTGCCACACGGATGCTGTTTAAATGGCCACAGCTGGGGTTGATAGCTTTTCGGCTCTCATCAGAAAACAAATAGCCTCCAGCGGGTCCGTGGCAGTTCCAACAGCCTACTGAAGACTGTGGCCAACAGACTTGATGTGGATAGTGCTATTATGTAGCACTGGACACGCTTCCACATAACCAACGACGCCGTAATTACATATAACCGGTATTTGTAATAGTGGTATCCTGTTATGTACTTATTAAAAAATGTTTAACTTATTATATTACTAACATAGTTTTTTAAGATTATTGTTTCTAACACTATGGATTCCGGTGCGAAATAAACGAATTTTATTTTATTTTACGTATTTATTATTTAATTTAAATCATCTATTTAAGATGCAAAGGCCTACTACTACTTTATTTGCTACTGAGTTGGCAATACTTTGCAGTAATTGAGACACTTAATCAATCTACTACAGTATATATGTATATATCAATCAACTACAGTATAGCATGTAATGCACGTGAAGGAGATGGCGGGGCGCGCCCGGGAGAGGTTTAGAACTCTCCCGGCCCGCCGAGCCCGCAACATTCTAGCCGCGCGTCGCAGGCGACTCAGGCGCCGGATGTCGCTTAACGACCTCCATCCTCCATGAGCGCAGGCCTGCAGACCCCAGCAGAAGCAGGCCGGGACGGTGGGGCGACTAGCGCTCCTCCCCCAAACCGGGGCAAGACGGGGACACCGTGGTTCCCAAACCCGAGGAGGCCATCTCGAAACCGGAGATGGCCCAGGGTCAGTCGGGGTGTGAGGGATATGCTCTATGGGCAACCTTACACCCCGGCGTCTGAAGACCAGAGACGGCGTGCGGTTTTAGTCGGTTCAAGCCCGATATAACCGCCCCCGCTGGCCGGCGGGGGGGGGGGGGTATCCGAACGGATTGCCGCACGAAAGGTACATACATGCCTTTGGATTGCCTGACGTTTGAACCGAATTGAAACGTCAGGCAATCCATAGTATATACCTATACATGATCGCGTTAATTCCCGTTAAATTATTGTATATCTGATGTTTGTTACTCAATCTCTGTAAAGGATCTGGCTGAAATTTAGTACAGGGATAAATTATACTTTGATGTGACACATACTTTTGTCAACGTATCTATACTATTATAAAATTGTAAATTAGTCGTGTCTGTACATTTACAGATACATACACAGATATTTGAAACAAACTAGGGTTATGTTAAATGAACAATTCTGAATACAAAAAAAAGAATTCTTGCCTGTTTGTTAAAAACTACTGAACGGATTTTAATATGGTTTTTAAAATTGGAACGGCTTTGTTCACACTTAAAAACTGCCGTATGTTTGATTGCAATCGGTTAAGTAGAACCGGAGATATGACCGAAAAAAGAAGAGTGACCTCCGCGCAGCAGCTTGTGAGAAATATATCCAATCAATCAGTCCACTGCTGGCCATAGGGCCTCTCCCAATGTATGCCATAGCACCCGGTTCTACGCCTTGCGCACCCAGCCTATCCTAGCTACCTTTTTCACGACATCTTGATAAATCTATTAAATAGGGTAAAAAAGGGTATATTTAGGGTATATTGACGACCTCTGAGGCGTAGCGGTAGAGCATTCGACTGCTAAGCCAGTGGTCGCGGGTTCGATTCCCGCTCATTGCAAATATGTATATTTGCATTGGTCTGGGTGTTATATATATATGTATTTATTTACAAAAAAAAAGTTACTAAGTACACAAGCTTTGCTTTGTTTGGGTCTAGGTGGCGCTGTGTAATATGTCCTAGAATATTTATTTATTTAGATATCACCGCAATAGAGCCTCCAGCGATTATTAAGCGGAACCCGCATGCCTTGTGGGCTAGCCCTGGGTAGATCTCTGATAACTTACGCTGCACTTCCAAGTTGTACCAGGTGTACTGGGCCCTACCAATACCTTCGTGACCCAAGTCAACCTCACCTGCTAGACGGTGTACCTGGAAAACAATGTCAGAGGCCCGTTTTTGCTCCTCCTTTGCTCTCGGGGTTGGATGGTCAGGTGGCAATTCCTTCCAAAAAGCCGACAAACCAAACAAAAATAATTAGCAGACCCCGAGCGTCATGTAGCGTAGGAAGGTCTACCTCCCGCAAGGTGGACGGGTGACCTGGTAAAGAGCGCAGGGACTCGGTGGATGCAGGCCGCTACAGACCGGTCGAAATGGAAGTCAATGGGGGAGGCCTATGTTCAGCAGTGGACTTCCTACGGCTGATATGATGAGCTTCATGTGCAAATTTTGGACGCAACCAGCAAATCGCTAAGAAGAAAATGCATTCCAGCGATCACCATCTTTAGTATAGTTATAATCAAATAATTTATAAAAAAAAAGCAAAATATGTATTTCATGGAATACCGGTATGACCCTTAAATTACAAAAGAAGAGAGTGTTACGTCATTTTTTTTAAGAAATTTCAATGCAACAAACATAGATTTGGTTGTATACATCAATTTTAAAGGGCTACCATAAAAACTATTAACTATAAATTGCGAACATAATACTGACGAAATTATTGTTAGTGCTGCGATACACGAACACAATATTCATTCTCCATAAGACAAACTCAAACGCTTATAAATGCGAAAGTAATTCTGTCTGTCTGCTCTGCTTTCACACCTAAACCACTCAACCGATTTTGAGGAAATTTGTTACAGAGATAGATTAAACCTTGAGAAAGGATATAAGCTATTTTTGGTCACGATAACCATCACCCACGCGGGCGGAGCCACGGCGACAGCTAGTACCTTGAATTAGTTTTGAATTGTTTTTTTAAGTATTATACTTTGTGTAAATGATTTTGAAGTATTAATTGAGACGTGTTTACTTCTTTCTACAATCCCAGGTCCTTTAAGCTGGGCGTGAAAAAGCATCTAGCAACGCTGTCAAGCTTAGGATCATCATTGTACTATTGTGACACTTACAATGGTGGTCTTGATTCTTGAAACTTCAACTTAGCTAAGGTGAGGTAAAACCATACTGACATGCATAAAGAAAAAATATCTAAGTATGTTAATTCGTATTCTATTCGTATTCTTTTTAGGCTATGGATATACCTTTTTTTTTTATCGTGCGGAAATCCCTTCGGGTACCCCCCCGCGTGCCAGCGGGGGCGGTTATGTCGGGCTTGAACCGACAAAAACCGCACGCCGTCTCGGATCTACAGACGCCGGGGTGTAAGGTTGCCCATAGAGCATATCCCTCGCACCCCGACTGACCCTGGGCCATTTCCGGTTTCGAGATGGCCCCCTCGGGACGAGATGGCCCCCTAAGAATAAAAATAAAATTAACTGGATATATGATTATCTATATTTGTATGCTGAATACATGATAATAAATGTAATTGATTGGTATCCTCGTACATATACATATATATTCTCCACTTACTTTCTACTGGATGTTTCAAAATGATATGATCAGTGCTCATTCATTTTACAAGCCCAAGCGATCACAAAAATAAATTTGTAACGTTTTAAAAAAAAATATAGTTGAAACTTTTCACAAAGTTCTTAATACTTTTGATTCGTATCAAAATACTTAGTATTCCGACACGTCTATCACGGTACTAACAACGAACCGAGTGTCACACAAACACAGTAAGCATTGTGATAAGTTGATTGACTCAACCGTTGAAGATTTTTAATGGCTACAACCTGTGCCATCTATCTACCACGGTGCCAAACACATTAACTATGACTCGTCACTTGCCAGTAATAGTACATAGTGTTTATTTTTAATAGTTGAGGAAGTAATTACTTATTAACTACTCATAACATGTTTCATAATTTTTTTTAAAGTGTGCTGGGGTAATTGTAGATCTTTGGGTCAAACGACTTTCGTCATTTATTTTTTTGGTGACAATTTATTGATTGGACTTCGTGCGAAAATAATTTCTAGAGATAGATAGACAGATAAGTTTTTTTTTTTTTTATATTTAGGACTCGTCAATTTGACTTCACCTCAACTGATGGTAAGCAGAAGGTAAAGTCTCAAGAAAGAGGGTCACCATTACATACTCTTACCATGTTAACAATGGTGGCACCCAGCTTGACGGCCTCATCAGAAGAGGATTGTCGTCGCAGCACCACGTGACACCCACCGGTCCCACTAGTGCTGCGACCACAATCCCCCTGCCCGGCTATGCACTTGTTGACCCCTGAACGCAATCAAACCGAAATTGGATTACTATGGAGGGTTTTTATGAATTTTGTGACAAATTCGTGTCATCAAATTTCCACCACCTCTAAACCCTAGTTCGGATTAGGCTAGTAATTTAGAAGAGTAGCGATTAATTTAGTAGCTAAATATGTGCGAACTACAAAAAATTGTCGAGTAATTTAGTAAATGATTTAGTCGAGTCGATACATTTTACTCGATTTTTTCGGGCGAGTAGCGCCTCCCACCACGCATACGTGCTCACTGGTTCACCAGCTAAACAAGTCCGAACCTGTTGATTAGTCGAGTTCATTAGTGGCTGCCTAGCCGCAAATCCACACAACTTTCGGACATTCTCAAACTATCGAAGTATTCTTTGGGATCTTCCAATGCTAGTTTCTTCAGAAGACAATTAGTCCTCCTCGTCCTCTTCTTCTAAAATAGCCATTACGATTAGCTTAGTCAGTTTATTCCCTCTATTGCTCTGCAGCCCGTTCATCTTGCACAACACCACTCACTTGTGTACTGTACTAAACCGTAATGCGAACGATTTCTGTGTAGTAGCGAGTAGTTTAGCCACTAAATTACACGCTACTCTACTAAATTACTAAAGCAGTGCGAACTAGACTTTAGCGATTTCCTGGGTGCGTCCAAAGTATAGTACAGCCCGGGGGTCCGCTTAATATTTTTGATTGGTTTGTTGACTTTAACGAGAGCGACTGGCGTGTGACCTCTCAACGCGGAATCTCGTTCGATGTTTAGCAGGTACATATTATACATGCCTAGCATGTATAATATTAAGTATATACAAAAAAAGTGTATAAATGTATATCCGCATTCAGGAGCCCATAACACAAGCTAGTCAAGTAAGTCTAGAAAGCATACATACACAGGTTACACATACTCACGCCTTTTTCCCTCCGGGGTAGGCAGAGACAACAACCTGCCATCTGCTTCTGTCCTTACATACTTCGCGAGCTTCTTTCACTGTTATTAAACCTTTCATGCAAGCCCGCCGGTTTCGAGTGCTTTTTACCTGCAGTTTTTTCAGTATCTCATTAATTTGATCAGTGTATGTTCTGCGAGGTCGACCCCGGCTTGCCTGCCCACTTACATCTGACTTATATACTTGGTAAAAAAAGCGCAGTAGAAAAATAATTTAATTTTATTTATTTATTTCCTTTATTCAATTTAAAATACATATAAATTATATATTTATATATAATTAAAAAAAAACGAATTTTGTCCAAACAAACAAATTTTGAAACGAAATGTGCCCGATAGATGGCAATAGGCTCGCCCCCTATTACATTGGGACCTTAACATAACTGGCGAATCGTGGGTGTGTAATACACCTTTGCAAATCAAGTGTAAAACAAAAAGCAAAATTTACATTTCAAAATCATAATTCGATTCCCGCTCAGTGCAAATATTTGTTTGCATGAATATGTATATTTGCATTGGTCTGGGTGTTTCTATGTATAATATGTATGTATTTACAAAAAAAAAGTATATAAGTATATTTATCCGCATTCTGGAACCCATAACACAAGCTAGTTAAACTATGCTTACTTTGGGTCTAGAAAGCGCTGTGTAGAATGTCGTAGAATATTTATTATTATTATTATATAATATTAAAATGTTATGAATTAACAATTAATTCGAACTATATACACTTACACAAATTGAATATAAAATTGAATACACATAAATTAATTTTAATTGATTGTAAGAATGCTATTCATCATCATCATCATCATCATCATCAACATATGCTAGTCCACTGCTGGACATAGGTCTCCCCTAATGAGCGCCCTGTCTTCGGCTTGTCGCACCCAGCATCTGCCCGCAGTCTTTCGCAAATCGTCATCCCACCTGGCCGGAGGGCGTCCTACACTACGTTTGCCGAGTCGCGGTCTCCACTCAAGACCACGTTTACCCCAGCGGTTGTTGGTTCTTCACGAGATATGGCCCGCCAAAAATGCTTATGATTTGTATTAAATATTGATTCAAAAGAAATAACAAGATAAAATTGAATTTCAATGAATAAAATAACGAAAATGTTGTGAAGAAATAAAGAAAATAGAGAAATTAAATAAGAAATTGGTAAGTTTCGAAATTGGAAAGGAAAACATGATGATTATCTAAGTATTCTACGCGGTATTTTAAACTAGGAATTCAGTGCAGGATGCGACTGAAATAAATTGAGCTGAGTGAGCAGGACTCTTACTTGAAAATAAGACGTCTTACTACGGTTGACCCCTCTAAACACTCAGCGGTGTCTACACTATCACCATGGCAAATTTGGTCAAGATTGGTATTGTGGTTCCGGAGGAGTACAGTCTCGACCAAACGGCTTAGCCACGTATAAGAGCTTCGCTTCGCTTAGCTCAGTAATGTGTAGGTGAATATCTCGGTTTTTTTCGACGTTTTCTAACAATGAAACCTAGGTAGATCGATTTATCGCCCTCGAAACCCACTGGATACTCCATTTCCTGAAAATCGTTGAAATCGTTTCTGAGATTCAGATTATATATATAAACTTAACTTCACGCCTGTATTCCCGAAGGGGTAGGCAGAGGTGTATTACACACCCACGATTCACCAGTTATGTTGGGACCTACCCAATGTAGAGGGCGAGCCTATTGCCATCTACCGGGCACATAATGAACATTTTATATATATACGTATATATACGTTTAATGGTATTATATAGACAATTGTGATTTGACTACATTTTGATAAAAAATTAATTAACTGTATTCAATGATATTCAAAAAATCGCTTCCCACTTTTGGCAATCGAACCGGTAAAAATCCGAAAAAATAACTTCATTGAAAAGTTACATTTGGGGTTGCGTTTTTTAGAGGACGCAATTTAACCCCTATTTTCAAGATGGCGGCCGTTTGACAAGGGTGGCGACCCCACAAACATGGTTTTAGCTTTACACTGACCCCCTCTACACATCAAAAAAACAAAATTGCGTCCTCTAAAAAACGCAAGGTTAGGCCTAAAAAATGTAACATTTCAATGGACTAGTACTTTTATGGCGCCAATTGATAGGGCCAATCATAAGTAAAAATCTCTCTAACAAAGCTTGTAAATAAAATAAAAGAAAATCCATGAAATCTAAACTGCGGCATAGCCGTGGGACGCCGTGTATAATCCTACTAACGTTACCCGGGGTGCCGGCAATGGACACTTGGGGAGGACACCGTGTGCTCGGTCCGGTTAGTCGGTCCGATTCCGACACACCCACTCTATCGTCGGCACAGATGGGGTGAAGCGCGTGCGGGTTTCCAAAAGTAAAAAAAAAAAATTATAAACGTGAAAGTTTGCGAGTATGTATGTATGTATGTTTGTAGCTCTTTCACGCAAAAATGGCTGAACGGATCTGGCTGAAATTTGGTACAGGGATAGACCGTAATAGCACATAGGCTACTTTTCATCCCGGGAATAGATTCCCATGGGTAGCGGGCACGTGATCAGAATTCTACGCGGGCGGAGCCGCGGGCAACAGCTAGCTCTTAATATATTCAATAAATTCTTATGAAAAATATGTTAATTATAATAATGTCTGTAGTTTATTAGTTTGACCGTTATGTAAAATTATTGTACCAATTTTTTTAAAGCTTTCGGGGTTCAATAGCTCTTGCAAGATAAAAAACAGGAAATTACTGTATCTCGCTTTGATAGTGGCGGCAATCAGTGACATAAGAATTTTTTACGTAATTACTTAGATAAAAGTTGTTAAATGTTGTATTCCATTTATATCGGATAAGCATACAAAAGATTTTCTTTAAAGAATATCAGTAAAAGATATTACTAATATTCCGCCTAACCCCACTAGTTTTACCAAATTATTTGTGGTAGGAGTCGGTTCACGGTTCGGTACAGGAAACACATTATGAATATATCAATCTATTCATCGTATAAAGATACTTCTGCAAAATCATTATTTAACAGGACCGCGATTTAAACAAAACTTGCTGTAAGTTTTTTCTTTATCTTCTAAGAAATTATTATTTTAACTACATGAACATTTGAAGCATTATTATACGTGGCTAAGCCGTTTGGTCGAGACTGTACTCCTCCGGAACCACAATACCGATCTTGACCTAATTTGCCATGGTGATAGTCCATCGATGCATAGTAGACATCGCTGAGTGTTTAGAGGGGTTAACTGTTCTAATACAATGTACCATTGAGGAATAATCACCGCGGCCTTATATAAGCGCGCGACCGTAGTAAGATGTCTTATTTTTCAATTAAGAGTCCTGCTCGCTCAGCTCAATTTATTTCAGTCGCACCCTGCACTGAATGCCTAGTTAATTTTAATACATACAATAAAATTAACGACCAGAATACAAAGAAATAGTGATACAGTTCAAAAACACATGTAACGATATTCTTTGCATAGGTCGGATATGCTTTATGGGCATCTGCCCGACATGACCGCCCCCGCTGACCGCCAGGGGTATCCGAGGGGATTACAGAAACGAAAAAAAAGGACGGCCTCTGAGGCGTAGCGGTAGTGCATTCGACTGCTACGACAGGCGGCGCGAGTTTGATTCCCGCTCAGTGCGAATATTTGTATGCATGAAAATGTCCATTTGCATTGGTCTAGGTGTTTCTATGTATAATATGTATGTGTTTACAAAAAAAAGTATATAAGTATATTTATCCGCATTCAAGAGCCATAACACAAGCTAGTTAAGCTGTGCTTACTTTGGGTCTAGATAGCGCTGTGTAGAATATCGTAGAATATATATACCTTATTTTTTTTTATTTTTTTTTATCGTGCTGAAATCCCTTCGGATACCCCCCCGCGTGCCAGGTTAAAAATATATCTCTGTCAACCACTTCAGGGATTCAAGCGTGAGTATATGTATAAAACATGATCCTAAGTTCGTGCATTAAGTGGTGCGAAACAGATTTGTTCGGGAAAATGTAGACAATGGTACAATGTTTGGATGCTGGGTTTTGCAATTTGCAATCCGCGCAGATGTTGGGACATTCA
Source organism: Cybosia mesomella (assembly GCA_946251805.1). Classification (NCBI taxonomy): domain Eukaryota; kingdom Metazoa; phylum Arthropoda; class Insecta; order Lepidoptera; family Erebidae; genus Cybosia; species Cybosia mesomella. The sequence continues at coordinate 2,494,527 of OX276415.1, forward strand.
CAACCGTCGTATCGAGAACTGGCAGAGTTTTTTGTCCCTTTTTATACCAATGGTGCAGTGAACATGTGTATGGCTTACGAGATTGTGGTTAACCTTGAAAATATATAAGACGGTATGTTACGTGGAAGTCACTTTCCTTTCCTTATGTATTGGTTTATCATAACTTTCACGGGAACGACTTGGATGTCGGTCCCGTAAAAGTTATCATCATCATCATCATAGTGATTTCCAAGATGCGTCCAAAGTTTACGCTTTGGAACCTAAGCTCCGCTTATTGTTTTTTTTTTTAAAAGAATACTAGAAACCGGAATTACTAATATTCCCCTAACCCCTCCAGCTAAGCTAAATTGCTTGTGTTAGGAGTGGGTTCACGTCGATAGTGTAATGGCCAGGATTCGAACCAGGGACCTCTCGACCGTAAGGTCGCCTCCTTAACCATTAACCACGCCCACATTCTATCATCGCACCGCTCGCCACAGACAGGGAATTCATCCTCACACGTTGCGACCGGAAACGGTGCGTACAGTTAGGTATGGAAGGCACTTCATTCCGCGCACCCTCAGGCTGTTAAACCGCAAGAATAGTTTATTTCAGTTATTTCCATAGTATTATGAGCTATGGCATTCTCCTTTGGGGTAATGCCGCAGATTTAAATACAATCTTTGTGCTGCAAAAGCGGGCGGTGCGGGCAATTTATAAGTTGGGCCCAAGAGTCTCCCTCCGAGAAAAGTTCAAAGAAATAAACATTCTAACTGTAGTTTCCCAATATATTTTTGAAAATCTTTTGTATGTTAGAAGAAACATTTCCAATTTTTTAAGGCTTTGTGATATACATAACGTAAATACTAGACATAAAAACAATCTTGTGGTTTGTAATAGTCGACTCCACAAGATTAGTAATTCCTTTCAGGGTAACTGTATACGCTTCTACAACAAGCTTCCTAGTGAAATGAAGAATCTACCTCTTCATAAATTTAAAAGCCAAATTAAAAGTAAACTCTGCCAAAAAGGTTACTATAAAATTCAAGACTATTTAGACGATAAACAAGCTTGGATATGAACTGTTTGATCTCTCTCTATGCTACTCAAATGGAATTTTGTACTTAGGTTAAGTAAATATGTTTGTAAATAGACCAAAAAAAAACAGCCCGCTGAGTTTCTTGCCGGAGTCTTCTCAGGACAGGGCCGCGTTTCGAACCGGTGGTCCATTTGCCAAACATTAGATTATTATTTTTTTATGACGTTTTGTAAGTTTCGTATTAATGGTCTATGCAGAATAAATGGTTTTTGACTTTGACTTTGACTTTGTTGAATAATCTCCCTGCTGTGGTTTTCCCAAGCGACTACAATATGGGGTTCTTCAAGAAGGGCATTAGAAGGTTTTACAGGGTCGGCAGCGCGAGTGTGACGCCCCTGGTGTTGCACACGTCGATAGGCCTGTCACCTGAGTGGTATAAAAAAAGAAAACAATTAAGTTACCGACGCTTTTTTTTAAGCTAACGCCGGTTTTTGATTGGTATGTCGGCTTTTCCGGGAGCAACTGCCGTCTGACCTCCCAACTCTGAAAGGTGCGCCTGCTCCAGAGTCTCGTCCGTTGTTTAGCAGGTGCACCGACTTACAGGTGAGGTTAGCTTGGGTAGAGCCCTGTACACCCGTGGTTTGTCTCGACTTTTACAGGAGCAATTGCTTTTTTTTATACCACTCAGTTGGCAGACAAACTCACGGCCCACCTGATGGGAAGCGGTTACCGTGGCCTCTGGACGTGTGCAACACCAGGGGCGTCGCAATTGCGCTGCTGACCCTGTAAAAACCTTCTAATGCTCTTCTTGAAGAACCCCATATTGTAGTCGCTTGGGATAACCACGGCAGGGAGATCATTCCATAGCCTGAGGGTGCGCGGAATAAAGTGCCTTTCATACCTAACTGTACGCACCGTGTCCGGTCGTAACGTGTGAGGATGAATTCCCTGTCTGTGGCGAGCGGTGCGATGATAGATTGTGGCCGTGGGCATCATAATCAAACAATCCTTCTGAACACACCCCATTATAAAGTATATATAAAATATTTCTGATCTCCTAACCCCGAGACCAAAAGACGAGGCTCTGGTGTGTAGTATATTTAATCTATGTATAATACCTTATAACCTTTTTGTTGTATTCTTCATTGTCTCTGTTTGAGTCTTAATATAATAAATTTTAAATGCATTGACAGGCAAAAAAAAAAAAAACCTAACAAGAAGATTAAAAATTCAAAGATCAGATTCGGACGACATTCTTGGGAGAGTCATGAAGCTGTAAACATGGCATAAGAAAGGTGTATCTGATGGAAAAAGACACCTCAGTTTAATCATACTTTAAAGTCAAATGAGTTTCAATACTGGACTTCATAAATTGCTCTAGTAGAGAGCATTTTAATATCTCTTCTGTTCTAGCAAATCTATAACAAGAGGCTACTGCAGTTCTTAACACGTTTCCTCACTGTTGCGTTTCCTCACTGTTGCGCGTTTCCTCACTGTTGGCGAGTGGCTCGCTATGGCTATCCCACAATTGGATTAATGAGATTGCAATCTCTCTTAATAATTTGAAGATTTGAAATCTTACTGTGAACTGTTTATAAACTTTAAGTGATATTATTTAAGTTTGTGTATTGTGCTGTGAATTGTGGACATTATATATATTAATACCCCCCTTAAAATCTTCATTTTCTCTCCTCCTGTATTCCTTTCTTTGTAATCTGGCGTACGCTATCCTGCATAGGATAACGTTACGTTACAGGTGCATCGTCCTTCAATCAGCATATGGACTCCCTTATAATCAAGGTTGGTTTGGGCTCCGAAGATCTTGTTGGGCTTACATCCAAATTAGACGGTGCATCCAGGTGAAATCGACTCCCAACCCAGAGAGAAAAGTAGTATACAAACAACTGTAATTCATTGTAGGGTCCCCACTGTCCTCAGACAAGCGGTTCAAATTCGTGTAGGTCATCCAGTTGTGCCCTACATCCTCTCGGGCATGTAAACTCTGACCCACTAGTGGCATGTTCTCATGGGAGCCAGTTTAATGTATGTAACCTCAATAGATATAGGCAAATAATAAGGTTTTGCCAAACGCGAGGTCGGAGCGCACGGTCAATGCGTAAGTGTTACGGGATGGCGGTTTGCAAGAAGGAAGCAAGAACCATTATTATATAGACTAATGAAATAAACATACTAGGTCTGCAATTCATTCTGCTGTTGCAAAAATTGCAAAAAGCAATTTCACCAGGACTTTTTCTAACGGTGATAATTCCTCAATGGCTAGTCTGATTTTCGTTTTTCTTTTTTTGTCTTGTGTATATGAACAAGTTACTTAATTAAAACCAATCGTGTGAATGAGGCTTTTTGTTCATTGAGAAAACAGATTTTAATTATTTTTTCCGATGATTCCTCCGTAGTACTTTTAATTATCCTAGCCTTTTTTTTTCGGATACTCCCCGCTGGCCAGCGGGGGTGGTTATGTCGGGCATGAACCGACTAAAACCGGACGCCATCTCGGGTCTTAAGGTTGCCCATAGAGCATATCCCTCGCACCCCGACTGACCCTGGGCCATCTCCGATGTCCTTTCCATCAGTAACATCTTTGCTTGTGTGAAATTTCATTAGAATCGGTTCAGCCGTTTGGTAGGAGAAGATAGTCTAACGAAATACATGAGTCGTAGCATCATAGCAGTCAAAGCTTCGCTCAATCATCAACATCGTCAGCATTACCTTAGAGTTATTCTCGGTTGCATCACCTCGGAACCTCCTCCTTCTTTTCCTCTTTTTGGTTTGGCTTATACAGGTTTTATGGGAGGGACTATGCTCTGGCCCCCTACTCCAAGAGGAAAACTAAATGATATGAAAATGTTGATTATCGCTCGCTTAGTAATGTGCCCGGTAGATGGCAACAGGCTCGCCCCGTATTACATTGGGACCTAAAACTGGCGGATCGTGGGTGTGTTATACACCTCTGCCTACCTCTTCGGGGATACAGGTGTGAAGTTATGTTTATGTGAAAGCCTGCGTCAGAGCCTCACCCGTCAATCAGCAGGTATACAAGCTTGCAGGTGAGGTTGGCTCGGATCCAAAGGTCTTGATGGGGCCCTGTACCGATTATTTTTAATTTATGTTATTTTATTATGTAATCTGTTCCCGATGCTATTTAGCAGCCGCTAGCCATTACACGGGGACATAGCGATAGAAAAAGATAAAAAAAAGATAATAAAAATAATTTAATAGATTTAGATCGGAAAAACAGAACATCTAGGACGGTACTTGAACCCCGACCAGTCCCTTTTAGGAGGAATGCTCTGACCAACTGAGCCACCAAGACACGTCCCAGATATTCGAAATTCTCCGATATATTATATACGTCTCAAGGCGTCACTTAATTCTTGCGTACTACGGTACGGAACTATGGTTTTCCGATCTAAACCGAAAGGAAACCATAGCTCGGAGAACCGATAGCCGATGGGGCAGAAAGGTTCTGAAGTGGAGAGCACGTGACGGCATGCGCAGCTTAGGAAGGCCTGGCAAGCTGGACAGACGACCTGGTAAAGAGCGCAGGGACTCGATGGATGCAGGCCGCTACAGACCGGTCGAAATGGAAGTCAATGGGGGAGGCCTATGTTCAGCAGTGGACTTCCTACGGCTGATATGATGATGATTATATATTCGTGTATTCATCATCATGCCCCTAGAGCTTTCTCGGTTGCATCCAAAGATTGCACTTAAGAGCCCGCGCACTACTTATTAGTTTTGATTGGTTTATTAGTTTTTCGAGAGCAACTGCTATCTGACCTGCACCACAGTTAGAATCCGTTTTTTGGCAGGTGTACCGAGTACCAGGTGAGGTTGACTTGGGACTTATTTTTATTGTGGTGGCCACTTTTCAGGTCTTTTAGATAATGACTAACTTCTTCATATTGCATAACGCCATCCACATGACATCATGACATAACACAGAATTAAATACCAATTTGTCATATTCTCGGCCGTGGTATGATCATCACACAACACTGGGCTGTGATGATGTGGTTGAGCATAAATCGACGTTTTCACTCGTCCAAAAGAGTTGCGGATTTTACTGCTTACGTAGAAGTCTACTACACTTGGTATGTGTAAACTGCAATAGTTATAAGGTTGCCTGGAAGAGATCGCTGTTAGCGATAAGGCCGCCCATTGTACATTTATTAACTTAAGTCGAGTATTATTTATTTATTACTACTTTTATGGTGTACAATAAAGAATATTTTATCTTTTATAGATTTTTTTTTATAGATTTGGATCGGAAAAAGAGAACATCTAGGACGGACTTGAACCCGTAACCAGTTCTTTACGGGGGTATGCTCTGACCAACTGAGCTAATTAGACCCATCCCAGATATTCGAAAGCCTTCGATATATTAGAAACGTTAAAAGGCGATGCCGTAGCCATCTATGATAATTCTTAGGAACTAAGGAAACAATGAATGACTTTTCAATCATTTTTAAACATTGTCTTTGTTTTTATTAGTTATGACTAATGCATCTATCTTTACTAATTACTCAATAAATGCAATGCACAGTCGCTATCGGTATTAACTTAACTTAATCTTAACTTAACTTAACATAACATAACATAACATAACATAAACTCACGCCTATATCCCCGAAGGGGTAGGCAGAGGTGCTAGCACCCACGTTTCGCCAGTTTATGTTTAGGTCCCAATGTAATAGGTGGCGAGCCTATTGCCATTAACCGGGCACTTATAAACCTGCGATAAATACACACATAACTTCGAAAAGCATCGAAAAGTCATTGGTGTGTGCCATGGTAATACCTGGGATCGAACCCGAGACCTCGTCTCAGCAGTCCTTTATCCATATCACTAGGCTACCGCGGCTTTAATCTTAACTTAACTTATTATATATTAAACTAAAATTGAAAGTGTTAAATATGTCCTCAGCAGATTACAAAAATAATCAGGGCGAGCGAAGTGAACCCTATCATTATTCCACAATCTATGTATTTTTATGGTTACACACGAATGTATACATGAAACTTATAACAAAGATACAATTCCTAAAATTTTTGTTTGTCTGTCTGTTTGAAAGAGGTAATCTCTGGAACGGCTTGGCCGATTTTGATGGGACTTTCACTGGCAGATAGGTAATGTTACAAGGCATAGCATAGGCTACTTAAATTTTAGAAAATTTTTAAGGGATTCGTGCAAAAAAATTGAAACCCATAAAATTGTAAATAAAATCTAATTTACTCTGGACAAGGTGGGCTGATTTTGACTGGTAGATAGGTTACTTTAATTTTAGAAAAATAATTAGCGTTCCGTGCAAAAGAACTAAAACCTTAAAAATCTAAATCCAAGCGGACGATGGCACGGGCCCAACTAGTAAATCATAAAATAATCCTTGCATTCAAAAATAATTTTGTCCCCGTGACCATTACAGCTGAAAATCAACCGAAACGTCAGGTTCAATCAAAGTAACATCAAATAAATTGCGATAGAATCCGTTAAAAATAGTTTTATTTATTGAAATAAAATTATAATAATAATAATAATAATAATAATAATTTATTTTGCACAAATAAGAGTTAACAATGATTAACACAATTATCTATTACAGCTCAAAGAAGAAAAACATATCATAATGTGGTACGTTGGCACCTGTTCTAATATATTTAAACATTGTATCACAGGTGTATTTTTAACGGATTCTTATCTTATCATCATCTTATCTTATCATTGGATAATTAACTCTTTAAAAACTGTCTTCAAAATTATTACTAAATATAAAACTTCGCGAGCCCTACTGAACCACCGATTTAAGTTACTTTATTGATTTATTAGTTAAGATTGTGAATTTGTTAAGTGTTCGGCACTAACTTACTGCGACGGTACGTTACGCGGCGTTTGATTTGATATCTCGCACGTCAGGTTGGAAAGAATAGTGAGCTACCTGTCAACAGGTGGGGTACAGGCGCTCCCGTTACGTATAGCTCATTTACTATTCCGTTCTATTTAGGCCCAAAGTAAGCATAGTTTAACTAGCTTGTGTTATGGGTTCTAGAATGCGTATAAATATCATCATATCAGCCGTAGGAAATCCACTGCTGAACATAGGCCTCCCCCATTGACTTCCATTTTGACCGGTCTGCAGTGGCCTGCATCCACAGAGTCCCTGCACTCTTTGCTAGGTCGTCTGTCCACCTTGCGGGAAGCCGTCACGTGGTCTCCACTCAAGAACCTTTCCGCCCCTACGGCCATCTGTTCATATTTAAATACATTGTTTTTGTAATCACTTATATATTATACATAGAAAATAGAAACACCCAGACCAATGCAAATAGATGTTTTCATGCATGCAACGTTTTCACAATACATTCATACATGCGTACTGCTAAAGAGTGGAATGCCTTGTCTGAGTCTGTGTTTCCAGAAGCATATAACCTGGGAGTCTTCAAGTCTGGAGTGAACAGGTAGGTGAACTTCTAGGCAAGTGTGCTCCACCTTCGACCACATAATCACTTACCAACAGGTGAGATAGGGATCAAACGCGAGCCTAATACCAATTTAAAAAAATCGCACTTAGCGAGAATCGAACCTGTGACCTCCGATGTAGCAATGAAACGCTCTACCCACGGAGGTCATCATCAAAACAAACTATTAATTAGTATGTTCATAATTATTTTTTTAAAAACAATCAATGTTACCAGCCCGAAAAGAAATATCAATACGATCAAATACTCCTGACAATAAACCTCACTTAACAAGTGCACTAATGATGAATAGACAAATAGCTCTATTGTCAGTGTGATGTGTAACCGACACCTCAATGACTGAAAGGTCGCAGGTTCGAAGCCGACTGCATTCTTGTGCAAGGTCAACGATGGTACCCGATAAGTGGTTTTCTAACACGATTTTGATTTGTCATGCTTTTGTTATTAAAATGTTGAGTAGATTATTGTGTTCAGAATTGTCCTTGACGTCTATGGAATGGTGATTTTTAAATTTAGTGTTGCCAACGGATGTATTTTAGGATGGGTTGCTTATTCATTTAGAATAAGGATGTTTTTATGAAGCATTTGTCTACATGGTGGATATTCCACTCAAACGTACGAAACGCTTTGGGAATTCGTTAATTGTGCGTATTGTGTAAAAAAATTAACGATAATATTTGAATAATTTTCGCGGGCATACTAGAACGGAGATAATCAGAAATAAGCCGGAGGAATCAGACCTAAGTCGGAGGAATCAGAGCTAAGCTGGAGGAATCATAACTAAGCCAAGAAAATAGGTGTGAAACTGCACGCATTGCATAATGAATATTAATTAAGCAAATCGTAAAGCCAATTTAAACATAGTGCGAGATATTTATAAATACTAAAATAGAAAAACCACCTGATAAATTATCTTAACAGCCTCCGTAATGAGCATTAATTTACATGTACGCGATTCCGTAAAAAATCGGACAATTGCGAAGTGAACGCATTGACAGGGTGCCGTACGACGGATTATGTTCACATATTTTTGTGAGTCAACTTAACGTACATAATACTGGCTGCAGCTATTGGCTTTGTCCGTGTAGAAGCCTTTCGTCCCGGAAAATTAATGTTTTCTGAAGTAAAAACTATGTTATTATTGGCAGGTTCTCAGAATTAAACACATCAGTTGAGCGGAGATAGAAAGACATGAATTACTTTCATATTTGTGAACATTTTTACATACATGTCGGAAGAATCGTTAGTTCGGGACGTCAATTGAATTATGAAATATATGTTATTGAATATATGCACGACCTGTGTAGTGTTTTTGAGAAGTTTATGTGAATAGGTTTTATACGTTGAATTAAATCTATTTCAACGTTTCGGTTGCTTTTAAGCAGTCATAGTCTCGAGGAGGCACCTCACCGTTTGTTTCTAAATATAATGTGTATGCATTTACAAAAAAATTAATCTAAGTTTTCAGTAAGAGCCACCAAAAAAAATTCAGTACTTTAGAATTCATGTTACGTGCTTTAATGAAGTTTCAGTATGATTCCACTGACGTCGTTCGCGTAAGGATCCCTAAACAGAAACAAAATGACACAACTACCATCGAAATTAAACGATCATACAACAAGTGAAAGTTGTATCATAAAGTGTAAAATATTCACGGGCTATAAATCTGTTTTATAGTTATTTGTTAAATAAATGACTCTAATTGCTATTTTGGTTACATATTGTGAAGTTTTAGATGAACTAATAATTGTATTGTGTAGTTATGCCCTGTTAATGATGTAAGTGCACTGTCAAGTATTGGCCAAGAACTACTGAAGGGTTCTAAAGTATTATAGGGGAGAGAGGAATCGTTCCTCGGCAGCCTTCATATTCATGATATTGCAGATTAAATGCAGAAGACCGCCAGGCAACGTGCGTAACCAATTGAGGTGAATAGATGGCATCCCAATAATGTGTGTAGTCGAGGAGGAAAAGCTGGTAAGCGGACTCCGGGCTCGGAGATGAAAGCCTTGGATGCGAGTGGGGCTCAGCGCTGAGATGATGATGGGGATTCGATCCTCAACAATACGTCGGGGACATCAACGTTGGCGGTCAAGGTCGGTCAGTGTCTCATACATATCCTATCCCCCTGACAGGTTCCACGGTAAACTAGGCAAGTGTGACAAAACACCGTGCGGTTTTAGTCTGTTCCTCATCGTTATGTCCGGTGTGGTGAAGCCGCAAAGAAGAAGAAGAAGCCGAAGAAGTGCACGCATAAAAAAGGGGGTGTATAATATTTGGCATAAAAACAGGTGGCTTATTATCACTTGAGATTTTTGCTTTAGGAATTATTGTGTCAGTAAACAGTCAGGTGCGGTTCCAACCCCCAACTTCTCGATGACTAGCCACAGTACACAGCCACAGCGTCTACAGCAATTACAGTCCACAACTTACAAAATGTGCATGATCGATTCCTTAGATCGATACCATACCGATTATCCCACATGGCAAGGGAATTATGTGCCATCATGTGACCTTTGTCGATGGTGTAATTTAGCTGTCGATTTACGCCGAAACCGCCGTCATTTACCGTAAGATATGACGTTAATAGGCTACCAATTTACTGTGTTTTAGAATTTGATGTGAACGTAAGTGGGTTATATGTATTTGAATCAAGGATATGAAATCAGGAGGACGTGCTCTAAGGGCCTTAGGGGCCATGCATAAATTACGTTACACTTTAACGGACCCCATTAAAGTACAAATAGTGATAGGTAGCGAAGTCTGACATTGTGTGACAAGTTGGGGGTCCGAAATTTTAATACGTCGCGTCGGAACTAATTTCGGAACTTTTGACATTGCAGATATGCCATTGGGTATATTAAGTAGGAAGTAGGATTAGTATAACATAACATAACTTCACGCCTGTATCCCCGAAGGGGTAGGCAGAGGTGTATTACACACCCACGATTCGCCAGTTATGTTTAGGTCCCAACGTAATAGGGGGCGAGTATATTGCCATCTAGCGGGCACATTATTAAGCGAGCGGCAATCAACATTTTTTAATACACACATAACTACGAAAAGTCAGACGTGTGACTGGGGATTGAACTGGAGACCTCGTCTCGGCAGTCCGTTACGTACAACACTGGGCTATCGCTGCTTTTAGGATTAGTAGGATAGGATATTAGGATTGTTTTACGATAGAAGTGGCAACCTTTCTAGTTAATCATGCTCAATCATTAAGGACTGTCGCAACGGTATATCAGATAAGCCTTAATTTTATTGGCGCTCGGATGTATAAGAATACCGTATCTAAAATCATCGTGACATAGAACAAAAATCACTGTACTTAAATATGATTAGTATTTTTAGCAAACTTTCTCTTTAGATCGCCAATGCAGATTAAATTTTGTTAATATCAACTGTACTTGTTATATGACTGTCTTAATGCCTCAACGGTTGTGAATACAGCAAGTGTGCATGAGGTAGCAGGTTCGATTTTTAGTCAAATTTAAATATGAAAAAACTATGCGACTGACGGCATTACGCTCGCGGGTTTCCGCCTAGAAATACCAATAACTAAGTAGGTACCTACATGTTATATATCACACGCTGGCCGAGTGCCCGCCGAGCCTGCAACATGCTCGCTGCGCGTCGCAGGCGACTCAGGCGCCGGGGATCGCTTAACGACCTCCGTCCTCCATGAGCGCAGGCCTGGGGGCGGCAGGTGATGTAGCCTTTCACCCCAGCAGAAGCAGGCCGGGACGGTGGGGCGACTAGCGCCCTTCCCCCAAACCGGGGCCATCTCGAAACCGGAGATGGCCTAGGGTCAGTCGGGGTGCGAGGGATATGCTTTATGGGCAACCTTACACGCCGACGTCTAAAGAGGAGACGGCGTGTGGTTTTAGTCGGTTCAAGCCCGAAATAACAGCCCCCGCTGGCCGCCCCTGGGCAGCCGAGGGGATTTCCGCACGAAAAAAAGAGGTACATGTTATATAAATGAAGACGGAGCGACTGACTGATTGGCGTCCAGAACGAACAAATGCCTACGCGGAAGATGCCCGACGGCATTTTTTTTTTTTTAATATTTAGGACACGTCAATTTGACTTCACTGATGGTAAGCTGAAGGTAAAGTCTTAGGAAAGAGGGACACCATTACATAGGTACACGTACCATGTTAACAATGGTGGCACTCAGCTTGACGGCCTCATCAGAAGAGGATTGTCGTCGCAGCACCGCGTGACACCCACCGGTCCCACTAGTGCTGCGACCACAATCCCCCTGCCCGGCTATGCACTTGCTGACCCCTGAACGCAATCAAACCGAAATTGGATTACTATGGAGGGTTTTACGCAAACGTACACGGTGGTACCTACCCGGCCGAATTTTGTGACAAATTTGTGTCATCAAATTTTTACCACCAGTTTAATCATTTCAGCATTTCCGTCTCATGTAACGTAGGCGTAGACGTATAGTATCCATCTTACAAAGGCTTTCTTCTCGGAGTTGTGTGGTTAGATGACCGTTTCTCCTGGAAACCAATTAAGAGGAGTATATGGTGATAGGGTTTACAGGACCCTATCAACATTCTAGAGGCCGAAGCCAACCTCACCTGCAAGTCGGTGCACCTGCTAAACAACAGACGAGACTCTGGCGCAGGCGCACTTTTCAGAGTTGGGAGGTCAGACGACAGTCGCTCCCGGAAACGCCGACATACCAATCAGAAACAACAAGCGGACATCGGGCTCCAAAGTGCAAGTCGGTAGCTTAGTGGTTAAGGAGTCAAACTTACGATCGAGAGGTCCCGGGTTCGAATCCTCGCCATTACACTACCGACGTGAACCCACTCCTAACACAAGCAATTTAGCTTAACTGGAGGGGTTAGGGCGAATATTAGTAATTTCGGTTACTAGTAGCCGCGGTAGCCTAGTGGTATGGGTAATGGACTGCTGAGACGAGGTCTCGGGTTCGATCCCAGGTTTTACCATGGCACACACCAATGACTTTTCGATGCTTTTCGAAGTTATGTGTGTATTTATCGCAGGTTTATAAGTGCCCGGTTGATGGCAATAGGCTCGCCACCTATTACATTGGGACCTAAACATAAACTGGCGAAATGTGGGTGCTAGCACCTCTGCCTACCCCTTCGGGGATATAGGCGTGAGTTTATGTGTATGTGTATGTGTACTAATATTCTTTAAAAAAGAAAAAAAAAGAACTTTGGACGCAGCTGGGTAATCGCTATGATGGTGGAAACCGTCTTTGGATGCAAGCAGGATCACATGGATTATGTTGAAATATATAATGTATCGCCTAGCACCACAAACCAAGTACACTTTCAACCGCAAACGTGTCACTACACTGGCATTTGTAAAATGTTCAAGGTTCGTATCCCGTAATTAGACTGTTCGAATTTATTTATCGCTCATCTTTGAAGGTAATTGCGATATTGAGTTATGTGTGTAAGGTATGAGGGCACTAGGGCACGCCGCAATAGCGGCGGTAAGGCCCACCATGGAGGATTAGCTAGAGAGGCGACACGGAAGCCTCTCGTACCGACTGACGCAGGAGATCTCCGGTAAGGGGAGCTTCGGGGACCACTTGCATCGGTTTTTTTTTTAATAATAGTAATATTTATTTATTTCAAAAGTTACATTCTTATGAACACAATTACAGTACAGTATATACAGTTGACTGTTTTGTTTGATGAAGTCTGGCACCCTGGATTAGGAAGGTGTCAACGTCTGAGTGCCATCACAGCGACGCGAGCGAGGACTCGGGGCTACACACTCTGGTTGACTGCCCGGCGTGGCAGGTGCCGAGGCGTGACCTCGTGGGAGTCCTCTCGCTCGGCAGCATGATTGCGGCAATGGTGGGCCGCCGTCGCGCCCGGGAAAGTTCTAAAACTTTCCCGGCCCGCCGAGCCCGCAACATGCTCGCCATGCGTCGCAGGAAACTCAGACGCCGGAGCCGGAGGTGGCTCAACGACCTCCGTCTCCATGAGTACAGACCTGGGGGTGGCAGTTGAGGCCGCCTGTCACCTCAGCAGAAGCAGGCCTTACACCCCGGCGTCTGAAGACCCGAGACAGCGTGCGGTTTTAGTAGGTTCAAGTCGGCGGGGGGGTTTCCGAGGGGATTTCCGCAAAAAAAAGGTGTGAGGCCACTTTTATAGACCGGCAAAGGTCTGCGAACGTATATTAAAGTTCTAATATTGATCTTTTGAGGAGTTCTTAGTCAGTCTCGTGAAATCAATTTTATTGTTAATACATCAGTTAATATAAGTGTCAATAGCTGTGGTAAAGGAGTCGGCCTTACGATTGAGAGGTGCCGAGTTCGAATCCTAACCATTACACTACCGGCGTGAACCCACTCCCAACATAAACAATTTAGCTTAGCTGGAGGGGTTAGCTGGAATACTAAGAATTTCATTTACTAATACTTATTCAAAAAATAGATTCACATCCATATTAATAATTAGTATGTAATGTTTTATGTATGTTTTACTGTATATTACCTATATCTAGTTATTTATAATGCTGATATGTATATTTATTTCACTATTTCAAAGTACACCAAACGAGTAAGGTGTCATCCTCATACAGTGCAATCGATACCATCGCGAACCAAGCGGTTTGGTGACTTCTTTTTTTGTCGGACCATAAAGCACTGGAACGCTTTACCCACACACGTGTTCCCTTCTACCTACAATCCTGGGCTCTTTAAGCGCGGCGTGAAAAAACATCTGCTGAGGCCGTCTAGGTAGGGGCCACCATTCTAGGGACAATCTCTGGAAATGGTGGCCACTACTTTTTGGACCTCACCTCAGCTTACCATCAGGCGGGCTGCAATCAATTTGACGGACTAAATATTAAAAAAACCCTAAAACTTTTTACCCTATATATTACTCTCCATTCTATGTTTGCCTGTAAGAAAAAGCGTCAGAGCGAAAAGGCCGCGAATTGTATGTACTACAAATTGTATTTCGGATTCGTGTTTTTAATGTCCTTGGTGTACAATAAAGAGATGTCATTATTATCATTTTTTGTATTCATCTTAAATATTTATCTGTCTTTTAAGTTTAATTTTCTTTAAAGTTATTTATAACTAGTTTTACAAAATCATTTTAAGTTATTGTAATAAGTCAAACTGAATAAAAATCCCCGACATGTGTCTTACAACTTATAAATTATAATTTGAAATACACTTAATAAAAGAACCGGCCAAGTGCGAGTCGGACTCGCCCATGAAGGGCATTGAAGGGTTCCGCAGCAGCAAGTAAAATTTTGATATTTGAGGTGATTGAATGAAAGGTAAATTGCGGTTTACGATTTATGACGTATTAAAAAAAAACTACTTACTAGATCTCGTTCAAACCAATTTTCGGTTGAAGTTAACATGGTAATGTACATCATATATTTTTTTTAGTTTTATCATTCTCTTATTTTAGAAGTTACAGGGGGGGGGGGGAATCATTTTACCACTTTGGAAGTGTCTCTCGCGCAAACTATTCAGTTTAGAAAAAAATTATATTAGAAACCTCAATTTTATTTTTGAAGGCCTATCCATAGCTATCTCACATGTCTGGGTTTGTTGAAATTTTTTTTTTGAGTTACAGATTTTTGTTTGAAAATCTTAATGCGGTTCACAGAATACATCTACTTACCAAGTTTCAACAGCATAGTTCTTATAGTTTCGGAAAAAAGTGGCTGTGACATCCGCCGGACAGACAGACAGACATGATGAATCTATAAGGGTTACGTTTTTTGCCATTTGGCAACGGAACTCTAAAAAGGTACTATTGTTATTATTATATTTTCCCCTTCGTTAACGTCTCCTACTGAACTATGAAACTATTATCTATTTAACAGTCTGCATGTGTGCTGAATGGTGGTCAACTGTCTTACGTTCTACATTGCACAACACCCACGACCAAGTAGGAAGGCGTGTCACGGAGATGAAAATGGTGCAGTGGATGTGTGGACACACGGGTAAGAATCGCGTGAGCACCCCCTTTACCTACGAAGGCCTTCATGTCCTCACGGACCACCGCAGACAAAATGCAGGAGAGTCGCGCCTTCGCCTTCGACCCCGTCGGATCCCGAGGCCCATAAAGTGCTGGCTTGACTTCTTAGACGGTGACATTCGAGCCAATGGCCTCATTGCCAGGGAAAACCCAAGGACGTGCGAAGTGGGGGATGAAAGTCGGAAGGAAGACCCGGGGCACCGAGGCGGGAGCCTTTTTTTTTTTTTTTTTTTTTTTACGTGCGGAAATCCCTTCGGATACCCCCCCGCTGGCCTGCGGGGGTGGTTATGTCGTGTCTCGACTAAAACCGCACGGTGTCCTCCCCAAATGTCCGTTGCCGGGCACCCCGGGTAAGCCCTCGAAAGGATAACCCCAGGGTTGCCGGCGGACTTTGGCCGCCACAGCGGCCTCGCCTGGTGGGGTCGGGTTTTATCCCGCTTCGGTGAGTTGGCAGGCGTGTGTAGGGCACACACGACACGCCTCCGCCACGGCCTGCTTCTGTAAGGACGGCGAGTCGGCCAACTGCCGTCCTCAGGCCCCGATCATGGCGGGAGCCTCAGATATAATCGGGACACACCGCTGTTATGACGATGATGATGATTATTGTTCGGGATCCCCGAGGCGGGAAGAAGGGGAGCCTTATATTTTATATTGTCGGGAGACAGGACCATCTATAAAAAACCGGTTCCATCCAAACCATCTATAAATTGGACTCGCGCCTGAAGCGATCCGTACCATTATATGTATGAAAACTTGTAAGTACCAAAATTCACCTTAATTTTCAACTTTTTATATTTTGGAATTTATGCTTTATTTGTACTGTAAGACCTTGCTTTTTGCCAATGTTGATACAAGTTTTTGCGAAAATCTAAATTTACCCGTATCTTTTTATCATGCTGACTCAGGACCTTGATTTTGATATAACTTGCTAGGTCCACTCGTTACTTAGAAAATAGGTTGTGACACTCGGACGGACAGACAGAAAGACAGACAGACGGACAGACGGACAAGAGAGTGATCTTATAAGGGTTCCTTTTGCTATATTTTGATTGTTAAAATAATATATATATATACGAAAAGCTAAAAAATGTAATAGAAAATTATTGGAATTGGAAGTAAAGCCAGATTTAAAGTAAATTTATTAATATAAACATAATCGCATTATCCGTCTGAGGGTCAAAATTAAATGCACAATTGTTGCAATGAATGTCCTCAATAAACGCAGTATAATACAATTTTTATTCATTCATTCTGTCTATTGATAAAACCGCAGACGTCTGCGATTATGCGAGAACAATATTGCGTAATTTGTAGCTTGCATTTAACGAGCCAAGTACATCTATTCATTGCAAGTTTTGGACATTGGTACTAATTGAAGAATAGTTCCGTCATTTATATATGTCTTAAATATATATATATATATATATATATATATATATATATATATATATATATACTAGCTGTTGCCCGCGGTTCCGCCCGCGTGGAGTTCTGATCCCGTTTCCGCTACCCATGGAAACCTAATCCCGGGATGAAAAGTAGCCGATGTGTTATTCCGGATAATAGTCTATCCCTGTACCAAATTTCATCCAGATCCGTTCAGTCGTTTTTACGTGAAAGAGCAACAAACATCCATCCATCCATCCATCCATCCATCCATTCATACTTACAAACTTTCGCGTTTATAATATTAGTAGGATATTATTTTTTTAAAGAATATTAGTAACCGAAATTACTAATATTCCTCCTAACCCCTCCAGCTAAGCCTAATTTTGCTTGTGTTAGGAGGTTCACCTCGGCAGTGTAATGGCCAGGATTCGAGCTTTTTATTTCTCACTGGTTGTTACAGGAGAGACTGTTGTCTGACCTCTCAACCCTGAGAGGAGAGTCTGCAGAGAAACTTCGTCCGTTGATAAGTAAGTGTACCGACTATCATCATGCACCTTCTTTTGATTTGGTTTAATTTTTTCATTTGAGTGCGGTGTTAATTTGTTTTTCCCTCCCCCAAACCGGGGCAAGACGGGGACACCATGGGTCCCAAACCGGGTGCGAGGGATATGCTTTATGGGCAACCTTACACCCCGGCGTCTGAAGACCCGCGACGGCGTGCGTTGTAGTCTGTTCAAGCCTGACATAACCACCCTCGCTGGCTCGCTGGTGGGGGTATCTGAGGGGATTTCAGCACGAAAAAAAGGTTTTAATAACCTTTTTGCAGTAGCTCCTGTTTACGGCAGTAGACAGTCCACTATACTTCTGTCTACCTCTTCTACAAAGACGCGAGTATATAAATAAAATAATAAAAATAATGAACAATTATCACGAGGGCAGCTTAACCCAGTAGCGGCCAAAACTAGTACCTACTACGTATAAAATAAGGCTTAACGAAACGTGAACATTAAATTAAACATCGTCCTATATTATGTAACATATACAGGGTGTATTGAATTTTTTAACATAACATAACATAACATAAACTCACGCCTATATCCCCGAAGGGGTAGGCAGAGGTACTAGCACCCACGTTTCGCCAGTTTATGTTTTAGGTCCCAATGTAATAGGTGGCGAGCCTATTGCCATTAACCGGGCACTTATAAACCTGCGATAAATACACACATAACTTCGAAAAGCATCGAAAGTCATTGGTGTGTGCCATGGTAATACCTTTTTTTTTTTTTTTTATCGTGCGGAAATCCCTTCGGATATCCCCCCGCCGGCCAGCGGGGGCGGTTATGTCGGGCTTGAACCGACTAAAACCGCACACCGTCTCGGGTCTACAGATGCCGGGGTGTAAGGTTGCCCATAGAGCATATCCCTCGCACCCCGACTGACCCTGGGCCATCTCCGGTTTCGAGATGGCCCCCTCGGGTTTGGGAACCACGGTGTCCCCGTCTTGCCCCGGTTTGGGGGAGGGGCGCTAGTCGCCCCACCGTCTCGGCCTGCTTCTGCTGGGGTGACAGGCGGCCTCACCCACCACCCCCAGGCCTGCGCTCATGGAGGACGGAGGTCGTTAAGCGACCTCCGGCGCCTGCGTCGCCTGCGACACGCGGCGAGCAAGTTGCAAGCTTGGCGGGCCGGGAGAGTTCTAAATCTCTCCCGGGCGCGCTCCGCCATCTCCTTCGCGAGCATTACATGCTCGCAGAAGGAGGTGGCGGCGGCCCACGCGCTCGCGCTCCGCACCATTGCCGCAATCATGCTGCCGAGCGAGAGGACTCCCACCCCGATGGCTGCCACGAGGTCACGCCTCGGCGCCTCCCACGCCGGGCAGTCCGCCAGCGTGTGCAGCCCTGAGTCCTCGCTCGCGTCGCAGTGATGACACTCAGGCGTCGGCTCCTTCCTGATCCGATGCAGATGGTCCCCGAAGCACCCCTTCCTGGAGATCACCTGCGTCAGTCGGTACGAGAGGCTTCCGTGTCGCCTCTCCAGCCAATCCTCCATGATGGGCCTTACCGCCGCTATTGCGGCGTGCCCTGCCATGGTAATACCTGGGATCGAACCTGAGACCTCGTCTCAGCAGTCCTTTACCCATACCACTAGGCTACCGCGGTTACTTGAATTTTTTTACTCGTTTTAATTAAGGGTATATTCCCCTAATTAAAACGTAGTACAAAATTAAATTAAATTTCTAAGCAATTAGTAAGCTTATTTTTCTTACAGATTTAGATCGGAATTCTCAGTTGCTTAGAGCATTGCCCCTGTAAGGGACTGGTCACGGGTTCCCGTCCTCGATGTTCTCTTTTTCCTATCTAAATCTATACATAGTACTAAAATACAATCGAATTCATACGGGATTAGTATTTTATGCGCAAACTTATGACACAAAATTATCAAGGTAATTTAAAATGCATTCTATAACAATTATCCTTCGAGCATGTTCCTAACTCCGTTTGGGTCGGCTTTGAGTCTAACTACGAAACGACTAAACTTCGATATTTTCCATGAAGGGGCTGCCTTTACAACCCACTGGCGATCAAGATAAGAAGTAATGTTTATATAAACTAGGTCTGCAAGGCGAATCGCTGATTGCAATGTTGAGCTGAGTGAGACATCGTGAATCAGATTTTGAAAATTTTGAACAGTGATCATTCCTCCGTGGCAAGACCGATTTTGAAAATTCCTTTTTAAAGTCACAACTCTGGACATGCTTTCTGAGCGTGTAAAGTTTGGTCACAGTGTCTCGAGCGGTTATTATGTAATTCCATCTGGAATTTTTACGGTAATATTTTAACGGTTATCATTCCTCTGTGGTAGCATTATTTTTTTCAAAATATATCCATAAACCTTCCTCTGATTGACCTCTTTAATCATGCCAAATTTGGTTCTGATTGGATTAGTAGTTTAGGAGGAGACCTGTGGCAAAGAAAATCCTGAAGTCTGGTATGAGGAGCTTTCGCTCGACTTCGTCTCACTCAGCTCATAAGTAGAAGTAGGTAATAAATAAAACCTTTAACCTTAGACGAACGCGCCACCGAGGTTGTTAAGTACAGTGTAAAATTAGCGCTTCTATATTTGTCTGCAACCGTCTTACGAATTTTCGAATCAGGACACGTGACCTGCACGTGTCCTGACGCGAGTTTAACGTTTTTTACCCATTACAAATAAAGTGCACAATAATCCACAAGTATGAAAGGCACGGATAGAAAGTATGAGAGGAAGTATGCAAAACGAATTCAGAATGAAAGCGTGATACTGATATTGTATTAAATCTACTATATTATATATCATCTAAATAAAATATAATACAGTAATTCAATTAAATTTTTAAGCATTTTGTATGCTTACTTTTTCTAAAGATTTAGATCGGAAAAAGAGAAGATCTAGAACAGGACTCGAACCCGCGACCAGTCCCTTACAGGGGGAATGCTCAGCTGGTCAGAGCATTCCCCCTGTAAGGGACTGGTCGCGGGTTAAAGTCCCGTTCTAGATGTTCTCTTTTTCCGATCTAAATCTTTATAATATAGTAGATTTAATACAATATAGTATAAAAATATAAAGAAATGAACCCTAAGTGGGTTTTCGAAAATTTTGTAAAAAGCGTAGCGGAAAACTGTATTGCAAAAGAACAGGCTGTGCCTTCAGCCGAGAGGTGTAAGAATTAAAAAAACAACTGGTTGCACTCCGGGAGTGCCGGCAGAAGTGAAAACTTGAATATTAACGTTGTGCATTTTTGATATTTTGGAATGGTTAGGGAATAATTTTGCACGAATTGCTTTAATTATCAGTATAAAAGTACCTACTATCATTTATGTGGTAACCTACAATATTCATATATCGTACACAAACATGACAATTTGACGAAGTCAACGACCACTCATTAGACGAACGCGCCACCAAGGTTGTTAAGTACAGTGTAAAATTAGCGCTTCTATATTTGTCTGCAAACGTCTTACGAATTTTCTAATCAGGACACGTGACCTGCATGTGTCCTGACGCGAGTTTAACGTTTTTTACCCATTACATAAAAAGTGCACAACGCCGCTAAAGAAAAGAACTAGCCTTCAAAAAAAGAAACCCACTGACGATATCGGAGTTCTGTAGTTAGACGGTCCTCGGACTTTTTAGGGCTCCAAGCTCCAACTACCCTTTTTTTTTTTTTTTTTTTTCGTGCGGAAATCCCCTCGGATACCCCCCCGCCGACCAGCGGGGGCGGTTATGTCGGGTCGGTTACTAAAACCGCACGCCGTCTTGGGTCTGCAGACACCGGGGTGTAAGGTTGCCCATAGAGCATATCCCTTGCACCCCGACTGACCCTGGGCCATCTCCGGTTTCGAGATGGCCCCCTCGGGTTTGGGAACCACGGTGTCCCCGTCTTGCCCCGGTTTGGGGGAGGTAACGAAGACGTAGACGAAGACGTAGATGTTAGACTTAATTTCCACGGAGTTCCACAAGGGAGTATCTTGGGCCCCCTGTTATTTCTTATTTATATTAATGATTTACCTAGAGCAATTCATAATCATGATTGCGTTTTGTTTGCGGATGACACCACCATTATTATTGAATGTGATAATATGAACACGTGTGAAAGTAAATTAAATATGGTTTTACAAGATGTAGGGAAATGGTTACATAGTAATGCACTAAAAATAAACATTGCAAAAACAAAAATTATTCACTTTAGGTCAACTAAAATCAAAGACATAACTTTCAATATTGAGTATGATAGCGTGACAGTCGGGAGGGTGCCTAGCACAAAGTTTCTAGGTGTTATAGTGGACGAACACCTGACATGGAAAGCACATATTGACAATGTTAGCAAAAAAATAAATAGATTTGTATTTGCTTTAAAAAAAATTAACAATGTGACTTCCAGGAAAACATCACTAATGGTATACCATGCATATGTCTGCTCTATAATTCGGTATGGTATAATAGTCTGGGGGTACTCATCTGACTTGCAGCGGGTCTTTGTTGCACAAAAGAAATGTATTCGTGCTATATTTAATATGAAATGGTCTGAATCATGTAAGCCGATTTTTACATCTGAAAATCTTTTGACTGTTCCTTGTATATATATCTACGAAGTAGCCAAATTTGTAAAATCTAACAAGGAACTATTTGAAATGTACAATAATATAAATAAGCGGAAAGTTACACAAATGCAACTAAAAATGCCAGTACCTCGACTTGAGATGTTTAGAGTGAGTTGTGTCTATATGGCACCGCTTATCTATAATGCGTTACCTGAGCATATAATTAATCTACCGTATCGTAAATTCTGTCTGGCTTTACGGAAATGGTTAATAGACGAGAGCTTCTACTCCGTCAATGATTTTCTAAAAAAGTTTGCCTCCCGCTCTTATCATTTTAAAAATGCATTGCAATAATAATATAATTCATGTTATGTAATGTAATATTAATATTGGCTATTGACATATAATTATTAGGAATTTGATAATTTATAATTTTGCATGTGTGTCAGTTTGTATTAAGTGCTTATTGTATTTTATAATTAATTGTTAAAATTCAATCCAATTGTATGTTTGCATGCCACGAGCAATGGCAAAATGTGTCTTATGCTCATAAATTTTAATGTGTCACCTTTATACTTACCACATTTTAAGCAAATAAATCTATTATTATTATTCTCTTTATTACAATTAAAATACATATAAATTATATTTTTAAATACATTCTATATAAATAAAAAACAAATATATTTAAAAATATAAAAAAATATTATTATTATTATTATTATTATTATTATTCATCTGGTAATAAGCATAGTTTAACTAGCTTGTGTTATGGGTTCCAGAATGCGGATAAACATACTTATATACTTTTTTTTCTGTAAATGCATACATATTATACATAGGAACACCCAGACCAATGCAAATATACATATTCATGCATACAAATATTTACACTGAGCGGGAATTGAACCCGCGCCCCCTGTCGTAGCAGTCGAATGCACGACAGCTACGCCGCAGTGGCCGTCATATTTAAACTAGCTGTCCCCCGCGGCTTCGCTCGAGACATACTTTGATCCCCGCGGCACCTATTTAACCCATACCTACATGCCTGTAATTTATTAGTTTCACTATAATGTATGGAAATTTGCCTGATTTGTTGACATATATGATTACTGATCCGCTCCCCTGGATAGTAGCGTGATGATATATAGTCTATAGGCTTCCTCGATAAATAGGCTATCCAACACAAAAATATTTTTAGGGATTTTCTTTAGAAAAGCCCTATTGCTATCGAGTTGTCGTCGACGTCGTCGTTGCCAATTTTCTGTCACGGTTTTGGGTATGAAGGAGATGAGCTATCGAGTTGCTGTTTTCGGTAATAGATTCGTGCTGGGGTGAACCATTGCAAGATAAAGAAAAAAAAAAGCTCGTCTCAGGAATTCAACTTGTTTCAATTCGTACCACTAGTTCCTGGGATTAGCGCGTTCAACCAAACTAACTCTTCAGCCTTATAATATTAGTACAGATGTGAAAGTTGAGATGGATGAATGTTTGTTACTGAATCACGCTCTAACGGTTTAACGGATCTGGCTGACACTACTAAACTACACTACCGAAGTGAACCCACTCCTAACACAAGCAATTAAGTTTAGCAGGAGGGGTTAGGGGAAATATTAGTAATTACGGTGACTAATATTCTTTAAAAAAAATTGCCTTTTTTTTTTTTACGTGCGGAAATCCCTTCGGATACCCCCCCGCTGGCCAGCGGGGGTGGTTATGTCGTGTCTCGACTAAAACCGCACGGTGTCCTCCCCAAGTGTCCGTTGCCGGGCACCCCGGGTAAGCCCTCGAAAGGATAACCCCAGGGTTGCCGGCGGACCTTAGCCGCCACCGCGGCCTCGCCTGGTGGGGTCGGGTTTTATCCCGCTTCGGTGAGTTGGCAGGCGTGTGTAGGGCACACACGACACGCCTCCGCCACGGCCTGCTTCTGTAAGGACGGCGAGTCGGCCAACTGCCGTCCTCAGGCCCCGATCATGGAGGTCGGTAGTCCCGGGCGTAGATGAGTCTGCGGCGTCCTCGCCGCAGACTGCGAAACTCGGGGGGCAGGGTTCTCTCCCGCTCCCTCTCCACCGTCTCTTTCGCGCGCATTACCTGCTCACAGAAAGAGGCGGCGGCGTGCCACTTGCTCCCGTCGGAGACCACGGCCCTCACCATGGTCTCCGACGAGAGAACGTCCACGCCCAGGACCGCAACGAGATCCCGGCGTTGACTCGCCCACGCAGGGCACTCCACCATCGTGTGGAGCGCCGTGTCTTCGCCAGGATCCTCACAGTGCTGGCACTGCGGCGTTGTCTCCCGGTGGATGCGCCACAGATACTTACCGAAACACCCGTGTCCGGTAACCATCTGGCACATCCGGTAGGAGAGGTCCCCATGGTCCCTCTCCTACCACTCCTTCATGATCGGTCTCACCGCCGCAATGGTGGATTCCCCCCACCTTGGGTGCTCAAGTCGCACCCTCCATGTCTCCATGAGTTCCCGGTGGAGCTGGGACCGCTGAGCCCTGATTTCTCGGGGCTCCGGCCTATAGCCCCGCTCCAGCGCCTCCTTGCGCCACTGGTACAGCAGCGCAAGGGCTCTCGCTTCCACGTCCCATAGAGGGGTCCCGGCTAGGAGACATGCCGCCTCGACGGAGATCGTGCGATACCCCCTGATGACTCTGACGGCCATCGCTTTTAACGGGCTGTTTAAAATTGCCTAACCTAGCAATGTGTCTCTTTTTAGGGTTCCGTACCTCAAAAGGAAAAACGGAACCCTTATAGGATCACTTCGTTGTCCGTCCGTCCGTCTGTCAAGACCGTTTTTCTCAGGAACGCGTGGAGGTATCAAACTGAAATTTATATCTAATACCTACTCAAGTCTACTGTCCCTTAGAGCTGTGAAAAAATCAAACTTCTAAGCCAAAGCAATCAAAAGATACAGCCGTTTATGCCGCAAATTTCCGCAATCATATAATCAAAAATATTTTTGAAAATTTTAAAGTTACTACTTCTTCTAACCTAGAGGTTTGTACGGAACCCTCGGTGTGCGAGTCCGACTCGCACTTGACCGGTTTTTTTACGTGTGGAAACCCCCACCGGTGCCAGCAATGAGGTGGGTATGTCGGAATCGAACCGTCTAAAACCACACGGTGTCCTTCCCAAGCGTCCATTGTCGGGCACCCCGGGTACGCCCTCGTAATATACCTTGCAATATGCAATCTACTTGGTTGCCACTTCGCCCCAAGCTCCTTAAAATACACCCTGTATCACTACATTGCTATAACGCTACCGGTCATTGAATACTCAACCAAACTACAGTTTTATCGTTGAAATAACTGCAGGTCGAATGTTATAGGCAATGTGCTTAGTGTAGCGA
This sequence comes from Cybosia mesomella, assembly GCA_946251805.1. Taxonomy (NCBI): domain Eukaryota; kingdom Metazoa; phylum Arthropoda; class Insecta; order Lepidoptera; family Erebidae; genus Cybosia; species Cybosia mesomella. The sequence goes on from OX276415.1 coordinate 2,519,870, forward strand.
ATTCGACTTGTGTAAGATCAGGGCCGTAAGCTTCAAGAACATTTCACTGTAGGTACATTTGCTTAGGCCGCCTGTCACCCCAGCAAGGCCGCCTGTCATCCCAGCAGAAGCAGGCCGGGACGGTGGGGCGACTAGCGCCCCTCCCTAAACCGGGGCAAGACGGGGACACCGTGGTTCCTAAACCCGAGGGGGCCATCTCGAAACCGGAGATGGCCCAGGGTCAGTCGGGGTGCGAGGGATATGCTCTATGGGCAACCTTACACCCCGGCGTCTGTAGACCCGAGACGGCGTGCGGTTTTAGTCGGTTCAAGCCCGACAAAACCGCCCCCGCTGGCACGCGGGGGGGTATCCGAAGGGATTTCCGCAATTCAATTTATTTTAATTTTGCGTTTTGAGTGATTTGCATGTGCTTAAACAATGTGTAGACTAGTAATGGTACAATATGCTGAACCTACCTTTTTAATATAAGACCTTTATTGAACCACCATATTCAAACAAATAAACATTATCATTTATTATTTCCTTTATTGAATTAAAATACATATAAATTATATTTTTAAATACATTGTATATAGAAAAGTACAAATATATTTAAAAATAGTGACTCATTGGCATCGGGTGGTTAGGGCTCCAGAGAGAGGAATCTCCTCACAATACGTGCCTTGTCGAGGAGCACTGCCTTCTGCATCAAGCCCTTGACCCAACTGCCTAACGCAAGCCTCTTGAGATGTTCATCGAGGCTCTTGGCAATCAGTCCGTGAACCGATACAACTAACGGAACAATCATTGCCGAATCCAGACTCCACATGTCGCTAACCTCGTGAGCCAAATCCAACTCTATAAATGCCTGTTGCTCCGGCTCGAAAAACCGATTCACTTTATTTGCTTTAAGTGCAGGTACTGGAACTTGAAGCTTAATATAACCTTATCTTAAATAAACAGAACTTCGCAATTATTAGATGCCTTACCTTGACGAAATGAAAGTAAACTCCTCCTTAATGACGTCACCAGGTACCTATATTAGTTTAAAACAAAGATGCTGACCTATATAGCACCAACCTTGACTTTTAAGTTAAAAAATGAATGCACTATTAATTTGAACATATCTTTATTATAGGTAAAAAAAAATTGAGGAGCCATAGACGTTGTATCAAATTGTATGAAGGTTTTAAAAGTGTCAGATTCTAGACCGCAAAATATGTACAAGGTGAATTGATTCAAAAAATTAAATAATTAAATATATCTATTTTTTGTGTACCAATAAGTAGACAAACAAGGATAGTCCTAGCAAAAAATTGTGTAACACCGAGAGTGTCGCAACACTACAAAAAAAAACAAAATTGTGCTATCATTGTTACATATATCTATGCCAGAACTATTATTATGTAGCCACACTAATGCGGCTGGCAACCCAAGCGCTCTCTGTCTCTTTGGGCCGGCGTTTCCGCTGGATAACATGTCTGACTGTAAGTTGTTATATTAATCAATGTATTCATTCACCATACCTAGGCTGCATTATCGTTGTAAACTTCTAACAATCATAAAAATCATCATCATCCTAGCGTTTACCCGTTTTCTTCTTTAAAACGGCTGTCGATCTCGTAAAAGCCAAGAAATCACATATGAAGGAAAAAGCATAGGAGAGTGGAACCCAGGTTGGATCCAAGCGGGTGAATCTTGCTGGGTAGTGATGAGTAATGCCTACTATATTTAGAGAACAGGTCAGAAACAACATAATTTGATAGGTACTCTCCTTGTCCATCGGGGTGGGAGTCCTCTCGCTCGGCAGCATGATTGCGGCAATGGTGCGGAGCGCGAGCGCGTGGGCCGCAGCCACCTCCTTCTGGGAGCATGTAATGCTCGCGAAGGAGATGGCGGAGCGTGCCCGGGAGAGATTTAGAACTCTCCCGGCCCGCCGAGTCCGCAACATGCTCGCCGCGCGTCGCAAGTGCCGGAGGTCGCTGAACGACCTCCGTCCTCCATGAGCGCAGGCCTGGGGGTTGCAGGTGTGGCCGCCTGTTACCCCAGCAGAAGCAGGCCGGGACGGCGGGGCGACTAGCGCCCCTCCCCCAAACCGAGGCAAGATGTGGACACCGTGATTCCCAAACCCGAGGGGGCCATCTCGAAACCGGAGATGGTCCAGGGTCAGTGGGAGTGCGAGGGATATGCTCTATAGGCAACCTTACACCCCGGCGTCTTAAGACCAGAGACGGAGTGCGGTTTTGGTCGGTTCAAGCCCGACATAACCGCCCCGCTGGCCGGCGGAGGGGTATCCGAAGGGGTTTCCGCACGAAAAAAAAAAGGTACTCCCCTTGTAGTTCTCCTTGTTGGTGGCAAGCAGTGGGGCTTGTAATATTGTTCGGAGAATAAGGTTTCGCATCCGTTGCAATACTGAGATGTTTGAATTGCTACACTTACCCCACAGCTGGATCCTATACTTATAATTTATGAGACCATATTGAAGCCAGTTTCGATGGCTTCAATATGCCCTCATAAATTAAAAGTTTATTGTCTGAGGACAGTTTGGTGTTGCGTTCAACAAGCCAATGAAGGTCCCTGTACCGCAGTTTTAGTTCTTTCATGTCAATCACCGATCGAGATGTATCAATACAACAATATATATAGTTTACAACATATTTCTATTCAAAATTAACTATTTTAAACCAACATATTAAAAATACATTCCTTAGTATTCGATTATGATAACCTTTCGACCTTCTGAAATAAGTCGTATAGTATCGTTTTTTAAATTTAATTTTTTTTGGCGGGCTGTCAAAATACCGAATTTTGCGGTCACAGTTCGTTTCATGGTAGGGTTTAGGCCGAATGAACTGTCATGTGCCATCTTCGGGTCCTATTGCGGGATAAGTGCGTTTAATGGTAGGTACCGATTGCCCACGATAAAAAAAAAAAAAAAAAAAAAAAGGTACCGATTGCCCGACTAAAACCGCACGCCGTCTTGGGTCTGCAGACGGTTTTGGTCGGTTCAAGCCCGACATAACCGCCCCCGCAGGCCGGCGGGGGGGTATCCGAGGGGATTTCAGCACGAAAAAAAAAAAAAAAAAAAAATTACCGATTGCCCGCAATTTCTGTCCGCAATTGCGAATGTACGTTTCATGACAGGCCAGCTGATACTTGTATTAAAGTACCTGGGCATCTTACGAACCTGTTCCCAACTCAGCTGGGGTCAGCTTTCAGTCCAACTACGAAACGGCTGAACTTCGATACTTCCAGCGACTTCCATCTGACCTCTACAACACACTAGCGATACCGAAGTTCTGTAGCGAGGTTGTCGTACTTTTTACAGCTCCAACTACCCGTAACGAATGCCACAGATGTTCTTAATTCTTTATTGTACACAAAAAAAAATATAAATACAAGTACAAGTAAAATAAATTACGTACAAAGGCGAGCTTAACTATAAAAGAGTTCTCTACCAGAAAACCTTTGAGCAGTAGAGGCAGAAAAAATAAATAACAGAGGGAAGCAAAGTGTACATACAAAGTAAACATAAACGAAAGATGGTAAAAATAAATCAATAGACATACATAAATTATATATTCATTAAGTAAATATAATATTCTATATGTAAAATAAAACAATATACTTCCATATATGTATATTTTATACATAATTATACATATTAGGTCGTTACATATGAAATTGCCGTTTTTCTTGAAGAAATTGGAGGTTACCCAATTTTCAGTACAAACATTTTTGCATTTTTTTTAAGAATGACAAATCCAATTTTTTTTTTTTTTTTGTGTATGAATGAGACAATATTAATCTAACAAACAGCAACTTTTATTACATTTTTGAAAAGTGACAGCGATTAAGTAATACGAAATTTAATATCAAAATGGAAAGCATTTAGGAAGTACTGTTTTGGAAGATCGAATTAATTTATCAAGCGGCCAATAAAAACAAAATTTAATACAGAGTTGTAAAATCTTGAAATCAACTTTCAAACAAAATATAAATAATGGAAATAGCTATTAAATTACAGGAATAACGAACTCATGAATTTGTAAGAAAATTTCGGCAATTTCATAGGTAAAGACCTATTATAAATACGTTATATACATACATATAAATATGTATTGTGAGAGAAAATGTTCTTTAGTTCTTGACCCACAGACGTTCGTATGGCAAACGGGACCCACGGCTTAATGTGCTCTCCGAGACACTGATTAGAATGGTCACCCATCTTAAGACTGGCCTGGCTAGCTATCACTTAACCTATTCAGTTACCACTTAACCAAGCCCCCACTCGTAATTTCAAGTACCAGGTGTTCTAAATATCTCAGTGTGTACTTGAAAACTAAGCTTCAGGCTAATAGTGGCTAGGTTTTTATTGCCCACATATAATACTTTAGTGTAGGTTCAAAATTATTGTATGTTGAAAATAATGACGCCTACTGCCTTCTGATAGTAGCGAAGAGGTGAAAGGTTGTATGACTAAAATGATTAATTATATTATTGTTTTGTGTTGATGGGCTTGCAGATATTTTGTAAATTACATCTTTACTCTGTACAAGTAAATACAAATTAAAGTGTCTGTTTGTTGTGTCAAAATAACAGCTGCTCAATGAAGAATTACAGTTTTTAACTTCAGTCTGACGGTTTTTTCTGGCTATCTCTCTGGCTATGTATTTTTTAGGGATTTTCTTTAGAAAATCCCTATTGCTATCGAGTTGTCGTCGACGTCGTTGCCAATTTTCTGTCACGGTTTTGTTTACTGTTTTCGGTAATAGATTCGTGCTGGGTTGAACCATTGCAAGATAAAGAAAAAATCGCAAAAAATCGCAAAAAAAAAAACGCAAAATCAAAAATGCCTTGTATTCATTCGGCTGAGCTCGTCTCAGGAATTCAACTTGTTTTACTTTACATGTGGAAACTGCCACGGGCTAAACCCCATCGGTGCCAACGATGAGATGGGTGTTTCGGAATCGGTCCGACTAAAACCACACGGTGTCCTACCCAAGTGTCCATTACCGTGCACCCTGGCACCCTCGAAAGGATAACCCCAGGGTATTGTAATTGTATTTAGAAAAAGAAATATGGTTATCGAAGTCGCGGATAGAGCTAGTTATATTCTAAGATCTATGGTAGCAGACGTGTTGTTTTTTAGGGTTCCGTTGCCAAATGGCAAAAAACGGAACCCTTATTGATTCGTCATGTCTGTCTGTCTGTCCGTCCGTATGTCACAGCCACTTTTTTCCGAAACTATAAGAACTATGCTGTTGAAACTTGGTAAGTAGATGTATTCTGTGAACCGCATTAAGATTTTCATACAAAAATAGAAAAGAAGCAATTAATTTTTGGGGGTCTCCATACTTAGAACTGAAACTCAATTTTTTTTTTCATCTTACCCATACGTGTGTGGTATTTATGGATAGGTCTTCAAAAATGATATTGAGGTTTCTAATATAATTTTTTTCTAAACTGAATAGTTTGCGCGAGAGACACTTCCAAAGTGGTAAAATGTGTCCCCCCCACCCTGTAACTTCTAAAATAAGAGAATGATAAAGCTAAAAAAAATATATGATGTACATTACCATGTAAACTGTCAACGAAAATTGGTTTGAGCGAGATCTAGTAAGTATTTTTTTTTAATACCTCATAAATCGTAAACCGCAATTTACTTTTCATTCAATCAACTCAAATATAAAAATTGAAAAAAAAAACACATTATCGTGTTACTTGCTGCTACGGAACCCTATAATGGGCGAGTCCGACTCGCACTTGGCCGCTTTTTTTTAAACTATAATAAATAATTATTTAGACATATGTATTTGGTAATTATGATTAATTGCTTTATAAAAATCTGCTGTAAGTACATAAGCATTAGTCATCATCATTTTATCATCATTCATCATATATATATATACGTCTAATTATAAAATAAATTATTACCGAAAAAGTAATACGATAAATTACATTTATCTACACATTTATTTCTAGAGGAGGGAGGGGAGAGGGAAAGGGGGGTTGGAACTCGTGAAATTAAAATTTCGAAATCTAATTGACAACGAATAAAACTAGGATTGATTCTGAAGGTTTAATAAACTCCGATAACATAGGTTTCTTTTTTACTCAGGGGTCAGTGGCTGACTCGCCGTCCTTACAGAAGTAGGTCGTGGTGGAGGCGTGTCGTGTGTGTCCTAGACACGCCTGCCAACACACCGACGCGGGATAAAACCCGACCCCACCAGGCGAGGCCGCTGTGGCGGCCAAAGTCCGCCGGTAACCCTGGGGTTATCCTTTCGAGGGCTTACCCGGGGTGCCCGGCAATGGACACTTGGGAAGGACACCTTGTCGCCCACCCACCCTATCGTCGGCACCGATGGGGTGAAGCCGGTGGGGGTTTCCACACGCTAAAAAAAATAAAAAGTGATCAGGGTTCTCTCCCGCTCCCTCTCCGCCGCCTCTTTCACGTGCATTACTTGCTCGCAGAAAGAGGCGCGGCGGCGTGCCACTTGCTCCCGTCGGAGATCACGGCTCTCACCATGGTCTCCAGCGAGAAAACGTCCACGGCAAGAACCGCAACGAGATCCCGGTGTTTACTCGTACACCGAGATCCTTGCAGTGCTGGCACTGTGGCGTTGTCTCCCGGTGGATGCACCACAGATACTTACTGACGCACCCGTCTCCAATAACCTCTCGATAACATAGGTAGGTTTTGAAATAAAACTATTTTTAACATATTTATTTACATTGAACCCGACGTTTCGGTTGCTTTTCAGCAGACATGGTCACGGGGTTAAAAAACCCCCGACACAAATTTATTTATAGCTAAGAACCATCTCGATGATATTGGCTATTGAATAAAAAAATTCGCATCTAAATCAGTTCATCCGTTCGGGAGCTACGATGCCACAGATAGACACACAGACACGTCAAACTTATAACAATTTGCCGTTCTTGCGTCGATGTTAAAAATAGAATTAAATGGTGTACGTGTCAAAATCACCTTCATACTGTTAATTATATTATTACCAAAATTTGTATTCTCATTAAAGATGAAACCTCAATAAGAAAATGATTTCCGTCTGCAAATGTCAGATATTTATTTAAACAAATATGGAAATAATTGTGTAATCTTCACATCCTCATAATATGGGTTACCATCCGCCATAATTGTGTATTCGTGAGAGATTAATTAAATGTACCATAGACAATTTAGAGGTTTTTTGATACTGTCATAGACAAAGGAGACCGGCAACGGCACATACACCACAGGCCATCGGTCCTTTTTTTTTGTTTTTTTTTTATATACTTAGGACACGTCAATTTGACTTCACCTCGCCTGATGGTAAGCTGAAGGTAAAGTCTCAGGAAAGAGGGTAACCATTACATACACGTACCATGTTAACAATAGTGGCACTCAGCTTGACGGCCTCATCAGAAGAGGATTGTCGTCGCAGCACCACGTGACACCCGCTGGTCCCCCTAGTGCTGCGACCACAATCCCCCTGCCCGGCTATGCACTTGCTGACCCCTGAACGCAATCAAACCGAAATTGGATTACTATAGAGGGTTTTTCGCAATCGTGCACGGTGGTATCCTTTTTATTTTTTTATTTTTTTCGTGCGGAAATCCCCTCGGATACCCCCCCGCCGGCCAGCGGGGGCGGTTATGTCGGGCTTGAACCGACTAAAACCGCACGCCATCTCGGGTCTGCAGACGCCGGGGTAAGGTTGCCCATAGAGCATATCCCTCGCACCCCGACTGACCCTCGGCCATCTCCGGTTTCGAGATGGCCCCCTCGGGCTTGGGAACCACGGTGTCCCCGTCTTGCCCCGGTTTGGGGGAGGGGCGCTAGTCGCCCCACCGTCCCGGCCTGCCTCTGCTAGGGTGACAGGCGGCCTCACCTGCCACCCCCAGACCTGCGCTCATGGAGGACGGAGGTCGTTAAGCGACCTCCAGCGCCTGAGTCGCCTGCGACGCGAGGCGAGCATGTTGCGGGCTCGGCGGGCCGGGAGGGTTCTGAACCTCTCCCGGGCGCGCTCCGCCATCTCCTTCGCGAGCAACACATGCTCGCAGAAGGAGGTGGCGGCGGCCCACGCGCTCGCGCTCCGCACCATTGCCGCAATCATGCTGCCGAGCGAGAGGACTCCCACCCCGATGGCTGCCACGAGGTCACGCCTCGGCACCTCCCACGCCGGGCAGTCCGCCAGCGTGTGCAGCCCTGAGTCCTCGCTCGCGTCACAGTGATGACACTCAGGCGTTGGCTCCTTCCTGATCCGATGCAGGTGGTCCCCGAAGCACCCCTTCCCGGAGATCACCTGCGTCAGTCGGTACGAGAGGCATCCGTGTCGCCTCTCTAGCCAATCCTCCATGATGGGCCTTACCGCCGCTATTGCGGCGTGCCCTGCGCTTGGTCGCCCAAGTCGTTCCTTCCACTCCACCACGATGGCCTGGCGGAGCTGGGACTGTACGGCCTCGATTTCTCGATGCTCGGGGTTCAGTCCCTGCTCCCGCGCCTCCTTTCGCCACTGGTACAGTTGCGAAAGGGCTCTCGCCTCCCGGTCCCATGGCGGAGTTCCGGCAAGGAGACTCGCCGCCTCGAAGGAAATCGTGCGGTACCCGCGGATGACCCTGATGGCTATCACTCGCTGCGGAGCGCGCAGCATCCGCACACTTCCGGCCTTCAGGGCCTCCGCCCCATACAGGGCCATGGACCGCACGATCCCCGCGTAGAGTCTCCTGCAGGAGTCATCGGGCCCCTTCATGTTGGGCAGCAGCCGCGCCAGAGCGAGAGCTGTGCCCTTCAGTTTGGGGGCCAGACTTCGGATGTGCTCTCCGAAGTCCCATCGGCCGTCGGCATCAAGCCCCAAATTTTTCATTTGGGGCTTGATGCCGATGCGATTACCTCCCACGATGAGACTGGATCCCTCAGGTGGCTTGCTCCTAGGCCCATGAAAGAACACGCTCCACGACTTGGGCAACCGCGGTCGTGGCCTTCAGGGTCGCTTCGCGGTACGTCGCTCCGCACGCCGTCACGAGCGTGTCGTCCGCGTGCACGGTGGTATCCACCCGGCCGAATTTTATGACAAATTTGTGTCATCAAATTCCTACCACCAGTAAAGACGTAAGTAGTTCGATAGACGTGGCTAGCCCATTGCCACTTCAGCTTGCTTATTTCGCGAGCTAAGTCGGTAACTTTAGTTCGTTGTCTGATGACCTCATTTATTTATTCTTTAAAAGAACTCCAAGCATACCTCACTCCATAACCGACTTTTAATTCGTCGATCATATTGTCAGTGTCCACGTTTCGGCACCGTAAGTCCGATTAATATTTAATCGGACTCACGGTGCCGGAGGGTATCAACGACATAATTATATTTTTCTAAAGGAAAGTACTAAATACGTCACTCTTTCTGTAGCTAAAACTACAAAACTTCAAAAAAAACTAGTAAAAATTTCTCATCCCAATACTGTGAAATAATAAAACATTTTTCACAGTGTCACGAGGAGTTTATTAATAGTGTGGCAACATTAATCAAGGAAAGTCGTTTGAGACTGGCAATTTGTGCTATCTCATTTATTTCTCATTTGCGAGTGAACCACAGTTTATATAGATATTTTGCAATACATTCTATCTAGGCTTAAACGTCGCGATTGAGCGCATCACTTAAGAATGCTAGATATTTGAAGGTGCGAGATGCATTTTGTTGCATTTCAGACATCATCGCTTTACTATACAGGCCAGACCAACGCCTTTTGGGGGCTCAAGCCAACCTCACCAGTTAATTGGTGCACCTTTTTTTTTTCGTACGGAAATCCCTTCGGATACCCCCCGCCGGTCAGCGGGCTTGAACCGACTAAAACCGCACGCCGTGTCGGGTCTACAGACGCCGGGGTGTATTATTATCCATAGAGCATATCCCTCGCACCCCGACTGACCCTGGGCCATCTCCAGTTTCGAGATGGCCCCCTCGGGTTTGGGAATCACGGTGTCCCAGTCTTGCCCCGGTTTGGGGGAGGGGTGCTAGTCGCCCCGCCGTCCCGGCCTGCTTCTGCTGGGCTGACAGGTGGCCTCACCTGCCACCCCCCGGCCTGCGCTCATGGAGGACGGAGGTCGTTAGGCGACTAGTTGGTGCAGCTGTTAAACCACGGATGAGGATCTGGAGCAGATATTCCTCTCAGGGTTGTGAGGTCAGACGGCACTCGCTCCCGAGTGCCGACATATGTCACAAAAACTGCCGGAACTGGGATATTGTTATGATGATGATGAAGATGAAGACATCATCTTCTTGGCGTTGATCCTGGTGGTATCCGACGCCTTCACTATGAAGTCCATGATTTTAAATTTGGTCAATGATGATTGACATTGTGAAAGCGATGACATCCGTTTGACCTCTCCACCCTGAACCCCCTTCGTCATGCCCCCCCTTCGTCTGTGGATTAGCAGGTGCACGAGCCAGCAAGTGAGATTTGCTTGGGTTCCAAAGATCTTGATGGGGCTTCACACCATAATTTTTTGTTTTTTTTATAACGGAATTTATAGTATTCCAGCCAATCCCTCTCGATGACAAGTAATAAGTTAAAAGTAACAAACATCCATCCATCCATCCATCCATCCATGCATCCATCCATACTTAACATAACACATAACATAACTTCACGCCTGTATCCCCGAAGGGGTAGGCAGAGATGTGTATTACACACCCACGATTCGCCAGTTATGTTAAGGTCCCAATGTAATAGGGGGCGAGCCTATTGCCATCTACCGGGCAAATGACTAAGCGAGCGATAATTAACATTTATTAATGCACACATAACTACGAAAAGTCAGGTGTGCGCCCGGGGCGACTGGGGATCGAACTCGAGACCTCGTCTCAGCAGTCCGATACGTACGCCACTGGGCTATCGCCGCTTACAATTTATAATATCCATATCCATACTTACAATTTATAATATTAGTAGGATATGAATATTTGCAATGATCTAGGTAATTAAAAGCATTTATGTATCATGTTCTGTGTTCTAGAACCCATATTATGAGCTATGCTTAGTTTGGATCTATTTTTTTTTGTTTCAAAAAAGAATATTAATATCCCAAATTACTAATATTCCCCGTAACCCCTCCAGCAAAGCTAAATGGCTTGTGTTAGGAGTGGGTTCACCTCGGTAGTGTAATGGCCAGGATTCGAACCCGGGACCTCCCTATTACAAGGTCGACTCCTTAGCCACTAAGCCTTATATATATTTATTTTCATGTTTTTTTATTACAAAACTTCTTCACGCCTGTACCGAAGGGGTAGACAGAGGTGTGTTACACACCCACGATTCGCCAGTTAAGTGGTAATAAGGTTGGGTGTTTTGGTAATAAGGTTGCTGGTGATTTATCATCAATGAAGACTGGACAATCCTAATAAGAGGGCTGTAGCATAGCGGTAGAGCCTTCGACTGCTACGTCGGAGGTTACGGGTTCGATTCCTGTTCAGTGCTCATATTTGTATACCTATATGAATATTATGAATAATTATGAATATTTGCAATGATCTAGGTTATTAAAAGCATTTATTAGTATGTGTTTATCTGTGTTCTAGAACCCATATTACGAGCTATGCTTAGTTTGAATCTGTTTTTTTGTTTCAAAAAAGAATTTAGTATCCGAAATTACTAATATTACCCGTAACCCCTCCAGTTAAGCTAAATGGCTTGTGTTAGCAGTGGGTTCACGTAGGTAGTGTAATGGCCAGGATTCGAACCCGGGACCTCTCGATCGTAGGGTCGACTACTTAACCACTAAGCTACCGACTATAATTGTTATAATCGTGAGTATATGCAGCTGACATACGGGCTACCTTGAAAACAGCCAATCAACTACCCAATCATCCTGACAACGGTATGAGCAGACTTTTACATTCAGTCCAAATATGGATCGGTATGTTTGTTTGTCCGTGAGAAATAAGGTATGTAGCGGTACAGTCGCGAAATTCGTTATTTTGTGTAACTTCTAAAATTTACTGGATTTTCAACTCTTAGAATGTGACTGATTTTTCGAAGTTGAATTGAATGAAATTAATTTGAAAAATATTACTAAACACGGTACAATTTCTCTAGCTAATACTGAATGATAATAATATTATAAAATGGTAAATTCTCAGAATTGGTATAAAAGACGAGCGAAAAAAAACATAACATAACTTCACGCCTGTATCCCCGAAGGGGTAGGCAGTGGTGTATTACACACCCACGATTCGCCAGTTATGTTGAGGTCCCAATGTAATAGGGGGCGAGCCTATTGCCATCTACCGGGCACATTATTAAGCAAGCGATAATTATCATTTATTAATGCACACATAACTACGAAAAGTTAGAGGTGTGTGCCCGGGCAACTGGGGATCGAACTCGAGACCTCGTCTCAGCAGTCCGTTACGTATGCCACTGGGCTATCGCCGCATAAGAAAAAAAAAAAAATTCTTATCAATTGAATGAAGTGGGACATTAGGTCCAGAAAAACTGACAGATATGACAGAATGACATTCCACTTGTTTCGTTATATGCACGTATCTACTTTCACGAATTAGACTTCATAACTTGGTATAAACCATTTAGGTGTAATGACCAAAATAGAGAAAAGGATGCTTAAATGTTTCGGACACGTGGAGAGGGTGGCCGAAAGAAGACGCTTTATAAAACGAGGGTGAATAGGCCCCCGGCAAAGGTCGACCTAGGCATAACGTATGCCTACACTGTTAAAGACCAGTAGGCCTACCATGAAACGTACATACGCATTAGCCCGACATAACCGCTAACCGCCCCCGCTGGCCGGCTTCGGGGTATCCGAGGGGATTTCCGCACGAAAAAAAAAGTACCCTGAAGTTACTTCAGATTTCGTTCTTTCGGTCGTGAGCATAAAGTGTATTCAGGAATGAACTAAACATATGAAGGAGGTTTTCGTTAAAAATACATTAGTATTAAAAAAGTGGCCAAGTGCGAGTCGGACTCGCCCATGAAGGGTTCCGTAGCAGCAAGTAATATAATAATGTTTTTATTTTTATATTTGGGTTGATTGAATGAAAGGTAAATTGCGGTTTACGATTTATGAAGCAATAAAAATTCCACCGAAATTTAGTTTGAACGAGATCTAGTCTCGTTCAAACTAAATTTCGGTGGAATTTTACATGGTAATGTACAACATATATATTTGTTTTAGTTTTATCATTCTCTTATTTTAGAAGTTACAGGGGGGGGGGGGACACATTTTACCACTTTGGAAGTGTCTCTTGCGCAAACTATTCAGTTTAGAAAAAAATGATAATAGAAACCTCAATATCATTTTTAAAGACCTATCTATAGATGTTTGGGTTTGATGAAAAAAATATTTTTGAGTATCAGTTCTCTATCTATAAAGGGTGCTGTATTTACTACCAAGTAGTTTTTTTTAATACGTCATAAATCGTAAACCGCAATTTACCTTTCGTTCAATCAACTCACATATAATAATTTTACTTGCTGCTACGGAACCCTTCATGGGCGAGTCCAACTCGCACTTGGCCGGTTTTTATTATAGGCTACCAAATTGATAATTTGTCTACAACATGTAATTGCGTCAAATACATAATCATGTTCATGTTATATTTTATTGCGGATTACTGTAATTACAGTTCATTAGAACTGAGGATTTATTAAACTGTGAGTTAGGCAAATGTTACTTCCTTCGTCCTCCATGTAGACCTGGGGGTGGCAGGTGAGGCAGCCTGTCACCCCAGCAGAAGCAGGCCCGGGCGGCGGGGCAGCGGGGCGACGCGCTCCTCCCCTTTCCGGGGCAAGATGGGGACACCGTGGTTCCCAAACCCGAGGGCCATCTCGAAACCGGAGATGGCCCTGGGTCAGTCTAGGTCCGAGGGAAACGCCTTATGGGTCCCCTTACACCCCGGCGTCTGAAGACCCGAGACGGCGTGCGGGTTTAGTCGGTTCAAGCCCGACATAACCTCTCCCGCCTTGGGTGGTATCCGAGATATCCGAATAAATTTCCTACCGATATTACAGGATTTTTTTTTAAAAGATACGGTAGCTGTCGTAGTAAATTCTACTATTATCCTACTCCAACTAATATTAGGTCGTTACATATGAAATTGCCGTTTTTCTTGAAGAAATTGGAGGAAACCCAATTTTCTGTATTAACATTTTTGCATTTTTTAGGGTTCCGTTGCCGAATGGCAAAAGACGGAACCCTTATAGATTCGTCATGTCTGTCTGTCTGTCCGTCCGTATGTCACAGTCACTTTTTTCTGAAACTATAAGATCTATGCTGTTGAAACTTGGTAGGTAGATGTATTCTGTGAACCGCATTAAGATTTTCACACAAAAATAGAAAAAAGACAATAAATTTTGGGGGTCCCCATACTTAGAACTGAAACTCAAAATTTTTTTTTTCATCAAACCCATACGTGTGTGGTATCTATGGATAGGTCTTCAAAAATGATATCGTAATATCATTTTTATCTAAACTGAATAGTTTGCGCGAGAGACACTTCCAAAGTGGTAAAATGTGTGTCCCCCCCCCCCCCCCCCCCCCGTAACTTCTAAAATAAGAGAATGATAAAACTAAAAACAATATATGATGTATATTACCATATAAACTTCCAACTATAATTGGTTTGAACGAGATCTAGTAAGTACTTTTGTTTTTAATACGTCATAAATCGTAAATTGCAATTTACCATTCATTCAATCAACTCAAATATAAAAATTAAAAAAAAAACATTATGTTACATGCTGCTACGGAACCCTTAATGGGCGAGTCCGACTCGCACTTGGTCGCTTTTTTTATGAATGACAAATCCAAATTTGATGATTTTTTTTTGTGAATGAATGAGATAACATTAAGCTAACAAACAGCAACTTTTATTACATTTTTGAAAAGTGACAGCTGTTAAGTAATACGAAATTTATCATCAAAATGGATAGCATTTAGGAAGTACTGTTTTTGAAGATCGAATTAATTTATCAAGCAACCAATAAAAACAAAATTTAATACAGAGTTGTAAAATCTTGAAATCAACTTTCAAACAAAATACAAATAATGAAAATAGCTATTAAATTACAGGAATAACGAACTCATGAATTTGTAAGAAAATTTCAGCAATTTCATAGGTAAAGACCTATTATTATAAACGTGAAATGTATGAAGATGTTAAGATGTTTGTTACTTAATCACGCTCAAACGGCTGTATGGATTTAGCTAAAATTTGGTACAGGGACAGACCATAGTCTGAAATAACAGTATAGGCTTTTTCCCCTTAAATAGGTTCCCTTGGGTTGCGGAAACGAGATTGGAATTCCACGAGTGTGGAGTCGCAAGCAACAGCTACTGCATAATAATTGCATTTTACACTACACGATTCAAACTAGGTCTGCAAGGCGAATCGCTGCTTGCAATGTTGAGCTGAGTGAGACATCGTGAATCAGATTTTGAAAATTTTGAACAGTGATCATTCCTCCGTGGCAAGTCCGATTTTGAAAGTCACAACTCTGGACATGCTTTCTGAGCGTGTAAAGTTTGGTCACAGTGTCTCGAGCGGTTATTATGTAATTCCATCTGGATTTCTTTTAACGGTGATCATTCCTCTGTGGTATTATTAATTTTTTCAAAATATATCCATAAACCTTCCTCTGATTGACCTCTTTAATCATGCCAAATTTGGTTCTGATTGGATTAGTAGTTTAGGAGGAGACCTGTGACAATAAAAAATCCTGAAGTCTGGTATGAGGAGCTTTCGCTCGACTTCGTCTCACTCAGCTCAATTGATATCTTCTAAAATAGCATCTCAAATCATAGGATGAAGTTACACCCGTGCGAATTTATCTCCACTATTTATTTATAAAGAGGTTTAGCTTTATAGTAAGATCTATAAGGCTTAGTCAAGTACTAGTAGGGAATGTGTAAGCGCAAAGGTTCGCTACCCACTTGCACATAGTGAGGCCTACACAACACTTAGTCAAGCTCATTATGAATTGTCTGCGGATTTGAAGAGTTAAGGTGTGTATTAACTTAACCTTTGAATACCTTCGTGGGGTCTGTGAGACTGACATCGATTTTTATAGTCGACTAAGCAAGATAAGTTATAGCTTCTAGGTTAACGCTTTTACAAGAAGCTCCCTAGTAAAATTAACTTAAATTTTAAAAGTTTAATTGAAATTAAACTCGGATAAGAGGGCTAATAATAATTCAAAAAGATTTAGGTGATTAAACAGGCTTAGAAATTAACTGTTTGCTTTACTGTTAGGCTTTTTTTTAGCGTGTGGAAACTCACACGGGCTTCACCCCATCGGTGCCGACGATGGGGTGGGCATGTCGGAATCGGGCCGACTAAAACCACACGGTGTCCTCCCCAAGTGTCCATTGCCGGACACCCTCTAAGCCCTCGAAAGGATAACCCCAGGGTTAACGGCAGGACTTTGGCCGCCACCGCGGCCTCGCCTGGTGGGGTCGGGTTTTATCCCGCGTCGGTGAGTTGGTAGGCCTGTGTAGGACACACACGACACGCCTCCGCCACGGCCTGCTTCTGTAAGGACGGCGAGTCGGCCAACTGCCGTCCTCAGGCCCCGACCATGGAGGTCGGTAGTCCCGGGCGTAGACGAGTCTGCGGCGTCCTGCTTTATTAGGCTACTCAAACAATTGAAAAAACTCATTGGAACACCAAATCTAATTACAATGTTTTGTTATGCTACTCAAACAAAACATTGTAATTAGATTTAGTGTTCCAATGAGTTCTTTCAATTAGTTCTACCTTCTTAGTTCACCTTCAGGTGTCACCCTCATACAGTGGCAATAATTCCATTAAGAACCAAGCTGTTCAGTACCTCATTTCTTTGCCGCACCATAAAGACTTGGAATGCTTTACCAGCACACGTGTTTCCTTCTTCCTACAGTCTCGGGTCCTTTAAGCAAGGCGTGAAAAAGCATCTGTTGAGGCCGTCAAGCTGAGAGCCACCGTTGTAGTATTATTGGTATCTGACCCTCATTTCTGAGACTCTACCTTTAACTTACCAACAGGCGACGTAAAGTCATATTGACGTGATTTTGTTCATAAATTGACTTTAGTTTCAATCGGAGTTAAGATACATGGACTTTGAAACGGCAAGACATCCTTCAATGGGCTACGAGAGCTTAAAAGGTAAACGCAGCTATTGTGCATATTTTCGAGGCTGATTTTTTTTCATTAACACTTGTGATTGCTTTTCTGTCGTATGTAGTTATTTATAGAATTATATAATAGCAAATATAAATAAATTTTAATTATTGACAGATGAAAAAAAAACATTGCTTTTCAATACAACTCACGGCATACTTCCGGACTCATATATGCCCAATGTCGCTACAATATGCCTCGCCGGTAGTTGAAGGTTGAGTTAACATTACAATAATGTCTTAGAATTTGAATGCTATCTTATATAGAAATGATTGCCTTTGCAAATTTACGAATAATGCCTTATTTGTTCCTCTACTAATTAGATAAATACGATTTATGACGTGGCGTGTCGAATTAAACAAGCAGAATTAACGTTATTTCTTGATAGTCGGGGCCCATTGATGCACAAACACAAAACCTCATTTTTAATTGACGGAAATCATAATTTATGAAATTTGCATTGGTTAATATGAAATAATCGCTAAAAGTTATTAGGTATAGAGATATACTGATTTTAATCAGAAAAAGTTTTTACATCATTCTGCCTCATCTGTGGGGTACTTTGATACAGGTTGATCCATCTCGCTCCCTCTGAACCGCCGCTCAAAACTGAACGCATCGTGGTAAAAAAGTTTATAAAATATCCAGAAAAAATAGATTTTCAATATCTAAAATCGATTGCAACTTCTTCAAATCAAGTCGATTGTTGTGAGAAATTGAATAGCTTACGCACTAGGATATAACTATTTGATGTAAAATTGAGCTGTCAAAATTAAATAAATAGTTGCACAGAGTATTTGAAATTATCAAGGCAAATTAATAGGTATCATTGTATCCCGCATCTTACTGAATCAAAGTTTTTTTACAAACAATTAATTTAATAAATTATTTATTAATATTGTAGGTACTCAAAAATATTTCACCACTTTTGAATATATTCACTTGCCTTTGATAACATAACATAACTTCACGTATGTATCCCCGAAGGGGCAGGCAGAGGTGTATTACACACCTACGATTCGCCAGTTATGTTTAGGTCCCAATGTAATAAGGGGTGAGCTTATTGCCATCTACCGGGCACATTACTAAGCGAGCGATAATCAAGTTAGAGGCAAACGGCAAAATGGTGGTGAGTGGCATCACAACTGTCATTCTTGTGCATGTCCTTGAGCATCCTAGTGACATACCAGACTGCATAGCGCTTTTCGGTTCTTAAATATAGGCACTGTATATATGTGCCCCGTGTATTTTATGTACTCCCCCGTCTACCTATACTATCTTTGCTATATGAGTAATCCTCCAGTAGATAAACCTTTAACCAAAAGAGGAAGAATACATATCTCTGTCTCTTTCTAACCCTTTCTATCTACTCCGTGGTCTAACCCTTTGGTGATATAAACGCGACACTCATCATCATCTTAACAATGATCACAGTTGCATCCTAGGCTCTCACTGCAGAGCTCAGGGATAGGTTTCCTTTTTATGATTGGCTTTTTAGGGTTCCGTAGCCAAATGGCAAAAAACGGCACCGTTATAGATTCGTCATGTCTGTCTGTCGGTCCGTCCGTATGTTACAGCCATTTTTTCCGAAACGATAAGACCTATGCTGTTGAAAATTGGTAAGTAGATTTATTCTGTGAACCGCATTAAGATTTTCACACACAAAAATGATATTGAGATTTCTAATATCATTTTTTTCTAAACTGAATAGTTTGTGCGAGAGATACTTCCAAAGTGGTAAAATGTGTGTCCTCCCTTCCTGCAACTTCTAAAATAAGAGAATGATAAAAGTAAAAAAAAATATATGATATACATTACCATGCAAACTTCCACTGAAAATTGGTTTGAACGAGATCTAGTAAGAAGTATTTTTTTAATACATCATAAATCGTAAACCGCAATTTACCTTTCATTGAATCAACTCAAATATAAAAATTAAAAACAACATTGTTATGTTACTTGCTGCTACGGAACCCTTCATGGGCGAGTCCGACTCGCACTTGGCCGGTTTTTTAAAAAAACATTAGTCAATTCTGTCAAATAGTCTTTTTTTCTGTTTGTTCGCGATGGATGCAAAAACTACTGAAGGGATCTTAACGCGGTTTTTTCTATTAGAAAGGTCTTGGTCAGACTTAATTCCATATTCTTCATTGGTTAAGTAGAACCGGAGATATGCCAAAAAAACGAAAACCGACCTCCGCGCGGGCGGCTCCGCGGGCATCAGCTAGTTACACATAATAATCTGAGGAATATATAAAATCGTAACCTGAATGCGATATAATTGTGCAATTAAAGTGCTATATACTATAAAACCGACGTTATAAATGAAATAATTAACAAACAAAGAAGTTTATATATAACAGCTATCTACATAAAGTATAAATTAGTTATAGTGTCTACTGGTTTATGGTCTTGAGAAGTGTTTATAGTCAGGGAGGCCGTCACAACATAAACGCTTGAGAGTAAATAAATATTCTACGACATTCTACACAGCGCTCTCTAGACCCAAAGTAAGCATAATTTAACTAGCTTGTGTTATGGGTTCAAGAATACATACATACTTATACTTATTATACATACTTATATACTTTTTCCTAAAGATTTAGATCGGAAAAAGGGAACATCTAGGACGGGACTTGAACCCGCGACCAGTCCCTTACAGGGGGAATGCTCTGACCAACTGAGCCACCTAGACACGTCCCAGATATTTGAAATTCTCCGATACATTAATACGTCTTAAGGTAACGTTGGAGCCATCTACCGTCCTAGATGTTGTCTTAACATAAGCAATTTAGCTTAACTGGAGAGGTTAGAGGGAATATTAGTAATTTCGGTTACTAATATTCTTTAAAAAAAAGAAAAACAATATTTTTATTTATTTATTAGGCCATCACCTCCTAACCTAGTGCAATACTAGCACCATTTTAATTCACGCTGTGAAACTAACATTATACTCCATATATGATGAACATTAAGCATAACTACCATTCAATATTAAATTTATATGGCAACATCTATAAATATAAAAATATAATGAAATAATCTTATTAGGTACCATTTTTTTTTTAACGTGCGGAAATCCCTTCGGATACCCCCCCGCCGGCCAGCGGGGGCGGTTATGTCGGGCTTGAACCGACTAAAACCGCACGCCGTCTCGGGTCTACAGACGCCGGGGTGTAAGGTTGCCCATAGAGCATATCCCTCGCACCCCGACTGACCCTGGGCCGGCCTCCGGTTTCGAGATGGTCCCCTCGGGTGATCTTATTAGGTTAGGTACCTAATAAGATAACAAACCGAATTCGAAATCATGATTCTGGGTCATTATTTCGAATTTGGTTTGTATTATTGGGAAGATTCCAAATAGCTGGATGGATTGCAACGTTTAAGCTATCGTTAGGCTCGTCTTAAAAACCCAAGTGTCCTTAGGTAGGCGCCTTTAAAAAAACAATAAACGGATTTTCAGCGCTAAATCACACATTTTTATTAAAAAGATATATTCTTACGTATCGAGTAGGCTACGAAGATGAAGGAATTTAGATAAGAAGATTTCAAGAATATGTTCAAAAAAAAAACACAAAAAGAATACCTTTTTTTTTGTTTTTTTTTTATCGTGCGGAAATCCCTTCGGATACCCCCCCGCCTGCCAGCGGGGGCGGTTATGTCGGGCTTGCACCGACTAAAACCGCACGCCGTCTCGGGTCTTCAGACGCCGGGGTGTAAGGTTACCCATAGAGCATATCCCTCGCACCCCGGCTGACCCTGGGCCATCTCACCACTAACAGCATCGCTCATCCTGTCTCCTCTGAAAGCAGAGGAGACAAAAAGAATACCTAATTTAAAAAATCAATTTGACATCTATGCAGTGGCCTTATTTGATTTATTTAAATATCTCCCCGCTAACGTTAACTATTGCTAAATATCTCCCCGCTAACGTTAACTATTGCTAAATATCTCCCCGCTAACGTTAACTATTGCTAAATATCTCCCCGCTAACGTTAACTATTGCTAAAATCGGTTTACGTTAGTTGACTTTGAACTCGTTACCTGCTAATTGCAACTTCATACTTCTATCCATTTCGCCGCACATCTAAATAATATTAAATGAAACAAATTATTAATGATAACAATCTTAAAAGCCATCATTACACATATAGCTGAGCAAGCACGCTAAAACTGATAGCCGTTGACTTATGATTGATGGCTATAATATTTACTTTGAGGTCTATACAACAGTTCTCAGACCTTCAAACCTCGGAACGTGAATATACCTACTAACTTACCCACGATAATTCATCAACATCTGATTTCCCGGTTGCATCCGAGGCCTTCGCCCCGGAACCAAGGGTCCGTTCACTCCTCTTGAGGAGAGAGGAGTGAACGGACCCTGGGTTTTGACTTATACAACTTTAGTGAGAGAGACGTGACAGCTGGCTGTCCTCCTAATCCTGAAAGGATAGCTTGCATCAGAACCTCGTCCGTCAATCAGCAGGTGTACCGGTTAGCAGGCGAAGGTTGAATTGAGCCCCAGAGTTCTTGGTATGGCCCCATATTGATATAGATCGGAAAAAGAGAACATCTAGGACGGGACTTGAACCCCCGACCAGTCCCTTACAGGGGGAATGCTCTGACCCATAACTACTCCCACTGGTCGGCGGTGGGGACTTCCGCCACAAAATGGCACATTATAAGCGTAGACAAAAAATCAAAGATCGTGAAAATTGGTCCATCCGTTCTTGAGGTTATTCCGATCATCACTAACACGACTTTGTTTTATATAGACCTATAGATACTAGCTGCACGCCATGGTTAAGCCCGGTGCAATTATAGCACCTTACCCGTGGACTTTCCAAATATTATTTTTTTCATACAAAACTTGTCCCAACAATAACGAACACACGAACAAGAATGACCTAAATTGGTGCAGTCGTTCAGAAGTTTTGTGCGTTTCGGCGATTCATTTTTGAGCTGAGAGTGAGACGAAGTCGAGCGAGTCAAGTGGAGACTTGGTGAATTTCGTTTGTGACGCTACTCCTCCTAAACTAAACGACCAATTTTGACCAAACTTGGCATGTAAATACAAGTTGACACCCAGAAGGTTTAGAAAAAAAAATCGAACATACCATGGAGGAATAATCACCCTTCAAACATTTCAACATTTGATTTCTGCAAAATGATCAATGTTGAGACCACGATTTTGGCGCAAAAATGTGCAACTTAACTATTGGCTTAAGACAGAAAAAGAAAATTGAAAATCGGTCTAGCAACCGAAAAAAAAAATTCAATGGTATTCAATTGAAAAAAAATTGCCCGTGAATGGTAGGTAATCTTAGTGCACTCTCAGCTCAATATTACAACAGCAGAATTCATTGCGCCCCTAGTTATATATATAGGAAAGCTCTGCTAAGACGTCCCGCGTTTTGTGTGCTGAAACCTTTAAAACTCCAAGCGTGGGTGCTAATCTCGTTCAATTAATAATACGTTAACAGTTAAGACTGCAAGGTTTCGAAGAAGTACCTATAGTCAAGTCAAGGCTATTGGAATAAAGGTCTGTGCCAATCGGTTTATAAAAACTCTATGTACAGTATTCGAATTTGGAAACTCGCTTCGCGTTGTCAGGAAGAAGAGAGAAGATCTTTTCAAAATGGGCTCGCTACGGTTTTCTAGAGCGTTCCATTTATAGTACACATTTTGATAACCTTATAGAGCAGCTAAAACCGTTTGTTTTTATGAGAACTTCGGTTTTAACTACTAAAAACCCGACTGCGTTTTTGAAGACGTTGGAAATGAAACCCTAAAACAACAAATTCGTCGTTATACCCGATTGTACTTAATTTAAGAATCGCCAATAGTGTACGTACCGGACTGCCGAGACTAGCTCTCCAGTTCGATCCCCAGACGCCCCGGGCACACACTTCTGACTTTTTGTAGTTGTGTGTATTAAAAATTTGAAATTGATTATCGTTCGCTTAGTAATGTGCCCGGTAGATGGCAATAGGCTCACCCCCTATTACATTGGGACCTAAACATAACTGGCGAATCGTGGGTGTGTAATACACCTCTGCCTACCCATTCGGGGATACAGGCGTGAAGTTATGTTTTTTTAAGAAGTTTAGTGCAAACGGGCTCTCGACTAATAGGGGTAGGTGTATTATAGAACAGGAGCTCATTGTATTTTTGAAATACAAGAAAAATTATAGCAGTCGGTACCCATTCTAGAAAGTCAGCCGTCTAGTTTAAGTAGATTGGAGTAATATGCAAAAGTATTAAATTTTATTTTTCAATATTTAGGACACGTCAATTTGACTTCACCTCGCCTGATGGTAAGCTGAAGGTAAAGTCTCAGGAAAGAGGGTCACCATTACATACACGTACCATATTAACAATGGTGGCACTCAGCTTGACGGCCTCATCAGAAGAGGATTGTCGTCGCAGCACCGCGTGACACCTACCGGTCCCACTAGTGCTGCGACCACAATCCCCCTGCCCGGCTATGCACTTGCTGACCCCTGAACGAAATCAAACTGAAGTTGGATTACTATGGAGAGTTTTTCGCAATCGTGCACGGTGGTACCCACCCGGATGAATGTTGTGACAAATTTGTGTCATCAAATTTCTACCACCAGTTGTCATTTTTTGTACGGATTTGAAGCTTATAAGCATAGTCTTAGCAACTTTGGCGATTGTTAAGTGCAATCGGGTACGACGACTTTCTTGTTTTAGTGTTTTTAATTTTCAAATTACACAGAAACGTAGTTGGGATTTTTGTATTTTAAATTACCGTTTTTAGGGTTCCGTTGCCAAATGGCAAAAAACGGAACCTTTGTAGACTCATGTTATTGTCGGAAGTTTACGCGAATGTCACAAATTGAAAGTCAATCTCCCCGTGACCACCGAAATGTTGGGATCAATGTAAAATATAAAATAACATTAAAGAAATCGCGATAGAATCCGTTAAAAATAGTTTTATTTCTTTATAGATTCGCCATGTCTGTCTGTCTGTCCTTCGGTATGTCAAAGCCACTTTTTTCCGAAACTATAAGAACTACGCTGTTGAAACTAGGTAACTAGATGTATTCTGCGAACCGCATTAAGATTTTCACACGAAAATAAAAAAAAAAACTATAAATTTTGGGGTTCCCCATAGGTACTTAGAGCTGAAACTCAAAAATATTTTGTTCATCAAACCGTGTGTCAAAATGTGGGATTTTTGTATTTTAAATTACTGTTTTCTTTTTAGTGTTTAATTTTATTTTGATATACCCAGTGTCACTCTCACAGTAAATACGAATCTAACGACATCTCTCAAGCTAAAATCCATCGAACCGGTCAGCCCGCAGAGCGTGCCAAACCATTACATATAACATAACCCACCTTCTAGCACAGTCGGGTAAAAAGACATGGGCTTTGCAATAGAGAAAAAGCTTTACAAGCGAAGCAAGCCGACCTCTCGCTCTTCTTTCTGACGTGCCGAAACGAAAGCCTGATGATGTACAGTGGCTATCAGTGACGACGGGTAAAAATAGCAAACTGGCTTCCGTAATAGCCAAGATTCATGGGAAGAAAGAATACGAGAGCGCAGCAAGCATGGTTGTAACCGGTATTTCAAACTATATTTGCCGCTAGTATTCTAATACTAGTAGTTTCTTTAAAAGTTTCATACAATAGGTGGTAGAGTCAAGCAACAGTCATTTTGGCCGTTGCATGAATGGGCCGACCCGACCGGGGCGAAACCACCCTCAAGTTTGTATTTGAACTGTTGCGTTCCGTTTGGTGAGTGAGAGTGCCGGAGCCCAAACTCCTTTCCCATCCCCTCCCAAACT
Source organism: Cybosia mesomella (assembly GCA_946251805.1). Taxonomy (NCBI): domain Eukaryota; kingdom Metazoa; phylum Arthropoda; class Insecta; order Lepidoptera; family Erebidae; genus Cybosia; species Cybosia mesomella. The sequence goes on from OX276415.1 coordinate 2,544,843, forward strand.
CCTTGCCCATACCCTCCCACACTCCTTTCCCATCCCCTCCCAAACTCCTTTCCCATCCCCTCCCAAACTCCTTTCCCATCCCCTCCCAAACTCCTTTCCCATCCTCTTTCCTTTACAGGGTAGGCAGCGCGAGTGTGACGCCACTGGTGTTGCACACGTCCATAGGCCGCGGTAACCGCTTCCTATCAGGTGGGCCGTGTGCTTGTCTGCCACCTTAGTGGCAAAGAAAAAAAAAACAGTACACCCTCACACATACACACATATCCTCACACATACACACACACACACATCATCACACATTTTTATTATTGCAATTGGGGACACCGGAAGCCGGACGGACGATCCACCCACGATGCTTGTGGGTAACTTCATCCATTTCCCCTGCCCTCCCGTTGGGGAGAGCGTGGTTATTCCAGCATTCACGGCGCCCCTACAAACCTTTTTGTGTCCTTGCAGAATCTTACGATCTGTTCCACCCTCAGATCCTTCAACTTCTCCATGTCCAGTGTGTCCGATCCCAGAAGTTCCCATCTTATTAGTGAGTACATGGGACATTCGGCCAGCAGGTGGAAGCTGGTTTCTTCTGTCTCCATGCACTCCGGACACTTGGGGTCTTCCTTCACTCCGATCACTGTCAGGTGTATGTTCAGTCTGCAGTGTCCTGTTATTACTTCGATGACGAGCCTCATGTTCCCTCTTGAGACTTTGGTCAGTTGGCTTGTCTTTATCTTATCAATGCCCTTGATAAAGATCTTCGACTGTCTCATGCCTGTCGATGATCTCCATCGTCGGTTAGTCTCTGCTATAACACTGCAGCTAATTACTCCCTTGGTGGTTTTGTGCGATATTGGGAGCCAGGGCTCCGGCCCCACCAAGGTTTTATCGGCACCGTCTCTGGCAAGTTTGTCAGCTGTCTCGTTGCCCATGTTGCCCTCATGTCCGGGCACCCAGGCAACTGTTGAGTCGACTTTTCTGGCCAGGTTATCAAGTGACTCTTTACATTCCTTTACGATTGCTGAGGTCGATTCCGCTTTGCTGAGTGCCTTCAGTGCCGCCTGGCTGTCGCTGTAGATTTTCACCCTGTGGATGTCTTTCAGGTGTTCGACCAGCTCAGCACATTCCTTCAGCTTCAGCTTGAAAGACACTTGTGTATCTGCCTAAGGATATTGATCTATTTACGAGTATCTCTGATCCGTCTTCGCACTTAATGTGTATTCCAGGTCCTGATAGCTTTGTTGTTTCCTTTCTTGAGCCGTCTGTGTAGCAGACCGTGCCACCGGCATCTGTCCTTCAGTCGTCTCTTGGTCCTATGTGTACTCTGTACTTCTTGTCGAAGATTCTCTCTTTCCTGATCAAGTCATTGTTAGAGAGGATCATCGACAGCCTCTCTTCGTAATTCTTGCTGATACTGGCATGGCCTTTGTCCATAATGGTTCCGGTCCATTGGCCAGTGCTTCTAAGTTTGAACCATTGTTCGGTTGCTTCTCTTTTTATTATAAAAAAAAGGTATACCGGCTAGCAGATGAGCCAGAAGTTCGTGGGCCCCAGAAGCACCCTCATACATACAGTCAAAATGTTATTATTTGTTCACTTATCTACATGAAATATTCATTAGTATACATGTCTGGCCTAACAGCGAAGTGGCGACAAAAATGTACTTTATAGACCTATCAAGTCTGCTCATACCGCTGCGCTGAGACAAGCGTGCCTATACGTATTTATGAATATAACGACATCGCAATAAAATATGAATGCGTCTGTCAACTCCTTGCTGGCAAGCTTACAAAGATGGCGCTTGTACTGTCAGCAAACAAATTGTAACTTCGTGTAGCATCATTATATATTTCATCAATATTGAATTAGTTGGTTGTATCCATTTTTTAGGGTTCTGTTGCCAAATGGCAAAAAACGGAACCCTTATAGATTCGTCATGTCTGTCTGTCTGTCCGTCCGTATGTCACAGCCACTTTTTACCGAAACTATAAGAGCTATGCTGTTGAAACTTGGTAAGTAGATGTATTCTGTGAACCGCATTAAGATTTTCACACAGAAATAAAAAAATAACAATAAATTTTGGGGGTCCCCATACTTAGAACTGAAACTCAAAATTTTTTTTATCGAAGCCATATGTGTGAGGTATCTATGGATAGCTCCTCAAAAATGATATTGATGTTTCTAATATAATTTTTTTCTAAACTGAATTGTTTGCAAGAGAGACACTTCCAAAGTGGTAAAAGGTGTCCTGTAACTCCTAAAATTTACTCCATTACCATGTAAACTTCCACCGAAAATTGGTTTAAACGAGATCTAGTCAGTAGTTTTTTTTTAATACGTTATAAATCGAAAACCGCAATTTACCTTTCATTCAATCAGCTCAAATATAAAAATTACAAAAAAAATATTATTATGTTACTTGCTGCTACGGAACCCTTCATGGGCGAGTCCGACTCGCACTTGGCCACTTCTTTATTAGACAGGCCCTGATTAGACTTAAAATCTGCCGTATGTTTGTTTGCATTTGGTTAAGTAAAACCGGATATATGACCGAAAGAAAAACGATAATGCACCTCCGCGCGGGTGAAGCCGCGGGCATCAACTTGTTAATAATATGAATATGAAAGTTTGTGAAGATGTTTGGATGTTTGTTACGCAATCATGTTGTAACGGCAGAACGGATTTGACTGAAATTTGGCACAGTGATAGATCAAAGTCTGAAATAACACATAGGCTATATAATATTGTCGGAAGTTTACGCGAATGTCACACATTGAAATAAAACTATTTTTAACGGATTCTATAGCGATTTATTTAGTGTTATTTTATTATTTATTATTTACATTGAACCCGACGTTTCGGTGGCTTTTACCAGCCATGGTAACGGGGAGACTCCCCGTGACCATGGCTGGTAAAATAATATAATAAATAATATAATAACATCAAATAATGTTATTTTTAAACTTTTATTTTTATATTAATCGCGATAGGTCCCGAGACGTTATAAAAAGTGTGAACATCAAATAAATCACGATAGAATACGTTTATTTCAACATAGGGTTTTCATCATATCATCATCGGCATTAGGTTTTCATCCCCGGATGGGAACGGGAACAGAATTCTTAGCGGGCGAAGCCACGGGCAACAGCTAGTGGTCATAATTCTCAACAGTATATATATACTGCCAGTGGGGACGCCGTTTGACCAGACGGGTGATCAGCCCTTCTATGTGGGGCCATTTCACCCATTTCCCCTATAACGACTGTCATACATATTCGTATGGCAACCGGGACCGACATCTTAACGTGCTCTCCGAGGCACGACCAGACCAATGCAAATACTCATATTCATGCATACAAATATTTGCACTGAGCGGGGATCGAACCCGCGCCTCCTGCGTAGCGGCCGCTTTCAATACCGCCACGCCACGGAGGCTGTCTTAACAGTAAACAAACCTTAAATATCAGTTAGTACAAACTCGCGTTACATCTTTTCAGCATTGTGGCACACACTTCCCCTTGATATTATATGCCATGCTAACCACGGCGTCTTAATATTAGGCAATCGCAATTAAGGATTGATTAATAAAAAAAAAAACAAAATAAGCACGGTTTCAATTAACATTTATAACAATTAACTAAACATACCAAAACATTGGCATACCGGTAATTAATTTTTTATAGTATACTTTTCGGTACATCAGGTGTATGACCCTAACTCCCCCCCCACCGGTACGGATGACTTCCGTACTTGCAAGCTGATAAGCCTGCTGATTGTCGGATGAGAACCTGGAGCATCCTTTTTTTTTTTTAAAAGAATATTAGTAACCGAAATTACTAATATTCCTCCTAACCCCTCCAGCTAAGCTAAATTGCTTGTGTTAGGAGTGGGTTCACGTCGTCGGTAGTGTAATGGCCAGTATTCGAACCCGGGACCTCTCGATCGTAGGGTCGACTCCCCGACGCTTCAATTTCAATTTTCCTCTCGGGATTGTGAGGTCCGACGGCATTCGCTCCCGTAAAAGCCAAAACAAAACGAATAAAAGGAGGAGTGGAGTTAGCGGAACCCAGGCTAGGCTTCAAGGTGAAAGCCGATGGAACCGGGAATTACGGATGATGATGATGACCTCGGCTTACTATCAGGCCGGATGCAGGCAAATGACGTGGATCTGTAAATTAGTTGTGTCTGTACATTGGAGATATTAAAAAAAAAACTTGAGCTATTATGAACGATGGGAGATTAACCGTGGCGAATTACGCAGACAAAATTCACAGGAAGGCACAGTACAGGCGGAGACAAATCTAAAAAATCAAAAATCATGAAAATCGGTCCACCCGTCCTTGAGTTTATCCCGGTCATCACTAACACGACTTGCTTTTGCCCGCGGCTCCGCCCGCGTAGATGTCGGTTATCGCGACAAAACATAACCTATGTCCTTTCCCAAGGTCTAATCTACACCTGTACCAAATTTCAGCAAAATCGGTTCAGTGGTTTAGGCGTGAAAGCGTAACAGACAGACAGACAGATAGACAGAGTTACTTTCACATTTATAATATTAATATTAGTAAGGATTATAAATTGTTGTCTGTCTTTCTTAACTTTTATTTTAGAAAATAGAATTGACTTACCCTATAGAAACGACAATATTTTTTTTTTTTCTTCGCAAAGTTGATAATTGTAGGTGTCTAATGCACAAAATCTAAATAAAATGCCAACAGCTTCATAATCGGAAAGGATTGCGTAGCAAGAGGTAATTTTACGAAAATATAAATTTAAATGTTACGGATGTAAAATAATAATCGTAAATAATAAATAATAAGAGTTTCTGCAAAATTTCGATTTGACATTTACACGGAATTATACGAAAGATACTGACGGAGGTTGAATAGATTTCCTAACGGCCGGTTTCAATAATCCATCTATCCTTTACCAGCAGTTAAAATAGCTACCATTAGTATCTATCGGGGATTTTTTCTGTTTCAATAAACAAAGATAAGCAGAAAATTACTTTTATAATATTGAAACCGCAGTTACAGATAGATTAATGTTGACTGTTTATCTGGGATAGCTTCTACCTTTACCTGTAGGTAGATTATTGACAATTATAAAATTTATGTAGAATATACTGCTTCCGGGCTGTTTGGCCGTGGTCCATCGAAAACTTGTATATTCTACATGCAACGCCGGCCGTGAAAGCCTTAAGATTTATATTGCTAGGACGGTTGCCAGCTTGGCAATCAACCCAAACTTAAGCGTAACGAGATTTGCCTATCCAACAATAGGTCAACGTGACCGGTCGACTTTTTTCATTGATTTGGTTTTTCAGTGATTATTCCTCGATGGTAAGACCGACCTGGACATTCGACCCCTTACGACACTCAGTAATGTCTACTTGATTACCGTGGCAAATTTGGTCGAGATTGGTCAAACGGTCTCGGAGGAGTATCATTTGTTTGAAATGCAACTTTGAAACCAAAGACGCTTCGCTGGCCTTCGGCTCGCTACGCTTGATAAAATTGTAAATCAGTTGTGTCTGTACATTGGGGGTATTATGCTACTCAAATGAAATATTGTACTTAGGTTAAGTAAACATGTTTGTAAATAGACCAATAAAAACAGCCCGCTGAGTTTCTTGCCGGAGTCTTCTCAGGACAGGGCCGCGTTTCGAACCAGTGGTCCATTTGCCAAATATTCGTTTAATTTTTTTTGACGTTTTGTAAGTTCCGTTTTAATGGTCTATACAGAATAAATGATTTCTGACTTTGACTATTCAAAATACTTGGGTTATGGTAAATGAACGATTTTGCGATTCTGAATACAAATTTTTTTTGGAATTCTTGTCTGTTGGTCTGTTTGTTCGCGATGAACGCAAAAACCTTTAAAGAGATTTTGAGCGGTTTTACTTATTACAAAGGTCTTGATCAGTCTTAAAATCTGCCGTATGTTTGTTGCTATTGGTTAATCAATTGGGTGATCAAAAAACGATTACTGACCTCCGCGCGGGCGCGGGCGGTGCGGCGGGCATCAGTAGTAAAAAATATAAACATCTGAATTAAGTACTGTTAATTAATTTAATTTCGCTTAGACCGTTAAAGAGGTACTTACAAAACGTCAATGAAAAAAAAAGAAATAACAAGAACTACCTAAATGGATAAAGAGTGGAGACCACGAACCGGTAAACGGACCAACAGCAAGATGGACGGACGACCTGAAAAAGGTAGCTGGGATAGACTGGATGCGCAAGGCGGAGGATCGGGTGCTATGGCGTACAATGGGAGAGGCCTATGTCCAGCAGTAGACTGCAATAGGCTGATTGATTGATTGATTGAAATGGATCAAATGGAGAAGACTCTAGAAAGAAAAACTGCTAGCATTTTTTAGTGTATTTATAAAAATGTTTAAGTACTTAATTCAATTACAATACTCTGATGGAGTAGCATATTAGATAAGCCACTGTTGTTTATGTAGTGGTAAGTAGTTGCTGTTAGCGACGCGATGCTATGTCATTGTAATTGTAATATGTAATTTAATAATAACTTAGAATGTAGAATTCATTTTATTGTGTCTAATGTAGGTATAACTACCAATTTTGTTAGAGGACGAGCAAGGGCTGACGCACGTACCGGAGGGGAGGGGTATTGGCCCTCCACCTTACCAAACAGTCGTCCAATACAACTGCCGAACGCCGCGCGCGTCCTCAGTCCTTTTGTGTCTACTTACCCGACTTTGAAAATATAATCTTATTACCGCTAAACAGCTGTTTCCTTGAAAATCTCGCCTACAACTACGCATCGTCGCCTACGTTGCTATATAATGCAATAATTATATTCTAGGATATAGTACTCAGCGCCATCTAAAGATTAACAAAAAAATTAGAATGTACCTGCACTGTGTTTGCTGACGGTACAGGCGTACTTGACGAGTGCACGGCACTCCGCATTCAATAGCAAATGTCATAAGTCATAAACCATTACACACAGAAGCGGATGATTAAGCACGCTGCAGAGGAGACAGTGAGTTTAATAATACTTTATTACCTTTTGAAAATGGTTTCTTTTATTTGGGGTGTGCTTGTACCCCAGGGTACCGATAATGAAATTCTTATATGGGTTCTAGGTACGGTTCGAGGGTTAAATGTAGGTTTTTACTTAATACCGTTTATTTGTCTATTGAATGTTTTTAGGTTAGAACTTCTGTAGTAGCGAATTTTGTCATGAAAAATGATATAATTTCTCGTCACCAATATCCTAATGTTAACTATGAGTATAACGTGTTTTTACTCATGTTGAATATATCCGAGAAGGGCTAGGCGGATGTGTACTATTACCCACATTTTGCCGTCCATCTAATAGGTATATTTCACTTCAGTCGGAGTGCGAGGGGTATGCTCTTTGGGCAACCTTACATCCCGGCGTATTAAGACCCGAGACGGCGTGCGGTTTTAGTCGGTTCAAGCCCAACATAACCGCCCCCGCTGGCCGGCGGGGTATCACGAGATTTACGCACGAAAAAAAAAGGTATATTTCACTTATCGTCCATATCATGAGTCTACTCGTATACTGTTATTTAAAACTAATATCCTAAAGTCCTAAGACTCTTCTGGTTTAAGAACGGTAAATTGCTGTATGGACTTGCTATTAGGTATATTTTCACCTACATTTTACAGTAGTATAGCCCGTCACAACCTGTATGCACTTATACAGTCAGTATAACTGTGCTAGCTTTCGTCTCTTATTTACATACTGTGATGACATACTAAGGTACATAGTAAAAATCAAAACTGTTTTTTCATGTATAGTCGCTAAGTAGCTATTTCATTTCTGTACTAAAATCTGTTTTGTGACTCTTTTATTTATAAACTAGCTGCGGGCCCTGGCTTCGTCCCTCTGCAATAATAGCACCTTACCATTGGACTCTCCTAATTTTTCGTTCAAATAAACCTTGTCCTGACAATAACGAACACAAAAAAAGAATTATCCAATTTGGTGCAGTGGTTCGGAAGTCATGCGCGTGCATACATACAGCACTATCACTACATATTATAAAACAAAGTCCTGCGCCGCGTCTGTCTGTCTGGTCCGATTTTCATGCTGTTTTCACCTAAGGATAGAGATGCTTCTCGAGGAAGGTTTTTATATATAATTTGTCAAGCTGTCTGGGAGCTTCCAACGAAAACGCTGCCTAAACCCTTTGAGATATAACAAAATGAAATATGGTGGAATTGTGTATCTTATATAGGTTGTGGTGGTGAAATAGGAGGGTCCCATGGGTAGCGGGAACAGGATCAGAATTCCATAGGGTGAAACCACGGGCAACAGTAAGTAGATTCATAAAAGAAAATGCCTAATTTCTCAGCACACATTTCGATTCTTAATGTAGGCAGTAACGCAATGTTGTGAAACATCTACAATCTTTTAATCTTAGTCGATCTGTGCGTGAGATATTTAGTATACATACTGCAGCTGTGCGATCGGAATCTGCAAATGTATGTAAGCAACCTTTAACTCGCTGATCAACTCGGACGCTCCACGGAATTAATGTAGATTATGGGTGATAATCGATGCTTTCCGGATAAAGAACAAGACTGTTGATCAGATGCGGATACAATGTAGTTGACGTCTCATCGTCATCATCATCGTAACGTCATCCCGGTTGCATCTGAGGCTTTCACGTCGCAGCCGCGTTTATGGAAACCCTACCAGTATTCAGAACTCCAGTACTCTGAACTGCAGGAGGGTTTAAGCGCTTGAGAATGCAGTTTGATAGATTGAATACTAACCTTCTTTTAGTTCTGTAATGTTAAATATTAGCGTTATGGATATGAATTCCTACCGCTACTAAGACTAAATTTTGGATTTCAAGTTTAACAGATACACTTGATAACACAGAAATAATATTATTATTTCTGTGCCCGGCAAGGACTTAGATGTAATCGAGCGAAGACTAGAGAAAGGGTAAAATAATAACTATTAGGAAATCACCGCGGTAGCGACCGAAGCGTAAAGCGAAGCTTGTGGAAACCGCGCGCCTCGATTCAAATAGATATAGGATTGAAGAGTTTGGCGGAGCTCTCCGTGTTAGATTACTTGTGATAATGCATGAAGAAAAAGGAGCCTCGCTTAGACAATGTCTATACTAGAGATCTGAGTAGAGAAAGCATTTTAATTATGTAATCTAAATACTACAAAAAATACTACATCGAGAATTCAGATCGTTCGCAACTCTGAATAGTGAAATCGTTTAAAGTTACTTTCTGTCAATTATTGTTTGTAAACCCTTCCGCAGATCAGAAGTACTGGAGTTCTGATTACTGGTAGGGTTTCCATATACGCGTCGAAGCCCAAGTTCCACTTATTCCTACTCCTGCTTTTGTTTATAAGGCCCCTAGGATTTGGTGGGTTCCGCAAACACCCTGCCACACGGCCCACCTGATGGGAAGCGGTTACCGCGGCATATGGACGTGTGCAACACCAGTGGCGTCACACTCGCGCTGCCAACCCTGTAAAGGAAAGGGGATGGGAAAGGAGTTTGGGAGGAGATGGGAAAGGAGTTTGGGCTCCGGCACTCTCACTCACCAAACGGAACGCAACAGTTCAAATACTGTTACTTGGCGTCGATATTCTGTGAGAGGGTGGTGCTTCCCCGGTCGAGTCGGCCCATTCATGCAACTGTCAAAATGACTGTTGCTTGACTCTACCACCTTAGTTTGAAGAGAAAAGGTTCTAATCGACATCATAAACACTTCATAGCTCATAGATTTTCTTTCTCTTTCTTTCTTTACACCTTTTCCTTCCAACTGTAGATTTAGTAGAACAACTGGAACTGGTGGTAGAAATTTGATGACACAAATTTGTCACAAAATTCGGCCGGGTAGGTACCACCATGCACGATTGCGAAAAACCCTCCATAGTAATCCAATTTCGGTTTGATTGCGTTCAGGGGTCAGCAAGTGCATAGCCGGGCAGGGGGACTGTGGTCGCAGCACTAGTGGGACCGGTGGGTGTCACGCGGTGCTGCGACGACAATCCTCTTCTGATGAAGCCATCAATCTGAGTGCCACCATTGTTAACATGATACCTACGTGTATGTAATGGTGACCCTCTTTCCTGAGACTTTACCTTCAGCTTAACATCAGGCGAAAAAAAATAACAACATTAAAACCATCCACTCCAATATGTTTAACGGTAAATGCGGTTCAGGGGTGGACCTCGTGCGTGAACGAACCATAAATTTAGACCTAATTTTAAAAGCCATAAAGATAATGTTCAATCAGCAGGATTGGACACTTTCCACCCGAGTCTTCTCGTATACTACTAACAGCATCATGAATCCGACTATTAAAAAAGACTTTCTAAAATTTTTCTATTTGCAACATTATATAACCTCACAGATAAACACAAAATAGTTCCATTTACCCGTCAAACAGATGTAGATCAACCGTTAATATATTCCCACGAGAAACACAAGCAACGCCGGAGGGCGACACTCTATATTACATAAGGCTTTTTGCATTATATCATACGTACATAGATATAAAAGTATCCAAACTATAGGCCCTCTCTCACGTGCAACATGCTTTTACGGTCAACCTTACCAAAAGACATTAGAGTCGACTTTTGATTGTCATGAGTATAATTTAGAGGTCTAAGTGATTGAATATGCGCTTGGGCAAGTCGTTTGAAGTGACCGTTGTTTATCGGGTCAACTGAATTAAAGTTATATTAAGCTTGTTATGTTCAGAGCACTTTAATTTGCCGTTCAAAGATTTAAACTATGACATTTAAATGTATAACTTTTTAAATTATTGCTACTGTAGTGCGGTGGATTGTTGAGTGCTGTGCGTGAAGTTCAGGTTTCTGTTTACTGATCCGAGTATGATAAAGAATGGGATGTTTAGCACATCTCCGGTGGAAATACTCGATCGTGCCACAGCTTCGCTACGCATCCTTGCACATCCCAGCTACCTCACGCATCTATGGTGACTCTCTAGGCCCGCAATTTGGTAGTACGTTTTACGGTACGACCTCCGTCCTCCATGAGCGAGATAGATATTATCTCGTACAAACTCACAACATCACAAACTTTGCCTCTTCATTATAATGTAGATATATAGTCACTCCAAAATAAATTGCGTAGGTAGGCCGCCTGTCACCCCAGCAGAAGCAGGCCGGGACGGCGGGGCGATTAGCGCCCCACCCCCAAACCGGGGCAAGACGGGGACACCGTGGTTCCTAAACCCGAGGGAGCCATCTCGAAACCTGCAGGTGGCCCAGGGTCAGTCGGGGTCCGAGGGATATGCTCCAAGGGCAACCTTACACCCCGGCGTCTTAAGACCTGAGACGGTGTACGGTTTTAGTCCCTTCAAGCCCGACATAACCACCCGTGATTTCCGCAAGAAAAAAAAACGTACGTTTCACGGTACCAAAAAAAATTACTAACAATGAATTATTAAACATCCTTTTATGCAACAACAAAAGTAGAAACAGCTTTTTTGTTACATTTCGTTAACAATAGAACAATTTATAACAAGTCTTTTATTTCAATCAATAAGAACACCTCTTGGTGCAAGTATGTCAAGGTGAAAGGCGAGAGGAAATCATTGTTTTAGTGAATCTTGTACAAATGTGGAGGTAAATATCTTGTACTGTTTCTTCATTAAATGAACATGTTCAATTGAAAGTGTTGGTAACCTCTTGAACCTCTTGGTGGTAGAAATTTGATGACACAAATTTGTCACAAAATTCGACCGGGTAGGTACCACCGTGCACGATTGCGAAAAACCCTCCATAGTAATCCAATTTCGGTTTGATTGCGTTCAGGAGTCAGCAAGTGCATAGCCGGGCTGGGGGATTGTGGTCGCAGCACTAGTGGGACGGGTGGGTGTCACGCGGTGCTGCGACAACAATCCTCTTCTGATGAGGCCGTCAAGCTGAGTGCCACCATTGTTAACATGGTACATGTATGTAATGGTGACCCTTTTTCCTGAGACTTTACCTTCAGCTTACCATCAGGCGAGGTGAAGTCAAATTGACGTGTCCTAAATTTAAAAAATAAAAAGAAATTACCGGAGCCGGGACCGCGACCGGGAGCGAATCTAGAGATCCAGTTCGGAGAGGATCATATAGGTTGGAGATTCTCTAACATTCAGTATCGAATCTAATACTATTGTACGAGCATTGCTTGTATTTATGTAACATCATTAAGAAGCGTCGGTGGTTTAGTGGCTAAGGAGGCATTACGATCCCGAGAAGTACTGGGTTCGAATCCTGGCCATTATACTAGTGTCTCGAACCCACTCGTAACACAAGTAATTCAGCTTAGCTGGAGGGGTTAGGGGAAATACTAGGAATTTCGAATACCTATGTTGTTTCTTTATCCTTTGAAGAAACGGGCCAAGTGCGAGTCGGACCCGCTCATAAAGGGATCCGTAGCAGCAAGTAAAAATTTTATATTTGAGTTGATTGAATGAAGGGAAATGGAATTTACGATTTATGACGTATTAAAACGTAAAAAAAATCTCGTTCAAACCAATTTTCGGTGGAAGTTTACATGGTAATGTACATCATATATATTTTTTAGTTCTATCATTTTCTAATTTTAGAAGTTACAGGGGGGGGGGGGGGGACATTTTACCACTTTGGAAATGTCTCTCGCGTAAACTATTCAGTTTAGAAAAAAATGATATTAGAAGTATTAATATAATTTTTGAAGACTTATCCATAGATACCCCCCCACACGTATGGGTTTGATGAAAAAAATTTTTTTTGGGTGTCAGTTCTAAGTATGGGAAACCCCCAAAATTTATTGTTTTTTTTTTCTATTTTTGTGTGAAAATCTTAATGCGGTTCACAGAATACATCTACTTACCAAGTTTCAACAGCATAGTTCGCATGACGAAATGGCATAACGAATGCCATTTGGCAACGGAACCCTAAAAAAATAGTGTTGTTCCTGGTTGCAGCAGCAGTATGCGAACTGTATACTGATTCTTCGCCTATTTATTTGGCTGATACGATTTTTGTGGCAGCGATTGGCGTGTAACCTTCCTCTCATGAGGAAATCCGGCGCCAGAGCCTCGTCCGTCAATCAGCAAGTGGTACCAGCTTCCAAGTGAAGTTGGCAGGGGTGGTTGGGACTGAAGGTATTGGTGGAGCCCCAAACACCTGTGTTTACATTTTACATTATGATTTCGAAAACAGCAATGATTTGGATGACAACTCATATTAGGATAAGGTTTTAACGGCCAGTCTCAATAATCTACCTACAGTTAAAGGTAGATAGCTATCCCAGATAAACAGTCAACATTAATCTCTCTGTAACTGCGGTTTCAATATTATCAAAGTCATTTTCTGTTTTTCTTTGTTTATTGAAACAGAAAAAATCCCCGATAGATACTAATGGTAGCTATTTTAACTGCTGGTAAAGGATAGATGGATTATTGAAACCGGCCGTAAGTTTACGTGGTGAATTGGAGTATCAGAAGGAAGGCAGATGTTTGGGGTCTATATAGGCCTATAAGCCTATATCCGTGGACTGTAATAGCCTATTGCTATTGATTGATTAATTAGGTGTGTTTTGTGAAAAAAAAATCTTTTACAGTAAAAAAAAGAGCGATTACGGGCAGTAGGTGATTAAGTGAGGACTGAGTAAATCTCCATGTGACAGCAAATACACAGACAAACGGAATAAGCTATGTGGAGTAGAGAGAGGTGATGCTTCTCCAACACAAAGGGCAGAGTGATCGTGCCTGGCGGGCCGAGGCCCTAACTGCTGCAGTTAGAATTCTGTAAATACACTACTCAGCGCGTGAACTTCATTTTCGCGATGCAGGATGGTGACGTAAGAATCACATGGTAGTTGTGACACTTGTGACATAGTAGACGGTTGTAGTTCAGCTTGCTGGAGCTAGATGGCGTTGATTTCGTGTAGTCGTATCGTGTTTTCGTGTAGTCGTGTGTCGTAGTATCGAAGTTGTTTAGTTACATGTGGTATCGCCACAGCTCTATTCCTACGTCATTATCGTCCACCTGATTTGGTGGGGGGCGGAGATATGGAAAATAATTTACTGGCGTAGCTAACGTGGCTCTGGTAGAATTTCTTGGAAATATTGATATTGGCATCTCCGCCATTAATAATTTTATAGATATTTACTATATTTTACTTAATATTGGTGAAGTAGCAGCGATTCTGCTGAAGTCAGTAATAAAAATCAGCTCAGATGGTCAGAGCATTCCCCCTGTAAGGGACTGGTCGCGTGTTCAAGTCCCATCCTAGATGTTGGTTTTCCGATCTAAATCTATAGAAGAAGAAAAAAATGGTGCCACCTTCACCAGCTCTTTGCATGGGGTTCGTACAGTGCGATTAAGGAATAGAGCATTCCTTAATCGCATTGCCATGCAAAGGGTGAAGGTGTTCTCATTTTTTTTTTGGGTGGAGATCCCCTCGGTACCCCCCGCCGGTCCGAGTGGGTGGCTATATCGGGCATGAACCGACTAAAACAGCACACCATCTCGGGTCTTCAGACGCCAGGGTGTAAGGTGACCCCGTAAGGCATTTCCCTCACACCCCGACTGACCCAGGGTCTATCTACACCATACTGACCCCTGGGTCAGTCGGAGGTAGTCGGTAGGTACCTTTTTTTTTTTTTTTTTTTTCGTGCGGAAATCCCTTCGGGTCCCGCCGGCCAGCGGGGGCGGTTATGTCGGGCTTGAACCGAGTAAAACCGCCGTCTCGGGTCTACAGACGCCGGGGTGTAAGGTTGCCCATAGCGCATATCCCTCAACCGATAACATTCTTCTTCACCAGCTACTATATTTTGGAACATGAACGACATCTCATCCCATAAAAAATAAAAGATAAATAATAATACCGTAATTAAACTGACCTTATGAAACCATAAAAAAACAAACACCAAATAATTTACAACAATAAAATTAATAATCTGTGGCTAGTGTTGCAACAGACACCTATTATTCTCATCAAATTCATTATTTTTCCAAAACCAACATATAATGGCGCATTACCATACATAGATATAATGACAGACTGAGTTCTGTACAGGGTCGCCAGATGTCAGGAATTTACCCCAGTGTTGGGAGTTTAGGCCCTTTCAGGATGCCTCCTGATATGGTAATTTTATTTTAGAGTGGAATTTTTTGACCCCACCGGAAAAAAATGCTTTTTTTTACCCATTGAATTTATAAAAACTTAACAGGTTCGATTACCGAGTGTGGTTAGGGAGTTTCTGAAAATATTTCAAGGGTTCCTTTTAAAAATAAAAAATTCCTTTGACTAAAATTTACCATCTCCAGTATTTGGGATAGCTACTTTCCCTCCGGGAGGCGTTAAAAAAATCCATTCAGTAGGTATAGTCCTACTTTTTTCACTCATGGGTTGACGTGATTTTTTTAAAGTGGAGAAGAACGACCAGGATTACGCTTCCTTGGCTCCACAGCGGAAGAGTTGGATGCAACAGGGACAAACGCTAGGATTTTGTTGATAAGTGCACACGGCCAAGGAGATAAGTAGGTATCCGAAGGGATTTCCGCACGATAAAAAAAAAAAAAAAAAAAAAAAAAGGTATACACCTTTAGATGTGAAGTTTACACGAGAAGTATGTATGTCATCTCCTTGGTCGTGTGTACCCGGGTCCTGCGCTAAGAAAAGTAGGTTGGCAAATTCATATTGGAATATTAATAAATATCGTTAAAAAAATTGTCAGGTCATTATTATACGAGTACGTCTGGCAACTCTTTATTTCTCTATGACTTTCAGTGATAATTGCCAAATTGTGTTATTATATTTATTAATATTGATTACAATATGTACATATTGATTGTGTTTAATAAGACACTGTATGTTGTGATGTCTGTATGAATTTAGAGAAATATAATTATTTACGTCTTAGGAAAAAGTTAACATGGTGGACGGGACTTGAACTCGCATACTAAACTTGTGCTATGTGGCGTAGGCAATAGAGTTTTAAATTGACACATTTTAAATGGATGTTTTTAGGGTTTCGTAGCGAAATGGTAAAAAACGGAACCCTTATAGATTCGTCATGTCTGTCTGTCTGTCTGTCCGTCTGCATGTCACAGCCACTTTCTTCCGAAACTATAAGAACTATGCTGTTGAAACTTGGTAAGTAGATGTATTCTGTGAACCGCATTAAGATATTCACATAAAAATAGAAAAAGAAACAATACATTTTGGGGGTTCCTCAAACTTAGAACTGAAACTCAAAAATTGGATTTCATCCAATCCATACGTGTGAGGAATTTATGGATTGATCTTCAAAATGATTTTGAGCGACTAAAATATGGGTTTCTTCAAGAAGGGCATTAGAAGGTTTTTACAGGTTCGGCAGCGCGAGTGTGACGCTCCTGGTGTTGCACACGTCCATAGGCCGCGGTAACCGCTTCCCATCAGGTGGGCCGTGAGTTTGTCTGCCACCTGAGTGGTATAAAAAAAAATGTGTGTGTGTGTGTCCCTCCCCCTGTAACTTCTAAAATAAGAGAATGATAAACCTAAAAAAATATATGATGTACATTACCATGATGTAAACTTCCACCTTCTCTCTTCTGTGTCTTCTCAACGAACGTGTGACGTAATATCTCCGGTGTTGCAAGCATTAATCGGTTAAAGTAACCAAGAAACTTTCAGGGTGTGCTTTTTTGCTATCATGTTATAATCATCCAGCGGTAGTCACAGTTGCATCCAAAACTTTGGAGATTGGGGATCACTCTCTTCATCTTTCTGGTAATCTCTTATCTTGGTTTTTGCGGGAGCAAATGACATCTGACCCCTCAACCCCAAGAGGAAAACCTGTACTCGAGCCACGTTCGTTAATAAACATTGTTTTTAGATAACTGGGTTAACCATGCAAAGCGGCGATAGTCCGGTGGCGTGCGTAACGGACAGCTGAGACGACGTCTCGAGTTCGATCCCCAGTCGCCCCGGGCGCACACCTCTGACTTTTCGTAGTTATGTGTGCATTAATATATGTTAACTAGCATAATAATGTGCCCGGTAGAGGCAATAGGCTCGCCCCCTATTACATTGGGACCTCAACATAACTGGCGAATCGTAGGTGTGTAATACACCTCTGCCTACCCCTTCGGGGATACAGGCGTGAAGTTATGTTATGTTATGTTGGGTTAACCATGATCGCTTAATAGCAATTCAATTGCAGACCTAAATAGTTACGTACTCATACAATGACGTCGTATTAAGTCGTTCAGTTTCATGTTTCAAATGTCAACAAACGAACCAAACGTGTCATAGTGTGGATCATAGTAATTCAGTTTACAAACTTGTATTGAGTTGCTCTGAAACTCAACTGTTTTTAATTCATCATTGTAAGGCCCCTAGTCAAAAGCAAGAATTTCTACAACCAGTGTCGTCTAGCGGAAACAAACTTAACTACGTTTACCGTTGGAAGAATCAAGAAATACTAGCTTGAATGTTAGGGCCAGTGTAGATACTCAATATATATCGCAATCCTGTAAATATAAAAAACATAAAACATAACTTCACGCTTGTATCCCCGAAGGGGTAGGCAGAGGTGTATTACAACCACGATTCGCCAAAATGTGGAAATGTTTAAAATATGGAAATAAGGTCATTTCCATATTTTAAACATTATTTACTATTTATTTCTAGTTTACTCTTGTAATATTTTGACACTATCTATTTTTAACAATATAAAAACAATATAACATATCTTTTCTCTCTATCTTTGTTTGTATACATATTTTCTTATATTCTTATTTGTTTTAACCTTATTTCTTTATTTTTAGACTATTTACTATTTGTTTATTTATAACCTGTTCTCTTCTTATTTGTCTAGGGGAGTGGGTTCTTATTTCTAATATGTTTGTTTTCCATACTAATCGCAGGTTCAAGTCCCGTAAGAGATGTTAACTTTTTAAATTAAAAAAAAAAAAAGGGATTTATGGAAATTCTTAGAATTGGTTAATTGATACAAAATTTTGTTATATTTTAACAGATCATTTATTACATATAAGTTCATGATCCAAAGCCATGAACACATTCCAATCTGTTCACATCATATGACTTGCCCTTGCGCATGTCAGACATCCATTTTCCATAGACAAGGTTCGGTAATAAACACATAGGTGTGTTAATTACATCAATTTTGTATGTAATGTGATCAATTTGTGTGTTTAATAACATACTTTTATTAGTATTGACTTTATCTACTACTACGTCAAGTTCGATTCCCGCTCAGTGCAAATATTTTTGTCATCATCGTCCGAGCGACAATTCTGTTTGCATCTTAAGGTTGCTCTTTGAAGTCTCTTCCTCTTTACGGATTGGTTAATCTTGACTTTTACGGGAGCGAATACCATAACCCCCAACCCCGACAGGTAAACCTTACGCCAGAACCTTCTCATTCATCAATCAATCAATCAAACCAATATCACAGTAAACTATCACACGAGTTTTGGCGCCAACACGGGAAAAGACGCATCGAGGTAGTGTTTTGACGGCCTCTGTGGCGTAGCGGTAGTGCATTCGACTGCTACGACAGGGGCGCGGGTTCGATTCCCACTCAGTGCAAATATTTGTATGCATGAATATGTCTATTTGCATTGGTCTGGGTGTTTCTATGTATAATATGTATGTATTTACAAAAAAAAAGTATAAAAGTATTTTTATCCGCATCCTGGAACCCATAACACAAGCTAGGTAAACTATGCTTACCATGGGTCTAGAAAGCGCTGTGTAGAATGTCGTAGAATATTTATTATTATTATTATTTATTTTCTAAAATTTGTGTAATTTTGAGTTTTTATGTGTAAAAATGGTGGGTTTTTAGACATAACGTCTTCGACAACACGCACAAGTGTAGGAACGTGGCATATTTACCGTGAATTGTGATTTTCCATGTTGTTTCCAAAACTCCAAGGAAGCCTTTAGTAAAGCTCCCACTACTTTACTAGGGCTAGACTAAGTGTACTAGTGTGTGACTAGTTATTTATGAGCATGAGGAAGATACTTGACATTGGCCAAATGCAATGCAAGAAGTCAGAAAAAAAATAAACTATCACACGTCACTAATAGCCACTGTGAGTGTAAGATGGCTGCCCCAAAATGGTATACCCCACCCCACAAACCTTGGTTTTTCAAATTCCGCAAGGCTTCTAAGAGGTCAACCTCTGTTGTTTGTCGTCTCCGTTTAGGCCATGCCTGTACAAATGTTTTTCTTGCAAAGATACGGATTAGGGATAACTCTCTGTGTGAATGCGGTTTGGACGAAGGAACTCCTGATCACATGTTCTTTTCTTGTACAAGGATTAATGGTTCCCTGTATGATCTCCTACCCTCAAACGACATCCCTCTTCCCTCCAACATTAACACCCTCCTGACGTATGTCAACTCCCCACTAATTTATATGTTATGTCACTTTATAGATTCTAACAATATTAACTTGTAAAACTGTGTTCGTTTGCTCTACCACATAACACTATGTTTGCTTTAATGTTGTCTCTTCTTTTCAGGTACTTCAACACACTATAAACCTTTTGGCCGCTTTTCCAAATTAACTGTTTGTATGGATAATTTTACACTTGTACTTTCACACGTTATTTTGATCAGTATAAAAACTGAGTTGTTGGCGGAATTATTGGGATCGCCATAGAACAAAAAAAAAAAAAAAGATGGCTGCCATAATTGCCAATTACTGCCGTCAAACAGACCTGGTAATCATTCCTAAAACTGACCTCTGACGCAGATACAACCGTGACCCGTTACGCATAATATAATCGACACTATATAAGCTAAATTACATAGTGTAGTGTCATCATTAATTGCATTGCTTTCAAGGTTCGATTCTCAGTTTATGTAATGTTTGAAGATGGTTTATGCAGGCAACTAGATATCTGATACTAGAGATATGCCGATAGCGCTAACATATTATGCCCCACTCGATTTAAGGTAATCGTTTTACATAATTTTCATTGACTTAACTTTGTTTTATGATTAAATAATATTAGTAACAGGGATACTAATATTCCCCTTAACGGCTCCAACCCCTCTGTTTCATATCGCACGTCTTGATCGTAAGGCCAGATGCAACCGGGAACAGGAGGGACTAGGATGTGTTCAGGTAGCTCAGTTGGTGAGAATATCTCATTCTCCCCCCCCCCCCAAAGGACTAGTAGCGGGTTCAAGTCCCGTCCTGGATGTAAACTTTTCCCGATTTAAATATACAGGAAAAGTTAGCACACTAATTACTTTGAAAAAGTTAATTTGTTTTTAAGGAAACTTTTACGGAAGGACAAGTTTTTTACAGGGTCAGCAGCACAAGTGTGACGCCCCTGGTGTTGCACACGTCCGCGTAACCGCTTCCCATCAGCTGGGCCGTGAGCTTGTCTACCAGCTGAGTGGTATAAAAAAAAAGAAGTACCTACTAGTAATCGAAATTTCTAGTAGTCCCTCCAACCCATCCAGCTTAGCAAAAATTGCTTGTGTTTGTAGTGGGTTCATAGGTCCTGCAGAGTTTCAGACCCCCCGACAAGGCGCAGAGTATGGCACATCGTGGGGTTTATTGGGTATACCCATCCGGTCACCAGATGGGAGAGTCCCACACACGATCTTCGGCTACCACCCCGTAGTCGGCGGTGCTGTGCATAACAGCAAATCCCACGTAAAAAAAGAGTGCTTTCACGTCGGTAGGTTTATGACCAGGATTCGAACGCGGGACCTCGCGATCATAAGTACAGCCCCTAACCACTAAATTACCGACCCTGTTCCCGACGTTTTGCTTGATTTCCAACAGCCATGGTCACGGGGAGAGGGCCTCTTTTCATCTTATAGCCGACTAACGCAATGTGGATAGGTAAATGTTTTTTTAACGTGTGGAAACCCACACGTGCTTCACCCAATCAGTGCCAACGATGGGGTGGGAGTGTCGGAATCGGACCGACTAAAACCACAAGGTGTCCTCCCCAAGCGTCCATTGCCGGGCACCCTGGGTAAGCCCTCGAAAGGATAACCCCAGGGTTACCGGCAGGACTTTGGCCACCGGTGCGGCCTCACCTGATGGGGTCGGGTTTTATCCCGCGTCGGTGAGTTGGCAGGACGACACGCCTCCGTCTTGGCTTGCTTCTGTAAGGACGGCGAGTCGGCCAACTGCAGTCCAACGGAATCGGAGCGGCCGGTACACCCTGGGCGGCGGTCAATGGCTTCCCCTTCACCCCTTCATAGGGTTGGCATTGATCGTCGGCCAATACCCAACGTGGCGGGAACACATCGCTCTCTGTACTCCTCTGCTTTCAGAGGAGACAGGATGAGCGATGCTGTTAGTGGTGAGATGGCCCAGGGTCAGCCGGGGTGCGAGGGATATGCTCTATGGGTAACCTTACACCCCGGCGTCTGAAGACCCGAGACGGCGTGCGGTTTTAGTCGGTGCAAGCCCGACATAACCGCCCCCGCTGGCCGGCGGGGGGGTATCCGAAGGGATTTCCGCACGATAAAAAAAAAAAAAAAAAAAAAAGGTACGTTACAAATCTGTAGTATATTTGCTCTGTAACATAGTTTCAGCATCATTATTGGACCTTCTAAGGTAAATGTGTCGATAGCGTGGGATCCGTGAGAGATGATTGATCGATTTGATCTCTGTGTATCAAGATCATCTGTATAACTTTATAAAAGTGAATGTTTGTTTGTTTATCCTTTTGCATTGTTCAACTGTTCTGCGAAAGACTGCGGGCAGATGCTGGATGCGGCAAGCTGAAGACAGGGGCTATGGCGCTAATTATTGGAGACCTATGTCCAGCAGTGGACTAGCATAGGTTGATGATGATAATGATGATTGTTCAACTATTGAATCGAATTTTTTTTAGGGTTCTGTTGCCAAATGGCAAAAAACGGAACCCTTAAAGTTTCGTCATGTCGGTCTGTCTGTCCTTCCGTATGTCACAGTCACTTTTTTTCCGAAACTATAAGAACTATGCTGTTGAAACTTGGTAAGTAGATGTATTCTTCTTTCTATTTTTGTGTGAAAATCTTAATGCGGTTCATTAAGATTTTCACACAAAAATAGAAAAAACAATAAATTTTGGGGGGTTAGAACTGAAAGCCAACAATATTTTTTTCATCAATCACATACGTATCTATGGATAGGTCATCAAAAATGATATTGAGGTTCCTAATACCATTCTTTTCTAAACTGAATAGTTTGCGCGAGAGACACTTCCAAAGCGGTAAAATGTGTGTCCTCCTCCCTGTAACTTCTAAAATAAGAGAATGATAAAACTAAAAAAAATATGTAATGTACATTACCATGTAAACTTCCACCGAAAATTGGTTTGAACGAGATCTAGTAAGTAGTTTTTTTTTCAATACGTCATAAATCGAACCGCAATTTACCTTTCATTCAATAAACTCAAATATAAAAATTAAAAAAATCATTCCTATGTTACTTGCCTTCATGGGCGAGTCCGACTCGCACTTGACCGCTTTTTTATAATCAGTGAGCCTGCATTTGATCACTTTCACACCTGTTAGTAAGTGATGATGTGGTCAAAGATGGAGCACGCGTGTCTAGAAGTAACTTCGACTCTAGACTTAAAGACTGTTTCCAGAAACACAGGCTCAGGCAGGGTATTCCACTCTATAGCAGTACGCTTCTTAATACTCAAAGGTTGGAGGGCAGATTACATAATATTAATCTTATAGTTGTAGTTTGTTTTTGTTTCTTAGATTAACCGTTATTATTTTTATCTAACTATATATTCGGTTAAATAGAATTTGTATATTTTTTATAATTTTTAGGGTTCCGTACCTCAAAGGAAAAAACGTAACCCTTATAGGATCACTTCGTTGTCCGTCCGTCCGTCTGTCAATACCGTTTTTCTCAGGAACGCGTGGAGGTATCAAACTGAAGTTTATATCTAATACTCAGGTCTACTGTCCCTTGGAGCTGTGAAAAAATTAAACTTCTAGGCCAAAGCAATCAAAAGATACAGCCGTTTATGGCAGGTTTATATGTATAGTTGCGACAGATCTATAAATTTGTTTTTTTTTTGTATAAAATGTGTTTGTTGGTGTGCGATAGTTGTAATGAAATAGTGTTTTGATTATTTGATTCTGGGTTCTTCGTAACGGACTTAAGTTATTTTTTGCGGCTGATCCCCATATTTAGACTCAATATTCTAAATGCGACTTCACGAATGAATTATAAATGATGGTATCTACTTTTTTTGGAATACAAAGAAAGAAAAAAAGAAAGAAACTGTTATTTGGTGCAAGTAGGTCACATTAATAACTTATTAATAGTACATATTCATTTAATATAATGGTTGCATCAAATGGGTGTCCAGTTCAGCATATGCCAGGATTCACAATAAAAATTGGCGCTGGTTTTCAACTGAAACCCAGATGTTTGCGGCGTGTTGACTTTGTGTAAGACTCCTAATATTGATAATAATTTTGTTTCAACGTGATCGATGTGCAATTTTGTCTGTAAGTGTGTCGTCCATGAGTTCTCAAGAAAAAAAACGATAGCTGGCGCTGCTCGAGAAATTTTATCGAGCAGCGTCATCTAGTTTCACAAGTCATAACTAAAATGCAAACAAAGCCTTAGAAGGAACCTTTTTCAGCATTTAGATTAGATTAGGTAGGAGTAATATAAAAATAGTTCTTGAATAGTTATATATTTTTTTATTCAGCACACTAGCCGTCTCCGCTCCGTCTCAGCTCCGTCTGAAATTTGTTGACTCCGTTTTTTGGCAATTTACTGCGCAGGTTCTTGATTTTTCTTTCAATAAGAACCTTCTATTATAAGATAGCTTGAAAAAAATTGATGAATGAAATCGGTCGAGTCATTTTCAAGGTACATCGCGAGCGAGGGAAACATTGACTCATTCTAGTTCATACTTATATAACATAACATAACTTCACGCCTGTATCGCCGAAGGGTTAGGCAGAGGTTTATTACACACCCACGATTCGCCAGTTATGTTTAGGTCCCAATGTAATAGGGGACGAACCAATTGCCATCTACCGGGCACATTACTAAGCGAGCGATAATCAACATTTTTAATACACACATAACTACGAAAAGTCAGAGGAGAGCCCGGGGCGACTGGGGATCGCACTCGAGACCTCGTCTCGGCAGCCCGTTACGTACGCCACTGGGCTATTTATTGTTTCTGGTATCACTGCTACGGATACCAAAGTGGAAGGAGAAAGAAAGAAAAAAAATCATTTATTAAGGACACGCATAAACATATACAGGATAACAATACTACAAAGAAGTGTATGATACAATATCAGTGATTGAAAAATTGAATTGAAACAAAACTATTTTTAACGGATTGTATCGCGATTTATTTGATGTTATTTAATATTTTACATTGATCCCAAAGTTTCGGTTGCTTTTCAGCAGCCATGGTCACGGGGAGACTAAAGATGATTGTTGTCTTGTAGTTTGAAGTGTAAGTTATCTCAAAGTACCGAACTATGTTGATATTTAGAATCGTAATGAAATATTGAGCTTCGGCACTAGTGTTGGGTCACAGTTAGTTAAAAAAAAAAAAAGATTACATTAATTAAATAGAGTCTGAACCGCGCCCCGGCCAGCTATATTGTGTGAAATGGACTGGGAAACGATACAAATTGATACCGGCTACCTTTTTTTTTTTTTTTTTTTTATCGTGCGGAAATCCCTTCGGATACCCCCCCGCGTGCCAGCGGGGGCGGTTATGTCGGGCTTGAACCGACTAAAACCGCACGCCGTCTCGGGTCTACAGACGCCGGGGTGTAAGGTTGCCCATAGAGCATATCCCTCGCACCCCGACTGACCCTGGGCCATCTCCGGTTTCGAGATGGCCCCCTCGGGTTTGGGAACCACGGTGTCCCCGTCTTGCCCCGGTTTGGGGGAGGGGCGCTAGTCGCCCCACCGTCCCGGCCTGCTTCTGCTGGGGTGACAGGTGGCCTCACCCGCCACCCCCAGGCCTGCGCTCATGGAGGACGGAGGTCGTTAAGCGACCTCCGGCGCCTGAGTTGCCTGCGACGCGCGGCGAGCAAGTTGCGGGCTCGGCGGACCGGGAGAGTTCTAAGTCTCTCCCGGGCGCGCTCCGCCACCTCCTTCGCGAGCATTACATGCTCGCAGAAGGAGGCGGCGGCGGCCCACGCGCTCGCGCTCCGCACCATTGCCGCAATCATGCTGCCGAGCGAGAGGACTCCCACCCCGATGGCTGCCACGAGGTCACGCCTCGGCGCCTCCCACGCCGGGCAGTCCGCCAGCGTGTGCAGCCCTGAGTCCTCGCTCGCGTCGCAGTGATGACACTCAGGCGTTGGCTCCTTCCTGATCCGATGCAGGTGGTCCCCGAAGCACCCCTTCCCTGAGATCACCTGCGTCAGTCGGTAGGAGAGGCTTCCGTGTCGCCTCTCCAGCCAATCCTCCATGATGGGCCTTACCGCCGCTATTGCGGCGTGCCCTGCGCTTGGTTGCCCAAGTCGTTCCTTCCACTCCACCACGATGGCCTGGCGGAGCTGGGACTGCACGGCCTCGATTTCTCGAGGCTCGGGGTTCCATCCCTGCTCCCGCGCCTCCTTTCGCCACTGGTACAGTTGCGAAAGGGCTCTCGCTTCCAGGTCCCATGGCGGAGTTCCGGCAAGGAGACTCGCCGCCTCGAAGGAGATCGTGCGGTACCCTCGGATGACCCTGATGGCCAGAACTCGCTGCGGAGCGCGCAGCATCCGCACAGTTCTGGTCCTCAGGGCCTCCGCCCATATTGGACACCCATACAGGGCCATGGACCGCACGATCCCCGCGTAGAGTCTCCTGCAGGAGTCATCGGGCCCCCTCATGTTCATCGTTCCCCCTCATGTTCATCGGGCCCCCTCATGTTCATCGGGCCCCCTCATGTTCATCGGGCCCCCTCATGTTGATACCGGCTACCTGTTATTTTTTTTTCTTGCGGAAATCCCTTCGGATACCCCCCCGTCGGCCAGCGGGGGCGGTTATGTCGGGCTTGAATCGACTAAAACCGCATGCCGTCTCGGGTTTTCAGACGCCGGGGTGTAAGGTTGCCCATAGAGCATATCCCTCACACCCCGACTGACCCTGGGCCATCTCCGGTTTCGAGATGGCCCCCTCGGGTTTGGAACCACGGTGTCCCTGTCTTGCCCCGGTTTGGGGGAGGGGCGCTAGTCGCCCCACTGTCCCGGCCTGCTTCTGCTGGGGTGACAGGCGGCCTCACCTGCCACCCCCAGGCCTGCGCTCATGGACGACGGAGGTCGTTAAGCAACCTCCGGTGCCTGAGTCGACTGCGACGCGCGGCGAGCATGTTGCGGGTTCGGCGGGCCGGGAGAGTTCTAAACCTCTCCCGGGCGCGCTCCGCCATCTCCTTCGCGAGCATTACACCTTTAAGCAATATAAATATATTGGTACATTAGCTTTTCCATATTAGGATCTAAACCTCTGTTTCTATAAATGTCCAAAGCTCTATAATACGAATATTAACTGGGTTTATAGTTAACTATTGCATGGTGGTGATTAATATAATAAAATATGCAATCACTTATATACATACATACATCTCTAAGGCACGCATGAAGTCTTGTTGTATTTTGATATATTGATGTAAAATTTAAAATAACATCAAATAAATCGCGATAGAATCTTTAAAAATAGTTTTATTTCAATGTGTAAACTTCCGACAATATCAAATTGAATTGAATTTGAGTGTGAGGTTGGGTTTGAAATTGAGTTAGAGCTAAGCCTCCTTTAAATCTGTTTTTATAAAATAGTAGCTCCGCCCGCGCGGAGGTCAGTTATAGTTTTTTTTGTTCATATCTCCGGGTCCACTTCACCAATTGCAATAAAACGTACGGCAGATTTTAAGTCTGACCACCCTTTCTAATAGAAAAAAACCGACCGGACTCGCAAATGAAGGGTTCCGTAGCAGTAACTAATATTTTTAGGGATTTACTTTAGAAAAGCCCTATTGCTATCGAGTTGTCGTCGTCGTCGACGTCGTCGTTGCCAATTTTCTGTCACGGTTTTGGGTATGAAGGAGATGAGCTATCGAGTTGCTGTTTTCGGTAATAGATTCGTGCTGGGGTGAACCATTGCAAGATAAAGAAAAAATCGCAAAAAATTGCAAAAAAAAAATATCGCAAAATCGAAAATCCCTTCGGCTGAGCTCGTCTCAGGAATTCAACTTGTTATATTTAAGTTGATTGAATGAAAGGTAAATTGTTAAATTATGTAAAAGGTTTACGATTTGTGACGTATTAAAAAAAACTACTTACTAGATCTCGTTCAAACCAATTTTCGGTGGCAGTTTACATGGTAATGTACATCATATATTTTTTTTAGTTTTATCATTCTCTTGTTTTAGAAGTTACAGGGCCGACACACACATTTTACCACTTTGGAAGTGTCTATTGCGCAAACTATTCAGTTTAGAAAAAAATGATATTAGAAACCTCAATATCATTTTTGAAGACCTATCCATAGATACCCCACACGTATGGGTTTGATGAAAGTTCAGTTTTAAGTATGGGGAACCCCCAAAATTTTTTTTTTCTATTTTTGTGTGAAAATCTTAATGCGGTTCACAGAATACATCTACTTACCAAGTTTCTGAAGCTTAGGTCTTATAATTTCGGAAAAAAGTGGCTGTAACATACGGACGGACAGACAGACAGACATGACGAATCTATAAACCGTTGCCAAATGGCAAAAAACGGAGCCCTAAAAAGCGCATCAAAATCCGTCTAGTAGTTTTAGCGTCCGTCTCAAACAAACAGATAAACAGACAAGTAGACAAGAGTTCCAAAAATATATTTTTGTGTTCAGAATCGTTCATTATTCATATTTATTTCAATAACTCAAGTGGTATTTTTTTAATATCTCCAATGTTCAGACACAGCTGATTTACGATGTTATAATAGAATAGACACTATTTATGCGGCAACTTTTAATAAAATAATATCATAATTATCATCATAGCTTTGCATTAGCATTCTTCTTGCGTCCAAATGCGTGCAAATGGGGTCAAGCGTTTTGTAATTAGTTACGAAGGACAAATTCATGCCTGATACAAACAGACCCTATATTTTTGGATTCTCCACAGTCGGGGTGACAGTAGAAGTTAAACACTACGTTCTCCACTGAAGGTTAGAGACTGGAGGTACCAGTTCCAGATACCTATAAGTCAGCCACTATCTAAGTGATAGTGTCTTGATTGTGAATGTCTGCGGACCTTGTCCAATTTAATAGTTTTACTTTACAATATGTGCTAAGTTGCGAAGTACGAAGATTGCAGATGGGTCAATAAAAACATTACAAATTGTCTAATAAAACATTTATTTCAAAAATCACAGAGATCGTATGTATAAAACATGCAAGTACAACATTAGGAAAGTAAAAAATCAAACGTGAACTGAAAAGATAGGAACAGTTTCACCAAGAACTCCAAATTATAGATATCGGAGAACCTAGAATTAAAAAAAAGCCATGTAAGTACAGCCAGCATAAAAGCAAAATATAAATATATTAACATCTATGGTTGTAACAAAAATGAAGCGCCGGTGGCTTAGTGGTTAAGGAGTCGACCCTATGGTCGAGAGGTCCCGGGTTCGAATCTTGGCCACACTACCGACGTGAACCTACTCCTATCACAAGCAATTAAGCTTAGCTGGAGGGGTTAGGGGGAATATTAGTAATTTCGGTTACTAATATTCTTAATAAAAAGAAGTGAATAATCACTGGCGGTCGCGTTAAGAGAGAGAGAACGTTTTTTAACACGGCTTTTTTGACGATCTGTGTAGGTACTAGTTTACCCCGGGGTGCGAGGGAAATGCCTTAACCTTACACCCCGGCTTCTGAAGACCCGAGACGGCACGCGGTATTAGACGGTTCGAATCCGACATAACGATCCCCACTGGCCGGCGTGGGGGTACCCGGGGGTTTTCCGCACGAAAAAAATAATAAAAAGATACTACTTTACTGCCTTCCGCAAGAAAAAAAAGTTTAGTGCCTTAGTAGCAGAAATAATTTTGATTGAATACTTGTAAAATAAGTTGACTGTACATTATTTAATGATGCGCTTAAAAAATAATAATAAAAATATTAAAATCATCTATGTACATAAAACATAAAAATATAAAACATCTTCATTTCATAAAATAAAAAATACTTAAAAATAATATTCTTATCAAATGACAATTCAAGAATACGAGGCAATTGTTAGTGGGTAGAACAGTCAGGGTCGACTTCGCAGAAGCATACAGAGAGGCCAGAAGCATTTGGAACCGGCGGACTTGTAGTTTTGAATGAGGCAAGGTCAGAAGCAACCGAGACCAGCGGACTTGTATGGATCGTTTAATAAATTGCAAACTTCAGGAAGGAGGAGTATATGTATGTAAAATGAAAAGTGATCATCAATTAGGAGACGGTAAATTAAAAAATCGGAAATTTTTTAATCGGAAAAGTCAACATCTCGAACTGGACTTGTGCCCGCGACCAGTTGAAACAGTGATTTTTCCGATTTAAATTTATAGAAGTTAGTATACATTAAAATTTCGTTAATTAAATTAAATTTTTCAGCAATTTATATATAGATCGGAAAAAGAGAACATCTAGGACGGGACACCCGCGACCAGTATCTTAGAGGGGGAATGCTTTGACCAACTGAGCCACCTAGACACGTCCCAGATATTCGAAGTTCTCCGATATACGCCTAAATATAAAGAGAAAGGAATATTCTGCAAAAAAATTTGTTTCAACCATTTTGTAAAAAAAAAACAAAATAGTAAAAATAAATGGCTCATGGTGCTGATAATAGATTATGTGATTCACAAAAAAGTTTACAGTTTAAGTATATTGTGGGCCTTCATAAATAATTCTTTAGGCTTTACATGTGTTGCCCGGAAGCAACACATGTAGAATGTGTTGCTTCCGGGCTGTTTGGCCGTGGTCCAGATGAAACTTGTGTTCCAAACATTTCGTCGATCACTGCGGTCGACATTTTCGGTAGTACAGTTCGGTTCGGTTAGGTGGTACTGTTGTATCAGTCGCAGAGAAGTCACCGCCGACGAGAGTTCTACGAACTCGTCGCCGCCCGGACCTGTACCACTGAAGAGGTGGACCGCAGTGATCGACGTAACGTTTGGAACACAAGTTTCATCTGGACCACGGCCAAACAGCCCAGAAGCAGTACATTCTAAAGGCCTTCATATAGTTTCTGTAAAGTAGCAATAGGTGGTCTAGATGTTCCCTTATAGGTAAATCACCTGTGAAACGTAAAATAAGTTCCTATATTAAATAAAAACAACTTAACTATTCTCATTAACTAAAATAAAAAATACTACACATTTTTAAATATTACATATAATTTTCTCAATTATTGTTTCTATTCATCAAAACGAAACACTTATAGGAACCCAATAAGTAGCAGTAGTAGTGTTCCCGTCTTGCCCCTCAGACCGGGGCAAGACGGGACGGACGGAAACACCGTGATTCCCAAACCCGAGGGGGCCATCTCGAAACCGGAGATGGCCCAGGGTCAGTCGGGGGAAATGCTTTATGGGCAACCTTATACTTCGGCCTGTAGAACCAAGACGGCGTGCGGTTTTAGTCGGTTCAAGCCTGAAATAACCACCCCGCTGGCCGGCAGGGGGGGTATCAGAGGGGATTTCCGCACGAAAAAAAAAGGTACCCAATAATTTGACTATGAAAAGTTTGACCTTGGTGTGCTCAACTACAATTTTGATGAAAATAAACTAGAATTGAATTCAGAATTAACAATAACTTATTAAAGTAAAATATTTTAGACAATACATTTTTTACTTAATTTTAAACAATACAAGCTTTATGTTGGCACATTTTCATATTTATTAAGTACTAATAATAAATATTATGTCATTTCTTTGCATAACAAAAACTTAAAATCTAACAATAAGTTATTTTATAATGAAATATTACAAAGTAGGAACATTGAGATTTCTCGGCGGGTAACTTTCTGGTTTTAAGTAACAGTATGATACTCTGAAAAAAAAAAGGGTTAAAGAATTAATACACGTGAGACTGTATACCACATAACTATGTAGAATTCTTCGGTAAAAAAGTTTATTAAGACCTAGGTAAGGAGTTTTAGGAATACCTAAATAATCGTCTTGCTATTCGTAATAAAACAAAATAAATAAAAAGAAACCGGTCAAGTGCGAGTCTTTTTTTTCACGTGTGGAAGCTCCCACGGGCTTCACCCCACCGGTGCCAACGATGTGATGGGCGTGTCGGAATCGGACCGAATAAAACTACACTGTGTTCATTGCAGGACGCCCCGTGTGCGGCCCGAAAAGATAACCCCAGGGTTACCAATGGACTTTGGCCGCCATCGCGCCCTCGCTTGCGGGGTCGGGTTTGATCCGGTGAGTTGGCAGGTGTGTGTAGAGGACACACACGACACGCCTGCTTCTTGGCCTGCTTCTGAAAGGACGACGAGTCACCCGGTGCGGATCTCAGGGGCCAGGGTTCTTTCTCGCTCCCTCTCCGTCGCTTCTTTAAATATTCTGTCACTATTTCAAGCATCTACCTGTTGCTATTATCAAACAAATCATGTTTCTTGTATGGGAGCCTCTTTTTTTTTTATCGTGCGGAAATCCCTCCGAATACCCACCCGCCGGCCAGCGGGGGCGGTTATGTCAGGCTTGAACCGACTAAAACGGCACGCCGTCTCGGGTCTACAGACGCCGGGGTGTAAGGTTACCCATATCCCTCGCACCCCGACTGACCCTGGGCCATCTCCGGTTTCGAGATGGCCCCCCTCGGGTTTGGGAACCACAGTGTCCCCGTCTTACCCCGCCCCCCTAAATATTAGTTTTATTCTGTTTTTAGTATTTGTTGTTATAGCGGCAACAGAAATAGGTACATCATCTGCGGAATTGTTAACTTTCTAACTATCACGGTTCATGAAATACATCCTGGTGACTATATAGGGTCCCGTTTTAACCTTTGGGTACGGAACCCTAAAATGTAAGACAGTGATAGTACCTACGTACCTTTATTTTACTTTGAGGGGGTACACAAAAGTCGTTTCAGTGGCGTTTCTCCCGTACACATCACTGGATATGCAGTTGAAAGGACCCATGTCAGCCCACTGCAACTTCCTCACCAGAAGGTCGCCAGATGGCAGCACCTGATACAAATAAAGACGGTGCTATTATTTTTCTGTGAAATGTAAAATACAGTTATCGGTAAACATAATATTTTTTTTGGTATACTTATTGTCATTATCCTAACAGCGATTTCTCAATTGCCTCCAAAGTTTCCACTTTGGAGCCAGAGGTTCGCTTATTGTTTTCATTGTTCATTTAGTGTTCATTTGTATATCAGCTTTTACGGCAGCGACTGTCGTCTGACTTCTAAACCCTGAGAGGAAGAGGAAAGCCAGCGCCTGACTGCATTTAAATTGATATTATAGAAAGTTTATGCAAATATTACTTACACATAACACACGCCAATATAACATTATTTATACCTGAATTTATGAAAATTTGTTTTGTGTCTAAAAAGCGGCGACAGCCCAGTGGCGTACATAACGGACTGCTGAGACGAGGTCTTGAGTTTGATCCCCAGTCGCCCCGGGCACACACCTCTGATTTTTCGTAGTTATGTGTGCATTAATAAACGTTAATTATCGCTCGTTATTATCAGGCCTATGTCCAGCAGTGGACTGCAATAGGCTAATTGATTGATTGATTGACTCGCTTAATAATTTGTCCGGAAGATGGCAATAGGCTCGCCCCTATTACATTGGGACCTTAACATAACTGGCGAATCGTGGGTGTGTAATACACCTCTGCCTACCCCTTCGGGCGTGAAGTTATGTTATGTTTTGTGTTATTTGATAGTTTCCAGATGTTTTGGTTGTTTTTCAGTAACACTCCGTAAATCATGGGTACAGAAAAGTAACTGTAACGTCGTAAAAATTGTAAACGAATAAATGTATTCTATCGCTTTTCTGCAGTCTTAACCGCACAGGCACACAGGGACACATGGTGGTAGAGTCAAGCAACAGTCATTTTGGCCGTTGCATGAATGGGCCGGCTCGACCGGGGAAGCACCACCCTCTCACAGAATATCGACGCCAAGTAACAGTATTTGAACTGTTGCGTTCCGTTTGGTGAATGAGAGTGCCGGAGCCCAAACTCCTTTCCCATCCCCTTTCCTTTACAGGGTCGGCAGCGCGAGTGTGACGCAACTAGTGTTGCATACGTCCATAGGCCGAGGTAACCGCTTCCCATCAGGTGAGCCGCGGGCTTGTCTGCCACCTTAGTGGTATAAAAAAAAAAAGAAGGCAGAAGCTGCGGGATAAGTTGAAGAGTCTTAGAACAAAAAAAAACATTTCCCTCCTTAGCAAACGGGAGTCAATAAAATAGGCAAATTGTCCATAAAAGAGATTGTTATATGGGTGACTTAACAACAGATGGTTAAAACGTTATCTTACCTGCATCCTTGAGTTTCCATAAATCATATTTCCATTGACGTCCTGCCAGAAGTTTTCCGTATTTACGAAGCTGTGTACGCGGCAAGGTAAAACAATGTCAGTGCCTTGGTTTTGGAAAACGCTGTCCAAGTAAGTCGTGATGATAGGCTTGGATGGAAGGCGGAACAGTTTCTGAAGCGATAGCAAGTTCTCTTCGATGTTTCCTGAGGAAATATTACTTTTAGTATATTTAGTTGGTACTACTACTCGCCGCTAGATGTCGCTATGTGTATGTGAAACCTAATATATGTATAAACCAAAGTCGTATTAGTGATGACCGGGATACACTCAAGAACGGGTGTGCCGATATTCATGATCTTTGATTTTTTAAATTTGTCTTCGCCTGTACTGTGCCTTTTTGTAGTTTTTTATTTGCGGAAATCGCCACGGTTAGCCCCCGCCGGCTAGCGGGGGTGGTTATATCAGACTCGAACCGACCAAAATCTCACGCTGTCTTGGGTCTTTTATGCCGGGGTGCAAGGAGACATTCACGAAATAAATTCAAAACATACATATACATAAACTCACGCCTATATCCCCGAAGGGGTAGGCAGGGGTAGGCAGGGGTAGGCAGGTAGGGGTAGGTAGGGGGAGGCTGATAAGTTAACCAACGTAACTTAATTCTAAAGCGGAAAGTAGATTGCCAGGTCAGTTAATCCTAAAATAAATTGTATTATTGTATGTGTAAGCAGATTTGAAACACGCTTTACAAGGATAATAGATTGAATAATTGTAGCTAAAACAGTTTCTGAAGAGTCAGCAAGCATTATTCATTTTCTAACGAAGTACCGTACCTTTTTTTTTTTTTTTTATCGTGCGGAAATCCCTTCGGATTCCCCCCCGCGTGCCAGCGGGGGCAGTTATGTCGGGCTTGAACCGACTAAAACCGCACGCCGTCTCGGGTCTACAGATGGGTGTAAGGTTGCCCATAGAGCATATCCCTCGCACCCCGACTGACCCTGGGCCATCTCCGGTTTCGAGATGGCCCCCTCGGGTTTGGGAACCACGTTGTCCCCGTCTTGCCCCGGTTTGGGGGAGGGGCGCTAGTCGCCCCACTGTCCCGGCATGCTTCTGCTGGGGTGACAGGTGGCCTCACCCGCCACCCCCAGGCCTGAGCTCATGGAGGACGGAGGTCGTTAAGCGACCTCCGGCGCCTGAGTCGCCTGCGACGCGCGGCGAGCAAGTTGCGGGCTCGGCGGACCGGGAGAGTTCTAAGTCTCTCCCGGGCGCGCTCCGCCACCTCCTTCGCGAGCATTACATGCGCGCAGAAGGAGGTGGCGGTGGCCCACGCGCTCGCGCTCCGCACCATTGCCGCAATCATGCTGCCGAGCGAGAGGACTCCCACCCCGATGGCTGCCACGAGGTCACGCCTCGGCGCCTCCCACGCCGGGCAGTCCGCCAGCGTGTGCAGCCCTGAGTCCTCGCTCGCGTCGCAGTGATGACACTCAGGCGTTGGCTCCTTCCTGATCCGATGCAGGTGGGATGCCCCGAAGCACCCCTTCCCGGAGATCACCTGCGTCAGTCGGTACGAGAGGCTTCCGTGTCGCCTCTCCTGCCAATCCTCCATGACGAAGTACCTAACCTTATCGTACTAGTCATTGGTGTTGTGGTAATATCATGTACTAGATATAATGTTCATGATAATAATTAGATCAAATCTCAAACTTATGGAAGGCAGCAAAAAAAATCAATAGCACAAAAATTTCTTTTTCGGGGATTCCTCCACTAGCACTAGCTCAGCTCTATGTATAAATCGGGGATTCCCGCAAAAGAGCCTGACGCTGTCGTCGGGGATTCCCCGTCCCATACTCGCGAGCTTTGACGTCTAAGTTGCAAAATTTCTCATTATTGTTTCGTGAAGTTTGTTGTGTTTGGTTGGCGTGAATTGTTAAACGTGTATTATTCTATAGTGATCCTTACTAATATTATAAATGTGAAAGTAACTCTGTCTGTCTGTCAGTTACGCTTTCACGCCTAAACCACTGAGCCGATTTTTCTGAAATTTGGTACAGGGGTAGATTAGATCTTGGGAAAGGACATAGGCTATGTTTTGTCGCGATAACTAACATCTACGCGGGCGGAGCCGTGGCCAAAAGCTAGTAGATAATAAAAAGTAGTGATAGACAATAGAAAATGTATTGCTTTTTACTTTCGATGGGGTGACACCACCAACTTCCGCACCGGGTGACACCCAAGGTAGCTACGCCACTGATGGAAGGGGCTCATTTTTTAAATATAAAGCCCACATCAATAGGACTACACCTCGCCTGATGGAAAGCTAAAGGTAAAGTCTTAGTAATGAGGGTCACCATTACTGACACCGATAATGTTATAATCATCAGATGCTTTTTCACGCCATGCTTAAAGGGCCCGGGACTGTAGAAAGAAGGAAACACGTGCGCTGGTAAAGAATTCCAAGTACCTTTTTTTTTCGTGCGGAAATCCCTTCGAATACCCACCGCCGCCCTGCGGGGGAGGTTATGTCGGGCTTGAACCGACTAAAACCGCACGCCGTCTCGAGTCTTAAAACGCCGGGGTGTAAGGTTGCCCATAGAGCATATCCCTCGCACCCCGACTGACCCTAGGCCATCTCCGGTTTCGAGATGGCCCTACCTAAGTGTTCTGTTTTGGAAATAAAACCAAATGGAGTAAACATATTATCGTAACGTACCTTCAGTAGTGAAAACTGTAGTTGACGCAATATGCTGCTTGACACGAGATGTCGCTACACATGAGAAGATATCGCCGGACACTGCACTCGTCACCACAAGCTTACTGATCAAAGTGCCTATGCTTGACGGATGTGCGGGGAGAATTTCGTTGGTATCTTCTTCTTCATACTATAAGAATGTTTTTATATAGTCTTAATGAGAAATATTCTGAACTGCCGTCATCAAATTAAAAAGCGGATAAGTAAACAACCAAATTTCGAGCTAAAAAACGTTTTAAAACCTAAGCTAGGTATTCTCCCCATAAATCTGCAATTACGTTGTCATATGTAGATATATCGGATGATGGACATTTTTTGAGCATTTACGAGAATAAAGTAAGTATTTGTTTATAATTATTATGTGAAAATTGACCGTCGCACTTCAGCCTGAGGACGGCAGTAAAAGCACAGATTACCTAATAGGTAAAAGTACGCAACCACAAAGATACCGTTTATAGTAATGGCATCTAGTGAAAATAAAGCAAACTATTTGAAAGACTGTTTACTATATATAGACAGCCATCATCATTACCCGAGCGCCAATCCCATTTATAAATAATAAATAAATGAATAAATATTCTACGACATTCTACACAGCGCTTTCTAGACCCAAGGTAAGCATAGTTTAACTAGCTTGTGTTATGGGTTCCAGAATGTGGATAAACATACTTATATACTTTTTTTTACATATTATACATAGAAACCCCAGACCCCAGACCAATGCAAATAGACATATTCATGCATACAAATATTTGCACTGAGCGGGAATCGAACCCGCGCCCCTGTCGTAGCAGTCGAGTGCACTACCGCTACCCCACAGTTTGGAGCCCGGAGATCACTCTTATAACTCCTTATTTACACAGTTTGGTTTATACTGTCTCTTATGAGAGCCGTCTGAGCTCCCAACTCCGAGAGGAAAGTCAGCGCCAGGAACTCACCCTTCAATCAGCAGGTGTACCGGCTTACAGGTGGGATCGACTTATGTTCCAAATACCCTATACACCAGATCAATATGAACTAACACATAACATAACATAACTTCACGCCTTTATCCCCGAAGGGGTAGGCAAAGGGGTATTACTCATCCACGATTCGCCAGTTATGTTAAGGTCCCAATGTAATAGGGGGCGATCCTCCGGGCACATTATTAAGCGAGCGATAATTAACATTTATTAATGCACACATAACTACGAAACGTCAGAGGTGTGTGCCCGGGGCGACTGGGGATCGAACTCGAGACCGCGTCTCAGCAGTCCGTTACGTACGCCACTGGGCTACCGCCGTTTGAACTATGAACTAAACTCCATGTTATTGCCAAAGGCACGACATCTGTGGTGTGGTGTGCGGTAGTGCGTTCAACTGCTAAGCCAGAGGTCGCGGGTTCGATTCCCGCTCAGTGCAAATATATATATTTGCATTGGTCTGGGTGTTTCTATGTATAATATATGTATTTATACGCATTCTAAAAATCATAATATGACAAGCTCTGCTTAGTTTGGGTCTAGATGGCGTTGTGTACTTTGTCCTAAAATATTTATTTATTTATTATTTAAAGGAGATTATTCAACTCAGAACATTTAGTACCCAAAAATGAAAGTGAAGTGCTAGAAGAAAATAATACCGATTCCTAATAGGAAATGATGAGAGTCTAAAGTTAACTTTGTTCAGCTGTTTATGCGTGATTGAGTACCTTTTTTCTTTTTTTTTTTACGTGCGGAAATCCCTTAGGCCAGCGGGGGTGGTTCTGTCGGGCTTGAACCGACTAAAACCGCATGCCGTCTCGGGTCTACAGACGCCGGGGTGTAAGGTTACCCATAGAGCATATCCCTCGCAAACAAACATCCATCAAAAACTTTCGCATTTATATTTAGGAAGAAGTGGGGTGTATGGGGTATCAACTAACACTTACGGGACCAAGTCAACCTCACCCGCAAGCCGGCACACCTGCAAGCCGGTACACCTGCAAGCCGGTACACCTGCAAGCCGGTACACCTGCAAGCCGGTACAAGCCGGTACACCGGAAAGCCGGCACACCTGCTGATTGACGGACGAGGTTCAGATGCAGGCTTCCCCTCGGGGTTGGGACGCCAGACGTCAGCCGTTCCCATAAAAGCAGTATAAACAAAACTAAAAGGAGAAAACGGAATTATAGTACCCGGGTCCAAGGTGAAAGCCTAGATACAACCGGAACAACGCTAAGAAGGTGATGAATGAATTGTAGTAAAGAAACAGTAAGATACATCATCATGAGTACCAGACTCACATCAGTAGCTGGTACTCCATTCTTCATCCACTGGACGCTCGGTACGGGCTTGCCCATCACCGTGCACGAGAGGACCAGCTTTTTGCCAGGTTCCAGTTTCACGCTCGGAGGAGGTGCTTCGACAATGCGCAGCATATCCCCCAGGCGGCGTTTTGGCGTTGGTACCACTGAAACACAAAGATAACATTATAAGGACTTAGAATTATCCATCAACACACGACTTTACTTCCTTCAGAGGTGTATGTAGCCCCATCAAGATTTTTGGCGCTATAACTAACCTATTCTGCTAGCTTTTTTTTTGTTTTTTTTTATACCACTCAGGTGGCAGACAAGCTCACGGCCCACCTGCCACGGGAAGCGGTTAGCGCGGCCTATGGACTTGTGCAACACCAGGGGCGTCACACTAGCGCTGCCGACCCTGTAAAAACCTTCTAATGTCCTTCTTGAAGAACCCCATATTGTAGTCGCTTGGGACAACCACAGCAGGGAGATCATTCCACAGCCTGAGGGTGCGCGGAATAAAGTGCCTTTCATATCTAACTGTACGCACCGTTTTCGGTCGCAACGTGTGAGGATGGATTCCCTGTCTGTGGCGAGCGGTGCGATGATAGAATGTGGCCGTGGGCATCATATCATACAATTCTTCTGAACACACCCCGTTATAAAGGCGTTAGAAAACGCACAGGGAGGCGAAATCTCTCCTAAGATTAAGCGGTTCCACACTGCCTGTAAGTATGGGATGGTCGACGATCCTCAGCGCCCGTCTTTGCATCGAGTCGAATGGGTCAAGTTGGTATCTAGGTGCTCCGGCAAAAAGGTAGCTGGCAGACCTGCTGATAACAGACGAGGTCCTGGTGCATGGTTTCACAAGGGTCTGACAGGAGTCACTCCCTTAAATCGTCAAGATAAGTCCGTCCATCGTCAGGATCGTAGTAGACCAATCCCTGGGCTCCAAAGCGAGGCTTACTTCAGAACTTCGTTATCATCGGTGGGTTGTAGATCAGATGGCAGTTTCTTCACGAATATCGAAGTTAGTCAGTTTCTTAGTTAGACAGACAGTTGACGCTAACTACATTGCTAAAAGACTCGGAGTATGAATGAAATTTCACCCAAATCCGCTCAGCCGTTATTGAATAACAAACAACCCATCCATACTACCATACAAACTTTCGCAATTATAATATAAATATAGATTACATTTAAAAAAAAATGTTTCGCAATATTAATTAAAGCGTCGGTAGCTTAGTGGTTAAGGAGTCAACCTTACGATCGAGAGGTCCCGGGTTCGAATCCTGGCCATTACACTACCGACGTGAACCCACTCCTAACACAAGCAATTTAGCTTAGCTGGAGGGGTTAGGGGGATATTAGTAATTTCGGTTACTAATATTCTTTAAAAAAAAATAGTAATAATATTAGATATTCTTTTACGGTTCATAAGTATTTGGGGGCAGACGAATTAGGCATTCAAATATAACCTTAAATAATCCACATAATAATACTCAGTCTATTATACTACGGTAAGTAAGTATATCCAATTGAATTGCAAACTCTTTGGCCGGCGACTATAGATTACAAAGGCAAATCAATCATTTTCAACGTTAAAAATGTATAAGGTTTTCTGTTTCCCACTTCTGAATAAAACAGCGATTTTTTCTTTATTTCTTTTGTAGGTAAGCAACAGAATTATACCTAATAGTTCATGACTATTTTGAATTTCCTTAGCCATAATATTGAGTGCTATATAAGCCAGCTAGTTGCGGTTGATATTTAAGATCTCTCTCGGGGTTCAGAGGTTCAATCATCATTTTTTAATAATGAAATAAATCTCAATGTCATTAACAATTATTTTCATGTAGAATATACTGCATCCGTTCTGTTTGGCCGTGGTCCATATGAAACTTGTGTTCCAAACGTTTCGTCGATCACTGCGGTCGACATTTTCAGTGGTATAGGTCCGGGCAGCGACGAGTGCGTAGAACTCTACTCGGCGACGACTGATGATCAGTCGCAGAGAAGCCCTGCCGTATATTCTACATGCAACGCCGGCCGTGAAAGCCTAAAGAATGATTTTTTTACTTTTTTGTTAGGTCGCTGGTTTTCAGATGCCGTCTTTACGATGCGCGACGAAGTCACACACGTGTACAAGTTGGTATACAAAAAAAAAGTAATATCATCTTACACAATTTGATACGAAATGGTATGTACCTTTTTTTTTTTCGTGCGGAAATCCCTTCGGATCCCTCCCGCCCCCACCGGCCAGCGGGGGCGGTTATGTCGGGCTTGAGCCGGCTAAAACCGCACGCCGTCTCGGGTCTTAATACGCCGGGGTGTAAGGTTGCCCATAGAGCATATCCCTCGCACCCCGACTGTCCCTGGGCCATCTCCGGTTTCGAGATGGCCCCCTCGGGTTCGGGAACCACGGTGTCCCCGTCTTGCCCCGGTTTGGAGGAGAGGCGCTAGTCGCCCCACCGTCCCGGCCTGCTTCTGTTGGGGTGACAGGCGGCCTTACCTTTTTTTTTTTTTTTTCGTGCGGAAATCCCTTCGGATACCCCCCCCGCCGGCCGGCGGGGGCGGTTATGTCGGGCTCGCACCGACTAAAACTGCACGCCGTCTCGGGTCTTCAGACGCCGGCGTGTAAGGTTACCCATAGAGCATATCCCTCGCACCCCGACTGACCCTGGGCCATCTCACCACTAACAGCATCGCTCATCCTGTCTCCTCTG
Source organism: Cybosia mesomella (assembly GCA_946251805.1). Taxonomy (NCBI): domain Eukaryota; kingdom Metazoa; phylum Arthropoda; class Insecta; order Lepidoptera; family Erebidae; genus Cybosia; species Cybosia mesomella. The sequence continues at coordinate 2,586,066 of OX276415.1, forward strand.
AAAGCAGAGGAGTACGGAGAGCGATGTGTTCCCGCCACGTTGGGTATTGGCCGACGATCAATGCCAACCCTATGAAGGGGAAGGCGGCCTTACCTGCCACCCCCAAATGGTATGTACCTACTTGAGGTTTTTCATTTCTTAATAAGCTTTAATTATATAAGACAACTCTGTATGCCATGTACAAACTACTTATTATTAATAAATTATTATATTATTTCTAAAGTGTTGTTACAATATTGTATTGTAAAGGTGAAGGAAAACAAAAAATACCAAAACTAGTATAAGTAACAGATATCCCCATACAAATCACATAATTTAGAAGATATTGAAACCCAGGAAGGCGACAGAGATCATGAAATTCAAATAGATAAGAATAATTCAATATAAAATTCGCTGAAATCGGTGATAATGTCACGTTGCTGTATGAATTACTTCTTGACCCGTTTCTAGTGTATATCCATCTTAGTCGATAAAACAGTAATAATTCAAAATATACAATCCACAGTTTTAGATCGGAAAAAGAGAACATCTAGAACGGGACTTGAACCCGCGACCAGTCCCTTACAGGGGGAATGCTCTGACCAGCTGATCTATTTAGACACGTCCCAGATATTCGAAATTCTCCGATATACTATATACGTCTTAAGGCGACGCTGGAGAGATCTACCGTAATTCTTGCGAACTACGGAAACAATGAATAACTTTAAGGTACTGTTGTAATGTGTTTGTGAAAGGGACTTGTCGCGGGTTCAAGTCCAGTTTTAGATGTTCTCTTTTTCCGATCTAAATCTTTAGAAAAAGTGAGCATACAAAATGCTTAAAAATTTAATTCAAAATATACAATCCACGTTGTGATTATGGTTGAAGATGTAGTGAACAAGATAGAAAAAGGGATGCTTAGATGGTTCGCACATGTAGATGGTCGAAGATTGACACCATTGGCAGATGGGCACCACAATAATGGTTGAAGAATCAGATGAAATTTCAGACGTCGCGTCTGGAAGAAGAGTCAGGTTGATTAATTTTTAGAGCCTTTTCCTCTCAATCGCTCATCAGCCTGACATTTGGATTATAAAGTTTATTAAGGTATCAAACTGTCAGTCCCATGTGTGACATAGAGAACACTCTACAAATCCGAAGTCAGCCAATCCTAGTCGGACTATTACTCGTCTTACCGACGTGCCAACCCGAACGTCGGGTTTTTTTTTTACGTGTGGAATCCCTCATTGGCTTCACCCCATCGGTGCCAACGATAACCGACTAAAAACCATACGGTGTTCTAGCCAAGTGTCCATTGAAGGGCATCCCGGGTGAGCACTCGAAAGGATAACCCCAGGGTTACCGGCGGACTTTCCAGGTCATCGCGGCCTCGCCTTTGGGGCCGAACGCCGGTTAATGTAACTCGTTTTTAAGAATAAAATCATCCGGTATGTATCTACTTCAGACCCAGGGTCTAATGTTTTCCGCGCGAGCCTTTCTCAACGAAGAGGGTAAGGCAGCTAACACCTGGCTGTATCTTGGGGAATTCCTTACGGGCGAGCCTTAGTTCGTCAGTGGGATTGGCGCTTGAATGAATAGAAAGGGATAATAGTAACTTACCATTTGATTGCAGATTGTTGTCTAAAGCGGTCCTATCTACTGCACTAACTTCGAAAGTGTTCTGCAGCGACACCAGAATGGCGACGAGTAGTGAAAGTGAGTTCATCATTATTGCTATTCGGCAGCAGATGGCGCTAGTAGTGGCTTAGTTTCGGTTGCCGACTGAAAAGAAAAACGTTAAATGTTATTAATTCATAAATATATGAATAATTGATGCATGTTATTCAGTTCAAATGCCTTGCTGTTTCCTATTTACGCTATAAGCTTTTGAAATCCTTATAAAATTATTATTATCGTTTCAGTACTTTCAATTGAATTTTTGAATGAAAACTTTATATTCTAAACAGTTTATTTTATACATATAATTCATTTGGAAAAAAGGAACTAAATCGGTGAAATCCGCTCTTAGTAATAGAGAGATATTCGAGTACAGAAACCTTAATAGCTCAAACGAAATAAGTAGGTATTTTGTGACTGCAGTGACACTCGTTCCCTTTTCGTGAAAACAAATCTTACTCGAAGGCGGCAGAATCTGTTTTATGTGTGGTTAAAGCCAGAATAATTGTTATCTTTAATATATAGTTGCACTAATCCATAATTTGTCCTTTCTTTCCTGGAGTAACTTCAGAGGATATACAGTTAATTTACACAAAATATAATATCAAAAGGAAACATACAGTCTATAACAAGTTTTAGTTCATATTGTAGGTAGGTTTTAGTTAGGTATAATAGTTAGGTAGTACAGCCTCTGTGGCGTAGCGGTAGTGCATTCGACTGCTACGAGAGGGGGCGCGGGATCAATTCCCGTTCAGTGCAAATATTTGTATGCAAGAATATGTCTATTTGCATTGGTCTGGGTGTTTCTATGTATGATATGTATGTATTTACAAAAAAATAAGTATGTAAGTATGTTTATCCGCATTCTGGAACCCATAACACAAGCTAGTTAAACTATGCTTACTTTGGGTCTAGAAAGCGCTGTGTAGAATGTCGTAGAATATTTTATTTATTTATTTTGACACATGTACACCAAACTGCTCTTAATATGCTTTCCGACTCTTTTATGCGACAATGATGTGAAATTGTTTAAAATAATTAACAATGCGATTAAACTTTAACTGATGACGTGATTAAATTTTAAATCATGACGTCATTCTAACTTGGTTCACGATTACATCTGAGGCCTTTGGAGTCGTTCTTCTCCTTTTGATTTGGCTTATACGGTTTTAATAGGAGCAACTGCCGTCTAACCTCATAACCCCGAGGGGATAACCTGCGCCGGCGTATCGTCCATTAATCTGCAGGTGAAATTTTCTTGTCTCGTGGGTCTACTAGGACCCCATACATCCAAGACTGAAAATTCTAACCAATCGACACATATGGTATTTCTATCTCGAGAATAGCAACCAGGTCAGGGTTCCACGCGGGCGGAACCGCGGGGAACAGCCAGCTAAGCTATAAAAGAACAACGTATGCTGTTCTTCTACGAATTTAGTACATCCTTTTCTATGATTCTGTCAACGTTTCGTTAACTAGCAACATGTTCGTTAAATTAAACGCAGCATTGAGTACATGCTAATTCAAATCACACATGGTTTAAATGTACTCTGTACTTCTGTTTTTGTATACTAGTCTATACCCATGACTTTACCCGTGTGGCATACTGATCCTGTTGCACGACCAACAAATTCCAGGTAATTTGAAGCGTCGTAGTTACCGAAATAACTGATATTCTCGGTAAGTTAAGCTAAATTGCTAATGTTAGGAGTGCATTCACGTCTCGGTAGTGTAATGGCCAGGATTCGAACCCGGGACTTCTCATTCGTAAGGCCGACTCCTTAATCACATATGGCGCCCTTTTGCAACCGGAGATGGCCCTGGGTCAGTCGGGGTGCGCTGGAAATGCCTCACACCCCGGCGTCTAAAGACCCAAGACGGCGTGCAGTTTTGGTCGGTTCGGGCCCGACATAACCACCTCCGCTGGGCGGCGGGGGGGTATCCGTGGCGAATTCCGCAGAAAACAATAAAAAGGTACCGCCGCTTCAAATATTACATCGTCTGTAGACCCGAGACGGCATGCGGTTTTAGTCGGTTCAAGCCCAACATAACCACCCCCGCTGGCCGGCGAGTGGGGGGGGGGGGGTATCCGAAGGGATTTCCGCACGAAAAAAAAGGTATAAAAAGTAGTCTACATTCTAGTCTCGATGGCCGTTGCAGCTTCGGTGGCCTAGTGGTAATGGAGTCGGCCTTAGGATCGCAAGATCCCGAGTTCGAATCCTGGCCATTACACTAACAACGTGAACCCACTCCTAACACAAGTAACATAGCTCAGCTGGAGTGGTTAACGGGAACACTAGAAATTCCGGTAACTATTACTCTTATTATAAAAATAAAAAACATAAAGATAACATAACTTCACGCCTGTATCCCCGAAGAGGTAGGCAGAGGTGTATTGCACATCCACGATTCGCCAGTTATGTTGAGGTCCCAATGTAATAGGGGGCGAACCTATTGCCATAAAAAAATAAAAAAAGTTATATATTTCCTATATAAAAGTTATATATAGGGTCTCTCCCAAGAGGAACCCTTTTTTTTTTCGTGCGGAAATCCCTTCGGAAACCCCTCCGCCGGCCAGCGGGGGCGGTTATGTCGGGCTTGAACCGACTAAAACCGCACGCCGTCTCGGGTCTACAGACGCCGGGGTGTAAGGTTGCCCATAGAGCATTTCCCTCGTACCCTGGGCCATCTCCGGTTTCGAGATGGCCGCCTCGGGTCCAAGAGGAAACCCTGCGCTAAAACTTTATTCTCGGGATTGGCAGGTCAGGCAGCAGACGCTCCCGAAAAAACCGACATACGAATCAAAAACAGCAAGTCGAATCTGGACGCAATTGAGAAACCGCTGTGATGGTGATTTGGGTTGAGTACATGCGTTTTTTTTTTGGCGGAAATCCCTTTGGATACCCCCCGCCGGCCAGCGGGGGCGGTTATGTCGGGCTTGAACCGACTAAAACCGCACGCTGTCTCGGGTCTACAGACGCCGGGGTGTAAGGTTACCCATAGAGCATATCCCTCGCACCCCGACTGACCCTGGGCCATCTCCGGTTTCGAGATGGCCCCCTCGGGTTTGGGAACTACGGTGTCCACGTCTTGCCCCGGTTTGGGGGAGTGGTGCTAGTCGCCCCACTGTCTCGGCCTGCTTCTGCTGGGGTGACAGGCGGCCTCACCTGCCACCCCCAGGTGAAGTCGGTCGAAATGATACCCAAGTACAAAATCAGACACACTTATATAAATAAATTTCTAGGCATGTTCTGATATTTATATCTAATACTTCGTGTCAAGGGAAATATTAGAGTATATCCATACTACTATAAAATTGTAAATTAGTTGTATTTGTCCATTGGTAATTATGAAAAAAATACTTGGGTTATGTTAAATGAACGATATTAACGAACATAAAAAAATCTTTTTTGGTTTTCTTGTCTGTTTGTTCTTTTTATTTACGATGCACGCAAAAACTGCAGACCGGATTTTGGTGCGGTTTTCAGGGTTCCGTATAATTTTTTTTTGTGCGGAAATCTCTTCGGATACCCCCCCACCGGCCAGCGGGGGTGGTTATGTCGGGCTTGAACCGACTAAAACCGCACGCCGTCTCGGGTCTACAGACGCCGGGGTGTAAGGTTACCCTTAGAGCATATCCCTCGCACTCCGACTGACCCTGGGCCATTCGCAGTGTCCCCTCTGATAACAGCAGAGGGGTACCTGGAGCGACCACGCTCCCCCGCGGGCCTTGCAGGCCCGCCATACCCCGACCCCCTCGTGCAATGGGGTCAGCTCGCCCTGAAAAGGGCCGGTTGGTCAGAGTCTTGGCCGTTGACGTTGACGCCAGCTACTCCAGAGGAGCAATCAATGATGCGTCATCGCCCACGTTGCCCAGGGTGCACCAAACTTGGAGGTGATCCAACCAGTCGCACCCCAGGGTTCCGTACCTCAAAAGGAAAAAACTGAACCCTTATAGGATCACTTCGTTGTCCGTCCGTCCGTCCGTCCGTCTGTCAAGACCGTTTTTCTCAGGAACGCGTGGATGTATCAAACTGAAATTTATATCTAATACTCAGGTCTACTGTCCCTTGGAGCTGTGATAAAATCAAACTTCTAAGCCAAAGCAATCAAAAGCCGTTTATGCCGCAAATTTCCTCAAATTTTCGAAACTCACACGGGAATCAAAACCTACAGGGTACTTCCCGTGAACTTAGAATCTTGAAATTTGGTACGAAGTAACGTCTTATAGTACAGATATTGGAAAAATTGCGAAAACCGTAAATTTTTAGTTGCATTATATAAAAAATATATTTTTGAAATTTTTTACGGAAACCTCGGTGTGCGAGTCCAACTCGCACTTGGCCGGTTTTTTCTATTAGAAAGGTCTTAGTCAGACTTATAATTAACCGTATCATATTGTCGGAAGTTTACGCCCATGTCACACATTGAAATAAAACTATTTTTAACGGATTCTATCGCGATTTATTCGATGTTATTTGACATGGTCACGGGGAGACTATAGCTGTTGAAAAGCAATGTCGGATTCGACGAAAGTAAATAATTAAATAGCATCAAATAAATCGCGATAGAAACCGTTAAAATTGTTTTATTAAAATCTGCCGTATGTTTAATGGTAATTAGTTAATTAGTACCGGATATTTGACCACAAATAAGCCGCGGTAGCCTAGTGGTATGGGTAATGGACTGCTGAGAAGTCTCGGGTTCGATCCCAGGTTTTACCATGGCACACACCAATGACTTTGCGATGCTTTTCGAAGTTATGTGTGTATTTATCGCAGGTTTATAAGTGCCCGGTTAATTGCAATAGGCTCGCCACCTATTACATTGGGACCTAAACATAAACTGGCGAAATGTGGGTGCTAGCACCTCTGCCTACCCCTTCGGGGATATAGGCGTGAGTTTATGTTATGTTATGTTATGTTTATTTGACCAAAAACTATAACTGATCAACTCGCAGAGCCGCCGATATCACCTAGTACAGGAATAAATTTCTAGGAATGTTCTGATTATTTATATCTAATACTTTGTGTCAAGGAAAATATTATATTATTAGGGATTCAACGTCGACTTTTTCATTATTTCTTGTTGAATGCACCGTAGGCACGTCAAGTGAATACGTCATTTTATATCAATTCTCTACTTAGAACTCGTGATATTAATAAATCTACATAAGTCTTATATGAAAAGGTCTGAAATACAGACTGTTTTGTTCATATTTCGGCAATGCAATGAAGATATAAATATACAGCTTTTCTGGGAGCGACAGCCGTCTGACGTCACAACCCCTATAGGTAAAACTGCGCCAGAGCCTGGTCCGTGAAATAGCAGGTGAAATAGCAAGATTAATGCAAATTAACATAATGATGCATACAAATATTTGCACTGAGCGGGAATTGAACCTGCGACTATGTAAATTTGCATTGGTCTGGGTGTTTCTATGTATAATATGTATTTATTTACAAAAAAAAAGTATCAGAGTTTATCCGCATTCTAGAACCCATATGGCAAGTTTGGGTCCCGATGACGTTGTGTAATTCGTCATGTAATTCGTGAGTATTTATTTATTATTATTATTTATCGTTATTTCCTTTGAACAATAAAGTAACCTAATGCGACTAATATCTTTTTTTTTGTTTTTTTTTTTCGTGCGTAATCGCCTCGGATACCACCCGCCGGCTAGCGGAGGTGGTTATGTCGGACTTGAACCGACTAAAACCACACGCCCTCTCGGGTCTTAAGACGCCGGGGTGTAAGGTTGCCCATAGACCATATCCCTCCATGTAACTAAGAAACTACTACCTGCTAACAATATCAATAGAGTGAAAAAGTAAGGTAATATAATCAATTAAATGTTGAATAGTCACAAATAGACAACATGAAAGAAGGTATCTAACCAAATATAAGATAAATTATTAAATTAAATAATAAATATAAAAATATGTATTCACAAATAAAGTTAGAGATTTATTACCTAAAAGTAAAAACATAATTTTACAAATAATAAATTAATTTTTCGATAAATTTATTAAATGTTACCAAAAGTTATTTAATTTTTATTGAATAAAAATAAAATTCAAAAAATCAAAGAAACATATAGTGGGCATAATGCTGTATCTAATTCAGTGTAATGTAACGTACATCACATAAAGTAATCTCCTATGAATAAATTGTGAAAAAAAAAGCTAAGTTAAATAAGCATAAATTAAATGTTTTGACTTGAAATAAACACAATGTATGTAAATGAAGTCCAATATTAAAAATATAAATTATTCGGTGGCTTTTGATTTCGTTCGGTATTGGTATTCAGTTGCTTTGAATTCGGTCTCTGAAGACACAAATTGAGTCATTTGTGACTGGATTGCATCATTTAATGACGCTACACGAGAGAGGTCTAGTTGAATTTGCTCTGCATTGCCCTATTTACTAAATCCAACCTACTTTTAAAAATTACTAATAACATATACATAAACTCACGCCTATATCCCCGAAGGGGTAGGCAGAGGTGCTAGCACCCACATTTCGCCAGTTTATGTTTACGTCCCAATGTAATAGGTGGCGAGCCTATTGCCATTAACCGGACACTTATAAGCCTGCGATAAATACACACATAACTTTGAAAAGCATCGAAAAGTCATTGGTGTGTGCCATGGTAATACCTGGGATCGAACCCGAGACCTCATCTCAGCAGTCCATTACCCATACCACTAGGCTACCGCCATTACTAATAAATTATTAATTACTAATAAAAATAACTAAAAAAATAAAACAACTCTTAAAAAAATTATATTCTTAACAATTTATTCTTTTGGATAATTATATATTTTGTCATTTTAGCTAACTAGCAACCTGCTACTGCTTAATTTCGGTGTTTTTTTTAATAACTTAAGCCATCATAATTTACACATAACTATATAGTCTATGTCCATCGGAGATAACCTACCTTTTAATTGGTCAAATAACCCTTGAGATACTGTGTCTATACTAGTAATTAGGATCATTCAAAATATGAGACACGAAATAAATTTAGCTGACAACGAACATAACTTTATTCAAAGGCAGAACGAAGTTTGCCACCCGACAAACAAGTAATTATATAAAATATAAATATTTACACACATGCGTCGTAATATTCCTACGCATATTTTAATAATATATCATAGATTTATAACATATTATTTGAACGCGTTATGTTTGACATCAATAAAGTAAACATTGTTTTAAATTACGAATTCTTTTAAATATATTTTTATACCTAAATCTCGAAAAATCTAAACGCTTAGCCTAAAAAATGTGATTGCATTCAATAAGTCGATAGAATATATGTTTTAATATTAAAATTTATTTAGTTAAAAAGAAAATTATATCCTCGCCAGCTTACATAAAATGTTACACATTGAAATGGGTTATTTACTTTACTGACTATAAGTGTAATAATAAATTGCGACATAATCCAAAATGGATTAGTGTTATTTTAATATATTAATTATAATGACAATTATTGACAATTCTTTTTACGTAATAACTATTTCGTATTAATAAAACTGTGTACAGTTTTATTACGTGATTAAAATCAATTATTTGCTATCAATAAAAAATAATTATCAATTAATTATTTTATCGTATCGATTTGTGTAGGTATATTTATGTGATATAACAGACGTACCTTTTAAATCCTCTGGCACTAAACACACGGTACTTGTATAAAAATATAAAAAACTTTAAGCTCTTTACTGTCTGGTAGTCTTGGACGAAGTATGGTTTGTTAGAGACTCACCCACCCTTATATACTTACTGAGGATCGATTCCTATAGGATGATTTTCTGGCGTGGGTGAAAACATTGATAGATTTTATTTGATAAACACGATTCTTTAGCCATTAATGTTTATTAACGATGATTATTGTGCTTGTATTGTCATTTTGGTTTTATCAATTTAATAGTTTGTGATCATTGTTCTAATTATGATAGTAATTAACTGAAAAGTATATGCCTAGTTCATTGTTCTATACTTTGGTTTTTTTTTTAATAGGTACTAGATGTAAGAGTTAAATGTTCATTTAATCGTAATGAATACTAGATAATAAAATTAATTCGTCGTTTGTACGTTACATATTTTTAATTTGGAATATCTTGTATTTATTTTCATAATGGTTTAGCTGCGTTAGCCCTAAATATGAAATTAAACACCCCACCTATTGGTAAGCGGTTACCGAACCCCTAACGCTTGCAACCCCAGAAATGTCACACGTTGTTACCTGCATAGGGGTGTAGGCAGAGATATTATTCTAACTCTGCATGAATTCGAAATGGAGTATAAAAATCTATTTTTTTTTACATCACTAATGTGTCAAATGGGGTAGTGGTTAACGTGGTCGCCTGCTAACTGTCGCTGCATAGAGCTATTAGTTCGATTCCACGTGGTGGTATACATTTACATAATACATGGATAATTATTCTGGTGCGGGTACTGTAGAGGATTGTATCGTCGCGTAAGCCTCTACAGTCAAAACGTAGTTAATAAAAATAATACTTAAAAGATTTGATAGACCGTGTAAAACATAAGATGAAGACATTGGTGGTTGAGTCAATAAACAGTATTGAAACATATCAGCTTGTTTTCCTTGTTATATTTCCTACAAGCCCCAAAACTCTACATTGCTTATTTACTAGGTATCTATCTATCCCGAGGGGGGCATCTCGAAACCGAAGATAGCCCAGGGTCAGTCGGGGTTCGAGGGATATGCTTTATGGGCAACCTTACAACCCGGCGCCTGAAGACCCGATGCGGCGTGTGGTATCAGTCGGTTGAAGCCCGACATAACCGCCCCCGCTGGCCGGCGAGGGGGGGGGGCATCCGAAGGGATTTCCGCACGAAAAAAAAGGTATCTATCTATTGTTCATATATTTTTTATTTTGTGAATTACTAGGGATAGGGTTTTTTTTACGTGTGGAAACCCCCACGGGCTTCACCCCATCGGGCCAACGATGGGGTGGGCGTGTCGGAATCGGACCGACCTAAAACACACGTTGTCCTCCCCAAGTGTCCATTGCCGGGCACCCAGAGTAAGCCCTCGAAAGGATAACCCCAGGGTTACCGGCGGACCTTGGCCACCACCGCGGCCTCGCCTGGTGGGGTCGGGTTTAGTTTCATATTGCCGAATGGGTAAACAGGTTAATTGTTTTGTAAATTATATTATTAAACATATATTTGTTAATAAGCGGCGACAGCCCAGTGGCGTACGTAACGGACTGCTGAGACGATGTCTCGAGTTCGATCCCCAGTCGCCCCGGTCACACACCTCTGACTTTTCGTAGTTATGTGTGCATTAATAAATGTAAATTATCGTTCGCTTAATATTGTGCCCGGTAGATGGCAATAGGCTCGCCCCCTATAACATTGGGACCTTAACATAAATGGCGAATCGTGGGTGTGTAATACACCTCTGCCAACCTATGTTATGTTATGTTATATTTGTTAACAATTCTGTTTCCTTAGCTCAAAACTTCGTTATGTACTTGTTAAATGTAATCCCTTGGACACAATTCATAAGATTAAGTTGCACAATACGGCACAGATTGACGTCCACAAGAAAAATGATCAGGAAATAAGATTGTTTGGGTTTGAGGCACGTTGAGGTAAGAGATGTGCTGCCACTAATGATCTAATATTAAAATGAGGTAGATATGTTTTTTTTTATATTTAGGACACGTCAATTTGACTTCACCTCGCCTTATGGTAAGGTGAAGGTAAAGTCTCAGGAAAGAGGGTCACCATTACATACACGTACCATGTTAACAATGGCGGCACTCAGCTTGACGACCTCATCAGAAGAGGATTGTAGTCGCAGCACCGCGTGACACCCACCGGTATCACTACTGCTGCGACCACAATCCCCCTGCCCGGTTGATGCTGATGTTTATATCAATACTATCGCAATACCCAAAGTGCAAGCAAATCTACATATCGCCAGCAATATTTATTGGTTCCACGTAATAGGGATACATAATTAACTAGAAACTTAAAAAGAACACACAAATTGTATAAAGTAATTCTTTTTAACCCCCAAAGCAAAAAGAGGGGTGTTATAAGTTTGACGTGTCTGTCTGTCTGTGGCTCCGTAGCTCGCGAACGGATGAAGGTATTTCAATTTAGTTTTTTTGTATGTAAAGTGAGTTACGGGCGAGTGTTTTTAGACATGTTTGATTTGTGGAGGACATAGGGCGTAGATTGAGAGAGAAGTCGGGTGACTCCCGCGCCGGATCGTACCTGGTGCAGAAGCTGGCCATCGCCATTCAAAGAGGTAATGCCGCCAGTGTGATGGGCACTGTCCCGTACAAAAAAAAAATTATATAAATATATATATATATAAATTAAAATTAAAAAATTAAAAAAATCTGACTTATTTTTAATAAATTTATATTTATTGAAATTAAAAAAAAAGTTATATATTTTAATTAAACTAACTTTATTCATAATTCAATTCATAATTTTGATAATTATTAATGAATTAATTTAACGTAAAAATTAAAAGGAAAACTGGTTCATTTCTGCAATTATATGACGTCACGGTTACATGGTTACCAACTCAGATAGTATCGCTTGTAATGAATTCAATTACATCAGCTGTACCGAGAATATACTTCGGGATTTCCACTTGATCTCGTGTGTCTTTTTCCACAGATTGTGAACCGATAGCGAAGTACGAGTATAGTGTATGACGCCCTCTGTGGCGTAGCGGTAGTGCATTCGACTGCTACGACACGGAGCGCGAGTTCGATTCCCGCTCAGTGCAAATATTTGTATGCATGAATATGTCTATTTACATTAGTCTGGGTGTTCCTATGTACAAAAAAAGTATATAAGTATGTTTATCCACATTGTGGCACCCCCATAACACAAGCTAACATGCTTACTTTGGGTCTAGAAAGCGCTGTGTAGGATGTCGTACAATATTTATTTATTTGATCCAAGATTTCTATGTATACTAAAACTAGGAGTAAAAATTAAATTAAATTTTTAAGCATTTTGTATGCTCACTTTTTCTTATAGATTTAGATCGGAAAAAGAGAACATCTAGGACGGGACTTGAACCCGCGACCAGTCCCTTACAGGGGGAGTGCTCTGACTAGCTGAGCCACCTAGACACGTCCCAGATATTCAAAATTCTCCGATATGTTATGAATGTCTTAAGGCGATGCTCGAGTAATTCTTGTGAAGGGTGTGGGTCTTGTGTGGGTCAAAGGTCTCAAGTTATTGGTTGGTCAGTGCCTTTATTTTTTTTGTTGGCCAGTTAGTGCACATACGCGAACGTTTTGACGCTGGTTCAAAATTTTTGTCTCAAGGTATACTAAATTATAGTAGTGTGTGAACTACACTGTGTGTACAGAGCGCTACCAGAATCTTTGCGGCTTAAGCCAAACTCGCACTGACTAAAACCGCTCGCCGTCTTGGGTCTCTAATGCCGGGGTGTAAGGAGGCCCATGAGGTAATCCCCTCGCACCCCGGCTGACCCTGGGCCATCTACGCTTTTAGATGGCCCCCTCGGTTTCAGATGGCCCCCTCGGTTTCAGATGGCCCCCTCGGTTTCAGATGGCCCCCTCGGCAAATCGATGTACTTGCAAACAACGGAAGAGGCGATAGCGCAGGATTTCCTCTCGGGGTTTGGATGTCAGACGGCAGACGCTCCCAAAAAAGCCGACATACAAATAAAAAAATTAATAGCGGTTCTTGAGCTTTGGACTCAACTGGGAAATCGTTATGAAGATGTGACCATTTTATTTCCGTATTACCATACGAGAAAAAAAATGGCCAATTTTTTAAAGAGTAGGTTCCCGTTTTCCTTTTTAGGGTTACGTTACCAAATGGCAAAAAACGGAACCCTTTATAGATTCGTCATGTCTGTCTGTCTGTCCGTCCGTATGTCACAGAAACTTTTTTCCGGAACTATAAGAACTATGCCGTTGAAACTTGGTAAGTAGATGTATTCTGTGAAAGGCATTAAGATTTTCACTCAAAAATAAAAAAAAATACATAGAACTGAAACTCAACATTTTTTTTTCTTCGAACATGATAGGATAGGTCTTCAAAAATGATATTGAGGTTTCTAATATCATTTTCTTCTAAACTGATTAGTTTGTGCGAGAGACACTTCCAAAGTGATAAAATGTGTGTGTAACCCCCCATGTAACTTCTAAAATAAGAGAACGATAAAACTAAAAAAAATATATGATGTACATTACCATGTAAACTTCTAGCGAAAATTGGTTTGAATGAGATTTAGTAAGTAGTTTTTTTTAATACGTCATAAATCGTAAACCGCAATTTTCCTTTTATTCAATCAACTCAAATATAAAAAATTAAAAAAAAACATGATGTTACTTGCTGATATGGAACCCTTAATGGGCGAGTCCGACTCGCACTTGGCCTTTTTTTTAAATCGCCTCAGTTTGAGTTTGTTTAATTATGGTGTGTAAAAGCGAAAATTATCTCATTAACAAATGAGCGCCAATCTCAGTTGCATCTGAAGCTCGCAACAGGCGGCGGGGTCCTTAGTAACTCCTGCTTTCCTAATGGATTGATTAATCTTGGCTTTTCCGGGAACTAATGTCGCCCTACTCCCCAACCCTGACAGGAAAGCCTGCACCAGAGTCTCACCCATCAATCGGCAGTAATTGGGCCCAGTTGCCATCAATAAATTAATTTGAATTTGAAATTTGAAATTTGAAATTTGAAATTTGAAATTTGAAATTTGAAATTTGAAATTTGAAATTTGACGTTTGAATTTGAATTTGTAACGGCTTGCAGGTGAGGTTAACTTGGGTATTGAATAACTGAAAGGGCCTCCATACCCCCGATCCTTGCGTTAATGATTAAAGAAAATTTGAAGTTGAAGCCGGTAAGTTGATTAGGCTTCGAGTTGAAAGCCACGGAAGTGACATGGACCAACGCTGAGATAGATGGATAGATACTCTTAATTGCAAACCAAATAAAGGAAGCAAATCATTGATATATATAAAAATTACTTTTACAATGGGCGGTCTTATCGCAATTTGAGATTGCTTCCAGATAACCTTTGGTTGCATTAAATTGTGTGTGTTGGGTAACCTCCTCGAGTGTCGCTCCGATTCCGATCCCGCTGCAGTCCGGGGGGAACGGAATCGGAGCGGCCGGTACACCCTGGGCGGCGGTCAATGGCTTCCCCTTCACCCCTTCATAGGGTTGGCATTGATCGTCGGCCAATACCCAACGTGGCGGGAATACATCGCTCTCCGTACTCCTCTGCTTTCAGAGGAGACAGGATGAGCGATGCTGTTAGTGGTGCGATGGCCCAGGGTCAGCCGGTGTGCGAGGGATATGCTCTATGGGTAACCTTACACCCCGGCGTCTGAAGACCCGAGATGGCGTGCGGTTTTAGTCGGTGCAAGCCCGACATAACCGCCCCCGCTGGCCGGCGGGGGGGTATCCGAAGGGATTTCCGCACGATAAAAAAAAAAAAAAAAAAAAAGGTATGCCGCTGACCCGAGGGGGCCATCTCGAAACCGGAGATGGCCCAGGGTCAGTCGGGGTGCGAGGGATATGCTCTATGGGCAACCTTACACCCCGGCGTCTGTAGACCCGAGACGGCGTGCGGTTTTAGTCGGTTTAAGCCCGACATAACCGCCCCCGCTGGCACGCGGGGGGGTATCCGAAGGGATTTCCGCACGATAAAAAAAAAAAAAAAATGTATGCCGCTGAAGTGATCATTATTAAAGAAAATGTGTTGCAGGAGGCCCGGGAGAAGTTGTGGAATAATAATAAACTGTCAGCGCTGATTTACAATGCAAATGTCTAATTTACATCGGAATAACAAATTGAAATTTAGTTTGAATATACTAAATAAGGCGGAGGATCGGGTGCTATGGCGTAAAATGGGAGAGGCCTATGTCCAGCAGTGGACTGCAATAGGCTTATTGATTGATTGATTGATTAATACTAAATACTAGCTATGGCTCGACGCTCCACCCGCGTGAATCTGATCCCGTCCCAGTTTCCTATGGGCACCTATCCCAGGGATAGCCTGTGTTATTCCAGACTATTCTATCTATCCCTGTAAAAAATTTCAGCCAAAACCGTTTAGCCGTTTTTCCGTGAAAAAGTAACAAAACTTTCATACATCTATACTTACAAACTTTAACAAGAAGTAGGATGTATGTATACAAAGTTGTGTTAAAATTATCGTTCATTTGATTCAAACTACATGTAACGGCTTGCAGGTGAGGTTAACTTGGGTATTGAATAACTGAAAGGGCCTCCATACCTCCGATCCTTGCGTTAATGATTAAAGAAAATTTGGAGTTGAAGCCGGTAAGTTGATTAGGCTTCGAGTTGAAAGCCACGGAAGTGACATGGACCAACGCTGAGATAGATGGATAGATACTCTTTATTGCAAACCAAATAAAGGAAGCAAATCATTGATATATATAAAAATTACTTTTACAATGGGCGGTCTTATCGCAATTTGAGATTGCTTCCAGATAACCTTTGGTTGCATTAAATTGTGTGTGTTGGGTAACCTCCTCGAGTGTAGCTCCGATTCCGATCCCGCTGCAGTCCGGGGGGAACGGAATCGGAGCGGCCGGTACACCCTGGGCGGCGGTCAATGGCTTCCCCTTCACCCCTTCATAGGGTTGGCATTGATCGTCGGCCAATACCCAACGTGGCGGGAACACATCGCTCTCCGTACTCCTCTGCTTTCAGAGGAGACAGGATGAGCGATGCTGTTAGTGGTGCGATGGCCCAGGGTCAGCCGGTGTGCGAGGGATATGCTCTATGGGTAACCTTACACCCCGGCGTCTGAAGACCCGAGATGGCGTGCGGTTTTAGTCGGTGCAAGCCCGACATAACCACCCCCGCTGGCCGGCGGGGGGGTATCCGAAGGGATTTCCGCACGATAAAAAAAAAAAAAAAAAAAAAAGGTATGCCGCTGACCCGAGGGGGCCATCTCGAAACCGGAGATGGCCCAGGGTCAGTCGGGGTGCGAGGGATATGCTCTATGGGCAACCTTACACCCCGGCGTCTGTAGACCCG
Organism: Cybosia mesomella; assembly: GCA_946251805.1. Lineage (NCBI taxonomy): Eukaryota > Metazoa > Arthropoda > Insecta > Lepidoptera > Erebidae > Cybosia > Cybosia mesomella. The sequence continues at coordinate 2,602,791 of OX276415.1, forward strand.
AGACGGCGTGCGGTTTTAGTCGGTTCAAGCCCGACATAACCGCCCCCGCTGGCACGCGGGGGGTATCCGAAGGGATTTCCGCACGATAAAAAAAAAAAAAAAATAAGGTATGCCGCTGAAGTGATCATTATTAAAGAAAATGTGTTGCAGGAGGCCCGGGAGAAGTTGTGGAATAATAATAAACTGTCAGCGCTGATTTACAATGCAAATGTCTAATTTACATCGGAATAACAAATTGAAATTTAGTTTGAATATACTAAATAAGGCGGAGGATCGGGTGCTATGGCGTAAAATGGGAGAGGCCTATGTCCAGCAGTGGACTGCAATAGGCTTATTGATTGATTGATTGATTAATACTAAATACTAGCTATGGCTCGACGCTCCACCCGCGTGAATCTGATCCCGTCCCAGTTTCCTATGGGCACCTATCCCAGGGATAGCCTGTGTTATTTCAGACTATTCTATCTATCCCTGTAAAAAATTTCAGCCAAAACCGTTTAGTCGTTTTTCCGTGAAAAAGTAACAAAACTTTCATACATCTATACTTACAAACTTTAACAAGAAGTAGGATGTATGTATACAAATTTGTGTTAAAATTATCGTTCATTTGATTCAAACTACATATTTGGGTAGCAAATTATGTTTCCATGTTAATTTATTTACTAGCTGCGCCCGAAAGCGTCACTTGCCAGATCGCAGTGCCTATCACCTTCCCTAAAAACTGGGCTATTAAACCAAAAAGAAGTATTCCAATACTTCGTTTCAAAAATTAGCTCAAATTAATTAATAAACTTCTCAGTTTTATTGTTAGTATAGAATATCATTTGGGTGGTATAAGACGTCACTGTTTTCCTCCTAGTGCATATCCCGGATGCATCCCTTCCACCTCAGAACCAGGGCTTCCTCACTTTCTCTTACTTTTGGTGTGATGCTTGCGACTGCCGTCTGATGTCCTCAAAACTAAGAGAGGAAAGCTTGCACCCGTACCTCACCCGTCTACCAGAAGGTGAACCGGCTTGCAGATGCGGTTCGCTCAACCCCGAAGGCCTTTGTGAACCCCCATATACCCTGACTGTACTTGATAAAACCATTAATAATGTATAAATTAAATGTTTTCTTTCGTATTCTTATTAAATCATTTACATGTAACACAATACATTTAAATGTTGAAGGTCTAGCTGGTGACAGCTGTTAAGTAATACGAAATTTATCATCAAAATGGATAGCATTTTGGAAGTACTGTTTTTGAAGATCGAATTAATTTATCAAGCGGCCAATAAAAACAAAATTAAACACAGAGTTGTGAAATCTTGAAATCAACTTTCAAACAAAATATAAATAATGGAAATAGCTATTAAATTACAGGAATAACGAACTCATGAATTTGTAAGAAAATTTCGGCAATTTTTTACAACCAAGGTAGCTGGGATAGACTGAATGCGTCTGGATGGATTCTTTGCATGTCCTATGGCGCACTTTGGGGGAGGCCTATGTTCAGCAGTGGACTGTGATAGGGTAATTGGGTCCCAGACCAGGACCAAGACCTTTAGTGCCAAAACAACCTCACCTGCAAGCCGGTACACCTCTGATTGATGGACGAGGTCCTGGCATAGGCTGTCCTCTCAGGGTTGGGGAGTCAGACAACCCCAATTAAGAGAAAGAGTACAGGATAACCGCTGTAATGCGCCATACTTATAGGTGAATCAGCATCACCTATACTATGGCGCATTACAAAAGGTAAAGTAAAAACCACACAAATTGATGAACGATTATTAAGTTATTTTACCTTTTGCGTCACAGATATTCATACTTGCGTCATACTTATGTAATAATCGTTTTCGGGGAATTACCTACCTTGATAAAAAATACTATTTCGATTCCGTAGCTTAAGATCGCGTAGAAGCACGAAATTTCAAATTTATACTGCTTCTGATTAATATAATAGAAATAAACGTCTAGGACAGAACTTGAACCACGTCTCAGATATTCGCAATTCGCCGATATATTATATAGTACGTCTGGAGCCATCTACCGAAATTCTTGCGAACTACGGAAACAATGAATGACTGTACAATCATTTTGATTCTTTTTGACATTGGTTTTCTTTCGATCTAAATGTATAGGAAAATAAGCTTACTAATTGCTTAGTAAAAAATAATAGAAAGGTGTAAACTTGTTTTCAAAATTTCATCCCTAAGGGGGTAAAATAAGGAATGAACAGTTGTATGAAATTTTGTTATTTTCAAAGAGCAATTTTATACATCAGCCTGGTTAAAAACGAATAATGTAGGTACATACACACATGTAATCATATTTCAACATTTTACCTCAGGATTTTACTTTACGACAAAGTACACAACGCCATCTAGACCCAAACAGAGCTTGTCATGTGGGTTCTAGAATGCGGATAAACATACTTAAATACTTTTTTTTTGTAAATAAATACATATTATACATAGAAACACCCAGATCAATGCAAATATACATATTTGCATTGAGCGGGATTAGGGGGAAATTTTTTAATAGTTTTGTTTTTACTTTTCAAGGAAGTTGTTTACTTATGCTAGATGGCGCTATAGAACATTTTTTTTCGAATATATACCAGTGCGTAACCTCCACCTGCAAGTCGGTTCACCTGCTAAACCACGGACCAGGCTCTGTCACAGGCGCAACTCTCCGGGTTGGGACGAGGCGTCGGACCTCGTCCCGGCATTCACTACCGGTAAAGCCTTCCAATGCAACAATAAGTGGACCTCGGGCTCCAAAATGCTTTGGACACAACTGGGAAATGTATTTATTAATTATGATTTATCAACATTTGTTTTTTTTTGTTGTTAATACGTATATTAGTAACCGAAATTACTAATATTCCCCCTAATCCCTCCAGCTAAGCCTAATTGCTTGTGTTAGGAGTGGGTTCACCTCGATAGTGTAATAGCCAGGATTCGAACAAGGGACCTCTCGATCGTAGGGTCGACTCCTTAACCACTAAGCTACCGACAGTTTGAATTGTTTACACGGCTACAAGCAACACTAATGTTCAATTAGTTTTAAACGAAGTGTAACAAATAATTATAGGTAATAGAAGCCCGCTCTCCTGTCAGCCGGGGTGCGATGGAAATACGGCGTGCGGTTTGAGTCGGTTCAAACCAGACATAACCTCCCCCGCAGGCCAGCCGGGGGAGACCCGAGGGTATTTCCGCACGAAAAAAAGGGTACGCTCTCCTATATCAAATATCATTTATTCGGCGGAGGCCACCCCCCCCCCCCCCCCATCATGAGAGAAGAGCTTGCGCCAGTCTCGTCCGTCAATCAGGAGGATGACGATATGTACTCGTGTGAAGCCGGGGCCAGGCTGATAGTCTAATTAAAATTTTATGAATAAATACGTAATAACATTTTAGGTGTAAATTTCAATAAAGTTGCGTCATATAAATATTTCAATTCTGAATTCCACAGCAATTACTGATGCGTCTATATTGGTCTAGATACGTCTGTTGACGTATACCTTCAACCGATAATTAAAACTCTACAATTAGTTCGGCCATGCTTATAATAAGCTTGTTAGTCATTCATGAAATATTTTGCCCTATATTTTATTTGTGGTTTCAATTTCGAACTTGGGTACGTTCAGTTACGTCAATCAACGTGTGAGTGAATAACGTCAGGAAACGTCTACAGCACGTAATAGTAATCTAGACGATGGTCGGTGTATGGGTTCCCATCAAGATCCTGGAAGCCGGTACACCTGCTGATGGACGGACGAGGTTTTGGCGCCAGCTCTTCTCTCAGGGTTGGGGGGTTAGACGAAAAGCAAAGATAAATCAATTTTCTAAAATTAGTCTCGTTTTTAATCTTTGACGTTTTGTAAGTGTCGTTTTAATGGTCTATACTGAATGAATGATTTTTGATACTGTTGGAAGTTTACGCGAAACCCCCGCTGGCCTGCGGGGGGGTATCCGAAGGGATGTACGCACATGAAAAAAAATGTCACACATTGAAATAAAACTATTGTAAACGGATTCTATCGCGATTTATTTGATGTTATTTTATATTTTACATTGATTCCGACGTTTCGGTTGCCATGGTCACGGGGAGATTTGACTTAGGAGAGCGTACCCTTGTTTTTCCGTGCGGAAATCCCGTCGGGTAACTGACTCCATCCGCACGCCGTCTCAGTTCTTCAGAATTAGGTAAGGTGGAGCAGGCATTTCCATCACACCCGTCTGACAGGAGAGCGGACCCAGGGTTCGAAGATACAGTTTCCGGAGGCAACCGGGATTGGATTCACCTCGGTACTGTAACGCCTGGGTCCGAAATTCAAAAATTCGACCGAAGGATCAAATTGCCGTGTCCTAAATATAAAAAAAAAAATTGTTGAAAATATAGAAAATTTTATTACGAGAACATCTTTTTTGACATATGGGAGATCAACATGAGATGGAGGCTAGATTAAGACTGAATTTTGAACATTTTTTTTCAATTCATTCCGTCAATTGACAGCGCCCCGCTGGATGGTGTGAAGCTAGGGTGAAGTCCAGAAGATATGGGCCACCATCCCAGATGCTGACGTTCCTAAAATGGTAGCCCCTACCTTGATGACTTCAAAATATGCTTTTTCATGCCCCGCTTGAAGAACCCTGGATTGTAAGAAGAAGGAAACACCTGCGCAGCCAGAGCCGTCCAGCTTTTTTTTTATTCACGTTTGAGCTCTATCTCACCTTGTCGTAAGTGACGATGTGGTCTACGATGGATCACGTTTGCCTAGAAGGAACCTATTCACTCGAGACTTGAACATTCCGAGGTTATAGCTTCCCGGAAACACAGAATCAGGCAGGCAATTCCACTCATTAGCTGTACGCATATTAAATGTGTCGCCGAAACATTAGGTGCGTATGAGTGGATTATCCACCATGTAGCGGTGGCGTATCGCTGTGCGTCTGGTCGTTCGTTGGTGGAAAGGACTTGGAGGTATCAAGTTGTGCAATTCCAGCGCACACTCTCCGAAATGCATCCGATAAAAAAACCGATACGCCTGCAACTTTGCTTCGATGTTCAACGCTCTGAAGCGACAAAGAAAGGAAGTACCGCTGAGTTCGGTCTGGATTAGACTGTCAGGTCTACCAGTTCAATCATCATCATCATCATATCAGCCGTAGGAAGGCCACTGCTGAACATAGGCCTCCCCCATCGACTTCCATTTCGACCGGTGTGTAGCGGCCTGCATCCACCGAGTCCCTGCGCTCTTTGTTAGGTCGTCTGTCCACCTTGCGGGAGGCTTTCCTACGCTTCGCTTGCCGTTACGTGGTCTCCACTCAAGAACCTTTCTGCCCCACCGGCCATCGGATCTTCGAGTTATGTGCCCTGCCCACTGCCACTTCAGCTTGCTGACTCGCTCTGCTATGTTGGTAACTTTCGTTCGTCTACGAGTTAACGGAATTCAATATGTTATTTCAATGGTCAAGTCCGTGACTGGGAACTGACATGAGTCAGTGACGTCATACGTTACGTCATTGCTGGCCCATATTACCCCTACATAATAAAAGCTCCCACAACTATTTCCAACTAATCATTCCAGCCAGTCGTAAGGCTTCTCCGAAAAGATTCCTTTAAGCGTAAGGCTGCTCTTTATTTAGATTCTATATATAAGATGCAATTGAGGCATTGTAAAGTGCGGGTGTATGAATCCCTATGAGACCTTCGGGGGCGTTTGACGGGTGCTGATTGATGGACGAGACTCTGGCGCAGGCGCACCTCTCGGAGTTAGAAGGTTAGACGGCAGTTGCTCCCATAAAAGCCATATAAGCCAAATCACGAAAAGAAGGAAAGAAAGAAAGAAAGAAGAAAGAAAGAAATTATTAAGAAGGGGTAAGTGAACCCCGGGCTGAAAGGTTTACGCCACGCATGATGAAAATGAGCCAGTGTAAATGCAATCTAATCTATACTGTTATAAAATTGTAAATTAGTTGTGTCGATAAATAAGGTATTTGTGAAAAGTTTAAGTACTAGTGGTATGTTAAATGAACGATTCTGAACACAAAAATAAATATTTATTTCGAATTCTTGTCTGTTTGTCTGTTGGTTCGCACTGGCCGCAAAAACTAAGCGCGAGTGTGACGCCCCTGGTGTTGCGCACGTCCATAGGCCACGGTAACCGCTTCCCATCAGGTGGGCCGTGAGTATGTCTGTCACCTGAGTGGTATATAAAAAAAAAAAACTACAAAACGGATTTTGATGCGGTTTTTTTATTAGAAAGGTCTTGGTCAGACTTAAAATCTGCAGTGTGTTCAATTGCAATTGGTTAAGTAGTAAAACTGGAGATATGGCCATTGTCCTCATTCAATTCAATTCCCGCTCAGTGCAAATATTTGTAGGCATGAATATGTCTATTTATATTGGTCTGGGTGTTCCTATGTATAATATGTATGTATTTACAAAAAAAAAACTATATAACTATATTTCGAATATCTGGTACGTGTCTAGGTAGCTCAGTTGGTCAGAGCATTCCCCCTGTAAGGGACTGGTCGCGGGTTCAAGTGCCGTCCTAGATGTTCTCTTTTTCCGATCTAAATCTACATATAAGTATGTTTATCTGCATTCTAGAACCCATAACACAAGTTAATTTAACTATGCTTACTTTGGGTCTAGAAAGCGCTGTGTAGAATGTCGTAGAATATTTATTTATTAATTTATTATTCATCAACCTAAAAACGATTTCTGAGTTGTGTCTTAAGTTTGTATTTCAGAGTCCGAGGTGTGCTTACACTTTTTGAGGCTTTTCCCGCTTTTCCGGCAGCGACTACCGTCTTACTTTTTAAACCCGATAGGAAAGCCTGCCTAAGAGGCTCGTCCACCGTTGACTTGGCCTCAAAGATCTAGGAGGGCCTCATAAACCCTGCTGGCATCTCGCAAATTAACATCGAACAGAGCCGTCATAATTATGTTCAAGTAAATTTGACGTCATACTACAGTTGTCTGAATCACACTTATATAAAAACACAACACATGTCAACGGATGATTTAGTTGAAACTGGTGTAATACAATATCATATCTTTTTTTGGAGTCACTTTTGAGAATTGTGACACTACTAATTCGATTTTGAGAATTGTATACCATCAGCTGGAGTGTTTTTGTATGTACTACTGTTGAGCATTGAGGAAATACCACAAATGCAATCGTATGCATAATTATGGAGGCGAACGTTACCTAATTACATTGCTGATTGATGGAAGAAACTCTGCCGTGGGTTTTTCTCTCTTCGGGGTCAGAAAGCAGTGGCTCCCGTAAATGCTTTGAAGTTTTCGCTTTGAAGCGAGGGGGCCCCCCTCGCTCCAAAGCGAAAACTTCCTATGCAACCGAGAAAAATGCTAAGATGGTGATGACTCACAGCTTTGTTTTTTTTTTCAACAACAACAACAACAAGGCAACGACTATTATAAAATTGAAAATTGAAAATTAGTTGTCTGTACATTGGAGATATTATAAAAAAAAATACTTGAATTATGTTAAATGAACGAAACACAAAAACTAACACAAAAATTTTATTTTTGAATTTCTTGTCTGTTTGTTCGCGGTGTTTCTATTAGAAAGGCCTTGTACAGACTTAAAATCTGCCGTATGTTTGATTGCAATAGGTTAAGTAGAACCGGAGATATGACCAAAAAACTAAATTCAACTTAATACTTTTTAGGATTCCTAGATAAAATAATCTATGTTACACCTTGTAACATTGCCTATCTGGTCAGTTAAGTCCCGTCGAAATTGGCCCAGCCGTTCCAGATATTACCTCTTTCAAACAAACAGCAAGACAGACAAAAATGTTAAAAATCGTATTTTTGTTATAAGTATCGTGTATACACTCAGGTGCAATAATTACAAATCTGTCATTTTAATATTACAAACAGACACTTCAATTTTAAATCAATTCAATTTTATTGATTCGTATAGTTTTGAAGATGTTTAGATATATAAAATAAATATTCTACGAGAAGTGTGTCAGGATCGTAGCAAATGGAGATCCGTGATCTCTGCCTACCCCTGTGGGAAACAGGCGTGATTTTATGTATGTATGTATGTCTACGACATTCTATACATCTATATATATAGGGTGCATGAGAGGAGCCTCCCCGAGCGACGTCAATAAAGTGAATCCGATTCCCAACGTCCGGCGCACCCTGGACACCTAGCACTCGATATCGCAGAGTCTAGGTGACTAATCCTCTCACCACGATGGCAATAAACAGTCCTACAAAGGAATAAAAATTGCCATCGACACGATGAAGAAGAAGTATACATCGCTTTCTAAACCCAAAGTAAGCATAGTTTAACTAGCTTGTGTTATGGATTCCAGAATGCGGATAAACATATTTTTATACTTTTTTTTTGTAAATATGTACATATTATACATAGAAACACCCAAACTAATGCAAATAACATATTCATGCATACGAATATTTGCACTGAGCGGGAATCGAACCCGCGCCCCCTGTCGTAGCACTCGAATGCACTACCGCTACGCCACAGAGGCCATTTGTTACCCAATCACAAGTAAGCCGTTGAACCAGATTAGATAAAAATTGGCACATAGATGGAGTTAAGGTCTAAGGAGCTAATGTCGGTAACTAGAATGTGTCAAGCAAATGCCGATGGCGTATGTGATAATTTTAGCACATCAGTAAACTATTAGTAATAACTGTTTTCAACAAAACACAATAAAGTACCCACTTCTCGAAAAACAAGTTTCATTCGTGTCTATAAAAAGATCTGAGTCGATACGTGTCTATAAAGAGTAATCAGGTTATATTTACATCACAAATTGTAACGCTCCTGCTTGCAAAAAAAACGAAATCACAGTACCTATATTTTTTTCATATACATAAGCTTGCGTCATGATGGGTGTGAGCCTATTATAAGCCATACGTGTGTGGTATCTATGGATAGGTCTTCAAAAATGATATTGAGGTTTCTAATGTCATTTTTTTCTAAAAATGTGTGTCCCCCCCCCTGTAACTTCTAAAATAAGAGCATGATAAAGCTAAAAAAAATATATGATGTACATTACCATGTAAACTGCCAACGAAAATTGGTTTGAGCGAGATATAGTAAGTTGTAGTTTTAGTTTTTTTTAATACGTCATAAATCGTAAACCGCCATTTACCTTTCATTCAATCAACTCAAGTATAGAAATTTAAAAAAAAACATTATCACGTGACTTGCTGCTACGGAACCATTAATGGGCGAGTCCGACTCGCACTTGGCCGCTTTTTTTTTAGCGTGTTGAAACGGGCGTGTCGGAATCGGACAGACTAAAACCACACGGTGTCCTTCCCAAGTGGCCATTGCCAGAATAAAGACTTTATATTTACAAAAGTAGCTATAAAAAGCGTGGAAAAGTTCATCAAACTTTGTCTACTATATAATGTGATACTCAATCAAACAGACAAACTAATTAAGAGCAGTAGCAGTATAGCCAGAAGATAAGGAAACTTAAATTTGTGTCACTTCTCTGAATTGTATAATAGGCTCACACCCATCATGACGCAAGCTCATGTATATGAAAAAAATATAGGTACTGTGATTTCGTTTTGCAAGCAGGTGCGTTACAATTTGTGATGTAAATATAACCTGATTACTCTTTATAGACACGTATCGACTCAGATCTTTTTATAGACACGAATGAAACTTGTTTTTCGAGAAGTGGGTACTTTATTGTGTTTTGTTGAAAACAGTTATTACTAATAGTTTACTGATGTGCTAAAATTATCACATACGCCATCGGCATTTGCTTGACACATTCTAGTTACCGACATTAGCTCCTTAGACCTTAACTCCATCTATGTGCCAATTTTTATCTAATCTGGTTCAACGGCTTACTTGTGATTGGGTAACAAATGGCCTCTGTGGCGTAGCGGTAGTGCATTCGAGTGCTACGACAGGGGGCGCGGGTTCGATTCCCGCTCAGTGCAAATATTCGTATGCATGAATATGTTATTTGCATTAGTTTGGGTGTTTCTATGTATAATATGTACATATTTACAAAAAAAAAGTATAAAAATATGTTTATCCGCATTCTGGAATCCATAACACAAGCTAGTTAAACTATGCTTACTTTGGGTTTAGAAAGCGATGTATAGAATGTCGTAGACATACATACATACATAAAATTACGCCTGTTTCCCACAGGGGTAGGCAGAGATCACGGATCTCCATTTGCTACGATCCTGACACACTTCTCGTAGAATATTTATTTTATTTATCTAAACATCTTCAAAACTATACGAATCAATAAAATTGAATTGATTTAAAATTGAAGTGTCTGTTTGTAATATTAAAATGACAGATTTGTAATTATTGCACCTGAGTGTATACACGATACTTATAACAAAAATACGATTTTTAACATTTTTGTCTGTCTTGCTGTTTGTTTGAAAGAGGTAATATCTGGAACGGCTGGGCCAATTTCGACGGGACTTAACTGGCCAGATAGGTAATGTTAAAAGGTGTAACATAGATTATTTTTTTTTTTTTAATAATTAGGGTTGCGCGCAAAATAACTAAATCGAAATCGACAGCTAGTGATCCACGCAGACAAAGCCGCAGATACAGCTAGTCAATGATAAAAAATATGACTCATGGGCCCATGATCGATAGCTTCTTCAGAACACCTGTACAAACACATTACATTTTTTCTATATAAATGTTTAGTGTTAGTAATGTGTTATCTGTCTATATCTTTGAACGTACATAATTGGTAAGCAGTCAACCAAACATCTGCTTGTTAGAAGTTCCCACCTTTGATGTGACGTCGGAGTCAAAGTGAATACCATTCACAGTTTAATTAATATACTACCCATTCACAGAGTAATTAATATACTACCCATTCACAGAGTAACTAATATACTACCCATTCCAGAGTATTTACCCATTCACAGAGTATTTAATATACCACCCATTCACAGAGTAATTAATATACTACCCATTCACAGAGTATTTAATATACTACCCATTCACAGAGTATTTAATATACTACCCATTCACAGAGTATTTAATATACTACCCATTCACAGAGTATTTATTATACTACCTATTCACAGAGTAATTAGTATACTACCCATTCACAAAGTAATTTATACAACTACCCATTAACAGAATAATTAATATACTACCATTCACAGAGTAATTAATATACTACCCATTCGCAGAGTAATTAGTATACTACCCATTCACAAAGTAATTTATATACTACCCATTAACAGAATAATTAATATACTACCATTCACAGAGTAATTAATATACTACCCATTCACAGAGTAATTAGTATACTACCCATTCACAGAGTAATTAATATACTACCCATTCACAGAGTAATTAATATACTACCCATTCACAGAGTAATTAGTATACTACCCATTCGCTAAGTAATTTATATACTACCCATTAACAGACAAATTAATATACTATCCATTCACCCAATAATTAATATACTACCCATTCACAGAGTAATTAGTATACTACCCATTCACTAAGTAATTTATATACTACCCATTAACAGACAAATTAATATACTATCCATTCACCCAATTATTAATATACTACCCATTCACAGAGTAATTAGTATACTACCCATTCACTAAGTAATTTATATACTACCCATTAACAGACAAATTAATATACTATCCATTCACCCAATAATTTATATACTACCCATTAACAGAATAATTAGTATACTACCCATTCACAGAGTAATTAATGTACTACTCCTCATTCAACATGCTACGCGAAATCAAAGACAAAAGATTTCCTCCTGAAGGCGCGTAGAAAAGATGCTAAGTCTGTGAAAATAAGGAAGACCCGTGAGAATGTTAAGTTCAAGGTGCGTTGCTCCCAATTTCTGTACACACTGGTCATCACTGACAAGGAGAAGGTTGAGAAACTCAAGCAGAGTCTACCTCCAAATTTCCAGGTTAAGCAAGTGAAGTGACTTGTTTTAAACAAATTATAAACATCTAAACTTCATATTAGCTTTGAGTCCAGTTGTATCCGCAGCTTTCACATCGAAGCCCTATAGCGTCTGCCGTCTGATCTCCTAGCCCAGTGTTAGTTCTAAGTCATTCACTAGATGGCGTTGTTCAATTTATCGATTTTGTAGATTGCGGTGTTAAGAGTCTCCAGAATTATTTTATAAGGTTTTAGTAAATAAATTTAATTTGTCCTCGCTGGGAATGTGTGTTTTATTAATACCTATTCCAACTGTGATTTTCTACGGAAATGTCGTTACACGTATGAGACATTTTGCGTGTTAGTCCAAACGCTTATAGGTCAATATGCGAATATGTCATATTGCGAGAAAAGACATTGTATTATTGCTCATTATGCGTGCTAAACGGTCAAAAAGCAATTGCTCCCACAAAATATTATCATTGACCAAATTAGCTAAATCTTTAGACATATGGACCCCGGGCCCCGAGGTGAAAGCCTTATAGATGATAACGGAAACAACGCCAAGATGATGATGATGATCATTTTTGCGTTGATCCCAGTTGGAGTTCGGAGCCCTAGGTTTGGTTTCGGACAGCGAGCGCCTGAATTATGGCCATCATAACATAACTTCACGCCTGTATCCCCGAAGGGGTAGGCAGAGGTGTATTAAATACCCACGGTTCGCCAGTTATGTTTAGGTCCCAATGTCATAGGGGGCGAGCCTATTGCCATCTACCGGGCACATTACTAAGCGAGCGACATTTTTTAATACACATATAACTACGAAAAGTCAGAGGTGTGTGCCCAGGGCGACTGGGGATCGAACTCGAGACCTCGTCTTGGCAGTCCGTTACGTACGCCACTGGGCTATCGCCGCTGGGATTTCCATCAATCAGCAGGTATACCGGCTTGCAGGTGAGGTATTGGCTTGGAAATTTTTTTTTTCGTACGGAATTCCCCCCTGATACCCCTCCACCGGCCAGCGGGAGTGGTCATGTCGGATTCAAACTTACTGAAACCGCATGCCGTCTCTGCTCTTCAGACGCCGTGGGTGTACGTAACACCCCGGCTGAACCAGGGACATCTCCGGTTTCGAAGTGCTCCCCGTCTTGCCCCCGTCTTGCATGCTCACCCCGGAGCCCTAGGCTCGCTTACTTATTGTTACTCATTTGTTTTGATTTATATGGCTTTTATGGGAGCCTGCGCCTGTGTTTTTTTCGTCAATCAGCAGGTATATCGGCTTGCAGATGAGGTTTTGGCTTTACCCCGAAAATCTTGTGACCCCTAAACAATATCCAAAGTCAACCCTGAGAGGACGAAGATGAATTGTTATCATCTGCATAGGATGCCTACACCTACATTTTTTATCTTACACGTGTGAATGATATATGTATGTAAATTTAAGTCTAGTCTGGTAACTCCATGTGTAACACAGTATAATGTGTTATAATTCATGACTTGTAGTGCACGTGTCAACCGATGTTCAATCCTAAATAAGTGTCTGTCAATCAGGCCAATTTTCAACATCAATTTCGGAGCAGATCTTTCGATGTTTTTGTGTGAAGACCAGACAACAAATGGCGGTGTCAACTCATAAGTGTTAAGTTTCACTTAGAATCATGTCTGTCATTATTTTTTATTGAGATTTATTTTGTTGACATGATAACGAAATATATTCAAATCTTTATGTTGTAATATGTACTGATATTAACCGATGAAATCGATACTATTATAAAATTTAAAATTAGTTGGAAATATTTAAAAAATTCTTGGGTTATCTTGAATTAACGATTCTTGTCTGTTTGTTTGAAATGGAGGCACAAACTACTGAACGGATTTTCTTTATTAGAAAGGTCTTAGTCAGACTTACAATCTGCCGAATGTTTGATTGTAATTGGTTTAGTAGAACCAGAGATACGACAAAAAAGACGATAACCGACTTCCGCGCAAGTTGAGCTCCCTGACTGCCCCCGGTACAATTTTAAAAGTCTTGTTACATCGGTGTTGTATGCCGTTGTATGCCGTATGGGTAACCGCTTCCCATCAGGTGGGCCGTGTGCTTGTCTGCCACCTAACTGGTATAAAAAAAACTACGTTGAATAAATAGCGTTGGACCTGGCTTGTATTCCTTAACCTAGCGATGTGTTCTACTTGTTTACCACTTAACCCCCAACCCCCCACGGGGTCATCGGTGAGGTGAGGTTAGATGACTAATTTATTAACGCACAGGGAGCACAAATTTGGTTCAGAATAGTTTTACATTACCGATGTTAACCCATTCACTAACATCTTGAAATTTGAATTTGTATGAATGAATACGTCTATTTTGCATTGGTCTGGGTATTTCTATGTATAATATGTATGTATTTACAAAAAAAGAAGGTATAATAGTTATTTATGCAACTGTGGTATAATGAGGGGTATTAAAACATGAATGTGGGTTTATCACACGAAGCGAAGCTGAGTGTGATAATAGTATCACATGAGTGTTTTAATACCTAATTATACAGTTGCATACAAGACTTTATCTACACCCATGATAAACTAATAATACATCTTCAGAGAATGATGTACTGCCCTTTGATATTTTCCAATTCATTAAATCTTGGTACGCCTTTTCATACTGTTTTCTAGATTTTTCCGGTAGTAATTTGTTAGAATTGTCCTTTGCTGCATTCGAAATGTCTGGAGGTGTGTTATCAAAACTTAAATCGCTCATTTTCGTAAGTAAACAAAACAATTTGCAAAAATAATAGCGAAGAAAAATAGCGGGAATTCGAATTCGAACGAATAAGCTTTAATTTTTTTTACGGCGCGCCGCCGTCGTGGTAGTGCAATGCAACGCGCGTGAATGACAGTTCTTTTTTGAAACTCATATGCAGATTCCACGCATCGGGCGGTAAGAATTTGGCTGTCTGATGAGTAACCCTTTGCGCGGAAGACATTGAAAAAGCGAAAGGAGTGTTATTATGAAATTTCATACAACATTATAACACCCGTTCGGATGATATTATGGTTATTAGGACATTGGATGTATTAATGTTGGCAATAAGCTAACTGTTTCAGAATCTTTTATAGAGGATTTAAAGCATGGGTGTAGATAAATATGTTTATCCGCATTCTGGAACTAATAACACAAGCTAGTTAGACCATGCTTACTTTGGGTCTAGAAAGAGACGTAATCGTAGAATATTTATATTTAAAACTTCACGCCTGTATCCCCGGAGGGGTAGGAAGAGGTGTATTACATACCCACGATTCGCCAGTAATTTTAAGGTCCCAATATAATATTGGACGAGCCTATTGCCATCTACCGGGCACATCATTAAGCGAGCGATAGTAAACATGTATTAATGCGGACATAACTACGAAAAGTCAGAGCTGTGGGGCGACTGGGGTTCGACCTCGAGACCTCGTCTCGGCAGTCCGTTACGTACGCCACTGGGCTATCGCCTACTATTTTTTTTATTTTTTTTATTAATATTTAACTAGGCAATTCAGCTTCGTTTCTCCGAAGTTTACTCTCCTTGGCATAACCCTGTGTTTAAACCTCTTTTACCGGCGATAGGTCTGATTTCACCGTCACCTTGTTATACAACCAATTACATAATATTATACGCTCCATATTGCCTCGTAGAATTCTGATCCCATTCCCGTTATCCATGGGTACCTGTTTCAGGGATAAAAAGCCTGTGTTATTCCAGACTAGAATTACAATCCATTCCTGTACTAAACAGCCTGATTCGTTCAGCCGTTTAAGCCTGATTGAGTGACAAACATCCAAATATCCATACATCTTCACAAACTTTCACATGTATGTAGTTCTAGCTGTTGCCCGCGGCTCCGCCCATGTCGAATTTCCCATGGAAACCATTCCAGACAATCTATCCCTGTACCGAAGTACAGCTAGATTCGTTCAGCTGTTCTGGCGTGATTCAGTAACTAACATCCATGATATAATTATAGTGGGCTTTGTAGGATGGGACTTTGTACTCGGCTTGCATGTTACGTAACTTGCGTCCTCTAGGGTCGAATCTGGTAACCAGGGGCCGGAAAGTTCCAGAGGAAACAAAATCTCGCTTAATTATAACCATAGGAAAATCTAGTTTAACCAACAAACAACCAATTACAAATTTATAATTAGTTTCTGAAACTAAATATATTTTGTAGCTGGGGGAATAAATTACAAAATATTATTAGGTTTCCTAGGATCTAGGTACTTCAATCAAATATTGAAATTTCGCAAAATATTTTCCACTTCAGGTCTCAAGTATCGCTTTGGCCTCGATATCCTAAATGTGGGTGTACAACAGACACTGTTTCTCAAATCGGAGAGCAAAATCCGATGGTCATAAACGCAGCTCCTCTACCTAGAGCCCAATTCAGTAACGCCACGTTATCAAAACGCGTGATTTCGATTCGATTAGAAAGAAAAACTGTAAAATATAGTTTATGCAACTGTCATATAAGAAGTGGTATTAAAACACGAGAGTCTGTTTACATAGGTTGATAATAGGTTGACTCGAGTGTTTTAATACCTAAGTTATATGCAGTTTCATACACTACTTTATCTTCACTCATAGGAAAAATTGAAATTAAACAAAGTAGGTAGGTTACAATGGCGCCATTTTTTTCACAGTTCGAACTGCGCATGCATGTGCCTTTTTTTCATATTCAGCCTAAAACCTTAGACTAGTTTAATGATTAAAAAAAGATAGCGATACTATAATGAGTTTTATCTACACCCATGCTTTAAATCCTCTATAAAAGATTCTGAAACAGTTAGCTTATTGCCAACATTAATACATCCAATGTCCTAATAACCGTAATATCATCCGAACGGGTGTTATAATGTTGTATGAAATTTCATAATAACATTCCTTTCGCTTTTTCAATCTCTTCCGCGCAAAGGGTTACTCATCAGACAGCCAAATTCTTACCGCTCGATGCGTGGAATCTGTATGAGTTTCAAAAAAAGAACTGTCATTCACGCGCGTTGCATTGCATTACCACAGCGGAGGCGCGCCGTAAAAAAAAATTAAAGCTTATTCGTTCGAATTCGAATTCCCGCTATTTTTCTTCGCTATTATTTGTGCAAATTCTTTTGTTTACTTACGAAAATGAGCGATTCAAGTTTTGATAACACACCTCCAGACATTTCGAATGCAGCAAAGGACATTTCTAACAAATTACTACCGGAAAAATTTAGAAAACAGTATGAAAAGGCGTACCAAGATTGCATGAATTGGAAAATATCAAAGGGCAGTACATCATTCTCTGAAGATGTATTATTAGTTTATCATGGGTGTAGATAAAGTCTTGTATGCAACTGTATAATTAGGTATTAAAACACTCATGTGATACTATTATCACACTCAGCTTCGCTTCGTGTGATAAACCCACATTCATGTTTTAATACCCCTCATTATACCACAGTTGCATAATAGTTATTTAATAACAAACAATAAGCTACATGTTTCAGAATGTTTTATAGAGGATTTATAGCATGGGTGTAGATAAATAACTATTATGATACAGTTGGCGGTACTATAATAAGTTTTATCTACACCCATGCTTTAAATCCTCTATAAAAGATTCTGAAACAGTTAGCTTATTGCCAACATTAATACATCCAATGTCCTAATAACCATAATATCATCCGAACGGGTGTTATAATGTTGTATGAAATTTCATAATAACACTCCTTTCGCTTTTTCAATCTCTTCCGCGCAAAGGATTACTCATTAAACAGCCAAATTCTTACCGCTCGATGCGTGGAATCTGTATGAGTTTCAAAAAAAGAACTGTCATTCACGCGCGTTGCATTGCACTACCATAGCGGCGGCGCGCCGTAAAAAAAAATTAAAGCTTATTCGTTCGAATTCCCGCTATTATTTTTGCAAATTGTTTTGTTTACTTACGAAAATGAGCGATTCAAGTTTTCATAACACACCTAAAGACATTTCGAATGCAGCAAAGGACATTTCTAACAAATTACTACCGGAAAAATCTAGAAAACAGTATGAAAAGGCGTACCAAGATTTCATGAATTGGAAAATATCAAAGGGCAGTACATCATTCTCTGAAGATGTATTATTAGTTTATCATGGGTGTAGATAAAGTCTTGTATGCAACTGTATAATTAGGTATTAAAACACTCATGTGATACTATTATCACACTCAGCTTCGCTTCGTGTGATAAACCCACATTCATGTTTTAATACCCCTCATTATACCACAGTTGCATAAATAACTATTATTTTTAATTTTATGTATATGCGTTTATAAAGTGCGTATGTATAGAATCGTCTTTGCATTCGTAATTCGAATTTTTCGATTTGAGTGTAGAGAAAATATTTTTCAATACACTTAGTCATAATATGGCTCTAATCTCACCGCAATTAGGCACATAATGATACCTATTATCAAACTGTGGTTTTTGACGTGACAACGTCTTATAAATCGATGAGCCGGCTGCACGCACGAAAAAACATGACGTAACATGCCGTTACCTGACGTATGCGGCGTTACCTCGTATGCGGCGTTACCTCGCTCTGGGCTAGAAGTGCAAGCGAAGCGTCCGCGTGGACAGCTGCTATACATAAAGTTAGTATTTTCATATGACGTTGTCACGTTCAACTATCGTCAGTAAACCGACTTTACAGACAACCGGTTTTTTTATTGTTATTAAATCACGAGTGGGATAATTGTTTTTTTTTTATTATAAGAATTGGTTGAGTTGCACCATTCTTAAAAAAAACCATACAAAAAAGATCGCGTTCAATAGAACAAATAAATTAATATACCTACCTGCCTATTGCTTGTTAATTTTATGCAACTTCGTATTTAAATAAAAAATTTCATCTTGTACGTGTATAATAAACTAAACTTTCACTCAAATATAACTTTTGTTTTCTCTCTGTTTAAAACTTTAAACAACAACTTTAACAAAAAAAGCGGCCAAGTGCGAGTCGGACTCGCCCATGAAGGGTTCCGTAGCAGCAAGTAACATAATAATGCGTTTTTTAAATTTTATATTCGAGTTGATTTAATGAAAGGTAAATTGCGTTTTACGATTTATGACGTATTTTAAAAAAAGCTACTTACTAGATCTCGTTCAAACCAATTCTCGGTGGAAGTTTACATGGTAATGTACATCATTTATTTATTTTTTAGTTTTATCATTTTCTTATTTTAGAAGTTATAGGGGGGGGGGGGGGGGTATATATATACACTTTTTACCACTTTGGGAGTGTCTCTCACGCAAACTAAGTATTCAGTTTAGAGAAAAATGAAATTAGAAACCTCAATATCATTTTTGAAGACCTATCCATAGATACACGTATGGGTATGATGAAAAAAAAATTTTTTGTTTCAGTTCTAAGTATGGGGAGCCCCCAAAATTTGTTGTTTTTTTTCCATTTTTGCGTGAAAATCTTAATTTGGTTTACAGAATACATCTACTTACCAAGTTTCAGCAGCATAGTTCTTATAGTTTCGGAAAAAAGTGACTGTGACATACGGACGGACAGACAGACAGACATGACGAATCTATAAGGGTTCCGCTTTTTGCCATTTGGCAACGGAACCCTAAAAAAGAAGAAACCTCATTCTTTACTCTGTGGTCAATGCGCGCGCATAAAAAAAAACTAATTGTTCCCGCCAGTATCAAAAAGTTTCACAAGTCGTTTTCCCTGTTGAAATTAAAGTTATATATTAATTAAAATGTCTACAAGTACTAGTTATGAAGAAAACGATTTAAGTAGTACACCGCCCGATATGAGATGTGAAGCCCTTAACGTTATAGAAAGTTTACTACCTGAAAACTCCAAGGAAATTAGCGTACCTACCAAAAGTTCATACAATGGCATACGCATACAACAAGTATACGCAGTCTTTTTTTTTTTTTATACCACTCAGGTGGCAGACAAGCTCACGGCCCAACTGATGGGAAGCGGTCACCGTGGCCACGGGAATACCGTCATGTCCTACCTGTCTTTTTCAGAAAATGTGTTCATGGCATATTTTAAAGAATTATCTTCTAAATACAAATCTAGTACTTTGTAGTATAAGGTGTCACAAAATTAGGTCTCTGAATTTGGTGAGATGACTTGGTATCGACAAAATATGTAAGTATTTGAATCAAAAATAAAAATATTAAAAAAAATGAAAATAAAAAATACCACCGCGCACGAGCACACGTGACGCTGGTCGCGATTTAGGAATTTCCCACACATCCGCTTGGAGAAGGACTGCACGCCTACCACGTGCGTCACGGGCTCGTCGCGTCACGTGACGCTGGTCGCTGGTGGTGTTTTTTTTTTTCATTTTTATATTATTTTTTTTTATATTTTTTATATATTTTTATTTTACCCGATATTTTTTTTTGTTTTTTTTTTGTTTTTAGAGACCTAATTTTGAGACACCTTATATATTCAATGTTAAAAAGTACAGTGCGAACAAAGACTGGAGTGGACTTAAAAACATACTGTACAAAAAATCCAATGTTTTATCTTTTGATGATATTGAAAAATTTATAAAAGGTGCTCCGGATCGCCAATATCTGGCTACTTAGGTTAGTTACATTAATTTTAAACATATTTACGCGACTTCAGAATGTGTTGAGCCTTGTACTTAATTATTGTTTCTTTTTTTTCAGGTGGCCTTAATATTTCGTGTAACTGGTGCATGTAGGGTACAAAAATTAACAAACATAACTGTAAAAGACATAGAGAACCATGGCCAAATGCTTTTAGTGAAGATACCACTTACGAAAAATAAAATACCAAGGTCATTCACCATACGCGGTCCATTCTATGAAATAGTTAAGAAATATGAAAGTTTGCGTTCACCGAAAGCAAAAAATGACCGTTTCTCTCAAAATTACCAGAATGGTAAATGGTTCTATGCCTAAAGAAATTGCTAAGTTTTTAGGTTAAGCAGATGCTGAGAGCTACACTGGACATCCAACTGCACATTTACTAATTGTTTCAATAAATACATTTTTGGATATATTATATAAAATTATTTTTGTTTTGTTTAGTATTATATTATTCATAAGTGTATTGAAAGACGTCGTATGATACACATGTGTATTGTTAAATACCGTCTTCGGCTCTTTTTGGACCCTCAATGGCGCCTCAGCGGTAATCACCAACTTTACACACTTGAACCATAATCTACTATTAGTGTTCAGCATAATCTGTCAAAACAAAACCTACCTTCACTTTAGTGAGGTTATTAAACATTTAGAACCACTCATAGTTTAATTCGTTTTCAATTCGATTTTGAGATATTAATGCTCGTTTGTTTTGAAATCATACGTTTAAAAAACGTAATTTTACTGAATCGAGCCCCAGGTTAGGTTTTGATTGCGTCCAAAATGTGTGTCCAGATTGACGGCATCAATAGATACATTTTTTAAGCCCCGTTAAAACCCGGTTGCATCCAAAGCTTGCACTTTGGAGCCCTGGGTTGGCTCTGCTAGTTCTGCTTTTCATTATCTCATCTAATTCTTCTCATCTGACTAAACTCATCTGACCAATCTCATCTGACCAATCTCATCTGACCAATCTCATCTGACCAATCTCATCTGACCAATCTCATCTGACCAATCTCATCTGACCAATCTCATCTGACCAATCTCATCTGACCAATCTCATCTGACCAATCTCATCTGACCAATCTCATCTGACCAATCTCATCTGACCAATCTCATCTGACCAATCTCACCTGACAATTTCGAGAGAAAAGCCGGCGCCAGTTTTGTCAAGAGATGCCATTCCAGTGTTGACGATAAGACGTTACACGGGCTATTATAAAATCAAGGAGAAAAGCTCCAGAGCTACCGGTTGTGTGCCCAAAAGGTGTGAATATGTTTAACATAATTCGCAACGCGGCTAGCTAGTTTTAGCCTGGTTCTATGTTGAACTAAACATAACTGACGAATCGTGGGTGTGCAATACACCTCTGTCTACCCCTTCGGGGATACAGGCAATACACCTCTGTCTACCCCTTCGGGGATACAGGCGTGAAGTTATGTTATGTTTTATATTCTATGTTGAGAATTATGACCGACTTGCTGTTGCTTGGAATTTGAATTCTGTTGCCTTTCCTGCTTACCACAGGAACCTATTCTAGGGGTAAAAGCATAGCCTTTGTGTTATTCCAGACTATAATCTATCCCTGTGCAAAATTTCAGCCAGATCCGTTCAGCCGTTTGGACGTGGTTGAGTAACAAACATCTAAATATCAAGCTTTCACATTTATAATATCCGTAGGATCACTGCACTGTTTTGTGTGAACGTAAGTCAAGGCGAATATTTACTGAATGTGGATAATTCTAAGATACAAACATATTTTCACTTGTTGTTGTACGCGGCTCCGCCCGCGTGGAATTAAGATCCCGTTCCGCTTCCC
Organism: Cybosia mesomella; assembly: GCA_946251805.1. Classification (NCBI taxonomy): domain Eukaryota; kingdom Metazoa; phylum Arthropoda; class Insecta; order Lepidoptera; family Erebidae; genus Cybosia; species Cybosia mesomella. The sequence continues at coordinate 2,625,190 of OX276415.1, forward strand.
ATGGGAACCTATTTCCGAGGTAAAAAGTAGCCTTGGTGTTGTTACAGACTATATCCTCTTGCCAAATTCCATACATCCAAACATCCAAACTTTCACGTTTATGTATTATAAATAATATAGGGATGCGATGCAGTTAGCCGATCGCAAGAAAATTGAGCTGAGCGAGCATTTACTTTTTTATTTCAAAATCTGAAAAATTAAATTTTTGCGCTAGCGAACTTTATCCATAAGTTTCAATGGTAAATTTGTTTTTCGGTGATAATTCCTCAATGGTATGTACGATTTTTAATTTTAGGGTCTCAAAACATGCCCCTATAGATTGTCGTTATGACCATGCCAAATTTGGTTGAAATCAGATTTGTGGTTGCAAAAACTATCCGAGTTTGTAAGTGGCTATCCCGCGTAGTAGGATCAAAACAAGCTGACCAAAAGTTCAAATAGTCATATTCATGCATAAGAACCCGCGAAGCTTGCAGTAGCAATCGAAAGTTTTACTTAGTAGTAGGACGTTCGATTACCACCACACAGGCCATCGAATACAGCTGAAGAGAATTTATATTAAAAAATCGTACCTACTTCTAAAAGTTTGATATACACTGTATTAGTTCAAAGTTCTAGAAGCCGTGAACCTCGTCAGTTCAACGTACCAGAGTCCTTACTTTGATATAAGTAGGGAAAATAAGTAAATTGGTATTAAAAGCGTATATTTTCTTACCTGAATATCTGAAAGGCATGTATTAGAAGTTCGTTTACCTTAAGGTATATTTTTGATCTCTTTAAGATCGAGATAATTCGATGAAGAACCAAAATTACTGACTAAATAACAAGAGAAAACATTAATGGTGTTTTTAGTAGGTAGTAAGGGGAGCTTCTGGTGACATTCGCTACATGTGAAATATTGAATTAATGAACAACGGTGTACGTTATCAACGACCTACTCCTAAAACAACCAATTTCAGTTACTTAAAAAACAAAAATACTAAGTAATACTGTTGGTTTACTAATGTTTGGCAAAAAACGTTCCCCAAAATGTCACATGCCAAAGTATGTTTCCCAAATTTTCATTTGGCAAAAAAAACATTTGGCAAAACAACTTTTCGCAATTTTAGTTAGCAATACTATTTTTGGAAATTTATTGTTTAACAAATAATTACATGGCAAAGTTTCATTTTACCAAGTATTAGGTAGTCAAATATAGTTTGGCATAACATACTTTTCCTTGGCATGGCTGGCAACATACATGGCAAAAAAAATACACTGCTGCATGGGTGTTTGTTTCACCTTGGACAAATAATTTACAGGTAAGAACTTCTATAATAATTTATTATATTGCTATTATACAAATCAATTCTGGCGCTTCGACGGCCGCTGCTCTGTTGGGGCCACAGTTAACCTAACCTAACACACTTTTCTCGCAGTTCCGATCTAACCTACGTAACTTATATGCAATTAATGTATTTTACTTTATTTAAAATTAATTATTAATGAGACATGCTTTTTGAAGGAACTTACTTTTGGAATATATTTTAATACAGAATAAAGCATTTTGCTTAATGTATATTTGACTTAATAAAAATTGAGCAAGTGAAAATTTGCCAAATGAATATTTGACGAAGTAATTAAAATGCGAAATATAATTTTGCTAAAGATTCTTTTGGGAAATGAAACTATTATGCGATAAGTTTTTTGGGAAGTGAAATTTGACGAAACATATTTTGCCAAACTGCAGGATCCCAATACTGTTAGTTCCTCTAACTCTTAGTTATATTTCCCATGAAACGACTGTCATCTGACCTCCACAACCCAATGGCTATATCGAAATTCCGTAATCAGACCAGGTTTGGGGTCTTTTAGGGCTTCCTAAGACTGGCTGTCTATGACTGCCCTGATGCCTCAACGCCAAACGCCGAGAAAAAAGCCCGCGCCAGTGCCTCCTCTTGGGTCTGAAGTGGGTTCACGTTGATAAAGACAAACTACCGCTAAACATTAAAAAAAAACTCATTTAATACGTGATATTGTCGGAAGTTTACGGGAATGTCAGACATTGAAATAAAACTATTTATGAGCGGATTGTATCGCGATTTATTTGATGTTATTATGAACCCGACGTTAAATTATAAAAGAACATCAAATATATCGCGATAAAATCCGTTAAAAAATAGTTTCATTTAATACGTTAAACGTATTAAATGAATGTCACGATTATCATTATACATATCTGAAAATTAATTTGTTATCTTAGCGCTAAGTGTTGTACTTACTCTGCAGGAAATGTTTGACGACATAATAGCCTATATTTATGATTTCATGTAAGTGGCAATGTAGTTAGAAACCTAATGAAACGCCTGGGGTTCGAATTGAACCCACGACCTCTTCACCCCAAGTCCTAGCCACTTTATGATGTATTCAAACTGCTGTTCTCTCGCAGTGTCAGCGATATTTGTATATATTTTAAATGCAAAGTATTGAAACTGTATGTAAAACACAGGTTAATATTTCACATTTCGTAAACGGTTGTAGTTTTAAATTGTAAATCTTTTTTTCAGTAGGTTTTATATTCTGGTAAATATATTTATTAAAAGCGGCTGTCGCGGGGTGGAGATATGTTAATTTTTTAAGATATACTACACAGCTAGAGTTTACACACACACTGAGTATAATTGTAATATAGGTTCCAGATATTTTTTTAACTGAAATTACTACTATTTTCCCCTAAACCCTCTAACAGTTAAACTGCTTGAGCTAGGAGTGGTTGTACCCTTTCCAATCGTACAGAGACATACATACAGAGACATTTAGGGTATTTTAATGCAAAATAATAAAGGTTTTTACGTGATTAGATATAAAATATATTCACAATAATTTTATTGTATGTTTTATTAATATAATCGATAATCGATTTATTTCAAAACCGTTTTTATAGTCTGTGGTCAATAATTACGAATGACACATCTCTAAGTGGGCGGAGCCCGTCCATGAAAAACAGTTTTTTTTTTTATATTTAGGACACGTCAATTTGACTTCACCTCGCCTGATGGTAATGCTGAAGGTAAAGTCTCAGGAAAGAGGGTACTATGTTAACAATAGTGGCGCTCTGCTTGACGGCCTCGTCAGAAGAGGATTGTCGTCGCAGCACCGCGTGACACCCACCGGTCCCACTAGTGCTGCGACCACAATCCCCCTGCCCGGCTATGCACTTGCTGACCCCTGAACGCAATCAAACCGAAATTGGATTACTATGGAGGATTTTTCGCAATCGTGCACGGTGGTACCCACCCGGCCGAAAAAAAACCAGTTTGCTGTAGCACATTGTATCAAAAATTATTAGTAAACTTTATGTGCGTGATCTGTCAAAAGTTAAATAAACGATTGGATAAGTACACTATAGGAGTGAACTGACTGATTCATCTACGCAGAGCTGAACCGCTGAACCGCTCTATAGAGCGTAAACGTATATGTTTTAAGCGTTCACTAAGAAAGTATTTTTGAAATTCACTCCTAAGTTGGCACAATAAGGATTGAACTTCCATAAGAAGTCTGTCATTTCCAAAGCACGAAGCATGAAATTTCATATAAGTACTTGCTTCTGGTTAGTAATAAATATATACGTGTTTTGATCAGCGTAACTTTTTTTTTTCATGCGGATATCCTCCGGATACCCCCCCCCCCCCGCCGGCTAGTGGGGGCGGTTATGTCGGGCTTGAACCGACTAAAACCGCTGTCTCGGGTGTTCAGAGGGTGTGGCGTACCTCATCATTCGATTCGTTCAGTGTCTTTGGCGTGATTGCGTAATCTGTCTAAACGTCTAAACTTATCGTATTTATTAGTTGGACTATAAAATGAAGCCAACACTCGCTTACATAACACATAACATAAGTTCACGCCTGTATCCCCGAAGGGGTAGGCAGAGTAATTGGTAATTGTCGCTCGCTTAGTAATGAGCCCGGTAGATGGCAATAGGCTCGCCCCCTATTACATTGGGACCAAAACAGCTGGCGACACGTGGATCGCTTACTAAATAAGTAACAGAAAGTTCTATTCAGCTAAAAGACTCCAGCAACAAGTTAAATTAATACGTCATTGTATACAACCGTATCAAGTGGCATCATAGACGAAGAGTGGGTGTTAGTCCACCATTTCTCCGAAAAATACGAAGTAAGTATATCAGAAGCTTGTAGACTGTGGGGGTAACCAAATATCTGGAACCTTATAAGACTGTCCCATTACCTAATCGGCGGGGATACTTTAAATTGGCAAAAGAAATGGTTCAGTATTTCTTTTTTTGTACTAATTAGGTGGCAGACAAGCTCAGGGCCCACCTGATGGGAAGCAGTTACTGCGGCCTTTGGATGTGTGCAACACCAGGGGCGTTACACTCGCCCTGCTGACACTGTAAAAACTTTCTAATGCCCTTCCTGAAGAACCCCATATTGAAGTCGCTTGGGAAAACCACAGCAGGGAGATCGTTCCACAGCCTGAGGGTACGCGGAATAAAGTACCTTTCATACCTCACTGTACGCACTGTTTCTGTTCGCAACGTGTTAGGCCGTGTTCAGACGACCCGCGCCGACCACGCACACGCGTTGCGCATGCCTTACACCTGCGCTCAGCACGCGCAAAATCAGTGTATACATCCCGCAAAATGGATTCAACTGAGCTAAAAAAGTTCTAATTGCATACTACATAATGCGCAGGGCGGGCGCGTGGTGGGCTCGTGGCGGGCGCGTGGCGTGTGCGTGGACTTAGATCTATTGATTTCTCATAAAACTCAAATTATATACAACAAATTTCAAAGCGAGTTAGACGCGGGTGCTGACGTGCGTGGCGTGCGCTTAGCGGGCGCGTGTCGTCTGAACGCAGCCTTAGGATGAATTCCACTTCTGTGGCGAGCGGTGCGATGATAGAATGTGGCCGTGGGCATCATATCAAACAATTCTGCTTTACTATGCTGAGTTGCTATGTTTGCTTTTGGTCCACACAGCTCAGCACTGTTGAAAACGGACACGTAGCTTAGCTTTCAGAATCTTCCTTCTTTTCGTATCTTTCAACAATTACAAACAGGAACTATTACAAACAGTCTTCGCTTAACTTTGCCAGGAAGAAATCTCAGACTCCTATAAGACTGCCTAAGTTAGTTGTATAAAATGGTACAACTACCTTTCACGGGTTATTCTTCATTTCTATGGCCTTACTTTTGTTTAGTTTTTAATAAATTCTATTTTATCTAACAACTTTTCGTGTCGTGTCGGAAACTAGTGGGACCGAAGAGGACATCTTTTCGAAGTCGAAAAGACAAGAGTAACCTTCGCACGGCTGCGTCCCGTATGGCAGTCCCGAAAGCTAGAAAGTCTTAGACAGACTATCCATCAGAAATAATAGGGCTAGGAAAGACTTAGAGCGAAATGAACAGCGTTTAAGACCGACTGGGATGGTGGCGCACTATGGAAGCCCGTTACGCCCTTTACGCAGTCACAGAACTCTAGGTCAAGGCTATGCTAAATTTTCTTGTAAATTTAAATTGAAAATAGTCAAAAACCAGAACTAGAATTAAACCTGTGACAATCTCACGCTAAGAACCATGTTTTAATTGCGCTGATAACTGCTTTACACTCCCACGATTCGCTAGTTATGTTTAGGACCCAATGTAATAGGGGGCGAGTCTATTGCCATCTACTGGGCACATTACTGAGCGAGCGATAATTAACATTTGTAATACACACATAACTACGAAATACAACGCTGCCTACCCTTTCGGGGATACAGGCGTGAACTTATGTTTATGTTTTTAACTGCTTTACTCGTAAGAAAGGCTATTCAAGAACTCTTATTAAAGTTAAGTCCAATATTTTCATGAATCATATTCAGTCTAGTTATAAGCCAAATTATATTTGATTAAATTGTTTGCACAGCCCTCTATTATTAAGCCCCGCTGGGGCCAATTGAGTTCCAATAATTATCTAGGCGGGTGACAAATTAATATTGTTGTGCGGGATTATATTGCAATTAGGCATGACGCCCTGTTGATCAAAGAATCAAGCAATAAGTGGTGCTAATTTTAGTGATGTAATCAGTCGATAGATTCCTTAATCTAAGAACTACATTATGACAGCTGCCGTTTTGTGTTCGGTGTCTACACATCGATTGTGAGAATGACCTATTGCAGATTTGCCTCCGTTAAACCCCGCCGGCGGCTTAAGGAGCCGGCAAGTGCGCGCCGCTGCAAACCTTATTTTCATAAAGTTAACGTATGAAATTCCGTGTGTATAGTATACGAATGGATATGGAATGAGTTGAGCTATACTCTAACTCTAAGCTATAAGAACACTCGAGGTTTAGCAACTCCCTTGCTAACTAACGATTTGTCATATGAGTCCGATTAATCTTTACAACCGTAATGATTAAAATGTACCAACACTGAAGTTCCATAATGAAAATAGTAGAACGTATTACACATTTTAGATGGTCCCGGGTTCCAATCCTGGCCATTACACTACCGACGTGAACCCACTCCTAACACAAGCAATTTAGCTTAGCTGGAGGGGTTAGGGGGAATATTAGTAATTTCGGTTACTAATATTCTTTAAAAAAAAAAAAAAAAAAAATTGTAGAAATTTTAACTGAAGTATTACATTTCTTCAACTCAATATTACAATGTCGCATTACATTTCTTCAACTCAATATTACACGTTATTATTATTACTCATTCAAACACTGTTTAACTTCTAATTTTAGAATTGTTCTATTTTCGTTCGAATCGTGCAAGGTTTACGTTCTGTTTCTATCTTCTGTCAAACCCATGTGTCAAAATGCACTTTTTAGATTATTTCGACTTTAGTTAAGATAATGTGGCGTTCTGAACGCACCCGATTAGGTGTTCCGAACGCACCCTAAAACTAGTGTGGCAACACTGACAGCTACTCTCTCTCGCGTCGGCTCCCGCGCTAATGACATTGTTTCTGCCGCTCGTTCTTAGGTACCTATCGGATAATCTGTTTATGATCCCTAGCATATCTATAGTACCTAATCAAGTAATCATTGTATTGTGGCTCAATAAACAGTGAAAGACACCAGTGCATTTTTACTGCGAGGCAACCCTTCGGGGCACCGAACAAATAACCTCCAAAATAATAATGAACTAATAAATATTCTACGACATTCTACACAGCGCTTTCTAGACCCAAAGTAAGCATAGTTTACCTAGCTTGTGTTATGGGTTCCAGAATGCGGATACACATACTCAGGTCCTCTTTTTTCTTTGTAAATACTTACATATTATACATAGAAACACCCAGATCAATGCAAATAGACATGTTCAAGCATACAAATATTTGCAATGAGTGAGAATTAAACCAGCGCCCTCTGTCGTAGCAGACGAATGCACTACCGCTACGCCACAGAGGTAGATAGATAGAACTTTAATGATAACAATTATAGGGTGTTCATAAAGCCAGTCTGTATAGCGTCAGAGTGCTAATCATCATCATCATTATGACAGCGTTACTCCAAGTTGTACCCAATGCTTGTACTTTAGAGCCTAGGATCTGCTTTCCTACAACTCCATTTATTGCTTTATTTGGCTTGACGGGAGCGACTGCTGTCTGCCCCTAGAAGACAGGCTGCGCCAGAGCCACGTTAGTTAACCAGCCGATGTTGCAGGTGAGGTTAGTTTCGTTCCGAAGGTCTCCGTTTCCCGTACACCTCTCAAAAACCGGGCACTGAATGTGCATAGTTATAAAAGGAAGCAAGAGTTGAATATATAGATTGCTCTTTTAATTTCATCAGGCACTTTTTCTTCTTTTCGAAGATGAAAAGGTGCCTGATGAAATTTTAAGAGCAATCTATATATAGATGTATTGCTTTCTTTTATTGTCAGGTTTTTATAACTATTCACTTACAGTGCCCGGTTTTTGACCCTCGGCTTTCTTCTCGAGGTTGGAAGGTCTGACAGCAGTCACTCCCATAAAAGCCATATAATTAAAATCAAAAGAACGAGAAGGAGTTAGTGGACACCGGGTACTGAGGTGAACGCCTCAGATTCAGAGCTACCATTGAACCAGTTCCATGTTGATAAAACAATAAATGGATCTTGCTGGAGTCCATTTAAAAAAACATGCAATTGTAACCACTTTCGAATGTAAACGTTGCCTACAAGCACACAGTCCGTCTGACTGTAAGTGGTCATCGTGACCTATCACACGCGCATACACACAGACATACATTTAACATAATTTGAAGACAGCGTTTATGGCGAGAAGTATGTTAAAAATAGCTGTAATATTGCAAAAACGGGCATAAATGTAGACATTAATGTAACAATCAGCCATGCCCTCGCTTATTCGAACTCAATATGAGAAAATAATCTGTCTGTTTGTCTTATTTATCTGGTAAATTTTAACTTCACTCACAACTTACTAACTATGTATATTAACTAACTGATGCCAGCGGCTTCATTCGCGCGGAGGTCTGTAATCGTTTTTCGATAATATCTCTGGTTCTACTTAACCAATTGCAGTCAAACGTACGGGAGACTAAGTCTGACTAAGACCTTTCTAATAGAACCGCATCGAAATTCGTTCAAAAGCTTTTGTGTCCATTGCGAACGACAGACAAGAATTAAAAAAAAAAGTGTGTTCAGAATCGTTAGTTTAATATAACCCAACATTTTTTTTTAAATGGCAGTCAGTAGTAGTATCTAGCAGTAGTAGTATCTCTTTTTGTACACCAAGAATAAGATAAAAAGAAATACAAATATTACATTATGATATATACAATTGGCGGCCGTATCGCACTGCGGCAATCTCTTACAGGCAGCCATTGGATGGAGAAAAAAAGTCGGAATTCGTATTTGGGTAGTGTGGTGTACTTGATCTATTTAGGTACCTAAATATCACTTCAGACCATTGCCAAACTAAACATTATTTTAAAACTATACAAATACTTACTTATAAATATGTACACATCTACATATACATACATACAATTACAATTACACATTACCCATACATATATATACGATATAAGAAGTAACCAATGTCTAGATATAGCCGATGTCTCGCAGATAGTTTTTTTATACCTCTCAGTTGGCAGACAAGCTCACGGCCCACCTGATGGGAAGCGGTTACCGTGGCCTATGGACGTGTGCAACACCAGGGGCGTCGCACTCCGTCTGCCGACCCTGTAAAAACCTTCTAATGCCCTTCTTGAAGAACCCCATATTGTAGTCGCTTGGGAAAACCACAGCAGGGAGATCATTCACAGCATGAGGGTGCGCGGAATAAAGTGCCTTTCATACCTAACTGTAAGCACTGTTTCCGGTCGCAACGTGTGAGGATGAATTCCCTGTCTGTGGCGAGCGGTGCGATGATAGAATGTGGACGTGGGCATCATATCATACCATTCTTCTGAACACACTCCATTATAAAGGCGGTGGAAAACGCATAGGGAGGCGAAATCTCTCCTAAGGTTAAGAGGTTCTACACTGCCTGTAAGTATGGGATTGCCGATGATCCTCAGCGCCCGTCTTTGCACCGAGTCAAGTTGGTATGTATGTGCTCAGCAAAAAGCTGATCGCTAACAGATTTTTTGAAACACCGATAAGGATTGTGCACGTCTAATAACTACCGGCAAAGCATTCCACAAACGAACAGCGGTTCCTTTGTGGAATGCTGGAATGGAAATGGAACGGAATATCTTCTAAGCGTTGTTCCCGGTTGCCTCCGAGACTTTCAGCTCGGAGCACAGGATCCTTATGCTCTTTCTCCTAATTTTAGTTTGGCTAATAAGGCTTTTATGGTAGTGACTGTGATCTCACCACCCAACCCTGAGAGGAATGCCTACGCTAGAGCCTTATCCGACAATCAACACGGCCTTGACGGCCTCTGTGGCATAGCGGCAGAGCATTCGAGTGCTACGACAGGGGGCGCGGGTTCGGTTCCCGCTCAGTTGAAATAAGTAAATAATATAATGCATAGATATGTCTATTTGCATTGGCTGGGTGTTTCTATGTATAATATGTATGTATTCACAAAAAAAAGTAAATAAGTATGTTTATCCGTATTCTGGAGCCCAAAACACAAGCTAGTTACATTATGCTTACTTTGGGTTCAGAAAGCGCCGTGTAGAATGTCGTAGAATATTTATTTATTTATTATTTATTAACAGGCGTACAGGCACCCCAGATGCTGCAGAAGGCTAACAAATTTACAAATGATCTTTAGGTACATCGAAATAGGGGTGCGAATGGTTGGATCACCTCCAAGTTTGGTGCACCCTGGGCAACGTGGGCGATGACGCATAATTGATTACTCCTTTGGAGTAGCTGGCGTCAACGTCAACGGCCAAGAGTCTGACCAACCGGCCCTTTTCAGGGCCAGCTGACCCCATTGCACGAGGGGGTCGGGGTATGGCGGGCCTACAAGGCCCGCGGGGGTGGTCGCTCCAGGTACTCTGCTGTTATCAGAGAGGACACTGCGAACGGCCCAGGGTCAGTCGGAGTGCGAGGGATATGCTCTATGGGTAACCTTACACCCCGGCGTCTGTAGACCCGTGACGGCGTGCGGTTTTAGTCGGTTAAAGCCCGACATAACCGCCCCCGCTGGCCGGCGGGGGGGGGGGTATTCGAAGGGATTTCCGCACAAAAAAAGAAAAAAAGGTACATCGAAATATTGGGGGTGGCAGTTGAGGCCGCCTGTCACCCCAGCAGAAGCAGGCTGGGACGGTGAGGCGCGGCGGGGCGACTTGTGCCGCCACACGCCAAACCGACAAGACGGGGACACCGTGGTTCCCAAACCCGTGGGGGCCATCTCGAAACCGGAGATGACCCAGGGTCAGTCAGGGTGCTAGGAGACAGCCTCGGAACACCGCTAAGATGATGATGAAACTAAACAAAGACAGGCGAAGCCGTATTTGACACTAAGCTTTGTATAATATATTTAAAATTGTTTGTTTCCTTTCGTCATTAGACCGTGTATATAAAAAACTGGCTTTTCGAGGAAGTGGTGTGATGAATCATTATTTAGAAATGACTGTTTCTGCACGAGTATGAATTTAGGTGGTGTTTTGTGTGAGAGTTTTGTTTAAGAGTAGGTTAGGAATAGGATATTATAATGTGAATGCAATTTAATTTAATGTAATGTATTAAAATAAACAAAAATAAAAAAGGCGGTGGTAGCCCAGTAGTGTACATAACGGACTGCCGAGACGAGGTCTCGAGTTCGATCCCCAGTCGCACCGGGCACATACCTCTGACTTTTCGTAGTTATGCGTGTATTAAAAATATTGATTATCGTTCGCTTAGTAATGTGCCCGGTAGATGGCAATAGGCTCGCCCCCTATTACATTGGGACCTAAACATAACTGGCGAATCGTGGGTGTGTAATACACCTCTGCCTACCCCTTTGGGGATACAGGCGTGAAGTTATGTTATGTTATTTAAATGAATCTTGGTAACTTGAAATAAATGATTTATTATTATGTACTTTTCATAATTTGAGCGCTTACCAAGGGAGGCAGAAATAGTATGAATAACCTAGATCATCTACGCCTTAAGACGTATTAATGTATCGGAGAATTTCGAATATCTGGGACGTGTCTAGGTGGCTCAGTTGGTCAGAGCATTCCCCCTGTAAGGGACTGGTCGCGGGTTCAAGTCCCGTCCTACATGTTCTCTTTTTCCGATCTAAATCTCTAGATCATCTATTTATTTACCTATATGATTATAAAATTATAAATTAGTTGTGTCTGCCCATTGCAGACATTAAAAAAAAAGTACTTGCGTTATGTTAAATGAAAGATTTTGAATTTATTGTTGTTTCATTCTTGTTTAATTTTTTGTTTGTTCGCGATGGACGCAAAAACGGATTTGATGTGGTTTTTCTATTAGAAAATTATTAAAATCTGCCGTATGTTAGATTGCAATTGGTTAAGTAGAACCGGAGATATGACCAAATAAAGTCGGTTTACTGACGATAGTTGAACGTGACAATGTTATATTAAATGGAACGCCTCAGAGCAAGGTAACGCCTCATACGAGGTAACGCCGCATACGAGGTAACGCCGCATAAGTCAGGTAACGCCGCATAAGTCAGGTAACGCCACATACGTCATGTTTTTTCGTGCGTTCAGCCGACTCCTTCGAATTATAAGACGTTGTCACGTCAAAACGATAATCAACGTCCGCACGGGTTGTCGTCGACGTCGTCGTTGCCAATTTTCTGTCACGGTTTTGGGTATGAAGGAGATGAGCTATCGAGTTGCTGTTTTCGGTAAGTAATAGATTCGTGCTGGGGTGAACCATTGCAAGATAAAGAAAAAATCGCAAAAAAAAAAACGCAAAATCGAAAATCCCTTGTATTCGGCTGAGCTCGTCTCAGGAATTCAACTTGTTTATCTTATAATCTAGTACAATGTCCCACAAAACCGTACAAACGGTTTGACTGTGGGATCACCTTTACCTTTAATTTTTATTTTCTGTGTGCGGGAGACCCCGTCGGTCTTCACCTTACCGGAGCTATTGATGAGATGAGTATGTCGGCTTCGAACCAACTAACATCTTGAGGTGTTTCGTCACATCAGTCTATGTGGTCGTGGTAGACCCTTAAAGGATATTCCTGAGACCCCAAACGGCTTTGGCCACGAACATTATAGCGACCCCGACGTAGGTACATATAGAGTTATTATACTTATTTTTAGAAGAATTAAGAATTACGAAGTCAGCCCATCAGAATATAATTTGAAAAGAATTATTAAAAAAAGATATCTTACTAATTACTGCTTTGAAGATGCAGCGATTTCGCTGTAACTGTACCCGAGCGGTGACGTCACTGGTAGTTGCAGAAGCTGCCGTAGCTACAGCTGAATACCATTGATACCGCTTATAGGCGAAGTCACTGTTGCTACACACATCGACTCGCTCCTGCCGAATTCACTGGAAGCAAACACTTCGCACTTCACTGTAATCCAATGTCACTGTTTCACTCACAAGTCACACGTACTCAATATTAAATCAATATTAAATAATAGTTATTTGAGCTTGTTTAATATATTTCCTCGCATTTTTAATAAGTATTCTTTTTACTCTCTACCCAACTACTAATACTAAATTATTTTACGATAGGACAGTAGAACGTTTCACCTAGTTTTTTCATACAAGTTGCACAACTTTGAAGTTTGATGAAAAAAAACCCGTTTTTTTTTAGTTTTCACGTTAATACGCGTTTGAATATTAGAAATTTCAAGGTCTAGTAAGAATCTGGAAGTACGTGAATATTTTTAACACGCACACTAATTTATTAAATAAATCAAATTGTTATAATTTAGAATAGCAAGGGAGTACACACGATAATATGTATTAATGTACTGATCAATACTTTATAATGAATATGGAGTTACTTCAAAACGCTTATTCGACAAAAGTGTACGGTTTCATCGTACGATTTTCGGAGTTCAGTGGGAATATTACAGAAAACAACTTTTAAACACATGTATTATGCTAGTTGTGCTCCGTGGTTTCACCTGCTGTACTCAGTTCAATTCAGACCTTTTTTCTTATTGCTTGGCTCCTAAGAGGAGAAATGTATGTTAAATAGCCTATAGCCTGCCTCAAGAACTAGATACCTAATCGAATACAAAATGATTTTTTCAAAAAACATTTGTAGTTCCATAGATTCGCGCTTTCAATCATACAAACAAGGGCATATGGGACGACGTCTACCTCACCTGTAAGCCGGTACACCTGCAAGCCGGTACACCTGCAAGCCGGCACACCTGCTGATTGAAGAACGAGGCTTTTAGCGCAGGCTGAAAGCTCGGGATAGGACTCAGACGTCGGTCCCTTAAAAGTTTAAGAACGGTAGTCGTCAGACACACTTCGTCCTAACTGGAGACAACAATCTTTTTTTTTTTTTTTTGCGTGAGGAATGCTATTAGGCATGCTACCTCCGATATGGGGGGTATCTGGAGGCCGTATGTGGGACTCACCTCTTCGGGGCATACCCACTAAACCTCACGATGTCCACTTCATCGCCTTCAGGTCAGATCACAGGATAGGCAGGCGTTTGCTCACTGCGATCCGGCCGGCGTTGCCCAACGAGCGGGCTCGACTCCCAGGGGTTGGGCCAATGCCCTTCCCCTGGGAGACAACAATCTGACTTAGCTGTCACGAGGTCTCGGTTCTAGACCGGGCCGGATATGATTACCCAGGATTTTTTTTCTAATTGTATCAGTTTTTTTTTTTTTAAAGGCTAGGGTAAAGGCGGGATAGATGCCCCACTTTTCGAAACAGCCGCCTTATAGCAAATCTATTTACTTTCCACGAACAATAGCTATGATTATAAGTACCTTAATCCTTTATCACTCAACACGTTACATTTTTAATAGCCTAAATGTTACTAGTTTTACAGAAATTTCAATCTTGTAAAACCCTTTTTTAGGGGATAGATGCCTTACTATGCGGATAGATGCCCCAGCGTAAAAATTCAAAGTAGGATAGGTGCCCCAGATATGGGATAGATGCCCTTGGACTTAAAAAAACGGGACAAAAGTATTTAAATTCTTTATATTACAAAATCAACTTACACTAATCAGACTTACAATGTTATTTGAATCAACAGTTTTAAAAATATGTAAGTAATTAAAAATTTTCAGTTTTCTAAAATTTATAATTTGAACTTAAATTAAAAAACTTTACTTTTAACTAACAAAAATAAAATGTAATTAAACCAAAATCACATAAGTAAACACAAAAAACCACAAAATAATTTTTTTTTATTACTATATCAGCTTACATTAATCAGTCTTACAATGTTATTTAAATCAACAGTATTAAAAATATATATGTTATTAAAAAAAATCAGTTTTCTAACATTTATAATTTGGATTAAATTAAAAAAGTTTACTTTAACTAACAAAAATAAAATATAATTAAACCAAAATCACATAAACGGGGCAAAGGTATTAAAATTTTTTTATTACTATATCAGCTTACATTAATCAGTCTTACAATGTTATTTAAATCAACAGTAAAAATATACATGTAATTAAGAAAAAATCAGATTTCAAACATTTATAATTTGAACTTAAATAAAAAAAGGATACTTTAACCAACAAAAGTAAAATGTAATTAAACCAAAATAACATAAAATAAAATCTACAAACTCAAAAATCAACCTGAAAGTACTGTCAGTTTTCCACACATTAAACAATAGTTTTTAAAATGAGTACACGTGTCGTGCAGCCACTTTTGACAACGTATACACTGAATCCAGTCAGATTTAGACTTTGTACTTTGGTAAGCATCAAAACATTCTATGCAATGACTCTCATCTTTTGTAGCTTTTTCTTTGACAGTCTTAGTTTTCTTCACTGGCAAACCTTTAGTAAATTTACCTTTATTCTTACTTCCTTCACTTTCACTACTTGAACTGTAAATAACTTGTCTCTTTCGAGTTTCTCGACCCTTATTAACATGTACATAATCCTTGTTTTCTTTTTTCCCGAAAATGAGTATCACTATCGTCGCTTTCATCATGTGTATAATATGATTTCGTTTTATTTCCTTTCCTTACTTTATCCTTTTTCTTTTTATTGGTTATCTCAATGTTTCTTACCTTTTTGGTCTTTTTGGCAGGTTCAGTCTTTTCGTTAGTTTCAGTCTTCTTTTTCTTATTTAGTTTAGTTTCTGTTTGATTTTTCTTCCTTACAGCTATTTCTCTTTTTTCTTTAATCTTTTCTTCTGTATTTAGAATATCCGCCGATTGTTTAGCCCTTTTAGACATAGTTAAAGGAATCTTTGGTATTGGCAACGCTTCGACCAAAATTTTTTAAGGAGTTTCTTTTTCTATATCATCTAGAACTTTCGCAATTGTATCATCACCAATATCAACGATGCTTATATTTTCTAAAATCTCAGGGTCTATCAAAAGACTAGGACTTCTATTTTCTCCTCTATCAATAATTTCTGATGTGCAGTCCAAGAAAGAAATCCCAGGTACGGGTGTTTGTGTTCTTGGTTCTATTTCAGAAGGTGTTTGTAATATTGCAGATTCTCTTAAACCTACGTTATCTGGTTGGCATTCCCATGAAGATGGCTGAAGCTGAGTACTTGTCATTTGGTCTGATCTATCAAGCACTAACCCAGGATTTGGACGGCCTTGGGCATAATCAGATATTTGGAATGTGGTATCTGGCAAAGCATTTGGATTGATTGGGAATATTCCACATCCTCTAAATCCACCAAGAGCATTTGAAGGTGTAGCAGCGCGAATCCAAGCACTGTGTATAAGCGTCCCGGCTTCGTTACGGCTGATCTTTTTGTTAGGATGCGTGCGCATGAACTTGTTAGATTCTTGGTTGAAATACGTTTTCAGAGGTCCAAATACCGATCTGTCTAAAGGTTGCAAGGCAGAAGTGGTGTGACTAGGTAAACATAGCAATATTATATCATTATCAGAAGCAGCTTGAAGCATGTCTGGTGCAGAAGAATGTGAGGAGTGTCCATCCAAAATAAGCAATACTTTGCCTTGCGGTTTATTTGGTATAAAGTGTTCGGTTAGCCATTTAAAAAAAAGCTCAGTATTGATATAAGCAGATTTTCTATTCATGTATACATCTGAGCCCGGAGGAAGGCTATTTTTGAAGTCTTGTTTTTTGTACACCTTTTACAATTATAACTGGTGGAAGAAAATTACCAGCTGCATTGCAACAGCCAACAATTGTCATTGTTTCTCCTTTTTCTGCCGATGTAACTGAATTAACTATTTTTGCACCTTTTTTTGCTACAACTTTTCCAGGCCTATTGTTTAACTGAATGCCAGATTCATCCATATTGAATATCCTCTCCGGTTTATCTAAAAGGTCATTGTCGGTCGCTACTTTAGTCAAAAGGTCGTAAAAACTATTCACTTCGTCTCTGTTAAGACCTTTAGCTCTGGCTACGGATAACCCTTCAGCCTGCCTGATAGATAATTCAGGATTTCTTTCAATAAAACTTTTGAACCATGCACTTCCAGCCATTTCCGTTTTATGGTCAAAATTGTGTTTAACACCCAGTTTCTGAGCAAATTGATAAGCTAACAAACGTATAGATCGTCTATCTGGAGGAAATCCTGCTTCTCCTAGCTTCAATATGTGTTTAACCAACCTTATCTCGTTTTCGAACCCAAGGACTGGGTATTTCCCTAAAATAATTATTTCATTGTTAAAAATAAAAGCAAGCTATTTAAATGGACTTATCTGAAATTAAATTAAATTGGCATTCACCTACTTACCTAATGTCACTTGTGTTTTGTTTTGAGCAGCATATCGGCGTCGTAATGTTCTGGACGGAATACCAAACTGACGGGATATTTCATTGATACCTAGTTGATTTTTTTCAATTTCATCAAAGGCAGCCTGCAACCTTTCTGTAGTCCATGAAACTTCTCGAGCTCGCACCCCTTCCTTTCTTTTATATTTTCGTGGCATGATTTATCTCCCTGCAATCAATCAATCCCCATATTAAATAAAAGTTCTAAACAGGAACAGAATAAAAAAGAAATAAAAGTAGTAAAGAACCGTTAACCCCAAAATTCTAGGAAGTATTCCAACCATAGTTCTGAGCACCTCAAGGTAAGAAGTCGAGCTGTCCCTTATATCTACCCTTTTAATAGTAATGACTTTGACACACAGTATTCACCCAGTTATATTTATATATATTTCCTTCTAATAACATAAATTGTTCTGTTGATCAATTAATTTTTCTAATTTACTTAACTAAAATATTTGGTATTTTTTAGTTTAGGTTCTAGTTAGTTTATTTCATATTTAAATGAATCGTTAGTTATGTAAAATAAAACAAAATATAGTATAAAGTTACACTATAATCAATCTGATTCACGCATGGGATAGATGCCCCTAAGGGCACCTATACCCTGAAAAATTGAGGCAACTATCCTTTTTGATACGGATAGATGCCCTTTATTTTTTAAATTTATTTAAGCATATAATGACGATTAATAACACCTTTATGTACACTCAGGGATCCAATGTAACTGTTGACACCAAAAACGAATCAAATTTGTCACTAAATACAAAATTTTAAACAATGCAATACTTACCTTAAAAATTTTTTAGCGACGATCTCGATCGTTGCCGAATTAATCGCACACACAAGCGAGACGCGTGTTCTCCGTCTGACCGCCAGCGGGGGACTGAGGACTATGGCGCGGGAGCTTCTATATAAGCTATTATTTTTTGGTTATGAGTTCAATAAGTTAGGTTATTTGAAAATGGGGCATCTATCCCACCGGGGCATCTATCCCGCCTTTACCCTATTAGTAACGGAAATTACTAATATTCCCCCTAACCCCTCCAGCTCAGCTTAATTGCTTGTTGTGTAATGTAATAAAAAGTGTAATGGCCAGGAATCGTACCCGGCACCTCTCGATCGTAGGGTCAACTCCTTAACCACTAAGCTACCGGCGCTTAAAGTACATTACAATGCAAGAGTTACACAGAATTGTTTAAAAATAGACACATGTGCTAAGGAGAATGTAGATTGGCACATATTCCACAAGCCACGGATATTTTTTTAAATGACTTTATGCACATACGGCCAAGGTATAATGTGAAGGTTTATTTCACCTAAAAAGCCGCGGTAGCCTAGTGGTATGGGTAATGGACTTCTGAGACGAGGTCTCGGGCACACACCAATGACTTTTCGATGCTTTTCGAAGTTATGTGTGTATTTATCGCAGGTTTATAAGTGCCCGGTTAATGGCAATAGGCTCGCCACCTATTACATTGGGACCTAAACATAAACTGGCGAAATGTGGGTGCTAGCACCTCTGCCTACCCCTTCGGGGATATAGGCGTGAGTTATGTTATGTTATTTTTATACTTATTTCCTTTGCCGTATGTACTTATGAGACGCTCTCGGCAGATTGAGTACTAACATATTTACTTAACCTAAGTACTACTTAGGTTAAGTAAATATGTTTGTAAATAGACCAAAAAAAAACAGCCCGCTGAGTTTCTTGCTGGAGTCTTCTCAGGACAGGGCCGCGTTTCGAACCGGTGGTCCGCTCAGAAAGCATGTCCAGAGTTGTGACTTTCAAAAAGAATTTTCAAAATCGGACTTGCCACGGAGGAATGATCACTGTTCAAAATTTTCAAAATCTGATTCCGCAATAGTGGTCAAATCTATTGGACAAGTTTTGGCGCCAAAACAGTCGTCCAAAACTCCCGAATAAATTCAAATCACGATGTCTCACTCAGCTCAACATTGCAAGCAGCGATTCGCCTTGCAGACCTAGTTATTTAGTTTTCATTCACCTTTAGCAGTATTCATTCGGTATGCAAGAATTATTGAGTAATTGTGTTCTTGTTAGTTTCAAGTGTAGTCTAAATGTTTTCAAATCTAGTTTTTGCTTTCTTCACCTAAGAAAAACCGTGGTTATGAATGTGTCTAGACGACGTCTTAGTTTCTGTTGTGTGACTATATCTCCGGTTATCTACGCATATAATAAAGTTTTGATAAAAAAATAATTGTTGTGTGTTCTAGGAGTGATACCGATCGATGCCGAAAATATGATTTTTGGAATTGTTGTCTGTTTGTCGAATTTTAATTATCGATGTCCGAGCATCACTTGAAAACCGCTGAATAAATTTGGCTGAAATTTTGCATGAACATTCTTCTAGGGCATGCTCATAAATTGCGCTATATGTCATCACGCTATTATAGGTATAATAGGAGCAGTAGGACAAAATCGGTCTTTTGTCGACCTCTGTGGCGTAGCGGTAGTGCATTCGACTGCTACGACACGGGGGCGCGGGTTCGATTCCCGCTCAGTGCAAATATTTGTATGCATGAATATGTATATTTGCATTGGTCTGGGTGTTTCTATGTATAATGTGTATGTATTTACAAAAAAAAAGTATATAAGTATGTTTATCCGCATTCTGGAACCCATAACACAAGCTAGTTAAACTATGCTTACTTTGGGTCTAGAAAGCGCTGTGTAGAATGTCGTAGAATATTTATTATTTATTATTAACTATTATTGATGACAACTTTGTTATTACAAGGTAGATCTTTACGAAATTTTATAATTCAGCAGAACTCACACAGCTGGCGAAATGTGGGTGCTAGCACCTCTGCCTACCCCTTCGGGGATATAGGCGTGAGTTATGTTATGTTATTTTTATACTTATTTCCTTTGCCGTATGTACTTATGAGACGCTCTCGGCAGATTGAGTACTAACATATTTACTTAACCTAAGTACTACTTAGGTTAAGTAAATATGTTTGTAAATAGACCAAAAAAAAAACAGCCCGCTGAGTTTCTTGCTGGAGTCTTCTCAGGACAGGGCCGCGTTTCGAACCGGTGGTCCGCTCAGAAAGCATGTCCAGAGTTGTGACTTTCAAAAAGAATTTTCAAAATCGGACTTGCCACGGAGGAATGATCACTGTTCAAAATTTTCAAAATCTGATTCCGCAATAGTGGTCAAGGGGTGTGTGTTGGGTAACCTCCTCGAGTGTCGCTCCGATTCCTATCCCGCTGCAGTCCGGGGGGAACGGAATCGGAGCGGCCGGTACACCCTGGGCGGCGGTCAATGGCTTCCCCTTCACCCCTTCATAGGGTTGGCATTGATCGTCGGCCAATACTCAACGTGGCGGGAACACATCGCTCTCCGTACTCCTCTGCTTTCAGAGGAGACAGGATGAGCGATGCTGTTAGTGGTGAGATGGCCCAGGGTCAGCCGGGGTG
Organism: Cybosia mesomella; assembly: GCA_946251805.1. NCBI lineage: Eukaryota > Metazoa > Arthropoda > Insecta > Lepidoptera > Erebidae > Cybosia > Cybosia mesomella. The sequence goes on from OX276415.1 coordinate 2,645,934, forward strand.
CGAGGGATATGCTCTATGGGTAACCTTACACCCCGGCGTCTGAAGACCCGAGACGGCGTGCGGTTTTAGTCGGTGCAAGCCCGACATAACCGCCCCCGCTGGCCGGCGGGGGGGTATCCGAAGGGATTTCCGCACGATACCAAAAAAAAAAGTGGTCAAATCTATTGGACAAGTTTTGGCGCCAAAACAGTCGTCCAAAACTCCCGAATAAATTCAAATCACGATGTCTCACTCAGCTCAACATTGCAAGCAGCGATTCGCCTTGCAGACCTAGTTATTTAGTTTTCATTCACCTTTAGCAGTATTCATTCGGTATGCAAGAATTATTGAGTAATTGTGTTCTTGTTAGTTTCAAGTGTAGTCTAAATGTTTTCAAATCTAGTTTTTGCTTTCTTCATCTAAGAAAAACCGTGGTTATGAATGTGTCTAGACGACGTCTTAGTTTCTGTTGTGTGACTATATCTCCGGTTATCTACGCATATAATAAAGTTTTGATAAAAAAATAATTGTTGTGTGTTCTAGGAGTGATACCGATCGATGCCGAAAATATGATTTCTGGAATTGTTGTCTGTTTGTCGAATTTTAATTATCGATGTCCGAGCATCACTTGAAAACCGCTGAATAAATTAGGCTGAAATTTTGCATGAACTTTCTTCTAGGGCATGCTCATAAATTGCGCTATATGTCATCACGCTATTATAGGTATAATAGGAGCAGTAGGACAAAATCGGTCTTTTGTCGACCTCTGTGGCGTAGCGGTAGTGCATTCGACTGCTACGACACGGGGGCGCGGGTTCGATTCCCGCTCAGTGCAAATATTTGTATGCATGAATATGTATATTTGCATTGGTCTGGGTGTTTCTATGTATAATGTGTATGTATTTACAAAAAAAAGGATATAAGTATGTTTATCCGCATTCTGGAAGCCATAACACAAGCTAGTTAAACTATGCTTACTTTGGGTCTAGAAAGCGCTGTGTAGAATGTCGTAGAATATTTATTATTTATTATTAACTATTATTGATGACAACTTTGTTATTACATGGTAGATCTTTACGAAATTTTATAATTCAGCAGAACTCACACATGGTCAAAATCCGGACTATAACTCATCACCCACCATCATCACCTTATAGGTAATGAGCAGTAAAATGTAAAATCTCGGAACTCCACAGTACGTATAGTTTAAAATCTACTTGATTAGAGATGCATAAACATTTCACAATGGATATCATCACGCTATTATACTCGTATTAAGGAAATTAATGTTACATGTTTCTCTATCTATTTCGAACGAATTGTCAATGTAACACGAGTGTACAAAATCACCTCCTCCGGCCCGTTAAATAAAATAACTTATTACTTACGTGTTAGTATTGCAGAAATACACATACCTTGATCCATTCCGAACTTAACGCGTACGAAGTCGTAGGCAACAGCTAGTAATAGTATATGCACAAAATAAATAAGTACAGAAGGACAGTTTCATATAATAGTGCTGAAAAACTTGGGCATTTAGCGAATGTAAACTCACAACAAATAAACAGGATCTTTTAAGCGGCTATTCTAGCGTTCTAGTGAGCGTTCTAGCGAGCATTCTAGCGAGCGTTCTAGCGACCGTTCTAGTGAGCGTTCTAGCTAGCATTCTATCGCGCGTTTGCAACTGGCGAGATGATTGAAGTGAGTTGAGAGTATATGTAAAGTAGGCGGCATACCATATGTGCATTAAATAGTATGAAAGCTTAGCTTGTCACGTTTGCGTCACGATAGTCGTGTTCGAAGCACCCAGTATACCTTTATACTGCACCTGTATTCTTCATCATCACCATACATCCTCTTGCATCCAAGGCATCTCATTAAAAATTACTTTATTGCTGATGACTCCTTTGTTTTCTAGATGTAAACAGACTATTGTTACCTGGCAACAATCTCCAGGTAGCAATGGTCTGTTTCCTATCAGTGATGCAGCGCTCCCATGTTGCGATACACGTGTAACATTCAAGGCAGACCTAAATACAGGAAGCGTATCATTATAGTCCTCTTCACCAGTCACTAAGATCTAAATTTAGTCTATGACAATCTATGGTAAATATCCCTATCCGTTTTAAGTTTTCGTGTGTTGAGGATGGTAAATAGTAAGTATTTATTCCTAGTTCCTATCGGGGTAGGCAGAGACAATCTTTCCACTTGCTATGATCCTATAATACGCCTTTCGATTCTACTATCATAATAATTTTGTCTTGGCATTTTCTTAAATTTGCCCTCACCTTTTTTTGTTGCGTGTGGAAACCCCCACGGGCTTCACTCCATCGGTGCCGACGATGGGGTGGGCGTGTCGGAATCGGACAGACTAAAACCACACGGTGTCTTCCCTAAGTGTCCATTACCGGGCACCCCGGGTTAGCCCTCGGAAGGATAACCCCAGGGTTACCGGCGGACTTTGGCCGCCACCGCGGCCTCACCTGGTTGGGTCGGGTTTTATGCCGCGTCGGTGAGTTGGCAGGCATGTGTAGGACACACACGACACGCCTCCGCCACGGCCTGCTTCTGTAAAGTCTAATTCGGTAATCTACTTTCGTCCATCCACTCTACGAGTCCAAAACATCTAAGCATCCCTTTCTCTGTTTTAGTCACAATATTTTTTTTTTTTTTTTAAAAGAATATTAGTAACCGAAATTACTAATATCCCCCCTAACCCCTCCAGCTAAGCTAAATTGCTTGTGTTAGGAGTGGGTTCACGTGGGTAGTGTAATGGCCAGGATTCGAACCCGGGACCTCTCGATCGTAAGGTTGACTCCTTAACCACTAAGCTACCGACGCTTTGTATGGTTTACCATACCACAACGTTCCTTTATACATTCTTCCTCAAATGGTCTATCAACGTCACTGGTACAGAATATGGCGCACGACCCATTTACTGACCGGCTTTACACTCTGGTGGGCAAAGGGAGAATTTCAATTTCCCTGTACACCCACTGCGCTAGGACTAGAAGCAAATAATTAAAACTATCCATCAATGAAGGCATCTTGGTAAATAAGCTGTAATGTAACGGGATTCGATAATCCTTCAGAATAAAAAAAAATTACAAATTTACATCGGAAAAACAAAACATCTTGGATGGCATTTGAACCGGCGACAAGTCCCTTACAGGGGTAATGCCCTGACCAACTGAGCTACCTAGACACATCCCAGATATTTGAAATTCTCCGATATATTACATACGTCTCGGGGCAACCCTGGAGCCATCCACCGTAATTCTTACGACCTACGAAAATAATGAATGATTTTACAATCATTTTTAATTGTTTAATTCAAACTCAAATTTCACATTTCACATCAAAAAACTATGTCTAAAAATGATTGTACGATAGATAGCTCCAGCGTCACCCCGAGATCAGTCAACTTAGTCAAGTTCATGCGAATGATGTAACCTATGTATATACATATACATAGGTTACATTATTTGCATTGGCATTCTATACAATACACGTGGGTTAACTACACGTGTAAGCTTAGCGAGTTTAATAAACACACATATGATATAAGAGCTATCTACCGCTTTTGTTTGTGCGTAAAACCTCACGGATACCCCCCACAACCAGCGTTGGTGGTTATGTCGGGCTTGAACCGACTAAAACCGCACGACGTCTGGGTCTTAAGACGCGATGGGTGAAAGGTGGCCCCATAAGGCATTTATGACGTATTAAAAAAAACTACTTACTAGATCTTGTCCAAACCAATTTTCAGTAGAAGTTTACATGTTTACTTTTCATTCTCTTATTTAAGAAGTTACAGGGGGAGGGGACACACACATTTTACTACTTTGGAAGTATCTCTCGCACAAACTATTCAGTTTAGAGAAAAATTATATTAGAAACCTCAATATAATTTTTGAAGACCTATCCATAGATACCTCACACGTATGGCTTAGATGAAAAAAATAATTCAGTTTCAGTTCTAAGTATGGAGAGCCCCAAAATTTATTGTTTTTTTTCTATTTTTGTGTGAACACCTTAATGCGGTTCACAGAATACATCTACTTACCAAGTTTCAACACCATAGTTCTTATAGTTTCGGAAAAAAGTGACTGTGACATACGGACGGACAGACAGACAGACATGACGAATCTATAATGGTTCCGTTTTTTGCCATTTGGAACGAAATCCTGTTACTGCAACCGTGGGACGCGTGCCTTCCTTGCATTGTGACAACTGTTTAAATCTGTAGGTACCTTTTTTTTTATCGTGCGGAAATCCCTTCGGATACCCCCCCGCCGGCCAGCGGGGGCGGTTATGTCGCGCTTGAACCGACTAAAACCGCATGCCGTCTCGGGTCTACAGACGCCGGGGTGTAAGGTTGCCCATAGAGCATATCCCTCGCACCCCGACTGACCCTGGGCCGTCTCCGGATTCGAGATGGCCCCCTCGGGTTTGGGAACCACGGTGTCCCCGTCTTGCCCCGGTTTTGTAGGGTTTAAGGCGAGGACCCCTGAGGAAGGTTGTTTTTAGATTAAATTTTTTTGAAAATGAGCAATTCATTTATTCTGAAAATCATATTTGTTATTCTAGGGTATTCAAACTAGTATTTTCGGTCATCAGACACACGATGACTTTTACTTTCCTGGATAGAATTTGCTCTCAAAGATTGGTCTAACCCAAAACGGATTCCATTTTGATTTGATTTGTGTTCAGGTTATAAAAATAAAAATGATACCAAAATGAAGGTCATTGATAGGAGAATGAAAAACGGTTATCAAAATTTACATAAATTCCGAATTATACCACGAACATTCAAAATACTATACTATTTTATACCTATATGACGTGTTCGGACAGTCAATCAGTCCCGATCGGAACGTGTTAGAGGCAGGACGTGTGTCAGTTTGCGTCAGATGCACAGCGAAATCGTACGATATTTAAAATTAGGTACTTTTTTTTTTTTTTTTACGTGCGGAAATCCCTTCGGATACCCCCCCGCTGGCCAGCGGGGGTGGTTATGTCGTGTCTCGACTAAAACCTCACGGTGTCCTCCCCAAGTGTCCGTTGCCGGGCACCCCGGGTAAGCCCTCGAAAGGATAACCCCAGGGTTGCCGGCGGACTTTGGCCGCCAACGCGGCCTCGCCTAGTGGGGTCGGGTTTAAAATTAGGTACTTAGCATAAATACCACATCGTGGAGAATGTTCCAGGTGTACAAATACAATGATAAAAAGTTGAGGCTCGAACTTTTGCAAATACAATGCTATTCTTAGTACACTGTTTTCGCAAAGAATGAGTTGTATAAATAAGTAAGTAGTTACTCATTGCCCAAATATTAAAAATAAGTTTACTACTACTACTAACTGTACTGGCGGCACGCTATAATGGCCGTTTTGACACGTTCAAGTAGTGATGTGAAATGTTAGTTTAAAATAGAAAAAAATCAAATAAATTGCGAGTCACATCTATAGTTTTTGGATATATAATTCATTTTTAAATTTCGTATTTCGAAAAATAATGTCTAAATGTCGTAAATTAGTACACTGCACCTCACTATTGACAATAAAGAACAGAAATTTACTCCTTCAAACTTAGTGTACGCGCCGTTCATTAATAAAATTAAGTTATTCTTATATTATCTATATACACACACACTCCATTCACTCATTCAAACAAATCCTTCATTCAGTCCTTCCTTCCGTTCTCTCGCCACCCGCACGTCTAAAAAGGTGCATCGAAAAGAAAACTTTCTAATTAAAAAATTGATTAAAAATACATATTATATATATAATAGACTGTGAGAAACCTAAGAAGAAGAACTAGTGCCACTAAATTGGACTACAGTGTTTCGAAGGACTTTCAGCGCCAACCACGAGCTCCAGGTACCTACTTCCTTATCTACTTCTAAATATTTCTCAGACTTAGTTTTTATTTTTACGAAACTTCATGAGTGGACAAACGTCAAAACGGCCATTATAGCGTGCAGATGGTTTAAGTAAGATAAAAGTTAATCAAAACACGAGATCTTAAATACGAGGGTCAAACTGAAAGTTCTTAGAACTGGCCACTTATAAACAATATAATAAAAAAATAATTCTAAAATTTGAAAATAGAACTCTTTGCCAATATTACTGAGTATATATCTCATTCATTTATCATTTGTTTTACGATTTGGCGGCAAATTGAAAATTGTCTGTGTCACGTTAACATGAATTTAACACGAGAAAATTTTCGTGCAATGATTTTTTATGACTTTCGATGTCATTTAAGTCAACAAGAAAGTTATGATAGACTACGATTGGCCTTTCACGATGAAGCCCCATCTCGTGCGACTGTTTACAACTGGTTTAATGAGTTTAAACGTGGTCGCACTAATCTCACTGATGATTTACGTGAGGGACGGCCTTCTACGGCGACGACTGAAAATAACATCTGTGTTGTGCGGCGTATGATAGAGACTGACAAAAGAGTGACCTATCAGCAGATTCGGACAAGCTTAGGCATCGGTATGAGTCAAGTGCACAAAATCCTCCACGAACATTTAGCGGTCAGCAGTGCTATTCTCTAAGGACCACAGCCTTGCGCGCAGCGCTGCGCTCGTCGACAAGCTCGCAAAATGCTGCTTTGGATTTATATTTTATTTTATTTTAATTGTAACAATGCACATTGTACTTTTAAGAATATTAGTGGAATATGTAGTCGATTCCTTAGTTGATATCGATTCATAGTCTACTAATATTATCTGTATTCTTTCATCGACTCGGTCTATGTTAGCTGTGGTCAACCCTATCGGCTGTGGTTCATTATCTATGAACTACCACCAAGTCGCTGCTTTCAGCCGACGTTATAAATTACGGTGCAGCGGTTTTGCGAGCCCCTAATTTTCTGCATAGCTACCACTAGTGCTGCTAGCTCTGGTACTGAGCCGTTGGTCCGCCGAGCGAGTCACGCAGCGGTCGGTGCCAGCGCGACACGCCGGGCGGATACTACCTGAGCTAAGTGCAGACTCCTAGCTGCCGCGGGCCGTCCTTCCGTCTTCACGTCTTAACATCTTTCTTTAATTCTCCAAATTCAAATTTTAATTGATTTATATGTACTCACCCTTGAGATTTAATATATGAAAGGTAAAATTAGCCTCATGTTTGATTTGCTATAACCTTATAAACCAACCACTCACTTCTAATAACTTGTAACTTATAATCTACCTTTAAATTCAACTATCCCTGTTACAAATGGCGCCCAATAATCGGTTTTTTTACAGTTTTTAATGTGAAGGACGGTCCGTGAGTATTAATTTTTAATTTTTAATTGTTTTTATGGACTTACCAGTGGTTAAACATTGCTTAACTTAGTACAACAATATTTAAATGTTGTAGTTCTTGAGAATTTAAGTGTCTTTACTTTTAGCACTTGTTATTTTGCTAATGCTTATAGCATTAGACCAGTATTAGAACTACTGGGATTTATAATCCTTAAGGCTTTAACTTTCAAGCCATAAGGGAGCAACACTTGTTACTGTTTCTTTAATTTACTTTTATTACCACTGGTAAGCCAATAAAATTCTATTCTATTTTTGTGCACTGTGTGTAAGTTGTAATTCTCAACCTCATTATGTCCGCGTATACCATTAAGTTCCTCTCACTACAAAAAGCCGAGCTTCAATATGAAGTGGCTGTTCGAGGTAGTACTAGCTCTGAATCAGTAGTTGAGCTCAGAAAACAAATAGCCAAATTAGCTCCACTATATCCTCCGGAGGATATCTTAACATCTCACCTCGAACCAGCCGATGATCTCAGAGGTATTTCTGATTCTATTTCTAAAGCAGACGTAAGTCTTAAAACTTTAAAAGGTGGTATCGACAGGAACTTACTGGCCCGTACTGAAACATTACTCAACCATATATATCATAGAATGAATAGGGTTGACCACACACTGCCAGACATTGACAAGTTGTTTCAAACTTGTATGTCTAGTTTCCAGTCTCAATACAAGGAATTGTTATCATTAAAGGGGAGAGACATTAAAAATACCAGTGTAACTACTGTTCATTCAGATCAAGTGCCATTGACTCCAGTTAATGACATGAGTGAAAGGAAAGTTTACTCTGAGCTTTCCAAATTAAAGTATTCCGGAAAGACTTGTGTTCGTGCTTTTATACAAAAGGTTGACGAATTCATTATTAGTCGCTCTATTCCTCAAGATAAGTTAGTCACTTTTGCTTATGAGATTTTTACTGATGATGCTCTTCATTGGTTCAGATGTATTAGCTCGAAGGTTGAGACTTGGGCTGATATAGCTGAACTGTTGAAACAGGATTTCAGCATTTCTGATTATGACTATAGATTAATGTCAGAAATTAGATTGCGTACACAGGGAGAATTGGAAAGCATCACTATTTATATTTCCATCATGCATGGTATGTTCTCTCGGTTAGACAAACCATTAACCGAAGAAGATAAATTAGAAATCCTATTACATAATATCCGACCCTGTTATGCTAGTACTCTTGCTTCTTCTGCTGGCATTACAGACATATCCAGTCTGCAGAAGATTTGTAAAAATTTCGAAAATATTCAGTCTAGGCTTCATCAATTCCATGAACCTCCTAGAAAAACTTCAGAAACCTTGGCCCCTGAATTTGCTTATACTAAACAGTCTAGCTCTAAACAAAATTTCAATAGTAATCCTTTTAGTAAACAAAGATATTATAAATGGGATAAATTTCCTAGTAAACCTAATTTCAATAGACAACCAGTTCATAGCACTAATAGCATTGAAAATCCACCTATCAATGATACAAATAATAGTACAGAAGTACAGGTTAGTGCGGTCGATCAAATACCTAGTGGTCCCAAATTTAGTTGCCCACGTTGCAGAACCAACTCCCATCTTCTAAGAAAATGTACCAAAACCTTCATTGTATGTTTTAGATGTGGTAAGAAAGGTTACCGTGTACCTGAGTGTCCTGTTTGTAACAATTCAAAAAACTAAGTCACTCAGATTGTAGAAGCTCTAATTTTGATAGGCTGGACTGGGAAAACTGGCTATCTTTTGTTACAAAATTTTCTCAATTTAACAAAGTTTCTACAGTCTGCAGAAAAACTAATATTGGTTACTCTCCGTATGTTTCTGTATCTATTGCAGGCACTAATGTACCTGGTTTGCTAGATACTGGCTCTTGCATTACAATTTTAGGTAATAATTATCATAAAAAAATTTTGGAACCTTCAGTTCAACTTAACAATCAAACTTTAAACTTAGTCACCGCAGGTGGTGAAAAAATACAATCATTGGGTTTTATTCCCTTAGCTATCTCCTTTCAGGATGAAATAAAAACTTTAAATGTTCACATTGTACCCCAAATTACTAATTCTTTAATTCTTGGTATAGATTTTTGGAGGTCGTTTGGTCTTTTTCCCAAACATTTAGATTCTATTTTGTTGCTGGACAAATCTGATCCCCGGTTGGGAGAACTTACTGCCGTTCATACGGAACACCTACAGTCGTATGATCATCTTACTTCTGAACAGAGAGTTACAGCAGATAACATCGTTGCCCAGTTCCATGACATCTCTTATGAGGAACGTGGTCTAGGTCGTACTACCTTGATAGAGCACACTATCGACACTGGTGACGCTGCTCCTGTTCGTCAACGCTACTATAGGATGTCTCCTGAAAAACAACGTATTCTTGTCAAACAGCTGGACGAAATGTTGCGGGAAGATGTAGTTGAACCAACTGAAAGTCCTTGGTCCTCCCCTGTTCTGCTGACTCCCAAGAAAAACGGCGAGCTGAGATTTTGTCTTGATAGTAGAAAATTAAATTCAGTCACTAGGAAGGACGCATATAACTTACCTTATATTTCAGAAATTCTGGACAACTTAAGAGATGCTAGATATTTATCTAGTCTAGATTTATCTAAAAGCTTTTGGCAAATACCTATCAAGAAAGAGGATCGTTGTAAGACTGCTTTTTATATTCCCACTCGAGGTACCTTCTGTTTTAAAACTATGCCCTTCGGTCTTACAGGAAGCCCTAGTACGCAGCAACGTCTGGTTGATCAACTGTTTTGTGGTCCAGAATTTGAGAACAGAGTTTTTGTTTTTGTCGACGACATAGTCTGTATATCATCTTCCTTTAGCCACCATATATCTCTTCTTTTGCTAATATTAAAAAAATTAAAAGATGCTAACTTAACTATTAATTTAAAAAAGTGTCAGTTTTTTAGGGAAAAACTTAAATATTTAGGCTACGTTGTGGATGCAGAGGGTCTACATGCTGATCCCGAGAAAGTGGAAGCTATAAAAAACTACCCTTCACCTACTAATAGGAAAGAAGTTCGTCGTTTCCTAGGTGCAGCTTCGTGGTATCGCAGATTTCGAATTTCTGAATAACAGAAATTCTTCCTGATGGGACGGGGTATTGTAACAATGCACATTGTACTTTTAAGAATATTAGTGGAATATGTAGTCGATTCCTTAGTTGATATCGATTCATAGTCTACTAATATTATCTGTATTCTTTCATCGACTCGGTCTATGTTAGCTGTGGTCAACCCTATCGGCTGTGGTTCATTATCTATGAACTCCCACCAAGTCGCTGCTTTCAGCCGACGTTATAAATTACGGAGCAGCGGTTTTGCGAGCCCCTAATTTTCTGCATAGCTACCACTAGTGCTGCTAGCTCTGGTACTGAGCCGTTGGTCCGCCGAGCGAGTCACGCAGCGGTCGGTGCCAGCGCGACACGCCGGGCGGATACTACCTGAGCTAAGTGCAGACTCCTAGCTGCCGCGGGCCGTCCTTCCGTCTTCACGTCTTAACATCTTTCTTTAATTCTCCAAATTCAAATTTTAATTGATTTATATGTACTCACCCTTGAGATTTAATATATGAAAGGTAAAATTAGCCTCATGTTTGATTTGCTATAACCTTATAAACCAACCACTCACTTCTAATAACTTGTAACTTATAATCTACCTTTAAATTCAACTATCCCTGTTACATAATTTTGATTTTAATTTATGATTTAGATTTAGATTTAGATTTCCTCCTCCTCGCGTCGTGCTCCTCATTACTGAGGGTCGTGATTCCCCCATTAAGAACTAAGTTTTTCTTTTACGATGCTTCTCCAGCTGGTCCTATCTTTGGCGTCGTGGAGTGCATCATGCAGCTTGGTGTTCAGCGCTGAGCGGATTTGGTCAGACCATCTAATTGGGCTGCGGCCTCTCGGCCGTTTGCCATCGACCTTGCCAGTAACCATGAGCTGTTCCAGGTTATGTCCATCTTTTCGGGCGATGTGACCAAAGAACTCCAGGATCCTTCGCAAACATACAGTGGAAAGCCTAACTTTAACGTTGAGTTCTTTTAAAATAGTTTCATTTGTACGGAAAGCAGTCCACGGGATTTGAAGCATCTTCCTCCAGCACCACATCTCGAAAGCATCAATGCGATTACGATCGGCCTTTTTCAACGTCCACGTTTCTGAACCGTAGCTGAAGATGGAGAACACGAGAGAGTTAACTAACTTCATCTTCGTCTTCCTAGATATATTACGGTCTTTCCAGATTCTCTGCAATTGAGACATTGCGCTTTTGGCCATACCGATACGCCTCCTGACTTCCCTTTCACAAGAGCCTGTGTTGCTGATGGTAGCTCCCAGGTAAATGAAATCATCCACTTTTTCCAGAGTTAGGGCGTCGGACATCTGAAGCGAATTATTTCGATCCACCACCATAAGCTTCGTTTTGGAATGGTTGATTTTGAGACCAAGCTCCATGCTTATCCTTTCCATTCTGTCGAGGAGGCTAACCATTTCAGCTTCGTTCGCAGCCAGAAGCGTTGTGTCGTCTGCGTAACGGAGATTTGTTATTTTGGTACCACCTATGGTGACACCTCCTTCCCAGTTTTCGAAGGTTCGCCTTATTATGTATTCCCCGTAGACGTTAAATAGAATGGGGGATAAAATGCAACCCTGTCTTACACCTTTTCCAAAATTGAATGGCTCCGATATTGTCCTTTCGACCTTCACAACGCCTTGATTTTTCTGGATTTAGATTTAGATTTAGATTAAGATTTAGATTTAGATTTAGATTTAGATTTAGATTTAGATTTAGATTTAGATTTAGATTTAGATTTAGATTTAGATTTAGATTTAGATTTAGATTTAGATTTAGATTTAGATTTAGATTTAGATTTAGATTTAGATTTAGATTTAGATTTAGATTTAGATTTAGATTTAGATTTAGATTTAGATTTAGATTTAGATTTAGATTTAGATTTAGATTTAGATTTAGATTTAGATTTAGATTTAGATTTAGATTTAGATTTAGATTTAGATTTAGATTTAGATTTAGATTTAGATTTAGATTTAGATTTAGATTTAGATTTAGATTTAGATTTAGACTTAGACTTAGACTTAGACTTAGACTTAGACTTAGACTTAGACTTAGACTTAGACTTAGACTTAGACTTAGACTTAGACTTAGACTTAGACTTAGACTTAGACTTAGACTTAGACTTAGACTTAGACTTAGACTTAGACTTAGACTTAGACTTAGACTTAGACTTAGACTTAGACTTAGACTTAGACTTAGACTTAGACTTAGACTTAGACTTAGACTTAGACTTAGACTTAGACTTAGACTTAGACTTAGACTTAGACTTAGACTTAGACTTAGACTTAGACTTAGACTTAGACTTAGACTTAGACTTAGACTTAGACTTAGACTTAGACTTAGACTTAGACTTAGACTTAGACTTAGACTTAGACTTAGACTTAGACTTAGACTTAGACTTAGACTTAGACTTAGACTTAGACTTAGACTTAGACTTAGACTTAGACTTAGACTTAGACTTAGACTTAGACTTAGACTTAGACTTAGACTTAGACTTAGACTTAGACTTAGACTTAGACTTAGACTTAGACTTAGACTTAGACTTAGACTTAGACTTAGACTTAGACTTAGACTTAGACTTAGACTTAGACTTAGACTTAGACTTAGACTTAGACTTAGACTTAGACTTAGACTTAGACTTAGACTTAGACTTAGACTTAGACTTAGACTTAGACTTAGACTTAGACTTAGACTTAGACTTAGACTTAGACTTAGACTTAGACTTAGACTTAGACTTAGACTTAGACTTAGACTTAGACTTAGACTTAGACTTAGACTTAGACTTAGACTTAGACTTAGACTTAGACTTAGACTTAGACTTAGACTTAGACTTAGATTTAGATTTAGATTTAGATTTAGATTTAGATTTAGACTTAGATTAGATTTTTGATTGATGATGAAATCTAAATAAGGCGATCAGAAACAACGAAAACGCTGCCTAAAACCCTTTGAGATATAACAAAATGATGTATGGTGGAATTGTGTATCTTATATACGCTGTGATGATGGAATAGGGTCCTATGGGTAGCGGGAACTGGATCAGAATTCCACGCGGGTGAAGCGGGTTACAGCTAGTATTTCAATATATATGATCTGGTACTGTCCACAATGCCAAGTCCATTATAAGATTTGAATTATTATTTCTTTGTTGGTGAAATTTTCTCAAAATCTCAAAATCTTAAACCAGAATATCATGGTAAACTGTAAGAACTTCTTTCCTAATGCAAATTTATTAAGGGCATTTAGAATATTATGAAAATTTCGCCTGGTGTACGCACTGAAAGTTCTAGTACCCACCTGTATATCGATAAAGGATGTATTTAAATTTAATTAAATGTTTTTCATAATTTGCAAGCACTGGTGTTGCGATGAGATCGAATCCGCAAAAAAGAAATTCAAATTGGTCACAACGAGAGTAATACTTCACTGATAGACAATACCAAATGATAGTATTTCTGCAAACAATACAATGATTATAGTTATTGTATTGTATATAGAAATACCATTTCGAGAAAATCAACAATGTAACTGAAGCATTTGTCTGCGTTATACTTATTTGAACTTATTTCGACTACGTGATCGATTTGTCCAATGTTTACGATGGCTCTATTTCATGGTATAGACCCCTAGGGCGCAAGCCAAATTCGCACTTGATCGAGTTTTTATCCAGAAATTTCTCTTTTATGATAGAATAAATCAGAATTCAGCTATACAAATACCCGATTGCTTCTTTCAAACTGTACTACAAGTAAAAGTAAGACAAGTAAAATTATCATGTTGTCTTCAGTCTAATTCTGATAAATCAACGATTGATCTACATTCATTTTAAAAAGAAACCTAGTAACATGAAATAAATATGCGATTACTTTTAATAAATGGTTCGACGCGGTGGAACGCTCCACTACCACACACATCAGAAGAAATAAATTCGATTCCTGCTTCGTGCAAATATTTGTGTTTAGAATGTAGAGTTAATACGGTTTGTTGTTTTCAAATTACTGAAGTTGTAAAGAAGCACATGAGCCATTCACGTGGCATTCAAACGCTTACTATATCAAAAAAATCATTCGGGCCTTGTCACCTGGAGAAGGGAAGCAATATAAAGATTAATAAGAGATTCCTCCATACCCAGCATACTGTTACTAAGTGTCCTTTTAGTGAAAAGATGACACTTCCAGAATATAGCTGACTCATTCCAGAAAAACATGGCTGACTCGACAACATCAATACATTACACGCATAACACAACCCGAAATAGAATTTATCAGGCATATAATTTAATGCTGTGCTCGTCTATTGAATGCACAATAACATGCTATTCATTTATGTCACAATACGAAAATGGATAACTGCAGCAGCATCATATAAATGTCATTATCATTGACTTGCATACTCAAGTCACGCAGGACGTGGATATTCTCAAGGAATGAACATTTTTGTACATAAAAATGTGAAGGGACTAAGCCATAAGCAAACGGTCTGATCACCTTAATCAATAATAATAATAATAACCTAATAATAACCTAATAACCTTCGGTGACCTATTTGGGGAAACCGAAGGTTTTGTCTTTGCAATTATGGACGAAGTAGTGATGACGAATAACTATCGGAAGTATATTCTAAAGGATGGTACGGTTGACATATGTCGGGCGTGCCACCGTCCCGGAGAATCCCTTAGACATATAATTTCTGGTTGTTCTCGTCTTGCCAACGGCGAGTATTTGCATAGACATAACCAAGTAGCCAGGATTGTCCATCAACAGCTTGCTCTAAAGTATAACCTATTAGAATCAGAGGTACCGTACTATAGGTATGTGCCCGACGCAGTTCTCGAAAATGGGCACATCACGTTGTACTGGGATCGATCTATCATCACTGACAGGACTATTGTAGCTAATAAACCTGATATAGTGTTGATAGATCGATCAGAGCGCCGCGTAATAATTATCGATATCACCATTCCACATGACGACAATCTTGTAAAAGCCGAAAAAGAAAAACAAATGAAATATTTGGATTTGGCTCACGAGGTTGTCGGCATGTGGAGTGTTGATTCGGCAATTATTGTCCCGATAGTTGTTTCGGTTCACGGACTGATTGCCAAGAGCCTCGATCAACATCTCAAGAGGCTCGCGTTAGGCAGTTGGGTCAAGGGCTTGATGCAGAAGGCAGTGCTCCTCGACACGGCACGTATCGTGAGGAGATTCCTCTCTCTGGAGCCCTAACCACCGGTAGCTTGGTCCCTGTACCCGATGCCGGTGGGCCACTATTTTTTATATTTTTAAATATATTTGTCTTTTTTTTGTATAGAATGTATTTAAAAATATAATGTAATATGTATTTAAGTGTAATAAAGAGAATAATAATAATAATAATAAATCTAAATCTAAATCATAAATTAAAATCAAAATTAAAATAAAATAAAATATAAATCCAAAGCAGCATTTTGCGAGCTCGTCGACGAGCGCAGCGCTGTGCGCAAGGCTGTGGTCCTTAGAGAATAGCACTGCTGGAAGCTTTGCGCCCGGTGGATACCTCATAATTTGACTGAGGCTCAAAAATTCCATCGTGTGGATTGGTGCCGTAAAATGATTGAAAGATTTAACGGAGGTGACTCTAATGCTGTGTTCGACATACTAACAGGTGACGAAAGCTGGATTTACTGTTATGATCCTGAAACCAAAAGACAATCTGCTCAGTGGGTGTTTCCTTTCGAGGAGTTGCCATCTAAAGTGAAGAGAGATCGAAGTGCGGGAAAAAAAATGGTGGCCTCGTTCTTTGGAAGGATAGGTCATTTCGTAACAATTGTGTTAGAGGATCAAAAAACAGTTTCTGCAGAATGGTACACTACCAATTGTTTGCCACTTGTCTTGGAAAAAGTTCGAGAGAAACGACCTCGCAGTAGGATCCTCCTTCACCACGACAACGCCTCGTCGCACACCGCCAAGCGAACGATCGACTATTTGGCGACATCAAACGTTGAATGACTGGGTCACCCGCCGTATAGCCCCGACCTCGCGCCTTGTGATTTTTATTTATTTCCAAAAATTAAAAAAAAACTTAAAGGAAAGCGGTTTATGAATGCTGAAGAAGCGGTGGCTGCGTATCGCGATGCCATTGAAGAGACCCCTAAGGACGAGTGGGCAAAGTGCTTTTCCCAGTGGTTCCATCGCATGCAGCGGTGTATTGACGTGAATGGACAATATTTTGAAAAGATATAATAAAACTAATAACTGGCTAATGTAATCAGTTTTTGATTTTCTAAGAACTTTCAGTTTGACCCTCGTATACCATCCCCTGAACCTCTTCCCAACACAGTTGGGGTCCGCTTTTAGTCTAAGTACGACACGGTAGAACTTCTTTTTTTAATGAAATTAAACTATTTTTAACTATTTCTATCGCGGTTTATTTGATGTTATTTTATATTTTACATTGATCCCTTGATTCTTTTTTTATGTTCATTCCGTCAATTGACTGCACGCCGCTGGATGGTGAGAAGCTAGGGTGAAGCCCAGCAGAAGATATGGGCCACCATCCCAGATTCTGACGATCCTAAAATGGTACTGAATGGAACTTCGATATTTTCCGTGGTAGCCACAATTCACTGGCGATAGCGATGTTCTGTAGTTAGACCTGGTTGACGGACTCGTTAAGGCTCCAATTACCCGTAACGGATACCGCAGATGTTAGTATGGCAACCGTAGGGGTCTCAATGTGTTAAGATTGACCTGGCTAGTATTATATAGTTATAGCTTTTGCCCACGTGCACCTCTGCCTACCCCATCGGGGATATAGGCGTGTGTTTATGTTTATGTTTTGCCCGCGGCTCCGCCCGCGTAGATGTCGGTTATCGCGACAAAACATAGCCTATGTCCTTTCCCAAGGTCTAATCTACCCCTGTACCAAATTTCAGCAAAATCGGTTCAGTGGTTTTGCGTGAAAGCGTAACAAACAAACTTATATTCGCATTTATAATAGTAATATAATTTAAACTATTAAGGTCGATATTATTATTATTAGAGTCAACGGGATATTTACCATGTGTTGTTTTTGCTTAACAATGCAATATACGAACCGACGACGGCCTCTGTGGCGTAGCGGTAGTGCGTTCGACTACTAAGCCAGAGGTCGTTGGTTCGATTGCCGCTCAGTGCAAATATGTATGTTTGCATTGGTCTGGGTTTTTCTATGTATAATATGTATTTATTTACAAAAAAAGTATTTAATTATGTTTATCCGCATTCTCGAACCCATATAACATTATAAGAAATGTACAAGCTCTGCTTAGTTTGGGTCTAGATGGCGTTGTGTACTTTGTCTCTCTTTTGCTGTCTTAGCCACGAGCTTCACTTATAATACAAACCCCTTTTATAACACACTAGCTGCGCGCCCTGGTTTCGCCCATTGCGATATAAGCACCTTACCCGTGGACATTTCTAAATTTTTCTTTCATACAAACCTTGTCCTCACAATAACATACCTTTTGTTTTTTTTTTCGTGCGGTGATGTCGGGCTTAAAAAAACCGACTAAAACCGCGCGCCGTCTCGGGTCTTCAGACGACGGGGTGTAAGGTTGCCCATAGAGCATATCCCTCGCACCCCGACTGACCCTGGGCCATCTCCGGTTTCGAGATGGCCCCCTCGGGTTTGGGAACCACGGTGTCCCCGTCTTGCCCTGGTTTCGGGGAGGGGTGCTATTCGGCCCACCGTCCCGGCCTGCTTCTACTGGGGTGTTAGGCGGCCTCACCTGCCACCCCCAGGCCTGCGCTCATGGAGGACGGAGTAACGACGTCCGTCCGGAGTAGCGTGACAATAACATACCTATACAAAAATAAAATTATGCAGTTTGGTGCAGTCGTTCGGAAATTATTTGCATACATTCATTTCGGTGATTAATTTTTATTTATATAGATTGTAGATAGGGAAGCACTGGTAACCACTGAACTGGCAATTCAAACAGAATGACGTTTGTGAATCAATTTTTAATAACATATATTATTATAATTTATCGACAATATAGTTCCACAGTTCGAAACCGTTATCGTATATTCTAGAATCTGAATGAAATGAGCCGACATTTCTCGTATCAGTTTTATTTTAACCTTGGCGTAAACTACCTTTTACTTCAGCGAATAAATATGTTACTCAGGTGAACGAACCCGGGTACTATAACTTATAATATTATATTACGAGTTGTGCGATTGTCTGACCGATTCCCACCCGACGTCTAACTGCAGTATCATCGAAAATCGATACTCTAAGTAAGTGCGCAATGCTTCTTACCATTGTCAATTTGTTGATTATAACATTCTTTGTACCTGATAAGTCGCGAGTGCAGCACTAACTCGTCACTTCGCATTTTGCACTCGGCCACAAAACACGTATCGATAGTCGATATAACGGTTGTTTCGCAACACTATTTTGAACAACACGTGCGATTTTCAATCTGTGCGCGCAATTTACTTTTGTGTCTACTGTCCTATATTTTGAAATTGGAACAGGTGGTGTTCTATAAAAAATTAATTTGAAAAAATGATATATGGTTGTATTAGAATACAATATTTTTTGTATTTTGCTATTAAGTAGTCGTGTGGTTATTGTGCTATTATAAATACTTATAATAATAATAATAGTACATAATAATTGTTGTGTGTAATTACGCTCGAGTGTTTCATCAGCCACTTAGTGATCGTGGTAAGTTTTTATTCATTATTAGTCATAGACATACACAGTTAGAATGCCTAAAGATAAACCATGAAATCAATTTTATTTAAGCAAAACTTAGTTTCGATGCATTTTTTTCATTAAATATGCAGCTACGTGGCCATTTTAATGAGTGTATGAATTGTTCAGAAATATTTAACATTTTTATCTTGAATTTCTATAATCCCAGGTACTTTAAGCGGGGCGTAAAAAACCCCTGTCGAGGTCCTTAAACTAAGGACCACCTTTTTAGAATGGATAACATCTGAAATAATAGAAATAATAAAAAGTATTTATAGTTCACTGAAGTTTACCATCTGGCATGGTGTAGTAAACTTGATGGTCTTTTTTTCCGGGCAATCCATTGCCGGCAACCCGGGTGAGCTCTCGAAAGGATAACCCCAAGGTTGCCAGCGGACTTGGCCGCCATCGCGACCGCGGCCTCGAATGGTGGGTCGCGTTTTATCCCGCGACGGTGAGTTGACAGAACAGAACAGAGTGTGTAGAACACACACGACACGCCTCCGTCTTGGCCTGCTTCTGTAAGGACGACGGGTCGGCCAACTGATGGTCTAAATATTGACTTCACTGGTTTATTCCATATTCTGCACTGTTCCCGACGTTCCGGTTGCTTTTCAGCAGCCTTGTTCAAGTGGGCCCAAAATGTTGGTCGCTCTCGATGGTGAGCGGATTCATATCTTGAAAGGTGAAGTTATCTCAAAGAACCCGAGAACAATCACGCCTCTATCCCAATGGGGTAGACAGGGACCACATGTTTCCATGACCACACCTTTCGCTTCTTCTACTTTCAGCATTATTGTTTTCATTCATGCTCGCACGTTGCGGGTAGTTTTGACGTGGCCTTTTTAGGGTTGCGTACCCAAAGGGTAAAACGGAACCCTATTATTAAGGCTCCGCTGTCCGTCAGTCTATCTGTCACCAGGCTGTATCTCATGAACCGTGATAGCTAGATAGTTCACAGATGATGTATATCTGTTGCCGCTTTAACAACAAATATTAAAGACAGAATAAAATAAAATATATAAGAGCGGCTTCCATGCAACAAACCTTATTTTTTTGCCGTTTGTTGCTCGATATTAATAAGGATGCTTGAAATATTCACAGAATATTTAGTTGTAAATATAAATAATTAAATTAAATTAAGGGCGGCTCCTATTCTATAGACAATGGTACGTAACCCAGGGTTATCCATCCGAGGGCGTACCCAGGGTGCCCGGCAATGGACGCTTGGGAAGGACACCGTGTGTTTTTAGTCGGTTCGATACCGACGAAAAAGGCGAAGAGATCTATATCATCGAGTATAAGGTGAAAATCCAGTTCAGTTTGATCTGGTTGCAATTACTTTCACTGGTGAAATCAAAGTTAAGCATGCAATAAATGATTTGTATAGGCTTCCTTTACTGTCACTAAACCTTTCATGCAAGCTCTCCGGTTTCGAGTGCTTTTAAACTCTCTTTATAGGGTTCCGTACCCAAAGGGTGAAAAGAGACCCTATTACTAAGACTTCGCTGTCCGTGTGACAGCTGGGTAGATAGGCGGACTGACTGTCTGCCCAGCTGTCACCAGGCTGTATCTCATGAAAGGTGATAGTATGACAGTTGAAATTTTCACTGATAACGTATTTCTGTTACCGCTATAACAACAAATATAAAAAATAGAATAAAATAAATATTTAAGGGGGCTCAACTAAAGTCATTTTTTTTTGCTAGTTTTTACTCAATATTGATAAAGGCAGCAGTTAGAAGTTTAAAATATTCACAGAATATTTAGTTTAAAAAAAAGCCGCGGTAGCCTAATGGTATGGGTAATGGACTGCTGAGACGAGGTCTCGGGTTCGATCCCAGGTTTTACCATGGCACACACCAATGACTTTTCGATGCTTTTCGAAGTTGTGTGTATTTATCGCAGGTTTATAAGTGCCCGGTTGATGGCAATAGGCTCGCCAACTATTACATTGGGACCTAAACATAAACTGGCGAAATGTGGGTGCTAGCACCTCTGCCTACCCCTTCGGGGATATAGGCGTGAGTTGAGTTTATGTTATATTTAGTTTTATATTCACAATAATGCTTTAAAAATAAATAATCAAATTAAAATAGTGTGACTTTCTATTGGTAAAACAATTTCTAAAATCGGTTCAGTACATCTAGAGATTATCTCGTACAAACTCACAACATCACAAACTTTGCCTCTTCATTATAATGCGTAATTGCGTAGGTAGGCCGCCTGTCACCCCAGCAGAAGCAGGCCGGGACCGCTGGGCGACTAGCGCCCCACCCCCAAACCGGGGCAAGACGGGGACACCGTGGTTCCCAAACCCGAAGGCGCCATCTCGAAACCAGAGATGGCCCAGGGTCAGTCGGGGTGCGAGGGATATGCTCTATGGGCAACCTTACACCCCGGCGTTTTCAGACCCGAGACGGTGTGCGGTTTTAGGCGGTTCAAGCCCGACATAACCGCCCCTGCTGGCCGGCGGGGGGTATCCGAAGGGATTTCCGCACGGAAAAAAAGGAATATAGCCACTTAGGCCACCTTACACCCCGGCGTCTGAAGACCCAAGATGGCCTGCAGTTTTAGTCGGCACGAATCCGACATAACCACCCCCACTGGTCGGCAGGGGGGATTTCCGCACGAAAAAAAAAAGTATATTGCCACTAGGATTTTTTTATCTGTCATCCATCTTAGAGTTGTTCCAATTGCATCCGACGCTATCACCTCGGAGCCCAGGGTCCGTTTACTCTTCCTCATTTCATTTAGCTTCACGTCTTTTAGGACTGACACCCCCCCCCCCCCCCCTCAACTGACGCGAATCCTACACCAGAGCCACAGAATACTAAATAGTTACTACGTCAGAGCCTTGTCCGTCAATCACCAGGCGTAATGTTGCAGGTGTTGTTGGCTTGGCCCTGAGGTTTTGGTGGGCTCATATACATCCATCCTCATAGTTATCTTCACTGTAATATGAATGATTCTGTCAGTCTAGAATCAAGATCAGTCATTATAAGTGCGCTAGTCTAATTGTAGATAGGAAACCTTGAGACATCGTATGATTTTCGGTAGGTGCTAAATTAATGGTATCGTAAGTTTAATTGCATTTGCATGAAAGTATTGCAGGTATAGAATGAAGGTCAAATCAAATTACTCAAAGGTTTGCTGGGAGAGAACTCACATTGAGTTAAGCGTTGTCCTCTTTTTACTAAGTCAGAGGTCGCGGGTTCGATTCCCGCTCATTGCAAATATATATATTTGCATTGGTCTGGGTGTTTCTATGTATAATATGTATTTATTTATAAAAAAAAAGTATTTAAGTATGTTTATCCGCATTCTAGAACCCGTATGACGAATCTATAAGGGTTCCGTTTTTTGCCATTTGGCAACGGAACCCTAAAAAGGTTGCGTGATGCGAGAGCTTATTTGTTTGTAACCAAATCACACAAAACAACTGATCAATTGTGCTGAAATTCACACGTACGTTGATATGCACATATCTACTTATAAGGATGTAGAATCCTCACCAAGATCTTCAGAGCCGAAAGCAACTTAATTTACAAGCTATCCTAGCTGGACGAGGCTTTCCTCTCGATACTGGGAGGTTTATATGGTAGTTGCTCCCATAAAAGAAGAATATAGAAGGCAAATCAAAAGAAGAAAATTGGTAATTGAACCCGGGTTCCAATGTGAAGGCCTAGGATCAACCGGTGTGAAGATTATGAATATGTAAAACTGCTGAAGCTAGCAAATCAGTCATAATCAGTAACTACGCTTAAAATAACAAAATAGTGAAAGCTCACCGATTAGGGCCAGCAGTCTTCGAGATCGTTTCTTAAAAAATACGTACGTACTTAATCTTTATTACTTAAAAACCGTATTAACAATTCGTTCTTAATTAGGAATTTACTTGCCAGTCATAATGTACAATGACCGGGATTTCTTCAAAACGAACTGTTCTAAGAGAAAGTTTCCTCTAAAGTGGCACAGCATCGAATTAAAGTTATAACGACTGTAGATTTTATGTTATTTGGATTCTATTGTATGTAGTGCAGCAATGAGCTGCAATGACAGCAATAAGCCGTTCCCAACTTAATTGGTTGCCTATCCGTCATCGCCGTAAGTTACGCTCACTTACTACTCAATATTCTTAACTCTCCTACATCTCCTACTTACTTAACTTCTTGCTTCCAACTGTTATGTACAAACCACGACAGAAATCTCCGTTCTTCGAATAACGTTCTTCTCTTTTGTCCTTCACATACCACTAGTTTCTTAGGCTCCTCTTTCTTCATTCAATCTGCACTTCAATGGAACGCACTGCCTTTTGAAATCAGGATGAGCAGAAGTCGTGATGTTTTCAAGTCGAAAGTAAGGCTGCTTCTTTTCCAGGAATTAGCAGAGTCATCTCAACGCATGTAATTTTTTTTTTAAAAGAATATTAGTAACCGAAATTACTAATATTCCTCCTAACCCCTCCAGCTAAGCTAAATTGCTTGTGTTAGGAGTGGGTTCACGTCGGTAGTGTAATGGCCAGGATTCGAACCCGGGACCTCTCGATCGTAGGGTCGACTCCTTAACCACTAAGCTACCGTCGCTATTATTCTCCTTTATTTAATATTGATACGTGTGTATGTTTATATATATGGTATTATATATAATATATGATATATATATATATATTTCTGTGATATATGTATTCATGTAAAATATATATGTTTTATATATGTAATGTTTTGTTTTTTGTATGTACCTATTTATCTTTAAAATCATCACTTTAGTTTATACTTCATTTTTTGTCTGCCAATGTACTATGTGCATGAAGATTAAATAAAAAATAAAAAAATTAATGAGGATCTCGTGGCTTTGTGCTAACCGAGCCGATTAGCACATTGCAAGGTACAGCAATACTAGCCAGGTTAATTGTAGGATGGGTTTTAGCTCAGGCCAAGATAGAGATGTGTCGTGTGTGTCCTACACACGCCTGCCAACTCACCGTCGCGGGATCAAACCCGACCCCACAGGCGAGGCCGCGATGGTGGCTAAAGTCCGGCACCGATGGGGTGAAGGCTGTGGGGGTTTCCACAGGTAAAAAAAAGGACGGGTCTATCGTCCTCATAATGATTTCCCAGTTATATCCGAAGTTGCACCTTCATTCCGAGCGTCTCACCGCTGAACCTCGAGAGAAAAGTCTGCGCCTGAGTCTCGTCCGTCAATCAGCTGATGTACCTTTTTTTTTATTTTTTCGTGCGGAAATCCCTTCGGATACCCCCCCCCCCCCGCCGGCCGCTTGCACCGACTAAAACCGCACGCCGTCTCGGGTCTTAAGACGCCGGGGTGTAAGGTTACCCATAGAGCATATCCCTCGCACCCCGACTGACCCTGGGCCATCTCCGGTTTCGAGATGGCCCCCTTACTTGCTCTCCACTGTGCCATCTGCTAGGACACGTGGAAAGCTTCCGAACAGCCCTCAACAGGACCGTCCCCGCCTCGGTCGGAGTTGGCCGTAGGCGGCAGCGTCTCTCCCACCCTAGGAGAGAGGCGCTGCCGTCTCCGTTGCCCAGGGTGCACGGCGTGGAGGTCCCCAACCAAGCACCCCCAGCTGATGTACCTGCTGGCAGGTCACATTGGCTTGACTTCAAAAGTCTTGCTGAAGCCCCATACACAATGTGTAACCATTCTTAAGTAGCACTCAAAGTAAATACCAATCTAACGACACCTTTCAAGCTAAAATCCATCGAGCTGTTCAGGCTGCAGAGCGTGCCAAACAATTATACATACAAATAACAAAACATAACCCTCCTTCTGCGCAGTCGGGTAAAAACGATCTTTTAGTTTGTGGTAGTTGACTTTACAAAATAAGTAAATCATTCTTCGTAACTGTAGCGGTGTAACTATAACGGTGGGAGCTTGTTGTAGAAGCGTTTCTACAACAAGCTCCCACCCTAAAGAAATTGATTGGGCCCCATCTGCCTTTTTTTGCGTGCGGTAATCCCCCCGGATTTCACGTCACCGGAGTCAATGATGAAGTGTGTATCTCACACTTCAACCGACTAAAACAGCACGGCGTTCCATCAAATCAGCATGTGTGGCCGAGGAATCTGTTGTCTTAGAGATGATATTTCAGAGACCACGACCGGAGTTAGCCGGGTTTGGGAACCACGAGGGAGCACCGCCACCCTGTCTTACTTCTGCAAGGGTGACAGGCGACTCCACCAGTCAGGTCCCCCAGGTCTACGCTCATGGAGGACGGAGGTGATTGAGTGACCTGATGCACCAACACCTAGGGTGGGCTTCTGCTAGAACGACGGAAGTGGGCCCTGTCTCCTGGTTGCCATGTATGATACCCAAGTAACAGACTGCCTGCACTAGGTCAACAGTTTTCTTCTTATTATCATACTAGTTGTCCCCCGCGGCTTTGCCCGTTTTTTTTTGTGTGCGGAAATCCCTTCGGATACCTCCCCGCTGGCCAGCGGGGGTGGTTATGTCGTGTCTCGACTAAAACCGCATGGTGTCCTCCCCAAGTGTCCGTTGCTGGGCACCCCGGGTAAGCCCTCAAAAGGATAACCCCAGGGTTGCCGGCGGACTTTGGCTGCCACCGCGGCCTCGCCTGGTGGGGTCGGGTTTTGTCCCGCTTCGGTGAGTTGGCAGGCGTGTGTGGCACACACGACACGCCTCCGCCACGGCCTGCTTCTGTAAGGACGGCGAGTCGGCCAACTGCCGTCCTCAGGCCCCGATCATGGAGGTCGGTAGTCCCGGGCGTAGATGAGTCTGCGGCGTCCTCGCCGCAGACCATGCGAAACTCGGGGGGCAGGGTTCTCTCCCGCTCCCTCTCCGCCGTCTCTTTCGCGCGCATTACTTGCTCCCGTCGGAGACCACGGCCCTCACCATGGTCTCCAACGAGAGAAAGGCTTTGCCCGTAACATACTTTGCCCCCGTGGCACCGATTTATCCCAAACATGCCCGTAATTTATTGCATGGAAATTTGCCCAATTTGTTGACATTTATGATTACTGCTCCGCTCTCCTGGGTAGTAACGAGATGATATAGAACCTATAATCTTCCTCGATAAATGGACTATCTAATACAAAAAGAATTTTTCAATTCGGACCAGCAGCTCCTGAGATTAGCCCGTTCAACCAAACAAACTCTTCAGCTTTATAATATTGTTAGTAAAGAATGTAAATTTTAAATACTAGATTGCCTTTGACACTATTATACTTGAATGTTTATTTAATAAAGGCATACCACTGGGATTCAACCTTTCCTTTTGTAGTTTCGACCTTGTACACGTGACTAGATTATTTTTCTATCCATGAATATTATTCTACTGTCGTATGTGCAAATATTAGCGTGATTACACTCAGTGCAAGCCAACTGTTTTACACAAAAGCTATAAGTAAATAGATAATGAGTAATTTGCAACGAATGACACGGCAATGGAACACAGCGACACCGATAGTAAAAAAAGCGGCCAAGTGCGAGTCGGACTCGCCCATGAAGGGTTCTGTAGCAGTAAGTAACATAATAATGCATTTTTTTAAATTTTATATTTGAGCTGATTGAATGAAAGGTAAATTGCGTTTTACGATTTATGACGTATTAAAAAAAACTACTTACTAGATCTTGTTCAAATCAATTTTCGGTGAAAGCACAGATTACATAATATTGTGGAAGTTTACAAGGTAATGTACATCATATATATTTTTTAGTTTTATCATTCTCTTATTTTAGAAGTTACAGAGGGGAGACACTTCTTTGGAAGTATCTCTCGTGCAAACTATTCAGTTTAGTGAAAAATTATATTAGTAACCTCAATATCATTTTTGAAGACCATGGGTTTGATGAAAAATATTTTTTTGAATTTCAGTCCTAATTAGTATATATATATATAAGTAACTTCCAAAATCTATTGCTTTTTTTCTATTTTTGTGTGAAAATCTCAATGCGGTTCACAGAATGCATCTACTTACCAAGTTTCAACAGCATAGTTCTTATAGCTTCGGAAAAAAGTGACTGTGACATACGACCGGACAGACATGACGAATCTACAAGGATTCCGTTTTTTGCCATTTGGCAACGGAACCCTAAAAATATTGATGGGAACCGTTTAACTTGGCCTATGGACGATTGGCGACTGAGTCATCTTAATATGGGACACCAACCCAAACCAAGCTACCTGCAGGCCGGTACACCTGCTCATTGACAGACGATGCTCTGGCCCAGGCTTGCCTCTCGTCGTTGGGAGGTCAAACAGCAGTTGCTCCCATAAAAGCCACATAAAACAAACCTAAAGTAGAAGCAGAAATCAGACCCCAGGTTATGATGAGAGCTTCGAATACAATCGGGAACCATCGAATGGCGGCGTGCCCAAAATAGACTAATATATCGAAGCGTCGGTAGATTAGTAGTTAAGGAGTCGATCCTACGATCGAGAGGTCCTGGGTTCGAATCCTGGGCACTACCGACGTGAACCTACTCTTAACACAAGCAATTTAGTTTAGCTGGAGGGGTTATGGGGAATATTAGTAATTTCGGTTGCTAATATCCTTTAAAAAAAAACTGTAGTACAGCTCTAAGTCACCCAAACTCGAGCACCTCGGAATTAATCTCGGTGCATTGTGAAGCGCTCGAGCTGCCTTGAACTGACTAACTGGGTCATTGACCGTTTGAAATGGTGCGGACGCGTACTGCTCCTTCACGACCTTGCCAGTAGCAAGGTACGCAGAATAGATAAGCTTATTACTTACCCATTATATAATTTATTGAGTGCAAGTGACCATGGAAGTGACAGTGGATACGAAGGTATGAAATTTTGGAGCAATTTTTCCGTTAGATTTAGATCGGAAAAAGTGAAAATCCAAGAAGGGACTGGAACCCGCGACCGGTCCCTTACAGGGGGAGTACTCTGACCAACTGAGCTACCTAGACACACCCTAAATATCGGAAATTGTTCGATACATACCTATCTTCTTCTTCTTCTTCTTCTTCTTATATATAAAAATGAATTGCTGTTCGTTAGTCTCGCTAAAACTCGAGAATGGTTGGACCGATTTGGCTAATTTTGGTCTTGAATTATTTGTGGCGGTCCAGAGAAGGTTTAAAAGGTTGTTATCGATTGAGGCAGTACGAAGTCTGCCGGGTCAGCTAGTATATTATATAAATCGAATGATCTATTTCAACCCGTCGCGTCGTTAGTATGTTAGGAAAATAGTAGTTACAAGCACTGTCTGTCTGTCTGTGTGGGTCAAGATGACCTGATTTTTTAACAGAGTCTGGTTTCTACTGATTCAAGGGTATTTAAAGAATTAATTACCTATTAAATGAAACGAAAACACTGTACTTAAACTCTCAACAATAAATTAGTCATAATTACTTTTAATGTTTTATAAATTGAGTGTAAACCTACCTGTTAATGGAATATAGTATATGGTCAATGGATAAAAGCAAGAATCTTATAAAATGACAAAAAAAGTCATATTAGCAGTAGTTATAATGTATATGATAGAAAGAAAAAATAGAAGAAAATGAAAGGGGCCTTAAACTGCAGGTTTTGGGACGCCCACCCCATCGACGGCACCGATGGGGTGAAGCCCGAGGGGGTTTCCACACGTAAAAAAAAAGTATAGCAACGTTGCTAAAAAGTTGTGAGATAATGAATGTTTTTAAATTTATATTTGAACTTACACCAAAATGAAGTGGTCGTACTTGAACTGGAATATAAAAATGCAAAATCAGCTCGTGTAACTTTAAATTATAATTCAGATTGAATAACGCTCAATATCATTTTTGAAGACCATGGGTTTGATGAAAAATATTTTTTTGAATTTCAGTCCTAATTAGTATATATATATATAAGTAACTTCCAAAATCTATTGCTTTTTTTCTATTTTTGTGTGAAAATCTCAATGCGGTTCACAGAATGCATCTACTTACCAAGTTTCAACAGCATAGTTCTTATAGCTTCGGAAAAAAGTGACTGTGACATACGACCGGACAGACATGACGAATCTACAAGGATTCCGTTTTTTGCCATTTGGCAACGGAACCCTAAAAATATTGATGGGAACCGTTTAACTTGGCCTATGGACGATTGGCGACTGAGTCATCTTAATATGGGACACCAACCCAAACCAAGCTACCTGCAGGCCGGTACACCTGCTCATTGACAGACGATGCTCTGGCCCAGGCTTGCCTCTCGTCGTTGGGAGGTCAAACAGCAGTTGCTCCCATAAAAGCCACATAAAACAAACCTAAAGTAGAAGCAGAAATCAGACCCCAGGTTATGATGAGAGCTTCGAATACAATCGGGAACCATCGAATGGCGGCGTGCCCAAAATAGACTAATATATCGAAGCGTCGGTAGATTAGTAGTTAAGGAGTCGATCCTACGATCGAGAGGTCCTGGGTTCGAATCCTGGGCACTACCGACGTGAACCTACTCTTAACACAAGCAATTTAGTTTAGCTGGAGGGGTTATGGGGAATATTAGTAATTTCGGTTGCTAATATCCTTTAAAAAAAAACTGTAGTACAGCTCTAAGTCACCCAAACTCGAGCACCTCGGAATTAATCTCGGTGCATTGTGAAGCGCTCGAGCTGCCTTGAACTGACTAACTGGGTCATTGACCGTTTGAAATGGTGCGGACGCGTACTGCTCCTTCACGACCTTGCCAGTAGCAAGGTACGCAGAATAGATAAGCTTATTACTTACCCATTATATAATTTATTGAGTGCAAGTGACCATGGAAGTGACAGTGGATACGAAGGTATGAAATTTTGGAGCAATTTTTCCGTTAGATTTAGATCGGAAAAAGTGAAAATCCAAGAAGGGACTGGAACCCGCGACCGGTCCCTTACAGGGGGAGTACTCTGACCAACTGAGCTACCTAGACACACCCTAAATATCGGAAATTGTTCGATACATACCTATCTTCTTCTTCTTCTTCTTCTTCTTCTTCTTCTTATATATAAAAATGAATTGCTGTTCGTTAGTCTCGCTAAAACTCGAGAATGGTTGGACCGATTTGGCTAATTTTGGTCTTGAATTATTTGTGGCGGTCCAGAGAAGGTTTAAAAGGTTGTTATCGATTGAGGCAGTACGAAGTCTGCCGGGTCAGCTAGTATATTATATAAATCGAATGATCTATTTCAACCCGTCGCGTCGTTAGTATGTTAGGAAAATAGTAGTTACAAGCACTGTCTGTCTGTCTGTGTGGGTCAAGATGACCTGATTTTTTAACAGAGTCTGGTTTCTACTGATTCAAGGGTATTTAAAGAATTAATTACCTATTAAATGAAACGAAAACACTGTACTTAAACTCTCAACAATAAATTAGTCATAATTACTTTTAATGTTTTATAAATTGAGTGTAAACCTACCTGTTAATGGAATATAGTATATGGTCAATGGATAAAAGCAAGAATCTTATAAAATGACAAAAAAAGTCATATTAGCAGTAGTTATAATGTATATGATAGAAAGAAAAAATAGAAGAAAATGAAAGGGGCCTTAAACTGCAGGTTTTGGGACGCCCACCCCATCGACGGCACCGATGGGGTGAAGCCCGAGGGGGTTTCCACACGTAAAAAAAAAGTATAGCAACGTTGCTACTTTTTTTTTTGCAAAAATACCAGCATTTTTTACCCAACCTAACTGACGCCGGGTTATCATACTGTTTTTAAGTTCACCCGTGACTCTTTGGTTACGGCGATTGGTATCTAATTTATTATTTTATTTAGTAATAAATGTTAATTATCACTCGCCTAATAATGTGCCCGATAGATGGCAATAGGCTCGCCCCGTATTACTTTAGGATTTTAACATAACTGGCGAATCTTGGGTGTGTAATACACATACCTACGCATGCCTACCCCTTCGGGGAAACAGGCGTGAAGTTATGTTGTATGTCCTAAGAAAAGGAGGAGTAAGAAAGCGGACTTTTTTGTTTTCCGTGCGAAAACCCCCTGCCGGCAAGCGGAGGTGCTTAAGTTGAATTCGACCGACTAAAACGGCGCGCCGCGCCGTCTCGATGTAAGGTGGCCAGGCACTTCCCTCGCACCCCGGCTGTGATAGCAGACCCTGGGCTCTGAAGTGCAAGCTTTTAATGCAACCGAGGATTGGTGCTCGGATCGCAGTCGACTACGGTTTCTACATTCTTGTGTTAAAAAAAAAATCTGATCGGGAATATTTAAAAAACAGTTCAGGTCAGGAGTACCCATAACCGGTGTTCATGTATGAAAACAATTACGAAAGTAGACGAAGCGAAAATCCAGGATCGCAGCAATATGAAACATGTGGTTTCTACCTACCCCATTGGGAGAGGCTTATGTATGTTATGTAGAAAAAGAAAATACTTCGCGCCGAGTGATTATGATTACGTCCATACTCTATGATTGACACAGATAAAAAAATAGTAAAAACTTGTAATGGTGATAAGATGCAATGGATTTGGCTGAAATTTTACATACAGGTAGAATAATGAGATTTTGAAATGAAATTTTACATAGCGGGAATCAGACTAGGCTTACTACATATAGGAATCAGTATTTCACGTAGGCAGAGCCGCAGGTAACAGTTAGTAAATTATAACTCTCTTTTTTTAAGAGTACTAGTAACTGGAATTACTAGTATCCCGTTAACCCCACCAGCCAGGATTCGAACCCGGGACTTCTCAATAGTCAGGCCGACTCCTTAACCACTAGCTAACCGACGTTTAGCAATAAATAGTGCAGTCATGGTATGTTGGCCCCCATCAAGTTCTTCGGGGCGGGACCTCATCTGTACGCCGGTACAACCCGCAGATTTTTGGATGAGGCTCCAGTTTCCTTTCAGAGTTAAGGCAGGTGCAATTGCCACCTTTCATATGAGAACGAAATGTGGGTGTAAATACAACTTTAGGTACTTATCCTTTCGAGAGTAGAATGAGTGTGAGTAAATCGACAAATTAAAAACGGCGATAGCCCAGTGGCGTACGTAACGGATTGCCGAGACGAGGTCTCGAGTTCGATCCCCTGTCGTCCCGGGCACACACCTCTGACTTTTCATGGTTATGTGTGTATTAAAAATGATAATTATCGCTCGCTTAGTAATGTGCCCGGTAGATGGCAATAGGCTCGCCCCCTATTACATTGGGACCTAAACATAACTTTAATTATTTATTTATTTCATAAACAATTTTACATTGTATTGAAATGTTGCAACTTAAAATTAAATTAGTCTAAGGGTACAACGATACAACAAAAATAATAAAAATCAAACAGAAATTCAATTAAAAAAAAAAGAATAAAGATGTCAAAAGTTGCATGTCAAGGAAATTCAAATTAAAATGTATGTTGTCAAGCTCAACAAAATACTCAAGATTATAATTTATATTGTTAGTAGTCATCATTCAATTAAATTACAAATTATTAAGCGTAAGGAAAAGTCTCTCTATCTTTTAACATGACATTTAACAAATTCCTCAAGTGAGTAGAAACCTTAGCCTTAAGTATGGCTTCGAACTCCTTTGTGTATACAGCGCTTCTAATGTCCAGAGGAAGACTATTAAACAGTTTGACTGCACTGTAAGATGAGCTATGTTTGACCACATCAAGAGTGGGTGCAATGATTGCAGGCTGCTTCCTTCTCGTGCTTTCACGCTGTAACTGTTTACTGGTGGTAGAAGTTTGATGACACAAATTTATCACAAAATTCGGCCGGGTAGGTACCACCGTGCACGATTGCGAAAAACCCTCCATTGTAATCCAATTTCGGTTTGATTGCGTTCAGGGGTCAGCAAGTGCATAGCCGGGCAGGGGGATTGTGGTCGCAGCACTAGTAGGACCCGTGGGTGTCACGCGGTGCTGCGACGACAATCCTCTTCTGATGAGGCCGTCAAGCTGAGTGCCACCATTGTTAACATGGTACGTGTATGTAATGGTGACCCTCTTTCCTGAGACTTTACCTTCAGCTTACCATCAGGCGAGGTGAAGTCAAATTGACGTGTCCTAAATATAAAAAAAAAAAAAAAAAACCTACCATCTCTGCTCTCAAAGGTGTGTATGTTTTTGGCGAATCGTGGGTGTGCAATACACCTCTGCCTACCCCTTCGGGGATACAGGCGTGAAGTTATGTTATGTTTATATTATGTTATGATAAATTAAAACAAAATTGCTTACAACAAAATCAATCAATATACATTCAAATCAGCGGGTCTTCGAAAGAATCGACGCACGCGCATATCGATATTAAATCCTACGATGTACGAAAAAGTGCTATTCTAAGTAATTAGCTGGTAAATAACATTGTGTAATACAACACACGTATTGTATATTTACTACAGCTAGTAGAAACGGTTACAAATCCTCGAGATTTTACCAAGTAGAAAATTTGCATATATTTTTAGGGTTCCGTTGCCAAATGGCAAAAAACGGAACCCTTTTAGATTCGTCATGTCTGTCTGTCTGTCCGTCCGTATGTCACAGCCACTTTTTTTCCGAAACTATAAGAACTTTGCTGTTGAAACTTGGTAAGTAGATGTATTCTGTGAACCGCATTAAGATATTCATAAAAAAATAGAAAATAAACAATAAATTTTGGGGGTTCCCCATACTTAGAACTGAAACTGAAAAATTTTTTTTTCACCAAACCAATACGTGTGGATATATAATAAAAAAATGATATTCATATATATTGATCTTCAAAAACGATATTGAGGTTTCTAATATCATTTTTTTCTAAACTGAATAGATTGCGCGATAGACACTTCCAAATTGGTAAAATGTGTGTGTTTTGAACGAGATGTATTTTTGAGATGTTTTTTTAATACGTCATAAATCGTAAACCGCAATTTACCTTTCATTCAATCAACTCAAATATAAAAAAATTACTTGCTGCTACGGAACCCTTGCGAGTCAACGGCCAGTGTATAAATAATAAACTGTAGTGCTATTTTGCGTGCGACGGGGTGATAGAGCTGCTGTTCAGTCCAACATGAACATACATACATCCAATGAAAAATTCCCTGATGAGGACACTAGGCTAATCCCTTCATCACCCTCAGTTTGACGGCCTCATAATAATTATATGCTTTGTGACGCCTCACTGAACGGACACAGGATTGTAGTAAGGAGGAAACACAGTAAGGAATGCTCAACACCTCCCCCAACCCACAAAAAAGGGCCTATTCCTCACTAATCATCTGAACAAATCCATTAATGGATTTTTACTCCACTCTGATTCATGGATGGATTTGTTTCCACTTCGGGTTCCATTCTGTCCATCGGTGGATTTAATAATAATAAATTTATTTCAGACTTTGTCCATATTTGTTAGTAACAGTGAATCTTAACCTAGTGTTAGTACAAATACAAAATGAGGTTAAATACTCGTGAATTTCGTATGTAACCCTATCCAGTGTTCGTGCCGCGCTCAGCATGCCGCTGGGACTAAAACGCACCCGTGACAGCATTGCTGCACTGTGCTTACGCATGATGGTGTGGAAGCCATCCACATGTGCCTCTGCGAACATACCACTCGCGCTACAGTGGACGTGGTCAGCACCCTGAACGCGTTATTGTACTGCACACGCAGAGCGTCGTATGCACTGAGAAAAATGTACCCCTCGTTTTAATAGGAATTCTAAACAATTTAACAGGTTTACCTCATAAAAACCGACTAGGCGTCCAAACGTAGATATTAACAGGAAACTGATATAACATCATGGATGTGGACTGACGACGGCAAGAGACCAGCATGCTAATGTGACGTGTATGGACTGAAGAATTATCAGGAAGTAATGTTCATAAATAGGGGCGGACCGATATATTAGAACGTAGTCATGTTCCTATTACCGATAGGTTATCCGGCGTAATGACAATATGTAAAGTAATATTAAAGGGAATCCCGATAAATTTACTAAACAGGACTGATATAACATAGAAGTTTCCCTATAAAGTATCTGTATGTACCAATATGTTAAAAAGAAATCCTGATAAATCAACACGACTGTAATCATGTATTTAAGGTACATCTGATAAATTAAAATGCTTTCCTGATACTTTTAAGAGTATACTACTCGTATTATTTGGGTTCTGTATGATATTTTGTAGTGGTTTTTTGTAAAATCTTAATTACTGTACTCATGTATATAAGGTATTCATCTGTTATATTAATAGTCCTTCATGATATATTTAAGAGTATACTACTCGTATTATTTGGGTTCTGTATTATACTTTATAGAGCTTTTTTAGTAAAATCTTCATTACTCTTTATAGTTTATCGTGAGTTGCAGCGCAGACCGTTCGGTCTGCGCTGCAACTCACGATAAACTACGGATACGTGCGCCGGATTTTACGCTAATTAATAATCAACTTTATCGAAGATTACACACTGTTCAAAATCGTATGAGCGTGCATATAATCGTCGATAAAGTTGATTATTATTTAGCGTAAAATCCGGCGCATGTATCCGTTCGGTCTGCGCTGCAACTCACGATAAACAAAAAGAGTGATGAAGATTTTACAAAAAAGCAATATAAAGTATAATACAGATAATTAACATTTTACAACAAACACTAAATTGAAATTATATAAAAAAATAGTAAAATAAAAAATAGGTAGGTTACATAAGACAAAATTTATTCAAATAATAAACACTTGTGAAATATCGAATGTAGATACCTACATAAAAAATAAATCAATCGTACAAGTCTAAGGCTGGTTTCGCAGCTGTGCTGGAGACCCGTGTGGATCGCCCGTGCGGGCCTGGTGCGGGCTCCCGGAGCGGAGACGAATGCAAGGCGCTAGAACATCGTTTGCAGCGACCCGCAACGTGCCACTTACGGAAAAAATCGCATCAATCTTTTTTTTGTCATTAATCAGGGCTGCATCTAGTGACATTTCATCAAAGATGATGGAACATAATTTTTTCTTTTCCTCCCTTTCTGCAACCTGGAAAACAATTTGTAATTTTTAATGCAATTTTTTTAAATATCTTCCTGAATCTGCAGACTGCAGAGGTCTCTGGTTTGAGTCTCAGGTCAGAACCAAATGTTTGTACAATCTGCAAGTATTTGATTCAGAGTTTGGAGGGTGTTTTCTGGGTATAATTTGTATGGTATTAATACACAAAATTATTATTACACAAAATTATAAACCAAAAATATAATTTCATAATTATATGTTTAATACAAAGATAACTTAACTAAGATGCTGGATGCGGCAAGCTGAAGACAGGGCGCTATGGCGCTCATTAGGGGAGACCTATGTCCAGCAGTGGACTAGCATAGGTTGATGATGATGATGATGAACTAAACTTACCTCTTTCTTCATCAAATCGAAGATTTGTGGACAAATGCCTGTTTGAATACTGAGATTTGATACCATTTTATTCAGTGTCGATCTTGAAGGCAGTATAAAAATTTTGTGCAAAAATCACTTAGGACTTTGCTTCATAATTGACAATGCAATTAATTTTTCCTCTACACTGAATCTGCGTCCCTTCTTCTTTTTAGTGCAAAGATCAATTTGCATTGGCATTAGTCTTGGGCCTGTATTTGTGCCAGGGGGGCGAAGTAGGGGGGGAAGTACAGCTATAAATAAAATAAGAGGCAATATTAAACATTTTGTCTACTCATGTTATGACATGTTATAAATAAAGTACCTACAAACCTTTTAGCAGTTCCTGATGTGCGTACGTGTGATCGAAGTGTCTTTTGCGTGTGTATGGGTGATCAAAATGAGGATCCACATTTTCTAAAATAAGAAGTAAATATTTTAATATACTACAAGATAAATGATGAAATTTAATCTTAGGAAACTAAGCAATGAATACTTCTAATGTTTATTGATAATAATAAATAGATTGATACTTATTTCTTTATCTTACCAGTATTGGCCTGAGGTATTCCACTTAAAATTTCGTGATCAGTTAACAGGGTTGGGAACGCCAGATTTGTGAGCCGTCCTTTCGGCGTAATAAACTTCTCTTCGAAGTGTTTTTGACAAACAAACACTTGCGAAAGCTGCTGAGCTGATAACAATTTCAGATCATCACGGTTAAGACACTTCAACAATTTTTTGAGTCTTTTCTACGTACGGGGAAAACGGTGTAAAATAGCGTCCTTTCGCGATCTTTTACAAACACAACACTCGTGATACATATTAGAATATTATGTAACAAAAGTACGACAAAGGGTTTTATTACAGATAAAATGGAGAGGACAAGCACAACGACTTCACTCGATCAACAAAGTATCTGATCTGCAATGAAAACAAGAATTGACATGACATTGACTTGACAAATTTGACAACCATGCACCCGGTATTTTTGGGTCAATCACCGACTACGGTACTGATAATTCATTGAGGATGTAACATTATATTTATGGGATGTAGGTACGTATATAATATAGGTTGCTACGTATTATTCATACTCTACGAACGTTAAAAATATGCTGCTAGAAGCATAATATATCAGCATTTCATGTTAATTTAACGTTGCGTCATGTCAATATAATGATATTGACATGTCAATATTTGATTCTTAATATCATGATATTTTATGCGTTTGTCACGTAATATCATGAGTACTCATGACCATTTATTTTATCGGTCACTCCCTTCATTAATAATAATCGAGAATTACAGCGTGATATCTCAGAATGAAATGATAGATTAACAAACCGTCACTATATAACATGGGTCAGAAGTTTACCTATAAAGTTGCATAACGAGGTATGATAATTTGAGCATCCTAGCAGCACGTTTTTTAATTATACCTAAATAATTTAAGGATGGGATTAGCGTCCCGATAAATTGCCAGTTATCAATGAAATTTTCACTGTAGAACTTATAATTCATTCCGATACCGATATAATTTATTATCTTACGTGTATTTTTACATGACGCGAATTAGCCACTTCTCTCAGTGTGCCACCTTGTAGCTGGCCCAACTGCACAGCAACATTTAAGTTAAAGCTAATTAAAAAGTTGGAAAAGAAAGAAATAATTGTTACGTGGAATACATATTCCTGAGGAGTGGCTGTCGTGAGACCACTTACTCCGAGAGGAAAACCTGCGTCCGTATGAGTAACATCTACCGTCTGACACCTGCCACCAAGAAAACCTGCAGAGCCTCGTCTGTTAAACAGTAGGTGTACCAGCTCCCAGGGGGTGTTGGTTCGAACCCCTAAGAACTTGGTGGGACTCCATGCACCCTATCCTGGTCTTATACTTAGTTGAGTAGTAGGGTTGATGACTTTTTGTGGTGATACGTAATATTCCTTTATGGAGCATGTCTGATCGTCAACGAACGCGACAGTAAACGCTGTGTATGAGGCATGCAAGTATATGTAGTTTGTAGCAGGTTATCATAGTAGGTAATGTTGTTAATTAAGTTAATTTTTTTTATTCGAATTTTTATTTTCATGAATTTTCAATTATTATTTTTTGTTTATCTAAAATTGTTAAAATTTTTGACATTTAGGTACTTATTTTTATTTAAATTTATTAACTCATGGACTACTCATTTTATGATTATTTCCTTTATTAAGTTTAAAATACATATAAGTTATATTTATAAATATATTCTATATAAAAAAAAAACAAATATACTTAAAAATATAAAAAATAGTTGCCCACCGGCATCGGGTACAGGGACCAAGCTACCGGTGGTTAGGGCTCCAGAGAGAGGAATCTGCTCAGAATACGTGCCGTGTCGAGGAGCACTGCTTTCTGCATCAAGCCCTTGACCCAACTGCCTAACGCGAGCCTCTTGAGATGATTATTATTATTATTTTCTCTATAAATTTAGATCGGAAACAGATAACATCCAGGACGGCACTTGAACCCGCGACTAGCCCTATATATACGACCTTATAGAATCCATCCACCCTTATAGGGCGAATACTTTGACCAACTGAGCTACCTAGACACGTCCTAGATATTCGAAATTCTCCGATATATTATATACGTCTCTATTATTAATCTATTACTTTTTTTTATGAATTTCCTAATAATTTGTAATGTAACATGGAATTGTTATCATTTTATTATTATGAGTCAAGTTTGCATTTTTTAATTTCATTTGTCAGATACTTTTATATTATATGTTTTTAATTTCATATGGGTTGTTGCCTGACATAAACGAATTATTATTATTAATATCATCATCATCATCAATTGCAGTCCACTGCTTTGACATTGGCTTCTTCTAATCATCAGTTAACACATTCCAAGTTATCGACTATATGAAAAAAAAAAAAAAAAAAAAAAAAAAAAACTTGAAAAACAAAAAAATTATCCTCTGAAAATTACTAAATTACCTAATTACATCAATTATTGATGTCATTAGGTATTCACTTAGATATAGATATAAATTTTAGAATAGTTAGATATTTTTAATTAGATATATGAGAATGGTGTGGCCTGAAAGAGAATGTTGTTACAAGAATTGAAAAGGGTATGCGAACGTGGTTTTGGCACTTACAACGAATGAGTACAGACTGAGCGCATGACACACCAAGTATATAAGGCAGATGTAAGCAGGCAGGCAAGCCGGGGTCGACCTCGCAGAATATACACTGATCAAATGAATTAGATATTGTAAAAAAAGGCAGGCCAAAAGCACTCGAAACCGGCGGGTTTGCTTGAAAAGTTTAATGACAGTATTGGAAGCTCATGCAGAGCCGTCTTTAAACTAGTTGTAGCCCTGGGCACATTAGGATAATAGGGCCCCTATGGCCTTGAAAGAGCACTATTTTGTTAGAATAGACAAAGGGAGTAAGTAAACAAGGGTCTACATTATTTTTATTATTTACTGACTGTAAATGAACAGGCAATCTATACATATGTTACTTGTCCCGACTGACTGACTGATTCATCAACGCAGAGGCTCAGACTAAATGTATATAAGGTGTCACAAACTTAGGTCTCTGAATTTGGTGAGATGACTTGGTATCGACAAAATATGTATTTGTAACAAAAAAAAATCGGGTAAAATAAAAATAAAATAAAAAAAAACACCACCAGCGACCAGCGTCACGTGACGCGACGAGCCCGTGACGCACGTGGTAGGCGTGCAGTCCTTCTCCTCCCAGTATTCTCCAAGCGGATGTGTGGGAAATACCTAAATCGCGACCAGCGTCACGTGTGCTGTGCCGCGTTTCGAACCGGTGGTCCATTTGCCAAACATTAGATTAATTATTTAACGAACAGTTAGATATGAAAGGCACTTTATTCCGCGCACCCTCAGGCTATTGAATGATCTCCCTGCTGTGGTTTTCCCAAGCGACTACAATATGGGGTTCTTCAAGAAGGGCATGAGAAGGTTTTTACAGGCTTGGCAGCGCGAGTGTGACGTCCCTGGTGTTGCACACGTCCATAGGCCGCGGTAACCGCTTACCATCAGGTGGGCCGTGAGCTTGTCTGCCACCTGAGTGGTATAAAAAAAAAATTTCAAAGCCAGAAGCACGAAATTTCATACACCTGCTTCTGGTAAGAAATA
Organism: Cybosia mesomella; assembly: GCA_946251805.1. Lineage (NCBI taxonomy): Eukaryota > Metazoa > Arthropoda > Insecta > Lepidoptera > Erebidae > Cybosia > Cybosia mesomella. Next base: position 2,686,501 of record OX276415.1, read on the forward strand.
AATAAATACGTAATTTTTCAAAGTTTACCCATGAGTGAAATATGTTATTTGGAAAGTGCTTAACTTTTGAAGTGAAATTGTATTCTTATACAGTCATATTGTAGCCAGTATTCTTGTCATGGTTACTCACCGGCTAGACCAGGTGAGCAGATGAGTTCTCAATCACAGGGCGCCTTGTCTCAGAGGTTACAGTTGGTGCATGGGTCAGCTGATCTCCAATGAAAGAAAACTCACAGGTTGGCATACATATATTTAGGAGCCACGTTATAGATACATACATTCAGAAATTCACAAAGAAACATAGAAAATAAAGATACGGAATAAATATAAGTTTAAGTACACAGAGATAGGCTTGAGAGTAGTGATAGGTCACAGCACACAGACAGATATATAGAATAAGTTACACAGAAGGATACAACATAACACAGGTACAGGTACACTCATATGTAGATAGTTGATTAATTCTGCTCACCGGAGCTAGTCACGGGGTGGTTCTCATCCAGTGCCCGTACCTAGTGGTCCCGCTCAGTATTGACAAATCAGCTTTGCGCTGGTCAGCAATGATACAAAAAACAATTACAATAAAAGATTGCTTGACCTTATTGATCCCGAGTCTCCGTGGGGCCCCCAGTGGTTGTGCTCCGGCAGAACAGATCCCGGAGCGTCCCTTGAGATCTGCGTTCCCAATATCAATGTATTCAGGCCTCAGCTATTGACAACCTCAGAGTCACTGCCGTCTGAATCGATTTTAAAGGTTCGTTCCGAGACCAAACGACCCTGCGATCAAGATATACAACTTTTATCAATAACAAATCCCCATTATGAGAATACACTGACAGCAATGGAATAAAATAACTTACCAGTTCAAATCTGGGCACCAACACACACACAAAAACTAACCTCACTTTTCGAGCGTCAAGGTAATTAAATACAATAGATATGGAATATGGACACTCTTAGTGATTTCTCAAACAACAAAATAAAAATGAATCATAGGGCCACTGCGAACATCCTTAAATGTGAAATTAATTCTGGATCTTGCTAGAATCGTTCCCATACTGATAATCAACTCGAAAATTCTATCATTGAGTATAACGCATAACTCACGTCCCGTGGACGTCAACGTGGATTAGCCGAATCACGATTAGAGTCAGCCACATGCATTCGCAGTAGTTGCTACTGTGTCCACAGATGGCGCTAACTACAATTACACCTTTTTCTGTAATCTACTGTTACAATATTATATAGACATTTAAATTAATCCAAACTTACCTACCTACTAATATTGGCTAGCCTGATTTTCGATCGAGAGTAGTGTAACTTCACGCAAGTAAAAACAAATAAGCAACTAAGTATTGTAGTCAGCCAATATCATTTGATTTTTTCAAAACCAATATGTTTTTCGGTAATTGATATCGGTTATCATTTGGTGATCTTGCTGGAACCAAGGGGCCCCTTTCGATCGCGGGGCCCTGGGCACGTGCCCAGAGTGCCCAGTGGGAAAGAGGGGCCTGAGCTCATGAAGTATGTAAGGACAGAAGCAGATGGCGGGCTGTTGTCTCTGCCTACCCCGGAGGGAAGAAGGTGGATATGTATGTATGTTTTATTTGTTGGTTTATTGCAATGTAAAGATCATTTGTAAAAGTATCAGTGTTCAGCAGTTTCTGAGGGCGACTGTACGTACTCATTCCTAAATTTATCCATCACTTACAACGTTCTCTCAGTATTGGCATCTCGTCAGCATCTCGGCGGCCTTCGTAATAACTAAAGAATGTAATAAACGTTTAAAAAAATATGAAAAACCGTAATTTAGTTGATTATATTTTAATCGTGAATGCCAATTATCGATATATACCGAGAATCGAGTAGTGTGTATAATCGATTTGTGTGTTAACTCGGAATGCGGGCAAGGCTTAATCTAGCGTGAAAGTCAAAATTATTTGAGCTGTTGCTACGACGCAGATTAAATAATGGTTGGTGGTGCATCATTCATAAACGGATATATTTACAGCGAAATTTGTTAGGACAATCGTGCAGGATTTCGTCAGAGGGGGGCGAATAAGGATCAGAATCCCAATCATAAAGGATTTTATTAAAAGAAGTGCAATTATACAGAATCTGGTGAAGTTTTGAAGCAATTAGAATAAAATTAAAATTAACATTAATTTAGGAGTAGGTACGAGTATCTATAGGAGAGTTTCGAATACCCAAAACGTGTCCGGGTAGCTTAGTTGAGCAAAGTGTACCGTCCTTGATGATTTTTCAGTTTTCCTTTTTCTTATACGCGGCATAGCCGTTTGTTGGTGGCTGAACTCCCCCGTAACCACTCGCGCGATCTTGACCACATTTACCACGGTGATAGTGTGGACACTGGGGAGTGTTTTGAAGCTGAGAATGTTTATGTCCGAGACCGATATTCTTAGCAATCCATGGATTCTCCGTGCGGGTTCCGGGTCCATCGCGTTGCTGAGTTGGGAACTCGGGACAGTGCCTGGGACTTGCGACCCAAGTGTAGGTTTAGAAGGGGCCCCTTTTGTTGATGTACATCAACACTCACCTTCACTACCCAAGCTCCCCTCCCTGCCTAACCAAATTTGATACGAACCTACTAGTGCCGCTTTAGACATTCGTCCTAGTAATGAGCTTATTGTAGCTCTCGATAGGCCTAAATCTTTAAGTAGGTTATAGAGAGATTTTGCTGGTATACCTCTCGCTCCCACTTCCACTGCATACAAATTAACCACGTAACCGTTTTTTGATTAATTCGTTTGTGAGATCATAGTATTTATTTTTCTTTATTGTTTGGTCCTTCGGTATATTTGTTTCCCACGGTACAGTAAGTTCCACAAGAACCACATGTTTTAACCTCTAAGAATAAAGGAATATGTCAGGTCTAGATGACGAAACCCCAACATCCTCCGGAATTTTATAGTGCTTTTCATACGTGTCGATTAGGAGAGTCCAATCTGGGGCAGTATATAAGATTGAATAAGGTTTGTTCCTGGATGTTATGGATGAACCTTCAGACACAAAGTTGATATGACATCTGTTAGTAGTCAATCCTTTTTGGGCTCTAGCTACTGCCAGACTCATTGCTTCACGTATGATGATAAGCACCTTATCGTGGCGGCGTGAGTATTGGCCTCTATCGAGAAGCACCCTACATCCTACTAATATGTGTCTAGCCGTTCCTATTGCCTCACCACAAGTATAAGATTGTTTTTCTGTGGCCTTCCCCCACCTTACCAGATTACTCTGGTCTGGGAGGGTCATCTGAAAGGCGTTAAGATAGAATTTTAAAAGGACTGGCGACCATTCATAGATCAAGGTGCGCCACTTTAAGGCCATCGGTATGCAGAACTCTCCCATTGTCAACCATTCATTTTGGATTTCCAAATTCATCGCGTGCACTCGATATTTATCATTTTCGTCTTGTTTTCAATTCAAATCAAGCCACGATTTTAGTGATTTTATGACAGTTGCATTAATTTTCACCAGTAAGGTTTTACCGAATTCATACACCAGAAAAGGCCAAATCAGACGTGAAGTTAAGTAGTTGTCATATATCCAAGCTTTTTTGATATTGTTCAGTGATAGCTGATCTATCTTATTTAGGTCATTTATAAACGTATCGACAACTTCATCTAAGGATGGTGTGCGTCCTATAAAGTCTATCTTTCTCCCAAGAAATTTAAATGACACCGATTCAGCGACTATGGTAACTGGTTTACCCCCAATGAAGAGTCCCGGGTCGTAGGAGGTAAATTTGGTGTCCCGTCTACCCAGACACAGACAGTGACACTTACTGGGCTTCGGCCTCAGTCCATTTGTCCACGAACAGAACTCATCGACTTCCTTAATAGTTCCTGACATTGTTTTGGATTACGCGTCAGTATTGCGAGATCGTCAGCAAAAGCTGAGATGGACTCTGAGTATTTGTTATTTACTTTAAACCGATAACCCCATTTCTTTTCGTGACATATTAACTTGGTAATTAAGATATTAATTACTATGTTAAATGCTATTGGCGACAAGCAGCATCCCTGAAACAGTCCCACATTATACCGTATTGGTTCTGTGTGTACTTTTTGGAAGCTTATAGCAAATTTTAGCTACGAGTAATACGACTCGATTATCTCTATGACCACGGGTGGAAAGTTATACCATTGCAACGCTTATATCATAAGGTAATGTGAAATTGAGCCAAATCTAGGTCTATCCAACATACCGTTATCTGTCTTTTGTATTTTCTGGCATCTTTTAAGCTTTCCGCTAACAGACTATTGTGTTCCAGACAACTAGAAATGCCGGGTAAAAACCCTTTCTGGTGGTTAGGTACGAAATAGCTATTGTCAATCATAAAATGACACATTTTTGTTTGTAGAATTGAGAAAAATATTTTTGAAATTGTGTTAGTGCTATCGGTCTAGTATCTTTAGGATGGGTCACTTCATGTTTTTTTGGAATGAGAGCGAAAACCGCTTCGCCAAATGCGACTGGTATATTCTTTTCTGACCAGATTTTACTGAATATATTTGTGAGATGTTTACGAACTGTTGGACATTTTTATACACTATATATGGAACCCCATCAGGGCACGGAGCCGATTTAGATGATTTCTTTTTTGTTTGTATTTCCTCTATGGTAGGTGCATTCCCTTGGAATTGTGCTAGAGGGTCGTGGGATCTTTGGGTTTCCGGTTGATTGTATGGTGTTCTGCATGTAAGTATTTCGTAAGTAGTTTTGTAATGTTCATAAGTTTGTTCTTTGGTCAAAAGAAGTTTACCATTTTGGCTTTTAAAGATGTTTTTTGAGTACTGAAAAGGGTTTTTTGACCATTGAGGAATAATCACCGAAAAACAGTTTCACGAGCGCGCGGCCTTAGCTAAGCGCGCGACCGTAGTATGATGTCTTATTATCAAGTAAGAGTCCTGCTCGCTCAGCTCAATTTATTTCAGTCGACACTGAATTCCTAGTTTAAAATGGCGCCAAGGGGGGAAATGTCGATTGGAGAACATCCTATCTCTGAGTTACTTTAATTGGCCACCACGATAAAATGGAGACATCATGTACTCCACATGGGGTCTCCATTTTACCTCGATAGAGAACCAGGAATAAAACCAATCCAAGATGTATCTAAAGCTTGCACTTTGAAGCCCGGATTCCACTCTCTTTCTCCTGGATCGTTTATCTCGGCTGTTACGGGAACGACTGCCGCCTGTCCTCTTAACCTCGACAGGAAAACCCGCGCCAGGGCCTCGTCCGTCAATACAGATGTAACTCGCTAGTGAGGTTGATTTTGGCCCTAATGATCTAGGTGGAGCCCTATACACATAGCAGCATATAAAAATATTGAGATCAAAGGCCCAAGGCTCCGATAAATATTGTCTACTTAGCACGTAGCGTACGCAGCAGACCCATTTCTCACGAGCATTGATCCCAAAACGGTCCATTGTCCAGCATCCTTATATGACTCGTCATACAAGAATGCTAGCGCGTAGATCTTTTGCTAGTATAGATAAACACTTCCTTCCACTCGGAAACTGCGTCGTATCGGTGTCTGGACATGTGTAGGAGATGTATAGTTTATTGAATGGAAGATTTTTGTTTTGGTCCATAACAGAATCCGGAGATGGCTAGTTAGAACCCGCACTGTATATTGGATTTTTATAACTCAAGCCATCTTAATTTACACATAATATATAGAATATGTTGGACTGCTGAGACGAGGTCTCGGGTTCGATCCCAGGTTTTACCATGGCACACACCAATGACTTTTCGATGCTTTTCGAAGTTATGTGTGTATTTATCGCAGTGCCCGGTTAAAGGCAATAGGCTCGCCACCTATTACATTGGGACCGCAACATAAACTGGCGAAATGTGGGTGCTAGCACCTCTGCCTACACCTTCGGGAATATAGGCGTGAGTTTATGTTATGTTATATAAGTAGGTGTTTTTTTTTTATATTTAAGACACGTCAATTTGACTTCACCTCGCCTGATGGTAAGCTGAAGGCAAAGTCTCAAGAAAGAGGGTCACCATTACATACACGTACCGTGTTAACAATGGTGGCACTCAGCTTGACGGCCTCATCAAAAGAGGATTGTCGTCGCAGCACCGCGTGACCCCCACCGGTCCCACTAGTGCTGCGACCACAATCCCCCTGCCCGGCTATGCACTTGCTGACCCCTGAACGCAATCAAACCGAAGTTGGATTACTATGGAGGGTTTATCGCAATCGTGCACGGTGGTACCTACCCGGCCGAATTTTGTGACAAATTTGTGTCATCAAATTTCTACCACCAGTGATGTACCATTGAAATGGTGAAAGATTTTTTCCAATAATTGCAGTGGTTCTGAAGATTACCTCAAACATATAAACAAACTGACAAAATTCAGTCTCTCTCTTTATAATATTAGATAAATGGATTTTATTTTTAAGTGTGGAAACTTCAGCCATCGGTGTTAACGATGCGATGGGCGTGTCGGAATCGGACCTACTAAGACCACACGGTGTCCTCCCCAAGTGTCCATTGCCGAGCACTCCGGGTAAGCCCTCGAAAAAAATCATTTTATTTATTTATTCATCCATTTGCGTGTAATGTGGTACTTTTTTTTTCGTGGGGAAATCCCTTCGCATACCCCGCCGCCGACCAGCGGGGGCGGTTATTTCGGGCTTGAATCGACTAAAACTGCACGCCGTCTCGGGTCTTAAGACGCCGGGGTGTAAGGTTACCCATAGAGCATATCTAAGGGCGCTAGTCGGCCCACCGTCCCGGCCTGCTTCTGCGGGGGTGACAAGCGGCCTCACCTGCCACCCCCAGGCCTACAATGGGAGATGGTAATATAAAATATAGTAACTATATCTAGTCCAAGCACATTTCGCCATAATGTTGGCATGAAAAAGAGATAATATTATACATAGCAATATTTAAGTACTTAAAAACTAAAAATATAGCAGTCTCAATACCTAACAGCACAACGGCTGCTACAACGCATTTCTGCAGTGGTACGAACGTCAAGCATATTTCTTTAAAAAGTCTTCCACTGTATAAAAGGTCTCGTCCACCAACCTTTTTTGTAATGCAACACACTTTTTTTTATAAGGCATGTCTATAATCGATGCTGGCAATGAGTTGTAAATTAGTGGAGCCGTGTAAACACAACTACGTCTAAAAATTTCCAACCTACCGCCCCCGCTGGCCGGCGGGGGGGTATCCGAAGGGATTTCCGCACGATAAAAAAATAAAATAAAAAAAGGTCTCGGGGTGCTTGATTGGGGACCTCCACACGGTGCACCCTGGGCAACGGAGACAGCAGCGCCTCTCTCCTAGGGCGGAAGAGACGCTGCCGCCTACGGCCAACTCCGACCGAGTCGAGGACGGCCCTGTTGAGGGCTGTTCGGAAGCTTTCCACGTGTCCCTCTGATTAGCAGATGGCACAGTGGAGAGCAAGTAAGGGGGCCATCTCAAAACCGGAGATGGCCCGGGGTCAGTCGGGGTGCGAGGGATATGCTCTATGAGTAACCTTACACCCCGGCGTCTTAAGACCCGAGACGGCGTGCGGTTTTAATTGGTTCAAGCCGGACATAACCGCCTCCGCTGGCCGACGGGGGGGTATCCGAAGGAATTTCCGCACGAAAAAAAAAAAAAAGTACCGGCATCTCAAGTGGCATGTGTGTAACCTTCCTTTTATTAAAACTATCCTTTTTATTAAACATAACATAACATAACTTCACGCCTGTATCCCCGAAGGGGTAGGCAGAGGTGTATTACACACCCACGTTTCGCTAGTTATGTTAAGGTCCCAATGTAATAGGGGGCGAGCCTATTGCCATCTATCGGGCACATTATTAAGCGTGCGATAATTATCATTTATTAATGCACACATAACTACGATAAGTCAGAGGTGTGTGTCCAGGGCGACTTGGGGTCGAACTCGAGACCTCATCTCAGCAGTCCGTTACGTTTATGCCACTAGACTATCGCCGCATTATTTTATTAAATAGTGACAGGTTATTTTTCCGATAACTCCAGGGTAGATAAATGGATAGATTAAGTTTACAGGAGCTAACAAGATAGTATTCCTAGGATTGCAGAACTCTGTCAATACCTTTGAGGCTCAAACCAACCTCACTTGCAAGCTGGTACACTTGCTGATCGACAGACGAGACTCTGGCGCAGGCTTTCCTTTCAGAGGTGGGAGGATAGACGGCAGTCGCTCCCGCAAAAGCCAAAATTAGCCCCGTCAGGAGGTGAATGCCTTGGAGAGTGGATTCCGGGCTCCAGGGTGCAATTATGCGATATATGCCACCAGAACAATAATGGTCCCAATGTAATAGGGGGCGAGCCTATTGCCATCTACCGGGCTCATTATTAAGCGAGCGATAATCAACATTTTTAATACACACATAACTACAAAAAGTCAGATGTGTGTGCCCGGGGCGACTGGGGATCGAACTCGAGACCTCGTCTCGGCAGTCATAACTGGCGATCTAAACATAAATGGCGAATCGTCGGTGTGTAACACACCTCTTCCTACCCCTTCGGGGATACAGGCGTGAAGTTATGTTATGTTATGAATAATAATGGTTGAAAAAAAAAGGTCTCTCATATACGCTACAAAAAAATATCTAACGAAATTTGGGCATAAAAGACATCTGCCAACTACTTCGAGGTTATACAAGCGTGTGCAATATAAGTAGACAGTGCTCTAATTGGTCCCTTTCACCTTTATGGACAACTGGCTGATGCCCGCGGCTCCGCCTGCGCGGAGGCCAGTTATCGTTTTTGGTCATATCTCCGGTCCTACTCAACTAATTGCAATCAAACATACGGCAGATTTTAAGTCCGACCAATTCCTTTTTAGGGTTCCGTAGCCAAATGGCTAAAAATGGAACCGTTATAGATTCGTCATGTCTGTCTGTCTGTCCGTCCGTATATCACAGCCACTTTTTTTCCGAAATTATAAGAACTATGCTGTTGAAACTTGGTAAGTAGATGTATTCTATGAACCGCATTAAGATTGTTACACAAAAATAGGAAAAAAAAGCAATAAATTTTGGAGGTGACTTATATATATATATATATATACCTATAATATACTTATTAGAACTGAAACTCAAAAAAATATTTTTCATCAAACCCATACGTTTGCGATATCTATGGATAGGTCTTCAAAAATGATATTGAAGTTTCTAATATCATTTTTTTCTAAACTGAATAGTTTGCGCGAGAGACGCTTTCAAAGTGGTAAAATGTGTCCCCCCCCTGTAACTTCTAAAATAAGGGAATGATAAAACTAAAGAAAATAATATGATGTATATTACCATGTAAACTTCCACCGAAAATTAGTTTGAACGAGATCTAGTAAGTAGTTTTTTGTAATACGTCATAAATAGTAAACCGCAAAATAGCTTTCATTCAATCAAGTCACATATAAAAATTTTACTTGCTGCTACGGAACCCCTCATGGGCGAGTCCGATTCGTACATTTTTTTATAGGAAAACTGCATAAACATCCGATCAGTAGTTTTTTCATTCATCGCGAACAAACAGACGAGAATTCCAAAAAAATATTTTTTGTTTTCAGAATCTTTAATTTAACACCACCCAAGTTTTTTTTTTATATCTCCAATGTACAGACACAGTTAATTGTCAATTTGATAATTATAGACAATCATTAATACAGGCGAAAGGGCTGCCTTGGTGGAACCTTGAATACAAGCTTTCTTCGTGAAGGTAACTTCCGATTAATTAGACCACAAGTACAATGTTAAATGCCAAACATTAGCGGACGTACATACAAACAATCACGCCATTTTCCAATCGGGGTTGGCAGATACAATTTCCACTTGTTATGACACTCACCTTAAACCGATAACCTAGCCTAACCTAACGAACAATTCTGAATTTAAACCAGTAAACAAATCAAGAAAGTATCGGGAATTAGTCAATAAAACTTAAAATATGTATTATTCGTCCAAATTTTTTGTATCACCTTCGAAAGCGTCCCCAGTCGAAATAATTCTCATACGCCAACGTATTTTTTGGAGTCGCCTTCAATACTCGCCGCGATTTTTAAATGACATCTATTGACTGAAAACGGTTGCCTTAGTAGTAATTTGGGTTTCGAAAAAGAAAAAAGTCAGCCGGAGCTATATTAGAGGAACATGGTGGCTGGTCGATAGGATACGTTCACAATGATAGCCTTACGTGATGGTGCGTAATCGCTGTGCAAAATTCATGCATTTTCTTCTCGCAAGTCTGGCCTTTTCCGACGAATTAGCTTTATTTTTTGCTTAGACTCGTCTACGCCCGGGACTACCGACCTCCATGATCGGGGCCTGAGGACGGCAGTTGGCCGACTCGCCGTCCTTACAGAAGCAGGCCGTGGCGGAGGCGTGTCGTGTGTGTCCTATACACGCCTGCCTTTTTTTTTTTTTTATCGTGCGGAAATCCCTTCGGATACCCCCCCGCGTGCCAGCGGGGGCGGTTATGTCGGGCTTGAACCGACTAAAACCGCACGCCGTCTCGGGTCTACAGACGCCGGGGTGTAAGGTTGCCCATAGAGCATATCCCTCGCACCCCGACTGACCCTGGGCCATCTCCGGTTTCGAGATGGCCCCCTCGGGTTTGGGAACCACGGTGTCCCCGTCTTGCCCCGGTTTGGGGGAGGGGCGCTAGTCGCCCCAACGTCCCGGCCTGCTTCTGCTGGGGTGACAGGTGGCCTCACCCGCCACCCCCAGGCCTGCGCTCATGGAGGACGGAGGTCGTTAAGCGACCTCCGGCGCCTGAGTTGCCTGCGACGCGCGGCGAGCAAGTTGCGGGCTCGGCGGACCGGGAGAGTTCTAAGTCTCTCCCGGGCGCGCTCCGCCACCTCCTTCGCGAGCATTACATGCTCGCAGAAGGAGGCGGCGGCGGCCCACGCGCTCGCGCTCCGCACCATTGCCGCAATCATGCTGCCGAGCGAGAGGACTCCCAACCCGATGGCTGCCACGAGGTCACGCCTCGGCGCCTCCCACGCCGGGCAGTCCGCCAGCGTGTGCAGCCCTGAGTCCTCGCTCGCGTCGCAGTGATGACACTCAGGCGTTGGCTCCTTCCTGATCCGATGCAGGTGGTCCCCGAAGCACCCCTTCCCTGAGATCACCTGCGTCAGTCGGTAGGAGAGGCTTCCGTGTCGCCTCTCCAGCCAATCCTCCATGATGGGCCTTACCGCCGCTATTGCGGCGTGCCCTGCGCTTGGTTGCCCAAGTCGTTCCTTCCACTCCACCACGATGGCCTGGCGGAGCTGGGACTGCACGGCCTCGATTTCTCGAGGCTCGGGGTTCCATCCCTGCTCCCGCGCCTCCTTTCGCCACTGGTACAGTTGCGAAAGGGCTCTCGCTTCCAGGTCCCATGGCGGAGTTCCGGCAAGGAGACTCGCCGCCTCGAAGGAGATCGTGCGGTACCCTCAGATGACCCTGATGGCCAGAACTCGCTGCGGAGCGCGCAGCATCCGCACAGTTCTGGTCCTCAGGGCCTCCGCCCATATTGGGCACCCATACAGGGCCATGGACCGCACGATCCCCGCGTAGAGTCTCCTGCAGGAGTTATCGGGCCCCCTCATGTTGGGCAACAGCCGAGCCAGAGCAAGAGCTGTGCCCTTCAATTTGGGGGCCAGACTTCGGATGTGCTCTCCGAAGTCCCATCGGCCGTCGAGCACGAGCCCCAAATATTTCATTTGGGGCTTGATGCCGATGCGATTTCCTCCCACGATGAGACTGGATCCCTCGGGTGGCTTGCTCCGAGGCCCATGGAAGAACAGGGCCTCGGTTTTATGCAGGGACACCTCGAGACCCAGCCGCCGGATCCGCCTAACGACTTGGGCAACCGCGGTCGTGGCCTTTCGGGTCGCTTCGCGGTACGTCGCCCCGCACGCCGTCACGAGTGTGTCGTCCGCGTAGCACGTGACGGCGGCACCGCCTACGAGCTCACCGCGAAGCACCCAGTCGTATCCGATGTTCCACAGGAGCGGCCCCAGGACCGATCCCTGTGGAACACCGCACTATACACGCCTGCCTACTCACCGACGCGGGTTAAAACCCGTCCCCAGGCGACCAAGGTCCGCCGGTAACCCTGGGGTTATACTTTCGAGGGCTTACCCGGGGTACCCGGCAATGGACACTTGGGCAGGACACCGTGCGGTTTTAGTCGATGCACGACATAACCGCCCCCGCTGGCCGGCGGGGGGGGGGGTATCTGAAGGGATTTCCGCACGTAAAAAAAAAAAAGATGCATCGCGTTAATCGAATCTACTTCAGTTGAAGGCAATGACGACTGACTAGAGTGAGGCAAATATTCCACAACATCTCGTTCGTATTTAAATTCGTTGGTCCACACATAGGCAGTTTTTTTTAAATTAAATCGGTTCACCATAAGCCATATTTATCATTTTCAGCACTTTGAAACAAAAAATTCTATTTGCAAGGAAAAATTTAAGAAGGATGCAATATACGAAATTTTCGTCCATTGCGAAAATCGCAAAACACACTTGAGATGAACTTACTAAATGGCTCACAAACTAAATGACTATAGTGACGCTCCAACACCGCGTCGTCTTAGCGGACAGTTGTGCTCACTGGCGAAAAAATATCTTCTTCGACCACTTCAAGCAGAGTTTCTAAATGATCAATTCCCGGTACTTTTTTGAGAGTATGTACTTATCTACTTACATTTAATAAAACAAAGTCCTGTTAGCGATGATCGCGATGAACTCCAGAACGGGCAGACCGATTTTCAGACCTTTTGTGTTTTATTTTCCTGTAATCTGTACGCCACCCGACCCCACCGCCGGCCAGAGTAGTTATGTAGGACTCGTACCGACCAAAACCGCACGCCATATCGGGTCTCTAATAGTAATGGCTGTAAGGTGGCTAAATGAGCCAATTCCCTCGCACCCATGCTGACCCTGGGCAATCTACGGCTTTGAGATGGCCCCCTCGGGATACTGTGCCTATACTAGCAATAAGGATAATTTAAAATATTAAACATTCACGAATATTTCTGCTGATAAGATAGCCAACTAACTAACTTGCTTGTAAGGCAAAACTAGGTTTGCAAACTTACTAGCAAAGCTATCTAAATATTAAATTGGATGAGCAAAAAAGGTACTCCACCCAGAGCCCATCCGAATAGGACCTACGCGAATAGTTCATAGCCTAATCCAAGAAGTGATTATCCTGGCATGCTTACTGGTTGCTAGACGATTAGTTCAAGAGTACCCCTTGAGCTTGCCTTTCCATCCTCGATCTAATTGAAGTACTTTTTTTTCTTTTATTTTTCTCGTGCGGAAATGCCTTTGGATATCCCCTTGCCGGCCAGTGGGAGAGGTTATATCGGGCTTTAACCGACTAAAACCGCACGCCGTCTCAGGGCTTCAGATACCGAGGTGTAAGGTGGCAATTCCCTCGCACCCCGTCTGACCCTGGGCCATCTACGGCTTTGAGATGGAACCACGGTGTCCCTGACTTGCCACGGAGAGGGGGAGCGCCCCGGCCTGCTTCTGCTGGGGAGACAGACAACCTCCGAGTCTTTACCGAGTAGCCCATGTACCCTCGCCTCATCAATCATCATGGAATGGGAAGCAGTTACCGCGGCCTATGGACGTGTGCAACACCAGGGCGTCACATTCGCGCTGCCGACCCTGTAAAAACCTTCTAATGCCCTTTTTGAAGAACCCCATATTGTAGTCGCTTGGGAAAACCACAGTAGGGAGATCATTCCACAGCCTGAGGGTGCGTGGAGTTAAGTGCCTCTCATACCTCACTGTACGCACTGTTTCCGGTCGCAACGTGAGAGGATGAATTCCCTGTTTGTGGCGAGCGATGAATGTGGCCGTGGGCATCATATCAAACAATTATTTTATTCTTGGTGTACAATGAATACATACTGTAGGACAAAGTACACAACGCCATGTAGACCCAAACTAAGCAGAGCTTGTCATAATATAACAGAATGCGGATAAACATACTTAAATACATTGAAATAAAACTATTTTAACGGATTCTATCGCGATTTATTTGATGTTATTTTATATTTTACATTGATCCCGACGTTTCGGTTGCTTTTCAGCAGCCATGGTCAAAATATATAATAAAAAAAAAACATCAAATAAATCGCGATAGAATCCGTTAAAAATAGTTTTATTTCAATGTGTGACATTCGCGTAAACTTCCGACAGTATCATGTAAAACAATACTTAAATACTTTTTTTGTAGATAAATACATATTTTACATAGAAACACCCAGACCAATGCAAATGTACATATTAGGTCGTTACATATGAAATTGCCGTTTTTCTTGAAGAAGTTGGAGGAAACCCAATTTTCAGTACTAACATTTTTGCATTTTTTTTAGGAATGACAAATTCAAACTTTATGATATTTTTGTGTATGAATGAGACAACATTAAGCTAACAAACAGCAACTTTTATTACATTTTTGAAAAGTGACAGCTGTTAAGTAATACGAAATTTATCATCAAAATGGCATAGCATTTAGGAAGTACTGTTTTTGAAGATCGAATTAATTTATCAAGAGGCCAATAAAAACAAAATTTAATACAGAGTTGTAAAATCTTGAAATCAACTTTCAAACAAAATATAAATAATGGAAATAGCTATTAAATTACAGGAATAACGAACTCATGAATTCGTAAGAAAATTTTGGCAATTTCATAGGTAAAGACCTATTATTTGCATTGAGCGGGAATCGATAGAGATATACTTCAACTACTTACGCCCTCGGAGGTATACGGGCGTGAGGATATTATGGTAAACAGTTCCCTCCCTGTGCACTAGATACGATGTCAGCAATATTATGCTACACGTGGAATATCTTTACCATGATGTCGGGGACATACGATGCGTCATTACAAATTCTAATCCATTGACGTACTTGTTCTACCCAATTGCGACGAAGACAAAAATGGAGAGTTATGTATGACGTGTATGGAGAAGGAGGGGGGGGGGGGTAATGTACTCTCCTCTTATTCTACTCATAGACTCAAGTTAACTAGCTTGTGTTATGGGTTCTAGACTGCGGATAATCATACGTAAAAACATTCTTTTGTAAATACATACGTATTATGCATAGAACACCCAGATCAATGCAATTAGACATATTCATGCATACAATCGAACCTGCGACCTCCTGCGTACCAGTCGAACGCTCTACCGCCACACCAAGGAGATCGTCAAAATCTCATTCCGCATTATCTATACCTTTTTTTTTATCGTGCGGAAACCCCTTCGGATACCCCCCCCGCCGGCAGCGGAGGCGGTTTAGTTGGGCTTGAACCGAGTAAAACCGCACGCCATCTCGGGTCTACAGACGCCGGCGTATAAGGTTGCCCATAGAGCATATACCTCGCACGCCGACTGACCCTGGGCCATCTCCGGTTTCGAGATGGCCCCCTCGGGGGCATTATCTATGTACCTACATACAAATAAATAAAATTGAAGTGTCTGTTTGTAATATTAATATAACAGATTTTTAATTATTGCGCCTGAATGTAGAGGTACACGCATAACCTAAATGGCCTAAATGGCCAGCGGGGGGGTATTCGAGGGGATTTCCGCACGAAAAAAAAGGTACACGATACTTGATGCTCGATGCACGATGCTCTATGGGTAACCTTACACCCCGGCGTCTGTAGACCCGAGACGGCATGCGGTTTTAGTCGGTTCAAGCCCGACATAACCGTCCCTGCTGGCCGGCGGGGGGGTATCCGAAGGGATTTCCGCACGATAAAAAAAATAAAAAAGGTACACGATACTAAAAAGAAAAATACAAATTTTAAAATTTTTGTGTCTGTCTGTTTCAAAGAGGTAGGTAATCTCTGGAACGGCTGGATCCATTTTGACGGGACTTCTACTGGCAGATAGGTTATATTATAATACGTAACATGGTTACATTTATTTTAGAAAAAAAAATAGGGTTCCACTCAAAAGACCAAAAAACTATAATGAACGACATCCACGCGGATGAAGTACACACAGCTAGTAAATACTAGGATTTACCAATAAAATACCAACACATAGATTGGTAAATTGAGCTTGGGTGCATGCGACCAACCAATGACTGCAGAGGCACTACTCCTGCTGATTGACGGACGAGGCGCTGGCGCAGGCTTTCCTTTCGGAGTGGGGGGGGGAGTCAGACGGCAGTCGCTCCCGCAAAAGCCAAGATATGGTCTCCAAAGCGTAGGTAGCTAAGGGTTAAGGAGTCGCTACGATAGAGAGATCCCGGGTTCGAATCCTGGCCATTACAATACCGAGGTGAACCAACAATTAACACAAGAAATTAAGCTTAGTTGGCGGAATATTAGTGATTTCGGTTACTTTTTTTTTTTTTTTTAAAGTGCAAGCTGCTTTGTACTGACGCTGTGACAATGATGATGACCATGTTCGCGTTATTTCCCGTTATCATCATCATTTAAGCAATCCTGGCTTAAAGCCTTGGTCCACTCTCCTACATCTCCTTTTCATCATCAGGTCTACCTTGGTATTTACTGGAGCGACTACCGTTTGACCTGCCTACCCGAGAAGTAAGCCGGCGCCAGAACCTCGTCCGTCAATCACCAGGTGTACCGGCTTACAGGTGAAGTTGCCTGGTCTCCGAAGACCTTAGTGGACTCCATCATCAATGCCGGTCTCTGTGGCGTAGCGGTAGTGTATTCGACTGCTACGACAGGGGGCGCGGGTTCGATTCCCGCTCAGTGCAAATATTTGTAAGCATGAATATGTCTATTTGCATTGGTCTGGGTGTTTCTATGTATAATATGTATGTATTTACAAAAAAAAAAGTATATAAGTATGCTTATCCGCATTCTGGCACCCATAACACAAGCTAGTTAAACTATGCTTACTCTATGGTCTAGAGAGCGCTGTGTAGAATGTCGTAGAGAATATATATTTATTAATTTTTAATTATATTTTTAAATTAAAAGCTCTACACGTATTTTCCTCGTACTTTGTCCATTTTGAAGGTTAAAATATAATATAACGAATGATTCTGCTCTACATCATAGTAGGTACACGTAACTAATGGTATAAGTCAACTCAATTGAGTCAAGAAGATTGCACAGCATCCACCCTGTTGCTATGTGTCCCGGTTAGGCTGGCTGCAGACTTAGCGACTTTTTTTTTACGTGCGGAAATATCGACTAAAACCGCACGGTGTCCTCCCCAAGTGTCCGTTGCCGGGCACCTCGGGTAAGCCCTCGAAAGGATAACCCCAGGGTTGCCGGCGGACTTTGGCCGCCATCGCGGCCTCGCCTGATGGGGTCGGGTTTTGTCCCGCTTCGGTGAGTTGGCATGCGTGTGTAGCCTCCGCCACGGCCTGCTTCTGTAAGGATGACGAGTCGGCCAACTTCCGTCCTCAGGCCCCGATCATGGAGGTCGGTAGTCCCGGGCGTAGATGAGTCTGCGGCGTCCTTACGGTGGATGAGACTTAGCGATTAAGTATACTTACCATATTACTTCGTTTATCGTTAAACCGAATCATGGCTGATGACGCATATTTGCGTCAAATCATCCCCAGTCAGGCCAATGACGCAAATTTTCGTCAAGAAATTCCGTCAGGCCAATGACGCAGATTTACGTCATTTGAACGATCTTTGTAGCCAGTGGTCGTAATATATAAAAGTGAAAATGGTAATGATTCGGTTAAGTGTTATTATCGTCTTAGCATTGTTCCTGGTTCCATTCAAGGTATTCTTCTTCGCTTCGCTTCTTCCTCCTTCTCCTCATTATGGTTCGGCTTATACGGCTTTTATGAGAGCAACTGCATGTACCGGCTTGTATATGAGGCTGGCTGGACCCCGAAGGTCTTGTCAGGGCATCTCTTAACTTAACTATTACGTGTGATACACCGACTATAAAAGAAACAGGTTATGAATTCGACGGTGTATATGCTTTTTACGCCTGTATCCCCGAAGGGGTAGTCAGAGGTGTATTATACAACCACGATTCGCCAGTCATGTTAAGGTCCCAATGTAATAAGGGGCGAGCCTATTGCCATCTACCGGGCACATTATTAAGCGAGCGATAATTAACATTTATTAATGCACACATGACTACGAGAAGTCATAGGTGTGTGCCCGGGGCGACTTGGGATCGAACTCGAGACCTCGTCTTAGCAGTTCTTTTTACAAGCGTTTATTTGACTTTAGATTTCTCTATGTTAGTTTGAGTGTATCTGGGACCCAACCAAAAACTTCAGGGCCCATACCAATAATAGTAGATTGTTATACAAGGAGCTAAAATGACCCATTATATACGAGGTAGTTTTATTTGTACAATTCTGGATATTTAACGAGATGTTTTTTCCCGGTAACTTAATTTCAGTCCTCTGCCATTCTCACTAGATGATGACATTTTCACTATTGTAAAATTAATCACGGTCACTATTCAATTTGCAATTAGAGAAAAATTATAAAGATTTCGCGCCAATGTCTTTTTTTTGCTTCTTCTGTAGCCGCATTGCATGCATTCTACCAGAGATCGCCGATTTTAGTTCCATTTTCAAAATTAAAATGAAGTTCTTTTTTATGAAACAGTAATAAGTCGAGTCTTTATTCATGATTATTCTACTTATGACTGAAGACTTTTTCGTTTTTGTAGGGTCATTGTAATTTGACACACAAAAATTAAAAAAAAAAAACTTTTTCCTCTAGGTGAAGAATTGCTATTTTTTCTTCGCTCTGGTACGCCACAATGACGGTCTTTTTGAGCAAGAGGAGTGAAAAGTATATACGTAGCTTTTGATAAGTGTGTATATGTTTGTATCTGTAATCATATTTTGGTTTTATTTGTTTCAGATTCGTTGGAACTCCATATACGGTGAGTAAAACCAATCCAAGAATCATTAATTTTTTTCTTAATTCTTTATTGTACACAAGAAAAAAGACAAATGTATTACAAGTCAAATCAATTCTGATCTTAAATCTAAAAGAGTTCTCTACCAGCAAACCTATAATTGCAATCTTCTTCATATAAACGCCAGTTCCGGTTGAATTCTTTTTTAAATGTAAGAAAATTAAGAATTAGCACACGGCGAAATGCACTGAAGACTGCTTTGCTTCCCACATTAAATGTTGTCAAACATGGTGCATCATACCAGGCAGTAAAACTGTTTAATTGCCTACCAACTGAACTAAAAAACGATATTTATAAGACGCACTTGTTTAAAACAAAACTGAAGACCTTTCTTATCAGTAATTTATCATATATATATACAGAAGAATTTATCGCAATCAGTAATAACATTTAAATGACTTTCACATATTAGAAATTGAATTATTACAAAATAATATATTATTTTACGAAGGTAGGACGTCTCCCAGCAAGATGGATGGACGACCTGAAAAAGGTAGCTGGGATAGACTCAAGGGCGGATCCAGGGGGGGGGTCATGACCCCCCCCCCCTGGGCTGGGTCCAGGACCTAGGTGGACCACTAATTAAATTTTTTTAACATAATGTTTTTATATATTTTTTGTCACAATATAGATTTTATGTAAGTAACTTCAATATTTAATTAAGTAATTAATATAATATTTTGTACTACTGGTTTGTATAGGTACCTTTTTTTCTTTTTCGTGCGGAAATCGCTTCAGATACCCCCCCGCCGTCTCGGGTCTAAAGAAGCCGGGGTGTAAGGTTGCCCATAGAGCATATCCCTCGCACCCCGACTGACTCTGGGCCATCTCCGGTTTCGAGATGGCCCCCTCGGGTTTGGGAACTACGGGGTCCCCGGTTTGGGGGAGGGGTGCTATTCGCCCCACCGTCCCGGCCTGCTTCTGCTGGGGTGACAGGCGGCCGCACCTGCCTCCCCCAGGCCGGCGCTCATGGAGGACGGAGGTCGTTAAGCGACCTCCGGCGCCTGTTGCAGCATGTTGCGGGCTCGGCGGGCTGGGAGAGTTCTAAATCTCTCCCGGGCGCGCTCCGTTATCTCCTTCGCGAGCATTACATGCTCGCAGAAGGAGGTGGGGGAGGCCCACGCACTCGCGGTCCGCACCATTGCCGCAATCATGCTGTCGAGCGAGAGGACTCCCACTCCGATGGCTGCCATGAGGTCACGCCTCGGCGCCCCCCACGCCGGGCAGTCCGCCAGCGTGTGCAGGTCTGAGTCCTCGCTCGCATCGCAGTGATGGCACTCAGGCATTGGCTCCTTCCTGATCCGATGCAGGTGGTCCCCGAAGCTCCCCTTACCGGAGATCACCTGCGTCAGTCGGTACGAGAGGCTTCCGTGTCACCTCTCTAGCCAATCATCCATGATGGGCCTTACCACCGCTATTGCGGCGGCGGCGTGACCTAGATAAGTAGGTACCTACTTACTGAAAGAGTATGTGTGTGACTTATGTACCTACTTATACCTATATAATTTTTTTGGACGAGGGAGTTTGAAGAGCTTAAGCTTACTAACCAACTAACCTAACCTTAAACCTCAGATAAATTCACACAATGAAAATAAGTGTATTTTCGTGAGCGTGACACAACTTGCAATTGCTTACAAATTGCGATATTCAGATGTATCCTAATATAAGATTTTTTTTATGTACTATGGCTACACTACTGTTAGTGTAGCGACAGCGAAAAGGTCTTTTTCTAAGTTGCGAAGAATCAAATCGTGGCTAAGAGCTTCAATGGTTGAAGAACGTCTAACCGGGCTGGCACTTCTCCACGTCCATAAAAACGTACCCATTGAAGTAGATGAAGTGATAACGCGTTTCGGGAGAAGACGCAAAAGAAACATTGATTTTGGTTATTTAAATATAGCTATTTTTAAGTACATACATTACATAAGTTACATACATTAATAAAATACCTACTTTTTACTTGTATCTATGATTATAAAAATTAAATTATAACTTGTGACTTGACCACGACTATGTGACCTCCCCCTGGCACCAAAGCTGGATCCGCCCTTGGATAGACTGATGATGAGGATCGGGTGCTATGGCGTAAAATGGGAGAGGCCTATGTCCAGCAGTGGACTGCAATAGGCTTATTGATTGATTGATATTATTTTACATCGTATTGAATTTATTAATGTTCTTGTGACTTCTCTTTATGTTTTTATTTTATTTTACAAATTTATTGATTAATTGATTATGAATTATTGATTGACTTGTTGTGAATGATTTTATTGGACATTGCATTGGGTTTATCTAGTTTTAATTTTATTGTATTTTTTGACTATATTGATGTAATTTGTGATCTGAATAGGTACGCAGATTTTTGAATTTCTTAATCTATACATCTATACATACATACATATAAATAAAATTGGAGTGTCTGTTTGTAATTTTGAATGCATGCATGAAGTGGTAGAGTCAAGCAACAGTCAATTTGGCCGTTGCATGAATGGGCCGACTCGACCGGGGAAGCACCACCCTCTCACAGAATATCGACGCCAAGTAACAGTATTTGAACTGTTGCGTTCCGTTTGGTGAGTGAGAGTACCGGAGCCCGAACTCCTTTCCCATCCCCGTCCAAACTCCTTTCCCATCCCCTCCCAAACTCCTTTCCCATCCCCTTTCCTTTACAGGGTCGGCAGCGCGAGTGTGACGCCACTGGTATTGCACACGTCCATAGACCGCGGGAACTGCTTCCCATCAGGTGGGCCGTGTGCTTGTCTGCCACTTTAGTGGTATAAAAAAACAATAAAAAAAAAACTAACCGTTTTTCACTACATGTATATGAATATATATGCGGTACATACATTTTTTTATTTTTTTTTTTAACGTGCGGAAATCCCTTCGGATACCCCCCCGCCGGCCAGCGGGGGCGGTTATGTCGGGCTTGCACCGACTAAAACCGCACGCCGTCTCGGGTCTTCAGACGCCGGGGTGTAAGGTTACCCATAGAGCATATCCCTCGCACCCCGGCTGACCCTGGGCCATCTCACCACTAACAGCATCGCTCATCCTGTCTCCTCTGAACGCAGAGGAGTACGGAGAGCGATGTGTTCCCGCCACGTTGGGTATTGGCCGACGATCAATGCCAACCCTATGAAGGGGTGAAGGGGAAGCCATTGACCGCCGCCCAGGGTGTACCGGCCGCTCCGATTCCGTTCCCCCCGGACTGCAGCGGGATCGGAATCGGAGCGACACTCGAGGAGGTTACCCAACACACACCCCATGCGGTACATACCTACACCAAATTTTTTTTATACAATTTTTGTCTGTCTGTCTGTCTAAATTTAAATCTGTCTGTTTTTTCCGGCTAATCTCTGAAATGGCTGGACCGATTTTGACGAGACTTTCACTGGCAGAAAGGTAATATAACAAGGAGTAACATAGGCTACTTTAATTTTAGAAAAAATAATTAGGGTTCCGCGCAATGAAATTATCCGGGGTTAGATCTCCTATTCCTCCTTTCGTTATATAGATTTCTTCACCATGGCTTTTATGGGGGTGAATTTCCGAGAGGAAAGCCTGCGCCAGGGCCTCGTCCGTCAGTCAACAGGTGAACCAGCTTTCAGGTGAAGTTCGCATGGACAGTGAAGATCTTGGTCCCCATCAAGGTCTTCTTTACCCAATGAATGGCAAAGCCTCTCTCAATCTAAACGCATTAAACCGAGAGTTACAAAACGCTCCCGAAAACAAAACCAGGATATAGTACTGAAGATTTAAAAAAATGCAATTTTTTCGATCAGGTAATATTATTTTTAAATCACTTTTTTTGGAATGTTTTATAAGCATTATTTACGCTCCATCATGTTAGTACAGCTAAATGAAACCGGTTGTTGACCCTACGAGGCGTGCGGGGTCATTGACCGGCGACGCCATAACAATATTCATTGCAGCATTCAGTTATTTGGATAAAGTGTTGATTTTTTAAATTAAATTATCCTTTCATTTAGCTGTATTAACTCGATAGAGCGTGAATAATAATACCAATGAAACATTCTAGACAAACGATTTAAAAAAAATTAAACCGGTCGAATAAGAAAACGCTCCATTTTTTTTGTCTTCAGTATCCTGATTTTCAGGAGCGCTTCCCTAACACCCTGTATACGCGTCAAGTACTTATATACATTCCCATTCAGTCGCGGGTAAAAAACTCGGAGCATACTTTTTTTCTCGTGCGCATATCCCCTCGAACCCCCCCCCCCCCGCCGGCCAAGGGGGGGTGGTTATGTCGGGCTTGAAGCGACTAAAACCGCACGCCTTCTCGGGTCTATAGACGCCGGGGTGTAAGGTTGCCCATAGAGCATATCCCTCGCACCCCGACTGACCCTGGGCCATCTCCGGTTTCGAGATGGCCCAGGGGGCGATCGAGGGGGCCATCTCGAAACCGGAGGTGGCCCCCTCGGTCGCCCTTTTTCTGCTGGGTTGACAGGCGGCCTCACCTGCCACCCCCAGGCATGCGCTCATGGAGGACGGAGGTAATTAAGCGACTCGGAGCATACCTACCATCAATGGTAACGTTCAAGCGCATGAATTTGAATACCGGACTATACCCACCCACATACCCACTACTGAAACTTCTGAACACAAGGATCGACATCAGTGATCCACAAAAACAATGAGTACTTCATGACACTATGAGCTCATTCTGCGTAAATAGTAACACCAACAATTCAACATAGTTCGGGTGCTTTGAGATAACTTATACTTTAAACTACAAGACAACAAGCATCTTTAGTCTTCCCGTGACCATGGGTGCTGAAAAGCAACCGAACCTTCGGGATCAATGTAAAATATAAAAATAACATCAGATAAATCGCATAGAATCCGTTAAAAACACAGATATCCGTGGTTAAAAATAGTTTTATTTCAACTGAGTAACAATATTCGTGAAGTCCCAGCAAAAGTTAAATTGTCTTGGAAACGTCAACGAAATTAATCAGATGTAAATTAGCGGAGTTTATAATCTATAAAAATAAATAAAATTGAAATACGAGTATGTGTTTGTAATTTTACAATAACAGATTTCTAATGATTGCATAATTATGAAAGAATACACAATACCGACTAAAACTTTTGTCTGTCTGTCTTTCTGTCTGTTGGGCTGGGCCGATTTTGATGGGACTTTCACTGGTAGATAGATAATGTTACAAGGCATAACATAGGCTACTTTAATTTTTTTTAAAGAATTATGGTTCCGCGCAAAATTACTAAAACCCTAAAAATCCAAATGCACGCGGACGAAGTCGCGGGCACAGCTAATAAACAAACATAAATCATCAATTCAAATCGTAGCAAAATTCAAAATTCGTATACCAAATGGCTTCTCCAAGAAAGTCGTTCAACAAAACGTCCGTCGGCAACCGGCCTAACTGCAATACAAAGTCCACAAGCTGATTACATTCGCGCAACTCGTTTAACTGCAGTCGCCATGCAGTCTCCACTGCACTAGCAATTGACACTTGACATTGAGCATTATTGCGGCTTATTGGTCGCACGTTGATGGATGACGAAACTAGGAGTATATTGTTACTTGTTAATGTACAGTTTACACTCGAAACCGGCGGGTTTGCATAATAGGTTTATATAAGGCGATAGCCCAGTGCAGTGGCGTAGCTATCTTGGGTGGCACCCGGTGCGGAAGTTGGTTGTGTCACCCCATCGAAAGTAAAAAGCAATAAATTTTCTATTATATATTACTACTTTTTATTATCTATCACTATAGAATAATACGCGTTTAACAATTCATGCCAACCAAACACAACATACTTCACGAAACAAATAAGATATTTTGCAACTGACACGTCAAAGATCACGAGTATGGGACGGGGAATCCCCACGACAGCGTCACGCTCTTTTGCAGGAATCCCCGAATTATACATAGAGCTGAGCTAGTGCTAGTGGAGGAATCACCGAAAAATATTTTTTTGTGCTAGCAATTTTTTTTTTGTTTGTACATTGTTCTTAAAGTGAGAAACCGGGTGGATGTCACCCCAAAAAAGGTGACACCCGGTGCGGCCCGCCCCCGTCGCCCCTCTTTGCTACGCCACTGGCCCAGTGGCGTATGTAACGGACTGCTAAGACGAGGTCTCGAGTTCGATCCCCAGTCGCCCCGGGCGACACCTGACTTTTCATAGTTATGTGTGCATTCATTAATGTTAAATTATCGCTTGCCTCATAATGTGTCCGGTAGATGGCAATAGGCTCGCCCCCTATTATATATATATATAACCTACCCCTTCGGGGATACAAGCGTGAAGTTATGTTATAAGGTTATAAAGTGTTTAAGGACGGAAGAAGATGGTGGGCTGTTGTCTCTACCCTGGAGGGTATAGCCATTATTTTAGACGGCCTCTGTGGTTTACCAGTAGTGAATTCGACTGCTACGATAGGGGGCTCTTATCCTTTCGAGGGCTTACCCGGGGTGCCCGGCAACGGACACTTGGGGAGGACACTGTGCGGTTTTAGTCGATACACGACATAACCACCCCCGCTGGCCGGCGGGCGGGTATCCGAAGGGATTTCCGCAGGCTAAAAAAGAAAGAAAGAAGGGGGCTCGCTCAGTGCAAATATTTGTATGCATCAATCAATAAATCAATCAATTAGCCTATTGCAGTCCACTGCTGGACATAGGCCTCTCCCATTGTACGCCATAGCACCCGATCCTCCGCCTTGCGCATCCAGTCTATCCCAGCTACCTTTTTCAGGTCATTCGTCCATCTTGCTGGGGGACGTCCTACCTTCCGTTTACCTATTCGTGGTATACATGAATATGTCTATTTGCATTGGTCTGGGTGTTTTTTTTATAAATGTATGTATTTACAGAAAAAATATAAGTATGTTAATCCGCATTCTGTAACCCATAACACAAGCTAGTTAAACTATACTTACTTTGGGTCTAGCGTTGTGGAAGAAGTTTGATTTGTGGAAGAAGGTGGTAGAAGTTTGATGACACAAATTTGTCACAAAATTCGGCCGGGAAGTACCACCGTGCACGATTGCGAAAAGCCCTCCATAGTAATCCAATTTCGGTTTGATTGCGTTCAGGGGTCAGCAAGTGCATAGCCGGGCAGGGGGATTGTGGTCGCAGCACTAGTGGGACCGGTGGGTGTCACGCGGTGCTGCGATGACAGTCCTCTTCTGATGACGCCGTCAAGATGAGTGCCACCATTGTTGGCATGGTGCGTGTATGTAATGGTGACCCTCTTTCCTGAGACCTTGCCTTCAGCTTACCATCAGATTAAAAAAAAAAAAAAAAATTAAACCTTTCATGCAAGCTTTTCGGTTTCCAGTGCTTCTTGTGTTAAGTAAGGATTATCAATATGACTTAACACCATCCTAACCTACCAATACAATGAACGCGAAAGTTAGCTGAAATGAATGTATGGTTGTTTCTCTGAGTATCTGGCTGGAATTTGGTACAGGTATAGATTATAGTCTAGAATAAAACACAGGCTACTTTTTATACCTGGAAAAGCTTCCCGTGGGAAGCATCACGGGAACGGAATACCATACGGGAAGCTGCGGTATTAACACATTTATTGCGTTACGGCAATTATTTTGCCGTATTTTACTTTTAGCCAGTGCGGCTCATTGTCCTTGTCTTACGCTCGGTGCGGGGATGATTTAACAATGTTTTCATGCGTGTGGTAAAGAGACAGAGATCTTTTCAGTATTGTTGCTTTTGATATAATATTATGGTACCCCAATAATGTACGGCAAAATAGAGGTCGTAACGCATAGCAGGAAATTTCGATACGGGCAGTATTTGCCTCGTAACGCACTGGCCGAAAGATTGGTTCCATTGTTGCCGCACCGTACGTGTTAAACTATTGGAATATAAAATCAGAGGCCGGCTATTGCTTGTGTGCGATATAGTTAATTTAAATATAACATTGTTAAAGCTGCTTTACTTAAAAAAATGACAGATCTTAATTTTCTGAATGTCAAGAGATGTTTTGAGTGATAAAAAAATTGTTTACAATTTTTTATGTGTTTTCGTTAATGACTTTACGATTAAAAGTTACACAACTTAACTTGTGGAGAATTTAATTTGGTACAAAACTAGTTTCACAAATTTACTGTGCGGCCAATAGTTCGCATGTATGTATGTATAGTTACTGAATAGCTGAAACTAACGAGAGCAAGTCAAAAAGTAAAAGAATCCTTACACCCTGTTGTACCACTGTACCTACACTACAACCCTAAAAAGATAAAAGGATTTTTCCTTTAGCACAAATAAAAATAAAACGCCTGGCTCGCCACGTGAATATGTAGATTTAGTCCTTCGTAAAAGTTTTGACATAATATAACATATTTAAGGCGGGGGTATTCGACGACTTTAGGTATGTTTGGGGGGGGGGTGTGTGTTGTGTAAGTGTCGTTCCGCTTGCGATTCCGCTGCAGTCCGGGGGGAACGGAATCGGAGCGGCCGGTACACCCTGGGTGGCGGTCAATGGCTTCCCCTTCATGGGGTTGGCATTGATCGTCGGCTAATACCCAACGTGGCGGGAACACATCGCTCTCCGTACTCCTCTGCCTTCAGAGGAGACAGGATGAGCGATGGTGTTTGTGGCTGAGGCCACCATAGGGTCCTAGGGGATCCAGGGGCGGGTTGGCCCACTGATAACGCCGGGGCCGACGGGCACTTGTGTCGCCGCCGGTGAGAGAGGACTAGCCATCCTCTCGCGTTCCGTAATCGGCAGGTGATCAGCAACGACCTGACTGGTGGCTCCAGAAGGGTACGCCGTGAACTTGCTGACCGGAGGGCTTGCTTTTATTGGCCGGCCCACGACAAGGAAAAGTCTATAATACCCGACAGCGAAGTCGTAAAAACCTATGGATACCAGCCGACCTCCATAGTATATAGGCTTATCCAGGTGCAGGGGGCTCCGCCTGGATGGGAACACCTTTCCCCCATACTCGTGGGATATACTATGGACAAAAAACAAAACGACAAAGGCATGAAAATGGACAAGGAAAATGACGGAGTCTGCGCGGAGGTCGCGCAGCAGGCAAGCGTGGAGGTGACGCTAAATACCTCGGCGGTGTCGGAGAAATTCGACACCGCCAACGAGAAAAGCAGGGCGAGCAGCCCTGCTGGTCTGTGCGTGCAGCGGACCCGTAAGCGTAAGAGGCGCGCAAAGGCTCGGGCGGGGGGGGGGGGACGTGTCGGATGAGGACTTTAGAGTCGAGGAGCTCAAGAGGGGGATGGCGAGCTCGGCTCAAACAGTGCAGCGGGCGCTAACGGCGGAGCCGGCGCGCGTGACTCGCTCGTCCGCGAGTCGGTCAGCGCAGCCTGCGCTGTCGGCGCGGCCGGAGCGGCCGGTGCAACCGGTCCAGCAGCCGGCACAGTCGGTGCGGCCGGCGCAGCCGAAAGCACCGTCGGCGGAGTCCTGGCTTCTCTATGTGGAGGCGCTGGAAGAGCGGATGATGTGTCGGGCCGTGCCCCTCGCACTACGGCCGTCGTCGTCACCCTGACGGCGGAGGCAGCGGGGAGAGGCATGGAATATGCCGAGGTGTTGGCCAAGGTGAAGGCCAACGTCGACCTCAAGGCCCTCGAGATCCCGGGCGTCAGGTGCAAGAGCACACGGACAGAAGGCCGACTTCTCGAGGTCCCCGGCGCCGCCAGTGGCCCCAAAGCCGACGCCCTAGCGGCTCGGCTTAGGGAGTCGCTGGATGCAGCCGACGTCCGGGTGTCCAGGCCCATTAAATGCGCAGAAGTGCGCATCACGGGCCTGGATGACTCCGTCACGGCTGAGGAGCTTAGGCTCGCCGTGGCGGAGGCCGGGGACTGCTCCCCGGACACAGTAAATCCCGGAGCTATACGCTTCGGCCTCGGTGGACAGGGGGCAGCAGTTGTCGGCTGCTAGGTGCTTTAGGTGCCTGTCGGTGGGCCACGTGGGGGTGCACTGCACGACGGAAGTGACGGCGGGTGACCGTTGCTTCCGCTGTGGCCAGGCCGGTCATAAGGCCGGCACGTGTGGCGCCCCGCTGCACTGTTTTAGGTGTGCAGCGGGAGGCAAGCCGGCCGACCACAGGGTTGGAAGCAAGGCCTGCGCCGGAGGGGAGCCAAAGCCGGGAGGCCGGCCTTCCGCCTCCAGTTCACAGCGGGATGCGGAGATGGGGGTTCCATAATGGATCCTCAACTCCGCATCCTGCAGGTGAATGTTGGCCACGGTGCCCATGCTCAGGACCTTCTGCTCCAGAGCATGGCACAGTCGCCGACCCATACACCTACCGGTTCCTCGGGCCTGCCTGGGAAACCGCGCTGGATGGATCGGCGGCACTGGTGCACAACCCTGCCGCCGGCAGCCCCCCCTCTTGCCGTCGTTGCAAGGGGACCCGGCTGCGTGGCGACCCGACACGAAAGGGGCGCGACGGGGCATAGAGGCAGGGCACTGGTGGACTGGGCCGAACGACTCGGCCTAGTCCTCCTAAATCGGGGAGCCGTGGACACGTTCGTGACCTCGAGGGCTAGCTCCATCGTGGACCTATCGTTCGCGGGCCCCTCGTTGGCGCGACGTGTTCAGGGCTGGCGCGTCGTTTTGGGGGAGGACACAAGTTCGGATCACCGATACATTCGGTTTGACGTGTCCCCCCCTGTGAGCGACGCGCCAGATGCACCGACTCCACCCGAGTCACGTTGGGCACTTAAGCGACTAGATCGGGAGCTCCTCCTGGAAGCCGCCATCGTACAGGCCTGGGCCCCTGCGCCGGACAGGCCTGTCAACGTAGACGATGAGGCGGAGTGGTTCCGGGAGGCCATGACCCGTGTCTGCGACGCGGCGATGCCTAGGGCTCCGCCCTATAATCCGAGGGGTCAGGTCTACTGGTGGTCGTCGGAGATCGCGAGGCTCAGACGGGCCTGCGTGATCACGCACCGCCGGTGGGCCCGATTCCGTAGGAGGCGTCGCCGCCCCGCAGATGCGGAGGCCCGAGAGGCGGAGTTGTACGAGGGATACAGGGAGGCCAGAGGTGCCCTCCGAGCAGAGATAAGGCGGGCCAAATAGGCGGCCCGCTGCGAACTGCTGGAGACGCTGGAGCGGGACCCTTGGGGGCGGCCCTACCTAATGGTGAGGGGAAAACTGCGCCCCAAGGCCCCGCCGTTGACCCAGTGTCTCCAGCCGGAGCTGCTCGGAGGAGTTGTTAGCTCCCTGTTCCCAGCGCGGGCGGTGGAACATGTTCCACCGCAGATGACTCTGCCTCGGTTGCCAAGGGTGCCCTACGTGGATGACGACGACGTGCCCGAGGTCACTTGGGTAGAACTAGAGCTGGCGGTGAGAAGGCTGAGAGCCAAACGCACCGCCCCGGGACCCGACGGCATTCCAGGCCGAGCGTGGGTCCTAGCTCTAGTCGACGACACTCTCGAGCCCCGACTGAGAGGGCTTCTCAGCGCATGTTTGGAGCGGGGCCAGTTTCCGAAATTGTGGAAGACGGGGAAACTGGTCCCCATCCGAAAGGAGGGGCGCCCGGCGGACTAACCGTCCGCCTACCGGCCCATAGTGTTGCTCGACGAGGTGTGCAAGCTCTTTGAAAGAGTAATTGCGAAGTGCCTCGTCGAGCACCTCTCAAGAGTGGGGCCGGACCTGGCGGATGGCCAATATGACTTCCGCCAGAGGCGCTCCACCCTAGATGCCATCATGCGCGTGAGGGCTCTGGCGGAGGATGCAGTAGCCCGGGGTGAGGTGATGTTGGCGGTGTCCCTGGACATCGCCAACGCGTTAACCACCTTGCCCTGGAGTTGCATTAGGGAGGCGCTCGTGTATCACGAAGTGCCTCTCTACCTCCACCGCATAGTCGGGGCGTATTTGACGGAGAGAGCCGTCTTCTACCCAAATGTGACCGGTCTCGGCCGGCGTGAGATGTCGTGCGGTGTTCCGCAGGGATCGGTCCTGGGGCCGCTCCTGTGGAACATCGGATACGACTGGGTGCTTCGCGGTGAGCTCGCAGACGGTGCCGCCATCACGTGCTACGCGGACGACACGCTCGTGACGGCGTGCGGAGCGACGTACCGCGAAGCGACCCTGAAGGCCACGACCGCGGTTGCCCAAGTCGTGGAGCGAATCCGGCGGCTGGGTCTCGAGGTGGCTCTGCACAAAACCGAGGCCCTGTTCTTTCATGGGCCTCGGAGCAAGCCACCTGAGGGATCCAGTCTCATCGAGGGAGGTATTCGCATCGGCATCAAGCCCCAAATGAAAAGTGATGGGACCATGGGACCTGGAGGCGAGAGCCCTTTCGCAACTGTACCAGTGGCGAAAGGAGGCGCGGGAGCAGGGACTGAACCCCGAGCATCAAGAAATCGAGGCCTTGTAGTCCCAGCTCCGCCAGGCCATCGTGGTGGAGTGGAAGGATCGACTTGGACGACCAAGCGCAGGGCACGCCGTAATAGCGGCGGTAAGGCCCATCATGGAGGATTGGCTAAAGAGGCGACACGGAAGCCTCTCGTACCGACTGACGCAGGTGATCTCCGGGAAGGGGTGCTTCGGGGACCACCTGCATCGGGTCAGGAAGGAGCCAACGCCTGAGTGTCATCACTGTGACGCGAGCGAGGACTCAGGGC
The DNA here is from genome assembly GCA_946251805.1 of Cybosia mesomella. Lineage (NCBI taxonomy): Eukaryota > Metazoa > Arthropoda > Insecta > Lepidoptera > Erebidae > Cybosia > Cybosia mesomella. The sequence continues at coordinate 2,718,017 of OX276415.1, forward strand.
TGCACACGTTGGCGAACTGCCCGGCGTGGGAGGCGCCGAGGCGTGACCTCATGGCAGCCATCGGGGTGGGAGTCCTCTCGCTCGGCAGCATGATTGCGGCAATAGTGCGGAGCGCGAGTGCGTGGGCCGCCACCACCTCCTTCTGCGAGCATGTGATGCTCGCGAAGGAGATGGCGGAGCGCGCCCGGGAGAGGTTCAGAACTCTCCCGGCCCGCCGAGCCCGCAACATGCTCGCCGCGCGTCGCAGGTGACTCAGGCGCCGGAGGTCGCTCAACGGCCTCCGTCCTCCATGAGCGCAGGCCTGGGGGTGGCAGGTGAGGCCGCCTGTCACCCCAGCAGAAGCAGGCCGGGACGTTGGGGCGACTAGCGCCCCTCCCCCAAACCGGAGCAAGACGGGGACACCATGGTTCCCAAACCCGAGGCGGCCATCTCGAAACCGGAGATGGCCCAGGGTCAGTCGGGGTGCGAGGGATATGCTCTATGGGCAACCTTACACCCCGGTGTCTGCAGACCCGAGACGGCGTGCGGTTTTAGTCGGTTCAAGCCCGACATAACCGCCCCCGCTGGCCGGCGGGGGGGTATCCGAAGGGATTTCCGCACGAAAAAAAAAAGGTATTTTTGGGGATAGTAAAGTTGCCACTTGTCGCCACAGCAAGGCGCTTGCGGTTCGCATCCAGTGTTTTGCGTCAATATACAACAAAACAACGAAGGTTAATTAAAGGTGGTGATGTAGTATCAACACAAATAATGACGCAATAATTATTATAATATTGTAATATTTTTATTTAGAAAGTCGCTCCCGTAAAAGCTTATATGAACCAAACTATGAAAAAGAGCAATAGAAGAGGGGGTCCCATATACCCATATGGCCCCCTAAACCCAGGGGGGCCATACACTAATGGGCCCACACCCATGGGGCCCCATACATATATGTAACCCATGGGGCCCGTACGCCCGTGGTCCCATTTACCTATGGGGCCCATACACCTATGGGGTGACATAGATCTGTGGCATGCCATAATTCTTTGGGGCCCCATATATATTCCCATGGGTTCCATATACCCATGGCTCCCATACACCTATGGGGTCCCATGCACCAATGAGGTCCAAATACCCATGGGCACCAGTAAGATCCGTAGAGCATCTGGGCCCAAGCAAGATGTGAGACGGCTGTCGCTCCCGTAAATGTCACAATGAACCAGGTTATGGAAAGGAGAAGTAGAAGAGCGTACCCTGGGCTCCAAACTGTAAGCTTTGGATGGAACCGGGATTGGAGCTTGGATTCATGAGGTTAGGCCCCAAAGCAAAAGCTTCATCAGCAATGAAAATATTATATAGATTTTTAGAGGCAGATAGTAGTAGTATTTGGTAGTGTTGAAGGTTAATGTCAGTTAAAATTGTGTCTCTGGTGTTCCCAATATTTAGTACCACCATTCAATTTTTTTTTTTATACCACTAAGGTGGCAGACAAGCACACGGCCCACCTGATGGGAAGCGGTTACCGCGGCCTATGGACGTGTGCACCACCAGTGGCGTCACACTCGCGCTGCCGATCCTGTAAAGGAAAGGGGATGGGAAAGGAGTTTGGGAGGCTATGGGAAAGGATTTTGGGCTCCGGCACTCTCACTCACCAAACGGAACGCAACAGTTCAAATACTGTTACTTGGCGTCGATATTCTGTGAGAGGGTGGTGCTTCCCCGGTCGAGTCAGCCCATTCATGCAGCGGTCAAAATGACTGTTGCTTGACTCTACCACTCTAACTCTAATAAACGTCTATTAGTACCAATGTCAGTCATTACAAATTCTTGCATTGAATCGACTGATGTCATAAGACATTTAATGCTATTATAATGCCGATACATTACTTAGTTTTATTATTTGTGCAATGAGTAACTACTTACTGATTTACACAAATACTTTAAAGAAAAGTGTACTATACTAGCTTTGTATTCGCAGAATTTCGAGTCTCAACTTTTTACCATTGGATTTGTACATCTGGCACATTCTCTACGATGTGGCATTTACGCTAAGTACCTACATTTAAAAATCATACGATTTCGCTGTGCATCTGCCGCACGTCCTGCCTCTAACACGTTCCGCTCGGGACTGATTGACTCTCCGAATGCGTCATATAGATAGAAAACTTAGATATTTTGAATTTTCAGGGTATAATTCAGAATTTATGTAAATTTTGATAACCGTTTTTCAGCTTCCTATCAATGACCTTCATTTTGATATCATTTTTATTTTTCTAATCTGAACACAAATCAAATAAAACAGAAATATGTTTTGGGTTAGACCAATCTTTGAGAGCAAATTCTATCGAGGAAAGTTAAAGTCGGATAACCGAAAATACCAGTTTGTATAGCCTAGAATTACATATATGATTTCCAGAATTCAGGGATTTCTCATTTTCGAAAAATCTTAATCTAAAAACACCCTTCCTCAGGGACCCTCGCCTTAATTAATGTAATATTGATCGGTGCGCAGATATACAGAGCGGTTTACCGTTATGCGAAACAGGACGTTAGGTAATGTATATAAATATAGACTCAAGGTTTAGAGTATATCCTGTTTATGATTCTTATATATAAGGTGTCACAAAATTAGGTCTCTGAGTTTGGTGAGAGGACTTGGTATCGACAAAATAATGTATTTTAAACAAAAAAAAAATATCGGGTAAAATAAAAATAAAAAACAAAAATGACTAGCAACTAGAATCTCTGCTTCGCCCGGGAATAAATACGTACAAAAATCGTATAACCCTATTGCCCCAAAACCATCTTTAAAGCGGTTTGTATATCGTGTCATCGATGCAGAACTTTTAAGTATACAAATGAACTTAAAATATTTATATAAATAGATACAGAATTGAGCTGAGCGCAGCGAAGCTCTTATACGTGGCTAAGCCGTTTGGTCGAGACTGTACTCCTCCGGAACCACAATACCGATCTTGACCAAATTTGCCATGGTGATAGGGTAGACACCGCTAAGTGTAGAGGGGGTTTTCAACTTTTCAAATACAATGTACCATTGAGGAATAATCATCGAAAAACAGTTTCACGAGCGCGCGGCCTTAGCTATGCGCGCGACCGTAGTAGCCTTATTTTTCAACTAAGAGTCCTGCTCGCTCAGCTCAATTTATTTCAGTCGCACCCTGCACTGAATTCCTAGTATAATGCACATTTTCTACCTCCGGGATAGGCAGGGGCAACATCTTTACATTTAAAAGATACGATCCTTGCATACGCTTTTTGCTTTTTCGACTTTCTCACAGACTACCACCTAAGATATACAACAAACTGCCAAAAGCTATTAAATCTTGTGAAATATAACTTATTTTTAACAAAAGAACTACAAACAATTCTATTCAATAAAGTTTATTATTTGATAGATGATTATCTTATTCACAAAAGCATTTAATTCCAAATGTTATTTAATTTCCTTTGACATAATTTTTATTTTTTTGTTTATCTGACATTGCTATTTGTTATAATTCCATTTTTATAGATTTAGATCGGAAAAAGAGAACATTTAGGACTGGACTTGAACCCGAGACCAGCCCCTTACAGGGGGAATGCTCTGAACAACTGAGCTACCTAGACACGTCCCAGATATTTGTAATTCTCCGTTATATTATATACGTCTCGGGGCGACGCTGAAGCCATCTACCGTAATTCTTGCGAACTACGGAAAAAATGTATTTTTTTTTAAAGAATATTAGTAACCGAAATTACTAGAAAGAAAGAAAGAAATGGATGATGTTACAATCATTTTTAAAGATTAGTGTAATAAAGTATAATATTATATTTGTACTTCACTCAATTTGCGGCGATAGCCCAGTGGCGTCCGTAACGGACAGCTGAGACGAGGTCTCGAGTTCGATCCCCAGTCGCCCCGGGCACACACCTCTGACTTTTCGTAGTTATGTGTGCATTAATAAATGTTAATTATTGCTCGGTTAATAATGTGCCCGGTAGATGGCAATGGGCTCGCCCCCTATTACATTGGGACCTTAACATAACTGGCGAATCGTGTGTGTGTAATACACCTCTGCCTACCCCTTCGGGGATACAGGCGTGAAGTTATGTTATGTGTTATGTTCACTCAATGTGGTAGGACGTGGAGTAGGTACAATATAACTTAATGCGAAGACCATGTAAGTGACCTCTGTTCCACAAATAAATCATTATGATTATGAGTCGCCGATTATGGGTATTGTTAATTAGTCCTTAAATAGGATTGTCTTCAAAATGTTTGACATACTTACGGACTTACACACGTACAGCAATCGGGTTTTGATGTGGCACGTCGGGAAAAAGAGAGAGGCTGGTTAGGATTGGATTACTTTGAAAATTTCGAAAACACGCACAAACACACACTCTTGAACACCCTCTCACACACACACACACACACAGACTCATAATGAATGTATATATATATACATCACAATACTGATCTTATGTATATAAGGTGTCACAAAATTAGGTCTCTGAATTTGGTGAGATGACTTGGTATCGACAAAATATGTATTTGAAACAAAAAAAAATAATATCGGGTAAAATAAAAATAAAAAATATTAAAAAATGAAAAAAAAAACACCACCAGTGACCAGTGTCACGTGACGTGACGAGCACACGTGACGCTGGTCGTGATTTGGTATCGCGGATTGGTATCGCGGATAGTATCCTCGCAGCATTCTCCGAGCGGATGTGTGGGAAATACCTAAGTCGCGACCATCGTCACGTGTGCTCGTCGCTAGTGGTGTTTTTTTTTTCATTTCTTTATTTTTATATATTTTTTATTTTACCCGATTTTTTTTTTGTTTCAATTACATATTTTGTCGATACCAAGTCATCTGACCAAATTCAGAGACCTAATTTTGTGACACCTTATATATACTCTAAAATCAGATACTGTAAGACACACGAAATAGAGAATTATTTCGTATGACGGTAACAGCAGAACACGGACTCCAGTTACAGGAATATCTAGTTTGGGAGTCAGGTTCGATTCTTTCGATTCTGGACTGTATCTCATATAGATATTAGAATATGTAAAGGATTACTGTATCAATAAATTATTATTTCCTTTATTGAATTTTAAAATATATATAAATTATATTTTAAATACTTTCTATATAAAAAATAAATATATTTAAAATATAAAAAATAGTGACCCACCGCCATCGGGTACATGGACCTAGCTACCGGGGGTTAGGGCGCCAGAGAGAGGCATCTCCTCACAATACGTGCCGTGTCGAGGAGCACTGCCTTTTGCATTAAACCCTTGAACCAACTGCCTAACGTGAGCCTCTTGGGATGTTTGATTATTATTATAGATCGAGCTATATCCGGTTTTAGTCGATACACGACATAACCGCCCCCGCTGGCCGGCGGGGGTACCCTCCGAAGAGATTTCCGCACGTAAAAAAAAAACCCTAGATTAAGGGAGAGGCGGCGATTATTATTATTATTAATTTGTACACCTACTGATTCACCGACGGGACTGTTGCAAAGGTTTCCTCTCAATTTTGGGAGTCAGACGGCCATCACGCCTGCAATTACCAAGATAAGCTAAATCAAGACACATAGTAAGAGAGCGGAAAGTACAGGTTTTGAATGCAACCGCGCCTAACGCTTTGATGATGATTATGACTTTGCCCCACCCGAGGCTCGAACCGGAAACCTAACCATATTAGTCGCATTCATTACCACTACGGTAGTCGACCTCTATCTAACTATATCGTGTAGAAGGCTAACTTTGACGTCACAACACTTGACGTAACAACTAGATAATATGCAACATTAAGTGTTATCGTCACAACTAATAAAATTTGAATACAAAGGCTTTGTGACGTCATACAGCCTAAAAATTGTGTCCTTTAACTCATTAACCGACTCCTTAAAAGAATGTCCTACTTCGCTTTAAGTTGCAACGGAAATAAAAAATTAATCTGTTCAATTTTGGAATACTTCACATATAATATGGGCCCTATCCAGATTTTCGTGACCCATACGAACCTACGACCTACGTCCTCCATGAGCGCAGGTCTGGGGGTGACAGGTGGAGCCGCCTGTCACGCTAGCAGAAGCATGCCGGAGCGGCGACGCGATGCGCGCCCCCGTTTCTTTCCGGGGCCAAGACGGGGACACCGTGGTTCTTAAAACCGAGAGGGCCATCTCGAAGCCGGGGTGCGAGGGAAATGCCTTATGGGCACCGTGGCGTCTGAAAACCCGGGACGGCTTGCGGTTTTAGTCGGTTCGAATCTGACATAGTGACGACAATCCTCTTCTGTTGAGGCCATCAAGCTGAGTGCCACCATTGTTAACATGGTACGTGTATGTAATGGTGACCCTCTTTCCTGAGACTTTACCTTCAGCTTACCATCAGGCGAGGTGAAGTCAAATTGACGTGTCCTAAATATATAAAAAAAACAATCCAATCGCGGGGCATCGGGGGGATTTCCGCACGAAAAAATAAAGGGGCCCATACCAACATAACCTGCAAGGCAGTACACCAGCTGATTGACGGATGAGACTCTGGCGCAGTCTTTCCTCCCGGGTTCAGACAGACGGCAGTCGCTCGCATGAAAGTCATATGAGCTAAATCAGAGGAAGGAAGTAAGGGAACCCTGGGCTCCGAGGTGATAGCCTTGGATGCAGCCGGGAACAACCTAGCATCAAATGATGATACAAGTATGACCTTCACTCAGACCTTTACTGGTGGTAGAAATTTGATGACACAAATTTGTCAAAAAATTCGGCCGGGTGGGTACCACCGTGCACGATTGCGAAAAACCCTCCATAGTAATCCAATTTCGGTTTGATTGCGTTCAGGGGTCATTAAGTGCATAGCCGGGCAGGGGAATTGTGGTCGCAGCACTAGTGGGACCGGCGGGTGTCACGCGGTGCTGCGCCGACAATCCTCTTCTGATGAGGCCGTCAAGCTGAGTGCCACCATTGTTAACATGGTACGTGTATGTAATGGTAACCCTCTTTCCTGAGACTTTACCTTCAGCTTACCATCAGGCGAGGTGAAGTCAAATTGACGTGCCTTAAATATAAAAAAAAGACAATTAAAAGCCAAGAACTGTGATGATGATGATGCCTCCGACCGATTTCGGCCATGGCGACCACTTCGACTCCTAGTCGGCTCGGCGCTGATGCGCTCGAAGATGGGTAACATAGCCGATCTCCGCGGTGAACTCTCGTGTACACTGAGGGCACGTGAGAACACCACCTACATGCATACTTACAGTCAATAACTGCTAAGTATACTACAAGACTGGCTGTAAGAGTTCCTTATGTACAACTAGTAAAACAGTATAGCATTTTAACATTGCAATCTAGACGTCTACTTCTGGACGTCATGATGCTGCATGGTATATGTAACAACAGATATGATTGCCTTGAAATCAACAATCAGTTGTGTTATATTGTGCCTAGAACTGTTCATCGACGAACGGTGCGTGTGCCCCAATTGTTTTACACGGGAACTTGCAAAACTAACGCAGGGATCCGCGCACCTTTTTTTTTTTTTTTTTTTTTCGTGCGGAAATCCCCTCGGATACCCCCCCGCCGGCCAGCGGGGGCGGTTATGTCGGGCTCGAAACGACTAAAACCGCACGCCGTCTTGGGTCTGCAGACGCCGGGGTGCAAGGTTGCCCATAGAGCATATCCCTCGCACCCCGACTGACCCTGGGCCATCTCCGGTTTCGAGATGGCCCCCTCGGGTTTGGGAACCACGGTGTCCCCGTCTTGCCCCGGTTTGGGGGAGGGGCGCTAGTCGCCCCACCGTCCCAAGGGATCCGCGCACCTATTCGTATTCTCGTTGAAACCTATAACACACATTTTAATGAAATTGACATCTTCGCATTTTCCAGCGAACAATTTAAAAGTCGTGTCATTGAGCTCTTGTCAGCTTTGTAACTAATTAAAACTACCTTATTACTTTATTAGTTTCTGAGATGGGTCCAAGAAAATTTGTTATTAATTTGTTATTAACTTGTTATGATTTTCATATTTCACTTAATCTTCTGTTATTATGAGATCATGACTACAACTTGGCTTGAGTTCCTTTCCGTGAACAATAGTGTGGGTTATATGTTCACCAATCTGTTAAATTACCTATAATTTGTTAACTATTTTAGCATGTAACTGTTTTTTGTCCCAATAAAAAAAAAAAAAAATTAAGAACTAAAAATTTGGTAAGTACCGTAACCACAACTTGACCAGCAAAAATACGTAACTTTTGTGCTGTCATACAGATGACATTAAAAAAGCGGCCAAGTGCGTGTCGGACTCGCCCATGAAGTGTTCCGTAGCAGCAATAGTAACATAATAATGTTTTTTTTAAATTATGATATTTGTGTCGATTGAATGAAAGGTAAATTGCGGTTTACGATTTATGATGTATTAAAAAAACTACTTACTAGATCTCGTTCAAACCAATTATCGTTGGAAGTTTACATGGTACATCATATATTTTTTTTAGTCTTCTCATTTTCTTATTTTAGAAGTTACAGGGGGGGGGGACAAACATTTTACCAGTTTGGAAGTGTCTCTCTTGCAAACTATTCAGTTTAGAAAAAAATTATATTTGAAGCCTCAATATCATTTTTGAAGACCTATCCATAGATACCACACACGTATGGGTTCGATGAAAAATTTTTTTTTGGGTTTCAGTTCTAAGTATGGGGAGCCCCCAAAATTTTATGTATTTTTCAATTTTTGTGTGAATTATTGTAATATAATATTTGTGATCTTAATGCGGTTCACAGAATTTTTCAACAGCATAGTTCTTATAGTTTCGGAGAAAAGTGGCTGTGACATACGGACGGACAGACAGACAGACATGACGAATCTATAAGGGTTCCGTTTTTTGCCATTTGGCAACGGAACCCTAAAAAGGGTGCTCTATGCTTATAAAAATAGGTTTCAAAGTTTATTAACTCATTTTTCTGGTTTCTGCGTCTTGTTCCAAATTCGAATATGAAAATTCATTCCCACCTCACCCAGGAACCGTGACACAATTTTTATTCTAAATAGTTTGTCTAGTATACAAGTCAGGCGGCCAAGATCCGCCGGTAACCCTGGCGTTATCCTTTAGATGGCTTACTCGGGGTGCCCGGCAACGGACACTTGGGGAGGACACCGTGCGGTTTTAGTCGAGACACGACATAACCACCCCCGCTGGCCGGCGGGGGGTATCTGAAGGGATCTTCGCACGTAAAAAAAAAAAAGTATACAAGTCAATGTATATATCCATGATTCATTTTTTTTTCGTATAAATACATGTTTTTGTCTTATAAAATCTAGTACAATGTCCCACAAAACCGTACAAACGGTTTGACTGTGGGATCCCTGTCTTTCCCATTGGGGTAGGCTGGGTTAACATCTCTCCACTTGACACGATCCTTTTTAGGGATTTTCTTTAGAAAAGCCCTATTGCTATCGAGTTGTCGTCGTCGTTGCCAATTTTCTGTCACGGTTTTGGGTATGAAGGAGATAAGCTATCGAGTTGCTGTTTTCGGTAAAAGATTCGTGCTGGGGTGAACCATTGCTATATAAAGAAAAAATCGCAAAAAAATAGCAAAAAAAAAAAATGCAAAATCGAAAATCCCTTGTATTCGGCTGAGCTCGTCTCAGGAATTCAACTTATTTTTTTTTAGCGTGTGGAAGCCCCCACGGGCTTCACCCCATCGATGCCGACGATGGGGTGGGCGTGTCGGAATCGGACCACCTAAAACCACACGGTGTCCTCCCCAGGTATCCATTGCCAGGCACCCCAGGTAAGCCCTCGAAAGGATAACCCCAGGGTAACCGGCGAATTTGGCCGCCACCGCGGCCTCGCCTGGTGGGTCGGGTTTTATCCCGCGTCAGTGAGTTGGCAGGCACGACACGCTTCCACCACGGCCTGCTTCTGTAAGGACGGTGAGTCGGCCCACTGCCGTCCTCAGGCCCCGATCATAGAGGTCGGTAGTCCCGGGCGTAGATGAGTCTCGAATGCGGAAATCGGGGGGCAGGGTTCTCTCCCGCTCCCTCTCCGCCGTCTCTTCTTGCCACGATCTTGGCATACGCCTTTCGATTCTTCTACTTTCATAATTTTTTTCATAAATGGTTGCCGTTTGCTGGTACTTTAGTACTCATCTCCCACCGAGCCTTTTCCCAAATCGGAGTCGCTTTTTCAGTCTAACTTGGCGGCCGAACTTATTATTATTTTATTTTTTTTATAATTAGGACACGTCAATTTGACTTCACCTTGCCTGTGTTGGTAAGCTGAAGGTAAAGTCTCAGGAAAGAGATTTTTCGTGATGCGACTACCATTTAACCTGTACAACCAACTGGCGCTATCAAAGTTCTGTACCTGTCTATACCAGTTGTTGTTACTGGCTCTAACTACCCATAATGACTGCTATGGATGTTCGTATGGCAACTGGAACCGACGGCTTAACTTGCTATCCGACCTGTCACCCCAGCAGAAGCAGGCCGGGACGGTGGGGCGACTAGCGCCCCTCCCCCAAACCGGGGCAAGACGGGGACACCGTGGTTCCTAAACCCGAGGGGGCCATCTCGAAACCGGATATGGCCAGGGTCAGTCGGGGTGCGAGGGATATGCTCTATGGGCAACCTTACACCCAAGCGTCTGTAGACCCGAGACGGCGTGCGGTTTTAGTCGGTTCAAGCCCGACATAACCGCCCCCGCTGGCACGCGGGGGGGTATCCGAAGGGATTTCCGCACGATAAAAAAAATAAAAAAAAAAATAAAAGGTACGTCCCATCATGCGAGGGATATGCTCTATGGGCGGGCAACCTTACACGCCGGAGTCTGAAGACGCGAGACGGTGTGCGGTTTTAATCGGTTCAAGCCCGACATAACCTCCTCCACTGACTGGCGGGGGGAACCAGAGGGGACTTACGCATGGAAAAAAAATGTACTTTCCATCCTAAAACTGATCTATTTAGTATTACTTAACTTAATTTACTCGCTTACCAAGCGCACTAGTAATCTAGATAAGCATCTTACCTCAGGTGGACAGTGTGCTTATCCGCTACCTTAGTAGTGTAAAAGTCACATGATCATTGTGTTTGTCATGCGTAACTGTATATAGAATAATTGTTTAAGATACCGTTTACATTACACGTACGGACGCTGGGCTTGGCATACGAACACCATGTCTTTGAACATGTGACATTTAATAAAATGCGGTGCGGAAATCCCCTCGGTTAGCCCCCCCCCCCCCTCCCGCTGGCCATCGGGGGCGGTTATGTCGGGCTTGAATCGACTAAATCCACACGCCGTCTCGGGTCTTCAGACGCCGGAGTGTAAGGTTGCCTATAAGGCTTTTCCCTCGCCCTCGCAACCCGACTGACCGTGGGCCATCTCCGGTTTTGAGATTTGGGAACCCCTTGGGTTTGGGAACTACGGTGTCCCCGTCTTGCCCCGGTCTGGGGGAGAGGCGCTAGTCACCCCGGCGTCCCGGCCTGCTTCTGCTGGAGTGACAGGCGGCCTCACCTGCCACCCCCAGGCCCGCGCTCATGGAGGATGGAGGTCGTTAAGCGAAATCGGTACCCTGGTAAACAACGGACGAGGTTCTAGTGCAGGCTAAAGTTTACACTTTGGGTTGGGAAGTCAGATGGTAGTAAAAATCAATCACTCCAAAGCATAAATTTGGCAAATCTTGGTGGACTATGATGATTATAGTCACGCCTCTTTCCCACGGGGGTAGATAGAGACAATATCTTCCCACTTGCTATGATACGAAGGCTTCGAGAGTAGAAACGGGAAAAACAAATGATGATAATAAAGGAATTAAATTTAAAAAAATGTGCCCGATAGATGCCAATAGGCTCGCCCCCTTTTACATTGGGACCTTAACAATAACTGGCGAATCGTGAGCGTGTAATACACCTCTGCTTTCCCCTTCGGGGATACAGGCGTGAAGTTATGTTATGTGTATTGTGTTATGTAAATCAAAAGGAAGGCCATAATGACTTACAGATGCTCAAATTGGCTATTAATTGATAGTTATTTTTTGGATTGTTCTACGTTGAAAATTATAATCAATTACTTACATCACTGTTTTGTTTGATTAATTGATCATAAGAGTGAGAGTTTGGCGGTACTAATTCCCATACTAACGAGGTTTAAGAGCACTTTCTCTCGATTTTATACAGTTTTTGTGGGAGAGACTGCCGTCTGATCTCCCAACCATGAGACTGTGGCGATACCACATATACCCAGCGCCATCTAGCGACAAAAAGTTGAACTACTTCGATACTATACTACGTCACTACCAATCCTGAATCACGAAAGTGAAGTTCGCGCGCTGGTATAATCATATATACAACATTCCAACGAAAACCGTTGAGCCGCGGCCCGCCAGGCGTGAACACCTTTCCTGGCCGGTGGACCCTTCCTTTGTGTTGGAAGAACATCACACCCTGTTCCTCCACAAGACTAAAGCCTGCGTCAGTACCTCGTTCGTCAATCAACAGGTACACTAGCTTACAGATGAGGTTGGAGGTTCCGCATACACATCTTAACAACTACGTTAGTAGTGGTAGAGTCAAGCAACAGTCATTTTGGCCGTTGCATGAATGGGCCGACTCGACCGGGGAAGCACCACCCTCTGACAGAATATCGACGCCAAGTAACTGTATTTGAACTGTTGCGTTCCGTTTGGTGAGTGAGAGTGCCGGAGCCCAAACTCCTTTCCCATCCCCTCCCAAACTCCTCTCCCATCCCCTTCCAAACTCCTTTCCCATCCCCTTTCCTTTACAGGGTCGGCAGCGCGAGTGTGACGCCACTAGTGTTGCACACGTCCATAGGCCGCGGTAACCGCTTCCCATCTGGTGGGCCGTATGCTTGTCTGCCACCTTAGTGGTATAAAAAAAAAACGTACACTTTAACCGACTAGAAAAAGCCTTAGATCCCTAATCCGACGGTATATACTTTTTACAAGCCCCTTACATCCGTTTTATGGTCGTTAGTTTATCGGAGCTTGAGTAAAAAACTCGTGTAAGCACTCTCATCTTGCATAAGTTCATAGTCTTCAAGCACATACCAGTATTTTATTCTGAAGTTGACGCACATGCAAACTGCGCGCTTTATGATGCGACCTACTTCGGACTTACGTCAAACAATGAACGTAAAGGAATCACAATTTCATTTAGAAATGTATTTATTACAGTTACGGTTTCACTTGCATGTGATAGAATAAAATGAAAAATGTTTAGCAGAAAATTAAGGACAGGTATTTCAAGGTGTTAGTACTGTGGAGTCTGGGGTTTGACTTCACAGCTTCTTGTCGATAACTAGTGATATTTAAATTATAAGACAAGGATTTTATATGATTAATATATTTATTCTTAACTAGCTGACCCGGCAGACTTCGTACTGCCTCAATCGATAGCAACTTCCATATTTATTCACCTTTTAAACCTTCTCTGGACCTCCACAAATAATTCAAGACCAAAATTAGCCAAATCGGTCCAGCCGTTCTTGAGTTTTAGCGAGACTAACGAACAGCAATTCATTTTTATATATAAAAGATATATCTATTCTTAACTAGCTGACCCGGCAGACTTCGTACTGCCTCAATCGATAGCAACTTCCATATTTATTCACCTTTTAAACCTTCTCTGGACCTCCACAAATAATTCAAGACCAAAATTAGCCAAATCGGTCCAGCCGTTCTCGAGTTTTAGCGAGACTAACGAACAGCAATTCATTTTTATATATAAAAGATATATCTATTCTTAACTAGCTGACCCGGCAGACTTCGTACTGCCTCAATCGATAGCAACTTCCATATTTATTCACCTTTTAAACCTTCCGAGTTTTAGCGAGACTAACGAACAGCAATTCATTTTTATATATAAAAGATATATCTATTCTTAACTAGCTGACCCGGCAGACTTCGTACTGCCTCAATCGATAGCAACTTCCATATTTATTCACCTTTTAAACCTTCTCTGGACTTCCACAAATAATTCAAGACCAAAATTAGCCAAATCGGTCCAGCCGTTCTCGAGTTTTAGCGAGACTAACGAACAGCAATTCATTTTTATATATAAAGAAGAAAGATTATAACTCTACTGAACGTGTTTTTATGGGATTTACGCGAGGTTCTTTATATTTACTGAAACGAACAAGAGGGTCACGAACTCTGCTCAGTGATTCAGCCTAATACACTTTTCACTTCTTGATATTCTCTTCCGGCGGGTCAAGGACGGAGCCTCTGGTCACCCACTCACTCGATCTGTCCGCAAACCTTTTGTTTTTTCCTATGCTCTTAATTCAAATTGATTTATACATTTTTATTTTAATAACGCTGACGCATGATGGCCAGGCAACTAACTATAGTGTTCAAAGGAGTCCGAACACTACAGTACAATAGTATATAGAGCTGTTTTAAATCGGAGAGCGTTTAACGATTTCCGTCCTCCATGAACGTGGGTTTGAGGACGAAGGGACGGGCTACCCGTCGCCCTAGCAGAAGCAGGTCCAAGATGGTGACGCGTCGTGTTCCACGCGCGTCTTTTTAACGGAGGGGGGGCAAAGTCCCGTGCACTCCCCGTGAGGGTAGTTCATCATCAGTAGCTAATTCCTAGCGGGGTTCCTGGGGAATTCCTTTTGTGGATATCTCCACATTTGGTTCCCAAACCCGAGGGGGCGATCTCGTAACCGGAGATGGACCAGGGTCAGTCGGGGTGCGAGGGATATGCTCTATGGGCAACCTTACACCCCGACGTCTGTAGACCCGAGACGGCGTGCGGTTTTAGTCGGTTCAGGCCCGACATAACCACCCCCACTGGCCGGGGGGGGGGGAATAACGTACCGTAGCGGGACACTGCGTGGTTTTAGTTCGGTTCGATTCCAAAAATAGCAAATAGCATATAACTTGTAATCGGAACGCTTTATATCTCTAAAAAGTCTTTTATTTAATGGCAAAACTGAAACGTATCAACCAGAAAACGTAATCCAGAGTTGAAGTCCATCACTGAGAGGCGGCTGCAAGGAATAACGGCACAGACTTCCGCCGGCGACTGTACCTGGTCCTCTAGTTTTCCGACTTGGAGTGGTTAGCTTTGCCTTCCTGCTTCCATGCACAGGGCCGTGCACATTTATGAGCTCGCTGCCGGTATCTATAATGATACACGCAAAGCCAATCGGGTGATTCCGGGGTACGGCTCCTTGACCTAAAACGCGAAGAACGTCGAAAGCGGTTCCCAAAACGTCTCTCACTCGATCTTGACCCTGAACGTTCGATGTTGTCCAGTCGAACATTAATCTTCGCTATTTCGGCAGCGATACTCGATACATTCAACTGCGTATTCGTAGGCTCCCGGTTCGACGCAGTTGGTGAAATTTCGGACACGTGGTTGCTTCTCGTGGCCTCAGCCACATTATCTGCTATCATTGCCAAATTGTCTAAGTCTTTTGTCTCTGACACGGCCAGCACGGCGCGAACTGTTGACGGTAAATGACCTTGCCAAAGCACTCTCAGTGTGTCATCGGGGATCTTGTCTCGGGCCAGATCTCTCATTCGACGGAGGAGTTGTGAGGGTTTCTGATCCCCCAATTCCATCTCCCCTATAAGTTTCTCTATCTGTCTATTTTTTGAGTCTTCGAACAACACGAGCAACTTATTTTTCAATGCTTGGGATTTACCTGATTCTGGCGGTTTGGTTAAGAAATCGGTAATTTGTATGATGACTTCTTTCGGTAATTTCGAAACTACCAAATCAAATTTGCTGTCATCACCCATCTTCTGCGGCGTCAGAATAGCTTCGACGCGAATAAACCATACGCGAGGTTGGTCCATCCAGAAGTCTGGAATACGCGACGACAATGATATGGCCATGACCTCCGCCGGCGTAATGGCGTAATGCTCGAATCAGTGCTCATTTTTTACAAGTTCACAATTCACACTCGCGACACTAGGTATTACTGCTCTGGGGTGTGTGTTGGGTAACCTCCTCGAGTGTCGCTCCGAATCCGATCCCGCTGCAGTCCGGGGGGAACGGAATCGGAGCGGCCGGTACACCCTGGGCGGCGGTTAATGGCTTCCCCTTCACCCCTTCATAGGGTTGGCATTGATCATCGGCCAATACCCAACGTGGCGGGAACACATCGCTCTCCGTACTCCTCTGCTTTCAGAGGAGACAGGATGAGCGATGCTGTTAGTGGTGAGATGGCCCAGGGTCAGCCGGGGTGCGAGGGATATGCTCTATGGGTAACCTTACACCCCGGCGTCTGAAGACCCGAGACGGGTGCGGTTTTAGTCGGTGCAAGCCCGACATAACCGCCCCCGCTGGCCGGCGGGGGGGTATCCGAAGGGATTTCCGCACGATAAAAAAAAAAAAAGGTATTACTGCTCTTTGTCGGGGTCACCAATTGTTGGGGTTGTACGAACGATAAAATAAAATGTCGTTAGTGGATGAAAACAAGGTATATTTCTTGAGTACAGACTGTCTTTTACCGTATCTTACAATGTACTGAGCTCATCAATCCGTGGTGGGGAATAGTGCGGGTGACACCGTGCACCTACATAACTATGTATATACAGAGTACACAATTATGTATGTGTGTGTGTCCCCACACACGTCATCGTTAGCCCCTGTGATGAGGTGGTACCCGTGGGAGTTTCTACACATAAAGGCCTTCGGCGCCCAGACCGGTTGGTCTGAGCCCCTGCCAGCTGACTATGATGATAATTGCTTGATTAACTCCTATAACAACCAAGCTGAATTGTTAATATGGTTGACGGCCTCTGTGGCGTAGCGGTAGTGCATTCGACTGTTACGACAGGAGGCGCGGGTTCGATTCCCGCTCAGTGCAAATAATTGTATGCATGAATATGTTTATTTGCATTGGTCTGGGTGTTCTCATGTATAGTATTTCATTTCATTTCATTTATTCATTAACAATTTGTTACAATTGTGTCTGAAGTACAAAGTATTAATAATATAAAACACAGTAAATTATTGTAGATTAAAAAATTACAAAATCTGCGTACCTATTCAGATCACAAATTACATCAATATAGTCAAGAAATATGTATGTATGTATGTATTTACAAAAAAAAGTATATAAGTATGTTTATCCGCATTCTGGAACCCATAACACAAGCTAGTTAACCCATGCTTACTGTGGGTCTACAAAGCGCTGTGTAAAATGTCGTCGAATATTTTTTTTGTTGTGTTTAGGAGTTTAGGGGACCACTCTCAACTCACTAGTCAATCTCACTTTCCAGCTGGTACATACACTTGCCGATTAACAGACGAGGGTCTGACGCAGTCTTTCCTCTAGGGTTTGGTGGTGCTAACGGCTGTCGCTCGGCTTCAGACAAACCAGGAATAGAAGAACGGACCACAGGGACCTTAACACGTTGCATTAACAAGGCAAGGCAAGGCAATAAAAGGCAGTTTCGGGCAGCAGGTTCCTGCGATGATGATGATGTTGAACCAAGCTGATGATTCTTTAACTATGGGCCATAATCTTGACAAGAGTACATTGATTGAGATGCACAAAACGTATTTTTGGGCGTTTTTAGGGTTCCGTTGCTAAATGGCAAAAAATGGAACCCTTATAGATTCGTCATGTCTGTCTGGCTGTCCGTCCGTATGTCACAGCCACTTTTTTCCGAAACTATAAGAACTATGCTGTTGAAACTTTGTTAGTAGATGAATTCTGTGAACCGCATTAAGATTTGCATACAAAAATAAAATAATTTTTAGGGGTTCCCATACTTAGGACTGAAACTCAAAATTTTGCTGCTACGGAAACCTTAATGGGCGAGTCCAACTCGCACTTGGCCGCTTTTTGGTGATCAACCAATCATATATATATGTTAACGGAAATGTAAGTAATCCGTCATTGTTACAATGTCTAGGAAATGTATGTAATTCCTAAAATCGCACGGAAATGTATAAAATAAATTATATTAGACACATTTCCTAACAAATCTATACATTGCCTAAATAGCAATCGGAAATGTAAATATTTGAGATATCAATGGGTTGTTGTTCAAAATGGCTACCGAATCACGCATCATGTTTATGAAAGAGCGATTTTATAGTACTTTAGCATCATTAAGAACGTTAACAAACGCTTAGATGAAGCCGCGGGAGCGAGCGAAGCGAGCTCGTGGACTCCGCGCGCCCCGACACGGATAGATATAGGTTAGAAGATCACATTCGTGATAGGTCACTTGTGATAATCATTTTAACGTGTTTTATTACAGAAAGCATTATTTTTATACATTTCCTAATACGATATTGAAATTATATACAATTCCTAGGAATTGTGCACATTTCCTAGGACATTTATGAATTAAATAGTTTTTGAAACAATATTTTATACATTTCCTAAATAGCTACGGAATTATATAAATTTCCTAGGATTTGTTATCAATTCCTAGACTTCATACATTTCCGGTAACATATATAAAACTGATCACGAGCTCAACGGGGCTCGCGTAATTGGTTCATCAGTCTTTTTATTGGTTTTTGGTTGGCCAGGTAGTGCATATGCGTGAAACTTTTGACTTTTGTTCAAGATTTTTGCCTCAGCTATACACAGAGTGAATATAAATCAACGACACCCAAATCTCGTCAAATGTTTCAAACATTACGCCATCGCCGTCTTAAGCTAATATGAAAAAAAACCTTGGCTTTTTCATTAACCGCCTTATTCAATACGTACGTATGTATGTATTCATGTCTGCCATTAAGAAAGCACTATAATATCAACTTTCCTACAGTATTTTTTGCTTGACAACTCATGCGGTAAGACAAAAAATAAAACAGGCCAAGATCAAGGTGAGTAACACTAGTGACTTGCGCAGGAGTTCATTATGAAAATAAAATACTTAAATACATACATACATAACATCACGCCTGTATCCCCGAAGGGGTAGGCAGAGGTGTATTACACACCCACGATTCGCCAGTTATGTTAAGGTTCCAATGTAATAGGGAGCGAGCCTATTGCCATCTAACGGGCACGTTATTAAGCGAGCGATAATTAACATTTATTAATGCACACATAACTACGAAAAGTCAGAGGTGTGTGCCCGGGGCTACTGGGGATCGAACTCGAGACCTCGTCTCAGCAGTCCGTTACGTACGCCACTATCGCCCTAACTACTTACTACTAACCTAACTACTACTAACTTAAATTACTAAAATAGGTACTGGGGCTGTCGCCAGTGCGTGAGCCGCAGCCATCTCCTTCTGCGAGCATGTAATGCTCGCGAAGGAGATGGCGGAGCGCGCCCGGGAGAGATTTAGAACTCTCCGGCCCGCCGAGCCCGCAACATGCTCGCCGCGCGTCGGAGGCGACTCAGGCGCCGGACGTCGCTTAATGACCTCCGTGCTCCATGAGCACAGGCCTGGGGATGGCAGGTGAGGCCGCCTGTCACCCCAGCAGAAGCAAGCCGGGACGGCGGCAGGGCGACTAGCGCCCCTTCCCCAAACCGGGGCAAGACGGGGACACCGTGGTTCCCAAACCAGGTCAGTCGGGGAACAAGGGATATGCTCTATGGGCAAACTTTACACCCCGGCGTCTTAAGACCCGAGACGACGTGCGGTTTTAGTCGGTTCAAGCCCGACAAAAACCGCTCCCGCTAGCCGGCGGGGTGGTATCCGAAGGGATTACCGCACGAAAAAAAAAGGTACTGTACGTCATTTGTCGGGTGTTCGATAAAGCATCTTTAAATCAAAAGTGGTTAGCATTTACCTGGACTACCAAAAAAAAATATTCTGGCAGACGGGCATCCTACTAGTGTCTGCCTCTTTAGAGATATATACATATACTCGTGTCCTGAAGGAATAGATTGAACTCACCCACATTTTGCCAACTACGTTTTACGGGCCAAAGTAGGACGCAAGCCTATTGCCGTCAAATCTATATTTTTTAATGGGTTGTTTGCCTGTCAGATGGAAACCACCCTATTTCTTGTACTACACCTACGAGAATAGATGGCGTGACTAGTCATCAGCATCATAGCGTGGTTTTCGATTTAAGAGGTAGGCAGTAGTACTATTTGATAGTTTTGAAAGTATATGTAAGTTGGTACGCTGGTAGGTATTGTTCCCAATATTCAGTATTATAACATTACCACCACCATTTAATATGTGTCTATTAGTACCAGTGTCGATCATTATAAATTCTTTTATTGCATTGACTAATGTCATAAGACATTTGATGGTATTATAATGATTCCGTTTCAATATTTATGCAACGAGTATTTATTATTTGAAGGCCGGAGCCGCTTTTTTCTTCTGTTCCTTTAGATTTCAGTCATGTGGCTTTTATATGAGCGACTGCCTTTTAACCTTCCAATTCCTGAGAGGAAAACCTGCGCCAGAGCCTCACCCGTCAATCAGCAGGCGTACCAGCGTGCAGGTCAGCTTGACTTGGCTCGATGAGCTTGGTGGGGCCTCTTGCACCGCATGGGGAGGTCTTTGTATTCTACTACTATTTTTTGATAATGACAAACAGACAGACAGTCACAAATGTGTATCGATAGTAAGGTCGGATTAAAACAAGTTCTGAGAAGCTTACGTCATATTACGGCTCCAGTTTATTTTTTTAATACTTTTTTCGTCAAAAATATACTGCGCAGTGCAGACATGGAGATGTAATATTTGTATTTTGTCTTTAATGGTTCTGTACATTTTCTTTCTGTTGTCTTCAATCCTGTGAAATACTGATCCCGTTACCGCGAAGCTATAGTCTATTTTCTATTCTTTAGAAAATAGACTATAATCTATCTCTATGCCAAGTTTCATACAGATTCATTCAGCCGTTCTGGCGTCATTGAGTAACAATCATCGATCCATCCAGATAAGTGAAATATAATTAATACAAAATTTAACACCCTTCTTTAAAAAAGTTGATATTATTTTTATTTCGAAATAATATTCCAGCAGACCATCAGGTAAACTGAAGAGGCCTTCTTCCTCACTTCCCTGAAAAGCCACCTGTCCTGTCCTGTTTCTGTCCATCTTAGAACTAATTCGCATCTGGTCCATCAACTCCCCCATGAGTGATTTTTAAAGAGGTATTTGTTGGCATTTAGAGACACCGTTTTTATTCCATGCTGGTCAAGGTTACGTCTTAATACTATTAAGGTGCAAAAAAATTTAAAATATAAAATTTTTGAATATTTACAAAAGGTGAATTTTATTATTTTGCGCCCGCGCACCTCTTTCCTTGTCTGACACCCTCTTGAACTGTGAGATTCCGCAGTAAGTATCATTCTATTGTTATTCTAAACTGCCTGTCTATTTGAAGTCTTTAATACCTTCTAAGATTTAGATTGCCAAGACGCAATATTTTAAACGATTCAGTAAACAACCTATACTAGGTATTGTAAAATTGTAAATAAGTTGTGTTGTTCATTGTATTGGAACCTAATTAAAAAAACACTTGAGTTATGTTAAATGAACGATTGTGAACATAAAAAAAATATTTTTTGGAATTCGTGTCTGTTTGTCCGTTCGTTCGCGATGGACGCAAAAACTATTTATTTTTTTATATAGGACACGTCAATTTGACTTCACCTCGCCTGATGGTAAGCTGAAGGTAAAGTCTCAGGAAAGAGGGTCACCATTACATACACGTACCAGGTACTGAACGAATTTTGATGCGGATTTTTCCATGAGAAAGGTCAGACTTAAAATCTGCCGTATGTGTGCCATTGGTTAATTAGCATCGGAGATATGACCAAAAAACTATAACCAACCTCCGTGCGGGCGGAGCCGCGGGCATCAACTAGTTAAAAAATAAATTTCACTAAAAACTTATAAAAGTGAAGTCTAGAGAAATGATCTCTAATATATTTTAAAGATGTAGTTTTAGACCTCAGATGGTCACACCTGCCTGACGCGCGTTTTTTTCGCGTTCTTTTTATTCGCCATTGCTTTTTTTTTACTTTTTTAAAACCTCGTCCGCACTGACTCATTCGTTTATGGCCAGGCTTTCTTGACAGTGTCGTTACGTAATCGTAAAAAAATGTTTAATTCAGTAATTATAATTTGACGTGTCGAACTATTTTGTTTTATTACCTGTGCCTCCGGTGAGTGTTCTTTGTACTTATATATTTTTTATTACTCTATTTCTTAGAACCGTTTTAGAAGACTTGTTTCTTAATTATTTTTTGGCTCGTCGGCTGTGTTACATCCGCGATTTACCTTAGACTCATTTTTATTCAAAGGCATTTGAATTTTTTGTCATTAGAAACTTTAATAGTTACCTGTTTATTTATTTATTTTATGTTTATTCTTTTTGTACACATAAGAAAATTATAATAACATAAATATTAAAAAAAGATGTACAAAGGCGAGCTTAAGTCAATATGAGTTCTCTCCCAGCAATACTTATTTTTATTTAAAGAAATGCAAAAATTTTCGAATTACAGATTTTTTACTGACAATCACTCACAATTATTTAATTAATATTTGACTCAAAACAACCCTAAACTTAATCTAGATATGAAAATATTTTATTTTATTTTCGAACCACACATTTCTTACTGACAATTACTCACAATTATTTAATTAATATTCGACTCAGAAGAACCAAAAACTTCATCTAGATATCAAAATATTTTATTTTATTTTCGAAATACAAATTTTTACTGACAACAACCCTAAACTTCATCTAGATATCAAAATATTTTATTTTATTGTTGAAATACAAATTTTTACTGACAATTTTCTCACAATTATTTAATTAATATTTGACTCACAACAACCCTAAACTTCATCTAGATATCAAAATATTTTATTTTCTTGTTGAAATACAAATTTTTACTGACAATTTTCTCACAATTATTTAATTAATATTTGACTCACAACAACCCTAAACTTCATCTAGATATCAAAATATTTTATTTTATAGTTGAAAACGTAGCGTGCTCGATGATGATTGTTTTTGTTTGATTTTGTACTTTTTATTAGTTCGATCTTCCATTGAAGCATGCTATTTAGTTATTTTTTAACTGTTATCTTCTTTCTTCTTCATCTTCTTCTTATATATAAAAATGAAATGCTGTTCGTTAGTCTCGCTAAAACTCGAGAACGGCTGGACCGATTAGGCTAATTTTGGTCTTGAATTATTTGTGAAGGTCCAGAGAAGGTTTAAAAGGTGCTATCGATTGAGGCAGTACGAAGTCTGCCGGGTCAGCTAGTTTGTAATAGATTTTTAGTTTAACAAAATAAACAGTTTCAGTTATTTTATTGTCGTTCGACCTTGTTCAGTGCGCAAAATTTCAAAATAATCTAACGTTTTGAAGTGCTCCAAAGAATCCAGTTCTCAGATTCCGGTACCTTTTTTTTCGTGCAGAAATTGCCTTGGTTACCCCCCCGCCGGTCAGCGGGGGCGGTTATGTCGGGCTTGAACCGGCTAAAACCACACGCCGTCTCGTGTCCCATAGAGCATATCCCTCGCACCCCGACTGACCCTGGGCCATCTCCGGTTACGAGATGGCCCCCTCGGGTTTGGGAACCAAATGTGGAGATATCCACAAAAGGAATTCCCCAGGAACCCCGCCAGGAATTAGCTGCTGATCATTAGAGATGAAAAAAGTGTGTGTGTACTTGTGTACTGGATAAATGAAAAGCAGTCAGAACAGAACGCAGCCATTATGGCAAAATATTTGAAAACGTTCCATTACAAATAAATATTAGGTCGTTACATATGAAATTGCCGTTTTTTTTGAAGAAATTGGAGGATACCTACCCAATTTTCAGTACTAACATTTTTGTATTTTTTTTAGGAATGACAAATCCAAATTTTATGATCTTTTTTCTGTATAATGAGACAACATTAAGCTAACCAACAGCAACTTTTATTACATTTTTGAAGAGTGACAGCTGTTATAGTAAAAGTAGTTAAAGTAATACGAAATTTATCATCAAAATGGATAGCATTTAGGAAGTACTGTTTTTGAAGATCGAATTAATTTATCAAGCGGCCAATAAAAACAAAATTTAATACAGAGTTGTAATTGAAATCAACTTTCAAACAAAATATAAATAATGGAAATAGCTATTAAATTACAGGAATAACGAACTCATGAATTTGTAAGAAAATTTCGGCAATTTCATAGGTAAAGACCTATTATATGATATGATACTCCTTTGTGAATGTGATTACGTTTGACTCTTTTGATAGTACTTTTCATTATAAAAAAAACAATGACAGAATGTCATCGATATCAGTTGTCATTGTTTGTTTATTTCGTACGTATAATATTTAATAATTGAATCAAAAACTAGTTAAGTTATTTAATTAATCAAAAACGGTTACGTGGTTAATTTGTATGCAGTAGAAGTGGGAGCGAGAGGTATACCAGCAAAATCTCTCTATAACCTACATAAAGATCTAGGCCTATCGAGAGCTACAATAAGCTCATTACTAGGACGAATGTCTAAAGCGGCACTAGTAGGTTCGTATCAAATTTGGTTAGGCAGGGAGGGGAACTTGGGTAGTGAAGGTGAGTGTTGATGTACATCAACAAAAGGGGCCCCTTCTAAACCTACACTTGGGTCGCAAGTCCCAGGCACTGTCCCGAGTTCCCAACTCAGCAACGCGATGGACCCGGCACCCGCACGAAGAATCCATGGATTGATAAGAATATCGGTCTCATTAACTAGTTATCAATAATTTTCAGTTTTTTCAGATATTTTCCTTTGTATATGCCTCCTCATATTCTACCTTGATGACAAATATCAAGTTTCTAGATCATCTGGAAATGGGTTAGGTTTTAGGGTGTCGGTTTTTCGATGGTTTTTCGTAATGGTATGCGCGCGCATCGTAAAAATGACTCCCGCCATTTTAGGTAGATTTCGATGAAATCGATCTACCTATTGGTTTCTTGACTACTGTTGAATTTAAAAAAAAATTCTTCATAGGAGGTCTAGTTATGACCCCATGAGTCCGAAATGACCACTAGTCAAAAAGTTTATATATATATATATATATATGTATGTATGGTTCCACTTCCCAAAATATTCGGCACTCTCACGGTCGCATTTTTGCCCCGATCGCTTTCAAACTGCGTTCAAAAATTGCTTGGGTGTAAACTTAGTTTAAGTTCGTGAACGGGTGGAATCCGGCCTAAGGGGACGGTAGGGCCTCACTTTTTGTGAAATCAGTTTTTCCTCAAAATTTTACGTTCCATGAAAGATATTCGAACCGTTCTAATTATATCCCCTAGTATACACGAATACCAACAACTTTTAATGATAAGATTAAAACTTTAACTAAAAGTGGAGGGGGGAATAACCAAATTTTTTCGGGAAAAAAATCATAACTTCTAACCTGTGAACATTCTTGATGTCGGAAACATTTTTAATGGATAGGCCATTTTTAAGTCTAAAATAAATGTCTGAAAAGTTTTTCGCTAAAAGTTACCGTCTTCGAGAAAAAAAAATTAAACTTGTTAACTTCACGAAATATTGTTTAAAGTCCATAGTTCTCTATATAAAATAATATTAATTGCTTCACGAAATCTACCTGTGCGTTCCCCCTGCGGGAACGGATTTTTGCCTACTGTGTCTTTGCCTATAGTATCTAAACATGTCTGTATCTCAGAATTCATAAAATGATATTGCATAGTTTTTGCATATGATTAAAATAATAATGTCCTTCGCCTTTTTTCTCAGTAGTTACGCGCTCATAAGGCAGATACTTAGTTAATTGGCCCTGTGAAGGTATGGTGATAATATCTGTTAGATACACTTTATTTTTATGATATTTTTATAGGTTACCTACTACTATAAATATTATATATAACGACACTGATTAGAGCTGCAAAATAATCAGTAATATACTACGTCCATTTTGCGTATAGGAGTTAGGCACACACAATTCTCGCCGGAGGTCGCCTAACGACCTACGTCCTCCATGAGCGCAGCCCTGGGGGTAGAATGTGAGGCCGGCTGTCACCCCAGCAGAAGCAGGCCGGGATGGGGAGGCGACTAGCGCCCCTCCCCCAAACCAGCGCAAGACTGGGATACCGTGGTTCCCAAACCCGAGGGGGCCATCTCGAAACCGGAGATGGCCCAGGGTCAGTCGGGGTGCAAGGGATATGCTCTATGGGCAACCTTATACCCCGGCGTGTTAAGACCCGAGACGGCGTGCGGTTTTAGGCGGTTCAAGCCCGACATAACCATCCCCGCTGGCCAGCGGGGGGGTATCCGAAGGGATTACCGCACGAAAAAAAAAGGTAAGGTGTAAGGTTGCCCATAGAGCATATCCCTCGCAAACTTTCGTAGTACCTATTGCTTATCTTTTTTTTTTAATATCCTAAAGGGTGTATACAACCTTTCAAGTTTAGTTTTTAATTTATTAAGTTTTAATGTTGAGACAATCGTAAAATATGTTAAATAAAATAAGAATATAAATTTAAAAATATTCATGCCTGTATGGAAGGATAAGGAGGAACCAGTGTTTCGCAAACTTTATTTTTTTCTGTCCAGTTAAAGTTTTCTCATCGTGACCTACAAGAAGTTTTTACCCCTCCAATGCATATATAGGGGAAACATACATTTGATCATGGACTAGGCCTGCAATTCTTTCTGCTGTTGCAAAAATTGAGCGAAGCAATTTCACCAGGACTTTTTCTAACGGTGATAATTCCTCAATGGCTAGTCCGATTTTCGTATTTCTTTTTTTGTCTTGTGTATATGGACAAATTACTTAATTTAATACCAATCGCGTGAATGAGGCGTTTTTGTTCATTGAGAAATCAGATTTTAATTATTTTTTCCCGTGATTATTCCTCCATGGTACTTTTGATTTTCCTAGCCTATGTCCTTCCCATTACTAACTCTTTGCTTGTGTGGAATTTCATAAGAGTCGGTTCAGCCGTTTGGGAGGAGAAGATGGTCTAACGAAATACATCAGTTGTCTAAAAGACAGCGTCACTGTTTCAGAGCTTCGCTCAACGAGTAGGTAGATAATAGAGAGAGATATAATTGATTATAAACGAAGAGAAAATACGACCCCGTATTTTACTTGGGAATCGCCGTATTGCACCGATGCACTTTTTTTTTATTTTTATTTTTTCGTGCCGAAATCCCTTCGGATACCCCCCCGCCGCCAGCCAGCAGGGGCGGTTATGTCGGGCTTGAACCGACTAAAACCGCACGCCGCACCGATGTTGCACCTACTGAGTTTGTTGTTTGTTTTCATGGAAGCTATTGTCGTATACCGAGCTTGTTTCTAGGCTCCATGTTACTCAGAATTTTCTAACAGAAAAATCTAACTACACTTTACTCAACCCTGGAATCGAACGTAGGACCTCACTCACTATCGTGAACATAAACTTATACAACGGAACCAACGAAGTAGTTAATTCAATTTAAAATTAAGCAATAACCACTAACCCGTACCTAATAATTTATAAATGATAAAAAAGTAAGTCATGAATGGCTTATTAAATATAATGATTTTGGTAATTGGAAAGTAACAGCGGCATATTTTATTAATAGGGACGAGCTTAACTCAAGAAGTTTTTGTCGATAAAACATATCGATGAATTTCTTGAATAAAATTAAGATGTTGATGTGTTAAGAGAAGACTTGAATTTAAGATTAAAACGAACCAGTTATTCTCCTTATTCGGATTGGCCAACCATAATGTACAGATGTACGTTCCGACACCACCAACACATTTAAGTAGGTTAGGTTAACGCCAGTTCTTACTTCTATGTTAACCAATTGAAATCCATCGACTACTCACGTTACGACTGTGATTAAAACTTGTTTTCTAAGAGAATAATACTCCAGAAGTTCTACAAAGGTCATAGACATTGAACTAATATTACTAGTACATATAACTCAATGGTCATTGATTACCTCACAGACCTTAGCGAATTAAATATACTCGTGCGTGGTGCTTTGCCATAATTTTTCAAAAGATCAGTTATCGTCACTACTGACGACTGCTGCGTCAAAGTGCGTATATCAAAAAAAATTTAGCACTTACGGTTTATATTTACAACAGAATGCAAGCTTGCTTGAGTTTGAGTTAAACTAACTACACGTGTCGATAAATGTGGCGGCAAGTTCATAAGGAAATTACGCGTTCTGGTTCGTACATGGCGTAGGGATGGAAGTAATGTCCACTTCTACCGTCCATTTCTAAGAAGTGGATGGTGACATGCGGCGAGGACCTGAGAGGAGATGAATGACTGTTTGAAAGATGATATGTCCGGGAATGAACTGAATTATCAATATTATCCGAAACACCGATAAATGACCGACGGGCATAATGTTCAACACTAGTAAAAGCTGAAATTAAATTATAACAAAATTAACTATATTTTATATTCAAACAACTGATTATACTTCCTATCTTTGGGATGAGTTATTGGTTAAACAGAGAACTTTCAAAAATAAACGTTATGATCATAAATTTACAGTCAGTATTCCTTTGACATTAAAAAAACCGTAAATCATATTAACATTTAAATACATATTTATTATTTTCATGACAGCACATAAAAATTTTACATGATTTATAAGACAAGGTTTTTTTCACAAAGTTTTTGAAGTTGATCGGTACACGTGCGCTCAATTTTAGTTTTTTGGTCTGTGGTTATCAAAGTAGCTTTTAGAGGCTGAAACACCCTCATCCGTAGGAGAACACCCTGTAATGAATCTCTACACGTGGCCCCTGAGTGGTGCAAATCAGGTGATACTCTGGTGATAGGTTTCGACCGATGGCTTGTGACCACCCACCGAACAAAGACGTACCGCCAAATAGCCTGACTGTGTTCCGGTACGATGTTCGGTGCTGCCACTCGGGAGGATGGGTCGAAGTAGCTGTTCCACTACAGGATGACCAACCTGTTGTACTCTGTTATGGAGGTATCGGGATGCTGGCCTTGGAGGGTAGCTGGATCCGAGGCACGGTACACCGCTGGCCGACCGCAGGTAGATGGGGGCCCAAGTAGTATATTAGCCACAAATGAAAGGCTGCCTCGCCAACTGTCGAAAACGATGCCCCGGGATGCCCCATGGTGCCGGTTGGCGACCGGAAGAGAGGGCCCAAAGGACATTTCCGGGGGACTCGGGCGTCCCCGTAGTCTCCAGTCTAAGTTCCCAATGATGCCGCCCATTCAGAGTGTGCCTGCGGGTTGCCGGCGTGGAACCTCACTTCACTGCCATTCTCTCACATATTTTTCACTCATCACATGACCTGGAACAAAAAGTGCAAAGTTCGACAGCGACTGCACTCCCTCTCTTTTAAAGTGCACCTCACTAATATCCGTGGTCTGCACTCAAATCTCGTAGCAGTCCACTACCACCTCGAGACTGAGAAATCAGCACTCTTGTTCCTTTCGGAGACGAAGATCGGATGTCCGGCAGACATGTCGTACCTTCAATACCCAGGGTTCACCCTGGAGCACAACTTTAAATCACAAGCGGGCGTGTGCGTATACGCCCGGGATGACATCTGATATCAGCGTCTCCGAAACCTTGATAATCCCAGGTTCTCTGCATTTTGGGTGATGGTCGATAATGGTATTGACAAAATTGTCTATGCCTGTGTCTATCGTTCGCATGGCGGAGACCAGGAGACAACCAAGCTCGCACAATATGTCAGTGAGGCGGTATACATAACTCAACAAGAGGCTGAAGGTACCGCCCCTTCAGCCCAGTTGGTGTTACTGGGGACTTCAATGCCTACCACAGGAAGTGGCTTTTCTCATACCAGTCAACCGATCGTGCTGAGAGAGAGACTCGTAAGCTTTCGTTAGCGTTAAATCTCACCCAGTTGGTCCAGGGGGCAACGAGGGTACCGGATGTTGAGACGCACACAATTGCCAATTGCTTAGACCTTCTGCTGACAACTGATCCAGACCGCTACTCGGTGTCGATTTCTTCACCACTGGGTAGTTTCGACCACTGTCTGGTGTTATTGGCCGTATTGGAAACAAACTTGCATTGTATCAAGTGGGCAGTAAAGCGTTTTGGGCCCTAGAAAAGTCGGTTGAGTCCAACTTCTGCTGCCCCTCACAGCCTCCACGTCGGAAACCTGACGGGACACTGGCCCACTCCGATGAGGAAAAGACAAATTTATATGTTTCACTTTTTGCGGAGTCTTCGCGTCCAGATCCAGTCCAGAACGACGAAGCCTCCTGCTCCTCCTGTCGAATGTGGGACGCGCATGGCATCAGCATCCGACAGAGGGATGTACGTAGAGTGCTATGTAATCCGGACATTAATAAGGCCAGTGGACCCGATGGGATTCCAGCAATAGTGCTCAGGACTTGTGCAACTGAGTTGTCTCCTATTTTGACACGCCTGTTTCGGTCTCTCATATGTGATCGGTCAAGTGCCGAAGGCTTGGAAGCAAGCCAACGTGCAACCTGTGCCCTAAAAGGGCAGCCGGGCGGACCCTGTCAATTACAAATCAATTTCAGTAACGTCCTTACGTTATATGACTATGGAACGTGTACTGAATAAAAAGCTCCTAACATACCTCGAAACGAACGATCTCCTCAGTAATCGGCAATATGGCTTTCGCCAATATTGTTCCACTGGGGACCTTCTTGTGATGCCACCCACATTTGGAGTGAGGCCATTGAGAGACACGGAGAGGCACTTGCCGTTTCTCTCGACATCTCGAAGGCTTTTGACAGGGTCTGGCACGATAGCCTAATTGGCAAGCTTCCGTTCTACGGCCTGCCCCCTGGCTTATGTGTCTGGATCACCGACTTTCTGAGGAATCGGTCTATCCGAATGGTCGTTGACGGCTGCACATCCCACCGATTAGTAATCAACGCTGTGGTCCCTTAGGGGTCGGTACTCTCGGCTACATTATTCTTGTTGCACACAAATGACCTGCTGAAGCCCGGTACTTTTGGGTACGCAGACAGTAGTCAAGAGTTACGAGTCCAACCCCCGAGCTAGCGTGGAACAGATCCGGTCTCTGAATTTTGAATTTGGTTTGAATTTATCCTTGAAAGCGGTCTCCGATTGGGGTGATGCTAACTTGGTCAAATTCAATGCTACTAAGACCCAGGCGTGTCTTTTATCCGCCAAGCGAAGTCAATGTCAGCCAACCCTAACATTCCGAAATTCATCCGTGCTGATAACCGACCGCCTTGAGCTTCTTGGCGTTACTCTGACATCCACTCTCAATTTTGGGTCTTACATTGAGGATAAAGCTCAAGTGGCTGCTAAAAAGCTGGGCATTCTGTCGAATGTGCGACAGTACTTCACACAGGAACAGTTGCTCAACTTGTACCAAGCGCAGGTTCGATCCTGCTCGAGTACTGCTCGTATCTGTGTGATGGCTCAGCCAAATACCACCTAGAAGCACTGAAGACAATAGAGACGCGGGCCAAGAGGCTCATTAGCAACGATGCACTCGTCGAGAAAAGGCTTCAGAGCCTTGAATATCGACGCGAAGTGGCAGGCCTATCGGTCTTTTATCGGATGCATTTCGGAGAGTGTGCGCTGGAATTGGACAACTTGATACCTCCAAGCCCTTTCCACCAACGAACGACCAGACTCACAGCGACATGCCACCGCTACATGGTGGATATTCCACTCATACGCAAAAAACGTTACGGCGACACATTTATTATGCGTACAGCTAAGGAGTGGAATTGCCTGCCTGAATCTGTGTTTCCGGAAAGCTATAACGTCGGAATCTTCAAGTCTTGAGTTCAATTATCATCATAATTATGCACGAGAAATTATTGAAACCCAAATGCAGCGTCACCGATTTCATACTGTTATATTAAACTATTCGCTAGTGTATTCTTAGAATCGTTAAACCGTTCAGGCAAGCCGACTCCTTGATCGTCTTATACAATTCTCTCGTAAGAACCATGGTTGAGTACTGTTTAGCTGTATGTCTATAATCTGTACAAATACGGTGTCTTAGAGCTTTATGCTCAAAGTATGGTCTTAGGCGCAAAATAAATCAATATGACTAGCGACTTGTCCACTTTCAGATGGTAAGTCTTGAGAGGAGGAGGTGGATGAGCGACCTGTACACTTTATACAAAATAGCAAATGGTTCACTTGACAGCTATCTTTTGGACAAACTTGACATCAAGATACCGACGCGTTCTGTGCGTATTCCACATCTATTTATAACTACATAGTATAAAACAAAGTCGCTTTCTCTGTCCCTATATCCCTATGTATGCTTAAATCTTTAAAACTACGCAACGGATTTTGATGCGGTTTTTTTAAAAGATATAGTGATTGAAGAGGAAGGTTTATATGTATAAAAACGTCCATTGCACCCGTGCGAAGCCGGGGCGGGTCGCTAGTCATACCTATAAGCAACAACAATGTGTCCCACAATGGTCCGCTCACTAGTATTATAACTCTCGTGTGGATATTTTTCATAATAGCTTTTATGAATTTTAAAAGATAATACGCGGTGAAGGCTTGCAGCCTGAATAACATCTTTTTTGTCATAGAATTTAGTATGTATGTAGCTACTACTAGTTGATACTTAAGTTTAGGTCAATATTACTAGTTAATATTTTGTAAACCAACACCGAAGGTGCCACTGAATTGCTGTGTACAGATGTAAGTCGACATCAGATTTACAAAAGTTTTTTGGTTTGTGTACACACTCAATTTGTTGTCTGTTTCTGTACCTCTCATATAAAATAAAAAAATAAAATTAAAATAAAGTAGATGAATGGCACGGTATTGCATTAATGCTTATAATATTAGATTTTCTGTATAACTAATAATAACTTTCATCATCATCATCATCATCAACCTATGCTAGTCCAATGCTGGACATAGGTCTCCCCTACTAATGAGCGCCTTAGCGCCCTGTCTTCAGCTTGATAATAACTTTAGTACCTGTATATCGAAAATAGAAGTCTTTTTTTTATAGAATCCTTGGCACCAAAAGACACCAAGTCACCCTTGTAAAACAACTTACGCACTAAAGAACACGTTATAATCTAGCCCTCAATTCAACTTAACTAATTTGTACAGCTCTTTGGCACTCCTGGATTTCGGTTGGCAACACAGTATTACACCAGCCTACATCAATATGGCAATCAATGATGTTGTAGACGATTGTATTTATACCTAATTGCTTCGATCCGGACACACTCCACAAATCCAAATTAGTTATGTATTAAAAAAAGGTTTTTATTTCTATTCATTTGAATATTATAACTATTAACTACCTTACTTTACTCATGACTTCATTCTGGTGGGCTTCATATTGAATTTTGGTGTATTTCTTTCATATAGGACATATCAATTTCGTATAATTTCTCCACATCATGTGCCGATTTTAGCCATATTTACGCTGTTTAAGCAAAATATTAGGTCGTTACATATGAAATTGCCGTTTTTCTTGAAGAAATTGGAGGAAACCAAATTTTCAGTACTAACATTTTTGCATTTTTTTAGGAATGACAAATCCAAATTTTATGATTTTTCGTGTATGAATGAGACAACTTTAAGCTAACAAACAGCAACTTTTATTACATTTTTGAAAAGTGACAGCTGTTAAGTAATACGAAATTTATCATCAAAATGGATAGCATTTAGGACGTACGGTTGTTGAAGATCGAATTAATTTATCAAGCGGCCAATAAAAACAAAATTTAATACAGAGTTGTAAAATCTTGAAATCAACTTTCAAACAAAATATAAATAATGGAAATAGCTATTGAATTACAGGAATAACAAACTCAAATTTCTAAGAAAATTTCGGAAATTTCATAGGTAAAGACCTATTAAGAAACAAACAGACATACTTAGATATTGAAATACCTTTAATATTAGAAGAAAATCTTTCTGGTAACGTCGGAACTTTACGCGAATGTCACACATTAAAAAGTAACCCCGTGACCTCAGTGTAAATAACGAATCAAATAAATCGCGATAGAATCCGTTGAAAACAGTTTTATTTCAAGAATTTCTACCATCAGGTGACAAACCTAATATTACAGAAACCATTAAAATTAACTCGGTATTGCGTAAGCACAGGATATTGTCCATATCCCTTCCACTCTACATTGACCTAATGAGTAAAGACACAAGCTCACAAGGGTTGCCTTGACCGTCGCACGAAGGGGTCAAGTTAAAATTGGTAATTGGTCCATTGTCTACGGTGGAATGTTAATGAGCTTTAGGCTGGGCTTCTTGGCTGATTGGTTGATCAAAGAACTGATTCTAATTGAGGATATGTGAAATTAAATTTAAAATACTAAAAAATACGCTTTAGTTGAAAGCGTATTTTTTAAAGTACATTTTTTTTTCTAAAAAATACGCTTTAGTTGAAAGCGTATTTTTTAAAGTACATTTTTTTTTATAGTAAAAAAAATGTACTTTAAAAAATACGCTTTCAACTAAAGCGTATTTTTTAGTATTTTAAATTTAATTTCACATATCCTTATGATTATTGTAGTAAGCACGCTTTTTAACAATTTATTTTCAACTTTTTACTTGATCATCCCTTATAGCGTCTTTTTGAGTATTTTTAAATTTTTATTTATTTTTCATTTTTTAGTTATTTTTTCTTAATTATTGTATTAAGTATTGATATGATAAGTGTTCAAAATTGCAATCAATCGGACTTTCGGAAGTGCTTCAAAATCCAGTTCAAAGATAACCCAGTATTGCACACAAAAAAAACAGTAAAAACATTAAAACCTAAAAATCAAAATGAATAAATATTCTACGACATTCTACACAGCGCGGCAGCGCGATCTTGACCCAAAGTGAGTATACCTTAACAGGCTTGTGTTGTGGGTTCTAGAATGCTGATTTAGATACATTATCTTTTGTAAATACATACATATTATATACAGACATATTCATGCATACAAATATTTGCACTGAGCGGGAATCGAACCCGCGACCTCCGACTTAGCGTTCGAATGCACTACCGTAGCGGTAGTGACGTTTTTTTCGAATATTTATCAATCGATGAACTGATGTTTCGAATGTTAAATTCAAAACATTGTTTGTAGATATATCGGTACATAGGAAGCACTGAGAGATCTCTCTTCATAGATAACACTTCTTGCCATAAACTTTCCGGACTAGTGGTTCCGGTCACAGTTCTAACCTAACCTAACCCAATTTAGTTATTTTTGGAATATAAGCCGAGCGAGGCAAGAAGTGCGAAACATCAGCCCATCGATCGATAAATATTCGAAGAAACGTTCAGTCGAAGCAGCGTTTGGCGACAAAAAGTTGTTTCGCAATAAACTCTATTCGCACAATCTTTCAGTCGATATTCCAATAATCTAACATATGTCTCTCGATATGAAGTTACGGACCTCCTATACAGTTACTGAAAACGAATTTCTTTCATATCAATTAACATTATTTTATATCTGACTCATATCAATTATAGTCTGGTATAGCAAATTATAATAATTAAGGTTATTATAGACAG
Organism: Cybosia mesomella; assembly: GCA_946251805.1. NCBI lineage: Eukaryota > Metazoa > Arthropoda > Insecta > Lepidoptera > Erebidae > Cybosia > Cybosia mesomella. Next base: position 2,753,451 of record OX276415.1, read on the forward strand.
GTCTGATAATGCCTATCAGTTTTCAGACTTATCAGTGACTTGTAGGCCTTGAGTATTTTTATTAGTAGTGATTGAAGATTAACGTGTATCGCACTGTCTCATTATCTTATCAAATAAAATATGAAGATGTCGTTTAGTTTTATTTTTATTTTATTATTGTAGAAGTTTTATTTTTTTGCGTGAGGAAACCCCCACGAGGACCATCTCCCCGGGGCTATATCAGCTATATATATACACACACATATACACAATACACTATATACAAACTAAAACGTATTCTATCATGACAATTTGAATTAGGAGGAACCCATATGTAACACAGGAATGTATTAGGAACATGTATAATTATGAGAGAATATTTTTTTTGCGTGACGAAAGCCCCTCGAGTAGTAGCTCCCCGGGGCTAATGGTGAATCAAATTGGCTAAAATTACACCGTATTCCATCACAGAAATGGATTGGCAGGAACCTGGAACCTATATAACCTAGGATGGAAAATTCCCAGGAATTCCAGCTAGATGGGCAGTCTAAGGGCCTTCCGCGTTCAACGCGCTGAAGAAGCGCGCTGAACGCGATCGCGTACCGATCGCGTTCAGCGCGCTTCAGTTCAGCTAACGCAAGCGTGTCAATCTGTACTACGTGTAATATCTAATAATACTCGTGAAGAACGTGTAAAGAGCGCGCTTATCAATATCGCTCATTGTCAGTGCGTTAAAAAATGTGGTGTGCAAAGGCCCTAAGTCGGGGAGTGCCTTGCCACCCTCCATTTTCCCTTCGGATACCCCCCCGCCGGCCAGCGGGGGCGGTTATGTCGGGCTTGAACCGACTAAAACCGCACGCCGTCTCGGGTCTTCAGACGCCGTGGTGTAAGGTTACCCATAGAGCATACCAGTACCTCAGGCTAGCATCTGCGTATTTGCGTTAGCGTGTCGAAAGTTATTTATGCTCAAAATGGAAGTTGACAAGCCAAGGATTAGATATTTGACTATTAGAGATCTAATCCTTGGCTTACAATGTCATTGCTTACAATGCACAATGTCATTGCATTAAAAAGCAAGCAAACACCAACACAATTGATGTTTATGGGGTGAGGTGACTCACTTGGTCAGAGCATTTCCCCTGTAAGGGACTGGTCGCGGGTTCAAGTCCCGTCCTAGATGTTCTCTTTTTCCGATCTAAATCTATAGGAAAAGTAAGCATACTAATTGCTTAAGAATTTCATTGAATCTTAGTATAATATATAAACAATAAATATAAAGCAATAAAAAAATAATCTTTGAGAGCCACTGCCGCGGCTGCGTCACACACAAGTTTATATTTAAAGAAATCATTTCGGTCTAATTATTGTAGTAAGTGTTCTGCGATAGATAGTGTGCAATGGGCCTTATCCTAAGTGATGCGTGTATGTGATCGTATTATACTGTGGATTTCGGAATCAAAGGTGGTCATTTCCGGAAAGTGGTCATTTTAGGAAAGTGGTAATTTTAAGAAAGTGGTCATTATCAACCTAAAGGGATATTTTAATAAGGTGAGTTTATTATTTTTCTTTGGATTTTTTATTGAGACTGATTTTTTGATTAGTTGGAGTTCATCCTTCGTCCCTTTTTTTTTCGTACGACATCCCCCCGGATTCTCCTCCGCCGGCCAGCGGTGTCAACTGTGTCCCCGTCTTGCCCCCGGCAAATCGGGGGCGCGCATCTCACCGCTGCCCTGGCCTGATTCTGCTAGGGCGACAGGCTGCTCCACCTGTCATCCCCACCCTCTTCTTCCCTCTCCACCGCCTTCTTCTCGAGCATTGCTTGCTCGCATAAGGAGGCAGTGGTAGCCCAGGCGCACGTGCTCCCCAACATCGCCACGAGCAAAATGCTGAGCGAGAGAACTCCCACTCCGAGGGCTGCCATGAGGGCCCGCCTCGGTAACTCCCACGCTAGACACTCCGCCAGCTTGTGCAGCCCTGAGTCCTCGCTTGCATTACCGTGATGGCACTCAGACGTAGGCTCCTTTGTGATCCGACACAGGTGGTCCCCAAAGTACCCTTCCCAGAGATCAGCCGTCAGCCGGTACGAAAGGCTCCCGTGTGGCTTCTTTGGCCAGTCTAATGGGTCTTACCGCTAGACGGCTCGTCCCCTATTACCTAAAGAAAGCCACTCCTGCATACGTCTTCAGGGATATAGAAGAGTAATATGGGTGTATACCTTCTAAGATCTTCGGGGCCCAAGCCGACGTCACCTGCAATCAGCACACCTGCTGAGAGATGAACGAGACTCTGGCGCAGGCCTTTTCGTCTCTGAAGGCAGTCGCTTCCGGAGCGATCAAAAATAATAAATGGACCTCGGGCTCCAAACATTAGACGCTGGGAAACTGCTGGGAAATCGCTTTGGTGATGATGAAATTTGATAAAACATACACCCTTCTTTTTTTTCGTGCGGTAATCCCCTCGGATACCCCTCGCCGGCCAGCGGGGGAAGTTATTTTGTAGCGATACCACAAATATCCAGCGCCATCTAGCGACAACAAGTTGAACTACTTCGATACTACTACGTCACTACCAATCCAGAATCGCGAAAGTGATGTTCGTATAATATATTATATACAACATTCCAACGACAACCGTTGGGCCGTAGCCGGCCAGGCGTGATCACTTTACCTGGTCGGAGGATCCTCCCTTTGTGTTGGAGGAACATCACACCCCTTTCCACCACAATTTCAGGCTCGAACTGATTAAAACCGCACACCGTCTCAGATCTTCAGACGCCGGGGTGTAAGGTGGCCCAAAAGGCATTATAAGGTGGTATTGTAAAACAAATAACTGTTTTTTTTTCGTGCGGAAATCCCTTCGGATACCCCTCCGCCGGCCAGCGGGGGTGGTTATGTCGGGCTTGAACCGACTAAAACAAACAAATACCTATAATTAATGCAACGCGTGCCAGGAATTAACTCGTTGCAATCTATCGTGTATTCTTATCACTTCCTTATCAAAATCACAAAATGAATAATTACAGATCGGCTTCATACAACGAGCGAAATCATACGCACACATTTATACATATAACTAACTATGCCCGCGACTTCTCCCGCTGGGTTATAGTTTTATTAAAATAAAGCCTATGTTACGTTCTATATAATTAGCTATCTACCAGCCCGTCAAAATCGGCCCAGATGTTCCAGAGATTACCTAATTGAAACATTCAGAAGGATTTTTATTGTAAATACCGTGTGCATACACGTTGGGCGGAGGGGTATCCTTCCGCCCAACATTCACATGCATTCATTGAAAAGATGTTTTTTTTATTACTTCACAAGCAGACACTTCAATCCCACTAATGTCATAAATATGAAAGTTTGAACTTTGAAGGTTTGATACCCCCTCAAAGCAATCAATCACGCCAGAACAACTGAACGGATCTGGTTGAAATTTGGTACAGAGATAGATTATAGTCTGGAATAAGATGTAGGCTATTTTTATCCCTTGAATAGGTTCCCATGGGAAGTGTGAAGGATTGAAATTTCACGTGGGTGGAGCCGCGGGCAACTGTGGTTGCTCATAATAAAATTATGTTCAAAATTCAACCGCAATCTAGTCTCGATCTCGTGTCGATCTCCGATATATCAAAATGGTGTACTCACAACAAAATTTGTTGAAAATATTGAAAATTTGGTTACGAGAACTCATTTTGACATTTGGGAGATCGACATGAGATCGAGACTGGATTGAGACCGATATTTTTATTACGAGAATTGACTCTCCGATTTGAAGATATCCATGATCAATTTTAGTCGTAAAACCAGAGAGAGTCATTCTCTCGTACTTTTTTTGTGCGGGAATCTCCTGGGACGAACCTCCCCCCCCACCCCCGCCGGGCAGTGGGGGAGATTATGTCGAACTTGAACCGACTAAAGCGGCACGCCGTCTCGGGTCAGACGGTTCAGACGCTGGGGTGTAAGGTTGCCCATAAGGTTGCCCTCGCACCCCGACTGACCCTGGGCCATCTCCGGTTTCGAAATGGCCCCTCGGGTTTGGAAACCACGGTGTCACCCCGCCGTCTCGGCCTGCTTCTGCTGGGGTGACAGGCCGCCTCACCTGCCACCCCCAGGCCTGTGGTCATGGAGGACGGAGGTCGTTAAGTGACCTCCGGCATCTGAGTCGCCTACGACGCGCGGCGAGCATGTTATGGGCTCGACGGGCCGGGAGTGTTCTAAAGCTCTCCCGGGCGCGCGACGCCATCTCCTTCTCGAGCATTATATGCTGGCAGAAAGAGGCGGTGGCGGCCCACGCGCTCTCGCTCCGTACCATTACTGCAATCATGCTGCCGAGCGAGAGGACTTGGCACTGACACATACCTGAAGCTGTCTATACACTAAATCCGGCGCCATTGCGGCTTGAGCCCCAGGTCTTGTTTTGCGTTTAATCGTACTGGAACAAAGCACAGCGTTGGTTTTGGGTCTTATTTTGTACGCACACACTTACGGACTGTGACTTTGAATGCCAGGATCAAAGTATTGACCCAAAAATCGGCTCAAAAGCTAAATAGTTCAGCACATATTTTGTTAATTAGTTGTGTCTGTACATTTGAGATATTAAAAAATTATATTTATGTTATGTTAGATTACGTTACGTTACGTAATGTTACCTTACGCTTCGCTACGTTACGCTACGTTACGCTACGTTACGTCACGTCCCGTTATGTTATGTAATAGTAGTAGGATCAAAGTAGTGACCCATAAAATCGCCTCGAGAGCTAAATAGTTCAGCACATTTTTTGTTTCTTTTTTTTTTATATTTAGGACACGTCAATTTGACTTCACCTCGCCTGATGGTAAGCTGAAGGTAAAGTCTCAGGAAAGAGGGTCACCATTACATACACGTACCATGTTAACAATGGTGGCACTCAGCTTGACGGCCTCATCAAAAGAGGATTGTCGTCGCAGCACCGTGTGACACCCGCCGGTCCCACTAGTGCTGCGACCACAACCCCCCTGCCCGGCTATGCACTTGCTGACCCCTGAACGCAATCAAACCGAAATTGGTCATATTTTGTTTACCGCACCTTTTTTTTTTTTTATCGTGCGGAAATCCCTTCGGATACCCCCCCGCCGGCCAGCGGGGGCGGTTATGTCGGGCTTGCACCGACTAAAACCGCACGCCGTCTCGGGTCTTCAGACGCCGGGGTGTAAGGTTACCCATAGAGCATATCCCTCGCACCCCGGCTGACCCTGGGCCATCTCACCACTAAAAGCATCGCTCATCCTGTCTCCTCTGAAAGCAGAGGAGTACGGAGAGCGATGTGTTCCCGCCACGTTGGGTATTGGCTGACGATCAATGCCAACCCTATGAAGGGGTGAAGGGGAAGCCATTGACCGCCGCCCAGGGTGTACCGGCCGCTCCGATTCCGTTCCCCCCGGACTGCAGCGGGATCGGAATCGGAGCGACACTCGAGGAGGTTACCCAACACACACCCCTTGTTTACCGCACCTAATGACTTCCATGTGCTAGTTATAATATACTGCTTTCCTTTATAATACTTACAATAAAGTGCAGCTATACTATTATAAAATTGTAAATCAGTTGTGTCTGTACATTAGAGATTTTTTATTCATATTACATTATGTTATGTTATGTTATGTTACGTTACGTTACGTTACGTTACGTTACGTTACGTTACGTTACGTTACGTTACGTTACGTTATGTTATGTTATGTGACGCTGGTCGCTGATGGTGTTTTTTTTTTTCATTTTTATATATTTTTTTTATATTTTTTAATATATATTGTTTTGTTTCAAATACATATTTTGTCGATACCAAGTCATCTCACCAAATTCAGAGACCTAATTTTGTGACACCTTATATGTATATATAAAATAACAGGATTTAAATAAATGTATTATGAGTGTATGTACGTACGGTACATATAACAAATATTGTTATTTATTTGTTCGCAAAAACTTGTAAATAGCTTACAGCTTTTTTTGCGAATATGAACTGTATTAGCTGTAAGTTTTCCAAATAATATAAAAATTAAAGCAATTTTTTAAATTTTGTCTGTCTGTCTGTCTTTGTGTCTGCTGAATTAGGTAATCTCTGAATCGGCTGGGACGATTTTGACGCGATTTTAACTGGCAGATTGGTAATAATATAAAACGTAACATATACTAATTTTATTTAAGAAAAAGACTTACGCGTTACGCGTAAAAAGAATAACACCTTTTAAAAATCTAAATCCACGCGGACGCAGTCACGGGCACGGCTAGTCTATGAATAAGTAGGTACACAGTACACTAGTAATAGCTAGCGTGCTGACATACGCTTCTTAATTGCGTCAGACCAACATGCTGGCCCGCGTTCCAACCGTCACGTGAGTATCGTACGATACCTAATTAGTGCTGTCCTTAATCTACGATGACTTATACGAGTATTAATTGCATCATTACCTTTTCTAGTTCACACTAGCTACACTCAGAGAGTTTACGGCCGGCTTAGACATAAAAGTGTATTTTTATTCAATTGCCAAAGTAGTTATATTTCTCGTGCATAAGTATGTAATGCGGCGATAGCCCAGTGGCGTACGTAACGGACTGCCGAGACGAGGTCTTGAGTTCGATTCCCAGTCGCCCCCGGGCACACACCTTTGACTTTTCGTAGTTATGTGTGTATTAAAAATGTTAATTATCGCTCGCTTAGTAATGTGCCCGGTAGATGGTAATAGGCTCGTCCCCTATTACATTGGAACTTAAATAACATAACTGGTGAATCGTGGGTGTGTAATACACCTCTGCCTACCCCTTCGGGGATACAGGCGTGAAGTTTTGTATGTATGTATGGAAATATGTTAGAACTTTCTATACAGCGCTATCTATACCCAAAGTAAAGCTTAACTAGCTTGTTTATGGGTTTTAGAATGCGAATAAACATACTTAGGTACATTTTTTTCGTAAATATATATCTTCCATATTATACATAGACCCGAGAGTACTTGTTTTTTCAAATAGACATACTAGAAATATTCTAGGACAATATTCCAGGACATATTACACAGCGCCATCTAGACCCAAACTAAGCAGAGCTTGTCATATGGGTTCTAGAAAACGGATAAGCATACTTAGATACTTTTTTTCGTAAATAATAACATATTATACATAGAAACACCCTGACCAATGCAAATATACATGTTTGCAATGAGCGGGAATCGAACCCGCGACCTCTGACTTAGCAGTCGAATGCTCTACCGCTACGCCACAGAGGTCGTCAGAATTAGAAGAGCAAGAATCGAATCCGCAAGCGGTAGAGCGTACGACTGCTAAGTCAGAGACTTATCAGAAGAATGCTCTACTGCTATGCCACATTGGTCGTCAAAATCGAAACAGTATATATTTTTATTCGTAAGTTTCTTTATTACTTCGTATCTTCCAAACGGCTGGATAGATTACGATAGTTAAGGTATAAGGTATAAGTATATATAAGATTGTTCTTAAAAACCCAAACGTCCTTAGATAGCTATACAAAAACAAGTTGAATTCCTGAGACGAGCTCAGCCGAATACAAGGGATTTTCGATTTTGCGTTTTTCTTTTTTTTTTTTTGCGAGTTTTTGCGATTTTTTCTTTATCTTGCAATGGTTCACCCCAGCACGAATCTATTACCGAAAACAGCAACTCGATAGCTCATCTCCTTCATACCCAAAACCGTGACAGAAAATTGGCAACGACGACGTCGACAACTCGATAGCAATAGGGATTTTCTAAAGAAAATCCCTAAAAAACACGGACTTTTGTCAGGAAGTCCCGGCGTCTGTAGACCCGAGACGGCGTGCGGTTTTAGTCGGTTCAAGCTCGACATAACCGCCCCCGCTGGCCGGCGGGGGGGGGGGGGTTTCCGAAGGGATTTCCGCACGAAAAAAAAGGTACTTAATTACCTACCTATAATTGTAGTTAGCGTCGGTTGTGGTTTGCAATACCCCAACTAAGCATAAAGTGTTATATATATATATATATATATATATTCTGGCAAATAAATATATATTCATACATACATACATATTCATACACACAAATTATCACACTGAGCGGGAATCAAACTAGCGACCTCTGACGTCACAATCGAATACCGTACCACACAATTCGTCAATGCGATGAACGTTATGTGACATACGTCCCTAAAATTGCATCAGCCCAACATAACTGCAGGAAGGACGCGTCTGCGTTCCAACTGTCACGTGTGTATACGATAGTTAATTAATGTTGTCCTTTCTCTATGACTATGATGACCACGCTTGTAAAAATTGCATCATTACCTTTCCAAATCATGAGCCATGGGCACTTCCGATAGAACTGAAATAAAGCCAACTTTAAATGTCTGTTTCGCCGCTGACTAGTTAAACCGCACAACGGATTTTGGTGCGGTTTTTATTGTCATTTAGTTTTCACTGTTACTTGCTTTGTATTTTAGATTGATTCTTGAACCGTAAATATGTTACTAAAATAAAAGTAGCCTATGTTAAGCCTTATAATATTAGCTATTTGCCAGTGAAAATCTCTTTAAAATCGGCTCCGCCGTTCCAGAGATTAGTCAAGTCAAACAGACAGAGAGACGGACAACATTTTTTAAAATACCACTCGCCATCTCCTTCTGTCCTTACACACTTTAGGAGCTTCTGTGTCTTTTCTAGTAATTTATAAGTCAAGTTTATGAAAAGAAACCTCAAATATGAAGCTTATTAGACTCAAAGTCAAAGTCAAAAACCATTTATTCTGTATAGACCATTAGTACGGCACTTACAAAACGTCATAAAAAATAATAATCTAATGTTTGGCAAATGGACCACCGGTTCGAAACGCGGCCCTGTCCTGAGAAGACTCCGGCAAGAAACTCAGCGGGCTGTTTTTTTTTGGTCTATTTACAAACATATTTACTTAACCTAAGTACAATATTTCATTTGAGTAGCATAGAGAGAGAGAAAACAGTTCATATCCAAGCTTGTTTGTCGTCTAAATAGTCTTGAATTTTATAGTAGCCTTTTTGGCAGAGTTTACTTTTAATTTGGCTTTTAAATTTATGAAGAGGTACTCAAATATATTAGCTTTCATACGCCTGTTGGCATACAACCTTTGCGGTGCTTTTGTTCTAAAAATAGTACAGAAAATATCTTATATTTTGAGGCCACAATCCTTTTCAAATAAACCAAGTTATTCACTAATGATTTTAGTAAGTTTTCTAAAACTTATACCTGTTTTTTACGTGTGGAAACCCCCACGGGCTACACCCCATCGGTGCGAACGATGAGATGGGTGTGTCGGAATCGGACCGACTGAAACCTCACGGTGTTCTCCCTAAGTGTCTATTGCCGGGCACCCCGGGTAAGGCCTCGAAAGGATAACCCCAGGGTTAAAATGAGCACATAATAAAAAAACCGGCCAAGTGCGAGTCGGACTCGCACACCGAGGGTTCCGTACAAACCTGTAGGTATATAAGTAAAAGTTCACCCATCACGACAATCGAGTCATAGTTATGGTAGAAGTAACTTTAAAATTTTCAATTTTCTTTTATTATATGATGTAAAAATTTACGGTTTGCGCAATTTTTGGTTAATAATCAAAAAATATTTTTGAAAATTTTAAAGTTAGGTACTACTTCTTTTCTCATGAACGCGCAGAGGTATTAAATTGAAATTCATATCAAATCCTCTTATATACCTACAGGTTTGTACGGAACCCTCGGTGTGCGAGTCCGACTCGCAGTTGGCCGGTTTTTTTAATTCCCAGATATATAAGTTGCCTGATTTAAAGTTCTATTTTTAGATCAACTTGCTGTTTTTTTCTTGTTTGAGAATTTAATGGAGAAGTTATGTTTGTAAGACTTTTTCTAATAATTTTGATGAACATTTGTGAAGCATTGTGGGACCCAAGAGATTGCTAAGAAGTACAGGTTAAGACAAAAGTTTATACTTATACACTTATAAATATTTATTATATTTATTTAAATATGGGGTTCTTCAAGAAGGGCATTAGAAGGTTTTTACAGGGTCCGCAGCGCCCCTAGTGTTTGGCACGTCCATAGGCCACGGTAATCTGCTTCCATCAGGTGGGCCGTGAGTTTGTCTGTCACCTGAGTGGTATAAAAAAAAAACAAACCTTTTTTCCATTGGAATACATGTAACAATAATTGACGTATAATTCGTAATTCGTCTTATAATCCCCAGAAGACAAAGTTAATATAATTAATGTTTGTTTATTGAGCTGAGTGAGACGAAGTCGAGCGAAAGCTCCTCATACTAGACTTCAGGATTTTCTTTGTCACAGGTCTCCTCCTAAACTACTAATCCAATCAGAACCAAATTTGGCATGATTAAAGAGGTCAATCAGAGGTAGGTTTATGGATATATTTTGAAAAAATTAATGCTTACATAGAGGAATGATCACCGTTAAAAAAATTCCAGATGGAATTACATAATAACCGCTCGAGACACTGTGACCAAACTTTATACGCTCAGAAAACATGTCCAGAGTTGTGACTTTCAAAAGGAATTTTCAAAATCGGACTTGCCACGGAGGAATGATCACTGTTCAAAATTTTCAAAATCTGATTCCGCAATAGTGGTCAAATCTATTGGACAAGAATCACGATGTCTCACTCAGCTCAACATTGCAAGCAGCGATTCGCCTTACAGTCCTAGTTATTTTATGAAAGGTTTAAGAGTTAAAGTGATCAATAAATTAGAATTGTTATGCTACTTTTGTCGTTGACTGTACTTCCTCTTGACTTTATAAACCTTACACCATTTAACGTTATCTAGGGACATTCGTCTCTTTGCTGTATAATACAACATGGCTACGATTTTTGATAACATAATGTTTAATTAATTATAATTATATATGCGTTGTCATTCTATAAAATGAATATGTACATACAAAAGGCTGACATTATACAGCGAGATAAAACACATCCATATCTTGACATTGATATCTATGTGTATCACCCTACCGAGAACTTCGGAGTACAAGCCAACCTCATCTGCGAGCTGGTGCAGATGGTGATTAACGGACGAAGCCCTGGTGCAGGCTTTCCTCTCAGGGATAGGAGATTATATGGCAGTCGATCCCGCAAAAGCCAAGATAAGTCAAATGAAGAGAAAGAGTAATTAAGCGGACCGCGGGCCATAAGTACAAGACTCATGATTCTAGCTCAACTAGAAGTAGTCTATGGGTTGTGATTCCCTTGCATTTGTATCAGGGACAGTTCTAGCCTATGTAGCGGCCGTGTGCAGTCAAAACCCTGGCGCCATCTAGTAGGTGCGCGGTCAAAAAGGGATTTTGGGAGCAAATGGTGCAAATTTAAATGGTGTTAGAAAGCAGAGCTGGACGTGGTGCGCGTTGCTTTGCGCGGTGTCGGCCATATGACAAGGGCGCAAAGTCTTCATTATGCTCTTTTGAGGTTGCGCGAATGGCGCTTGACGCCCCCTAAGACCCTTCACCCGTCCCTGCACTATAGGTTAAGCCGCCCCTGATTTGTATAAGTATGCTGCAAAAACTTCTGTATATTTTGATCTCGTCGACACACAGCTGCAAAACGTTGCAGACCTGATTATATGATAACAATTTCTACTTAATACCTCTACACGTTTCTGAAAAAGAAGTCTTGACAGACAGACAACAAAGTGATCCTATAAGGGTTCAGTTTTTTTCCTTTTAAGATAGATACAGAACCCTATAAAGGTTCTTCAAACGAGCTCGCTGTGTGTACCTAACCGGCCTTCTGTTCTTTACCTTTTTTACCTGAGAACTTTTTTCTTTTTTTCTTCGTGCGGAAATCCCTTCGGATACCCCCCCGCCGGCCAGCGGTGGTGGTTATGTCGGGCTTGAACCGACTAAAACCGCACGCCGTCTCGGGTCTACAGACGCCGGGGTGTAAGGTTGCCCATAGAGCATATCCCTCGCACCCCGACTGACCCTGGGCTATCTCCGGTTTCGAGATGGCCCCCTCGGGTTTGGAAACCACGGTGTCCCCGTCTTGCCCCGGTTTGGGGGAGGGGCGCTAGTCGCCCCACCGTCCCGGCCTGCTTCTGCTGGGGTGACAGGCGGCCTCACCCGCCACCCACAGGCCTGCGCTCATGGAGGACGGAGGTCGTTAAGTGACCTCCGGCGCCTGAGTCGCCTGCGACTTCTGTTCTGTACCTATTTACTTACAGACGACACGGTCTATTAACTTATGATTACTAAATCTTAAGTTAATATACGATATGTACTCAGTGATACCTTATCAGTAGTATAACCATGCGGTTACTATCCGTAGATTCAATGTACACATTTATTACATTCATTCATAGAATTAAGTACGGATGTTATACCTACGCTTTTTATGGAAAAGACTGTCGTCAGATGTTCAGCGGATGGCTTGGTCCCAAAAGTCTTTCTTCTTTTTCGTTTTAAACGCTTTTTATCAGCTTCACCTATATTTGTTTGTAACCGACTCCTTTGGGCGCGATTTTTAACCCACTTTAAACGGCCAGATTTCGTTCAAACTTTGTATCTTCCACGCTTTTTTTTAAATAAAATACATTTTTTATTATTATATATATATATTATTATATTTATTGAAATTTTTAACACTATTCTTAATTTAAATTTATTAAAGCTTATTTTCTATTTTTTTCGTTCGGTTTTCTATAAAAAGCGTGTTTTTTAGTTTTTTTATTTTTACTGACTATATGTAAATGTTATCTAAATTGTGAGAAAAAAATAATAAAAATAAAGTGTCTATTCGGACAAGTGTCTCAAAAAAATTGTCACTTTTTTTTACGTTTTTCCTTCCCCGTTTGGATAGGCGCGTGTGGAACACGTTAAGCCACTATTTCGGGCCTGCATTTTGCTTGGAGCCGCCTGTCACCCTAGCATGCTGGAGTGGTGGCGCGTTGCGCCCCCCTTTCCTTCTTTCTGGGGGCGAGGCGGGGACATGGTGGTTCCCAAACCCAAGGGGGTCATCTCGAAACCAGAGATGGCCCTGGCTCGACCGGGGTGCGAGTGAAATGCCTTATGGGCCAACTTACACTCCGGCGTCTGAAGACCCCGTTTTAGTCAAACAAAAGGGTCCGCTTTCCTGCTCCTCCCCTTCTTATAAATGTAATTACTACCCTACTCCTCGCGGCCTGAGGGTGATTCCTCATGAAGCTGAAGATCGTTTAGTACCCGTATTAGTGAATACTGGTTGAAAAGCATACTTGCATATTTATAATGTACGGTACATACCAAAGCTCCCGGGAAAGCCACCATATCAATAAAAAAAAATCCGTTCCCGCAGGGGGAACGCACAGGTAGATTTCGTGAAGCAATTAATATTATTTTAAATAGAGAACTACGGACTTTAAACAGTTTAATTACTTTTTCTCGAAAACGGTAACTTTTAGCGAAAAACTTTTCAGACATTTATTTTAGACTTAAAAATGCCCTATCGATTAAAAATGTTTCCGACTGCAAGAATGTTCACCGGTTAGAAGTTATGATTTTTTTCCCGAAAAAGTTTGATTCTTCCCCCCTCCACTTTTAGTTAAAGTTTTAATCTTAGAGGTTTATAATTAAAAGTTGTTGGTATTCATGTATACTATGGGATAAAATCAGAAAGTTCGAATATCTTTCATGGAACGTGAAATTTGAAGTAAAAACTGATTTCACAAAAAGTGTTGTATTAAATTTAGGCCCTACCGTCCCCTTAGGCCGGATTCCACCCGTTCACGAACTTAAACTAAGTTTACACCCAAGCAATTTTTGACCGCAGTTTGAAAGCGATCGGGGCAAAAATGCGACCGTGAGTGTGCCGCAAATTTAGGGAACTGGAACCATACATATATATATAAGTGGTCATTTCGGACTCAGGGGGTCATAACAAGACCTCCTATGAAGATTTTTTTTTAAATTCGACAGTAGTCAAGAAACCAATAGGTAGATCGATTTCATCGAAATCTACCTAATAATAAGCGGACCACGGTCTTCAAATTACAAACTTTGGATGCAACTATGAAATTGTGTGGATGATTTTATATATTCGAAGTACGAATATATTAGGTCGTTACATATAATTGCCGCTTTTCTTGAAGAAATTGGAGGAAACCCAATTTTCTGTACTAACCTTTTTGCATTTTTTTAGGAATGACAAATCCAAATTTTATGGTTTTTTTTTGTGTATGAATGAGACAACATTAAGCTAACAAACAGCAACTTTTATTACATTTTTGAAAAGTGACAGCTGTTAAGTAATACGAAATTTATCATCAAATTGGATAGCATTTAGGAAGTACTGTTTTTGAAGATCGAATTAATTTATCAAACGGCCAATAAAAACAAAATTCAATACAGAGTTGTAAAATCTTGAAATCAACTTTCAAACAAAATATAAATAATGGAAATTGCTATTATGGCTATTTTAAATAGCTATTAGGTATAATGGAAATTACAGGAATAACGAACTCATGAATTTGTAAGAAAATTTCGGCAACTCTTATTTTTTCTCACTTCATTTGCGTTCGCTCGTCAGTCATCTTTCGCTTAGTGTGTATACGGCATTAGGAACATTTAGGAAGCGCACGCGCCGTATACACATTATTATAATATTAAATTATCTTAATGACAATAAAGATATATCAACACACACAGACTGTAAGCCGGTCTTTCTTCCACAGTATCGTTGACGAGTACATGTCTATACATTTATCTATTTCGCAAGAAATAGACCATATGAAGATGGAAATATTGTGTCACAGTGGATCTCTTAAAGCTGTTTGTGTCCGGTAGGATTGATATTAAAGATTTGTGCCAGTAAAATAAGATTTGAATTCAGGTGAGTGGAATTTTCTTTTCATATTTTTTTGACATTCAAAAATCGAATGTACATTTAAGTCGCAAAGAAGCACTGATAAACGTCATAAAACATTTAAAGCCAGATTCACAAGGCAATGAATAAATAATAATAATATAATAATAATCTTTATTTCGAGTATCGAGGACTCATATCATTAAGGTTAGTAATAATTTTCCTTACGTCTATGTTAGTAGGTATTAGTAGATATTAGTAGTAGGTACAAGTTACAACTTGGATATAAAGTTTTCTGCCAATCTAGTCGTTAAAATAAATTAAATTAAATTAAAATCACATTTAAATTCATTAAATTGCTGATAAAATTAAACGAAATTGAATGGAATAAAGTAAAATAAAATAAAATCCAATAAAATCACAAAAAATAAAAAAGCCTATGAGTAAAAAGTATGGCAATAAAAACTCACGGCCAGTACCACATCACACAGCGCCATCTAGACCTAACTAGAATGTAAAGATGTTTGTTACTCAATCATGTCGTTTTGGCTGAATAGATCTGGATGGAATTTGCCACGTGGCTGTCATGGTGTGTCGGTATAAGAGGAGATGACAGTCATGTTGTTAGAAAGTTTCAAAGTAAGAATGAATTTGATTGTGTGAAAAGGATATGGTAAGGAATGACTTAGGAGATGACATCTGATAGGAATGTAAGCTGGATGCATAGAGGATTTATGGAGGAGGAGGAAATAATTGGGACAAGGTTAGGCAGATATATGATAATGGATCAGCGGCGAAGGGTGAACATTTACTGCAAAAGCGAAACCGGTGAAAAAGAAATCGGCGATTAATGCTTTGACTTTTACCACCTAACTTTATTTTCGTGCGGAAATCCCCTCGGATACCCCCCGCCGGCCAGCGGTGGTGGTTATGTCGGGCTTCAATCGACTAAAATCGCACGCCGTCTCAGGTCTTCAGACGCCGGGGTGTAAGGTTCTTTTTTTTTTATATTCAGGACACGTCAATTTGACTTCACCTCGCCTGATGGTAAGCTGAAGGTAAAGTCTCAGGAAAGAGGGTCACCATTACATACACGTACCATGTTAACAATGGTGGCACTCAGCTTGACGGCCTCATCAGAAGAGGATTGTCGTCGCAGCACCACGTGACACCCACCGGTCCCACTAGTGTTGCGACCACAATCCCCCTACCCGGCTATGCACTTGCTGACCCCCGCCCATAAAGCACTTCCCTCGCAACCCGACTGACCCTGGGCCATCTCCGGTTTTGAGATGGCCCCCTTGGGATCACTATAGGTACCTACACGTAATTTAATCATTGATGTATAGGACAATGTCTTACATTTTATGATAATGGTGGCATTTAAGAAAGCCTGTTGATGAAGCTCATGCTTTGGGCTTTGCATCTCTGCAAAGGGAAGCCGTAAGGAATCGGCATATATGGCCCCTCGCCACTGTAATGGATACATTATACTTTGCATGACTCAGAAATTGAACCTAGGTCCTCTCAAAATGACCACTAACATAATAGCAAACTTAAATCTTGAGACAAACGAGGCCGTCGAGCCAAACTCTTTCAATACGAAACCGTGTTGAGAGTAATTAAATTACAAAAATAATTTAATTAATGAGCAGTTAATTAAATAACTTTAAAAACAAAACAACCCACGGACAGCCAGCTGGTTCAAAAATAGGTATATAATTAGATTAATTAGATAAGAGATTTAGCGCGAACAAATTGTATAAGTAAATACTTTGAAATATTAAATCATCTTTGCACCAAAACGATGAAAATGGTATAATTAATTTATAATTTCAACCGCGGTCTTTAAATAGTTTGGCTTGCCACAGAATAGAAAAAGAACAAAGAAACTAATGGGTATTGTACAAAAAAAAAGGGTACTTAATACAAGCAAAATATTTACTCAAAAGGGGGGACAATTTGATAAAGTAATGTCATGTAAACCTTCATCATCATGCTGTCATTGTGTCCCCACACCTCAGAGCCCGGAGTCTGCTTTTTTAGTATTTCCTCATCCACTTCGCATGGTCTCGGGCATACCTGGTTTTCCTTTTAAGATCATTGCTGCATTTCTCAAGCTAAACAGCGGGTAAGCGTAAAAAGCAAATTTCGAACTTGAGCTGAAAAATTAGTGAATATTCTTAAACCGTGGCAAGTATTTACCTTAAATCGGATATTTTTTGAACTTTCACGTTAATAAAGTTGCTATTGACTAGTATTATATTATATAATATAAAAGGTGGCGATAGCCCAGTGGTGTACGTAACGGACTGCTGAGACGAGGTCTCGAGTTCGATCCCCAGTCGCCCCGGGCACCGGGCACACACCTCTGACTTTTCGTAGTTGTGTGTGTATTAAAGGTGTTAATTATCGCTCGCTTAGTAATGTGCCCGGAAGATGGCAATAGGCTCGCCCCCTATTACATTGGGACCTAAAAACATAATTGGCGAATCGTGGGTACACCTCTGCATAACCCTTTGGGGATACAGGCGTGAAGTTATGCTATGCTATGTTATGTTGAAAAACATAAAAATTGAGCATATTCCACCTTTTTGTTTGACGGTAGACCAGCACGCATGTCTTTTTTTATTTTTATATTTAGGACACGTCAATTTGACTTCACCTCGCCTGATGGTAAGCTGAAGGAAAAGTTTCAGGAAAGAGGGTCACCATTACATACACGTACCATGTTAACAATGGTGGCACTCAGCTTGACGGCCTCATCAAAAGAGGATTGTCGTCGCAGCACCGCGTGACACCCACCGGTCCCACTAGCGCTGCGATCACAATCCCCCTGCCCGGCTATGCACTTGCTGACCCCTGAACGCAATCAAACCGAAATTGGATTACTATGGAGGGTTTTTCGCAATCGTGCACGGTGGTACCCACCCGGCCGAATTTTGTGACAAATTTGTGTCATCAAACTTCTACCACCAGTAAGTAAGACGTCAATCTAAGACGTCAAGCCAGTGCTACTTGGCTCTATCCCTTCTACCTGACAGAGGTGGATAGGCCAGACATTTGTTACCCAAGAACCTTTTAATGAACTCACGTACTTACACAACCATTTAATGGTCCATGGTGTATTCACATTCCAATTACTTACGGGTAATTGACCCGTCCTAAAGACATATTGAAAAAAATGTTGCCATAATTAAGGTTAATGCCCACCTCTTACAGGTAACACATAATAAATTGCGATAGAAGCCGTTAAAATTACTTTTACTTCAATCTTAACTCTATTATAAGTGTAGCCCTAAAAAAAAATACTAGTCCTGGCAAATGGCGTTCTTTTATGTCATCATTATCATCTTCAAGGCGATTTTTTTTTATTTTGCTCATGTCACTATGGCTTTACATCGCCTGATGGTAAGCTAAAGGTAAAATCTCAGGAATGAGATAATGTTACAATTGTGGCTCTCAGCTTGACGGCCTCACCAGGTGGTTTTTCACGCCCCGCTTAAAATACCCGGGACTTTATTAATCAGGAAACACGTGTGCTGGTAAAAAAATCCAAATCTTGATGGATTTTCCAGTGATGTCGAAAGTTTGGACTTTGGAGCCTGGGGACAGCTAATTGTTTTTGATTAGTATCTATGTCGGCTTTTCCGGGAGCAACTGCAATCTGACCTCCCAACCCCCAGAGAAGGAAAGCCTGCTCCAGAGCCTAGTATGTGGGTTGACACTCGGATGAGTGTAGTAGTAGTATTTTGAGTACTAGACTTTTAGTAGACGACTATTTTAAGAAGAATCTTGGTTTAACTAAATAAAATTATAGGTATAGCCCAGTGGCGGACGTAACGGACTGCTGAGACGAGGTCTCGAGTTCGATCCCCAGTCGCCCCGGGCACACACCTCTGGCTTTTCGTAGTTATGTGTGCATTAATAAATGTTAATTATCGCTCGCTTAATAATGTGCCCGGTAGATGGCAATAGGCTCGCCCCCTATTACATTGGGACCTTAACATAACTGGCGAATCGTGGGTGTGTAATACACCTCTGCCTACCCCTTTGGGGATACAGGCGTGAAGTTATGTTTATGTGTAAATTATAGGTATTATTTTACTTTATTCTAATTGGCGTGTCTGAGGTTTTGCGTTAATTCCATCACAGGTTGTATACATGAAAGATGAAAGAAATTTTGTAATTATACCATATACTAGCTGATGCCCGCGGCTCCGCCCGCGCGGAGGTCGGTTATCGTTATTGGTCATATCTCCGGTTTTACTAAATCAATTGCAATCAAACATACGGCAGATTTTAAGTCTAATCAAGACCTTTCTAATAGAAAAACCACATCACAATCCGTTCACTAGTTTTCGCGTCCATCGGAACGAACAGTCAAGAGCTCAAAAAAAGCAAAATGGGTTCAAGTCCCGTTCTAGATGTTCTCTTTTTCCGATCTAAATCTTTAGAAAAAGTAAGCATACAAAATGCTTAAAAATGTAATTGAAACAAAATTGTGTTCAGAATCGTTAAATTAAAATAACTAAAGTATTTTTTTTTAATATCTCCCATGTACAGACCCCAATTTACAATTTTATAATGGCATTGATAGATTACTTGGCCCATTTTAAATGTTCTCCAAACAGTTCACCACATGCCACATGGAGCCCGACCCTGAACCGAGCCGATAAATTATCGTGAAGCGTGCCATCCTATCTCTTCCCAATATTAGACCGAGAGCAAAGTCCAACACTTACGTGTGAACTAGGATGCATATGAACCACAGAAGGACGGGATATTTCTACTATTTGTTTTGATATCACAGATGTGTGGTCATGAAAGAATTAGCAAGCTGAAGTGGCAGTGGGCCAGCCATATCTCGCGAAGAACCGACAACCGATGGGGTAAACGTGTTATTGGGTGGAGACCGCGACTCGGCAAACGTAGTGTAGGACGCCCTCCGGCCAGGTGGGATGACGATCTGCGAAAGACTGCGGGCAGATGCTGGATGCGGCAAGCTGAAAACAGGGTCCTATGACGCTCATTAGGGGAGACCTATGTCCAGCAGTGGACTAGCATAGGTTGATGATGATATGGTAATCAGTTCTCACTTGTATGCCATTGGTAGCTTAATGGTTGGGAGTCGGCTTTACGATTGACAGGTCCCGGGTTCAGAACCCACCCCTAACATAAGCAATTTAGCCTAATTGGAGGGGTTAGGGGAAATACTAGTACTTTCGGCTACTATATTTTGTTTAAATCATCTTTCTGATCCGAGGCTCTCACCCAGTCCAGGGTCCACCCTCCGGCTACTACTCCATAACTTCGCACGGTCTCAGGCATCTATGGTAGTCAGATTATTGGCAGGCATATCATCTTCTACGACGTCAGGCTAGTATTTCTTGGGTACTCCTCCTACCGGGGCCCGACAGAGTCTTGTGTGCCATAATGAGGTAAAGATTTGATATTCTACCTCTGAATCGAACGACCTTCAAATAAAATAAGGTACAAAGATTTAGATAGGAAAAATTTAGATCGGAAAAAGAGAACATCTAGAACGGGACTTGAGCTGGTCAGAGCATTCCCCTGTAAGGGACTGGTCGCGGGTTCAAGTCCCGTTCTAGATGTTCTCTTTTTCCGATCTAAATCTTTAGAAAAAGTAAGCATACAAAATGCTTAAAAAATTAATTGAAATTAAAAGGTACAGTTCTTTGCTAATATATATGACATTACATATAGTCATCTAAATCAAAACTTAACATAACTTGTAATACGATTTCTACATACATACAGTCACGTCTCTTTCCCACTGGAGGCGCGGGTTCGATTTCCGCTCAGTGCAAATATTTATATGCATCAATATGTATATTTGCATTAGTCTGGGTGTTCCTATGTAATATGTATGTATTTACAAAAAAAGTGTCTAAGTATGTTTATCCGTACTCTAGAACCCATAACACAAGCTAGTTAAACTATGCTTACATTGGACCTGGATAGCGCTGTGTAATTTACGTAGTAACTATTTATTAATCTGTGGTAGAATGTCGTAGAATATATATTTAAATATATTCAGGCATACAAATATAATGAATGAAAATCAAACTCGCGACCTATTAAGTTTACAAGTATAGTAAATTATTTTCTCTATTAAGTCTCAATAGATGGCGTTATTTAGATCGCGCTATGAAGATTCTCCACATTCACAACTGGATGACCCCACCATGTAGTTACTAATGAAACTATTTCGACCTGAGTAAGTGTGTTTAACTAACGAATACCTTGGCAGCCCTCAAAACGTTTTAGGAAAATATACATACATCATACATTCTAACGTACCAGTCAAACCTACATCGCCGCACAGGACTGTCCTGTAAAACACAATATCATACTCACCCCACCGGAGACACGTGGTCGCCGTCCCGGCGCGTACGCAAGTTCAGCCCATTGACAGCATGGCGTGATGTCGAGGGAGTGGCAGGAAGTGACGTGTCACCTACTTCGTTATCTCTGTCGTCACTCGCTCGGAGGCCCGCCGTGAATCACAGCGACGTTGCTTAAGGGACAAATGACCTCCATCTAGCTGTAATCTTCCTCGTGTTACAACACTTAAGTGTTTTAAACTTCATCATTTATTTTTTCATTTTTCTTTTCATCCGAGCGTTAATCCTTTTGGAATTCAAAACTTGCACTTTGGAGCTTAGGGTCCAACTTCCCTTCTCTTCCATACTGTCATCTAATCCCCAACTCTTTGAGGAAAGGCAAGCGCCTGAGCCTCGTCCGTCCATCAGCAGATGTTTCGGCTTACAGGTGATAGACTTGTACCCCAAAGAACTTGTTAGAGCCATTTTTTTTCATCCCTTCGGATACCACCCCGCCGGCCAGTTATGTCGGACTTGAACCGACTAAAACCGCACGCCGTCTCGGGTCTTAACACGCCGGGGTGTAAGGTTGCCCATAGAGCATATCCCTCGCACCCCGACTAACCCTGGGCCATCACTGGTTTCGAGATGGCCCTCTCAGGTTTATGAACACCTAGAAATGACCTCGTCTTGCTCTAATATCTTCCCCTTGTTTTAATGCTCGAGTGTCTGGAAGTTTAATAATTATCAGACGTTATACGTTAAAGGTAGATTTCGTAAGAAATACTACACATTTAAATTGAATATCCTACGACATTATGCAGTCTATATATTCCAGTACTAGGCTGGTGACACGTAGGTGGTCTTCTTGGACAAAAGTGCACAAATAAATTTGAGTCCACGAAGAACACCTGTAAAAAATGATGATATATGCTCTTCGTGGACTAAGCTAGGTGCTATTCGCGAAGGTGCTCTAGGTGGAGTACCTCGTTTATTTATGTTTGATCTGTCAATTTGCCCACCTGGGAGTAAGTTTGGGTTAAATCCAGAAAAGTATTCCAGATGCTATCACTTTTAAAATGGTGGTCCATAGTGTCAGGGCCTAAACAGATACTTTTCCACGCCCCGGACGTGCCGGTCTAAACATTTTTGTGTGAAAAACATTCTATATAAAGTATTCCATCCCAATTTTTCCTGTAAAAATCTTAACAGATTCATTCAGTTCTCACAAATTTAACTCATGTTTATTTACCAGATAATTCAATGGTTGATATATGAATTGACCTTCATTTTTTATGTCTACACGAGTGCATTTATCCTCAATTATGTATGCAATTATGTATTTATAGCTGTGGAATTTCCCAGAATACGGGAATACGTCTCCTTTGACAAGATGCCCTTGAAAATCGTACGAAGCAATATCGTTATTAAACTTTTTACACGTGTTAAATTCACTTAAATGTATTAATAAAACTTTTAAGCAATTAGTATGGAGTGTACTACGTGAGTTCGACAAATGGAAGTGCGATTAACGATTGTGTGACAAAATTGTACTGCGACTCACCATAGTTTGAATGCACGCTAGTGCGACACACTGTAGGTCGACAGTACTCTAGTGCGACAATAGTTTTTGTTGTACTAGATGGCGTTAAAAGTCCACAGAACATATTTTTTTGCAAATTTAAACGGAGTTTTCATTATTTTTTTCATGTTATTTGTGTTATTTATCTAGCACTTGTTGTGGTCACAGTTCTAACCTAACCTAACCCTACCGATTTCAGTGATGTAGGAAATCATATTAAATCAAATCAAACCATGTTAGTCCTACGGTAATGCGACAATGATTTGTCGCATTACCGTAGTGTCGAACTACCATAATGTCGAACTACTGTAGCACAATCGTTTGTCGCACTATACTAGAGTAATGTTGACCTACAGTGTGTCGCACTAGCGTGCATGTGACGCCCCGAGACATTTATTACATCGAAGAATTTCGAATATCTAGGACGTGTACAGGTAGCTCAGATGGTCAGAGCATTCACCCTGAAAGGGACTGGTCGTGGGTTCTAATCTCATCTTGGATGTTCACTTTTTCCGAAATCTATTCAAAACTGTTATAAAATTGTAAAGTTTAGTTGTGTCTGTACATTGGAGGTAAAAATCGGTTGTCTGTAAAGTCGGTTTACTGACGATTGTTGAACTTGACAACGTCATAAGAAAATACTGATGGAATGGTTGCATTTTTGGAAAGAAAATTTTAATTCCCTGCATTTCATACTAGACGAAAACATGTAAATGTATTATTGTATAGCAGTTTTCCACGCGGACGCATCGCTCACTCAAGTAGGAGAGACAGATGTCGAACGCTGCCGAACGCGGAGGCCGATTGTGCCTCTTTGTCGCTCGTTCCGCGCTCTCGCTTGCACTTCAAGCCCTAAATGGACGCCTCAGAGCGAGGTAACGCCGCATACGAGGTAACGCCGCATACGAGGTATAGCCGCATACTACATGTTTTTTCGTGCGTGCAGCCGGCTCCATCGAGTTATAAGACGTTGTCACGTCAACAAAAAATAACACTTGGGTTACGTTAAATGAACGATTCAGAAAACAAAAATAGTTTTTAGGAATTCTTGTCGGTTTATCTGTTTGTCTGCTTATTACGATGGAAGCAAAAAGTACTGATCGGATATTGATGCCGTTTTTTTCTATTAGAAAGTTCTTAGTGAGACTAATTATTATAATATTATATATTAATTATAATTAATTATTCTGACACTAATATAGAAGTGACATCAATATAATTCTGACATCAACCTAAATCTGACAATATAAATCTGACATTAAATAAATAAATAATTATTGGTTACATGCATGCTGAAAATGTAATTCGATCGTTTGATGTGCTTCGATCATCTAAACATTTGCACACCATAATGGTAGGATGTAAATGGGCCATTGTAATTATAAGATCCATATGGTTTACCTGCATTCTGGCAAATAAAATATTTCATTTCAAAAACAAAATTTGTTTCATTTCATTTCATTTCTTAAAATCTGCCGTATGTTTGATTGCAATTGGTTAAGTAGATCCGGAGATATGTCCAAAAACCGTTAATTAAAACCTCCGCGCAAGCAAATGTACGTTCAAAATCGTTCCTTTACCATAAACCAAACAATAATGAATGTCACTTCTATAGGTTTCGAACTTTTGAAGGTTCGCTTCGTTCGGACTCCTCTAGTAGTAGTAACTTTGTCTACCAGTCCTGCAGTTCATGCGTGATGCCATGACCATGGGAAATAAGGATTTATTTTATATATACAGAGCGTCCTACAGCGATGCCACATGGAGGGAAAGTATCTTAAATAATGTAGATACCGACACAATTTTACTGAAAGCAGACAACATGCGAATTTTAAAAACAATTTAAACTGCATTGAAACATTTTCGAAAACTCGTTTGCCCCACTTGGTAATCGTACCGGGTAAAATCTGAAAAGATAACAGCCTATACTTTTATCGCATCAATCGATAGGATCAATCATAAGGATCATATCTCACTAATAAACTGCGTGGAATGGACTGAAAAGCACTGAAAAGTGAAAAATAATCGAATAACAAATTTTATTCAAAATACAAAAATGTACGTAAAACTTTTCTGTTTTAGTTAAACGGGACTACCACCATTAAATACTCTTCGTAATAAAAAAAAAAAGAATCATCAAAATCGGTTGACAATTGGTGAATATATTGCTGAGCAAGATGTAATAAACGAACATTAAGTCAAATTGAGAACCTTCTCAAAAAGAGGGCTTTTTTTTACGTGCGGAAATCCCTTCGGATCCCTTCTCGCCGGCCAGCGGGGGTGGTTATGTCGTATATTGAATAAAACCGCACGGTGTCCTCCCCAAGTGGCCGTTGCCGGGCACCCCGGGTAAGCCCTCGAAAGGATAACCCCAGGGTTTCTGACAGGACTTTGGCCGCCGGTGCGGCCTCGCTTGGTGGGGTCGGGTTCGACTGAATGGTTCAGGAGAGCCATGTCGCAAATCTGGGATGCGGCGATGCCTAGGGCTAAGCCCGGCTCGGCTAAGAAGCAGGTGTACTGGTGGTCAGCGGAGATCGCACAGTTGCGAGCAGCGTGCGTGACCGCTTGCCGTCGGTACACCAGGTTTCGCCGGAGGCGTCGCCACCCAGACGATGCGGCAGCCCGAGAGGCGGAGCTATACGAGGCGTACAAGGGGGCCAAGGGGACCCTCCAGACAGCTATAAAGCAGGCCAAACGGCGGGCCCGCGAAGAGCTGCTGGAGTCTCTGGAGCAGAACCCATGGGGGCGCCCTTACCTTGCGGTCAAAAAGAGGGCTGTTATAAGTTTGACGTCGATATCTGTGTGTGTGTCTGTCTGTGGCATCGTAGATAAGATGGACCGATTTCAATGCAGTTTTTTTCATTTGAAAGCCAGTTTCCTTGTGATGGTTCTTAGCTATTTTGGTTAACATCGGTTCAGCAGTGTAAGAGTTTCAGCTCTTTTCCAAAATGGTGTAAGGCATTTTTGGCGAACGATTACTCGATTAAGTGTTTTTTTACTTTTTAAGGGTTGCCCCTTAAAGTATAAGTATTTTTTTGGCGTAGGGGGTTTTTTAATTTTTTATTTATGTTTTTAAAATCGGTTAACAACCGAAGCTAGCCGATTTTTACACTTTGTTCCCGTTGAGTAACACCAGTTTGTGTCAGACTGTTACTCAATTGGACAAAAAATCCCGAAAAGTAACACTGTAAATCATTGCAACAGTTTGTTTTTCTCAATAATTAACACTACTAGGTCTGCAAGGCGAATCGCTGCTTGCAATGTTGAGCTGACTGAGACATCGTGATTTGAAAATCAGATTTTGAAAATTTTGAAAATTTTGAACAGTGATCATTCCTCCGTGGCAAGTCCGATTTTGAAAATTCTTTTTGAAAGTCACAACTCTGGACATGCTTTCTGAGCGTGTAAAGTTTGGTCACAGTGTCTCGAGCGGTTATTATGTAATTCCATCTGGATTTTTTTTAACGGTGATCATTCCTCTGTGGTAGCATTAATTTTTTCAAAATATATCCATAAACCTTCCTCTGATTGACCTCTTTAATCATGCCAAATTTGGTTCTGATTGGATTAGTAGTTTAGGAGGAGACCTGTGACAAAGAAAATCCTGAAGTCTGGTATGAGGAGCTTTCGCTCGACTTCGTCTCACTCAGCTCAATAATCTTTGTATGTTGAGTTGCATATCTGGACGAAATATCTCAAAAAGTTCCAGAACTATTTTATCATTGCACTTCTTTCTTATATTCGCTCGGCTTATATTCCAAAAACAAGTAAGTGGGTTAGGTTAGGTTATAACTATGACCCCAACACCGGAACCACTTGAATATGTAAGGAATATTATATATTATTAATATTATATTAGTTAATCGTTACATTTTGTTGAAGACGTATTTCAATAATGATTTTATTACAAAGAGGTGTTACTTAACAAGAAAACAAGATTCTCTTATGTTTTTAAGAGCCTAGTGTAATGGGTAAAGGACTGCTGAGACGAGGTCTCGGGTTCGATCCCAGGTATTACCATGGCACACACCAATGACTTTTCGATGCTTTTCGAAGTTATGTGTGTATTTATCGCAGGTTTATAAGTGCCCGGTTAATAGCAACAGGCTCGCCACCTATTACATTGGGACCTAAAACATAAACTGGCGAAACGTGGGTGCTAGCACCTCTGCCTAGCCCTTCGGGGATATAGGCGTGAGTTTATGTTATGTATACAGTGTTACCTATAGGGAAAAAAAGGTTACAATAAATTACAGTGTTACTTTTCGGGTTTTTTTTCAATTGAGTAACAGTGTGACACAAACTGGTGTTACTTAACGGGAGCAAACCATTTTTACTGGACTCTCGTTCTTCTTCCTGTCGTGCCATATCCGAGGCTGGCAACAGTAGGTGCAGTAGGTAGCTAAAAATTGTAAATGGTGACCTCAATCAGATATTTTCTTTTTTATTTTTACCTGTACGAAGAGGTTCAATAACTCCAAACTTATAGACTGCTATCTAAACAGATTGACTTGTGATGTATAACAGATACGTCATTCATCGGCTCCAAGCTATAGAGAATAAAAAAACAAACACTTTGGCAAAGTTTACTTTAAAGCGCTCAATTTAGGTAAAATGCGCACACGGCGATGAAAGATAGATGTAAACAAATGTTGAAATTTAAAAAAAATAAGATTTATCTTGTTTCAGACTACTGACAGACGATTTTTTAAATTTCCTATATATTTTTCGATTTAATTTCTGGCCATCTTTTGAGGCAACAGTTTTTTTCGAAGTGTACCTATGTGGAATTTACGCTTAGCATGCCGAGCACCGCCCTTGCCGCTCTCAGGATAGCTGACTGAATTTTGTGAACCAGCTTTCCTGAACCAGCTCGCTTACAGGATCGGCGCACTTGTGGCCGATAACTGAAGGTTTCATCAAGCATTCACAACTACCCTGGGGTTATCCTTTCGAGGGCTTACCCGGGGTGCCCGGCAACGGACACTTGGGGAGGACACCGTGCGGTTTTAGTCAAGACACGACGTAACCACCCCCGCTGGCCAGCGGCGAGGTATCCGAAGGGATTTCCGCACGTAAAAAAAAAAAAAAAACCATTCACAACTTGATTAGGCGTTCGCAATGCTGACGCGGTGGCCATTCAAATAAAACTATGTTTAACGGAGTTTATTTGATGTTAGTTTATTATTTACACTGAACCTGGTGTTTCGATTGCTTTTCAGCAGCCATAGTCACGGAGAGACTTTATTTTAATGCGCGATACTCGTGTAAACTGCCAACAGTATCAAGGATACGATTTTGTATATTGAGATTCTATCCTCGTATTAAACATTGCAGTTGGATACTTTACCGATGTTTTGTCTCCTAGTGAGTAAGCACTTGATCTGAGCAGTGTACGGAACCCACATGTCTTTTATGTATTTTATCTTGACGGCCTCTGTGGCGTAGCGGTAGTGTATTCGACTGCTACGACATGGGGCGCGGGTTCGATTCCCGCTCAGTACAAATATTTGTATGCATGAATATGTCTATTTTGCATTGGTCTGGGTGTTTCTATGTATAATATGTATGTATTTACAAAAAAAAAAAGTATATAAACATGTTTATCCGCATTTTGGAACCCATAACACAAGCTAGTTAAACTATGCTTACTTTGGGTTTAGAGAGCGCTTTGTAGAATGTCGAAGAATATAAAAAAAAAAAAAAAAAAAAAAAAAAATCTCCTGGATATGTATGATACGAATGCAGACGCTACTGTTATTATTGTATGTTATTATATTATATGTTGTATGTTGTTGTTACTCATGTGTGGTTGACGAAGTAGGACACCGTCCTTCTCCTTTAACTGAGTAGTTCTGTGTTTCGTCCTATAGGGGTTCGTACCAATAGGACGAATCACAGAAATTAAAAATAATTAAAGTTTTCCTTCAGTGATTCGTCCCATTGATTTTTTTTTCTTCATTTTATACAAAATTTGTATGAAGTAACGTCAGCAAGGAAAATGCTTAAAATAATATTGCAGAGAGATTAGTATTATTTTATAGAAGACTAGCCTTCCGCCCGCGGCTCCGCCCGCGTGCATCTCGGTTCACGCGACCTTTGCTCATATCTTAGGTTCTACTCAACCGATTGCGATCAAACAAACGTAAGATTTTAAGTCCGAGTAAGCCCTTTCTAACAAAAAAAAACGCATCAAAATCCGTCCAGTAGTTTTTGATGTCGTTCCGCCGCTTCGCCGGCCGCTGCCGCGGCACGCTCGCTACGCTCGCTCGGCTCCCGCTCTGTTGGGGTCACAGTTCTAACCTAACCTAACCCAGAAGCTATATTGAATATACTGCACAAACTTGTTCTAAAACAAGCTAAACTTGTACTGTGGATATGACAACGGTTTTAGGAGAATGTTAAAAATATCTGTCAAACTAGTAGTCATTTGTTATTTTAATAAAAGATGATTCTACAAATCTAGATTTCGTTTTACTTAATAACTTATTTTATTAAAGTAATCACCATTGTTTTGTTGACGATACTAAAAACTCAGATATCTGTAAAATTAAATCGATAGGACGAATCAACGAATGAAAATTATTATATTTTAGAAAAGTATTGTTTCGTCCCATGGGCCGAAATTATCATAGGACGAAACAACGAACTACCGCTTTAACTGAATTGTCGACTTAGTCTAATTGCATGCGAATACGTACAGTTATGTATTTCGATGTTTTTCTTTTCTGCATTATTACTACTGTATTACTTTGCTGTTAACACTTGCTACTGTTCTAATATTATTATAAGCTGATTGACATTGGTGAGTCGAAAAGGACCTGGTTGAAAATCACCGATAGGCACCAACATGACCCGCCTGTCACCCAAGCAGAAGCAGGCCGGCTCGTGAAACCCGAAGGGGCCATCTCGAAACCGAAGATGGCCCTGGGTCAGTCGGGGTGCGAGGGATATGCTTTATGGGCAACCTTACACCCCGGCGTCTGAAGACCCGAGATGGCGTGCGGTTTTAGTCGTTTCAAGCCCGACATAACCGCTGGCCGGCGGGGGGTTATCCCAGGGGGGTTTCCGCACGAAAAAAAAAATTAGGCACTAAAATGGCATTATGCTGAAGCAGGTCGTCACGCTATCGAGATACTCACTATTGCTGTAACCTAGGTTATTCTTTTCCTTATGAATTAAGTATCTTAAAGCTGGCTTAATAAAGTCTTCTTTCTTACTTTCAAATAGAACAAAATTTTATTCAAAACAGTTGTATTCCTTGCAGCCTATCAAATAGTACACAATAGAAATCTTTAGTAATTATAAATGCATTTGTGAGAATGCTATTTGGTCCGGAAACTCGGATACTAATAGACCGATAATGTTGAAACCATAGATATATAATTCTAGAGATATGCCATACGCACTAATAATGTACACGAATTACAAATTCGTTATTCGGTACATTCGTGGATTGGGCAGATTCGTGGATTGGGTCGCATGCTAAATTTCAATCAAACCGTTTTATACAATTCTCATTATGCCCTTCACATTATAAAACAGATATTCGCGCGATGAAACGGCGAACAACTTTTAATTATTAACTTTACAACTGCTGTTCTGGCAGATATCTACTGCACAATTACACAGAGACACACAGGTATATAAAACCAAGTCGTGTTATGATGACCGCGATGAACTCGAGAACGGATGGACCGATTTTCAGTCTTTGATTTTTAGATTTGTCTCCAACTATACTGTGCCTTTTGGGGTTGATTTTTTTTTTACTTTAATCTGCACGGTTACCCCACCGCCGGCCAGAGTGGAGGTAGTTATGTCGGATTCAAAACGACCAAATACGCACGCCGTCTTGGGTCTCTAATAGGGGTTTTAGGTGGCCAAATAAGACAATTCCCTCGCACCCTGGCTAACCCTGGGTCTTTGAGATGGCCCCCTCGAGATACTGTACTTACACTAGCAATTAGAATAATTAAAAATATGAGACATTCACGAATATCTGCTGACAAGGTAGCCAACATAATATTGTTAGAAGTTTACGCGAATGTCACACATTGAAATAAAACTATTTTTAACGGATTCTATCGCGATTTATTTGATTTTATTTTATATGTTACATTTCTCCCCGGGACCATGGCTGCTAAAAAGCAACCGAAACGTCGGGATCAATGTAAAATATAAAATAACATCAAATAAATCGCCATAGAATCCGTTAAAAATAGTTTTATTTCAATAGCCAACATAACTTGATTCTAAGGCGGAACAAAGTTTGCCGGGTCAGCTAGTTATAAATTTTTAAAAAAAAGGTACTTCACATCCATCCAAAGGTTACATTCAAACAGTCACGCCTCTTCCCTAATGGGCTAGGTAGAGACCAACATGTTTCCACTGCTACGATTCTAACATATCCACACCTTTCACTTCTCCTAATTTTATAATTGTCTTCGTACATGCTCGCCCGTTGCTTATAAGAAATTGCTTCTGGCGATAGGGCCGCCATTATGATGTTAAGAGTTTATTTCATTCTCGTATAGTGGTTTACAATGAAGTTTAATTCTATTCTATTCCGATATTCATCATTCATTTCATCATCAACCTAGCCTAGTCCACTGCTGGACATAGGTCTCCCCTAATGAGCGCCATTCCGATATTACCGACTAGTAATCACTCTATACTATATTTGCTCTATGGTGGAAACTAAAAATATGCGACGCAATGCACTACGCGTGAATCACTGCGATTAAAACTGCCAATTACAGTGAACCACCGAAATAAACCAATCGCATATTTCTGGTAAAATTAGTAGATGTTTGGAAATACCGGTATGGCTTTGCACTTTCTAAATACCTGGCTAATATAGAACCGTGATGCCGACAGCCAGAAACCGTTGAAGAAAATACTATATTCATTTATGAACATAATTTCGTATATTTTGAGTTTTGAAGGCTATTGCTTCCATATTGGGTGGCAATCTAGAAAACTTAATGATTACAAAAGCGGGGGATACCGTTTGGTATAATGGGGTAATCTTTGGAACGGCTGGGCGGATTTTATCAGGACTTTTACTGCAGATAGGTAATATAGGCCACTTTTTTGGATAAAGAATTAAGGCGAAAACTAACAATGACATACCGACAATCGACAATAAAAATAAACACAATCTGTTGCCCGCATCTCCATCTGTGTGGAGTGCTGAAATAGTTGTTCTGAAATTTTCCAATGTTCTGTGCGATTTTGCTAATTTTTCTTTCCGTAAGAACTTTCTACTAAGTATTAAAAAACTTTAATAAAAAGAGGACTGAAACAGTCGTTCTCAGGTTATGGCGTATACCAAGGGAAACAAGGATTCATTACAAGCCTTTAAGTTACTCTGTAAGTTTGTTAGTTTGGGTCAAATCTTGGAAGCCCAATTAGAACTACTCGCTACCTGCTTGCGTATCTTCGGTGGAAATGCGATCATATGGCAGCTGAATGCTAGCTATGAAGCTGATCTGATGATGGAGTCAGAAGGTGTCCATAGGAGCTCCTGAACTAAACAAGATAAATTTGT
Organism: Cybosia mesomella; assembly: GCA_946251805.1. Lineage (NCBI taxonomy): Eukaryota > Metazoa > Arthropoda > Insecta > Lepidoptera > Erebidae > Cybosia > Cybosia mesomella. The sequence goes on from OX276415.1 coordinate 2,785,723, forward strand.
TTTGTCTTGCCATATCCTCTAACGCTACATGATATCCAGGGTCTGAAGATGGAGACGGTGTGTCATACGAACTTCTGAACTGAACAAGATAAACCCGTCATGTTTGGACTCATTTGGTTTGTCTTGTTACGCATTTACTAGAAAGCTTGGTTTTAAAATAGTGTTGTTTAAAATTCATAATTTATTTTTATGTGTAGATTAAATATAATCAACTATCTGTGGCCTTTATTATCGTGTTATTTTTCTATTGTCATTACATAAATAACACTGGAATATTACCATATATTAAGTAATCTGTGATACTGCTGGTGATTATTGTAAGATTATGAATATATTGATCTAATTAAGACTTATGATATCGAAAGATACCATCCTGTCTTTAGATATCTTTTTATTATTATATTTGAAGCATCATCAGTTCATTTGATTAAATTTGTTTAATGATTATTATTTGATATACTACTCTGTCAAGAAAGTAACGGGAAAAGATCAATAATACACAAAATATTTGTTTTTCATCCAAATTTATTTTATCACCTTCAAAGTAATGCTCCTTCAGAAACGATACACTTACGCCAACGAATACTTCAAGCATCAAAACATTTTTTAAACGCTGTTTCCGGAATTGAGTTCAAATCTCGCCGCGAATTCTCCTTTATGTCTTCTACCGATTGAAAACGGGTACCAAGAAGTTATCATTTGGGTTTAGGAAAAAGAAAGAAGTCGGCTGGAGCCATATCTGGTGAATATGGTGGTTGCTCGATGATATTTGTTGAGTGTTTGGTCAAAAATTCGTTCACAATGATGGCCTTGTGCGAAGGCGCATTATCGTGGTGCAAAATCCAAGAATTTTATTTCCACAAATCTGGCCTTTTTCGTCGAATTTGCTCTCTTAAATGCCGCATAACGCTAAATAATATTCTTTATTTAACGTTTGACCTTCCGGCAAGAATTCGGAGTGCACAACACCGCGATAGTCAAAGAAAACAATCAACATGACTTTGTCTTTTGATCGACTTATGCGTGGTTTTTTCGGTTTCGGTTCAGTTGAAAGGCGCCATCGCCACTCCGAACGAAAGTTGACTAGTTTGCATGTCAAACTCATAAACCCATGCCTCGTCACCAGTAACAACATGTTTCATGAATGTTGGGTTGGAATTGACTCCTTCTAGCCTGTCCTCAGCGACTCTCATGCGATTGAGTTTTTGGAGACAATTCAGGTCTTTTGGGACTAGCCGAGCGGTAACATGTTTCATACCCAAATGATTAGTTAAAATGGTACGAATCGACTCGTGAGATACAGAAAGTTCGGCGGCTATCTCTCTCAAAGCTGAATGAGGATTTTCAGTCATTTTTCCCTTCACTTTTGCGATGTTAACTTCAGTAGCAGACGTTGATGGCCTACCAGAGCGACGGAAATCTTCCAAATCATCTCGACCACTTTTGTACCACTCATAAACGCGTGTTTTTGATAAAATCGACTCACCGTAAGCCTTCTGTAACATTTTGAGTGACTCCGAACACAACATTCCATTGGCGATGCAAAATTTAAGACAAACTCTTTGTTCGATGTTTTGTCTATACAATTCGCTATACACACTAGGTATGATATAACTAAAAACAGCACTATTTAATATACTCGTAAATAATAGATGCAACTCAAACTCCGTACCAAAATGAAAAACAGTTGTGCCAGATTGGCACAACAACAAAAAAAAAAAAAAAAAAATTGAATTTGGAACCATAAACAAATCATTCATTCCCGATAGTTTTTTGACTGAATGTATGAATAACAGATCAATTTCAATAACAATATTTTTATTTTTGGTCTAGCTGTATCTCATGGTTTCATCGGCCGACTTGGGCGGTCGACCGTCTGCGTATTTTTACCCGCCTGCGCTAGAAGGAGGGCTATATTTTTCGAGAGTATGTAATATGTTTGAATAAAAATTATTCATTAAAAAATCAAATAACCTGACTGCCCTAAAAAGACCAAAACAAATTTGATAGCAGGCCGGGACGGCGGGGCGACTAGCACCCCTCCCACAAACCGGGGCAAGACGGGGACACCGTGGTTCCCAAACTCGACGGGGCCATCTCGAAACCGGAGATGGCCCGGTCAGTCGGGGTGCGAGGGATATGCTCTATGGGCAACCTTACACCCTGGCGTCTGAAGACCCAAGTGGCGTGCGGTTTTAGTCGGTTCAAGCCTGGCATAACTACCCCCGCTGCCCGGCGGGGGGTACCCGAAGGGATTACCGGACGAAAAATTAAAAAAAAAGACGGTGGGTCACGCCTGCTATAATTTTCTTTCATTTTACATTATTGCTCGGCTTCCAAGGGTCGTAGCATGCTGTTAAATAACCTATAACCTTGTGTGATACGCACATAAACATACACAGTCGTGTGTAGTAATGTTTCCTTGATTTCCTATTTAGTTTACTTTTTTCTGTTGTAATTTTTCATTGTGTCTATTATTTTTGGCATTTTTTGTGAAACACATGCTCAGCAATTGACGCTTGCGAGGGACAACTAACAAAGCTAATTTTTGTACGTAAATGTATTCTTTCTCAATTCTTCCCATTATTTTTTAAAATATCGTAGGACATATCTCACACTGCCATCTGGATTCAGAACTTAGCTTGTGATATGAATTCTAGAATGCGGATAAACCTACCTACCAATTGAATTAAATTTTTAAGCATTTTGTATGCTTACTTTTTTCTAAAGATTTTAGATAGATATATATATATATATATATATATATATATAGATAGAAGCCTTAAGACGTAATAATGTATCGGAGAATTTCGAATATCTGGGACGTGTCTAGGTGGCTCAGTTGGTCAGAGCATTCCCCCTGTAAGGGACTGGTCGCGGGTTCAAGTCCCGTCCTAGATGTTCTCTTTTTCCGATCTAAAATCTACCTACCAATTTTAATTTTTTGAAAGACGTTCATATTATACATAGAGACATGCATACCAATTCAAATACAGTACCTACATATTCAAGCATATACAAATAAGAGGTCTTTACCTATGAAATTGCCGAAATTTTCTTACAAATTCATGAGTTCGTTATTCCTGTAATTTGATAGCTATTTTCATTATTTATATTTTGTTTGAAAGTTGATTTCAAGATTTTACAACTTTGTATTAAATTTTGTTTTTATTGGCCGCTTGATAAATTAATTCGATTTTCAAAAACAGTACTTCCTAAATGGTATCCATTTTGATGATAAATTTCGTATTACTTAACAGCTGTCATTTTTCAAAAATGTAATAAAAGTTGCTGTTTGTTAGCTTAATGTTGTCTCATTCATACACAAAAAAAACATAAAATTTTGGATTTGTCATTCCTAAAAAAAATTTTACTACTGAAAATTGGGTTTCCTCCAATTTCTTCAAGAAAAACGGCAATTTTATATGTAACGACCTAATATTTACACTAAAGCGGGAATCAGGACTCCAATACTGAACCGATACGCTATAGAGGTCGCCACAAAAATCATACCAGAATATAATATAGAATGCATCTTTCTCTCAATGAACCCTGGTGGGTGGGGTTCACATTCAAACTCACCCGTTCAAAAACGAATACGATCAAAGTTCGATTGATGTCAACTGGCTATTTGCCCAGGCTGTTACCTCCTTGGCAACAGGGAGCCGTGGTTATAAAGTACTTGATGTATAGCCAATTGACGCCAATAAGTTCTTAACTTATTTGCACCACTCCGCAATTACTGGGACTTGCTTCGAAGTCTCTGTTTATTTATGGACGCTTTTTCAATGGATGCTGATTTGTCTGAGAGTATGGCATTTATTCTTTACTAACTATTGCCCGCGACTTCACCTGCGTGGACTTAGATCTGGGATCTGGAGATTCCGTCAATTGACGTCTGATCTGACCAACCCCGAGAGAAAAGCCTGCGCCGTTAATCACCAGGTGCACCCGAAAGTCTTAGTGTGGCTCCGGAACGGAACAGGAGAGAAGAAAATACTTGGGTTATGTTAAATAATGGGTCTGAATAAAAAAATGCACAATTTGACTTTAGACCAGGGCTGTCTACAGAAAGTGCTATATTGTGTCTGGAGAATATTGTTCAATAGTATGCTGATAGGAAGACACCAGTCAACGCGTGCTTCCTTGACTTGGCCAAGGCATTCGATCTGGTGTCATATTATGACATCCTATGGGAGAAGCTTCACAAACAAAGTTCTATAGAGAACGAAGTGATATCTCTGCTTAGGTACTGGTAAAATAACCAGGCGAATTATGTTAAACGAACTGGCACATTCTCTCGTATGTACAGGTTGGAATGCGGGGTGAGGCACGAGTTACGGACTGAATTTACACAGTACAATATTTCGACATGTAGCGAACTTCGAAAACACATATATCGACAAGTCATTGCTTCGACAGACAACTATAAGACAATACACACCTTCGAATTACCACTACTTCGAAAGACGATTATTCGACAGACAATACTTAGACAAGACACATCTTCGAATGACCACTAGTTTAACACATAAATCGACAAATCTATGTGTTCTCGAAGTGAAGTCAACATGTCTAAGTATTGTACTGTCTAAATTCAGTCCGTAAATGGTGAGGCACGGGGGTGTAACCTCTCCACGCTTATTCAATCTGCACATTAATCAGTTGATCGTTGAGCTTAGCAGCGCCAACGTTGGTTGCCACATAGACAGGATATGCGTTAACAATGTCAGCTGCGCAGATGATATAGTGGTGCTGAGCCCTTCCATCAGCGCACTAAGGCGGGTTGTAGTAGTTGTTGCAGGTATATGGGGGTTATGCGGTGGCCCATTGACTCAAGTATAATGCCAATAAGAGTGAGTTACTAGTCTTTAAGGCGAGCACCAAATGTTACTCGAACGTGCCACCAGTCTCGCTGTGCCATACTCCCCTAACTAGAGTCACTTAGTTCAAGTACTTGGGTCACTGGGTCACTGATGATCTAAGCGACAATCTCGATATCGAGAGAGAGCGCAGAGCGCTGGCAGTCCTATGTAATATGCTGACCCGCAGATTTGCAAGGTGTTCGAAGCAGTCTAAAGTGACACTGTTTCGAGCACACTGTCAGTCACTCCACACCTGCAGTCTGTGAGTTAGTTATACGCAGGTTTTCCACGTTCAGTGTAATAATGCGTTCAGGGTATTGTTGGGGCTACCACGCTACTGCAGTGCATCTGAGATGTTCGCGGAAACGAGGGTTGATGGTGTTAATGACATCATCCGAAAGCGATACGCATCTGTTCTCTGTAGGATGCGAGAGAGCTCCCACAGTATCCTGAGCGCATTATCAGATAAGTGGGACAGTCCGATGCTGGGACACTGGATATACTAAGATTATTTTTTGTTACTAACACTATATGGATTACTTGGGTCTGAAATAAAGAGTCATCATCATCATATCAGCCGTAGGAAGTCCACTGCTGAACATAGGCCTACCCCATTGACTTCCATTTTATCCGGTCTGTAGCGGCCTGCATCCACCGAGTCCCTGCGCTCTTTACTAGGTCGTCTGTCCACCTTGCGGGAGGCCTTCCTACGCTGCGCTTGCCGTCACGTGGTCTCCACTCAAAAACCTTCCTGCCCCATCGGTTCTGCGAGCTATGTGCCCTGCCCACTGCCACTACAGCTTGCTGGCTCGCTCTGCTATGTTGGTAACTCTAGTTCGTCTACGGATTTTCATTCATTTCATTTCTGATTCGATAAAGATTAATTATTATTATAATTTATTGTTAAATTATTTTTTACCCGACTGCGCCAGAAGGAAGGTTGTGTTTTTCGATCGAGTATGTATGTATATTTGTATGTGAGATAATGAGGATAGAACTATATGGAAATTTATCAATAACATTACAAGAAAAATAGACATTAAGAAAAAAGAAAATATGAAATTGAAAATGAATGATGAAGTAGTGACGTGTCCCTTAACAATATGTAATACATTTAAAAATTTTTTGCAACAGTGGGCCATAACCAAGACAATAATAAAAACCAAAATAAAACCTATCCCAGTACCCCCATCGAACAACCTGTTATAAACTCGCCAATACACTCAATGTACTTGCAGCCGGTAGATCATAAAGTAGTACTAACGGCCAGTCTCAATAATCTACCTATATAGTTAAAGGTAGAAGCTATCCCAGAAGTCATTTTCTGCTTATCTTCTTTTAATGAAACAGAAAAAATCCCCGATGGCTACTAATGGTAGCTATTTTAACTGCTGGTAAAGGATAGATGGATTATTGAAACCGGCCGTAAATATTATAGAAATAACAAAAAATAAACATAGCTGTGGTATAGATGTTATCCCACCTGTACTAATGAAACAAAGTGCTATAGAATTCACGGTTCCTTTAACATCAACCAAAGCTTCGAAGACGGACAATTTCCAGACTCATTAAAAATCTCTCTATTAAAAGTGACCAAGTGCGAGTCGGACTCGCCCATGAAGGGTTCCGTAGCAGCAAGTAATATTATTATTATTATTATTATTGGGGAACAGGCCAGCAGTTGAAACAACTGATATCAGCCTGCATCTCGTTGTTCACTACACTGTTTTCACCAATTACTCAATGTTTTTGTTGATTTATGTGTTTGTCCAGTCTATTTTTGAAATATATAATATAAATAAAAAAAAATATAAATATATAATATAATAATGCTTTTTTTTTATTTTATATTGGAATTGATTATGTACATCATGTATTTTTTTTAGTTTTATCATTCTCTTAGTTTAAAAGTTACAGGGGGGACGGGACACATTTTACCACTTTGGAAGAGTCTCTCGCGTAAACTATTCATTTTAGAGAAAAATGATGTTAAAAACCTCACTATCATTTTTGAAGACCTATCCATAGATACCTTACTTAGACGTACGGGTTTTGATGAAAAAAAAATTTGAGATACAGTTCTAAGTATGGGGAGCCCCCAAAATTTATTGTATTTTCTATTTTTGTGTGAAAATCTTAACGCGGTTCACAGAATACATCTACTTACCAAGTTTGAACAGCATAGTTCTTATAGTTTCGGAAAAAAGTGGCTGTGACATACGGACGGACAGACAGACAAACATGACGAAGGGTTCCGTTTTTCTCATTTGGCAACGGAACCCTAAAAAGGTGACACTCAAATCCCTAGCAACTACAGACCCATTGCACTACTTCCAACTTTTTCAAAAGTGTTCGAGAAGGCTATGTGTAACCGGTTGTATGCATTTTTGAAAAAATATAAAATCCTAGACGACAGTCAGAACGGTTTCAGAAAGTCAAGGTCAACAACTTTAGCAGTCTATAAGTACGTACAAACGGCTCTTCAACATATAAATGATAAAAAACATGTTATAGGTTTGTTAATTGACGTGACGAAGGCCTATGATAAGGTCCTATACAATATACTTCTAATGAAATTAAACGGCTGCGGGGTTCGTGGACCTGCCTACTCATGGTTCAAATCCTACTTAGATAATAGGACACAAATAGTACAGATTGAAAATTATGACACTCACAATAAAGAAATTCAATCCGTGCGCTCGCAGGAAAATCGTTTGACTTGCTCAATCCCCCAAGGAAGTGTACTAGGGTGTGTATTGTTCTTGATCTACCTAAATCATTAGATACAGAAAAAGCGTTGCCCGTCATCTTCGCAGACGACATCTCGATTGTGATGCCATGCGACGATGTAACCAACTACAACACCATAGTACAAAACATTCTTCTAACTGCTATGGCTACAAGAACACAACTTAGAAATAAACTCAAATAAAACTTAAATCATACAGTTCAGATCATACAAAAAAACCTTCCCTAGATTTGAACATAACCCACCAACACACACCTTTAGAGGAAGTTAACACATTCAAATTACGGGGAATAAACATAGACACACATAAACTGGAGAACGCACATAGACCACGTCAAAGCTAAATTGTCCAAATTCACATACGACAGACACACAAACTGCTCTGCATACTCGTGGCTGAGGTACGGGGTGATGCTTTGGGGAAATAGTGTCGATATAAACGATCTATTTATAATGCAGAAGAAATGTATCAGAATCATAGCACAAACAAACAACACATAAAGCTGTAGGCCCTATTTCATCAAACATAAAATATTAACATTACCATCAATATACATATTTGATACATGCGCATTTGTTTACAAAAACATCAATAGTTTTGATACGATGGAAAACATCCACAACATAAACACCTGACACAAAAAGCGACTACACCTACCGCCATCAAGAATAAAAATGTTAATTGAAAGTCCCTACTATATGGCAGTTAGAATATTTAATAAACTCCCTAACATTATCAAACACCAAGAAAGCATTACGCTCTTTCATAGAAAACTAAAAATGTATTTAGTTGAAAAATGTTACTACTCAACCAGGGATTATTTGGAGGATAAGTTATTTCAATATTTAAATAATTGACATTAAGCATTATATTTATGTGGCACAATCTGACATATTAGTAATACAATAGTAGTAGTACAGTAGTAGTAGTAGTAATATAATAGTTATAAGCAATTCAGAATTTGACATATTGTTATTACTATTCCAACCAATTATTATCTTTGTTGAATCTAATGTAATGTAATTTAATTTGAATTTTTAACATTGGTAAAATTAATAATATCTATATTATATGAGTCACCTGTGAAGTGTGACCTCAACATTGCAACGCCTGGAAAGGGCACTAAGTCCTAAGTACTGAAATATATATGTAAACATCTATGTACACTTAGTGTACACAACCCAAAGCCAATTCCGTCGATGAGACTTTATCTGCTCAGAAACACGACTTCGACGCAATGGGTGTGTACTTTGGGGGGTTTGCTGGATTGTGGATGTCGGTGCGGTGCTGTATTTAAGCAGAACACTTATTATGGGCAGCCTCGAAGAGTACTTGAATTTTCCAGAATTAAAGAGAGATTTTTTCATGTATCTTCATTTATTCCTTGTGAAGAGGAGAGAGCACTTCTCGCTTGACTTTCTAATTGCCGACTGAGGTGTCGAGTCAATTTACAGCGGTTTTTTATACTCTTACTCCCATTAATTCGAATTTTCTAATTGGCCGATCGAACTCTCGCGGCTCGTTAGTGACACCGCGGCTTAACGACTTTTCGCGGATATACCCTAATGGTCGATCGGTCAATCTTACAATTATGTGTTTATTTTCTATTTACAATGATTTATATACCGTATTATGTATTCTAATAGGTAATAGAAATAAGGTGACACGAAATAAGATACAATTTACACTTATAGATCGGTAAACAATGACGATTTCTTCGTCGCAAACTTATAACTATTATACACGATTATTCCTACAGTTTTTTGTTAAATCAGTTTAATTATATACACTATTACTTATGTACTAACAAAATAAGCTTATATACTAGTTGTTCTGCACATTCTCCCCCCGTGAGACGCAGTCACACTTCTTCGCGTGCAGAACTCGTGTCTTCGGTCAGCAGGACGATCAGCTTCCTCACCGGCCGGCGCAGCACTCCTCCCTTGGTCTGGATGTCCACGGTGCGTGTCACGTTGTCAGGCCCGGGGTACGTTGCGATGACTCGTCCTCGGATCCAGAGGTTGCGGGGTGCGTTGGGGGCCACCAGTAAGACCAAGTCATGTAGGCATACTGGGGGTCCTCGTCCGTGCGGCATCCGTCGGTGTTGGAGCTCCGGCAGGTACTCGCGGAGCCACCTGGTCCAGAAGAGGTTGGCCAGGCGCTGTGCTGCTCTCCAGCTGGATCTCGATGCGGCGTCTTTTTCACTGAAGACGCCCGGCTGCTGTACTCTACCGGGTCCTCCCAGCAGAAAGTGGTTGGGAGTTAGGGCTTCAGGGTCCTCCGGGTTCACTGACACATGCGTCAGTGGGCGACTGTTGACGGTGTACTCTACTTCGGCAAGCAGAGTAGATAGAACTTCCTCGGAGGGCCGTCGCTCGTGCAGTGTGGCGGTGAGTGCTGTCTTTACTGAGCGCACCATCCTCTCCCAGGCTCCCCCCATGAAAGGAGCGCCGGGTGGAATGAAGCGCCATGATGTCTTCTTCTTGGCTGCTTCTTGCGAGGTTGCTTCGTCGATGGCTCGTCGCAGCTCGCGGTCGGCTCCCTTCAGGTTGGTCCCATTGTCAGACCAGATTTCTTCAGGACATCCTCTTCTTGCCATCATGCGTCGGAGAGCGGAGATAGCGGAGTCGGTGCTTAACGAGTTTGCTATCTCGAGATGTATGGCACGTGTTGTGAGACACGTGAATATTGCGACGTACCTCTTCTGATTGGTACGTCCGACTGTCACTGTGAGTGGGCCGAAGTAGTCAACCCCTGTGTGTGTGAAGGGTCGCTTGTGATGAGCCAGGCGACACTCAGGTAGATCACCGGTCCTCGGGTATGGCGGCGCTTGAGTCTTGATGCGGCAATGTAGACACTGTCGTAGTAGTGAGCGTGTTACCGGGCGTAGTCGTACAACCCAGTATTGCTGTTTGCACTCGTTGATAGTGGCTTCAACTCCCGAGTGATGCAACTTCTTGTGGGTGTGTTGAATCCACAGCTTGACCGTAGGGTGATCTCCGTCTAATATCACAGGCGTCTTGATGTCGTCGGATACGTCTCGAACGGCTTGTATGCGGCTTCTCAAGTGCAGCACTCCGTTGACAGATACGATGCTCAATTGATGAAGGCGACTTTCTTTCGGGATCACTCTTCCTCGTTGCAGATCTTCAATCTCGCTGCTGAAGGAGTCTTCTTGTGATGCTCGCATGAGGAGGTCTTCGGCTGACCGTAGGAGCTCGGCGGTGATAGGTATGTACTTCCTATCGGCGCTTGAAGTCCTTTTTAGTACGGAAGGTGATGCTGTATTCTTCTGTGGTGCCTTCTTCCAGTCTGGATCTGCCTTAGGGTTTTTCTTAGTCCGTTTGTAGTTGACTCGTTCCGATTTTCGTTTGCACAATTGAATGAACTGTAAGACTCGAGCTGTAGCGTAACGTAGTCGGTCCCAGTTAGAGAATCGGGTGACTACCGGCAGGGCTTCAGATAATTTTTCTTTCTTCTTGGTACTTATAGTGTGTACCCTTTCTTCTATATCTTCGGACTTGTCTTGTCGCGATGTATCTCGTGGCCATGATTCTTCTGATGAGTAGAGGAAGTCAGGGCCTCTGTACCAGCGATGCTTCTGGCTGAAGTCCGTAGGTACGTCTCGGGTGGCGTCGTCTGCCACGTTCATCTTCGTGGGGACCCATCGCCATTCGTTCACTGTTGAGCTATCTTCTATCGCAGCTAGTCGGTGAGCTACGTAGGGCTTGTATGAACGCGAACCTGTCTTGATCCATGTGAGTACCGTTCTGCTATCCGTCCAGAAGGTCTTCGAGTCAGGTTTTCTCTCGTGCTCTTCTATGACGGTCTCGGCGAGTCTGGTGCCCATCACGGCGGCTTGAAGCTCCAATCGAGGTATTGATGTGAGCTTCAACGGTGCTACCTTCGCCTTTGCAACGATGAGCGATATGTTGACTGCCCCGTTCATGTCTTCGGTTCTCCAAAACAGTACTGCTGAGTAGGCTGACTCGCTGGCGTCCGTGAAGATGTGAAGCTGGAGGGACTTGCTGTCACTGTAGTGTAGGTATCTTCTAGGTATGGAGATGTTGGCTAGATTCTTCAGGTGTTCTATCCAGTCCTCCCATTTCACTGCTATGTCTTCATTGACCTCTTCATCCCACTGTGTGCCGTGTCTCCAAATTTCTTGAAGCAGCTGCTTGGCCCGGATGGTGACTGGTGAGGCGAAGCCTAGCGGATCGAATAGAGACATGACGATCCGAAGAGCTTCCCTCTTGGTGGGTGTCTTCTTGTCGCAGAGTGCCGTCGGGATGCGAGTGAGATTGAGGTTGAAGGTGAGTTCATCGGTGCCCGGCTTCCAGATCAAGCCTAGTACTCGTTCAGTTTGTTCTTCGTTCTTGTACAGCTCCGTGTCAGTGTCTTCTTGTGTGACACCGAGGGCTTCCAGCAGTTGAGGTGAGTTAGATTTCCATTGTTTTAACTCGAACTTGGCTTCCCGGTGTATGTTTCGGACGTCGGAGGCGATCTTGATGGCGTCTTCCAGCGTCTCGAAGCTATCCAGGTAGTCATCAACGTAGTGTTTCTTCACTATTGCGGAGACTGCTTGTGGGTGCGTGGCGCTATACTTCTCAGCATTAGAGTTCTTCACGTATATTGCCGTAGATGGTGAACTTGACGCCCCGAAGATGAGTGATGTCATCCTGTATTCTTCTGGGGGTTGGTTGTCACGACGGTCGCCACGCCACAAGTACCTAAGTGCGTCTCGATCTTCTTCTTTGATTTTCACTTGAAGAAACATTTCTGCGATGTCTGCTGTCACCGCTATGGCGTGTTGTCTGAAGCGCATCACTACACCTGGTAACGACTGGAGTAGGTCTGGGCCCTTCAGAAGAGTGTCGTTGAGAGATACTCCTCTCGTCTTGGCAGCGGCATCGTGCACGACTCGTATTTTTCCCGGCTTCATAGGGTTGATCACCGCGAAGTGTGGCAGGTACCAGGTTCTATTCTTGTTCTTGCTCGGCGGCGCCAACTCAGCATATCCTTTTGATATTAAGGCTTCCATCTGTTCGTTGTATTTTCCCTTGAAGCTCGGGTCACGATCCAATTTCTTTTCTATGTTGTGAAGTCTCTTCAACGAGTTCTCGTAGTTGTTCGGAAGCGAAGTTTCTTCATGTTTCCATAGCAGGCCAGTCTCGTATCTTCCATCTTCGTTGCGGACTGTATGTTCTTCCAGGATGCGAGATGCTTGCTCATCTGGATCTGTCTTCGGCTTCCGAGGGTTGAGGAGCAGATTGTCAGTCTCGAAGTGTTCTTTCACCAGTTGCTCGAGTCGATCGTCTTCTGAATCTTCAATTGCGTGGGTGACGTACTCGATGCGGTGTCCTAGGGTCCTCGAGTCGCTGCCGTGGAGCACCCAGCCTAAGGGTGTTCGGGATGCTACTGGCTGGTCTGGTTCGCCCGTTCTGGTCTCGGACGTCACCAGCAGGTGCCAGTTATCTTGACCGATGAGGATCTTAGGTCTTGCTTCTTCATAGGTGAGGTCGTTGGTGATATCTTCGAGATGACTGCACCCTCGTAACTGTCTATAGGTGACCCGTTGAGATGATACTTTGAAGTTCTTCACTGTTCTGGCTTGAACTTCTTCTTCAGCTGGATCCTTAATGCCTCGTATTTTCAATGAGACTCTTCTTGATTGTTGATCAGCTGTCTTCGTACTGTTGATGGTCTCGACCCGCAGTGGGTCGATAGGTCCCGTCGCGCCGATCTTTTCTGCTACGGTGTCGTCGAGTAGTGTGACTGTTGACCCGTCGTCTATGAGCGCGAAGGTGTTGACCATCCCTGCTGGCCCCGTCAGTTGGACCGGCAGTATCTTCAAGAAAGTGGTCTTCTTTCCCGTCCACGCCGAGTTGATCGTCTCGGCCGTGTTCGTGCTTTCTTCTTCTGTGGAGTCCCTTTTTCTTCTGTAGTGCAGCAGGGTGTTGTGCAGTAGCTTACAGCCGTCGATGCCGCAGCATCGTTCTCTGCAGGTGTGTTTCTTCTCCATCTTCTGTAGACATCGGAAACACAGCCTGTGTTCCTTGGCTAAGTCCCATCTTGCGTTGACGTCAGCCGTCTTGAACTGCTCACACTTGTAGATGGGGTGTTGCTCGTTGCAGATGGTGCACGTCTTGACCTGCTGCTGGGCTTCCATCACCGTGTTGATCCTCTGGGGGCGCTTCTGTTGATGAGTGGTGTGCTGGACTGCTAGGTTTCAGGTTGAGCGTAGGGTCCGCATAGATCTGCTTCTCTTCTCATGAACTTCTCGAACTTCAAGAGGTCCGCTATTTCCCTCGGCTGAGCTGCTGCGAAGTCGTAGTACCTATACTTGAGAACAGGTGTAAGTTTCTCAACCATTGATCTTGAGACTTCTGGGTTGTATAGGTAGTGGATGCAGTTCAGCGCCTTGAGTGTTGCCACGGCGTTGGTGACCCTCGTTGAGAAGATGCATATGTCCCTTGGTGATTCGCTCAGTCTTGGTAGTCCTCGAAGCACTTCCATTTCTGTAGTTGCTATTGCTTCAGGCCTCCCGAATCTTGATTCTAATGTTCTGATGATATCAGCAGGCTGCGAGTTGGTGATGAGGAGACTCTCGACTGCCTCCCTCGCCTTCCCCTTGAGGTTTCTTCGTAGCCTGTTGAGGTTTTCCACGGCGGTGTAGCCATCTTCTGTTTCGGAGTAAGCTGCCTTGAACGGCAGCCATTCCTGGTGACTTCCACTGAAGATTGGTAGCTCGATGAACTTCGGTCGCTGGGCTGCCTTGATCGCTTGAGTGATGGCGGTAGCCAGTTCGCTGAAGTTCTGCTGCTGGGCTGGTGGCGCTGCTGTCGGCGTTGGTTCACCTGGCCCCTGATGTGGTGTATCGGCGATGGCCAACATGGGAGGAGGTGGTGATTCGTGACGGCTAAACCACTCGCCGACCTTCTCCTCAGCTGCCGCCGACACTTCTTCTTGATTCAATTCTTCTATTTCTTGATCTTCGTCTTCATCTTCTTCCAGGGCGGCGATCTTCGCTGCTGCCAGTTCTATTTTAAGACGAAGTAATTCTTCTTTTGCTTTTGCGATCTTCGCGGCTTTGCTCTTCGAATGCACAGATGAACCCCCCTTTACCCCTTTCTTGGATGGTTGTGGATGAGGCGGCTGTGACTTGCTATTCTTACCTATGTTCTCTGTTCCAGGTGCCGTTGCTTTCGGACCTGGTGCTGTAGCTGACGGTGGCTCGATGGTAGTCACCGTCCCGGTGCTCGTAGTTCCCTCCGTTGTGGTGTTCTCCGAGGTAGACGTTTCCGTGGTTGTCCCGGATTCGGCGGTCCCCTCGGTGTCTGATGGACCCTGAACGGAGGCGGCTTTACGGCTTCTTTCTTCTGACCTCGTAGTCGGCATCTTCAATTTTTCAATTCTTCACAGTGGAAAATTCAGGCACGCACTCTTCGAGACCACCCTCGTGTTCCACTTATGGTTTTCTTCAATGTTGACTCCAAATCCGGCTCCGATAGGACCAAAAATGTACACAACCCAAAGCCAATTCCGTCGATGAGACTTTATCTGCTCTTCAGCACGACTTCGCCGCAATGGGTGTGTAGTTTGGGGGGTGAGCTGGTATGTGGATGTCGGCACAGTGCTGTACTTAAGCGGAACACTTATTATGGGCAGCCTCAAAGAGTACTTGAATTTTCCAGAATTAAAGAGAGATTTTTTCATGTATCTTCATTTATTCCTTGTGAAGAGGAGAGAGCACTTCTCGCTTGACTTTCTAATTGCCGACTGAGGTGTCGAGTCAATTTACAGCGGTTTTTTATACTCTTACTCCCATTAATTCGAATTTTCTAATTGGCCGATCGAACTCTCGCGGCTCGTTAGTGACACCGCGGCTTAACGACTTTTCGCGGATATACCCTAATGGTCGATCGGTCAATCTTACAATTATGTGTTTATTTTCTATTTACAATGATTTATATACCGTATTATGTATTCTAATAGGTAATAGAAATAAGGTGACACGAAATAAGATACAATTTACACTTATAGATCGGTAAACAATGACGATTTCTTCGTCGCAAACTTATAACTATTATACACGATTATTCCTACAGTTTTTTGTTAAATCAGTTTAATTATATACACTATTACTTATGTACTAACAAAATAAGCTTATATACTAGTTGTTCTGCACACTTAGTAGGCAATGAATAAATGTATAATAGGCATTTTGACTATATTTAAAATATTGTACGAATTGTTGTCATCCTAATAAAATGTACTGTAAAAAACATATTTTATTAATTTTCAATATAAAATAAGTTTCTTTTTTGTTAAAAAATCAAAATTAAAATCTCACTTTTTTGAGATTTGATCACGTGTTTATAAACGCTCTGTGACGTCACACATAAGTAAACAGAGTTTTTCAATACAGGCTGTCTGCATTTCCTAGTGTTATTCGACTGGTTCAATTATTAATTACTAATAATGTTTCACTTTTATCTTATATAAGTATCTCAAAATAAACCATTATTTTTGCAACTAATTTCAATAATTATATAAACGTGCTTTAAGTCGCTTACTGTTTACTTTGGTGTGACGTCACATGTCACGGGATCCGTTATGGCACGTACTTTTTTAAATCAAACTTTAATATCGATTTTTATCGTAAATAAAACAGTTCTCAAAAAAATATTGATGCAATTTGCATTTTATGTTGTAATACATAATACAGAACTATTTTTAGCAGTAGTCAAATACCCTATTGTTTGGTAAGCTTTGCGGCCTGAACGGCTTGATGGATTTTAACTTGAGAGGTGTCAATTAAATTTTTAAGCATTTTGTATGCTTACTTTTTTTACAGGGACATTAATACGTCGCCTTCGATCGTATTAATGTATCGGAGAATTTCGAATATCTGGGCCGTGTCTAGGTGGCTCAGTTGGTCAGAGCATTCCCCCTGTAAGGGACTGGTCGCGGGTTCAGGTCGCGGGTTCAAGTCCCGGCCTAGATGTTCTCTTTTTCCGATCTAAATCTTGAGAGGTGTCGTTAGATTCATATTTATTGTGACTGTCACTGGGTATATCAAAATAAAAAAACTAAAACAAAAAAGCGGTTAAAAAAATATAAATAAAGGTTTTTGGCGGTAAAATGTATGTTGTTAAAACTTATCGAGTAGGATATCAAAACGATGAGCTTTAAAAGGTGATTTCGAAAATTAATGAGTCCCGCCTGCTATCATACTTGTTTTATATTTAATTTTATTTTATTGTTTTATTGTTAGATTCGCCTCCAGAGTCTAGGTGGAGCTCCAAACTCTCTACAACAACTCTCTACGTCATTGTATAGAGGTTAATTTCTGAATATATCATTGTAAGTAAGATTTATGGGGTCCCATCTAGATCTTCGGGGCCCAAGTCAACCTCACGTGTAGTAGTTCCTTTTTTTCCGCAAAAAAAAGCCAAAAAAAATTTTTTTTTTTCAAGTGTAGAAAAAGATTTTGCTCGGGAGCCGGCGTTGCCGCCCCCCACCTCCTGTGGCAAGTGGTCAAGGGCTACCGTGCCAGGGTGGGAAACGGCTAAAGAAGCGAAATGCTCAGAAAGCCGCTTCGCTTCGCTTAGCAACGTGGAACATTGGCACGCTGACCGGTACGGGAGTTAACCGATAAACTCTCCAAGTGGTGGGTGAGTGTGGTGTTCCTACAGTAGACTCGGTTTGGGCAGTGGATCTATTATATTTCTCTCTATTCTCTATATTATCTATATTTCTCTATATATATCTATATATATATCTATATTTCTCTCTAACTATTCCAATTTACTTGTGATTAATGTTCATGCAGGTTCCAAGACAGTTCAACTTTCCCTGGAACTTCCCGAGTCTTATTAGGTACTCGGTGTATCCCGAGGGGACCTAGGGTCAGTCAGGGTGGGAAATGCTTTATGGGCAACCTTACACCTCGGCGTCTGTAGACCCGAGACGGCGGACAGAGTGCGGTTTTAGTTAGCCGCTGGCCGGCCGGGAGGTATCCGAGGAGAGGGGTGTGTGTTGGGTAACCTCCTCGAGTGTCGCTCCGATTCCGATCCCGCTGCAGTCCGGGGGGAACGGAATCGGAGCGGCCGGTACACCCTGGGCGGCGGTCAATGGCTTCCCCTTCACCCCTTCATAGGGTTGGCATTGATCGTCGGCCAATACCCAACGTGGCGGGAACACATCGCTCTCCGTACTCCTCTGCTTTCAGAGGAGACAGGATGAGCGATGCTGTTAGTGGTGAGATGGCCCAGGGTCAGCCGGGGTGCGAGGGATATGCTCTATGGGTAACCTTACACCCCGGCGTCTGAAGACCCGAGACGGCGTGCGGTTTTAGTCGGTGCAAGCCCGACATAACCGCCTCCGCTGGCCGGCGGGGGGGGTATCCGAAGGGATTTCAGCACGATAAAAACAAAAAAAAAAAGGTATCCGAGGAGATTTCTGCACGAAAAAAAAAGATACTCGGGTTATTCGTGGGTTACTTGGGGTTGTCTGCCTGCGCCAGACCCTCGTACGTTGTTTACCAGGCTCGGCGCACCGACTGGACGGTGATGTCTACTTGGGCCCCAAAAGTGTTAGTAGGAACTTTTATCACCCTCAAAACCTTCTCAATATCATCTACGCCGTTCAATTGAATGGTTCTCAGTCATTCCAGTGTCAATTTGTTACACCTAACTTTTCAGAACGCATCATAATTTAAAAAATATTCCTCAATTCCATTTTCAAATCGTTTACTGTGAACTGACACAAAAACGGAAGCAGTCAATTTGTATAATCGCTCGAAGCGATTAACAGCTTTGCTTTACGGAAAAAAGTAAACTGTTGCTATGCGTACGTGACGAATAGCGCGTGGCTGCAGGCGCCATTACCGATCCTTCTAAGCGACAAGACATAAGACACGTAGACCGAGAGTTTCTGAACAATTAAATCTAGTGGGGTCTAGTTTGTGGACGACAGTAAATCCGATTTTTTTTAAAAAAAATTCAAGGTGGCAGTGACGTCTAGTTTCAGGACCAAATATGTGCATGAATATGAATATTTGCATTGATTTGGGTATTCCTATGTATAATATGTATGTATTTACAAAAACAAAATGTATCTAAGTACGTATACCCGCATTCTAGAACCCATAACACAAGCTAGTTAAGCTATGCATATTTTGAGTCTAGTCTGTGTAGAATGTCGTAAAATATTTATTTATACATCTAATTTATTTGACTTAAGATGATGATTCATGATGCCTAATGTACCGACATTTCGTTTGGTTAGGACAGATTAAAAAGAAATAGATGTTCTTGTTCCCAATTTGAATAGTAATATTTCAATGTTGCCACAATATCCAACCCCATCTCACCAAAGAAATTCGCGTAAATGTTTTGTGCACTTCTTTTTAGGGATTTTCTTTAGAAAAGCCCTATTGCTATCGAGTTGTCGTCGACGTCGTCGCCGTCGTCGGTGTCGTCGACGTCGTCGTTGCCAATTTTCTGTCACGGTTTTGGGTATGAAGGAGATGAGCTATCGAGTTGCTGTTTTCGGTAATAGATTCGTGCTGGGGTGAACCATTGCAAGATAAAAAAAAAACGCAAAAAATCGCAAAAAATAAATAAATCGCAAAATCGAAAATCCCTTGTATTCGGCTGAGCTCGTCTCAGGAATTCAACTTGTTTTATAAGTAAGTGGCAGACAAGTACGCGGCCAAACTGATGGGAAGCGGTTACCGCGGCCGATGGACATGTACCGCTACCGGAATCCTTCCAATGCCCGTTTTGAAAGAACTCCATATTGTGGTCTGGTCTATACTTATGACCGTAGAGACTTACAAAATTCGCGTGGAATTCTACTCATATGTACTACTAGACTAACCAGTCTACTAACCAGTATTTTTTTTTGTTATGTACAACCGTACACAACAAAAAAAATTATACGGAAACAGACCTCTCATGGACCAGCACACACTTCTTTTTTTTCTTGTGGAAATCCCCTCGGATACCCTCCCGCCGGCCAGCGGGGGCGGTAATGTCGGGCTTGAACCGACTAAAACCGCACGCAGTCTCGACGCCGGGGTGTAAGGTTGCCTATAAAGGATTTCCCTCGCACCCTGACTGACCCTGGGCCATCTCCAATGGCTAGATGGCCCTCTTGGGTTCGGGAACCACGGTGTCCCGTCTTGCCCCGGTTTTTGCTAGTCGCCCCGCCGTTGAGGCCTGCTTCTGATGGTGTGACTGGCGGCCTCACCTGCCACCCCCAGGCCTGCGCTCATGTAGCACGGAGGTCGTTAAGCGACTTCCGGCATCTAGGCATCTATATAAATAAAATAAATTAATAAATATTCTACGACATTCTACACAGCACTTTCTAGACCCAAAGTAAGCATAGTTTAACTAGCTTGTGTTATGGTTTCCATTGCTTTATATATTGTTACGTGCGCGGGGTACAAATTAAATGCCGTTTACACAACAAAGAGGTTTATTCGCTCACCACAAACTGGACAACTAAATAACTAGCACACACAGTACTCTTCAACAGTTCAAGTCGCTCAGCAGTTCACAGTAGTCCACAATCGTTGCTTAAGTCGCAGGTATAACTCTCTTGGTTCACTTCGGTAAGATCTGTTCACTTTCGCTTTCGAAAATTAACTGCCTCGTGTCGATAGCCCTGCGTCCTTTTATATCGGGGTAGAATATTCCGGAATCATCTAGAGCACTAGAGCGTTCGAGAATAGTAGGTATTTACTGGGACGTTCGAGAAAACAGGTACCTACACAGTCGTGCCGACGATAGAGGTGAATGCCCTTGTTATCGCGATTTGTAGGTAAAGTAGTTATAGGTAGACAAAGGGCTTGTGATTTTGTATTGACTTTTCTGGATTTTTCTACACGGATCGATAGAGTACTTCGACATTAACAATGCGTTTTAATTTCTAGAAGATTCGATCAGTAGTTTTCGAGATATCGACGACCGTTGTAACATTACCCCCCTCTTAGTCATGCTCGTCCCGAGCATCATTTGTTCCATGATATCGCGTCAACCTATCCACATGGACTACCTTTGGTTTTCCCCTAAGCCCCTTCTTAATGCGGTAGGTGATGTCATTGATTTTTGTAACAACCGTATAGGGTCCTTCCCAGCGAGCTTGAAGTTTTGGAGATTTTCCTTTTCTGCGTAGCGGATTGTGAAACCATACCAGTGTTCCTTCTTCAAAACCGTTGGTGTTTGCATTTCTATCGTACCGGGTTTTCATCCTTATACCTGTCTTCAAATTGTCTTCCCGTACCATTCTGTGCACCTCGTCCAGCCGGTTTTGAAGTTCACTCACGTAATCCGTTACGGGCTTAGGACTTTCGGGTGGCGTGCCGGTTATTGCATCCACTGGTAGCCTTATCTCTCGACCAAAATTTACTTTAGCTGGGGTGTGTCCCGTACTGTCATGCACCGCTGATCGATAGGACATCAGGAACAGTGGGATGTACTGGTCCCAATCTTTTTGGTATTCGTCGACAACTTTAGCCAAGTGATTTTCCAACGTCTGGTTAAACCTCTCGACCATTCCGTCTGACTGTGGGTGCGCTGGAGTCGTACTGGTCTTGTTTATACCGAGGAGTTTGCACATTTCTTGAAACAGAGCAGACTCGAAGTTCCGTCCTTGGTCGGAGTGGATCTCCATAGGTGCGCCATATCGACTGACCACTTCCTGAACTAGCTTCTTGGCTACAGTGACCGCTTCCTGGTTGGGTGTCGCAAATACTTCCGGCCACTTAGTGAAGTAGTCTTGCACTACTATGATGTATTTGTTACCCTCATCAGTCGTTGGAAAAGGTCCAGCAACATCAATGGCGATACGTTCCCACGGTGCTCCAACGTTGTACAGCTTCAATTTTCCTTTGCTTCTTGTCTGCGGTCCTTTAACCGAAGCACATGCAATGCATTTACGGCACCAATCCTCGACATCTTCCCGACAACGAAGCCAGTAAAACCGCTGTCGTACTTTAACCAGGGTTTTCTTGACTCCGAGATGCCCGCCAGAAACACCATCGTGGATGTGCCGTAAGAGTTGGGCCACCTTGCTTCTTGGTACCACTACTTGCATGGTTACTTCCTTACCATCGTTAGACTCCCATTTCCTATACAGGACATCGTCTACCAGTGCTAAGCTGTCCCACTGGGCCCAATAGCTTTTGGTCGTCGAACTCTAAGCAGATACGTCACTCCATTGGGGTTTGCTGCCAAGCTGTTTCCAGTGCAGTATAGGTTTCAGATCATCATCATCCTCTTGCGCCTTCTTCATACTGCTTCCAGTCCATTCGTCGTCAAGTCCATTCACCCTTATGACTTTAATCTCTTCTCGGGCTTCGTTCCTCCGACAATGCTTGCGATCTTCGACACACGGCCTTCGTGACAAAGCATCAGCATTGCAAACTTGAGTTGTAGTGATGGTTGGGGCCTCATATCGACCAGCCAGCGGCCGCCCCGTGACCCTGGCGACATTTAGTTTTAACGGAACATCTTGATCCACTTGGGTCCAGGAGTCCGTGACCCTTCTCCGTTTCCTCGAAGGACACTCTAACTGGATATGGCCCCTTCCTCTACAGGAATAACACGTTGGGACATACCACCGTTTCCTCTCCTCTGCAACTACTTCCTTGACCTCCCTGACTCCATGTTCCACTTGGGTCCAGGAGTCCGTGACCCTAGTCCGTTTCCTCCAAGGGCACTCTAACTGGATATGGCCCCTTCTTCTACAGGAATAGCACGTTGGGACATACCGCGGCTTCCTCGCCTCTGCAACTACCTCCTTGACTTCCCTGACCTTACTTATCCCGGCGTTCTGCCGTACGGTTTCCACCTCAAGGGCATAAACCAGTGCTTCTTTTAAGGTCTGGCAGTGACGCAACTGTACACTAGTTTTCACTTCTGCGTCCCGTATACCGTTTAGGAAGGCCTCCAGTAGAGTGGTCTCGATCATCACGGGTGTAGATGAGTAGGCCCAACGAACGAGCCTTTCGACCTCTACAGCCCATTCCTGGAGGCTTTCACCAGCTTTTTGTTTCCTCTCGCGTAGCTGCGCTCGGTAGACATTCTCCAGGTGCTTGTCACCGTAGCGTGTGTCTAATGCTTCCATCAGGGACTCCAGTGTCCTTCCTTCAGGTGGCAGGTTTTCCAGTATTACTAAGGCATCTCCTCGTAATGCAAGTGTCAAGGCCATAAAAGACTCCTCGTTGCTCCAGGCTTTAGTTTTTACCAATATCTCAAATTGGTATTTGAAGGCCGTCCACGAGGAAGTTCCATCGAAGTGTGGTAGGTCGAACTTCGCTGATGAGGGTGAGGTCGCGGCAACAGGTCCGCAGGTTTTTAGCCTGACAATCTCTTTTTCCAGTTCTTGCAAGCGGTCGTCAATGGTCACGGCAACAGGTCCGCAGGTTTTTAGCCTGACGATCTCTTTTTCAAGCTCTTGAAAGCGGTCGTCGATGGTTCCTGTCTTCAAAGCCACTTCCTTACTCAGCATTTGCAAGTCGTCTTCGAGGTTCTTCACTTTATCTCCCAGTGCATGGATGCCTGCATCGATTTTACCCATGACAGCTTCCTGGTTGGCCTGTATCATCTCTTGCATGGAGGCCTGCATCGTCTGTTGACTAGCCTCTTGATTGGCCTGCATTTCTTGCAAGGAGGCCTGCATCATCTGCTGCATAGAAGCCAGCAGCGTCATCATGTTGGTATCTGACGAGGTTCCATTTGGTGGTGCCGTAGTTCCCGCTGAGACAGCGGCATCGGCCTGACGCCCTTCATCTTCGAGGCTCCGTTGACGTGCAGCATCCATTTCCACTTGACGTCTGGTCCGTGGAGTACGCCCTTCGTCTTCACGTGGTAATAACGGCATCGCACTTCTGACACCAGTTGTTACGTGCGCGGGGTACAAATTAAATGCCGTTTACACAACAAAGAGGTTTATTCGCTCACCACAAACTAGAACAACTAAATAACTAGCACACACAGTACTCTTCAACAGTTCAAGTCGCTCAGCAGTTCACAGTAGTCCACAATCGTTGCTTAAGTCGCAGGTATAACTCTCTTGGTTCACTTCGGTAAGATGTGTTCACTTTCGCTTTCGAAAATTAACTGCCTTGTGTCGATAGCCGGGCGTCCTTTTATATCGGGGTAGAATATTCCGGAATCATCTAGAGCACTAGAGCGTTCGAGAATAGTAGGTATTTACTGGGACGTTCGAGAAAACAGGTACCTACACAGTCGTGCCGACGATAGAGGTGAATGCCCTTGTTATCGCGATTTGTAGGTAAAGTAGTTATAGGTAGACAAAGGGCTTGTGATTTTGTATTGACTTTTCTGGATTTTTCTACACGGATCGATAGAGTACTTCGACATTAACAATGCGTTTTAATTTCTAGAAGATTCGATCAGTAGTTTTCGAAATATCGACGACCGTTGTAACAATATTATATTATATAGGTAGGTGTTAAAATGAATTTACTCATCTATTCAATAAGCGGCGGTAGCCCAGTGGCGTAGGTACGTAACGGTCTGCCGAGACGAGGTCTCTAGTTCGATCCCCAGTCGCCCCGGGCACACACCTCTGACTTTTC
This sequence comes from Cybosia mesomella, assembly GCA_946251805.1. NCBI lineage: Eukaryota > Metazoa > Arthropoda > Insecta > Lepidoptera > Erebidae > Cybosia > Cybosia mesomella. The sequence goes on from OX276415.1 coordinate 2,809,956, forward strand.
GTAGTTCTGTGTGTATTAAAAATGTTAATTATCGCTCGCTTAGTAATGTGCCCGGTAGTCGGCAATAGGCTCGCCCCCTATTACATTGGGACCTAAACATAACTGGCGAATCGTGGGTGTGAAATACACCTCTGCCTACCTTTTTGGGGATACGGGCGTGAAGTTATGTTATTTGTTATGTGTCTAAACATAACTGGCGAATTGTGGATGTGTAATACACCTTTGCCTACCCCTTCGGGGATACAGGCGTGAAGTTATGTTTAATTTCTGTGTCTCATTCCAAATCCGAAATTCAAAATTCCTTACCACTTCATCTACGAACAGTGATACAATTTTTGTTCACACAGTATATAAGGTGTCACAAAATTCGGTCTCTGAATTTAGTGAGATGATTTGGTATCGACAAAATATGTATTTGAAACAAAAAAAAAATATCGGGTAAAGTAAAAAAAAATGAGTAAAAAAAAATATACAAAAAAAATAAAAAAATGAAAAAAAAAAACACCACCAGCGACCAGCGTCACCTGACGCGACGAGCCCGTGACGCACGTGGTAGGCGTGCAGTCATCCTCGCAGTATTCTTCAAGCGAATGTGTGGGAAATACCTAAATCGCGACCAGCGTCACGTGTGCTCGTCGCGTCACGTGACGCTAGTCGCTGGTGGTGTTTTTTATTTAATTTTTTTTTTCATTTTAATTTTTTTTTTACCCGATATTTTTTTATTTTACCCGATATTTTTTTTTTTTTCAAATACATATTTTGTCGATACCAAGTCAGCTCACCAAATTCAGAGACCTAATTTTGTGACACCTTATATATATACAGTAGTATATATATATATATATATATATAGACCATGAAACTAACGTAAACTTGCGGAACGAAATTTCAGGTAATCGGTACTATGAAACGCACTTATCCCGCAATCGGACCCGAAAATTGCACACGGCAGTTCATTCGGCCTAAACTCTGCCATGAAACGACCCGAAACCACGAAAATCTGAAATTTAACAGAACCAAAAAAATAATTAAAATTATAACACAATGTTACATATAAGTTTTTAAACTTTCGCGTTTCATGATATACAATAATGTTAACGGGAATTAACGCGGTCATGTATATGTATGCGTCTGTAGGGGTGTGTGTTGGGTAACCTCCTCGAGTGTCGCTCCGATTCCGATCCCGCTGCAGTCCGGGGGGAACGGAATCGGAGCGGCCGGTACACCCAGGGCGACGGTCAATGGCTTCCCCTTCATAGGGTTGGCATTGATCGTCGGCCAATACCCAACATGGCGGGAACACATCGCTCTCCGTACTCCTCTGCTTTCAGAGGAGACAGGATGAGCGATGCTGTTAGTGGTGAGATGGCCCAGGGTCAGTCGGGGTGCGAGGGATATGCTCTATGGGTAACCTTACACCCCGGTGTCTGAAGACCCGAGACGGCGTGCGGTTTTAGTCGGTACAAGCCCGACATAACCGCCCCCGCTGGCCGGCGGGGGGGTATCCGAAGGGATTTCCGCACGAAAAAAAAAAGGTATATACATACAACGCTTCGACCAGGTTACACTGGCCGTGGTCACAGGCTCAGTCTCAGTCATCAGACTCAGTCAATCCAGGCAATCCAGGTCAATTTTCAAAAGGTCGTAAAGTTATCATAACCCAACACAAAGGAATGTATTTTTAATATGTTGGTTTTACTGGAACACTTTTTAATGAAAATATATTGTAAACAAAAACCTCCTTGATATGTTTCATTTACTCCCGAATTCTTGCTCCCGATCGAAATAACTAAATCCGAAGTAACTTCAATCTAATGACACTTATTTCATTTCTATTTCGTGCGGGCCTGCAAATTGTGTATATAAGTGTAATGCTAGGCAGACAGCTTGTCTCGTAAAATAGGTACATGTTAGTCAATGTGTTTACCATACAACCCTAGGCCTTGAAAAATACCCGTATTAGCAAGTAAATAGCTTTTTTTGGTCTGCACGTGCAGACAAAAACATTGACAAATGAGACACTTCAATTTAAAATCACTAGAATAAGTAATATAACGAGTTTTTTTGTAAACGATGACCAATCAACAACAACCAAAAACAGAGACATTAAATTCGAATTTCAATCTCGAAACCGGAGATGGCCCAGGGTCAGTCGGGGTGCGAGGGAAATGCCTTATGGGCAACCTTACACCCCGGCGTCTGAGGACCCAAGACGTCGTGCGGTTTTAGTCGGTTCAAGCCCGACATAACCGCCCCCGCTGGCCGGTGGGAGGGTATCCAAGGGGTTTCCGCACGAAAAAAAAGGTACATATTATATACAGGGCCAAAACACACTTGCTACTTCGAGCATTGCCGTCTGGCGATTTTGCGATTGCACTGCGTTTTGGCGACTTTCTCGTTTGATCCAATATTGGCGAGCGGTGAATTTGAGACTGTATTGCGTTTTGGCGACTATCTGCGATTTAACTTTCTATTTTGGTGACTTTCCAGGCTATAAAAATTGAAGCCAACTGGTTCGAACTCTTCTAATTTGACCTCAGATTCGGGTTAAACACCAAAATTAAAAACGAATATGTATACACACCACCACAATCTGTTGAAAGGTCATCAAAAACCATAACCACGGAATATACACCGATCAAATTGCTGATGTATTCAAGAAAGGGCAGGTGGAAAGCATTCAGAAGCCCAAGAAATATTAGTGACAGTAGAAGAAGGGTGCACACTATGATATATGGACCCATTAAGTATAAATCTTTAGGCTTTCACGGCCGGCGTTGTATGTAGAATATACTGCTTCCGGGCTTGTGTTCCAAACGTTTCATCGATCACTGCGGTCGACATCTTCAGTGATACAGGTCCGGGTGACGACGAGTGCGTAGAACTCTCGTCGGCGGCGACTTCTCTGCGACTGATGTAGTAGCTCGAGTCACTGGCACATTTAAAGGCGCGTTTGGCGGAGTGAAACGACGTGATCGATCCTGATGTGTCAAGAGCTTGTGATCACAGTGATCGACGAAACGTTTGGAACACAAGTTTCATCTTGATCACGGCCAAACAGCCCGGAAGCAGTATTTTCTACATGGACCCATTAAGCTTTAGGCATGAAATAAAAGGAACTAATAAGGTCGTCAAACTGAGCGCCATCATTACTGGACGACCTTCATTCCTGCCTTTACCTTACCGCTATGTGAAGTCAAACTGTTGTGTACTGAGTAAAAAAATTAAGTGTGTTACACACTTTATTGGCATGGCACCTGCATACCCCGGAGGTAGAGGTGAACACTGAGCAGTTTAAATAATCCTTAACACTAACTAAATCTATTGTAAGGCGGCTTATAAGTAACTTTTTTTTCCGTGCGGAAGTCCCCATAGGATACCCCCCCCCCCGGCCAGCAGGGGTGGTTATGTCGGGCTTGAACCGACTATAACCGCACGCCATCTCGGGTCTTCAGACGTAAGGTGGCCGGCCCATAAGGCATTTCCCTCGCACCTCGACTGACCCTGAGAGAGCTTATAAGTACCTAGGCGTAAGTCGTTTAAAGGAAAAAAAAAAAACATTAATATAGGTCAAAATTAAAATAATTTAAAATAGTTCCATTACAAGGCTGCTCTGAAACATTACGGAATTGAGCAATGGAATAAAAAATTTAAATCCTTGAAAATCTCAGGGAATATGTGAAGTCATTGCGATGGGACAATATATTCCAATAATATTGACCTTGCTACGCTGTATTACTTTGGATGATTAAGACAAATTATCTAGAATATTCTACGAGGTGGCATATTTTTTTAACACGTCTTTACTCACTCTACTCGTAACTAACTATGTGTGCTTACAACAACAACTTTCAAAATATGTTACAGAATGTCCATTCAGAGATTTGGCAATATTGCGATTTGAACATTGGGGACTCAACTTTTGGTGTTTGACTGATAGAAACCCTCGTATCAAAGTTCAACACGAGACAGTTAAAAATATGTGAAGGTTATTATTTAGAATAATCGACTTGAATAATTGAATTTAGAATATTATTATATAATTCGACAACACCATTTTAACAGTGCTTTCTGCCAAATAAATGATTTGATAGGATTTAAAAACGCTTCCAAAGACATTGAGTTATAATATATTTAGTAATACAATGTATAATGTATGTACGCTATTAATATTAGCTCAATGTCAAAGATGACTATAATTACAAAAATCTGCAGTCAAAGTCAAATATAAAATCCGTATCCTTATAAATGTGAAAGTAACTGTCTGTCTGTCTGTCTGTTACGCTTTCACGCCTAAACCACTGAACCGATTTTGCTGAAATTTGGTACAGGGGTAGATTAGACCTTGGGAAAGGACATAGGCTATGTTTTGTCGCGATAACCGACATCTAGGTGGGCGGAACCACGGGCAAAAGCTATATAAAATAAAACTTCAAAAATTAAAAAATAATAGACTAAAGCACAAACTATTACAAAACATGAAATAAAAAAATTAAAAAATCTTTTTTCGTTTTGGGGCGAGTCTACCTTTTTTTTGTGCGGAAATCCCTTCGGATACCCCGGCCAGCGGGGGCGGTTATGTCGGGCTTGAACCGACTAAAACCGCACGCCGTCTCGGGTCTTCAGACGCCGGGGTGTAAGGTTGCCCATAGAGCAAATCTCTCGCACCCCGACTGACCCTGGGCCATCTCTGGTTTCGAGATGGCCCCCTCGGGTTTGGGAACCACGGTATCCCCGTCTTGCCCCGGTTTGGGGGGGGCGAGTGTATCTATGGGGGCCGCCCAAGATCTTCAGGGCCCAAGCCGATCAAACCTGCAAGCCGGGTACACCTTTTGATTGACAGACAAGGCTCTGACACAGGCTTTCCTCTCGGGGTTGGAAGGTCAGACATCAGTCAGTCCCGCAAAAGTCAAGATTAGCCAAATCAAGAAAAAGAGTAGAACGCATCCCGAGCACCTATCAAAGTCTGTTATGGCGTCCTTTTCTCAACGTTATTTTGTCAATTTTTAGGGTTCCGTTGCCAAATGGCAAAAAACGGAACCCTTATAGATTCGTCTGTCTGTCTGTCCGTAGATACGTATGTCACAGCCACTTTTTTCCGAAACTATAAGAACTATGCTGTTGAAAGTTGGTAAGGAGAAGTATTCAGTGAACCGCATTAAGATATTCACACAAAAATTAAAAAAACAATAAATTTTGGGGGCTCCCCATATTTAGAACAGAAACTCATTTTTTTTTAATTCATCAAACCCATACGTGTATGGTATCTATGGATAGGTCTTCAAAAATGATATTGAGGTTTCTAATATCATTTTTTTCCAAACTGAATAGTTTGCGCGGGAGACACTCCCAAAGTGGTAAAATGTGTGTGTGTGTCCCCCCCCCCCTGTAACTTCTAAAATAAGAGAATGATAAAACAAAAAAAAATATATGATGTACATTACCATGTAAACTTCCAACGATAATTGGTTTGAACGAGATCTAGTAAGTAGTTTTTTTTAATACGTCATAAATCGTAAACCGCAATTTACATTTCATTCAATCAACTCAAATATAAAAATTAAAAAAAAATCGGTTGTCTGTAAAGCCGGTTTACTGACGATAGTTGAACGTGACAACGTCATACTAAATGGAACGCCTCAGAGCGAGGTAACGCCACATACGAGGTAACGCCGCATACGTCACGTAACGCCGCATACGTCATGTTTGTTCGTGCGTGCAGCCGGCTCCATCGAATTATAAGACGGTGTCACGTCAAAAGCATTATTAAGCATCTTTGGTTTCAAAGTTGCATTTCAAACAAATGATACTCCTCCGAGACCGTTTGACCGATCTCGACCAAATTTGCCACGGTGATCAAGTAGACATTACTGAGTGTCGTAAGTCGTAAGGGGTCGAATGTCCAGATCGGTCTTACCATCGAGGAATAATCACCGAAAAACCAATTCAATGGAAAAAGTCGACCGGTCACGTTGACCTATTGTTGGATAGGCAAATCTCGCTACGCTTAAGTTTGGGTTGATTGCCAAGCTGGCAACCGTCCTAGTTATGTAACTTGCTGCTACGGAACCCTTCATGGGCGAGTCCGACTCGCACTTGGCCGCTTTTTTTCCCTTTATTTTAACCATACATGGAACCTTAAATCTATGGCGTAACTACAATGATTAGATAACTCGGTTATCATACAACTTCACATTCATAAATGTGTATTATGTAAATGAATAATGTATTCCAAGTGTAAATGTTCTCGTATTTTATTAAAAAAATATCACCTACACCTATTATTTATTCTGTGCCTACACCCGCCAAATAAACCCTATCAGCATATAATACTCATAAATTACGTTTTTTACTTTCTGTATTACAATTGCCCATGTATAATGTATCTTGAAATTGTCTATTATTATTAACCAAACGCCTTAAACGACATGTATTGTGTTTTTTTTTTTACTTGCGGAAATCCCTTCGAATACCCCCCCGCCGGCCAGCGGGGGTAGTTATGTCGTGTATCGACTAAAACCTCACGGTGTCCTCCCCAATTGTCCGTTGCCGGGCACCCCTGGTAAGCCCTCGAAAGGATAATTCCAGGGTTGCCGGCGGACTTTGGCCGCCACCGCGACCTCGCCTGGTGGGGTCGGGTTTTATCCCGCTTCGACATGTATTGTCTAATATAAAAAAGGCTTAAATAACATAAAAACTACTTTACATTATAGTAATTTATCACTTATACTATTCGCACTTGAAGCGATTCAATCTCGTTAAAAAATATTCAACTACCAACATATTCTTTAAACAGTTGAAAGTAAAAATAATAATAATTTCAAAGAAAACATTAATCACGTATTTGAAAAGCAGTTTTCCTCACGTGTCACGGTGATAAATGAAAAGATAGTTTAGCATGACAGTTTTCAACCCGGCGTCTGAAGACCCGAGACGGCGTGCGGTTTTAGTCGGTTCAAGCCGGACATAACCGCCCCCGCTGGCACGCGGGGGGGTATCCGAAGGGATTTCCGCACGATAAAAAAAAAAAAAAAAGGTACGCATAGACGCCGATTCCGATCCCGCTGCAGTCCGGGGGGAACGGAATCGGAGCGGCCGGTACACCCTGGGCGGCGGTCAATGGCTTCCCCTTCATAGGGTTGGCATTGATCGTCGGCCAATACCCAACGTGGCGGGAACACATCGCTCTCCGTACTCCTCTGCTTTCAGAGGAGACAGGATGAGCGATGCTGTTAGTGGTGAGATGGCCCAGGGTCAGTTGGGGTGCGAGGGATATGCTCTATGGGTAACCTTACTGGATTTCCACACGAAAAAAAAAAAAAAGAAAAGGTACGCATAGACGGACGATTTCCAAGGTGCTGGGTCGGTGACAAAAGATATTTTTCTATTGACGTCTAATGTACGACTGGCTTTAAGGAACAAATAAGTTGTTATCGATTTAAGACCAATACTTGACTAGCAACAGTGCGCCACTTTTGGTTAATTCCATGCAGTTGATGTCACAAAAAGTTTATATAGATAGGTGTCAAAATATATTAACTCATTTAAATAATTTTTGCGTTCCGTTCCAAATTCCAAATTCAAAATTCATTAATCATCAAAAATTAACACTTTTTTAATTCTGTTACTCACCTTATTCAGAACTCCGAATTTACGTGAAGTTATTTTCAACACGCTAGGTGCAATATTTATTATTAATTCATATTTGTAAAATAAATAAATACCTTTTTTTTTTTTCGTGCGGAAATCCCTTCAGATACCCCCCCCCCGCCGGCCAGCGGGGGCGGTTATGTCGGGCTTGAACCGACTAAAATCGCACGCCGTCTCGAGTCTTCAGACGCCAGGGTGTAAGGTTGCCCATAGAGCATATCCCTCGCACCCGGACTGACCCTGGGCCATCTCTGGTTTCCAGATGGCCCCCTCGGGTTTGGAAACCACGGTGTCCCCGTCTTACCTACCTAAGTTCTGAAACCAATACTTCGTAAAGAGCCAACGCTGCCCGTCCCCTTCCGCTAGGACAATTCGCTCTTTCGCGTGGCACCCGTTCTCGAATTCTATATTTCTCTGCTACTAATATACCTACGAAGACATATTCTGTATTTTTTATCCCGAAACCGTACATACTAGTTTTAAATGAAAGTAGGAAACGTACACACACAACCCCTCTCTGCCTCTGTCCTTACATACTTCACGTCACGAGCTTACTCCACTGTCATTAAACCTTTCCTGCAAGCAAGCTCGCCCGTTTTGAGTGCCTTTGACCTGCCCTTTTTTAACACACATTATCAATTAGATCAGTGTATGTTCTGCGAGGTCGACCCCGGCTTGCCTGCTCACTTATACGTGTCTTACATACTTCATCATCATCATCATCATATCAGCCGTAGGAAGTCCACTGCTGAACATAGGCCTCCCCCATCGACTTCCATTTCGACCGGTCTGTAGCGGCCTGCATCCACCGAGTCCCTGCGCTCTTTGTTAGGTAGTCTGTCCACCTTGCGGGAGGCCTTCCTATGCTGCGCTTGCCGTTACGTGGTCTCCACTCAAGAACCTTCTTATATACTTGATAATACTAATTTAAGTAAAGAACCTTTTTTTTTGTAAACTGAAACTATGATTATAAAGTGAAATCATATATTTGAATGTAAAATTACCTGTTTTTTTTTGAATATGTAAATTTAAAATCTTTTTTACAAACTAAATATAGAGGGTTACCGGAAACTTGCTTGAATCCATTTTAATAATCATAGACAATCCTTTCAAAGTCATTCTATGATTTTTGTTTGAAGTGAAAACTTCTTTAGCGACGTTGTGCACTTTTTTTGTAATGGGTAAAAAAGGTTAAACTCGCGTCAGGACACGTGACCTGATCGAAAATTCGTAAGACGTTTGCAGACAAATATAGAAGCGCTAATTACACACTGTACTTAACAACCTTGTTGGCGCGTTCGTCTAATGAGTGGTCGTTGTTTTTAGGTAAAATCGTTTCACAACAAAGGACTCTATTACACTCCAACAAACTTTATTGGTTAGTAAAAGTCATTCATCATCAAAATTATCATCATCTGAACGCTGTTCCCCTTTGGTCCCAAGGATTCCACCTTGGAGGCCACTTACTCCTTCTCCTACTTTTGATATGGCTTATTTGGCTTTTATGGAAGCGACTGTCCGTCAGTCAGCTGGTGTACCGGTTTGCAGATTAGGTTGTCTTAGCCCCGTAGGTCTTGATACACCCTCTACTCTGGTTAGTAAAAGTGTTAAAAACCTTTATTTTACACATGGAATTAGGTATATTGAAAGTACAGTCAACGACAAAAGTAGCTTAACAAATTCTAATTTATTAATCAGATTAGCTTAAATCTTTAATAAAATAATAAACAAAACACGAAAATAAATAAATAATACACCTCTGCCTACCCCTTCAGGGATACAGGCGTGAAGTTATGTTTTATGTTATGTTATGAAATATATTAACTTTGTCATTTAGGAATTATAAAACTACATGTATATTCATTATAGGGTATTCATATTCCAATGTAAACAAAGTTAATAAATATTAGTGTTAATCCACTTTTGTCGTTGACTGTACCTTTGCCCCGCGGGAAAATCTATCGTACACGTTTGGCACTATTTTGGGTGAGCGCCCGTCCGCAGATTTCTTATTTTCTGTTCTTATTCCTGGACTTATTTCAAATTACAGTTTATTCCTCGTTACGATTTTATTCACCTTCTCCCAAGCCAAGTGGGATCGACTTCCAGTTCGATATTTTCCGTGAAGCAACTGAACTCCACAACCCATTTGCCATATCGAAGTTCTGAATATAGACCAGACCAGATTGTCGGAGCTTTTGGGCCTCCAACTCCCGTCACGAATGCCACGATGTGTGGCGACCGGGACCGACTGTTAAACCTGCTCTCCGAGGCACGGAGGGGTCTTGATGCGCTAAGAATGGTCACCCATCATAAGTCCTCCTCGGTAACCATTTAGCCTATATTTAATTAGATATTATCGATTCCTACCTAGGATGCTCCGCGAGGCTATTAAAATTAAAAAATCCGTTCCCGCAGGGGGAACGCACAGGTAGATTTCGTGAAGCAATTGATATTATTTTATATAGAGAACTACGGACTTTAAACAATATTTCGTGAAGATTTCCGTACCGCACTATTTTTTTTCTTTTTCTCGAAAACGGTAAATTTGAGCAAAAAACGTTTCGGACAATTATTTTAGAGCAAAAAATTACCTATCGGTTAGAAATATTTTTTTGCCCCTCTATGACCTATGCTTCTTCTATGACCCACGCCGAGCGCATTTTTAACATGTTTAATTTTTTTTTCTCGAAAACGGTAGCTTATAGCGAAAACCTTTTCAGACATTTATTTTAGACTTAAAAATGGCCATTCACCGGTTTGAAGATATGATTTTTTCCCGAAAAATTTTGGTTTTTCCCTCCTCCACTTTTAGTAAAAGTTTTAATCTTATAGGTTTATAATTAAGAGTTGTTGGTATTCATGTATACTATGAGATAAAATAAGAAAGGTTCGAATATCTTTCATGGAACGTGAAATTTTGAGGAAAAACAGATTTCACAAAAAGTGAGGCCCTACCGTCCCCTTAGGCCGGATTCCACCCGTTCACGAACTTAAACTAAGTTTACACCCAAGCAATTTTTGACCGCAGTTTGAGAGCGATCGGGGCAAAAATGCGACCGTGAGAGTGCCGCAAATTTTGGGAAGTGGAACCATACATACATATATATATATATATATATAAACTTTTTGACCAGTGGTCATTTCGGACTCAGGGGGTCATAACTAGACCTCCTATGAAGATTTTTTTTTTAAATTCGACAGTAGTCAAGAAACCAATAGGTAGATCGATTTCATCGAAATCTACCTAAAAACATCCTAATTTTAATAGAGATGATGGTTGGAACATCTTCAATCTCACCGTCAACATGGCTGCTGAAAAGCAACCGAAACGTCGGGTTACTGTAAATAAACTTACATCTAAAAACTGCGATAGAAGCGGTTAAAAAATCCGTTCCCGCAGGGGGAACGCACAGGTAGATTTCGTGAAGCAATTAATATTATTTTATAAAAAGAACTACGGACTTACACACACAAGTAAACACAGTAACATTTTTAACATGTTTAATTTTTTTTTCTCGAAAACGGTTACTTTTAGCGAAAAACTTTTCAGACATTTAGACTTTAAAACTTTTTAGACTTAAAAATGGCCTATCGATTAAAAATGTTTCCGACAACAAGAATGCTCACCGGTTAGAAGTTATGATTTTTTTCCCGAAAAATTTTGGTTTTTCCCCCCTCCACTTTTAGTTAAAGTTTTAATCTTATAGGTTTATAATTAAAAGTTGTTGGTATCCATGTATACTATGGGATAAAATTAGAACGGTTCGAATATCTTTCATGGAACGTGAAATTTTGAGGAAAAACTGATTTCACAAAAAGTGAGGCCCTACCGTCCCCTTAGGCCGGATTCCACCCGTTCACGAACTTAAACTAAGTTTACACCCAAGCAATTTTTGACCGCAGTTTGAAAGCGATCGGGGCAAAAATGCGACCGTGAGAGTGCCGCAAATTTTGGGAAGTGGAACCATACATACATATATATATAAATATAAACTTTTTGACCAGTGGTCATTTCGGACTCAGGGGGTCATAACTAGACCTCCTATGAAGAAATTTTTTTTAAATTCGACAGTAGTCAAGAAACCAATAGGTAGATCGATTTCATCGAAATCTACCTAAAATAATGGTCACTAATTTTAAATCCCCTTCAGGCTGCTACTATACTTTTTTAAGCTGAAAGTGAGACGAAGTCGAGCGAAAAACTCTCTATACTCCACTCAGTGTACTTCGGTTGTGACGCTACTCCTCCTAAACTAATCGACCAACTTTGACCAAACTTGGCATGTAAATACAACTTGATACATGGTAGGTTTAAAAAATTGAAAATCGAACATACCATGGAGGAATAATCACCCTTCAAAAATTTCAAAATCTAATTTCTCCAAAATGATAAATGTTGCGACCACGAGTTTGGCGCCAAAATGTGCAGCTTAACTTTTAGCTTAAGACAGAAAAAGAAAATTGAAAATCGGTCTAACAACGGAGCAATAATCACCGAAAAAACAAAGTAATGGTATTCAATTAAAAAAAAATTGCGCGTGTATTGTAGGTAATCATGCAGTGCACTCTCAGCTCAACATTGCAACAGCAGAATGCATTGCGCCCCTAGTTATTTTTTATCTGTCACCTTATTAGGGCACTATTATTTATTCTGTGATTAGGGAGAATAATTGATTGATTTACATTACCAACGCCTCCAAAACACTTTGGATTAACACAGTGGCTTCTTGAACCACAAAATAAACATAAAATTATAGTTTAACTGGCTGAACAATCAAGGTTTTACTTGCGAAAGTTCCATGTAGTCTTTACTAAAATTATACAAAGGGAGGCCGAATTTTATGAATTTGTTTATATGTCATTGGTAAGATGGAGGGACGATCTGAAAAAGGTAGGATAGACTGGATGCGCAAGGCGGAGGAACGGGTGCTATGGCGTACAATGGGAGAGGCCTATGTCCAGCAGTGGACAGAGGCCAATGCTGTGGCTGTGGCATTCATTGATTGAATTTTTTGAACCACTGCAGTTATAGAAAAAAATCTTCCACCATTTGAAAGGTACATTATTTCCGATGGACATAGGCTATTATATCATGTGTAAATTACCATGGCTTAAGTTAAAAAAAACTCATATACCTACCCCAAAGCAAAGGGTGTCAAAATTCATTAAATCATTTATCGAAACTCTATATCCCTTTTCACATTCCCGCCTCACACAGCCACCGAGACACAAGTTTTGTTCTAGACAGCTTGCAATGCTACTATTTTTGAGGATGAAAGGCTGGATTCTCATTACAATTGTATAAACAGTGTACAGAAATTATAATACTATATTTGTACACTTGTAAAGACATATAACCGACAGATAACCGCGGTAGCCTAGTGGTATGGGTAAAGGACTGCTGAGACGAGGTCTCGGGTTCGATCCCAGGTATTACCATGGCACACACCAATGACTTTTCGATGCTTTTCGAAGTTATGTATGTATTTATCGCAGGTTTATAAGTGCCCGGTTAATTGCAATAGGCTCGCCACCTATTACATTGGGACCTAAAACATAAACTGGTGAAACGTGGGTGCTAGCACCTCTGCCTAACCCTTCGGGGATATAGGCGTGAGTTTATGTTATGTTATGTTATGTTTTATAAAGACATAATTTATGTGTACAATTAAGTATGGATCTGGATAAAATTTGTTACAGCACATAGGCTACTTTTTATCCCAAGAATAATTCTGTGGGTCGCGAGAACGATAACAGTATTTCTACCTAGTGAAATTAATAAAAGCATGCTTAACAGCCAACCTAACACCTGGGCAGTGACTGACCTCATATTACTGAAAATTGACAATTTAAATTTATATACATAGTTAAGAAACGTCTCCTGCGCAGTTCGGATTTGAATATCGAACCGATTAGCATCTGTATCCATTTTGAAATTCAATTGACCGTTCTGAAATCGCTGGCTGCAAACCGAAGTTCTAGAATTGTGTTTGACTAACATTATTATGCATGGAGGGTAAAATTGTCCCAACATGTGCACAGGCTCCAATAAAAGGCTTTTTTATACCTCTGTGGTGGCAGACAAACACGGCCCACCTGATGGGAAGGGTTTACCGAGGCCTATGGATGGAACACTAGGGGCGTCACACTCGCCCATGTACTATGCCAAGGGTGGTCAGCTTCACCACCGTTTGAGCAAGACTCCCTGTCTGGCGGATCGACTCATGCCATCCATACTAGACTATGCCAATACACACTGGTCCCACGAGTACAGCGACGACCTCATGCCTGGCCATGCACTGACCGCAAAACGCAATCCAACCGAGATAAGATTGCTATGGACACAGTACCGCAGTGCCAGCACTGCGAGGTCCAGCGTGGGCGAGTCAACGCCGGGATCTCGTTGCAGTCCTGGGCGTGGACGTTCCCTCGCTAGAGACCATGGTGAGAGCCGTGGTCCCCGACGGGAACAAGTGGCACGCTACCACCTATTTCTGCCAGCAGGTAATGCGCGCAAAAGAGACGGTGAAGGGGGAGCTGTAGAGAACATTGCTCCCCGAATTCCGCATTCTGCGGCGAGACTTGTCTACGCCCAGGACTACCGACCTCCATGATCGGGGCCTGAGGACGGCAGTCGGCCGACACACCGTCCTTATAGAAGCAGACCAAGACGGACGCGTGCCGTGTGTGTCCTACACACACCCACCGACGCGGGATCAAACCCGCGCCCAAAGACTAGGCCGCGATGGCGACCGAAGCCCGCCGGGAGCCCTGGAGTGATCCTTTCGACGGCTTACCCAGGGTGCCCGACAATGGACGCTTGGGAAGGTCACCGTGAGGTTTTAGTCAGTTTGATTCCGATATACCCACCTCATCACTGGCACCGGTGGGGTGAAGCCAATGGGGGTTTCCACACGTACATAAAAAAAACAGGAGTGCATTATGGTACCTTCTTTCTTTTATTATTACTTAAGTACCTTACTTTTTATCTTTTTTAATTCAACTCTTTTCCCATCCTTCCATCCTTCCCCCACCCTTTCATCCTTGCCCCACGCAAGTAATAAAAATAAGACGTGATAACTACATATACTTACTACCATCGTCTAAATAAACCAAATCAAATATTTGGTTTATGTACCTAAAATGATGATATAAAATTAATTATTACTATCTTTATTCATCTTACAACTTATAAATTCGATTTTTAAATACACTTAACAAAAAAAAAACAAATATATTTTAACATTTCAAAAATAGCGGTCCACCGGTATTCGGTACGGGGACCAAGCTACCGGTGGTTAGGGCTCCAGAGATAGAAACCTCATCACAGTGCGTGCCGCGTCAAGGAAGACTGCCTTCTGCATCAGGCTCTCTTAACCCAGCTGCCCAACGTCAACCTTTTAAGGTGTTGGTCGAGGCTCTTAGCAATCAGTCCGTGGACTGATACAACTATCGGAACAATGATCGTCAAATCCACATTCCACATGTCGAGAACCTCATGAGCTAAATCCAAATACTTCATTTGTTTATCCTTATTATATTATCAGCATTATTAGCATTGAAGTCTAAAGAGAGGCGAACACGTTAATCAACAATACACACGTGTATCATACGACGTTTTTCAATACACTTATTAAAATAAAAGAAAAATATTTTTTCCTTGGAGTTTTCAGGTAGTAAACTTTCTATAACGTTAAGGGCTTCACATCTCATATCGGGCGGTGTACTACTTAAATCGTTTTCTTCATAACTAGTACTTGTAGACATTTTAATTAATATATAACTTTAATTTCAACAGGGAAAACGAATTACGAATTGTGAAACTTTTTAATACTGGCGGGAACAATTAAACAGTTTTTTTTATGCGCGCGCATTGACCACAGAGTAAAGAATGAGGTTTCTTTTTTTTTGTTAAAGTTGTTGTTTGAAGTTTTAAACAGAGAGAAAACAAAAGTTATATTTGAGTGAAAGTTTTATTTATTATACAAGTACAAGATGGAATAAGAATTCTGTTTAAATACGAAGTTGCATGAAATTAACAAGCAATACCTTACACCCCGGCGTCTGCAGACCCAAGACGGCGTGCGGTTTTAGTCGGTTCGAGCCCGACATAACCGCCCCCGCTGGCCGGCGGGGGGGTATCCGAGGGGATTTCCGCACGAAAAAAAAAAAAAAAAAAAAAGGTAGGTATATTCATTTATTTGTTTTATTGAACGCGATCTTTTTTTTATCGTTTGGTATCGATTTTTTTTTAAGAATAATGCAACTCAACCAATATAATAAAAAAAGTCTATTATCCCACTCGTGATTTAATAACAATCAAAAAACCACAGTTTGATAATAGGTATCATTATGAGTCTAATTGCGGTGAGAGTAAGTGTATTGAAAAAATTATAATACTATATTTGTACACTTGTAAAGACATAATTTTGGTGTACAATTAAGTACGTAGTCATATGACGATTTAGAGTGGTACAGTTATCGAATGAAGTGGTCAAATAGATAAGATAAGCTGAAGGTAAAGTCTCAGGAAAGAGGGTCACCATTACATACGCGTACCATGTTAACAATGGTGGCACTCAGCTTGACGGCCTCATCAGAAGAGGATTGTCGTCGCAGCACCGCGTGACACCCGCCGGTCCCACTAGTGCTGCGACCACAATCCCCCTGCCCGGCTATGCACTTGCTGACCCCTGAACGCAATCAAACCGAAATTGGATTACTATGGAGGGTTTTTCGCAATCGTGCACGGTGGTAGGTACCTACCCGGCCGAATTTTGTGACAAATTTGTGTCATCAAATTTCTACCACCAGTAAACCAGGGCGTGTCGGAATTGGACCGACTAAAACCACACGGTGTCCTCCCCAAGTGTCCATTGCCGGGCACCCCGGGTGAGCCCTCGAAAGAATAACCCCAGAGCAAAAGGAAAGGTTTAATACATTAGATAAAAATGAGGTGCTGCAACCAATAAACCGGGCTTAGAATGACTGATAATAATCTATTAAGTGTTTTGGAGGCCCACAAGCTGGTTGATGGACGAGGTTTGGTAAAAGCTTTTGCTCGCGTAAAAGCCAAAATAAAACCAAATAACGGAAAGGTGGTTAGTTGAGCGGACCCTGGGCTCCAAAATGCAAGTTTTTATTGCAACCTGGATAACTAAATAAATTAAATAACCACCTCTGTGGCTTAGCGGTAGAGTGCTTGACTGCTAAGTCAGAGGTCGCGGGTTCAATTCCCGCTCAGTGCAAATATTTGTGTGCATGAATATAAATATTCGCATTGGTCTGGGTGTTCCTATGTATGATATGTCTGTATTTACAAAAAAAATGTATCTAAGTATGTATATCCGCATTCTGGAACCCATAACACAAGCTAGTTAAACTATGGTTACTTTGGGTCTAGAAAGCGCCGTGTGTGAGTACTTATGTACTTTTTTTGTAAATACATACATATTATAAATAGAAACACACAGACCAATTCAAATAGACATATTTATGCATACAAATATTTGCACTGAGCGGGATTCAAACCCGCGCCCCATGTCGTAGCAGTCGAATGCACTACCGCCACGCCACAGAGGCCGTCAATGGGAGCCCCCTTATTTTTATTTTTTTTGAAGTGAATACAGAATTGAATATTCTGTAAATATTTAAGCGTCTACCTGTTACCGTTATTAATATCAAGCAAAATACGTCATCTGTGAAGATCTTAAAAAGTGATAAAAATGTAATACTTTTTGGGTCTTATAATAGGTCTTTACCTATGAAATTGCCGAAATTTTCTTACAAATTCATGAGTTCGTTATTCCTGTAATTTCATAGCTATTTCCATTATTTATATTTTGTTTGAAAGTTGATTTCAAGACTTTACAACTCTGTATTAAATTTTGTTTTTATTGGCCGTTTGATAAATTAATTCGATCTTCAAAAACAGTACTTCCTAAATGATAAATTTCGAATTCCTTAACAGCTGTCACTTTTCAAAAATGTAATAAAAGTTGCTGTTGGTTAGCTTAATGTTGTCTCATTCATAAACAAAAAAAATCATAAAATTTGATTTGTCATTCCTAAAAAAATGCACAAATGTTAGTACTGAATATTGGGTTTCCTCCAATTTCTTCAAGAAAAACGGCAATTTCATATGTAACGACCTAATAATATACCCATACTGCATTCAAGGGTTATACAATTCACATCACTATGACCGATGGAGATCACTGAATCTGGAATGAGCGCTTACAGATGGCCAGATAATTATGGGCATATGTTAACTTTCGCGTTCCACGAGTTACAATTTTACAGAAATTAACTATTGCTATAATGGGTGTAGGGGGTCCCGCCATGGTCTTCGGGGCCGAAGTCGAACACACCAGCAAGCCGGTATGCCTACTGATTGACGGACGAGGGTCTAGCGCAGACTGTCATCTCGAGGTTGGTCAATCAGGAGTCGGATGTACCGCACTACCTTTTAATTTTTACCCAACTGCACCAGCAAGGGTCGAACCCGGGACCTCTCGATCGTAGGGTCGACTCCTTAACCACTAAGCCACCGACGCTTCAATCTTTTTATATCCCATGATAGCAAGAGACTGGATCGTCTATCCGCTTAATGTTTTTTTTTGGTATGTCTATTTTACCGGGTGCGACTATAGTCTGACCGCCCAACCCTGAGAGGTGCGCCTGCGCCAGAGCCTGGTCCGTTGTTTAGCAGCTCCATGGACTTGCAGGTGAAGGATGTTGGTATACCCTCCACACCCTTTTAATGTACAATGGCGACTTTGGAAGATGAAGTAAGAATTTTGAGGGAGCAAAATAATTAATTGGCGGAAAAGGGGGTATTGGAAGATGACCGCGGGGGAAAGGAAGACTCAAAAATTAAATCTTATGAAGGAAATGAATTAATTAAGATTAAAACTGTGCGTGAGTAGCAATTTCGTATTAGGTTTCAATTACAAAGCGACACCATTACTTCAATATCGTGTTATTCTTTGCACTTTAGTGACTACCAGGAATTTATAAAGAAAGAAAGAAAGAAAAAAAAAATATTCATCGACTTTTAAGATACAAGTTTACAATAATAATGTAAAATAAAATAATGCATAGACCCTCAGACGGCGCAAATATAATAATTTACTTAGTTATTATATTTTTAAGCTTTTTGGAATCGAAACCCTTGGTTCGTGGGCCCGAGTGCACGGTCGCTTTACAAAGAAATCGCTAAGCGTCTGGTCGACGCTTCGCGTGACCAAAAGGCTGGCTTGTTCTTTGCCCAAAGAATTGGCATTGCCATCCAACGTGGCAATGCCGCCAGCCTTTTGGGTACGTTACCAGTCGACATCGATGGGGAGGAATTCTTTGACACCTAAACTTTTTACTTTGTACATACTCTCTTTTTTAGGATGTAAATATTTTTCTTTAAAACTATAAATCAAATGAAAGTTTGCGCATGACTACTATTCGGACAAACCAAAAACGTGACGACCTCCGTGTTGTGGCGTTAGTGTTCAACTGCCACGTCGGAGGTCGCGGGTTCGATTCTCGCTCAGTGCATTTATATTTATAGAAAAAAAAAATTTAAGTATGTTTATCCGCAGTTTAGATCTTATAACACAAGCTAGTTAAGCTATGCTTACTTTGGATCTAGAAGGTGTAGTGTAAAACGCCCTCCTTAAAAAAAAACAAACACAGGACGCGAGTCTTTTGAGACTATGATTGATTAATTGGCGTGCCTCAGCCGTTCCGCCCCGCACTACCACCAAACAGAGATAAAAACTCTTTCTGCGCCGGTAAAGTACATTGTCAAGAAGTTTGACGTTATACCTACTGTTTTGGGTTCGAATCTCGTGTCAGGTAAAAACGGGTAAAAAAGTTTATGGGGGGCATTTCTCTGTTAGGATATTGTATAACAGCTGTCGGATTAACGGTAATTGGTTCCTTGTTTATACCGAGGGACTTAAAATAGCTGGCGTGGCAGCTTGGTGTAGCCCCCTCCCCTATAGACATAGGGGAGGGAGTACTGTCTACTACCAAATTTGTATCAGCCTTTTTGGAATTTTGGAAATCACTGATACACGTGCGCATTTATTTATACCCAAAAACTAATATGTACCCTTTTTTTTTTTATCGTGCGGAAATCCCTTCGGATACCCCCCGGCCAGCGGGGGCGGTTATGTCGGGCTTGCACCGACTAAAACCGCACGCCGTCTCGGGTCTTCAGACGCCGGGGTGTAAGGTTACCCATAGAGCATATCCCTCGCACCCCGGCTGACCCTGGGCCATCTCACCACTAACAGCATCGCTCATCCTGTCTCCTCTGAAAGCAGAGGAGTACGGAGAGCGATGTGTTCCCGCCACGTTGGGTATTGGCCGACGATTGCCAACCCTATGAAGGGGTGAAGGGGAAGCCATTGAACGCCGCCCAGGGTGTACCGGCCGCTCCGATTCCGTTCCCCCCGGACTGCAGCGGGATCGGAATCGGAGCGACACTCGAGGAGGTTACCCAACACTCACCCCAAATGTAATTAACCTGTAATTCAAATTGTATCTGTATGTAAATAAATATGCATATGTACATGACATTAAAATTGCGTCTACCTCACGCGTCAGCCAAAAAGGACAGATTCAGCATGTGCTAGACAGCTAGGCAGCTATCTCGCACTGGTTTTCAACTTGACCTACTATGATTCACGGATGCAAATCAGTTCTTTTCCTAGGCGTATGAAATCTTAATCTAAATGGTTCCTTACTAGCTAACATTACATAATTATATAAAATATTCCCCTGCATGGTCTTTAACATTTTTATATACATACAACATACAGCAACAATACAGCAACTTAAAGCTAAACTCCCCAAAATGTTAACAATCGTGTTTTCATAAACGCTTATCAGCTGTGTTCTGTTCTGTTCAGGGGAGATAAAAACTATTCTTAAGTTAGAACCTAAACTGTAGTTTAGTCAATATACATTTCTAATGAGTAGCGGCGATAGCCTAGTGGCGGACGTAACGGACTGCTGAGACGAGGTCTCGAGTTCGATCCCCAGTCGCCCCGGGCACACACCTCTGACTTTTCGTAGTTATGTGTGCAATAATAAATGTTAATTATCGCTCGCTTAACAATGTGCCCGGTAGATGGCAATAGGCTAGCCCCCTATTACATTGGGACCTAACTATCTGGCGAATCGTGGGTGTGTAATACACCTCTGCCTACCCCTTCGGGGATACAGGCGTGAAGTTATGTTATGTTATGTTATGTTATGTTATGTTATGTTGTGTTGTGTTGTGTTGTGTTGTGTTGTGTTGTGTTGTGTTGTGTTGTGTTGTGTTGTGTTGTGTTGTGTTGTGTTGTGTTGTGTTGTGTTGTGTTGTGTTGTGTTGTGTTGTGTTGTGTTGTGTTGTGTTGTGTTGTGTTGTGTTGTGTTGTGTTGTGTTGTGTTGTGTTGTGTTGTGTTGTGTTGTGTTGTGTTGTGTTGTGTTGTGTTGTGTTGTGTTGTGTTGTGTTGTGTTGTGTTGTGTTGTGTTGTGTTGTGTTGTGTTGTGTTGTGTTGTGTTGTGTTGTGTTGTGTTGTGTTGTGTTGTGTTGTGTTGTGTTGTGTTGTGTTGTGTTGTGTTGTGTTGTGTTGTGTTGTGTTGTGTTGTGTTGTGTTGTGTTGTGTTGTGTTGTGTTGTGTTGTGTTGTGTTGTGTTGTGTTGTGTTGTGTTGTGTTGTGTTGTGTTGTGTTGTGTTGTGTTGTGTTGTGTTGTGTTGTGTTGTGTTGTGTTGTGTTGTGTTGTGTTGTGTTGTGTTGTGTTGTGTTGTGTTGTGTTGTGTTGTGTTGTGTTGTGTTGTGTTGTGTTGTGTTGTGTTGTGTTGTGTTGTGTTGTGTTGTGTTGTGTTGTGTTGTGTTGTGTTGTGTTGTGTTGTGTTGTGTTATATGTAATGTTGTGTTATGTTATGTTATGTTACGTTTCTATTGTTGTTTCTAATGTTATAGTATATTTAGGACATTCAATTTACGATCGAGAGCTCGCGGGTTCGATACCAGGCCATTTTTTTTATATATTTAGGGCACGTCAATTTGACTTCACCTCGCCTGATGGTAAGCTGAAGGTAAAGTCTCAGGAAAGAGGGTCACCATTACATACACGTACCATGTTAACAATGGTGGCACTCAGCTTGACGGCCTCATCAGAAGAGGATTGTCGTCGCAGCACCGCGTGACACCCACCGGTCCCACTAGTGCTGCGACCACAATCCCCCTGCCCGGCTATGCACATGCTGACCCCTGAACGCAATCAAAGCGAAATTGGATTACTATGGAGGTTTTTTCACGATGTCATCAAATTTCTACCACCAGTAAATTTCACTTCCAATGACGAGAACCCACTCCTAACACAGGCAATTTTGCTTAGCTAGAGGAATAAGTACGAATACTATTAATTTCTTTTAATAGTACCTTTATTTTTTTTTCCTACGGTATTCCCCTCGTATACTCGGGCATGCTATCGTCTTCAGATCGGGTATAAGGTTGCCCATCAAGGCAAATCCCTCGCACCTGGTTGACCCTTGGCCATCTACAGCTTTGAATTGGGAACCTCAGTGTCCCCAACTTGCCACGGAGAGGAGAGGCATGCATCAGATCTCCCCGGCCTGTTTCTGCTAAGGAGACAGACGGCCTCATATGTCACCTCCAGGCCCCGATTACTAGTACCTTTTTTTTAAATAACATAACATAACTTCACGCCTGTATCCCCGAAGGGATAGGCAGAGGTGTATTACACCCACGTTTCGCCAGTTATGTTTAGGTCCCAATATAATAGGGGGCGAGCCTATTGACATCTACCGGGCACGTTACTAAGCGAGCGATAATTAACCTTTTTAATACACACATAACTTCGAAAAGTCAGAGGTGTGTGCCCGGGGCGACTGGGGATCGAACTCGAGACCTTGTAGTGTAGACGTACACCACTGGGCTATCGCCGCTTTTTTTTTCGTATGTTTGCTAAATAATAACTAAATAAAAAGTCAGTCAGCCAGTGTGTTGAAAAAGTGTTACTGCATATCTAACTTCTTTTTTGGTGTTCCACTATTGGAGGGTGTATTAATTACTCCAGTTTGGTTCCTATAACGCTGGAGTTATCCTTTCGAGGGCTTACCCGGGGTACCCGGCAACGGACACTTGGAGAGGAGACCGTGTGGTCGGTCCAATTTCGACACGCCCACCCCATCGTTGGCCCCGAGCGATGGGGTGAAGCCCGGCTTCCAAACGTAAAAAAAAAAGTTTGGTTACTATAAATATTCTTCATAAACTACGTCTGGAAACTGTCGCAACTGAAATCGTAGGCCGGTGCTACTACGTTCATTTTTTTCCCGTGGGGAAATCCCTTCGGTTACCAGCCGGCCAGTGGGGGTGGTTATGTCGGGCTTGAACCGACTAAAACCGCACACAGTCTCGGGTCTTAACTTAAGGGTGTAAGGTTGCCCATAGAGCATATCCCTCGCACCCCGACTCTTTATAAAATAATCTCTCACATAATATAATAAAATTATGTAGGTATCGCATTATTTTCTTTACAAACAGACGTTGAACACACACAGATGCTGAGGGACATATTACATCTTAATTGGCACTCTCCGTTCGCTCAACACTCAATCGAAGTGAGTTGCCTGACTCACTTACGGGCCCCTAGAAAGACGCCTCTTTAATTTATAATATCCTGAAGTAGGAAGTCTATTTGAGGAACTTTGACCACGACGGGATAACTGAATGAATAATATAATAAGACTAGCTGTATCCACCGACTTCGACCCCGTGGCACCAATTTATGCCAAACATAAATTATTAGGATGGATTTTTTTCCGATTTGTGGACATTTATGATTACTGCTCCGCTCTCCTGGGTAATAGCTTGATGATATATAGCCTATGACCTTCCTCGATAAACGGGCTATCTAACACAAAAAAAAACAATTCGAACCAGTAGTTCCGGAGATAAGCGCGTTCAACCAAACAAACAAATATTTTCAGAGGTTCAAATATGTTTGATACGATTCTACTACTGCAATAGTACTACATTACACCACTCTAATTATATGAATCCTCCGAGGCGTAACGTAAGTCAGTAGTCGCGGATTCGACTCCCAATAAGTGCCATTATTTGTTTGTATGAATGAATATTTGCATAAGCCTGGATGCTTCTATGTATACTATGTATATATTTAAAAAATGTATAAAGGTATGTTTAAAAGCATTCTAGAACCCATAATACAAGTAAGTAAAGCTATGCTTTCTTTAGGATCCAGGTAGCGCTGTGTAGAATATCGTTGAATAATTATTTGTTAAAAAAGAGAACTAAACTAGGTTTTCAAGTGAGAAACCAGTTAAGTTCAACGGAATTTCATTCTTGAAATACAGTCTTAGACTATTGATAGTAAGTGCAATGACGTCAAACAGAACTGCGTTATCACGATTACTTACACAATGAATTTCTTTCAACCAAACTCGAACAGATTTTTACTAAATCGATCTTAACCTCGACTTCTCTAATTATAGTAAGTGCATTCAATGCGAACTAAGATACTGATTATATTATAGAGGAAAAGCGAGAGCTCAGTTTAATTAATTACGTTTGTCTAACATAAAATACATATTTATTTATTTAATAGGTCTTACTTTATAGGACCTATGAAATTGTCGAAATTTTCTTACAAATTCATGAGTTCGTTATTCCTGTAATTTAATAGCTATTTCCATTATTTATATTTTGTTTGAAAGTTGATTTCAAGATTTTACAACTCTGTATTAAATTTTGTTTTTATTGGGCGTTTGACAAATTAATTCGATCTTCAAAAACAGTAAGTACTTCCTAAATACTATTATTAATTTATCATCAAAATGGGATGATAAATTTCGTATTACTTAACAGCTGTCACTTTTTAAAAATGTAATAAAAGTTGATGTTTCTTAGCTTAATGTTGTCTCATTCATACACAAAAAAATCATAAAATTTGGATTTGTCATTCCTAACAAAATGCAAAAATGTTAGTACTGAAAATTGGGTTTCCTCCAATTTCTTCAAGAAAAACGGTAATTTCATATGTAACGACCTAATATTATTTGTTAAACGTAATTACTTTCATGAAGTAATTATTTTCACAAAATTTAAAATCTATCTGCAGACATATAAATATTCTTTTCAAGTACTCAAAACTAATACGGTGCGAGATCATAGACACATGTTTTTTTTTTGTAGATTTTGTAGATACATTTTTGCAAACCAAATATTCAAGTATGTCGCAAAGGAACACTTATGAACGTCAAGATTATTGCTTCTACATTTTTTGCCAGATTTGCAAGGCGATAGATGTAAAGCCTGTGAGAAAAGCATGGCAATAAAAACTCATAGCCAATCTTTCCTATCAGACCTGAAAAAACATAAAATGTTTTTCTGAAATTTCTTATTTATAAATTAAATATTTCCCTGGATGTATTAAGTAAAATATATTTTGCGCAATATTTTTCATTATTGCATCATACATACATAAAAATTATAAACCTATGTCTGTGATTGTCTGCTCACAATTTCAAATTATTAAAACATTAATACACAATTATTCATCCAAAAAAAAATTTAATCTTTCTTTACTCGTAAAAGTGTCAAGGTGCCAATATGCCACGTTTTAAAATATTAGCTATTATAATCTCTGTCTACGGGCCAAATATTTTTTGAAATAGGCTGACGTAATCTGTCACTCTGTAAACGTCACCTCAATGTCTTAACAAATGAAAATTTGATTTGAAATTTTGATTGAAACTTTCGACATTTTTGAAAAAAACCTTGACATTGTTATTATATTAATGTTATAGAAATATGTATTTTGTTTATTATTGTATAATAAAAAATAAGATAGTAGAAATTTATTAATAATATCTTTACAACACCTTTCTTGTTTGTTTGTGAAAACCTTTATTTAAATATTATTTTTTCTTTAAATAACTGACATATTAAAAACTATCAATAAACTTTGGTTCTATTAAATATAATATTATAATCCTCTGACACCTTGTCTTTCGAATTCATGATATCGGCGAATGTGACAGCTCGTCTACGAAAATCTCTCAATTATGATAGAAACTTTTCGACTCAAAATGAAATTAGGAACAAAAAATAATGCATACGTTGTTACATATTGCACTGCACGTCAGCTAAAGTTGGCCACAGGTTTCCGCGTGATAAATTTAGGTTAAAAAGCAATACTACGAGAAAATGTTACAACATCAAAACAGCCAGTATAGCATCAGAAGACAATTCACTACTTAAAGACTCTAATCTGTAGGTAAATCTTGTATGAAATGCTTTAGATGTGCGTATTTGGAAATAAGTATTTTATTTGAAAGTCTTTCGGATTGTCTAAAACCAATTTTTGAAAGAGATCTCAAAACTGTCAAGTGTCAATGTCGGCCCACGCCAGTTAGTAGCGCGCCCTGGTGGCAGAAAAAATTTAATGCCTTCGCCATAGTTATGTAGCCGGGTATAAATGATGATGAGATTTCATTCAAGCAGTCATTCCAGCTGGTACTGTCGTGTGAAAAGCCGTATACTACTAGACGTTTAGTGATTCGAAATTAGAATATCCATTTCATTTCATTTTAAAAATTGTGTTCGTGATATTTTTTTTTTTTTTTGTGATTTTGACGGATCTTTTGTTTCGGTAAATTTTGAAAGGTATTTATTTTTTAATTTCTTATTTTGTTTAATTGCTAAGTAGTGTGTAATATTTTTAGTAGTTTTTAGTAGAAGTATTGTCTTATGTAAAAAATAGTCTTTTTTTATTTGAACGAATTAAATGTTTAGTATATTTTTAATTCAGTTAATTATTATTTTAATCCTAGAAAGTGATTCTTTGTGACGGTTTTACAATTTTTATTATACCCGACACATTCATTACGAAATTAATTTAAACGCTTTTTTTTAATAATTATAATTTTAAATATATATTTTTTAAATACGGTTAAAATTACGTAGTTAAATTAATGAAGTAAACCAACTTTAATTCATTAATTTCACTAAATGAAAGTTATTGATGGTGTTAAAGTTAAAATTAAATGAAAATAAAACGATATATTTTCATTAATCTCGCAATATTTGCTGCGTATAACGATTAATAACGCAAGCTGAAATCTATCAATCTGCATGCAGATAAACTCGCAAAGAGTATCTCAAAAATATATATAAGTATTACACAGTAGCAACCCGTGTAATAAATATATTTTTAAATACGAAATTAAATTATCAGATATAAATACAATGCATGCATTCATTCATGGAATTATGTTCAGGAACGTCTCAGTTTTAGACCAAGTCATTAAACATTACAGTACGCAAAGATAATCGTGCCCGACTCTAAAAACGTTCGTTACTTACTTACTGAAAATAATAACTTTAACAAAAATAACAATTATTTGTTTAAAATCATACCTTCATATTATTTTTTTATTTTCTTAAATTACGAAGATTTTATTTATTTATTTCTTACATTACATCCATCATTACAGGTAATCCCAATTCGACAGTGTAGTAACATGATATCATTCATCTCTGAGATGTCATATTATTAATTATATTTCAATAGTACGAGCAATAATATTAATTTACTCATTATAATAGCAATTTCCAATAATTATTATAAAATGATAATACAAAAAAAAATGATTCGACTTTTTAACTTTTTTCATTTTGATATATAGCTTCAAAATAAATTAATATCTTTTTTTAGTTAATTAATTAATTAATAATAAAAAATAATAACATTTACTTACATTTAATAGTTTTTGAGCTAGCCCATTTCTATCATGTTGTGTTGAACTTAAAATTAGAAATATAAATAGCACGTAGGAACTTAACCTAATCAGCCGACCAATTTCACGAAGTGGCTTACCCACGTTATTCGTATATTATAGTCGATAAATTACGTTATTTTATATTTATTTGAAATTAGTGATTTCTTTATTTATAGTATTTCATTAAATTAATTAATAATTATTTTTTACGCCCTGCTCTTTTGAGTGTGAAAAAAACAATATCATGAAATGAAAATTGTAATGCAGATTTATTTTGTACCTAGCTGATGGCCGCATCTGCGCCCACGCGGACGTCGGTTATCGTTTTTTGATCATATCTCCGGTTCTAATTAGCCAATTGCAATCAAACATACGGTAGATTTTAAGTCTGACCAAGATCTTTCTAATAAAAAAACCGCTCAGCAATTTTTGCGTCCATCGCGAAAAAACAGACAAGAATAAAAAAAATAGAATTTCAAAATTCTTCATTTTACATAACTCAAGTTTTTTTTTATATCTTCAATGTACAGACACAACTAATTTACAATTATATAATAGATAGATAGATAAAGATATCCATTAGATTAAATAATTTTGATTTATCGTTATTTTCTGTATTGGTAAAAAATAATATTTAATATATTAATTTAATAATAATTTAACTATATCACATAATTATTTTGAATTCACACCTCTTTGTCATTAGGGTACGCAGACACCACATTTTCCACATGCTGCAATCCCGACTTTCATTGAACGAACGACCCTTTCGCTTCTTCTCCTTAATTGGTCTACATTTGAAATCAAAATTTATAACTAACTAGCTAATTGCCCTCGGCTTCGCCCGCGTGAAATTCTGATCCCGTTCCCGGAACCCATGGGAACCTATTCCTGGGATAAAATTACGTGAATCTTTTGTATGTGAATATAGAAGTGTTTTCTTTTTCAGGCAACTTTTAATTTTTTTCTCTCCGTAAGAACCATCCTCGTACTTCAAGGAATATTATAAAAAAAGAATTAGCGAAATCGATTCAGCTGCTCTCGAGATTTGCGCGTAGCAACACATTCAGCGATTCATTATAAGGTGTTACAAAATTAGGTCTCTGAATTTGGTGAGATGACTTGGTATCGACAAAATATTTATTTGAAACAAAAAAAATATCGGGTAAAAAAAAATTTAAAAAAAAAATGAAAAAGAAACACCACCAGCGACCAGCGTCACGTGACGCCACGAGCACACGTGCCGCTGGTCGCGATTTAGGTATTTCCCACACATCCGCTTGGAGAATACTGCGAGAAGGACTGCACGCCTACCACGTGCGTCACGGGCTCGTTGCGTCACGTGACGCTGGTCGCTGGTGGTGTTTTTTTTTTAATTTTTATATTTTTTTAATTAATTTTTTTTTAATTTTACCCGATATTTTTTTTTTTGTTTCAAATACATATTTTGTCGATACCAAGTCATCGCACCAAATTCAGAGACCTAATTTTGTGAAACCTTATATATTATAGAAGATAGATTGCTACGAGGATATACTTACTTGCTTTGGGCTACAAATAAATGTACATGTATCATGGTATCAAGCGGCGATAGCCTAGTGGCGTACGTAACGGACTGCTGAGACGAGGTCTCGAGTTCGATCCCCAGTCGCCCCGGGCACACACCTCTGACTTTTCATAGTTATGTGTGCATTAATAAATGTTAATTATCGGTCGCTTAATAATGTGCCCGGTAGATAGCAATAGGCTCGCCCCCTATTAAATTGGGACCTTAACATAACTGGCGAATCGTGGGTGTGTAATACACATCTGCCTACCCCTTCGGGGATACAGGCGTGAAGTTATGTTATGTTAAGTTACATGTATCAGCTTTAACAGCGATTTTCAGAATTTCACCCCTAATGTGGTTAATCGGGGTACAACTCTTGTATGTATGAAAGTAGACCCTTTTCAAAATAAGAAGTACAAAGTAATATACGTCTGCTTTTAAACATATACGTATATCAGGGTTTCAATCCAAAGGGGGTAGTACAGGGGTTGCACTTTTGTGTGGAATTCCGTCATTCTCAAAGAAATTTTATGAAACGAAATTTCATGAGGGTACATATTAGTTGGGGTGTGTGTTGGGTAACCTCCTCGAGTGTCGCTCCGATTCCGATCCCGCTGCAGTCCGGGGGGAACGGAATCGGAGCGGCCGGTACACCCTGGGCGGCGGTCAATGGCTTCCCCTTCACCCCTTCATAGGGTTGGCATTGATCGTCGGCCAATACCCAACGTGGCGGGAACACATCGCTCTCCGTACTCCTCTGCTTTCAGAGGAGACAGGATGAGCGATGCTGTTAGTGGTGAGATGGCCCAGGGTCAGCCGGGGTGCGAGGGATATGCTCTATGGGTAACCTTACACCCCGGCGTCTGAAGACCCGAGACGGCGTGCGGTTTTAGTCGGTGCAAGCCCGACATAACCGCCCCCGCTGGCCGGGGGGTATCCGAAGGGATTTCCGCACGATAAAAAAAAAAAAGGGTACATATTAGTTTTTGGGTATAAATAAATGCGCACGTGTATCAGTGATTTCCAAAATTCCAAAAAGGCTGATACAAATTTGGTAGTAGACAGTACTCCCTCCCCTATGTCTATAGGGGAGGGGGCTACACCAAGCTGCCACGCCAGCTATTTTAAGTCTCTCGGAATAAACAAGGAACCAATTACCGTTAATCCGACAGCTGTTATACAATATCCTAACAGAGAAATGCCCCCCATAAACTTTTTTACCCGTTTTTACCTGACA
The DNA here is from genome assembly GCA_946251805.1 of Cybosia mesomella. Taxonomy (NCBI): domain Eukaryota; kingdom Metazoa; phylum Arthropoda; class Insecta; order Lepidoptera; family Erebidae; genus Cybosia; species Cybosia mesomella. The sequence goes on from OX276415.1 coordinate 2,840,215, forward strand.
CGAGATTCGAACCCAAAACAGTAGGTATAACGTCAAACTTCTTGACAATGTACTTTACCGGCGCAGAAAGAGTTTTTATCTCTGTTTGGTGGTAGTGCGGGGCGGAACGGCTGAGGCACGCCAATTAATCAATCATAGTCTCAAAAGACTCGCGTCCTGTTTTTGTTTTTTTTTAAGGAGGGCGTTTTACACTACACCTTCTAGATCCAAAGTAAGCATAGCTTAACTAGCTTGTGTTATAAGATCTAAACTGCGGATAAACATACTTAAATATTTTTTTTCTATAAATATAAATGCACTGAGCGAGAATCGAACCCGCGACCTCCGACGTGGCAGTTGAACACTAACGCCACAACACGGAGGTCGTCACGTTTTTGGTTTGTCCGAATAGTAGTCATGCGCAAACTTTCCGACTTTTGTTCAAGATATTTGCTAGCACTTAGGTCTATACTAATGTCGCACTCGTAAGTTTATATAACCTAATGGTTTCTCATTTTAAACATAACATAACATAAACTCACACCTATATCCCCGAAGGGGTAGGCAGAGGTGCTAGCATCCACATTTCGCCAGTTCATGTTTAGGTCGCAATGTAATAGGTGGCGAGCCTATTGCCATTAACCGGGCACTTATAAACCTCCGATAAATACACATAACTTCGGAAAGCATCGAAAAGTCATTGGTGTGTGCCATGGTAAAACCTGGGATCGAACCCGAGACCTCGTCTCAGCAGTCCATTACCCATACCTACCGCGGCTTTTTTGCATTACCTCTGTATATCAAATATTGGGGTCAAACAATTCCCGTTATATCTAGGACGCGATATATATTTTACGTGGTTTAATTTCAAATATTTAAATATCTCATAAATAAAACAGTACGACAAAGGTAGTTCATGAAATTATAATAATGAATTCAGTGACGTATAACGCATATAGGTCACCATTATTGACCCATTTGCTAGTAAATGGTACGGGTGCCTAAGTACCACTTAAGCAAGGATAGACTTAACCGGGGAACTTCCGCGCGCCCGGAAGAGGTTTAGAACTCTCCCGGCCCGCCGAGCCCGCAACATGCTCGCCGCGCGTCGCAGGCGACCCAGGCGCCGGAGGTTGCTTAACGACTTTCGTCCTCCATGGTGAGGCCGCCTGTCACCCCAGCAGAAGCAGGCCGGGACGGTGGGGCGACTAGCGCCCCTCCCGCAAACCGGGGCAAGACGGGGACACCGTGGTTCCCAAACCCGAGGGCGCCATCTCGAAAGCGGAGATGGCCCAGGGTCAGTCGAGTTGCGAGGGATATGCTCTATAGGTAACCTTACACCCCGGCGTCTTAAGACCCCAGACGGTGTGCGGTTTTAGTCGGTTCAAGCCCGACATAACCGGCCCTGCTGACCGGCGAGAGGGTATCCGAAGGGATTTCCGCACGAAAAAAAAAAGGTACGACTGTGGTGCGGTGTTAGAACGTTTGGTTATTACAATTTCGATTTGCGTTCGGCGCAAATGTTTAAATTCATGAATATGTCTAATTGCATTGGTCTAGGTGTTTCTATGTATAATATGTATGTATTTACAACAAAAAAATGTTTATACTGGAGATTGATGGCACTTGGTGGAACTTGCTACACATATTGAATAAATCACTTGTACTTTTCCACAATTATTTATTTATTTGAACCTTACCGGTTTGACCTTACTACTACAAAAACTACAAAAAAATGTATTTAAGTATGTTTATCCGCAGTCTAGAACTCGTAAAACAATATAGTTTGGGTCTGGAGCGCGTTGAAATGAAATGAAATGAAATGAAATGAAATGAAATGAAATGAAATGAAATGAAAGTTTATTTGTCAGAATATGGGTGAGTGGGTACAGAAACTTTAGATGTTCGCATTTTAGGTGCAAGCCATACTCTACCACTGTGTGGCGTACAAAAATATGTCTTACAATTAAAATTAAATTATTCGAAAGTTAAAATTATCATATACATTATCATGCAAAAAAAAGACAATGATCACAATTTACCATTATTTAAAAATTCGTCAATAGTATAAGAACATTTATCCATTAGTAGTGTAAACAGTTTTCTTTTAAATGCATTGATCGTATTAATTTCTTTGAGGCTATTTGGTAACTTATTATAAATATGTATTGCCATACAATATACATTTTTACTAAAAACATTCACTCTTTGCTTAGGAATTAAAAGCTTATGAATGTGTCTACTCGCTCGAACTACGGCATCATTGTGCTTACAAAAAAGATGCAAATGACTGCGTACGAAGACACAAATCTCGAAAATATACAGACTAGGCAGTGGTAGTATATTGTACTTTTTAAAATATTCCTTACAACTGTCTGTTTGCTGTAAACCAAATATTGCTCGTATACATTTTTTCTGAACAATGAATGCTCTGTTGGCCTCTACAGAATTGCCCCATATTATGAGTGCATATCTTAATTTTGACGAAACATACCCGTGATATGCACTGAGAGCAGTTTCTATACTTGATATTTGGCTCAAGCGATATAGTGCATAAACAAACCTCTCCAAACTTAGGCAAATATTTTCTATATGCTGTTTCCAGTTACAGTGTTTGTCAATTGTTATGCCCAAAAATGAAGCTGCTTCTACTTCTTCGACTATTTTCTCTTTATAATGTACATTAAGCTTAATAGGTTTGCTATTATAAGTCTGAAATTGTACCATATGTGTCTTATTAAAATTAACTTTTAAGTAATTATAATCCAACCAATTAACTATATTATCCAACGCTTTGTTCACCTTATGCTCTAAGTCATTTTTATTGTTGTCTTCTATAATTAAAGTAATGTCATCAGCGTATAGTACGCAGTTATGTTCAGTCACATCAGGTAAGTCGTTTATGTACAAAATAAACATCAAGGGGCCAAGGATACTCCCTTGCGGTACTCCAGAACTATTTAATAATTTAAAGTCTGACCTGGCGGATAAATTGTATTTTTCAGATATGCTGAGTATTTCTACACATTGATAGCGATTTTCTAAGTAGCTCTTGAGCCAATCTAGTGCTATTCCACGGTTGTTGTTGTGAGTTGTGAGAATGTCCTAGAATATTTATTATTTATTTTGACTATCTATTCAAACCGGTTGGTATGTACAATAACGAATATTTAATCTTATCTTATTTTTCTATCTCGGTGCGTTACTGGAAGCTGCGATGTTCAAAATTCAAATGTCCTTATTTAATAATTAAGGTCACAAAGTAACGCTTATGAACGTCAATATTTACTTCCCTTTCATTTTACAACCAGATTCTAAAATCACCAGCAAGAGTGTGTAAGGAAAAAAGCGGTCAAGTGCGAGTCGGACTCGCCCATGAAGGGTTCCCTAGCAGCAAGTAACATAATTATGTTTTTTTTTAAAATTTTTATATTTGAGTTGATTGAATGAAAGGTAAATTGCGGTTTACGATTTATGACGTATTAAAAAAAACTTAGATACTAGATCTCGTTCAAACCAATTTTCGGTGGAAGTTTACATGGTAATGTACCACATATATTTTTTTTAGTCTTATTCTAGAATTTACCCTGTAACTTCTAGAATAGGAGAAAATGTGTCACCCCCCCCCCCCCCCCGAGTGACGCATTTTACCACTTTAGAAGTGTCTCTCGCGCAAACTATTCAGTTTAGAAAAAAAATGATATTAGAAACCGCAATATAATTTTTGAAGATCTATCCATACATACCACCACGTATGGGTTTCAATAAAAAAAAATTGAGTTTCAGTTCTAAGTATGGGAAAACCCCCAAAATTTAATGTTTTTCTTCTATTTTTATGTGAAAACCTTAATGCGGTTCACAGAGTACATCTACTCACCAAGTTTCAACAACATACTTCTTACAGTTTCGGAAATAAGTGGCTGTGACATACGGACGGACAGACAGTCAGACATGACGAATCTATAAGGCTTCCGTTTTTTGCCCGCAACGGAACCCTAAAAAGTCCAGTATTATTTAGATATGACAAATGATTCATTAGTGAATGCCTGACAAAAATTTAATTCAGAGAACGCCTCTCAGCCGGTTCATAAAAATCATCAATGAAATTGGCGACCGAATTGACATTTTCTCTGGCCAATGAAGTGAGCTCGCTAGGGTATAATTATGTTACAGTAGTTCATAGTGTGTAAGTATTTTTGATTTTTTCTTATTTCTTAGTGTGTTTAGTTGTGACACTTTGAATTTTTTTAAATTACTTAATTGCTTATGTGTGAGTTTCAGTTGTAAGTCCATGATTGTTTTGGGGGATACTCTGTGAAGATAATGGAAGAACATTTAATAAATAAATGATTACGTAGTTAGTCTATATGCTATGCAACGCATATTTTGTTATCTGTAGTGCGTGTGCGCCTAATGATTCAGTACTCTGTGTTATAATAATCATGAATGATTTATTTTAGCTTTTAATAAATTATTTTAGGGTCTTTTGTCACTGGCTTTATCTATTACTACTGTTGACTTACGAATCTAGCTGTAAATGTAAATCCGATTATCTTTATGTTCATAAGTGTTACTTTGTGACGTACATGAATAAAAAAAAAATTTCACTGTCATATTTATACTATACCTAGTCTGTTTCTAATGGTACTCGGGGCAAGACAGGGATACCGTGGTTCCCAAACCCGAGGGGGCCATCTCGAAACCGGAGATGGCTCAGGGTCAGTCGGGGTGCGAGGGAAATGCTTTATGTGGCCACCTTACACCCCGGCGTCTGAAGACCCGAGACGGTGTGTGGTTTTAGTCGGTTCAAGCCCGACATAATCTCCCCCGCTGGCCGGGTATCCGAGAGGATTTCCGGAATGAAAAAAAAAATTAAGGCACCCCAGATTGGCCTGGAGGCGGCGTTAGTGTCTGCGCCACAGTTCTCAACTAATGCAGACCCTATTACACTATTATTCCTGTGTTTTTTGGTTCCAATAATGATTATTAAAGAGTATTATTTCAGTTCATTTATTTAAAAATTCACTAGCTGTGTGTTTCGCACGGATATAATTTGATTTTCCGTTATTCAAAAGATTATTTAGAGTACGCCTTTCGCGTATTCATCTAGAAAACCATCGATCGAAAAATTCTTTCAGACTGCGATTTAGCTGCGTTATATTTTACTTAATGAATTTCATTGCATAAAATGTGGGAACTCAGTTGAATTAAACGGATTTACGCGAATGAAATCCGCGTTAGTAAAGAAAATATACGTACTATATTCATGACTCATGTTGAACGTGCCGCGGCTTTTATCAGACTGACTTTTACTGAACAAGTTAAAACCCGTTATAACCAGTTAAAGTCTCGGGTTTATCTCAACTACAACAATTTTTACTTCCTGTCTCGTACACGTGCAGATTACGATAAAGAAGTCGTTCGTATTGATGAGGTGAACGGACCAGTTGTCGTCCGTGCAATATATTTATCATTAGTGTTTACTATCTTCTTAATTTATTTGTTTCTGTAAGGTACGTTTGCAGATAACTGATTACCACTGCATGACAGGAACGATTTGGAAACAGTTACATATTTTATTCAGTTTAGACAGTAATCCAAATATAATAATGGCAAAATACATGACACATGGCAAAATTCAGCTACTTGTCATGCTTAACCACCTCAGAGGCCACCACCTAAGACTATCCACCAGCTTCTCGAATAACAATCCACACAAAAACTTTTTAAGTAATAGAGTAGTGAGAGAGTGGAATAAGCTACCACATGATGTTGTGACAGCCCAGAACATTAACCAATTTAAGAATAGATTAGACCAACACCTTAAACAAAAAAAAAAAAAAAACACTAGTGGGCACAAGCAGGATACGGGCATTATCAGTTGTTTCGACTGCCTGCCTGTTAAAAATAATAATAATAATAATAATTAATTGACTAAAACTATTAATATACAAGTATATTAACATATTAACGAAATTTGGACTTCATTTCGTGAATTTTCTGCTAGCCTTTGCTGTGTTTTTTTAGAAGCTGGAACCGCAGGTTAATCCATTTTTTTATGTCATCCAGCCATTTACGTCTCGGAAGACCTGGGGTAGATTCAGCAACGCCACGTATTCAAAACATGTGATTTGAAAAACATAAAAACCTTGGTAATCCGTATGACTTGTCAAAACAAAACCTACCTGCGTTTTCTTGAGGTTAATTAACCTTCCGAATCACTTATAGTTTGATTTGTTTTCGCTTTAATTTTTTATTAGGCTCGCAATTAGTCACTGTCTCACCTATTGGTAAGTGTGTGTGTATTCGAAGGTAGGACACGCTTGCCTAGAAGTAACCTGTTCACTCTAGACTGGAAGACTCCCAGCTATAGTTTGCCGGAAATACAGACTCAGGTAGGGTACCACTCTTTAGCAGCACGCATAATGAATGTTTTGCCAAAACATTTTGTACGTATTAGTGGAATATCCCCCAGATATCGGTAGCGCGTCACCGTAAGTCTTGACGTCGGTGATGGAACGGTCTTGGAGGAATTAGGTTATGGAACTCCAGTGCACACTCCCCAAAGTGCATGCGATAAAAACTTTTTTCTGGCAACTTTTTCTACAGAACTTATGTAATACCTTTTTTTTTTCGTGGGGAAATTTTTCGGATACCCCCCCCCCCCGCCGGCCAGCGGGGGCGGTTATGTCTCGGGTCTACAGACGCCGGGGTGTAAGGTTGCCCATAGAGCATATCCCTCGCATCCCGACTGACCCTGGGCCACCTCGGGTTTGGGAACCACGGTGTCCCCGTCTTCCCCCGGTTTGGGGGAGGGGCGCTTTTGTATAGATACCTTATTTTTTTTTTTCGTGCGGAAATCCCTTCGGATACCCTCTCGCCGGTCAGCAGGGCCGGTTATGTCGGGCTTGAACCGACTAAAACCGCACACCGTCTGGGGTCTTAAGACGCCGGGGTGTAAGGTTGCCCATAGAGCATATCCCTCGCACCCCGACTGACCCTGGGCCATCTCCAGATTCGAGATGGCCCCCTCGGGTTTGGGAACCACGGTGTCCCCGTCTTGCCCCGGTTTGGGGGAGGGGCATTGAAAAACTTGTAAAAAGAGATTAAGCCCCAACTGCCCATTTATAACTTAGCTATAATAAAAAATACTCGACCGATAACTGTTTCATTCACCCTACTTCGGGACATAATACCCGTTGCTAAGCGTAAAGGACTCGATTCCTGGAAGGACTCAGTTTATAGCTCCTTAACGTATCCCAGTGATGAGTCACAAGGCCTTTTTGGTAAAAGTTTCTCGTCATCAATTTGTATGTCCTCCATTGATAACTCTGAAACTGCTGAGCCGGTTTCTCGGAAAATTTTTGTTACTTAGACATCGGTTCCGGTATCTAATAATAATTCAAAATATGACATGACCACCATCTTAGTAGACGTTTTTTTATTCGTCCGGATATCCCCTCGGATACCCCCCCCCCCTCTGCCGTCCAGCGAGGGCGGTTATGGCAGGCTTGAACCGACTAAAACCGCACGCCGTCTCGGGTCTTAAAAAACCGGGGTGTAAGGTTGCCCATAGAGCATATCCCTCGCACCCCGACTGACCCTGGGCCATCTCCGGTTTCGAGAGGGCCCCCTCGGGTTTGGGAATCACGGTGTCCCCGTCTTGCCCTGGTTTGCGGGAGGGGCGCTAGACGCCCCACCGTCCCGGCCCGCTTCTGCTGGGGTGACAGGCGGCCTCACCTGCCACCCCCAGGCCTGCGCTCGTGGAGGACGGAGGTCGTTAAGCGACCTCCGACCATCTTAGTATACCTGTACGTCTTGGAAACGCAAGGCGTAGAGTAGATGTAGGAATAATTAGATCGTGATATAATTTGGTAATTTTTTTTTGGAACAAAAAAACTGGGGCGCTGTTTTCTTCTTAGAATTGAACTAAGATGGTAGTCGCTTCAGTAAAAGTCATAATAATTCAAATTAAGGGAAGATTGTGAGCAGACCCCGGGCTCGTGAAAGCTTCAGATACAACCGAATAAAGAAGACTTTCGATACTAACAATATTTGAAGGCATTTCCTCTTGTTATTATATTCCGTACTAGAGATACCCGTGGCTCTGCCCGCGCGACTGTTATCGTTTCATGGTCATATCCACGGTTCTACTTAACCAATTGCAATTAAACATACGGCAGGTCTTAAGTCTGACCAAGAGCTTTCAAATAAAAAAAACCACATAAAAATTCGTCCAGTATTTTTTGCGTCCATCGCGAACAAACAGACAAAGAGACATTTTTCCCCAAAAAGACAAACAGACGACTAGTGTCCCCTCCCCCCTCCCAAACCCGGGCAAGACGGGGACACCGTGGTTCCCAAACCCGAGGGGGCCATCTCGAAACCGGAGGTGACCCAGAGTCAGTCGGGGTGCGAGGGATATGCCTTATGCCCTATGCTATGGAACCTTACACCACGGCGTCTGAAGACCCGAGACGGCGTGCGGTTTTAGTCGGTTCAAGCTTATCATAACCTCCCCCGCTGGTCAGTGGGGGGGGGGGGGCACCGAAATAAAAAAGGTGTATAGATACATTCTAACTAGAAAATATCATCAATAAGCAAAACAATTTTTTTTTAAAGAGTTTACTCGTGTTAGGCCACTCCTAACACGTCGCTAGTGTAATGACTTTCGAACCCGGGACCTCTCGATCCTTTAACCACTGAGCTACCGACGCGTAATTTAATAATTAATGTCTGTTTGTTCCAGGTTACCTCCTATCTTGAATCTCCTCAGTATTATACGACAGACGCAATGTTTCTAACGCTTCTCTTCGCTTCCGTGCTGCTGGGCGGCTGCCATTCTGCCAACGTCAACAAACACATGAAACTGCTCTCCGCCCTAGATAACAGTATTGAAAATAACGGTAAGCGATCAATCATCATTATATCTCCCATCAGTCATCATCATCACTGGAGGTCACTACTCTTTCTCTTAATTTAGCTTTTCTTGGCGTTTACGACTGCCGTCAGACCCCTCAAACCCAAGAGAAAAGCCTGCATTCTTTGTTTTTTTTTCGTGCGGAAATCCCTTCGGATACCCCCCCCCCGCCGGCCAGCGGGGGTAGTTATGTCGGGCTTGCACTGATGACTAAAATGACTAAAACCGCACGCCGTCCCGGGTCTTAAGACGCCGGGGTGTAAGGTTACCCATAGAGCATATCCCTCGCACCCCGACTGACCCTGGACCATCTCCGGTTTAGAGATGGCCCCCTTACTTGCTCTCCACTGTGCCATCTGCTAGTCAGAGGGTCACGTGGAAAGCTTCCGAACATCCCTCAACAGGGCCGTCCTCGCCTCGGTCGGAGTTGGCCGCAGGCGGCAGCGTCTCTCCCGCCCTAGGAGAGAGGCGCTGCCGTCTCCGTTGCCCAGGGTGCACCGCGTGGAGGTCCCCAACCAAGCACCCCAGAAAAGCCTGCACCCAAGCCTTGTCCAATAATCAACAAATAATAAAGTAAGCATAGCTTTAAATATGGGTTCTAGAATGCGGATATATACTTTTTTTTTTAAACAATATTAGTAACCGAAATGATTAATATTCCCCCTAACCCCTCCAGCTAAGCCAAATTGCTTGTGTTAGGAGTGTGTTCACGTCGGTAGTGTAATGGCCAGGATTCGAACCCGGGACCTCTCGATCGTAAGGTCGACTTAATGCTAATAGACTTATTCATGCATAGATTTGCATTCAGCGGGAATCGAACCCGCTAGAAAGCGTTTTTTTAGCATGTGGAAACCCCCACGGGCTTCACCCCATCGGTACCGACGATGGGGTGGGCGTGTCGGAATTACAAAAAAAAATCTTAACTAATTTGACATTTCTGAAATGTATACCTATCTTTGCCTAACCTCCGTGCTTCGGTAGAAAGAGAAAGTATTACATTTGAATACGGTCAAACTGAAAATTGTAAATCAATTTTAAGTAGTTACAGAAACAGTACCAATACCCTTTGAATAATAATTTGCATCCAATTCAGACATCTGGGTGGTCTACCCGAGCGGTTGAAACTGTTGCGCCAATTGTGCCAATAAAATGCCAATGATTGCAGCTCGATTTGAAGTATGTTCATGGCAGAATGTATTAATTTTGTTCTGTGTTACTAGTTAGTAGTATAGTTTGATATTTCTCTGTAATGATTGTGAATTAGATCTCTTACGAAGTATTTAATCTCCTAAAATTAGAGGAACATCCCAATTACGCACCGGAGAAAATCGTAAAAAAGTACTTCAACTTGATTACAGTGCCACCTATTGGTTAAAATTGTGAATCTTATAATACAAGGCACCTCAAACACATACACCAAAATTTTATCAGTTTTATTATTGAATTTTATTTCCGTCTTTCACTACACGGACTTTGACTGCTGGCTGAAAGCCTCGTGTCTTACTTGAAACGCTGAATAGGCTCCCATATATTAGATAAGGAAAGTTTGAAGTCGTCGATAAAATGCTATGATACTTGAAGACTAGTCGTGCCATCTAGCGTCTAATAGCAACTCATTGTTTGTTTTTTCAACGCTAGAAGCATTATTCATTTTGTACCTATGCAGCAATGTATCATTCTTAATTTAAACTAGGGATGCGATGCAGTTAAAAAGTTACGAAAATTGAGCTGACCGAGCAATTATTTTTTTATTTCAAAATCTTTAAAAATTCAATTTTTAAACGCGAACTTTTTTCATTAGTTTCAATGGTAAATTTGTTTTTCCGTGATAATTCCTCAATGGTATGTCCGATTTTTAATTTTATGGTCTCAAAACATGCCCCTAGATGGTCGTTATGACCATGCCAAATTTGGTTGAAATCAGATTTATGGTTGCAAAGCAGTATCCGAGTTTGTAAGCGGCTATCCCGCGTATAAGAGTAAACTAATTAGTCAACTACTTGCAACTTTTTTCCATCACTCCCCAAGTTTTCTTATCGCGCTATTAATACAAATATAACCCAAAAATAAAATAATTTTATCAGATTCTTATCTATTTTTCAGTTGAAACCCAAGCAAAACAGCCGGGGGCACGGAAATTCCTCACAATCACGCAGCGGCCGCGCGCTAACTACACACACTCTAACAACGACGTGCTAGAACTAACGTGTGATGCTGTCGGATCCCCAGCGCCATCTATACATTGGTTCAAGAACGATGCGCCGGTATATGAGGTAGACATTTATGCGCCTATTTAATACTTCATATCCGAGAACGGGCGCTACTTCATCATCATCTTAGCGTAGTTCCCGGTTGCATCCCCGAGGCTTTCAGCTTGAAGCCCGATGTCCGCTTATTCCCTCACCATGGTTTTTATGTGAGCGTCTGCCGTCTGACCACTTATCCCGAGACGAAAGCCTACGCGAGAGCCTCATCCGTCAATTGGCAGGTTCACCTGGGCCCTGGAGATTTTAGTGGGGACCCAAAAACCCTCGAACGGGTGCTACTTGTGGTGGCAAATTGAACTAGACATTATAGTTTTAGAAATAAATAAATAAATATTCCAGGACATATTACACAGCGCCATCTAGACCCAAACTAAGCAGAGCTTGTCATATGGGTTCTAGAATGCGGATAAACATACTTAGATACTTTTTTTTTGTAAATAAATACATATTATACATAGAAACACCCAGCCCAATGCAAATATACATATTTGCAATGAGCGGGAATCGAACCGGCGACCTCTGACTTAGCAGTCGAATGCTCTACCGCTATGCTACAGAGGTCGTCAAAAAATTTAGGTGTATGGACCCCACCAAGTTCTTCAGAGCCCAAATGAACCTCACCTGCAAGTCGGTACATACTGATCGACGGATGAGGCCTGGCTGCAGGATTTCCTCTCGAACCTGAAGGCTCAGACAGCAAGCGCTCGCTGAACGCCATTCCCAGTTACATCTATAGCTTCCATTGCTCTCCTACCCCACCATAATTTGGTTTATCTTAGCTTTTACGGGGGCGACTGCCATCTGACCCACCGACTCCGAGATCCTCAATCCATCAGTCGTCAATCGGCATGTACCGTTTTGAAAGTGACGTTGCCTCAGGCTCCGAAAATCTTGGCCCCGTACATCTTAAATATTTACCTACCTACATACCTACTATTTAGGGGTTTTTTGCTCACAATACCGCAAACTCGAAGTGGTAGCTTTGTAGTAAAGGAGTCGGTCTACCGACGTGAGCCCACTGCTAACACAAGCAATGTACATTAGTTGGAGGGGTTATCGAGAATTCTGATATTTTCGATGACTGTTTCTTTAAAAAAAACTAAAATTATAAACATAACATAACATAACTTCACGCCTGTATCCCCGAAGGGGTAGGCAGAGGTGTATTACACACCCACGATTCGCCAGTTATGTTGAGGTCCCAATGTAATAGGGGGCGAGCCTATTGCCATCTACCGGGCATATAAAATTATAAACGTGTTATTTATCCCATTGACGGCCTCTGTGGCGTAGTGGTAGTGCATTCGACTGGTACGACAGAGGGCGCGGGTTCAATTCCCGCTCAGTGCTAATATTTGTATGTCTATTTGCATTGGTCTGAGTGTTTCCATGTATAATATGTATGTATTTACAAAAAAAAAGTATATAAGTATGTTTATCCGCATTCTGGAACCCATAACACAAGCTAGTTAAACTATGCTTACTTGGGTCTAGAAAGCGCTGTGTAGAATGTCGTAGAATATTTTTTGATTATTAATTTTTCTCTCTTCCAGTACGACGTAGAATCAAATGAGCTGATTGACAGCAACCCGTCGTCGATGGCAAGAGCGATCTCGACGCTTCTTGTCGCCAAGACGATGGACTATGACGTGTACACGTGTGTGGCGACGGCAGGGGCCAAGACTGTGAGAGCCACGACCGTAGTCTTCAGCATAGGTATTTTACAAAAGTTTTTTTTTTAAGAAGACTACTGAAGAAAGGTTGTAGTTTTAATGAAATTTTGAAGCATCTGGCGGAGTAATTTAAAAACAATGTTTAAAAATAATTGTAAAATCATTCATTATTTCCGTAGTTTGCAATAATTACGGTAGATGGCTCCAGCGTCGCCTCAAGACGTATAATGTATTCTAATTCTATTTCTAATGCCCAGGACGTGTCAATGTAGCTTAGTTGCTCAGAGTATTTCCCCTGGGCAGATGGAACTGAAGAAAAATATACCTTTTTGCGAACTTTTTTAAATTATAGGCAATACCACAGATTACTTAATAGACAAGACGACTTGTATCTGTTAAACACAAATTAATCAATTAGACTATTGCAGTTTACTGCATCGTATTTATTATTTGAATATAATTATGATTCAATTAAACTTTTAAGCATTTTGTATGCATACTTTTTCTAAAGATTTAGATCGAAAAAAAACAATGTTTAAAAATGACTATAAAGTTATTCATTGTTTCCGTAGTTCGCAAGAATTATGGTAGATGGCTCCAGCGTCGCCTTAAGACGTATATAATGTATCGGAGAATTTCGAATATCTGGGACGTGTCTGGATAGCTCAGCTGGTCAGAGCATTCCCCCTGTAAGGAATTGGTCGCGGGTTCAAGTCCCGTTCTAGATGTTCTCTTTTTCCGATCTAAATTTTTATAATTATGATGTTAAATATTTAAACTTTCTTCTACTCAACAGATGACAGCACTCAACAATCAGAGCGTGCGAAATTATTCCCTCTACAGCCGCGCATCGTTGTCACCTACGAGATGTATGTTGACAACATCGGGAACAATATCGTGCTCCCCTGTCGAGTTAAGGGACACCCTAAACCTCACGTCTCATGGAAAGATAATAAAGGCGACCACATCAAGAAGGATCCTAGGATGAAGGTATAAAGCCACGTAACCATTTTTTACTTCTTTATTACACAACTAGCTGTGACCGTGTCTTCGCGTGCATTTAGATCTGTATTACATTTTATCGCGCGGAACACGAATTATTTTTCTAAAATTTAAATAGGGTATGTTACGGCTTGTAATATTAGGTATTTACCAGTGAAAGTCCCATTAAAAATCGGCGCAGCCGTTCTAGAGATTACTTAATTCAAACAGACGTAAAGACAGACAGACGAGAGTTGAAAGAAAAAAGGACTTTCGTTGTAAATACCGTTTATAAATCTGCTATTTTAATCTTAGAAACATTTCAATTTTATTTATGTGTATAGAAGACGCATTCCTAGAATGGCCCTTTTTTTTCGTGCGGATATCCCATCGTATAGCCCCCCGCCGGCCAGCGGGGGCGGTTATGTCGGGCTTGAACCGACTAAAACCGCACGCCGTCTCGGGTCTACAGACACCGGGGTGAAGTTTGCCCATAGAGCATATCCCTCGCACCCCGACTGACCATGGGCCATCTCTGGTTTCGAGATGGCCCCCTCGGGTTTGGGAACCACGGTGTCCCCGTCTTGCCCCGGTTTGGGGAAGGGGCGCTAGTCGCCCCGCCGTCCCGGCCTGCTTCTGCTGGGGTAACAGGCGACTCCACCTGTCACCCCCAGGCCTCCGACGTCTGAGTCGCCTCTGCTCCTAGAATGGCCCCTAAACAATGGTGTACAGCTTCGGGCCCCAACGTCACCTGCAAGTTGGTTCACCCGCTAAAAAACTACGAGGCTCTGGAGTATGCTTTTCTCTCGGGGTTGGGAGATCAGACGGCAGACGCTCTCGTAAAAGTCAACAAACCAATAAATAATAAAAAACTCAAAAACTTTTGACTCAACCGGGAAATCGCTAGGAGGATGACCAATGATGATGACATATAAGCTGTGCTTTACCAAACTTCTTCGGTTCTGTTAGGTTATGTATTAAACATACAAACCTTCCGTAGAAAAATGTCTAAATGACAGCGAAAAGTGTGAAAACCGTGTATCAAAATTCTTTGTGTGCTTTAGAAGAAGTGAGCAGACAAACAGACAGAAAAGTACCATGATTTCAAAAATGTTTAAAATTGTTTTTAAAACGATTTATTTACAGTAGCATTTTCAATGGCGTTATACAATTTGGTTCAAACAGTTTACTGTTAGTACAACTAGATGTCGCTATTCTCAACTTTAAAATAAATCTTGTCCCTCAGGTGCTGCGTTCAGGCGAGCTAATAATTTCGTCACTTCGCTGGAGCGATATGGGAGAGTTCACTTGCTACGCAACGAACATTTTCGGCTCACAACTCGCTAAAACGTTCGTTTATCCTGCCAGAGTGAGTATCAGATGCTTGTCTTCTTTATAGCCCACTTGATCTGTAAGCTTTTCATGCTTCGCCGGCAACCTTGGGGTTATCCTTTCGAGGGCTTAACCCGGGGTGCCCAGCAACGGGCACTTGGGGAGGACACCGTGCGGTTTTAGTCGATACACGACATAACCACCACCGCTCGCACGTAAAAAAAAAAGAAAACAAAAAAAAAAGCTTTTCATGCTAGCAATTTGTGTTGACTATTTATATACCCTGTTTTAATGGCCACAGGTAAGACGATAGATTTATATCCTTCGTCTAACGATGGACGAAAGTCCGGCGCAGGCTTTCCTCTAGCTCGGAGTTGGGGAGTTCGAAAATTAGTCGCTCCCGTTAAAGTCAAAATTGTGTAATATAAAATAAAATGTATTATTTTATTGATGAATAAAGAATAAGTACCGCGGTAGCCTAGTGGTATGGGTAAAGGACTGCTGAGACGAGGTCTCGGGTTCGATCCCAGGTATTACCATGGCACACACCAATGACTTTTCGATGCTTTTCGAAGTTATGTGTGTATTTATCGCAGGTTTATAAGTGCCCGGTTAATGGCAATAGGCTCGCCACCTATTACATTGGGACCTAAAACATAAACTGGCGAAACGTGGGTGCTAGCACCTCTGCCTACCCCTTCGGGGATATAGGCGTGAGTTTATGTTATGTTATGTTATGTTATAAAGAATTAAATTTAAGAAAAATATGTAAGGAGATGATTCTATAGCAATATCTTTTTATATAAAAATTACATGTCACGTTGTTTGTCCGCGATGGACTCTGATTTTAAATTTGATTTGCACACCGTGTGCAATTTAATCCAACTTGAAAGATAGGATAGCTTACATCTCAATTTATAGTCGCAATATTTAATTACAAATGTGTCAACAAATCGGGCAAATTTCCATATATTATTGCGAAACTAATGCATGTATGGGTTAAATAGGTGTCATGAGCGATTGAAGTATGTCACGGGCGAAGCCGCGGGGGACAGCTAGTAGAATATATAAAAAATATTTCCCCTATTTTAAATAATATGCATAATTCCCTATTTTAGGATGTGTTACTAATTATATTAATTTTCTTGTTTCAGGCCGGTTAAACCAACAACAAAACTTACTAGCGTCGAGTATACTTAACTGGATGTTCCTGTTATTATAAGTTTGTTTTTAGGGCCGCCATACACTGCGCGTTCAAACGCTGCGATCTACGTTCTTGACCTTTTTGTATCTTACATACCAAAACAATGAGCGAACATTCGTATTACCCTATAATAAATGAATCAACTTAATTAAGTATACTTTTGTGATTGAAAACATAAAAGTACAACTTGAATAAGCTTGCGAAACTATGAAACTTATTGTTTGATCAATATCATCTTTTTTTTATAGTTAAGAAAAATGATTTTGATCAAACAATAAGTTTTATATTCATATGTACATTATATAGTACAAAGATTTTGTGAATAAACTTTCAAAATTATAATAAATCACCGTTTTAAAATGTAGGAGCCTATATAATTACAATGCAATACTTAATATTTTAAGAAATGTTAACTTTTCAACTAGCGCTAATTGTCAATTGTTATAACCAGGCGGATAAGGTGGTAAGGGGGGATAATATTTGGAATTGTTCAAAGATTTTTCATCGTTCCATGGACATCACTACTAAAGTTGCCCCTTCCTGAACTAAAACCTATACCGAATCCTGTTTAGGCATATCCGTATATATTATGTCCACATGTCTCGCCTGGTTGTATCAAATGTAATTCACGAATTTAAGAATAGAGGTCATAATAACTAAAATGACAATATATTTGCGTATGGGATAAGTTAGATACTATCCTTAATTCTTAATAATTAATGTATTTTTTGTGTATACGCTCATATTGTATGTATTAAAAAATAAATGAGTTTTTTTTAAGAATACTTAATAAAAGTAAATATATTTTTTTAATAAAATACGCTGTATAAATACAATTTTCAAATTTCATTTTGTGTTCAAACAAAACAAAATCTGTTAGTGTTAGGTATAATCGAATAGCAATTGCTATGTTTTACTATTCCTGAGTATCGAAACTAGAGTTCAGAAGTATTAATAGTCTGTATAATTACCAGTAAGCCAAAGAGGCGTAATTTTCTATCAAATAAATTGTTACAATATATCCAAATCTAGAAGATTAATAAACAATCATTTCCTTGTCTTATACCCGACATAGCCGTTTGTTGGTGGCTGAACTCCTCCGTAACCACTCGCGCGGTCTTGACCAAATTTACCACGGCGATAGTGTGGACACTGAGGAGTGTTTTGAAGCGAGATGGTTCATGTCCGATGTACCATTGAGAAATAATCACCGAAAAAACAGTTTCACGAGCGCGCGGCCTTAGCTAAGCGCGCGACCGTAGTAAGAAGTCTTATTTTCAAGTAAGATTCTTGCTCGCTCGGCTCAATTTATATCAGTCGCACCCTGCACTGAATTCCTTATTTATCATTCTATACGGCTTATTACTTTTCAATACTATCACCATGATCATATTAGTCAGTGATAGCCCATTTGATTCGTACTGAGAAAACACCTAAGTACTTTGTATTGCATTAAGCAATATTCAAATGTAAGATAACAATTATTTGGACATTCTGAAACGGCTATAAAATTTAAGTATCTGTCTACAATGTACGGTAACCGTTATAATCTCTAGACCGGTAATCAAAGGTGTTTACCGTTTGAGCTTAAAGACGTACGGAATGGCGGCTGGACCGCCGAGCGTTTAAAACGCAGCGTTTCACCTGCTCCTGTATAACCCCCCTTGAAAATCGAGTCTGCCTATTTTTAATTATATTTTCCTATTTTAATAATTGTTGTTATTTTAATTAATAATAATAAGCACTTGAGTGCGGAAGCGAATAATAATGTAATAAAATATTTAAATGAATGTGATCAATTTTAATAATGTATACTTATTTGTAGACTGTGATTGAAAATAAATACAATAAATGGAACGATGAATTTAATTGTTTGTTGTTTTATTGTCGTTGTTAACTGGTACTACTTGGGGTGACCGGCTTTACATATGGTTACTTTTTCTTAGAAAAGAGTACCTACCCAGTAGTAACAGAAATCACTTCTATTCCGCTAGCGGGCGAGGCGTTTTTCATGCGGAAATCCCCTCGGATCCCGTGACGACCAGGGGAGGGGGGTGGTTATCGAGCTAGAACCGACTAAAACCGCACGCCGTCTCGAGTCTTCAGACGGTATGTAAGATGGTAGCCTTCCCTCACGTACCCGTACATCTTTACTAGCAGCACGTTAAAATAGTGATGTGAATTGTTTACTCACATCTATAGTTCTTGGAATCTTTAAACTTATTTTTATTTCAAGGGGATTCTAGTGAACCGACGAGTTCACTAGGATCCCCTGGGGGATCGGGTTAGGGGATCCTGGTGGCCACACTGGATATTTCAGTCATTTTCTAAATTTCGAATTTCGAAAAACATAAATGCCAAGTTGTGTCGTAAATTAGTACACTGCACCTCACTAGTGACAATAAAGAACAGAAAATTTATGTTTCAAACTTAGCATTTATTTTTACGAAACTTCATGAGCGGGCAAACGTCACGCCATCATATCGTGCCGCCGGTTTAGGCGGTAGAAGCGCCTGCGTTAATGTCGCATTGGGGATTGCTGTGATATTTTATGAAGGCAATTAATTCTGTGTTTATTGGACTGGCTGTTCAGAACAAAGAAATTTTAAAAATTATAATTATAAACGGGATATTTACCATGTTTAGTATCTTTTTCGAGAATCCGATATTTCGGCACGGTTACGGCAAGTACCATGATCACGGATGTACGTGATCATGGTACTTGTAACAGTGCCGAAATATCGTATTCTCGAAAAAGATACTAGGTAAATATCCCGTTTATAATTCTAATTTTAATGTAAATGACCATGTCAATCTAAAATCATATACTTAAAGAAATTTTTAAAGATTTTTATAGTCAACTTTGGCGTCACTTTTTGTTGCTGTCACAGCCACAGAGTATATAAAATTGTTTTTATACGATTTTATATGAGATTATTACCTGATATCTGTAAAATATAGGGGCGATAAATGGATTTAGCTAGGTATAATTTTAAGAAAACGTCGACAAAAAACTGAGCACAGCTCGGTCACCCAGATATTACGGTTTTTATGGGAGCGACTTCCGCCTGACCTCCTAACCCCCAGATGAAATTCAGTGCCAGAGCCCAGCTGCCGGCTTGCAGGCGATGCTGACTTGGGCCCCGAAGATGTTATTAGAACTACATGAGTATTACTGTGATTCAATTATAATAGTTATGATTGAATCAATTATAATATAATTTTTAAGCAATTGGTATGCTTACTTTTGCTATATATAGATTTAGATAGCAAAAGGAGAACACTTAGGATGGGACATGAATTAATGTGGCGGAGTAATCATAAAAAACAATGTTTAAAAATGATTGTGAAATCATTCATTGTTTCCTTAGTTCGCAAGAATTACGTTAGATGGCTCTAGCGTCGCCTTGAGACGTATATAATATATCGGAATATTACTGTGTGAGCTAAATGAATAAAGATATTATTACATTTGATTGATTTGATTTGCTGTACTCAACCTGTATTCACGTACAGTCAACGACAAAAGTCACGTAACACTAAAATATTTACAAACCTTTTTTACCTTTTCCAACCGTGCTTGAACCTGCTGGTTTGGTTCGTGACGATGGCAAGAGACCAGACGTCTATGTCTTTGGTGCCTTGGAAGTTGGGTAGGCCTTTGGTGTGGGACGCAACTTGTGTCGACAACCTCGCGTCTTCTCATCTTTCAAATACGACGGGCTGCGCTTGTGCTGCTGCGGCTTCTACAGAGACCCTCAAACGGTGCAGATATAATAATTTAGTCAGTAATTATATTTTTGAGCCGTTTGGGGTCGAAACACTAGGTTCGTGGGGCCCGAGTGCACGGTCGCTTTACAAAGAAATCGCTAAGCGACTGGTCGATGCTTCGCGTGACCAAAAGGCTGGCTTGTTCTTTGCGCTAAGAATTGGCATTGCCATCCAACGTGGCAATTCCACCAGCCTTTTGGGTACGTTACCAGTCGACATCGATGGGGAGGGATTCTTTGACACCTAAACTTTTTACTTTGTATATACTCTTTTTTTAGGGTGTAAATATCATGTCATGGGTGTAAATATGTAAATAACATGGAGTTCGAATAGCGTCGGTAGCTTAAGGTAATGGTTAAGGAGTCGACCCAACGATCGAGAGGTCCTGGGTTCGAACCCTGGCCATTACACTACCGACGTGAACCCACTCCCAACACAAGCAATTAAGCTTAGCTGGAGGGGTTAGGGGGAATATTAGTAATTTCGGTTTGTAATATTCTTTAAAAAAAAAACATACATAACATAATATAAACTCACGCCTATATCCCCGAAGGTGTAGGCAGAGGTGCTAGCACCCACATTTCGCCAGTTTATGTTTAGGTCCCAATGGCCCAGTGGCGAGCCTATTGCCATTAACCGGGCACTGCGATAAATACACACATAACTTCGAAAAGCATCGAAAAGTCATTGGTGTGCGCCATGGTAAAACCTGGGATCGAACCCGAGACCTCGTCACAGCAGTCCATTACCTATGGGTATGGTATGCCACTAGGCTACCGCGGCTTCGAAAAAAAAATAGTTTATCATTATTTACAATCTAAAATTACTTATATATACTTTCAGTTTTTACATTGGAATAACAATAAATAATAAATAAATAAATATTCTACGACATTCTACACAGCGCTTTCTAGTCCCAAAGTAAGCATAGTTTAACTAGCTTGTGTTATGGGTTCCAGAATGCGGAAAAACATACTTATATACTTTTTTTTTGTAAATACATACATATTATACATAGAAACACCCAGACCAATAAAAATAGACATATTCATGCATACAAATATTTGCACTGAGCGGGAATCGAACCCGCGCCCCATGTCGTAGCAGCCGAATGCACTACCGCTACGCCACCGAGGCCGTCGTGGAATACATGCATCAATAATTAGGGTGTACACGACTCTACCTACACCTTCGGCGCTCGAGTCAATCACACCTACAAGTTGGTGCACCTGATAAACAGCGCACGAGCTCCGGCGCAAGGTTACCTTTCAGGGTTGGTAGCTCTGAAGGCAGTCGCCCCCGTAAAAGTCTACACGACGCGACAACGCATCCGGGAAATCCGTAGAAGGATGTTGATGACATGTAGCTTATTTTTTTCGGATCGCCGGCCAGCGGGGGCGGTTATGTCGGGCTTGAACCGACTAAGACCGCACGCCGTCTCGGGTCTTAAGACGCCGGGGTGTAAGGTTGCCCATAGAGCATATCCCTCGCACCTGATGCCATGTACCTTTTTTGTTTTTCGTGCGGAAATCCCTTCGGAAACGCCCCCGCCGGCCAGCGGGGGCGGTTATGTCGCGCTTGAACCGACTAAAACCGCCCAAGTGCCCGTTGCCGGGCACCCCGGGTAAGCCCCTCGAAACCGGAGATGGCCCAGGGTCAGTCGGGGTGCGAGGGATATGTTCTATGGGCAACCTTACACCCCGGCGTCTTAAGACCCGAGACGGCGTGAGGCTTTGGTCGGTTCGAGTCCGAAAAGACCAGGTGGGGGAGAGGGAGGAAGAGGGGGAAGGGGGGCAAATTAAAAGCACAGTATAAGCGGAGACGAATCTAAAAAGTCAAAAATCGAAAAACCGGTCCGCCCGTTCTTGGATTTATTCCGATCATCACTACATATCACGACTTTATTTTATATATATATATATATATAGATTATGAGGGCGTTTGGGAACCCATCAAGAAACTCGCGATTAGCCAATCTCACCAACCTGCCTACCCCTGCCGATTAACGGAGGAGTCGCTGGCGCTGGTTTTCCTCTCGGGGTTGGAAGGTCAGACGGTCCGGACAGTCGCTCCCATAAAAGCCGCATAAGTGAAACCTGAAAGAGGCGGAGGACTAAGCGTACTCCGGGCTTCGGGGTGAAAGCTTCGGAAGCAACCGGGAAGCACGTTAAGATTATATGTATTATGAATTTAAAAACATTAATCTTTAGACTTTCACGGCCGGCGTTGCATGTAGAATATACTGCTTCCGGGCTGTTCGCAGAGAAGACACTCTTTCTCTTTACGCACTCGTCGCCGCCCGAACCTGTACCACTGAAGGTGTCGATGTGATCGACGAATCGTTTGGAACACAAGTTTCATATGGACTACGGCCAAACAGGCCTGAAGCAGTATATTCTACATGCAAATTTAAAAACACTTTTAATAACAAGCTTTATAGCAAAACAAATAGAAAAAAAAAGTCTCCCCGTGACCATGGCTGCTGAAAAGCAACCGAAACGTCGGGTTCAATAATAAAATACAAAATAACATCAAATAAATCGTGATAGAATCCGTTAAAAAATAGTTTTATTTCAAGACAAATCAAATAAACATAAAAATTTGTTCAGATCAGAAGTTCCTAAGAGCACCTACCGTCTCCATCTTCAGAACATCGATACCATATCATGTAGCATTAGAGTATTTGCCAAGATAAAAAAAATGAGCCCAAATGTTTTATAAGACCATATTATCGCATTGTAAAATATAAACTCAAGTATACCAAATTTGAGTCCAATCTAACATCAGGAAATGGTTAGATACGTAAGCACTTATACCAAATTTGAGTCCAATCTAACGTCAGGAAGTGATTAGATACGCAAGCACCTATACCAAATTTGAGTCCAATCTAACGTCAGGAAGTGATTCTAATTAGGCTTCCAAGATTGTAGACCCAAAATAAGTAACTAACATAGCAAGTTAAATAAAAGCTACAATGACGTTTATTATTTTAGGAAAGCTAATATGAAAAATATATTAAGTATTTGATAGTCGTTGACTGTACATCGCAGGTAGATCGGTGCATCGATGTTGCACAAATGTAATACCATAAACAGCGCAATTGTAACACTTTTACGTGAACCGCGGCGTTTTATTGATCTCGTCTATTACTATTTCAGCTACTGGAATCTCAAGGATGCGTACCATTGATTATAGACTTCTCGGTTTATTGATTAGATATTCCACCAAATATGCCGTTCTCCGCGTAATTCAGTAAATCCATTCCATTCTATATTTAATACCAGCTGGTGCTCGCGGCTTCATAACGCGTGCAATTCTAATCCCGTTCGCATATCCCGTAGGAACCTTTTTCCAGGGAAAAAAGTAACCTAGCAAAATCTATTCAGCCGTTAGAGCGTGATTAAATAACACACATTGAAACATCCAACCATCTTCACAAACTTTCACATCTATTCTATTATAAAATTGTAAATTAGTTGTAAAAAAAAACTTGGTTAAATGTCAAATGAACGATTCCGTTTTCTGTTCTGACCACAAAAAATATTTCTTTTTAAATTCTTGTCTTTTTCTCTGTTTATTCGCGATGGACGAAAAAACTACTAAACGGATTTCGATGCAGTTTTTTCTGGCAGAAAGGTCTTGGTCAGAATTAAAATCTACCATACGTTTGACTACATTTGGTTAAGTAGAATCAGAGATATATCAAAAACAAAAATTGACCTCCGAGCGGGCGGAACCGTGGCGTGGGCATAAACTAGTTTATAATATTATAGTAGGAGTAGGATTTATAAATGCAAAAGTATTTCTGTCCATTCGTTACCTTCTCACGAAAAGACCGCTGAATAGATTCAGTCAAAATTTGACATATAATAATATAATTATATAAATATTCTACGACATTCTACACAGCGCTTTCTAGACCCAAGGTAAGCATAGTATAACTAGCTTATGTTATGGGTTCCAGAATGCGGATAAACATACTTATATACTTTTTTTTACGTACACATTACGTATAGAAACACCCAGACCTATGCAAATAGACATATTCATGCACACAAATATTTCGCTTTCTGTAGGTGGTACTGGTGGTAGAAATTTGATGACACAAACTTGTCACAAAATTCGGCCGCTTGGGTACCACCGTGCACGATTGCGAAAAACCCTCCATAGTAATCCAATTTCGCTTTGATTGCGTTCAGGGGTCAACAAGTGCATAGCCGGGCAGGGGGATTGTGGTCGCAGCACTAGTGGGACCGGTGGGTGTCACGCGGTGCTGTGACGACAATCCTCTTTTGATGAGGCCATCAAGCTGAGTGCCACCATTCTTAATATGGTACGTGTATGTATTGGTGACCCTCTTTCCTGAGACTTTACCTTCAGCTTACCATCAGGCGAGGTGAAGTCAAATTGACGTGTACTAAATATTAAAAAAAAAAGGTATAC
Source organism: Cybosia mesomella (assembly GCA_946251805.1). NCBI lineage: Eukaryota > Metazoa > Arthropoda > Insecta > Lepidoptera > Erebidae > Cybosia > Cybosia mesomella. The sequence goes on from OX276415.1 coordinate 2,864,785, forward strand.
ATATGAATCCATTATTTGCACTATATTAAATTTGATACAGCTTTTATAGGGCCACTGCCGTCTCAATCCCAACCCCTAGAGGAAAACCTGCGCCAGAGCCTCGTTAGTCAATCAGCAGGCGTACCATGCAGCGTGCAGATAACGTTGGATTGGCCCCAAAGCTCAGTGGGACCACACACACCCTGAACTGCTTAATCACATTCAGTAAAATGTGAAAAAGCAGTTTATTTCGACGACAGCGAGTTCCTATCATCGATGAACATCGACTTTAATGTATATTATCAATCTCACAGAAATATGTAGCAAGGCACATTGCGCAAGAGTCGTGAAGTGGCGGCGGAGCAGACAGGTATGCAGGTGACAAGTTCGTGCGAGCATGATTTGTGAGTACACGAGCGTAGCAATTATGCTTCTTGAAGTACCTAATATTTCTTGCAGAGGCGATGAAAATTATGTTTCATTGTTTATTGACACGGTTTTATTAGCGTCACCTGGCGCCCGATTTAGTAAAATCGCATTTTCAATTATTTTAAAACTTTAAAACTTTTAAAATAAAATTTCAAAATAATTGTAAATGACAAAAAACTGTGTGATTCTGAATAAATGTTAATTATCGCTCGCTTAATAATGTGCCCGGTAGATGGCAATAGGCTCACTCCCTATTATATTGGGACCTTAACATAACTGGCGAATCGTGGGTGTGTAATACCCCTTCGGGGATACAGGCGTGAAGTTATGTTATGTTATGAGTCTGAAGCTTAAATAACTGCACGAAAACGTAAGTAGGTTTTTTTTTTGACAGATCATACTGAATAGGTACCAAAGTTTTTTTTACATTTTCCTTTCTAATGAAATTAAAATCACACCTATTGAAAACATGGCGTTACTGAATCGGGCCCTTGTAACTTGAAGCTTGAAGTCCTGCCATCATCGCTGTAATAGCTATATTTTTTATTATGACCAATGTGACGTAGCGGTAGTGCGTTCGACTGCTAAGCCAAAGGTCACGGGTTCGATTCCCGCTCAGTGCAAATATGTATATTTGGCTGAGTCTGCATTGGTGTGGATGTTTTTATGTATAATATGTATTTATTTACAAAAAGAAGTATTTAAGTGTGTTTATACGCATTCTAGAACCCATATGACAAGCTCTGCTTAGTTTGGGTCTAGATGGCGTTGTGTACTTTGTCCTACAATATTTATTTATTTATTATTACCTCGATGTCTACCATAAAACAAATTCCGAAGCTTCAGACAATCGGTACTGTAGCGGCAATGTGCGCGGCAGCAAAAACACACATTGCATTACGAACTGTTACGTTGCCCTTATGTATGGGACTTTGCCGACCTAAGCACTTCCCAAGGGGTATCGGATGTCCCGCCACAGACAGAGCTCCGAAGAGCGGGCAGTCTCCCCCAAGCTCTGATTCTGAACACTCGCCATTTTTATTTTTATTGGAATATTTTCTGTTCAATTCAATTTCGGTGTTACCAAAATTAAAAGTGTTAAAAACAATAAATTCCTTTTTTTTAAAGTGTTTTGAGAACTCCCGTGTAACAGAACGCAGACACAACGGCAGTCGGTACGCGAACCAGAACAACTTAGGTCGCATACCCTAAGCAACCATGCAACGGCAATCGAATCCGAAGAACTTAGGTCGCATACCCTAAGCAACCATGCAACGGCAATCGAATCCGAAGAACTTAGGTCGCATACCCTAAGCAACCATGTAACGGCAATCGAATCCGAAGAAACGCAACGTAAAGGAATCCAAAGTAACTTCATGGTTACAAGTATGTAAGACACATGGAAGTGGGCAGGCAGGCCGAGGTCGACCTCGCAGAACATACACTGATCAAATTGATCATGTATTGGCGGTCTTGTATAGAAATTTTAATGATATTTGAGGGGACTCTGAAGTGTGTCAGCAGCAGGTCTTTCATGAAACGTACATTCACAATTGCAATCGCATAAAACGCACTTATCCCGAAGACGGCACATGAAAGTTCATTCAGCCTAAACCCAGCCATGAAACGACCTGAAACCGCAAAAGTCGGAATCCTGAATGCTCGTCAAAAAAAAAATGCAATTAAAACATGATGTTATACGACTTCATTCAAAAGGTCGTAAGGTTATGATAATCCAATACAAAGGAATGTATTTTTAACATTATTGCTTTATATAGTTCATTTTTTGATAGAAATATATATATTATAGGTAAACGAAACCCTCGTTGATGTGTTTGATTCAGTCCCGAACAAAGCTTTATGGTCCCGACCGAAATAACGAAATCCGAAGTAACTTCATTGTACCTTTTTTTCGTGCGAAAATCCCCTCGGGTACCCTCGGGCTTGAACCGACTAAAACCGCACGCCGTCTCAGGTTTTCAGACCTGGGTGTAAGGTGGCCCATAAAACATTTCCCTAACTTCATGGTACCTAAATTACACTTCTTTACATTTCATGGTAGACTTAGAGATGGCGGACAGATGTCACTGCCTACCCCAGTGATTTGCTTCTAGTAGTAGAATAAAAAATATTAGAGTATTGATGTTAGTAAGTGCTCATGTGCCCTACAAGTCGCTTCCGTATCTATAATTGTACGATCACTGTTCGAACATGTTGTACGTGTACACAGTTGTGCAACATTCGTGCGCACACGCCGGTTTTGCATATCGATCAGTTATAGATGGTAGTGGTCTAAAATAGAGGCTGTAGCGGTTGCACAATACAAACTTTAGGTACTTAATTATTGGGGTGTGTGTTGGGTAACCTCCTCGAGTGTCGCTCCAATTCCGATCCCGCTGCAGTCCGGGGGGAACGGAATCGGAGCGGCCGGTACACCCTGGGCGGCGGTCAATGGCTTCCCCTTCACCCCTTCATAGGGTTGGCATTGATCGTCGGCCAATACCCAACGTGGCGGGAACACATCGCTCTCCGTACTCCTCTGCTTTCAGAGGAGACAGGATGAGCGATGCTGTTAGTGGTGAGATGGCCCAGGGTCAGCCGGGGTGCGAGGGATATGCTCTATGGGTAACCTTACACCCCGGCGTCTGAAGACCCGAGACGGCGTGCGGTTTTAGTCGGTGCAAGCCCGACATAACCGCCCCCGCTGGCCGGCGGGGGGGTATCCGAAGGGATTTCCGCACGATAAAAAAAAAAAAAAAAAAAAAAGGTACTTAATTATTAAATGCCTTATGGGCTTTACACGTTACACCCTGAAGACCCGAGACGGCGTGCGGTTTTAATCGGTTCAAGCCCGACATACCTTACCCGATGGCGGGGGTGTCGTACTTGAAAGATGAGAAGGCGTGAGGGTGTCGACACAAGTTGCGTCCCACACCAAAGGCCTACCCAACATCCAAGCCTGCCATCGTCGCGAACCAAACCAGAAGGTTCAAGCACGGCTGGAACATCGGCAGTGTCAAGAGCCCGGCGGTTAATATCAACGGCGGGGTCCGTAATAAATATCAAATCCGAGGGGATTTTCACACGGTAAAAAAAAAGTCACTTAATTATTGTCTCATATTTTATTAGGATGATTATGAGTAGTAGCCGCGGTAGCCTAGTGGTATGGGTAATGGACTGCTGAGACGAGGTCTCGGGTTCGATCCCAGGTTTTACCATGGCACACACCAATGACTTTTCGATGCTTTTCGAAGTTATGTGTGTATTTATCGCAGGTTTATAAGTGCCCGGTTAATGGCAATAGGCTCGCCACCTATTACATTGGGACCTAAACATAAACTGGCGAAATATGGGTTCTAGCACCTCTGCCTACCCCTTCGGGGATATAGGCGTGAGTTTATGTTATGTTATGTTTATGAGTACGATATTTCGAACACGTATGACGATAGGACTTCATCCCGCTAAGTGGTATTAATGAAGTCTACACAATGAAGACCACCACAGTAGGTGTAATTATACTAGCAGTGAACAATATTAAAATGGTGGTCCTCTGTTCAACGGTCTTGTTTTCCGGTGAGGTATTTATTTATTTTTGATCCGTCAATTGGTGAAATGGGCGGGGTTTGGGTGAAGTTCATCCATCGTTCTTGATGTTATCATTTTTAAAATGGCGGTTCTTAGTTTAACTGCCTCGAAAGAAGCCTTTTCACGCCACGCTTATAGGACTAGGGATTATGGGAAGAAGGTGAACGTGTGTAGGTAAAGCATTCCAGTTGCCTATTTCTCATATACAACGCGATTTTATCTACCCTACTCTATTAACGACGAATGCATTCTTTCATGATTAAACCTACGTAATGGAGCACGAGCCTATTGTAGCCTATCGTTCACGTTCACACTCAGCGATAGTTCAGAAAACTCACATACCACGAGACTTATAAATGAAATGTTCACGTAAAGATAGCTATGATTTAGCCGCGTGAACCCTATCACTTGGACCACACAACACAAAAGCTTATAATTTTCAGCTATCACGACATCACTAATAGCTTTCCTTAAGCACACAACTTATCGTCATAATATATATATATATATATATATGTAACTTCATAATACAATACATAATATTATTAGACTAGCAAATGCCCGTGACTTCGTCCGCGTTAAATACGGAATAGATCATGGTATGTTTACTTCGGCTTCGAACCCAACATGTATTAGGTTACCTATTTCATCTTTATATTTTCAATCATTTATCATGAAACATAACATAACATAACTTCACGCCTGTATCCCCGAAGGGGCAGACAGAGGTGTATCACACACCCACGATTCGCCAGTTATATTTCGGTCCCAATGTAATAGGGGGCGAGCCTATTGCCATCTAAAGGGCACATTATTAAGCGAGCGATAATTATTATTTATTAATGCACACATAACTACGAAAAGTCAGAGGTGTGTGCCCGGGGCGACTGGGGATCGAACTCGAGACCTCGTCGCGGCAGTCCGTTACGTACGCCACTGGGCTATCGCCGCTTTTATCATGAAGAAATAGAGGTTTATATGTAACATCGAAATTAATTCAACCCGGTTCCCTAATATAATAGCGTGATGAGATTTATTATCAAAGGTTAAGTCTCTAATCAACTAACTTTGACACGTAGGTGACTCTGTAGTTTCGAGATTTCATATTTTACTGCTCATCACCTTTTAGCTATAGCGTGATGACTTATAGTCCGAACGTTGACCATGTCCGAGTTCTATCGAACTTCAAAATTTCGTGTCGATTTGCTTTTTAATAATAAAGGAATAATCAATAATAGATTTGGTCGATTTCACCCTGCTGCTCCTATCATACCTATAATAGCCTGATGATATATAGCGCAGTTTATTGCCATACCCTAGAAGAATTTTCATGCAAAATTTCAGCTAGGTCTGTTCAGCGGTTTTCAAGTGATGCTCGGACATCGATAATAAAAGCAGACAAACATACAAAAATTCTAAAAATCACATTTTTGGCATCGGTATCGTTTCTAAAACACATAGTTTTGACAACCTCTATGGTGTAGCGGTAGTGCGTTTGACTCCTATTTCAGAGATCGCGGGTTCTATGCCTGCTCAGTGCAAATATGAAAAATTGCATTGGTCTGGGTGTTTCTATGTATAACATGTATTTATTTACAAAAAAAAACAGTATCCAAGTATGTTTATCCGCATTCTTGAACCCATATAACAAGCACTACTTAGTTTGGGTCTAGATGGCGTTGTGCAATTTGTCCTAGACTATTTATTTATAGTATTAATTTTTTTCTAAAATTATTTAATGTACAGTTTTCACCTCGTTACTATTTTATTATATACGTATAGACTACAGTAGCCGCGGTAGCCTTTTTTTTTTTTCGTGCGGAAATCCCTTCGGATACCCCCCCGCCGGCCAGCGAGGGCGGTTATGTCGGGCTTGCACCGACTAAAACCGCACGCCGTCTCGGTTCTTCAGAAGCCAGGGTGTAAGGTTACCCATAGAGCATATCCCTCGCACCCCGACTGACCCTGGGCCATCTCACCACTAACAGCGTCGCTCATCCTGTCTCCTCTGGAAGCAGAGGAGTACGGAGAGCGATGTGTTCCCGCCACGTTGGGTATTGGCCGACGATCAATGCCAACCCTATGAAGGGGTGAAGGGGAAGCCATTGACCGCCGCCCAGGGTGTACCGGCCGCTCCGATTCCGTTCCCCCCGGACTGCAGCGGGATCGGAATCGGAGCGACACTCGAGGAGGTTACCCAACACACACCCCTATACCTTGGTACCTTTACTTTAATTGTGCGCCAATTCGTGTTGTAATCGTGGCGCCGGCGCCGAAGATATTGGCAGGGTCTCAAAATAAGTAAAGCTAATTATAATCATGCTTTTGCCAAGGGGACCTTCGACTGCACTAGTCCTCCTTGAGGTCCTGATATTTTTAGAAGTCGTGATGGTACAATTATGTAAGTACGAGGAAATATGTTAATAAACTCATATTTAGTGCCACAGATACCGCAGCGAGGTCAAACGCTCCAATTATTATATAAATTAAAATATGTAACAAGTTGTACTTACTCATTATTCTATTATAAAGATGTGGACACATTCATACATACATGCACTACAACATTACATTACATAACTTCACGCCTGTATCACTGAAGGGGTAGGCAGAGGTGAATTACACCAGTACATTCCCCAGTTATGTTTTAGGTCCCAATGTAACATTACTAAACGAGGAATAATTAACATTTTTAATACACACAACTATGAAAAGTCAGAGGTGTGTCCGGGGCGACTGGGGATCGAACTCGAAACCTCGTCTCGCCAGTCCGTTACGTACGCCACTGGGCTGTCGCCGCTACTTGGACTCTGCATGCACTACGAGGATCAGAAAAAGTGAACATCTAGGACGGGATTAAAACCCGTGACCAGACCCTTTCAGGGGGAATACTCTGACCAACTGACCTACCTGCACACGTCTTATTTGAAATTAAATAAACTAGGAATTCAGTGCAGGGTGCCACTGAAATAAATTGAGCTGAGCGAGCAACTCTTACTTGTAAATAAGACATCTTACTACGGTCGCGCGCTTAGCTAAGACCGCGCGCTCATGAAACTGTTTTTCGGTGATCATTCCTCAATGGTACATCAGACACGAACCATCTCGCTTCAAAACACTCCTCAGTGTCCACACTATCACCGTGGTAAATTTGGTCAAGATCGGCCAAGCAGGAGAAAGGAAGTACAACGAGAAAGAAGTGGCTATCCCGCGCATAAATAAATACTCTACGACATTCTACACAGTGCTATCTAGACCCAAAGTAAGCATAGCTTAACTAGCTTGCGTTATTGATTCCACAATGCGGATAAACATTTTTATATACTGTTTTATTTTGTAAATACATACATATTATACATAGAAACACCCAGACCAATGCAAATAGACATATTCATGCACATAAATAAATGCACTGAGCGGGAATCGATCCTTGTGATCTAGATTTATAGGAAAAGTTAGCATAGATACTAAATGCATTCAAATTTCATTAAATTATTTACAAGGATTTGTTTTTGCTATGACAAAACATGCATAAAAATGTATGTATTATGTAGTACCTAGATCTTGATATTATGTAGTATCTAGATCTTAATATTATGCAGTATCTAGATCTTAATAGTAGGTATCTATATTATCATAAAATATTGTAAATTAGTTGTGTCTGTACATTGGAGATATTTAAAAAAAAAAAATTGGGTAATGTTAAATGAATGCTTATGAAAACAACAATATTTTTTTTAGAATTCTTGTCTGTCTGTTTGTTCGCGGTAGACGCAAAAACTACTGAATGCGATGAGGTGGTTATGTCGGAATCGAAACGATTAAAACCACACGGATTCCTTCCCAAGCGCGAAAGAATGACCCCAGGGATTCCCGACGGACTTCAGCCGCCGTCGCGACCTCGCCTGTGGGGTCGGGTTTGATCCCGCGTCGATGAGTTAGCAGGCGTGTGTAAGACACACACGACACGCCTCTGTCTTGGCCTGCTTCTGTTAAGGGCGGCAAGTCAGCCGACTGCCGTCCTCAGGCTCCGATCATGGAGGTCGGTAGTCCCTAGATAGATGGCCAGAACGATTGTGTATGAAATTTGGCACAGTAATACATTATGGTATTACTAATAATCTTATGATAAAAATAAAATAAATAACGAAAAAAAAGCTTTTAATCTGGGAAAAAGGTGCCTGGTATTCGTCTTAAAATATTTGAGATGATCTGCAGGCCTACTATGAAACGTATAACCGCAATTGCGGGTAATCGGTACCATGAAACGCACTTATCATGCAAACGGACCCGAAGACGGCACATGACAGTTCATTCGGCCTAAATCCTACCATGAAACGACCTGAAACCTGGGATCGAACCCGAGACCTCGTCTCAGCAGTCCATTACCCATACCACTAGGCTACCGCGGCCCACGATATTATATACACGAAATGTGACATCACCATGAACGCGGCCTAAGTGTTACTTTATAAAATGATATACGTACCCATCAGACCTGTTTCGCAGATCGCAACACACATACATACAAACAATATCGTCTAATTGTTGCGAAGGCTGTATTCTGTGATATCAAATCAAAGTAGTCTTTTCTCGGCACGAACGACTTTATATTTGTTTGTTTATTGTTTGTCTTTTAGGCTGTGGAATGATCTCCCTGCTGTGGTTTTCCCATGCGACTACAAAATGGGGTTCTTCAAGAAGGGCATTAGAAGGTTTATACAGGGTCGGCAGCGCGAGTGTGACGCCTCTAATGTTGCACACGTCCATGGGCCGCGGTAACCGCTTCAAATCAGGTGGGCCGTGAGCTTGTCTGCCACCTGAGTGGTATACCTTTTTTTTTATTACCGGGGAATTACCACACTCTAATTTATTAACACCCACTTCTTTCTTGAGAGTTCTCATCAGTGTTATCACCATCTTAGCAATGTTCCCGGTTCATGCGGCTTTCATGGAAGCGTCTGCCGTCTGAGCTCCCAATCCCGAGAGGGGTTGTAGTGTGTGAGAGCCACACATAACCGCGCGGCCTCCCCGCGTCGCGCGGTATGCCGTTGGAAATTTCCCCTGACGAAACAAAAAAAAGGGCCTATCCGTTAATCAGCATACGCCGTACTCCATGAGCGCAGGCTGCCAAAGCCCGGGCCTGTCACCCTAGCAAAAGCAGGCCCGGGCGGCGGGACGACTACCCCCCTCCCCCCTTATGGGACAAGATGGGAACACCCTGGTTCTCAACCCGAAGGGGCCATCTCAAAACCGGAGGTGGCCCTGGGTCAGTAAGAAATGCCTTATGGGCCCTTACATCCCGGCGTCTGAAGACCCATTTCATGATGGCGTGCGGTTTTAGTCAGTTCAAGCCCGATATAACCACGGCCGGCGGGGGAGTATCCGAGGGGATTTCCGCAAAAAAGCAGAAGTTCAGGTTGGCTTGGCCACATACACCTGGCGTCCTCATCAGTGTATATCTTTATAATGAAGTTTAGAGGTTGTTGTACTTTTTAGATGCTGGTAGCCTAGACCAATCTCATAGCTGTAGGAGAAGCAGTCCCAAGGCGGCAGCGTTATTACCTTATGCCCAACATGACGGTAATGGGTTAGTCTTCAAATGGGCTTGCCCTCTTATCACCACTACCACTACATATTATAAAACAAAATGTTGATTATCGCTTGCTTAGCAATGTACCCAGTAGATGGCAATAGGCTCGCCCCCTATTACATTGAGACTAAACATAGGCGAACCGTGGATGTGTAATACTGAAGTTATGTTATGTTTATTATAAAACAAAGTTCTTCACCGCGTATGTCTGTCTGTGAACGATAAACTCAAAAACTGGATGGATGGATAGAGTGGTTCTCGAGGAAGATTTTAGTATAATATTTTGTATATATTGGGTAAAATATAATTGTATTTGTTGGAGGTGTCGTAGAAAATATGCCGTCTGGGAGCTCTCAATCCAATTCAAATCCAAATCCATCCTCGATCGGAAATCCCTTCGGATACCCCCCCGCCGGCCAGCGGGGGTGGTTATGTCGTGTCTCGACTAAAACCGTACGGTGTCCTCCCCAAATGTCCGTTGCCGGGCACCCCGGGTAAGCCCTCGAAAGGATAACCCCAGGGTTGCCGGCGGACTGTCTAAACCCTTTGAGATATAACAAAACTACACGCGGCTCTGCCCACCTGGAATTCTGATCCCGTTCCCGCTACCTATGGGAACCTATTACTGGGATGAAAAGTAGCCTATGTGTTATTCTGGACTATAGCCTATCCCTGTACCAAATTTCAGCCAGATCCGTTCAGCCGTTTTTGCGTGAAAGAGCAACAAACATACATACATACTCACAAACTTTCGCGTTTATAATATAAATTGGATGATGTGTGGTATATAGGTTGTGGTGGTGAAATAGGGTCCCAAGGGTAGCGGTAACGGGATCAGAATACCACGCGGTCAGCCGCGGGTATCAGCGACTAAAATATAAATTAGCGAAATGTGGTTGTTATTACAACTCTATCTACCCCATCGAGTAATTCTCATCACTATTCAAACATTCTTCAGCAAATCGTGCGCTATTGTAACAATCGATTTGATTGCTCGAACATGTGTAATCGATACTTCAATACCCTCCACATTTTGGAGCAAGGCCATCTCTAACTCAATGATCTCTATTTAATTACACCTCTGTTTTATTGATCTATATTCAATCATGTTCATCATCATACCAAGTTGCAACTAAAACTTATACTTTGGAGTCCGGGGTTGTACTCCTTATTCGCTTTCTCCTCTTGATGTGGCTTTCTTGGCCCTTATGGGAGCGAGTGTCGTCTGATCACCCAACCCTGAGAGGAACTGCTGCGCTAGCATGTGATGCTGACTTAAGCCTCGAAGATCTTGGTATAATAAAATAATTAACAAATAATAATCATTAACTCTGCTTTTAAACACTATATAATGTGTCACAAAATTAGGTCTCTGAATTTGGTGAGATGACTTGGTATCGAAAAAATATGTATTTGAAACGAAAAAGATTTGAAAGAAAAATATCGGGTAAAATAAAAATATAAAAAAAAACACCACCAGCGAACAGCGTCACGTGACGCGACGAGCACACGTGACGCTGGTCGCGATTTAGGTATTTCCCACACATCCGCTTGCAGAATACTGCGAGGAGAAGGACTGCACGCCTACCACTTTCTGCGGGTGCAAGAGCTCCTTACCACAGATTTTGATCCGCGGTTGAGATTTTGTAGGTGGTTAGTGGAAGATCCTACCAGAAGAATTTTGTGGACAGGCGAGTCCACTTTTACAAGAGTGGGCTTGTTTAATATTCACAATGCACACTGGTGTTTTTTTTTACATTTAATTTTTATATTTTTTATTTGTTTCAAATACATATTTTGTCGATAACAAGTCATCTCACCAAATTCAGAGACCTAATTTTGTGACACCTTATATACCTATATATGTTGATTTTTACACATCACATGACACATACCATACTTTCACCATACATGGTTTCCAGTTGAAAACCAGCGCCAAGGTCCGTCCGCCTGGCGTACGCTGAACTGGACACCCGTTTGATGCAAACGCGAGGCACAAAATAAACCATATCCTTGATTAAGTGGAATGTTTAATTCTGATCAATTTATTTACGATTAATTGATTTTAATTTTAATTTGAGTTTTTGTAAATATAAGTGTACAACCAAAAGCATTTCTCTGTTGATGCCCACAGCATAAAATGCAAAAATTTCAAGTTTGTAGCCCCCGCAGTTTAAATTCTGCGAAAAAGTAATCATCATAATCATCTTAGCGTCGCTCCTGGTAACCGCTTGCTATTTCTCCTCCTTTTAATTTGAATTATCTTGACTTTTACGGGAGTGACTGTTCTGACTCCCCCCCCCCTTCATCCTCAGCCTCATCTGGTAACACACCCAAGTAATTGTAAATCTTTGTTATCTCGAGCGGCGGTAGCCTAGTGGCGTACGTAACGGACTGCTGAGTCGAGGACTCGAGTTCGATCTCCAGTCGCCCCGGGCACACACCTCTGACTTTTCGTAGTTATGTGTGTATTAATAAATGTTAATTATCGCTCGCTTAATAATGTGCCCATTAGATGGCAATAGGCTCGCCCCCTATTACATTGCGACCTTAACATAACTGGCGAATCGTGGGTGTATAATACACCTCTGCCTACCTCTTCGGGGATACAGGCGTGAAGTTATGTGTATGTTTTGTTATCTATATATCGTTTCAAGATACTTTACCACAGTATTAATTTATCTCCTTATATAGTAGGCATATAAATTATTGAAGGGCCAGCCGTTGCGAAAATACATTACAGCTCTTAGATTTTCTTGTAATTAATTCAGTTAACGTGTAATAATTCGATGGCTGGTCCGTCGTGCACGGATTTCTTAATTAGTTATGGTCTATAATGAATTGATCGAAAGTGAATTGATCACTTTAAGGACAATTAGGATCAGTAAATTATCGCCAAGATTAATCGGCTGAAGGTGGAAATCGCCACTGTACGTCACCAAGGAGGAGGATCAGTATATGTGTGCTTCTTCCTTTGTAACACTTTAGAGAAGGATGTAGCAATTTTTATGATTCTTACCTCAATCAATATAAGTATAGAACAAGTTCTTCGGGGCCCAAGCCAAAATCACCCGCGCCACCTTCTGATTATGAATGAGACTCTTGTACAGTCTTTCCTCTAGTGGTTAGGATGTCAGAGTCACTTCTATAAAAGCCGTATCATCATATCAGCCGTAGGAAGTTCACTGCTGAACATAGGCCTCCCCATTGACCCCGTTCCCGCTACCCGTAGGACCCTATTCCACCACCACAACCAATATAAGATACACAATTTCACCATGCAATCATTTGTTACATCTCAAAGGGTTTAGGCAGAATTTTCGTTGAAAGCTCCCAGACGGTTTTTTTCCGACATCTGCAACAAATCATCATTATATATATGTTAATGTATAGAATAACCTGACAAATTATATACAAAAACCTTCCTCGAGAACCACTCTATCGAAAAGTGAAAACAGCATGAGTATAGGTACAGTAGTTTTTGAGTTTATCGCCAACAGGCAGACAGACGCAGATCACCTACCTATTAGGTGAACTATGGGTATAATCTTATATATGTTATACTAGGGGCGCAATGCATTCTGCTGTTGCAATGTTGAGCTGAGAGTACTCTACATGATTTCCTACAATTCACGCGCTTTTTTTTTGAATTGAATACCATTGTATGGTTTTTTCGGTGATTATTCCTCCGTTGTTAGACCAATTTTCAATTTTCTTTTTCTGTCTTAAGCCAATAGTTAAGTTGCACATTTTGGCGCCTAATTGTGGTCTCAACATTGATCATTTTGGAGAAAACCGATTTTGAAATTATTGAACGGTGATTCCTCCATGGTATGTTCGATTTTCAATTTTATTTTTTCTAGACCTTCCGGGTATCAAGTTGTATTTACATGCCAAGTTTGGTCAAAATTGATCTATTAGTTTAGGAGGAGTAGCGTCACAACCGAAATACACCGAGTGGAGTAGGTATAGAGAGCTTTTCGCTCGACTTCGTCTCACTCTCAGCTCAATTATATAGGTTTACCTAGGTGCTGTGTAGTGCGCTCTTTCGAAAACATCATCTTAATCTAAATCTAAAGATACACTTCCTATCTCAACCGCCTTAATGCGTAATGATATGGAACTATTTAATGCGCGAAGCACGACCCGCTATCCATTACATTACATTATTGGATCTAGCGCAATCGGTTCGGAGGCTGCGTCTTATCGATACATTATTTGTACGCGAATGATTTTACTAATTATTCGATATTTATGGATGTTAATTTCATGGATAAATTCGATTATAGCTATCGATTCATAATTAATCATACATCAATTTCAAATCAACTTTCATTGTAGATTTGTCATGGCTGTATTTTCCTCAAAGGTTGGCTGTATTTATCTCTGCTTAAGGGGCCGGTCAAATTGAAATGGCGCAAGACACGGGGGGGGGGGGGGGGGGGGGGCATCGCGGGCGCGTCGCCCTTTCAGTGAGTTTCATACAAAATTCTTCCTACAAAAAGCTTCTATACGCGCGACACATAACAAACTGATAAAACGGGGCGCGGGCGAGACTCGGATACGACGCTTTCAACGACTGCGCCCTATTCTGAAATATACAGAAGAGAAGAGACGCGGACAAGATGTCGCCGCGTGGGGTGAGCGGAGGGATTAAGGGGTGCACAGGGGGAGGGTTACTTCGAATAAGTGACACCCGCGCGTCCGCGCAGTAAACCTAAATGTGAGAAACATCCTTACGCCCTGTCTGCGCCCCGTCTCTTTGATATACTTTAACAGCGGACACGTCTGCGACACATCTGTGGTGCGCCCGCGTCTCAAACCTCTTCTGTTTGTCAAGCGCCTAAGAGATGCAGTCGCAAGGATGTATATATGGAAATCTCATACCCAACTTTTTTTGCTGGTTTGTATATTAATATGGTCTATTCAAAATAAATCATTTTTGGATTTAACTTAGAAAATGGATAGCTGAACAGGCCGAGATTCTGGTAATTAGGCGTAGGTACAAACATTATCTTAAGCCTGTATTTCTAAGGGTTAAGCAGACATTATAAGAAGTATAAATCTTAAGGCTTTCACGGCCGGCGTTGCATGTAGAATATACTGCTTCCGGGCTGTTTGGAAACTTGTATTCCAGACGTTTCGTCGATCTCTGCGGTCAACATCTTCATAAGAAGTGTTTTAACAGAATCGAATACACCCTAAATCAAGGTAGGTATAGGATAGTAGTATAGGTCTAGGCGGAGAGCCTTTTTTTTTTTTATCGTGCGGAAATCCCTTCGGATACCCCCCCGCGTGCCAGCGGGGGCGGTTATGTCGGGCTTGAACCGACTAAAACCGCACGCCGTCTCGGGTCTACAGACGCCGGGGTGTAAGGTTGCCCATAGAGCATATCCCTCGCACCTCGACTGACCCTGGGCCATCTCCGGTTTCGAGATGGCCCCCTCGGGTTTGGGAACCACGGTGTCCCCGTCTTGCCCCGGTTTGGGGGAGGGGCGATAGTCGCCCCACCGTTCCGGCCTGCTTCTGCTGGGGTGACAGGCGGCCTCACCTGTCACCCCCAGGCCTGTGCTCATGGAGGACGGAGGTCGTTAAGCGACCTCCGGCGCCTGAGTCGCCTGCGACGCGCGGCGAGCAAGTTGCGGGCTCGGCGGGCCGGGAGAGTTCTGAATCTCTCCCGGGCGCGCTCCGCCATCTCCTTCGCGAGCATTACATGCTCGCAGAAGGAGGTGGCGGCGGCCCACGCGCTCGCGCTCCGCACCATTGCCGCAATAATGCTGCCGAGCGAGAGGAGACCACGCCGATGGCTGCCACGAGGTCACGCCTCGGCACTCCCACGCCGGGCAGTCCGCCAGCGTGTGCAGCCCTGAGTCCTCGCTCGCGTCGCAGTGATGACACTCAGGCGTTGGCTCCTGCCTGATCCGATGCAGGTGGTCCCCGAAGCACCCCTTCCCGGAGATCACCTGCGTCAGTCGGTACGAGAGGCTTCCGTGTCGCCTCTCTAGCCAATCCTCCATGATGGGCCTTACCGCCGCTATTGCGGCGTGCCCTAGGCGGAGGGCCTGATGACAGTTGCACTCGCAAAAGTCAAGATAAACCAAACCATGTAAAGGAAGAGTAAAAGAAGAAGAGAGTTATTTTAATGTCTAGTAGTGTTTAAAAAAAAATAACCTACGCATAAGAGGAAGTGGCTTCGGCTCATTCAGCTTGCAACATATGACCTTCACAAATATTTCTTTTTTAAAGAATACTAGCGACCCGCCCCGGCTTCGCACGGGTGCAATGGATGTTATTATACATATAAATCTTCCTCTTCAATCACTCTATCTATTAAAAAAAAACCGCATCAAAATCCGTTGCGTAGTTTAAAAGATTTAAGCATACATAGGGATATAGGGACAGAGAAAGCGACTTTGTTTTATATTATGTAGTGATTAATAACAAAAATTACTAGTACTCTCCAGCTAAGCTAAATGGTTCAGGTCGGTAGTGTAATAGTCAGGGTTCGAACCCGGAATCTCTCGATAAAGTTAAATAAAAGCTTGTTATAACATTACATCAGTTATCGCTGTTTGATAACTCCAAATAAGATTTAAAATAGGCGCTCATTAAGTGCCAAAAGTGATAGGTTTCGTGTACACGCATTGCTCAATTCGGTGCGAGCTAGAGCAGTTTGCAACTGATCGTGTTCAACGAGATCGTGATCGCTACTGGACTGTACGGAATCATCTTAATTGATTTCTAGTCGTTGACCTTAAAAGTATACGTTACTATGTTACGTAAAATATTGGCGATGAATTGAGGTGTGTACCACAGATATATTTTTTTCATTTATTTCACATAATTTACACAGGCAGACTTTATATCGCAGGAATTCTCTACCAGTTAACCTTATAGGTGAAGCAGAGCATAACAAAGTAGTTGCATTATGAAATGTTAAATTATTGACATTATACATAGGTAGATAGGTACTTATCAAATACCCGAGGGGCCATCTCGAAACCGGAGATGGCCGGGATGGCAGGGAAAGACCTTATGGGCCATCTTACACCCCGGCGTGTTAAGATCCGAAATGGTGTGCGGTTTTAGCCGGTTCAAGACTGACATAACCACCCCCGCTGGCCGGCGGGAAGGCATCAGAGGGGATCTCTGCACGAAAAAAAAAAGGTACTTACCAAATAAACTGTGAAGTAGGTATATATACCTACATCATATATAAATATATATGTATAGGTACGCATACATAAATATATACGGAACTTCATCTTGAACATAGTATTTGACGGCTAGTGGTAATTTAAGAGCAGCTGTTATGAACTAGAGGTATTACAGGATTACTAGGTATTTATTTAAGATAATTAAATAAATATAAATATTCTACGACATTCTACACAGCGCTTTCTAAACCTAAAGTAAGTATAGTTTAACTAGCTTGTGTTATGGGTTCCAGAATAAACATTCTTAAATACTTTTTTTTGTAAATACAAACATAATATATATAGAAACACGCAGACCAATGCAAATAGACATATTTAGGCATACACATATTTGCACTGAGAGGGAATCGAACCGGCGCCCCCTGTCGTAGCAGTCGAATGCACTACCGCTGCGCCACAGAGGCCGTTATAGGTAAGTACATTATATTATTATTAAAATTTAAATAACATATAGATTACAGAATAAATATACAAACCAATTAGTATTACGTGTCAAAGAATTCCTCCCCATCGACGTCAACTGGGAAGCAGGGTAGATATCATAAACTGTCCGTTCCTATCTGTCACCAAACTGCAGGCTGCATTTTTCATCGCAAAAGGAGCGTGAGAAGTCTACCTTGGGAGATCGTACTGTTACATATGGGGTTTTTCTTAGGATCCCAACGAATCAGCTGTCATTCAGAGTGCTGACACTTTCGCCTGAATCAGCACTATCACTCCTGTGAACTGAAGAGGGGTAGCGGATCGGACAGTTCACCGCCAGCCTCCTCCCAGAGCACTTGTGCCTTTTCTTATTCTATTTCGTGTTACTTCTAATTCTCATTTATTCTAAATGTGCTTAAATTTTGTAAAACTTAATTACAATAAACCCGGTGTAGACAAAATTTGTGTTTTTTAAAACCCGCGAGCCCGCTCCTGTACAACTCAGCCTTTTACGGTTGCACTTACTGACATAAGTTACCCCGAAGTTTTCACACATTTCTTCTTAATTCTTTATTGTACACAAAATAAAAGATATTACTTCGGGCCACCAACCAGGTCGACACCGAAGTCTTAAAATCACGCAAAATAAATCAAAATCTTACACCCACTTTTTATCACTTTTCTCGACGTTTCACATGATTCTAAGTCTAATTAAGCAAAAAAAATTTTTGTGTCGGTCTGTCTGTTGGTCTGGGTGTCTGGATGTCTGTTTACGCAATAACTCAAGAACCACTTATCTGATTTAAAAAATTCTTTCGCCAATCATCTTGTTTGGTTAATAGGAAGAACTGATTAGATTTTGGAGTTTGTACGTTCAAGGTTTCGGGTACCTACCATACAAATTGTCCCTAAAAAATCTAAGTTTGGCCCGAAGTTTGACAATCACTGTGTGATTTCCGCCCCACTAGATTTAAATATATTACAATTAATATAAATTATGTACAAGGGTGAGCTTAACTCTAAAAGAGTTATCTACCAGCAAACCTTTGAGCAGTAGAGGCATAAAAAAAATTTCATTTCCACATGGATTACCAAATTTTTCTTTTTAGGTAGTTTTTTTAGGTCGTTTTTCCAAAAAAATTTATATATAGGTAACCTGCACCATTGGATGCGAGCATGCGCCTAGCGTCAAACGCCACTAATCGCCCCCGTTAAGCTAGGACATCTAGTTTTTCTAGAAATTACAGTTAAAGTCCAAAATTCAAATTTAATATTTAGTACACTGTATATTTCTTAACTTTTCACTATAAAGATCGTCACATCTCTGGTGAAGGATCGCTTGATATCGATGATAAAATGCAGGAGATTCACTCTGCTGGCGTGGCCACGTTCTGTGGCGACCGCCAGGCATTACAGTATAGTAATAAACGTCTGGCCCTGCTACCTCAGTCAGGCCCTGGTACAGAAAAAAGAAAGAAAATATTTTTATTAAGGACACGCACACATAGGTAACAACAAATATATATATATAAACATATAGATCTCAGATCAGATCTCAGCTTAAATTGCAGGACTGGCTTGGCGTCGTGAAATATGAGATGTGTGCCAATAGACTCACTACCAGGAATGTCCATGACCGTGCGAAGGGGAGGGGGCAAAATCGGAAAGCGGACTCCGAGCTCCGTGGTGAGAGCATCGGATGCACCGGGACTAACGCAAAAGTCATGATTAAGAGGAATTCTGGTTTAGATAGCGCTCATAGGCGATGATAACCGCTAACCCATATGTTTATTTGTCTTTGTACTTGACCCAGAAACTAATAAACTAAAGATGTTATGTGAAGTACTTCTTGGTCTAAATATGGAGAGTAATTATATCTTACATTCACAGACCATAAACCACGCTTAACTATAGTCATCGACAGAAACCAGTAAGTTCATCTAAGGTTATTGCTAAATATGTGAGTAACTATTGGGCCACAGGTAGGGTTACAAAATTTTTGACGTGACAACATCTTATAAATCGATGGAGCCGGCTGCACGCACGAAAAAACATGACGTATGCGGCGTTACCACATGACGTATGCGGCGTTACCTCGCGTTCTTATGACGATGTCACGTTCAACTATCGTCCGTAAACCGACTTTACAGACAACCGATTTTTTTTGGTTGTTTGAGCTACTGCTGTTTGACCTCCAACCCCTATGTGTGTTTGAATAAGACCCAAAATTTTTTTTTTTAGTCCGTCTAATTGACTGCACCCCGCCTGATAGTAAGCTAAGGTGAAGGCCAAAAAGTAATGGCCACCATTTCCAGAGATTGTCCCTAGAATGGTGGTACCTATCTAGACGGCCGCAACAGATGTTTTTTCACGCCCCGCTTAAAGAGCCCAGGATTGTAGGTAGAAGGGAACACGTTTTTTTTTTATGTTTAGGACACGTCAATTTGACTTCACCTCGCCTGATGGTAAGCTGAAGGTAAAGTCTCAGGAAAGAGGGTCACCATTACATACACGTATCATGTTAACAATGGTGGCACTCAGCTTGACGGCCTCATCAGAAGAGGATTGTCGTCGCAGCACCGCGTGACACCCACCGGTCCCACTAGTGCTGCGACCACTATCCCCCTGCCCGGCTATGCACTTGCTGACCCCTGAACGCAATCAAACCGAAATTTGTGGGTAAAAATTTGCGAAACGTGTGTGGGTAAAGCGTTCCAGTGCTTTATGGTCCGACAAAAAAAGGAGTCACCAAACCGCTTGGTCCGCGATGGTATCGATTACGCTGTATGAGGATGACACCTTAGTCCTGCACGTGTTGTTCGGGACAAGAACGGTGAACGAGGAATCAATTGGAATAGCTCATCGGAACATTCGCCATGGTATATGCAATAGAAAACTGCCAAGGAGGCTATGTCTCTACGCAACTGCAGAGGCTCTAGAGAATTGATTTACTTCAACAATTGGACTCGGTAGGTGGCGTTGCAACCGAGTTACAGGGTTATAATTCATAATTTATTCGCAGGCGAAACCAAGACGGACCCCTAGGCCCCCTAGTATTACATACGATACGAACGTAGACGACTGCTTACGTAGACAAACCCGGGGCACAGATGCCCCCGAGTTCATCCACATGTACTCAAGTCTGGGTTCCTTTTGTGCGAACCCCTAATACTTTTCCTAAATAAAAGTAACCATTTTTTTTTTTTTTTTATCGTGCTGAAATTCCTTCGGATACCCCCCCGCGTGCCAGCGGGGGCGGTTATGTCGGGCTTGAACCGACTAAAACCGCACGCCGTCTCGGCTGAGTTACGCCTTATAACATCGGCTATCTGCAGTAAAAACCCCGTCAAAATCGGACCAGCCACATCGGAGACTACCCGGCCAAACAGACAGACAAAAAATTTCAAAATTGTTTTTAGTTGTCAGTATCGTTGGCATCATATGCATGCGTATACTATGCATATATCAGAAAGCTGTTATTTTAAACCAGTTCCGGTGGAAGTTTACATGGTAATGTACATCATATATTTTTTTTAGTTTTATCATTCTCTTATTTTAGAAGTTACACGGGGGACACACACATTTTTTACCACTTTGGAAGTGTCTCTCTTCCAAACTATTCAGTTTAGAAAAAAATGATATTAGAAACCTCAATATCATTTTTGAAGACCTATCCAAAGATATCACACACGTATAGGTTTGATGAAAAAAAATTTTTTGCGTTTCAGTTCTAAGTATGGGGAACCTCCAAAATTTAATGTTTTTTTCTATTTTTGTGTGAAAATCTTAATGCGGTTCACAGAATACATCTACTTACCAAGTTTCAACAGCATAGTACTTATAGTTTCGGAGAAAAGTGGCTGTGACATACGGACGGAAAGACAGACAGACATGACGAATCTATAAGGGTTCCGTTTTTTGCCATTTGGCAACGGAACCCTAAAAACCCAAAATAATGCAATTAGACAAATTCACACATAAAAATAATTGCACTAAAATAGAATTGAACTCGTGATCTCTGACGCATGTGTCGAATAGGCATCACCTAATCCCTTGCGCCATCTGACCCATCAGTCACTAAACAGTGTCAAAAGCTTCACTTGAAGTGAGCTTTGACCAAAATATTGACGTTATAAATTAATATTACGGCATTATTTGTAATAAGAAGCGTATCGTGGGACGGCCCCCCACTAGATGGGTCGACAGTATCTACAAAGTGGTGGGGGAGACCTTGAATGGAGGCTGAGGAATATCGCTTTCTTTATGAAAGTTGGTTAAGAAAAAAAGAGTAGGTTAGTAGGTTCTAATAACCGAAATTACTACACGTTAAGACTATGGAATGATCACCCTGCTGTGGTTTACTAAAGCGACTACAATATGGGGTTCTTCAAGAAGCATTAGAAGGTTTAACCAGAGTCGGCTGCGCGAGTGTGACATCCCTGGTGTTGCACACGTCCATAGGCCGCGGTAACCGCTTCCCATCAGGTGGGCCGTGTACTTGTCTGCCACCTAAATGGCATAAAAAATACTAGTATTTCGGTTAACCCCTACCACAGATTACTAAATAGCCCTACCCACAGCTAAGCTAAATTTATCGTGGTAGGAGTGGGTTCCCGTCAGTATTGAATTTCTCACCTTTCGAACCCGGGACGTCTCGATCGTAAGGTTGACTCCTTAGCCACTAACTGTTGTTGTGTTATTGTTACGCTTATATAGCTGAACAAATCTGGCTGAAATTTGGTACACGTATAGATTATAGTCCAGAATAACACATAGACCCTTTTATCCCTGGTATACGTTCCCGCGGGTTAAAAGATCAGAATTCCAGGCGGTTGTAGGCGCAGCAACAGCCAGTAAATACATATTATACATAAAAACACCCAGATCAATGCAAATGTATAGGTATATTTGCACTGAATCGAATCGAACCTGTGACCTTTGATCCAGCAGTGGAATGTTCGACTACTATGCCATAGAGGTCATAAAATGTTGTCGTAACGTCGTATTTCATGGATTATTTGTAGATACCTATTATACTACACAATTATTAATTTCAGAGCGTGTTAACTAGGCCGCGGACCAGATGTGAGCTTTATTTACTTAATAATGGTATACTTGACATTGACATCTCATTAATGATTTTGTAGAAAATTATATTTATTTCACACTGGCAAATTTGCGGATGGTAGTTGCTTGTGCTACAAGTCATTTATTTAAAAACTGAACTAAGTTGGGTAGGGTAATTTTTGGGACGCAGGGCAACCTCTAGAGGTATGGATTTAGCTCAACGAGAACTTTGGGGTCCAAGCCAAGCTGACCAGCTAGCCGGTACATGGCTTTTTGAGCTGAGCGAGCGAAGCTCTTATACTCGGTATAGCCGTTTGTTGGTGGCTGAACTCCTCCGTAACCACTCGCGCGATCTTGACTAAATTTACCACGGTGATAGTGTGGACACTGAGGAGTGTTTTAAAGCGAAACGGTTCTTGTCCGATGTACCATTGAGGAATAATCACCGAAAAACAGTTTCACGAGCTGAGCGCGCGACCGTAGTAAGATGTCTTATTTTCAAGTAAGAGTCCTGCTCGCTCAGCTCAATTTATTACAGTCGCACCCTGCACTGAATTCCTAGTTTATAAATTTAAGAAGAAATAAAGAAAATATGTTTATATTGCAGATTAGGTGCACACATACAGGGGTGTGTGTTGGGTAACCTCCTCGAGTGTCGCTCCGATTCCGATCCCGCGGCAGTCCGGGGGGAACGGAATCGGAGCGGCCGGTACACCCTGGGCGGCGGTCAATGGCTTCCCCTTCACCCCTTCATAGGGTTGGCATTGATCGTCGGCCAATACCCAACGTGGCGGGAACACATCGCTCTCCGTACTCCTCTGCTTTCAGAGGAGACAGGATGAGCGATGCTGTTAGTGGTGAGATGGCCCAGGGTCAGCCGGGGTGCGAGGGATATGCTCTATGGGTAACCTTACACCCCGGCGTCTGAAGACCCGAGACGGCGTGCGGTTTTAGTCGGTGCAAACCCGACATAACCGCCCCCGCTGGCCGGCGGGGGGGTATCCGAAGGGATTTCCGCACGATAAAAAAAAAAAAAAAAAAAAAGGTGCACACATACACTTCATACAGTTGAATCTGTTAACCCTCCCTAGCATGTACATTTATGAAGTTGCGAAATTTGTTAGGTTCAATATCCTAGTTTCTTTTCGAAGGCACGTGAGGTTTATCCGAGGAGCACTAGAAACCCGGATAGAATTGTATTACCACGAGTACCAAACACAACTCTCTACCAAAAAAAACTGTTTTGCGATGTGTGGTCGTATTTAAAATGCAGTCCCGCAGCTTGCAGCTTGAAGCAACTTCAAACCTCTGTATTTCTGAGGAAGTTGAAAGCAAGGCTCACCAAGAAATGTTTTTATACTATAGATGAATTCGAAAAGTGTAAAGGTGAATTATAGTAACTATTATTAGGAATTTATTGAGTAATGTAATAATCATTTAATAAGTATTATTGACTTATGTTATTATAATTTTATGTTTTTGAGTGACTTACATGTGCTTAAAAACTTTGTACACCATGTAATGGTAGAATATGCTGAAACTAACCTTTTAATATAAGACCTTTATTGTAGCACCATATTCAGACAAATAAAGATTATTATTATTAAAAAAAACAAGTCCGAGAGAAATCCTCGTTAATTAACTAATATCATAAATGTGAAAGTTTGCGAAGATGTTTGGATGTTTGTTACTCAATTACGCTCTAACGGCTGATCAGATCTAGCTGAAATTTGGTACAGGGATAAATTATAGTCTGAAATAACACATATGCACATCCCTGGAATAGGTTCGGGACAGAAAGGCAAAAAGGAATAGAATGCCACGTGAATAAACACACGGATAACAGCTGGTATAAGTTAAAATTAATCGATCAATTGATTGCACCCCGCTGGATGATAAGAAGCTGGATTGAAGTCCAGAAGATACGGGCCGCCATTCCAGATACTATTTATCCTAATATGGTAGCCCCTACCTTAGCTGCCAGATCGGTGACGGTGAGATCTGCTGATTGACCGACGAGGCTCGCTTAAGCTCCCCTCTGGGGGAAATGGGGGTCAGACGACAGTCGCAAAATAAACCAAATTATGGAAAGAAAGAAAAATATTTATGAACAGTATTGTTACACTTAATTTATAATATCTATACGTTTGAATTTTATTCGATAGTAAAATTTCAAAGGACTTATGAGACACCCTGTATAATAATGAGAACTGTACATTAAAGTTACATACAGTAAAATTATTACTATGTGTTCTAGGAACGATACCGATGCGAAAAATGTGATTTTTAGAATTTTTGACTGTTTTTCTGTTTATCTGTTTGTCTGCTTTTTATTATCGATGCCCGAGCATCACTTGAAAACCGCTGAACAGATACAGCTGAAATTCAGCCTGAACATTCTTCTAGGGTATGGCAATAAACTGCGCTATATATCATCTCGCTATTATAAGTGTGATAGGAGCAGCAGGATGAAATCGACAAAATCTATTATTGATAATTTCTTTACTATTACAAACCGTATTATATTTGAAATTAAATATAATACTAATAATTAACGTGAACATTGAGTCATCGTCGCCGTCATCGTCGAAAGAAGGAGTAATACGTCAATAGGACTTCACTTCGCCTGATGGTAAGCTAAAGGTAAAGTCTCAGGAATGAGGGTCACCATTACGGACTCCGATAATGCTACAATGGCACTCAGCTTGATGGTCTCATGTCCATTCAAAGGTTGCCTGTAAGAAATTGCTTTAAGCGATAAGGCCGCCATTTGTACATATGTTGACTGTGTATTCCAAGTACCTTTTTTTTCTTTTACGTGCGGAAATCCCTTCCCCCCCCCCCGCCGGTCAGTGGGGGCGGTTATATCGGGCTTGAACCGACTAAAACCGCACGCCGTCTCGGGTCAGACGTATTCAGACGCCGGGGTGTAAGGTCGCCCATAGAGCATATCCCTCGCACCCCGGCTGACCCTGGGCCATCACCGGTTTCGAGATGGCCCCCTTAACCTATGTATACTCTGATGGGTGTACAATAAAGTTTATTTCTATTCTATTCTATTCTCATCAGATGCTTTGCACGCCCCGCTTTA
This sequence comes from Cybosia mesomella, assembly GCA_946251805.1. Taxonomy (NCBI): domain Eukaryota; kingdom Metazoa; phylum Arthropoda; class Insecta; order Lepidoptera; family Erebidae; genus Cybosia; species Cybosia mesomella. Next base: position 2,890,169 of record OX276415.1, read on the forward strand.
ATGATCCGGGATGAACCGAGAGTAGCGCTCGGCTGATACGGGTGATCCGGGATGAACCGAGACTAGCGCTCGGCTGATACGGGTGATCCGGGATGAACCGAGACTAGCGCTCGGCTGATACGGGTGATCCGGGATGAACCGAGACTAGCGCTCGGCTGATACGGGTGATCCGGGATGAACCGAGACTAGCGCTCGGCTGATACGGGTGAATAAGATGTTATTGGATCTTTGTTTTTTGATTTTTCATTCATTCATTCTGATGAATCAAAAATCAAATAAAAGCAGCCATGAAGGGTTCCGTAGCAGTAAGTAACATAATAATGTTTTTTTTTAGTTTTTATTTTGAGTTGATTGTATGAAAGGTAAATTGCGGTTATGACGTATTAAAAAAACTACTTACTAGATCTCGTTCAAACCAATTTTCGGTGGAAGTTTACATGGTAATGTACATCATATATTTTTTTCAGTATTATCATTCTCTTATTTTAGAAGTTACAGGGGGGGGACACACATTTTACCACTTTGGAAGTGTCTCTCGCGCAAACTATTCAGTTTAGAAAAAAATGATATTAGAAACCTCAATATCATTTTTGAAGAGCTATCCATAGATGCCTCACACATATGGCTTCGAAGAAAAAAAATTTTTTGAGTTTTAGTTCTAAGTATGGGGACCCCCAAAATGTATTGTTTTTTTTTCTATTTATGTGGAAAAATCTTAATGCGGTTCACAGAATACATCTACTTACCAAGTTTCAACAGCATAGTTCTTATTGTTTTGGAAAAAGTGGCTGTGACATACGGACGGAGAAACAGACAGACATGACGAATCCAAAAGGGTTTCGTTTTTTGCCATTTGGCAACGGAACCCTAAAAAAAAGATCACATCACATCAATTGACACAGGCTCGACAGATCAAGCCGGCACAAACTCATCTGGAGCACCCACTCAGCTGGCAATTCGTGACGCCTCCGATAAGACCTTGACCTAGCCGTCTAATATGATGTGAGCCTCTTGAGATGTTGCTTGAGGCTCTATGCAATCAGCTCGTAGACTGATACGATAGCTGGTACAGTCGCCATCGGTATAAGCTTATCACATTTCAAGTTACCGACCAGCATAGCTCTAAAATTTAAGATAAAATAACAAACATAACTTCACGCCTGTATCCCCGAAGGGGTAGGCAGAGGTGTATTACACACCCACGATTCGCCAGTTATGTTAAGGTCCCAATGTAATAGGGGGCGAGCCTATTGCCATCTACCGGGTACATTATTAAGCGAGCGATAATTAACATTTATTAATGCACACATAACTACGAAAAGTCAGAGGTGTGCGCCCGGGGCAACTGGGGATCGAACTCGAGACCTCGTCTCAGCAGTCCGTTACGTACGCCACTAGGCTATCGCCGCTATTACATTAAAATATATATTAAAATAACAAACAAAAATTAAAATATATATAAATTTGTCCTCTGAAGATTACTGAAATAATTATTATGCATCTATTTATTAATTGATTTAATAACCCCTGACGCAAAAACGACGGGATATTATAAGTTTGATGTGTCTGTGTGTGTCTGTCCGTAGCATCATAGCTCCCGAACGGATGACCAAATTATGATTTTGATTTTTTTTTGTTTGAAAGGTGAATTAGTCGGGAGTGAGCTTATGTTTAATGAAAATCTGTCAAGGGATTTTATTTTCATGTATAGATTTGTAAATTTGTTAGTGTTCTGCAAATTCTGAGGGTGACTGTACAATAACATACGAACCTACGTTCCAAATATCTTTTTGTTTTTTCTGACGCAGGTTTTTCTTTTGGAGTTGGGGGGGTCAGGTAGTAGTCGGCTAATATAATGGAGTTTTAGAAAGGCGGATCCTAAAAACGGATCTTACCGTATTTGGATCATCATCATCATCATCTTAGCGTATTCTCCTCCTTTTGGTTTGACTTTATACGGTTTTTATGGTAGCGACTGGCGTCTGACCTCCCAACCCCTTGAGAAAAGCTAGTAGAGAGCTAAAGCTGGTAGAAAAGCTCGTCCTTTAATGTTCAGTCAGTAGGTGAACCCTTTTTTTTTCGTACGGAAATCCCTTTGGATACCCCCCCCCCCCCACCAGCTAGCGGGGGCGGTTAAGTTGGGCTTGAACCGACTAAAACCACTTGTAGGCGAGGTTGGCTTGAGCCACATAGATTTTGAGCCCAAAAACGCCTTAAAAGATGAAGCAACGATGATTGGCGCTAGTGTGAAGAATAGAAGTAGGTTCTCTGCGATAGCGTACAATAAATAAGAAGCGTGAAGATACAATAATACATCGCGAGTACAAGTTGGAATCTGTAGGACCACGTATTACATCTAGAACTTGAAGTAGAGCAATCTTAATACTGGCATTCATGGCTTTTAGGCGAATGCAGTTGAAATGATCGGCATTATGCTCCACTTGCACATACTTACTGTTTCTTTCAGTAAATTTAAAAATTGAGATGTTAACACATCAACTTTATGATGGGTCATTTATGTTAGTAAAATAAAACATATTATTTATAAAGATTTTAGATCGGAAAAAGAGAACATCTAGGACATCTTTTTTATTTTTTATTTTTATTTATCATCAGCCAGCGGTCACCCGGCCGGCCAGCGGGGTCGGAGCGTCTCGGGTCTTAAGACGCTGGGGTGTAAGCGTGTGTTTTTTTAACTGTATGACATGTACAGATCAATTTTCAGGGAAAAACGTCACACCTCAATTGTTCTTTGGAGTGGTATTATTATTGGGAGAAAATCGCCACTGGAAAAAAATGCCACTAACCCTAAGTAATTAGTTAAAAATTAGTTTCGTGTAAACTTGCCGTCAATACCATGCTTTTATCCACGAAATATTATAACCTAGTTGTTCGTACCCGACGTCACTCGAGCGGTAAATTTTTCCCATGGATTTTCCTAAATTAATTTTCATATAAACCGTGTCTTGACAATTACAAACACAAAAACAATCATCCAAACCGGTCGAGCCGTTCTGGCGTTTTGTACGTAATAAAAAATTTGCAATTAATTTTTATTTATATTATTAACATAGTAATTTTTTTAAATGTAATTTAGTGTTCAAAAATATGAAATTTATAGTAATTAAGCACCAGAAGTCAAAATAAGGTAAGTAGTGCGATTTGAAAACTTATAACAATGGCACTTAAAAAAATAATGTATGTATTGTTTTAATTTCAAAAACTACTCTCACCTTATGAAATTATCACTTTTGTCACCAGGATTTTATAATTAATAGACACAAGTTCACGCAGCGTATTGAGAACCGCAAATGGTATTCCCTGAAAGGATTGACCCCATGACCCGGATAGCCACCTAACTTAATATCGACTTGCTTGACTTAAGGTCCTGTGATCCTTCGGAGGGGTAAAGCGTATCTACAGTGCACTGCCAACCCCATCGATCTTGATTCTGTTAGGTTGCTGGGCTAGAAAACCTCCTCTCTTGAGCAACAAAAACGGCACCACCTCTCTTCTGGTTGACAACCCAATCCTAACGGATAATATCATAAATGTGAATCTGAGTTTCTTTATTTATTTGCTAATCAATCACGCAAAAATGACACCGAGTAGGATACTACCGGGAATAGGACTATTTTTAACGCCCAACGCAAAAACGACGGGGTGTTATAAGTTTGACGTGTCTGTCTGTAAAATTGTAGCTCCTGAACGGATGAACCGATTTTGATTTTGATTTTTTTCGTTTGAAAGGTGAGTTTTAAGGGGTTCCAATTAGTCGAGATTGTTCTTATCTATTTGACGAAAATCGGTCGGCGGTTTATAATAATATAATATAATAATAGGTTCCTGTGGTTGACGGGTACAATATTAGTATTGCGGGTGTAGCTGCGGGTATAGGCTAGTATATTATTCTCCTGAAAGTATTTATATATATACAATAATGTTAACGGGAATTAACGCGATCATGGTATAGGTATTATTTACAACCAGGTTACACTGGCCGTGAGAGCGGAATTATAGTAACGGGAGTAGTATGTGAATGTAGGGTTGTGAATTCAAATCCACACAGTACATTGTCAACACGTATTCACTCTTAACATAAGGAAAGATGTTAACAAGAATACTACTGACGTGTGACCTGTTAATGGTCCTCATAAAAAAAACTCGTTCCGGCAGGTGAAGTCCGAAGTACGTTTGAGGTGCGAAAAGAGGATCCTTCACGCAACTTTAACTTTAAGAAATACTTGTTAGATTAATAATCATAAAATTTGTTTTATTGGTAAAACATGGTCATAAATCTGCGTACCTTAGAAATCTTCATAATGTTTTCAAAGATAATGTGATATCGGCCAATCCGTATCTAATTAATAGTTTAATGCATATGGCCTAACCTCGCTGAGCTGGCGATGGCGGGACGTAACCACCATTAGAATAACAGCATATGATACAACCATCAGTGCCAATTAAATGCATCGCCCGCGTGAAATACTGATCCTGTTGGAAGCTATTCCCAAGATAAAAATTTCACAACTGTAATCTATCTCGGTGCCAAATTTCATCCAGTTCTGTTCAGCCGTTTCCAAGTGAAAGACAATATCTTAGTCAGTCAATACGTTTAATTACTTAAGATAAAATCAAATTTACATCAAAATAAGCATCATGTTAAAAATCGCATTTTCATTTTACATTTCATCATCAACCAGGCGCCAATCCCAGTTACTTTCAAAGCTTGCACTCTGTAGCCCGGGGCCGCTATCCTACTGCTCCTTAATTGGATTTACTTGAATTTTACGGCAGCGACTGCCCTCTGACCCCTCCACCTCGAGAGGAAAGCCTGCACCAGGGCCTCGTCCGTTACTGAAATGAGGTTGGGCCCAAAAAATTTTAGTGGTGTCCCATACACACTACGTTAGGCTTGACAACATAACTTTACTACGCTGTCAGGGATGTCTATAGAATGTTACCATTATAGAAACCATCAAAAGTTAAAATGCTGAAGACAAATTTACGGCATCATTAAGAACGGCGTCGGTCGTCAGTAGATGCATTTTCACACGTCGTCGCTTAAAGTACCTACCGGGCTTGATGAGAGAAACAGGGCGGGTCACATTATATCTGCTAAAAGTTGTACTTTGTCTACCTTTTTTTTTCGTGCGAAAATCCCTTCAGATACCCCCCTGCCGGGCAGCGGGGGCGGTTATGTCGGGGTTGAACCGACTAAAACCACACGCCGTCTCGGGTCTACAGACGCCGGGGTTTAAGGTTGCCCATAGAGCATATCCCTCGCACCCCGACGTACGTTGTCTACCTATAACCATACTAAACTAGTAACATTTATCAGCGAACCTGCCAACTATAATCTCTCTATAACCTTAAATTAAACTAGAGCAACATTCCGAGCGCTCACGTTAAGCAGATGCGCCATTCCCCACGCACACTCCGTCAATTATAGTACACACACATGTGTACAATATAAGTAATCAGTAATCACTCTTGTATTGGTATATAAGCAGTCGGGAATCAATCCGAAGCATCATTCGGGCAACATCGGTCGTCTTCGTTTGTCGTTCGAAAAAATTTTGAAATTAGAATTTCGTGGAAGTGAAGTGATTGTTTATTTAAGGTTTGTGTATGTTTTTTTTTATAAACTGATTAAGTTGTTTTTTTAGAGCCATCACATACAAAATTGAAGGGTCTACGAGGCCCTACCAACACATTAGGGCCTAAGACAACCTCACCTGTTAGTCGGGGCACCTGCTAAACAACGGACGAGGCTCCGACGCAGGCGCACCTCTAGGGGTTGCGAGGGCAGACGTCAGTCGCTCCCGGAAAAACCGACACAATAATAAAAAACAATAAGCGAATTGCAAAATGCAAACTTTGATCGCAAATGGGAAATCAATAGGAGAATGATGACCTACATACAAAATGTAAAAAACTTCCTAACCTAATTTTATTTTAATTGCAGTATCACGTACGTGAAAGGTATAACAAGAAATCTTACAAAATGAAGGTAAGAAGCAAATTTAACTATCACATCTATACATATATGTAAAACTGGCTGTTGCCCACGGCTCCACTCACTTGGGATTTTGTTCCCGTTCCCGCTTCCCATGGGAACATATTCCCGAGATAAAAAGTAGCCTATGTGTTATTCCAGACTATAATCTACCTCTATGCCAAATTTCATCCAGATCCGTTCAGTCATTTTTGCGTGAAAGAGCAACAAACTTACATACATACTCACAAACTTTCGCGTTTATAATATTAGTAGGATTACTTGTCCCGACTAACCGACAGACTGAATGATTAATCAACGCAGAGCCTAAACCGCTGGACCCATAAACTTGAAATATCGGTAGTAGATGCTTTTTATGTTGTAGGTATCCACGAATACCACGCGTCGCAGGCGACTCAGGCGCCGGAGGTCGCTTAACGACCTCCGTCCTCCATGAGCGCAGGCCTGGGGTGGCAGGTGAGGCCGCCTGTCACCCCAGCAGAAGCAGGCCGGGACGGCGGGGCGACTAGCGCCCCTCCCCCAAACCGGGGCAAGACGGGACACCGTGGTTCCCAAACCCGAGGGGGCCTTCTCGAAACCGGAGATGGCCCAGGGTCAGTCGGGGTGCGAGGGATATGCTCTTTGGGCAACCTTACACCCCGGCGTCTGTAGACCCGAGACGGGGTGCGGTTTTAGTCGGTTCAAGCCCGACATAACCGCCCCCGCTGGCTGGCGGGCACTGAGAAAGGATTTTTGCAAATATCACATCTAAGGTGGCAAAATAAGGGTTGAACGTTTGTTTGGAAGTCCGTAATTTTCAAAGCTAGGAGCTCGAAATTTCAAACACCTGCTTCTGGTTACAAATGAATGGACACGTATATCAACGTTTTTCAAAATTTTGCCCCTAAGAAGGTGGAATAGGGGTTGAATGTTTAAAAGGGAAGTTGGTACCCTTTCAATATTAAATTTGATACAAGTACCTCGCTCCAGAAATAAATGAATATGTCCATCAGCGTTTTTCAAAATTTTAGTACTAAGGGGGTGAACTAAGCCATCAACCGGTTTATGAAAGTCCGTCACTTTCAAAGTAAGAAGCATGAAATTCAATTTTAAAGCTATCCTATATTTACCATTGGACCCGGCCATAGCGCTACAATTGGTTTTATAGGTTAGTATCTCATATGACGGCCTCTGTGGCGTATAGGTAGTGTACTCGACTGCTACAACAGGGGGCGCGGGTTCGATTCCCCCTCTGTGCAAATATTTGTATACATGAATATGTCTATTTGCATTGGTCTGGGTGTTCCTATGTATAATATGTGTGTATTTACAAAAAAAAGTATATAAGTATGTTTATCCGCATTTTCGAACCCATAACAAAAGCTAGTTAAACTATGCTTAGGTACTTTGGGTCTGGGGTGTGTGTTGGGTAACCTCCTCGAGTGTCGCTCCGATTCCGATCCCGCTGCAGTCCGGGGGGAACGGAATCGGAGCGGCCGGTACACCCTGGGCGGCGGTCAATGGCTTCCCTTTCACCCCTTCATAGGGTTGGCATTGATCGTCGGCCAATACCCAACGTGGCGGGAACACATCGCTCTCCGTACTCCTCTGCTTTCAGAGGAGACAGGATGAGCGATGCTGTTAGTGGTGAGATGGCCCAGGGTCAGCCGGGGTGCGAGGGATGTGCTCTATGCGTAACCTTACACCCCGGCGTCGGGTGTTCCGCACGATAAAAAAAAAAAAAAAAAAAAAAGGTACTTTGGGTCTAGAAAGCGCCGCGCTGTGTAGAATGTTTTTTTTTTTTTTTTATTTATTTATAACTTTTACACTATCATTACAGGTACATATCAAACCTAATACAATAGTGACGCTAGTGTAAATGTAAACTATATAAGTCGAAGACACACAGTTTCTAAACTATTTATATCAAACCCATACAATTTACATTCTTTTTATTGTTTCTTTTTTAAACAATTAATCTCCTTTATTAAAATTTACTTGTAGCAATCAAACAAGCAATTATATTACGGCTCTCTATGCTATGCTATGTTGTAGAATATTATTTAATATTCATTCATTTATTTATGAATGTATGGGAAAATAATGTAAGTTTTTGTCTGTCTGTCTTTCTGTTTGTGCCGAGTAATCTCCGAAGTGGCTAGGCCGATTTTGACAGCTGATATTATAAGGTGTTAATTAGACTACTTTTACTTTCAAAAAGTATTAAGTTGGTAAGAATTGAAATAAGCGCAAAAAAGTTTAAACCCAAATCTAAGTCCACGCGGACGAGGTCGCTAGCACAGCTAGTGGGCAGTATGTTATTATCCTTGTACGACCCCAGGGGGGAGGGGGGGGGGAGCATCGTAACCTACATCAGCAGGATATATATTAATGTCATAACTTGTCCACTTCCAGTTTTTCATTATCAGTGCACTGGCAGTAGCTTGCTTCGCCGAGCCCCCAGTAGACAACAGGTACCTCCCACCACAGCAGGGAGGACACGGAGGTCCGCCTTCGACGTCATACGGAGCGCCTCTACAGAGGCAGACCGATGCTGTATTCAGGTGATACCAGATTTTAGACTTTCAGGAGTCCAAAACTAAGAGATGTGGAGCTCTTGTGAATTTAAAATGGAATTAAAGTCTCAGTCCTAAGTCAGACCGGGGCACGTGCCATGTATGCATTTTAGGTTAAGACAGAACTAAGCGCCAGGAATGCCGCGGGCTCAAATCCTGACCAGAAAGTTTACCTTTTTTTTCGCGCGGAAATCCCTTCGGATACAACCCAAGCCGGCCAGCGGGGGTGTCTATGTTGAGTTTAAACCGGCTAAAACCGCACGCCTTCTCGGGTTTCCAGACGCCGGGGTGTAAGGTGGCCTATACCCCACTCGCACCCTGACCGACCCAGGGTTCTCCGGTTTCGAGATGGCCCCCTCGGGTTTGGGAACCATGGTGTCCCCATCTTGCCCCGGAAAGAGGGGGGGGGGCTAGTGGCCCCGCCGTCCCGGCCTGCTTCTGCTGGGGTGACAGGCGGCCTCACCTGCCACCCGGAGGCCTGCGCTCATGGAGGAAGGAGGTCGTTGAGAGTGTCCTGAATGTGTCCTTCGAATTTTGAAATTTAAATGTGCAAGTAATCTTATTATACTTATTAGGTACGTATCATACCTTGGAGCTTTAACAATCAGTTTTGAAGTGGGCAGAGTCAGCAAAAAGCAAAATGGATCATCATATCATGAATTGTTCCGCAATTACTCCTAGCCGCCTTTAGCTATGCAGGGCAATTTTAAATGAAGAAATTTTATTCCCAATGAATACCGTGGATATCAACTTGCTTCCGCATTCATACACACTAAAGAATTCATAAATCGCCGAAGCATACCTTTTTCATCTATCGTAATATAAGCGTATTTTAAACTGTAGAATGACTTATCAAATCTATTTTTCAGCAGTCGCCAACCTTCCCGCCGCCCATCCAACCAATACATCCCTCCTCAAGTCTCCTCCCAGTATGGGCCTCCTTCACAGCAACAGTTCAGCGCCCCATCAGCCCAGTACGGAGTCCCCGGACAAGGAACGCAGATGCCTGATTCCCAGTACGGAGTACCGTCTGCCCCTTCAAGCCAATATGGAGCACCAGGATTTGGTGGATCAGGTAATTTTAACTGTTAAATGATAGCTTCACAATCACACAATCACTTTATTCCGCCCCCTCAGGCTGTGGAATGATCTCCCTGCTGTGGTTTTCCCAAGCGACTACAATATGGGGTTCTTCAAGAAGGGCATTAGAAGGTTTTTACAGGGTCGGCAGCGCGAGTGTTATGCCCCTGGTGTTGCACACGTCCATGGGCCACGGTAACCGCTTCCCACTAGCTTGTCCACTACCAGAGTGGTATAAAAAAAAAAGCTTAACTTCCTCGTAATCATCGTCCTCCGAGGCTGTTCTCAACCTAATTGGGGACCGCTCTCAGTCAACTACAAAACGGCCGAACATCAATATTACCTATCCCTGAAATGATTGCCATCTGACCTTCACAACTCACTGGCGATATCGATGTTCTGTAGCTAGACCTAGAGGGTTTTTAGGATTCCAACTACCAGTAACGAAAGCCACCGATGTTGGTATGGCAACCGGGACCGACGGTTTAACGTGCTCTGCGAGACACGAAGTGGTTTCACTGTGTTAAAAATAATCACCAATCGTAAGACTGACCGGGGTAGTTTGTACTCACATATTATAACCAATTACGTCACATAAAACAGTGATATGATTGACGATAATTTTCAACAGAGAACAATCCGAAAAGTTAATGTCAGTTAGTTAGACAGCTGTCAGCCTTCGTGGCGTGGCGGTATTGAAAGCGGCCGCTACGCAGGAGGCGCGGGTTCGATCCCCGCTCAGTGCAAATATTTGTATGCATGAATATGAGTAAGTATTTGCATTGGTCTGGTCGTGCCTCGGAGAGCACGTTAAGATGTCGGTCCCGGTTGCCATACGAATATGTATGACAGTCGTTATAGGGGAAATGGGTGAAATGGCCCCACATAGAAGGGCTGATCACCCGTCTGGTCAAACGGCGTCCCCACTGGCAGTATATATAGTTAGTCAGCTGATAAACGGACGAAGCTCTTAAGCGGATTTTCCTATCGGGGGGTCATACGGCTGTCGTGGAGACTGCCTGATGTCAAGATCAGCCTAATCAAGAAAGAGAAGAGCGAATTCCGTGTTACAAGCTTTGAATGCGTGGTTACACTAATATCCCCCAAAAACAGAAATTAAAATCCAGTATTTTTTCCACAGATGCTTTCTCCCAAAGTGGATCCTTCGCTGGTCAAGCACAGAGCCGTCAGTATCTTCCACCTGGAGCTGGTGGTAGGAGTGGTTATAGTGGCGACGAATACAATAGTGTAAGTAGATCATACACTCACTCCCTTAAGTGAGTAAGCAGAGGTGTATTGACACCAAATTGACGCCCACATTTCGCCAGCTGTTTTTGTTTTCGGGCTCTTTACCATGGGCTGTATTGGATGGAGAACAGTCTTGTCCCTCAGTAGCCTTGTACGAGACCCCAGAGGCAGTGTGGCCGCAGAGTCAGTGGTAACCGCTTTCCATCAGATGATGCTTTAGCAGTAAAAAGACAAAATAAAGATAATTGATGACCAGTGTGGCATGGCGGTAAGGCGTTCCACTGCTAAGTCAGAGGTTGCGAGTTCGATTTGGTCTGAGTATTTCTGCAATGCAAATAGCCGTGCCGTATTCATACCATATTTATGCAAACAGATATTTTCACTAAGCGGGAATTGAACCCTTTACATGTATAAAGGAGATTTGTTTATTATCCACAGGAACCCGCCAACTACAACTTCGAGTATATGGTGAAAGATGAGCCTTCTGGTAATGATTTCGGACACCGCGAATCCAGGCAGGGAGATAGGGCTGAGGGCCTGTACTACGTGGTCTTACCCGATGGCAGGAAACAGGTAAGATGACCAAATAACCAAGAACGTAGCTGGAAAGAAGACCTCTATCCACTTTTTAACTGACTTCGAATATGAGGGGGCTCCATTTTTACTTTGAGTCAGCACTTCTCTAGTCTAATGGAATTTGCACGAATGAAATGGAATTTGAAACTGCTTACATAGCGAGCATTCGTGCAGTCAGTACGGTAAAACAAGCGAGCAACGAGCGATTCGTACATGGATTCATCGGTACACGGCGTAACAAAATAAATCAAATAGCCTATTGCAGTCCAGTCCACTGCTGGACCTAAAACATGGTCGCTGTGAATGTTACATTACGCCTCATAACAGTCAGTCAGTATAAGTTGTGGACCAGGTGGATCGAAAATTTCGCGACGTAGACTAGAAAACTAAACATAATACGTTCAAAAACATTTTTCGAATCAAATCGATCAAATCGATGCAAAAGAATGCAATAACATGCCAAATTTGTTACTTCGCGTTTCGCAAAGTTGACCACCATGAAGTCCTTAGAATCCCAAAATACCTGATGCCACCTTGCCAACCGAAAATTTTAGTTTTTTTTTGCGATCGGTTCGCCAGATTTTTTCCATTGTTTTTAACAACATTACATTTGTCTTGATTCCACAGTCAAAAACCTGACAAAAAAAATCTAGCGGTTTTTTTAAATATTTAGGACACGTCAATTTGACTTCACCTCGCCTGAAGGTAAGCTGAAGGTATATAAAGTCTCTGGAAAGAGGGTCACCATTACATACACGTACCATGTTAACAATGGTGGCACTCAGCTTGACGGCCTCATCAGAAGAGGATTGTCGTCGCAGCACCGCGTGACACCCACCGGTCCCACTAGTGCTGCGACCACAATCCCCCTGCCCGGCTATGCACTTGCTGACTCCTGAACGCAATCGAACCGAAATTGGATTACTATGGAGGGTTTTTCGCAATCGTGCGTGGTGGTACCCACCCGGCCGAATTTTGTGACAAATTTGTGTCATCAAATTTCTACCACCAGTAAAGTCAGCCTAAGATATCAATCTAGTCCATCTAAAGGTTGTCTGGAAGAGATCGCAAATTGTGATAAGACTGCCCATTGTACAAGTTCTTTTTTAGGGATTTTCTTTAGAAAAGCCCTATTGCTATCGAGTTGTCGTCGTCATCGACGTCGTCGTTGCCAATTTTCTGTCCCGGTTTTGGGTATGAAGGAGATGAGCTATCGAGTTGCTGTTTTCGGTGATAGATTCGTGCTGGGGTGAACCATTGCAAGATAAAGAAAAAATCGCAAAATCGAAAATCCCTTGTATTCAGCTGAGCTCGCCTCAGGAATTCAACTTGTTAAGTTTCTTAGACATTTGTATCCTTTGGTTGGTGTACAATAAAGAGTATCTATCTATCTATCTAAGACATCTCCATACAGTCCCGAGAAATTGAGGTGTATTAAGGTCCTAGCGGACACTCTAGACTATCTAAATTCTTTGGCAATGATATGTTGTCTCCATTGATACGCGATGTCTATAGTGTCTTCGATCTCCTTGATAGTGAATCTCTAGTCTCTCATTATTTGGACTCATTGGAGACGTTGTAGGTCGACCAGAGCGAAGATCACCTCTAACGATCTCCAATCCACGTTTGTTTTCTGCAATTCCTCTTTTTACAGTGGTATCCAATGGAGCAGATTCCCTTTATATTGTTTTCACATCTACATTGATCGCTTTCAACATTAATTAAAAAAGAAAATCTCACTTGATATCCGCACGTTGCTCAATTTTCTCCATTTTCTGAAAACGCTGCATTTGACATCAATTAAGTTGCTGTAACTTAAAAACTGTTAGGACTGCAGCAACAAAATGTCAACTGTGAATAACTAAAGAGAATGTTAATCCAGTGAGGGTAGAGTAATAAAAACATAATGTTTTTCAATGAGGCCGCAGGCCGCGATTTTTTCAATCAACCCTCGTACCAACATGTCAAACTTGTTTTCGCAGACTGTCAAATACGAAGCCGATGAAAACGGTTACAAGCCCACGATATCGTACGAAGATACCGGTCTAGGACAACGCGGCTATGGCAGAAACGGCCAAAGCGGCTACAACTATGACAACCAAGGTTATTAAGCAAAGAATTACCAAGATCATACATGAAGGAATTTGAGTGAAATTTCCTTAATATAATATTGTTAAGATCTGTTAAAAATTAGGTAAGCTAATATTTTTTGTACTGTATCGATTATTTATTAGTATTTTGGAATATCAATCACTGAAATACATTACATAATATATTTCCTTATATAATAAACATGAAAAATAATCGGTACAGTGAAAAAAAAAAAACTATCAATCTAGAAAGAAAATATGAATTGTCAAGTTATTATATTCTGTGAATCTTGATTTGACAATTGGTATATTTTATCTATAACATAACTGGCGGGAATTTTGGAAATGTCAAAAATGAAAATTTTATTTTTAAATGAACGATACTTTCATCATTGACTTTTTTGTTTGTTAATATTGTGTACCTGACGACGACCTTCGCTATATTTAATGGATATTGAGCCATATTTACGAGACTAATGTACAAAACGCTTAGTTAGTGTAGTTTTTAGCAAGAGAACCAGATGAAACTGGTATGATTTTCCCATATCTACCTTTTTTCTGCAATCATTTTTATATTCTTTTCTATTTTATGAGTATTATATGGGTAACATTTATTTATTTGAAAGTTTTCTTTATGATAATTTAATAACTTTTCTGTGGTCAAATAAAACACAATAGCCTAAAATTAAATTACTATTTATATGTGCGTATATAAGAAGCTATTATAGATGCATTACTGATGAGCCCTGCGCTGCTTTGTTGAATAAATATTCCCTACTATCTGTTGTATGTATACCTACTCATAATCTTAATCTAATGGATACTATAAATAAGTACATTTAAATCGCAATTTTGTAAATAAACAAAAATTCAAAAATAATGATCATTTTTTTCAACAACAGGTTTTACCCAACCACAGGGTTACATGTGGTTGGGTAAAACAGTATATTTGCCCACGTACCAATAATGGTACCTACGGAAGTAAACATTTTTGACGTTGTACCATTGGTAGTACTATCGCAAAAATTATTCGCAAACAGCTCTACTGAACACACAACCATACATATCTACTCACACATCTGCCCATATGCTCACACACACTCCGAATGAACACTCTTAATATCATCTTAACGTGGTGCCCGGTTTCCACTTCGGAGCCCGGGGCACAGATTATGGTATGGTATGGTATCACGGGCTGGTATCCGCAACTCCACGACAAGGCGCGGTTTTTGCGTGAGGGTGGGCATCCTATTCGATCCACCCCAGCTCATTGAAGAACGCTAGCAAGCTATTCACGCTGCCGGCGATCTCCCGGAGCGTACCTGTGTTTCCGAAGTACTTAACCCTGTATGTGGCGGTTGCAGGGCAGTGTAGGAGCACGTGTGCCGCTGTTTCTTCCTCACTCATGCAGGCTCTACAGAGAGGGCTGTCGGTGATTCCTAAAATAAGTGTTTATTGAAGGAGCCATGCCCCGTGATTGCAGCTGTGGCTGTGCGCAGTTGCCGTTTGGTCAGTTGTCGAAAACGCCTTGTCAGTCTATTTTCAAGCACAGGGAGTGCTTCCCTCGCCTGTCTGCAAACTTCCAGATTTATCCAATAGCTGTTGTATTGATCTCTCGTTCATTTGTTTACTATGGTTCGTAGGTATGCAAAGGGGATCGGTATTATGGGCTCAGGTCCCATTATCACCATGTCAGATCCTCTCCTGGCAAGCTCATCTGCCGCATCATTGCCGCGCGAGCCGCTGTGGCCCTTGATCCATTGCAGGGTTATGTTGTTGAAGTGGCCTATTTGGTTCAATTTAAGATGGCACTCCAGTATTAGTCCCGAGTTTATAGTGTGGCTGTTTAAAGCTTGCAGCACGGCCATGCTGTCGGAGAGCATGCGTATTGAGTGGCCTTCCACTCTCCTGGCCATTACCGCTGAAGCTGCCAGGGTAATCCCCATGCATTCAGCTTGAAATACTGTGTTATGGGTCCTCAGCGGTGTTGAGATGGATATATTAAGGACCTCCGAGAAGACGCCAGCCCCGGTGCCTGTACCAGTTTTTGATCCATCTGTGAAGATGCGTAGTTCCGTTGGGCGTAAAGCCTCACAGCGGTGGTCCTCATGAAGTTGGATCTTGTATTTTGCACTGGGGCACAGATTAATCCCGGGGTCAGTTTACCGGTGTCCTGCTCCTTTAAATTTGGCTTATTAGGGCTCCGACTACCGTCTTACCTCCCAAAGGCGAGGGTCTTGGTGGGGCCCCCCCATACACACAGCAAAAGTATCACTAATAATCATTATTGTAAAATTTTATGATGTATGATTTTTCTGTCCCGGCATTTGTCTGTGCCCAAATCTAACAACTTTAATTGAACCAACGTTCCACCCATCAAGATACATCAAGTTGATCACACGTCGCCTGATGCTAACCTTGGGTGAAATTCAAAAGTGATGAAACCTGATGATGACCACAGGGACTCTGATAAAAGGCTAAACCCCATCGAGTTTGGGATTCATTTGACGTATCAATAAAAGTTTGTGGTTACAAAATTATTTTCACTTCTATTTATTTGAAACATAAGATAAATACATTCATTTGGATTTAAAGTATTGAGTAACTAATGAATTTTAGCTTTAAGAAATTCAAGTACAGTAAACACCGAGTTGGACTGGATTTCACCACTGAAACGCGTTTAACTAAACTGAGTTCTCACATAATCACTATGAAATTCAGTGAGGTAAAATTAGGCAAGGCAGTTAATATACTTATCTGTAAACCAATCAACAACCAAACACAAACAAACAATGTCAACCTCAATTAAACTTATTAAGTAGAACGTGATAGCGGAGTTTAGTTTTAATTGGTTTCGGTTACTGTGAAATCTACTCTTAGTGTAAAAATTAGGTTAGTTATATATTGCCAAATAACCAAATAGCTACATCCTAAAAAATAAATATACTGGCTGATTACTCCGGAATATACGCATTGTATCAAGGAATTTTACGCTGAATTATATTCCTAACACTAATAGTACAAATAATGGTCTTATAGCTTGAAACAATTTCTTATAGACACGTATGCAGTATAAGATAGCGGTTTTAGTCGTGTCAAGCCCGACATAACCGCCCCCGCTGACCGGCGGGGGGTAACCGAGTGGATTTCCGCACGAAAAAAAAATACAGGTACTGAAAACTGACATCAAAGTAATAATTAAGTACAATACAATACTCATATTCTTAATGTACTTTGATATAGTATAAATACCTATGACATATTTTATAAGTACTAACAATTACATAGGTACCTACTCGTATATTTAAGGGATTTAAGGGAGTGAACGCGGTCTCCGGATCCGTGGTCAAACTTTTTCGTGGCCACCAAACACACACTTGACCGTTTTGTTACAATGTGGTATGTAATAGTCGCTACCTGCTTTCTTGAAACAAATTAAAAAAAGCGGCCAAGTGCGAGTCGGACTCACCCATTAAGGGTTCCGTAGCAGCAAGTAACATAATGATTTTTTTAAATTTTTATATTTGAGTTGATTGAATGAAAGGTAGAGATCCGATTCTCAGCACTCCATGGATTCACCGTGCGGTCGCCGGGTCCATAGCGTGGTACAGAGAGGAACACCATGACGGCGACTGGGACTTGCGACCCAGATGTAGGTTTAGGGTGGCCACCTTGTGATGCATCAGCGCTCACCTCCACCGTCAGTAGTGTTCCCCCCCCTACCTATCCAAATTTGGTAAGATCCTAACAATGCCGCTTTTGATATACGTTTTAATAAAGAGCTTACTGAAGCTCTTGGCAATCCGAGGTCTTTAAGTAAGTTGTACAGGGATTTAGCTGGAATTCCCCTTGCTCCTACTTCTACGGCATAGAGTTTAACCACGTAGCCGTTTTTGGTTAACACGTTAGTCAAATCAAAGTATTTGTTTGTCTTTATAGCGTGGTCTTTAGGTATATTAGTTTCCGGGGTGTGTGTTGGGTAACCTCCTCGAGTGTCGCTCCGATTCCGATCCCGCTGCAGTCCGGGGGGAACGGAATCGGAGCGGCCGGTACACCCTGGGCGGCGGTCAATGGCTTCCCCTTCACCCCTTCATAGGGCTGGCATTGATCGTCGGCCAATACCCAACTTGGCGGGAACACATCGCTCTCCGTACTCCTCTGCTTTCAGAGAAGACAGGATGAGCGATGCTGTTAGTGGTGAGATGGCCCAGGGTCAGCCGGGGTGCGAGGGATATGCTCTATGGGTAACCTTACACCCCGGCGTCTGAAGACCCGAGACGGCGTGCGGTTTTAGTCGGTGCAAGCCCGACATAACCGCCCCCGCTGGCCGGCGGGGGGGTATCCGAAGGGATTTCCGCACGATAAAAAAAAAAAAAAAAAGGTATATTAGTTTCCCACGGTACTGTGAGTTCTACAAGCACTGCACGCTTATGCGATCGTGAAAAAAGGAATATGTCGGGTCTGGATGATGAGGCACAGACATCCTCCGGTATCCTATAGTGCTTCTCATACGTGTCTACGAGTATTGTCCAGTCAACGGCAGCTATCAAAATTGAATAAGGCTTTTGAAGTGATTTCTTTGAGCAGCCTTCCTTTACAAACGCAATGTCATTTCTTTGGTTTGTGGTTAATCCTTTTTTCGCTCTAGCTACCGCCAAACTTACAGCCTCACGTATGATTTCTAATACCTTATCATGACGGCGCGAGTAATGACCCCGGTCTAATAGCGTTTTACAACCCACTAGTAGGTGCCTAGCCGTACCAGTTGCTTCACCACATGAGTTACATGTTTTATCTGTGGCTTTTCCCCATCTGACCAGATTGCTTTGGTCGGGGAGGGTCAACTGGAGAACTGCAGTTTACGATTTATGACGTATTAAAAAAAACTACTTACTAGATCTCGTTCAAACCAATTATCGTTGGAAGTTTGCATGGTAATGTACATCATATATTTTTTTTAGTTTTATCATTCTCTTATTTTAGAAGTTACAGGGGGGGGGGGGGGACACACATTTTACCACTTTGGAAGTGTCTCTCGCGCAAACTATTCAGTTTAGAAACTTACTGATCCGGAGTGGTCATGGCATGGTAAAAGCATGTACAGTCAACGATAAAAGTGTCTTAACAAATTCTGATTTATTGATCATTTAGCTTTTAAACCTTTCATAACATAATAAACAAAACAATATATGTATTAACTTTGTCGTCTAAGGATTATAAAATTACTTATGTTCCATTATTAGCTTCATATATTCAAATATAAGAAACGTTTGCAAATATTTTAGTGTTAATCCACTTTTGTCGTTGACTGTACAACATACCTTTGCTGATCTCTGTAATAAAAAAAAATAAAAGAAACAAATTAATAAAGTAATTTTTTAATTGGAAAAAAAGGAAATAGCAAATATGCTGCACAATTTTAATATATTAAACTATTTATCACTACCTATATCAATCATGAAGAAAGCCAAAACACCATATTAATTCCTTTTATTGCCGTGGTACCGTTAATGGTACAATCTAATGGTACCACGGCAATGTAACAAAAACGTATTTGCCGTCGTACCATTGGTGGTACTATGTCTTACCATATCGACAGATAAAAGGTATAATCGCAAACAACAGCTGACAAAAATCATTGGTTTAAAACGTATTTTGAAGTCGTTTGGGACGTTTTCTCTTCGAAAAGTCGATGTAACTGGAACTTTTTCCTTTCAACCGCCGATAGAAATGACAAAACATTTAATTTGGCTAGTCTTTATTACATATTTCCTAGTTATTATGAGTTAAGCAATTAAAACAAATAGGCCAAAAATAATAGGATAAATGTAATAAATATAATACTGTTTTTACGCAAATAATACAGAAAACAATTACTACCTACTATTTATAATAGTAGCTACTATAAATTGTAATTGGTCAAGCCATTCGATATAAATATAACATAAAAGTTACATGACACCAACAATCCTATATTAAAAAGAAGTAGATACGGTACTTGTGCATGGCGTGGCGCTTAAAAACGGTCACTTCGAACTTGATTTTTTTAAATAAAGTTTACTAGTAACCAGGATTACTAGTCTTCCCGTTAACCCATCAGTTAAGCTAAATTGCTTGTGTTAGGAGTGGGTTCACGTCGGTAGTGGCAAGATTTGAATCCGGGACCTTTCGCTCGTAAACGGCAGACTGCTTAACCACTAAGCTACCGACGCTTGCCTCAACGCAAGCACAAGACTTCTGTCATAAAACGCGGTAAACTTCTAAGTCGTCTGAAATCGTGAGTGTTGAGATAAATATATCTACATCTTGCATAACAAACCTAAATTACCAAGAGTTTTTGCTTACAATTTAAATCATTGAATGAGTAAATTCTGGTAATTTAATTTAAATATTTGGTTTGTCATTAAATGAGTACATTTTGGTAAGAATTGAATTATATGAATGAGTACATTTTGGTAAGGATATATTAATTGAATGAGCACTATTAGCTAACTATAGTCATTGAATGAGTACATTGTGGTAAGGATTTATTATTTGAATGAGCACTATTTGGTAACTATTGTCATTGAATGAGTACATTTTGGTAACGATTTAATCATTGCATGAGTACCATTTGGTAACTACTAAGTCATTGAATGAGTACATTCTGGTAACAATTCCATCTTTGAATGAGTACATTTTAAGCGTCAAATATTTATTATCTACTATTCTAACTTTATTGTGCAAGACAGAAACTTAATTACGAAGTAAACTGATTATTTACCGCACGAGCGCCTCTTTTAAGAGGCATGTTCAACGATAGGCTGCCCTTGTAGATCAACATCATCGTTAGAGATTTCCCAGTTGCGTTCAAATTTTGCACTATGGATCCCGAGGTCTGCTTTTTGTTTTTGATTGCTATGTTGGCTTTTCCGGGAGCGACTGCCGTCTGACCTCCAAACCCGAGAGGTGCGCCTGCGCCAGAGCCTTGTCCGTTGTTTAGCAGGTGCACAGACTTGCAGGGGGGGTTGACTTGGGCCTGAAGGATTTTGGGAGAGCCCTCCACATCATCTACATGTTTCCCGTTATATATGGCAGCCTATCGCCAGCAGCGTATCCCGTAAATAACTTCCTTACTAGGCTATACCTAAAGCCCGGTCACTGGGCGCCCACGGAGGAACACCGTGTAGTTTCAATCGATTCGATTTAGACACAGCAACTTCACCGTTAAACCCCGAGAGGGATCCCAAAGAAAACAGCGTGAGGGTTACCATAGCCAAAAAAAAGTGATGGGCGTGCAATAATCAAAATATCGTAAATCAATTTTACCTATTACAATACCAATACTTTATTACAATATAATATGAATGTTAAATTTAAAAATCCCCCGACATAGCTAAGATCACACCTGACTAATTCATCTATCAAACAAAAACACAGACAAAAATTGGTGTCATTTAAAATATTTAATGATGCCAACTTATTGACATAAGCTACAGTTTGATGTTGCCAGCTCTAATAAACGACTTTTAAAAGAAAGAAAAACTAAATGGTGCACCATTATCCGATTAATTACTCATAGCAATGAAACTTACTATTATCATAAGTAATAAAATCATCAGAGTAAGGGCTACAAAACCAAAAGCTAACATCAGCCTGACAGCTGAAAGGTATCAAACTGTCAGTCCAATGTACGACAGAGAGAATGCTCTACAAAATCGAAGTCAGTCGATCTTAGGCGAAAGCTCTCTTTTTTCCAGACGCGAGAACTATCCTGTTGTTACCCATTGTTTAGTAACAAGCATCAATGCTCACACCTGAAAACAATTTTGGCTAGAATGTTGGTTGGAGACTATTCTTTCGCTCGCGGCCTCAAATATGATGGTACTAATTTATTTATTTTTGGTACTATACTCACTACAGCGTCGCTATTTATTGGCATAATCAGAAGTATTCTCTGGACAGTTTTTAATTCAAACTTTGGTGAAATAAGACTATCTTAACTTAATAATGTCCACGGTAACTGTATTTCGAACGAAACTTCTGAAAATAATTGCATCTTAACATAAATATCTGGGTGACCGGTTCGACGTTTTCTATAAATGAAACCTAGCGAAACGATTTATCGCTCCTGAAACCCCCTGTGTACGATATATATGTACATACATACACATATACAAGAATTGCTCGTTTAAAGGTGTTGACAAGGCGAATAAAAAATAAATTTAATACTTTTTTTGAGTAGGCCGAATAATATCAACACAAAAACAATATTATATAAAACAAATATCATGTAATGATTTATATCATGTTGTTTCACATATAAGACACTAATATAAAAAATAATCATATTCACAAAACTAATCAGACCTATGTAAGTATTAAGATCTAAAATCGCTTGCACACACACATTTCACAGTTAAATTCAATTAAAATGACTGAGACTGTTTGTACCGATGCTGTTTTTACACTAAATACTGAAGAGGTAAGATCAGATTAAAAATCAATTTTGAACTAATAACAAATAAAATGAGTTTCCATTATTTACAAAGAGATTTCACATATCACAATTCGTTTTCATACAATATTATCAATCAATGCTTTTCAAACATCTTCGAACTTCCTTTTCTTTCCTTTAAGTAGTGAAGTGCCGGATATCCGTATTCGTGGATATCCGTGGAAGAAAGATCCGTTACTTTTTGGCAGATCTTTTTTTTTGTACCACTCAGGTGGTAGACAAGCTTACGGCCCACCTGATGGGAAGCGGTTACCGTGGCCTATGGACGTATGCAACACCAGGTGCTTCACACTCGCGCTGCCGACCCTGTAAAAACCTTCTAATGCCCTTTCACCTATATTTCAATACATAGATGAAATTCTGTATATGGGTGGTTAGGTAGCAATAGAAAACTATTGAATTCCATTCAAAAATGTTGTCTATTATTTTATTACGGTAGGAGAATGACAATGTTGCATACATATGAATAAAATTTAAAGTCATTTTGTACAACTACCCTCACCTGTCACCTGCACTGACACTGATTGAGTCAAAAGTTAAAATCCGTATCCACAGCTCTTGACACCAAATATCCGTACTCGGATCCATATCCACGAATATACCATTTTTTACGGTCCGGCACATCACTAGTTATATCCTCTTGATTTCTCTATGTATTTCATAGGTTATTTTTTTAATAAAGCGAGATCACACCCATTTATTTTGGTTCAACTACGAATACGATTTGTATCGGGCTACCATAAAACATCCGAAACTTCGGGCCCGCGCGAACCACGAACGAAATACGTAGCATTTAGCCATGTAGGTACCACTTTAGACCCGAGACGGCATGCGGTTTTAGTCGGTTCAAGTCCGACATAACCGCCCCACTGCCCGGCGGCGGGGTATCCGAAGGGATATCCGCACGAAAAAAAAAGGTACCATGAAATCACTTCGGATTTCTTCTGATAGGGTTTAACCCGAACGAAGTGGTACATGCTGTCTTCGAGCCCGATTGCGGTATTCCATGGACCCGATTGCCCAAAACTTTAGTCCGCAATTGCGTATGTTTCACGGTAGGCCTACAGATGTTGCCTATGTATCACTTGATAATACTTATTTTGGGGCAACATAGTTCTTGCAATAACAATATGGATTTAAATGTGGTAATTTTAAACTTATGCAACTGGGTTCTTCACCGTACCTGCAAAGTAAGTAAAAAAACAGCATAAATACGAGTGGAATAGTTTTTATACCAGCTATATATGTTGGGCCAACGTAAGCCAATGTGCGCCACACCACACTATTATCAGAGGGCCAATTCTCGAAATCTCCTGGCCATAAATACTGTTACATCAAAACTTTTCTTTCTTTTTCAACTTTTTTATATATTTTGAATTTGGAATACGTATATTATTTTAAAAGCTTCTTTCGATTTCGCGTCATTTCACATATTTTTCCGTGTTCATTGTCGAATTACAATATGGAATAGGGTGTTAGAGAAAATAGGATCGCAGTGATCGCCTTACACAAAGTGGGTATGGAGCTGTCGGTCATATTCCAGACACTTCAAAAACTTGGTATCTGCCGTATGTTCGTACATCGTACTATCTATAGATACAACAACACTTCGTCTGTCGAAGACCAGAAAAGATCGGGGCGGCCGCGTGCTGTTAGAACTACAAAGGCTATTAATGCTGTTAAAGCCAGAATTCATTGAAACCCCAAGCAAAAAATCTTATCGTGAGAAAAGAAGATTCCCGCTAGGACTCTGTCACGTATTATAAAACAAAACCTGAAGCTCGGTGCTTATCGTCAATATACAGGACCTGCCCTAAATCAATCTTTACGATTAAAAAGAGTGGATCGATCAAAGCGCCTTCTGTCGCGATACGCAGGTGAAAGGCACAGAAATATCCTCTTTACCGATGAAAAAAAATTCACGATTGAAGAACACTACAATAAGCAAAATGATAAAGTGTACGCTCACAGTTCTAAGGAAGCTGCCCAAGTGGTTGGAAAGGTACAACTTGGTCATCATCCTGCGTCAGTGATGGTTTGGTGGTGCGTGCCTTATCCTTAAAAAATCTTTGGAGCAAGCAGTGGCAAAATTTCTCTTGGAAACAGTGCGTAAATCCGTAGATTCGTGGCCAAACAGATTAAAGGCCTGTATAAAAGCCAAAGGTGGCCATTTCGAATAAAATATATTTTTATTTTTTGCTAAGACTTTAATAAATATGTAGGTATAAATTTTAATAATATAACATTACTTCATTTAAAAAGAATTGCATTTTCATTTGTAACAAAACTTATGGCTGGACTAGGTATATTGGTATATGATATTATCGAGGTAATTTTCCGCGAGTAACTTCATTTTAATGAGACCCTAACTTTTCTCTTACGAAAATTCCCGATTGCGGTAGCTAAAAGATTAAGCAGGGACAGAGTGTAAGTAGCACTTATTAAAAAGAAGATTAATAAAAATGAACTCACGCATTCGTTCTGGATATATCCCGAGTGTCAATTGAGAATTTATCCTCTTTGACAGAATATTTTAGGGATGCTTCGTAGATTCCCCAGCCAGGCCCTACGATCACCTGCAAATAAATTTAATGTTATTTACACCACCTAATGTTGGGAGAGTAGAGGAACTTGTGCGTGTATGGGGCCCACCAAGTTCTTCGGGACCCCAAGCCAACCTGGTAAATCCAAAATAAGCCAAATCGAGAGAAACAGTAGGAGAGCGGATTAACTTTATTTTTTATTAAAGTGAAACTTTTATTACATCGTCTCAAACTTTTTCGTCTGTGTGTTGCATGTCGCGTGACGGTCGGACGCGGAGTAGGGATAAAGTGAAAGGCGCTCGTCATAGCAGCCAAGGCCAATATGACGGCGCCTATAGTTCGCAGCAGCTGACCGTGTAGTGTATAGACTATTACTCATTTGTGCCAGTGCTCCACGCTATTTTGTTTGTTTTTGTCAGTGTTTAATGTAAATGTTGTTATTTTTTAGTTAAATGTTTATAATGTGAAAAAAGTTTCACTTTTACCGTGGTTTCATAAAACCACAAATGCTTTTTTTTTATTCACATTTATTTGTTTCACATTTAAATAACAGTACAAGTTTAATGGCATAGCAGCATAACTTTAAACCACGAAGGTTTGTATTGTATGCTGTAGGTACTTGAATTAGACTGATACGATTTCATTAACTCTTTGACCAATTTAGAGCGCTTCCTATTTTTATAATATTGTTTTAACTGTGTGCACATGTATTATTGTTACAATCCAGAAAGGATCTGTTTTATTGTTATTGTTTTTAATTGATTGTAATGTGTTTTGTGCGCCTGAATAAATAAATAAAAAATATATAAAATGATCTTAACTTATATTTAATATTAGTAGGCGTAACTCTCCCACTCTTTCGATTTGGCTTACTTGGCCTTTGCGGGAGCGACAGCCGTCCGACCGTGCGACCCCGGGAGGTGCGCCTGCGCAACCGCTTCGTCCGTTAACCAGCAGGGAGCGGCATGTAGGTGAAAGTGGCTTGAGCCTCGATATGTTGGTGGTTCCACACACATGCATCATTTCTTCTTCATCATGTATACTCCTGACTCTTCCAGCCTCATGATTGATATACCTTGATTTGATAATTTTCGTTATCGTATTTGACTTTGCTGTTGAAGATCCCCACATATCCGTCTGCGTCCTTAGCGCCGGCGAACGACAGCATGTGCTTGTTGGCGGTCTGCCGCATCACCCACTTGATTTCTAACAGCATCCGGGGAACACATTGGGACCTGGGAATAACAGTATAAAAGAAATTTAGCACACGGGTCTATGGGACCCCACCAAGATATTAAAGTCAAGCCAACTTCACCTGCAAACCGGTACACCTACTGATTGACGGATGAAGCTCTGGAGCAGGCTTTTCTCTCGAGGTTGGGAGGGCAGCCAGCAGTCGCTCCCACAAAACATAACATAACTTCACGCCTGTATCCCCAAAGGGGTAGGCAGAGGTGTATTACACACCCACGATTCGCCAGTTATGTCAAGGTCCCAATGTAATAGGGGGCGAGCCTATTGCCATCTACCGGGCACATTATTAAGCAAGCGATAATTAACATTTATTAATGCACACATAACTACGAAAAGTCAGAGATGTGTACCCGGGGCAACTGGGGATCGAACTCGAGACCTCGTCTCAGCAGTCCGTTACGTACGCCACTAGGCTATCGCCGCTAATCGCTCCCACAAAAGCCACTAAATAATGGGTAAGGCAGTCCGCGAACTCCGAGGAGGACCAACCGGGACAAACGCGAAGAGGATGATCATGAAAACACACTAATAATACAATTCCGGGTTCCTTAAGCGGGACCACCATTTTAGGATCGACTGCTTCTGGAATGGTGGCCCGTATATTCTGGACTACACCCTAGCTTCTTACCATCCAGTGGGGTGCAGTCAATTCACAGACTGAATATAAACAAGTTGAATGCCTGAGACGAGCTCAGCCGAATACAAGGGATTTTCGATTTTGCGTTTTTTTTTTTGCGATTTTTTGCGATTTTTTCTTTATCTTGCAATGTTTCACCGCAGCACGAATCTATTACCGAAAACAGCAACTCGATAGCTCATCTCCTTCATACCCAAAACCGTGACAGAAAATTGGCAACGA
Source organism: Cybosia mesomella (assembly GCA_946251805.1). NCBI lineage: Eukaryota > Metazoa > Arthropoda > Insecta > Lepidoptera > Erebidae > Cybosia > Cybosia mesomella. The sequence continues at coordinate 2,916,890 of OX276415.1, forward strand.
CGACAACGCGATAGCAATAGGGCTTTTCTAAAGAAAATCCCTAAAAATAAACAACATAGGAACGAGAGGAGCCAAGACTCCGGCGACATGTAGTAGTAGTTCCTTAATTGAATTTACCACCTTATGCTATTTGCCATAGCGTCGAGATTAACTCAGCGCACAAATAACGTCTGTGCCCTGGAGAGCACGTTAAGCCGTCGTTCCCGGTTGCCATACAAACATCTATGGCAGTAGTTGTGGGTAGTTGCAACCTTGAAAAGAATCCGATAAATGATAGCGGTAGTGCGTTCGACTGCTAATCCAGAGGTCGCGGGTTCGATTCCCGCTCAGTGCAAATATGTATATTTGCATTGGTCTGGGTGTTTCTATTTATACTATGTATTTATTTACAAAACAAAAGTATTTAAGTTTGTGTATCCGCATTCTAGAACCCATATGACAAGCTCTGCTTAGTTTGGGTCTAGATGGCGTTGTGTACTTTGTCCTACAATATTTATTTATTATTATCATTATCTAACTATAGAATTTCGATATCACCAATGGGTTGTGGAGGTCACATGGTAGTTGCTTCACGGCAATATCTTAGACAGAAAAAGCCGACCCTGCCGGTAGCCCTGGGGTTATCCTTTCGAGGGCTTACCCGGGGTGCCCGGCGATGGACACTTGGGCAGGACACCGTGCGATTTTAGTTGGTTCATGCCCGACATAACCACCCACGCTGGCCGAAGGGATTTTCGCACGTAAAAAAAAATAGACTGAAAAAGCCGAGCCCAACTGAGTTAGGGGAAGGCTCGGAGGATGACTCACCTAACGTCTGCCGTCAACATGTTGATATATATCATGAAGGCGTCGACCGCTTTTCGGTAGATGGGTTCTACCTCCGACACGTTGTGCCAGGCGAGGCAGGCGCACCAGTGGGGCTCGATGCCGGCTTCGCTGCAGGAGCGGTTCCGTGGGATCTGGAATTCAAATTATCCAGGAAACTTTGAAGCAAATGGCATGATTGCAGATTTTGAAAAACTGTCCTGTAGGTAATAGTAACGTCATTCGCTCTGATTGGTGTTCAAGAAAACACGGCGGATTGGGGTATTTTTTAGTTTTATTTTATCCAAATAATTATCAATAAAAAAAAGTACGTGTATATAAAACATCCCATTCATCCAATAAATACATAATTTTAGTAACTTAATTACTGTCATCATGTCTATTACAATTACAAATTTACAAATATATATTTAAAAACAAAGTCTACCGCCGGATCTGCCTGTCTGTCTCTTCCCAATAAACTACAAAACTACTGCACCTATGTTCATGCTGTAGTCACCAATGGATAGAGTGGATCTCGAGGAAGGTTTTTGAAGTTCTTGTATACATTGGCTAAAATATAATGATATTTGTTGGATGGAGGTGTCGAAAAAAAATAAGCTGTCTGGGAGCTTTTAACGAAAGCGCTGCCTAAACCCTGTGAACAAAATGATGTATGGTGGAATTGTGTATCTTATATAGGTTATGATGATGGAATAGGGTCCAATGGGTAGCAGGAACGGGATCAGAATTCCAGGCGGGTGAAGCCGCGGGCAACATCTAGTTACAAATAAACCCTACAACCGTGTTTCCTTCTTCCCACACTCCCGGGTCCTATTACCAGGGCGTGAAATATCTGTCAAGGCCGTCTGAGGGCTACCATTGTAGCATTACTTGCACCTGCAGTGGTACCCTCATTACTGGGACTTCCCGTTTAACTTAAAATCAGTCGAGGTGAAGTCATTACTTAAAAAAAAGCGGCCAAGTGCGAGTCGGACTCGCCCATGAAGGGTTCCGTAGCAGCAAGTAACATAATAATGTTTTTTTAATTTTTATATCTGAGTTGATTAAATGAAAGGTAAATTGCAGTGGGGGGGGGGGCACATTTTACAACTTTGGAAGTGTCTCTCGCGCTGAACAAAAATGATATTAGAAACCTCAATATCATTTTTGAAGACCTATCCATGTATCAACGTATGGGTTTAATTAATAAAATATTTTTGAGTTTCAGTTCTAAGTATGGGGAACCCCCCAAAACTTATAGCTTTTTTGTAAATCTTAATGCGGTTCATAGAAAACATATACTTACCAAGTTTCAACAGCATACTTCTTTTAGTTTCGGAAAAAAAGTGGCTGTGACACACGGACGGACAGACAGAAAGACATGACGAATCTATAAGGGTTCCGTTTTTTTGCCATTTGGCAACGGAACCCCAAAAATGAATTTAAAAATACTTAAAAAAAATTAGCTTTCTAGTAAGTGCGTAAAAAGACAAATCAAATAAGTCCAAACATGACGGGTTTATCTTGTTCAGAAGTTCCTATGACCACCTACCGTCTCCATCTTCAGACCCTAGATACCATGTAGCATCAGAGTATTTGCCAAGACAAAACAGATGAGCCCAAACTCGATTAGTTTATCTTGTTTAGTTCAGGGGTTCCTATGACCACCTACCGTCTCCATCTTCAGACCCTAGATATCATGTAGCATCAGAGTATTTGCCAAGACAAAACAGATGAGCCCAAACTCGATTAGTTTATCTTGTTTAGTTCAGGAGTTCCTATGACCACCTACCGTCTCCATCTTCAGACCCTAGATATCATGTAGCATCAGAGTATTTGCCAAGACAAAACAGATGAGCCCAAACTCGATTAGTTTATCTTGTTTAGTTCAGGAGTTCCTATGACCACCTACCGTCTCCATCTTCAGACCCTAGATATCATGTAGCATCAGAGTATTTGCCAAGACAAAACAGATGAGCCCAAACTCGATTAGTTTATCTTGTTTAGTTCAGGAGTTCCTATGACCACCTACCGTCTCCATCTTCAGACCCTAGATATCATGTAGCATCAGAGTATGTGCCAAGACAAAACAGATGAGCCCAAACTCGATTAGTTTATCTTGTTTAGTTCAGGAGTTCCTATGACCACCTACCGTCTCCATCTTCAGACCCTAGATATCATGTAGCATCAGAGTATTTGCCAAGACAAAACAGATGAGCCCAAACTCGATTAGTTTATCTTCTTTAGTTCAGGAGTTCCTATGGATACCTTCCGACGCCATCATCAGCTATAGTACCATACTATCGCATTGTCACCGAAGATACGGAAGTATACCAATTTTTTTTTTTTTTTATACCACTAAGATGGCAGACAAGCACACGGCCCACCTGATGGGAAGCGGTTACCGCGGCTATGGACGTGTGCAACACCAGTGGCGTCACACTCGCGCTGCCGACCCTGTAAAGGAAGGGGGATGGGAAAGGAGTTTGGGAGGGGATGGGAAAGGAGTTCGGGAGGGGATGGGAAAGGAGTTTGGGCTCCGGCACTCTCACTCACCAAACGGAACGCAACAGTTCAAATACTGTTACTTGGCGTCGATATTCTGTGAGAGGGTGGAATTTGAGTCCAATCTAACGTTAGGAATTGGTATTAATTGGGCTACTAACTAACTAACAGAGCAAGTTAATTCGCTGGTGTTAGAAATTTGATGGCACAAATTTGTCACAAAATTCGACCGGGTGGGTAACACCGTGCACGATTGCGAAAAACCCTCCATAGTAATCCAATTTCGGTTTGATTGCGTTCAGGGGTCAGCAAGTGCATAGCCGGGCAGGGGGGTTGTGGTCGCAGCACTAGTGGGACCGGCGGGTATCACGCGGTACTGCGACGACAAGCCTCTTCTGATGAGGCCGTCAAGCTGAGTGCCACCATTGTTAACATGGTACGTGTATGTAATGGTGACCCTCTTTCCTGAGACTTTACCTTCAGCTTACCATCAGGCGAGAAGTCAAATTGACGTGTCCTAAATATAAAAAAAAAAAAAGCTTGTGAAAACACAGCGAACAGTAATTAAAATAATTCACTCACAGGCTCCAACAACGTCATTCCTCTGGGCAGGTCAGCTCCCTCCACTTTATAAGGGTTGTAATGCTGCCTCAGGTCCAACACGTCGAGTACAGTCGCGTGGATGTCGTGCGGCGTGGTCAGCGCGTCCATGTTCTGCTCAAGCGCCGACTGTACCTCCGGACGTCTGCGCTTCAACTTCTCAGGTAGAAGAATACCCATTAGTGGCAACCGCTCCTCGAGTTTGCCTTGGAAAGTGTTTCGGACGTTCGCGTATCTGGTGATAGAAAATAAAATATTCTTATACACCTTTTGTTGTTATATTCAATTTGTTCATACATCCCCGAAGACGTGTATTAACACGCAAACCAACATCCAAACCGGTGCAGCCCTTTAGGAGGAGTTAGGCGACAAACACACGTACAGAAGAATTATATATATTGAAAAAGGTAGCTGGGATAGACTGGATGCGCAAGGCAGAGGATCGGGTGCTATGGCGTACAATGGGAGAGGCCAATGTCCAGCAGTGGACTGCAATAGGATAATTTATTGATTGATGCCTTGTGCTCGAAGCTGGTGGAAAGGAAATCGACGATCGATGTTCCTACTTTTAGTAGGTATCCACATTCACTATACCTACACGTAATAGAGACGGCGTGCGGTTTTAGTCGGTTCAAGCCCGACATAACCGCCCCCGCTGGCCGGCGGGGGGTATCCGAAGGGATTTCCGCACGAAAAGAAAAAGGTACCTACATATAAAAATGAGTAAGTAGTGGCGTTAGGGTATAAAGGGTGGCGAGGCCCACTACCTCATAATTCCCTAAATTTCGCAAAAAAAAAATGTTATATTGGCAACACTAGAATGGAACCGTGTTCGATCGGAGTCTACATGCAATTCATACTAACGGAAAGTCCCCGGTCATAGACACATTTATATACATCTACTCCAATATAAGCATTGATGTTGTACTATAGAAGAATGTCTTAGATTGTATGATAATAGTGGGACATTAATGGGACAAGATCCTGGGACGACGAGAAAGCAGCTGTTTTTGTCAAGCCTGTAGATGGAGCCTCATATTGAATGAATTTTTTTTCACTAAAAATATTATAAGTGTCGACCAATCTATACTAAACGGTTTAGACCTCTAAAATAAGTTTCTGTAGGTGGCTAGAACGGGATTAGTGTTCCACGCGGGCGGAGCCGCGGGCAACGGCTAGTTGCTACTAAAGATAGTGAACATACACTGAAATCACAGTTAACTAGTTAAGCACTTTGAATTGACTTCCTAACATATTTTTACATTACGTAGGTAAATTGTAGGTAATAAGGTAGCTTCTTTACTTATTATACATACATACATATAGTCATGCCTCTTTCCCATTGGGGTAGGCAGAGACAATATCTTTCCACTTGCTACGATATTGGCAAACGCCTTTCGCTTCTTCCACTTTCATAATTGTTTAATACATGCACGCCGCCGGTTACGGGTACTTCTGACCTGTGCGAGGGATATGCTCTGTGGGCAACCTTACACCTCGGCGTCTGAAGACTCGATGGCGTGCGGTTTTAGTCGGTTCAAGCCCGACATAACCTCCCCCGCTGGCCGGCGGGGGGTATCCGAAGGAATTTCCGCACGAAAAAAGAAAAGGGTACTTCTGACCTAGGCTTTATTCAAAACGTGCTCTATCTGATTGGCATACGTACGCCCAGGTTACTTACTTATTATACCGAAATAGAATCTATACACGCTAAAAACTGTAACAATATTCTACTTCTAATTACATAAACTAAACAACGTTTCAATAACAAGATTAACAAGAACATTCATTCCCGTTAATGATCAATGAAATGTTAATCTGTGTCATAAAAAAGAAAGGACCTTAACATAACTGGCGAATCGTGGGTGTGTGATACACCCTGCCTACCCCTTCGGGGATACAGGCGTGAAGTTATCTTATGTTATAAAAAAGAAACAGAAATAAATTGTGAGCCCGTACGAAACACAAACGAAAGTGTTATTTAGGTACCATAAAGCTACTCCGGATTTCGTCCTTTTTGTCGGGACCATAAAGTTGGAGTGAATCAAACGTATCAAGAAGGTTTTCGTTTACAATTTTATTATATTTATAGTAAAAACTAACTATTTAAAAAAATACATTCCTTTGTATTAGATTATGATAAAATTTCAACCTTTTGAAAAAAGTCGTATAATACCGTTTTAATTATTTTTTTGGTATGCCGTCAAAATTGCGTATTTTCAGATTCCGGGTCGTTTCATGGTAGGGTTTAGGCTGAATGAACTGTCATGTGATGTGTTCGGGCCCGATTGCGGAATAAGTCCGTTTCATGGTACTGATTGCCCGCAATTGCGAATGTGTTTTACGGTAACTTGACAAGCAATTATCAGTTTTTTTTTCTGACAAAATATAAACCATAAATCTAAAAAGATCCTATAAAGATTATTTATAACAAGATATGATCCACAAAACAAGTAACCGAAGTTACTTCGTGTTGCATCCCTGGTGGGGATCGAACCCACGACCTTTGGATTAGAAGTCCAACGCGCTATCCTCTGCGCCACAGGGACTGTGAATTCAAGCCCATAATTGAAGATCTTGTTGTCAAATAATCTCGGAGGCACATATAGTTCAAAAGTCAGCGTCGCTCGTACTTATTAAATTAAACCTGTCTGACTCAGTCGGGGTCGACTTTCAGTCTAACTACGAAACGGCCAAACTTCCGTATTTTACGAAGTTCTGCAGTTAATCATCATCATATCAGCCGTAGGAAGTCCACTGCGGAACATAGGCCTCCCCCATTGACTTCCATTTCGACCGGACTGTAGCAGCCTGCATCCACCGAGAGTTCTGTAATTGCTCTATGGCAACCAGGACCGATAATCTCACGGAGAGGTCTCCATGTGTTAAGAATGGTCACCCATCCAAAGACTTACCTCGCTAGTAGGTATTGCCTAACTTTGCAACGTGTTAACCTACTCGCTTATCACTTATCCAAGGCTAGCCTAGGTATTAAATGGATTTCCGCACGATAAAAAAAAAAAAAAAAAAAAAAAAGGTATTAAATGACAATAATATATAGTTACCTAGGTCCATGGTCCCCCATAATCATGACTAGAGTATCCTCGACGACCTGCCTCTCCACCAGCATCTTCAAGAAGTCCACCGTGGCGTTGTCAGCGGTGGCTATCTTATTGAAGTCGTCATGAGTGATGTCCGCTATGAAAGTGAAGATATACTTCTTGCCGTCTAACCGCAGGAACTGGAAAGAGATGGCAATAGCAGATTAAATGGAATGCTCTGACCAACTGAGCCACCTAGACACCTGTTGTCAGTTGGTCAGAGCATTCCCTCTGCAAGGGACTGGTCGCGGGTTCAAGTCCCGTCCTAGATGTTCTCTTTTTCCGACCGTTTATAAAATCTTGTTATCCCACAATAGGTAGCCAGCAACTGGCTACCTGTTGTGGGATAACAAGTTCTACATACAAATCAATGGCGTGGCAATGGTCTCCCCAGTATGGCCTGTCGTTGCTGACATATACACTGTGTTTTTTTTAACTGGGACAGTATGGGGAAATCCGAAACCATATTAGATACAGGGAAACGGCCTTAGGAACCATTTATTCTTTTATTGTGAAAAAAATTTTGATATAGAAATTTTTTTGGTCAAGCGTGAGTTGTCCACAGAAATGACTTATTTTGAAAAAAAAAATTTTTTGATGCGGATCGACTCAGTTTCATACAGGGAATATTTCATTGTATTGGAAGAAAAAAATCTGAGCAGCAGAAGTTAGTCAAATTTAATAAAATGTTTTTCATGCAACAGGTTAGTTCAAAGTACCCACCTACTGCATCACAGTCGATACTCACGTACAAAAAGCATTCCATATTCAAAAATGAGATTTTATTTGCACTGTAGAATTGGAACTGGACCTCCATGGTCTTAATTAAGACTTTTATGATTCAAATGAATAAAAAATATTCAAATTTCGAACGAACATTGTTATTTTTGTTACTTTCATTTTTTATTATCAGTTTGTTTGTGATTCATCATGGCGTTATCCAATGCACATAAAGTTGATTTAATCTAAGCGTATTTTTTAAATTATCGAAGCTCAGTTAATGCATTAAAGTGGTATCGGGAACGCTATCCTGATCGTAGTCAACCAAATCGCAAGGTAATTGAAAAACTTGTTAAAAATTCAAGACAAGAGGGATCTTTTAAACCTAAACGTAAGAGACGAACGACAATATTGAATGAATTCATAACTATTGCCATCTTGGGTTTTTTTGAAGCTTATCCAAAAGCATCATTACAAGAAGCTGCTGAAAATATCGGTGTGCATAAATCAACTGTAAGAAAGGTACTGAAGAAGCACAAGTATAAGTGTTACAGAGAGGGTCGACTTGTACAAGCATTGCTTCCAGGAGATACAGACCGCAGATTAACATTTTGTCGTTGGATTGTAGCAAGATCGATTGGAAACCATTCCTTTCTAAATCAGATTATTTGGACAGATGAATGCAATTTTTCGAATAACGGTATGTACAATAGGAAAAATAATCATTACTGGTCACGTACTAATCCACTTAGAACTACAGAGACCCATAACCAAGTCCGCTTTTCGTTTAATTGCTGGTGTGCGGTATTACATAATAAAATCTTTGCTATTAAGATTTACCACGGAACGTTGAATAGTGAGAAATATCAACAGATATTGAATATGGTCATAAATAAAGTGGATGATAGCATTCCCTTAAGTAATTTAAATAGTGTCATTTACCAACAAGATGGTGCACCTGCACATAATAGCACAGCGAGTAAACGGTTTTTAGATGAACATTTTCCTGGTCGTTGGATGGGTACACATGGTCCTATTAAATGGCCACCACGTTCACCCGACATGACGCCGATGGACTTTTTTATATGGGGCCACCTGAAGGGTCGAGTGTATAAATCTCGATACAATACTGTACAAGAATTAAAAGAGGCAGTCCTTTATCACTTGAACAACATTAATCACATGTCCTTGGCTAAGGCAACAAGAGGTGTACTAAAACGTGCTCGTATCTGTATTCAGCCAGAGGGAGATCATATTGAACATTTGTTGCGTTAATAGTTTTATTAAAGTTGGTAAAAATTAGTATTAAGTACAAAAATTGCATGAGAAACATTTGATTAAATTTGACTAACTTCTGCTGCTCAGATTTTTTTCTTCCAATACAATGAAATATTCCCTGTATGAAAATGAGTCGAACCGCATCAAAAATTTTTTTTTTCAAAATGACTCATTTCTGTGGACAACTCACGCTTGACCAAAAAAATTACTATATCAAAATTTTTTTCACAAAAAAAGAATAAATGGTTCCTAAGGCCATTTCCCTATATCTTCTATGGTTACGGATTTCCCCATACTGTCCCGGTTAAAAAAAACACACTGTATATGGAGGCCTTCGAGGCGCGAGCTATGCAGTCGGCCGCCATTACACCTAGATTTTATAAACGGTATGTAGATGACACCTTCACAATACTACCAACAGATAGTATAAAAACATTTTTAACACACCTTTATTCCATTAATAACAACATACAATTCACTATGGAATTAGAGGCAAATAATTCATTTGTGATCAGAAACTCTAATTATACTTTGAGCCACACTGTACAGGAAAAAGACCCATACTGATAGGTACTTAAACGGGGAATCTCACCACCACCCTAAGCAGTTAGCTACTATGGGAATGTCTTTGTTTCAGAGAGCCCGTGGGATGTGACAAGAAACACCTGGACGCTGAGCTACAACATGTCAAACAAGCTCTGTATGACAACAAGCTCAAACAACCGCGCATCAGTCACAGATCCCGAGAAAAGCCAGCCACTGTCGAGCGCCAGCCTGCAGTCCTACCATACGTACGAGGGGTCACTGACAAGATTGGCTACATCTTGAAGCGAGCTTCAATTAACACATACTACAAGCCGCCAACGAAGATATGTCAATAGCCAACAGTCCTACCATACGTACGAGGGGTCACTGACAAGATTGGCTACATCTTGAAGCGAGCTTCAATTAACACATACTACAATGAAGATATGTCAATTTTTACCATCTGTCAGGTGCCAATTGCCTCTACAAGATGCAGGGGTCTATAAAATAGATTGTGACTGTGGGCTCTCATATATTGGTCAAACCAAGCGAAGCATTGGCACTCGCGTCAAAGAACACATAGCTGATATTAAACACCAACGCTTAAGATTTGATAAACAACAGATACTCGCCAAAGAAAATCGATTTCTACCTAGGATGCTCCGCGAAGCTATTAAATTTAAAAAACAACCTAATTTTAGTAGAGAAGATGGTTGGAATGTACCACCAGCTTGGGACTCAGTCATTCACTTAATCAATTCCAAGAAAAATCAAAATACAACAAGACTTCATGACACTGTGAGCTCATTCTGTGTAAATAGTAACACGAACAATTCAACATAGTTCGGGTACTTTGAGATAACTTACACTTCAAACTACAAGACAACAACGATCTTTAGTCTCCCCGTGACCATGCTGAAAAGCAACCGAAACGTCGGGATAAATGTAATATATAAAATAACATCAAATAAATCGCTATAGAATCTGTTAAAAATAGTTTTATTGCAATGCGTGACATTCGCGTAATTAGATTCTTACCAATTCTGCTTAATGTCTAAGTTTTTTCTGAAAATATATGCATTGTAAAATAAGATACTAATAATAATAAATATTCTACGAAATTCTACACAACATTATCTAAACCCAAAGTAAGCATAGCTTAACTAGCTTATGTTAAGGGTTCTAGAATGCGGATTTACATAATATGTAAATGCATACATATTATACATAGAAACAACCCAGACTAGTGGAAATACTCATATTCAAGCACACACATATTTGCACCGAGCGCGAATCGAACCCGCGACCTCTGACTTAGAAGTCGAACGCTTACCGCTACGCGAACTTCATTGAAAATATCATTTTTAGTACCCAAAATAGTCCAAAAAATCCAATTAACTCGAAATATATAAAATTCCACCATTCTAGGGGCAATCTCTAGAAATGGTGGCCACTACTTTTTGGACTTTATCTCAGCTTACCATCAGGCGGGTTGCAGTCAATTGGACGGACTAAATATAAAAAAAAAAAAAGAATTATTTTTGTCACATTTCCTATTTGGTTTGTTGCGGCTTTTGCGTGAGCACTGACCCCCAAACCACAGATTACTAAATAGTTACTACGTAACAGATACTTTACTCAGTAGAAAAAATCCAAAACCTACTGCTATAATTGACTACTCCGTCGCGTCATCAACCACTGCATGCTAAAATGTGCCTAAATGCTTAACCGTACAGTTGAGATTGCTTCGCACCGCGCGATCCCACAGCAATCGCAGGGCTGCCTCTTTGATAAAATTAAATTAACATAACTTTAAAATTGTATCGTTTATAAAATATTCTTTTTATAAATTGGTGCTGACTGTGCAATACATCTAGATAAAACATAATTATAGAGGTCAGTGTGTAGGTAAAATAAATAAAAAATCTTTAAAAGACAGACGGATAGACACACCGACATGACGAATTTATAATAGATCCCAAACTAGGCAATCCTAAAATTTAATATTATGAATAAATAATACTAATAAATACATTGAATGGTTATTAACATTTATCAATTTATTAATAACTATAACACGGGGCGAGCTCAAGAATTATTTGACGATATCATGGAAAATGAACCCTTTGCAATATAATTATTTTTTATAACTTCAAACATCTTTAAATTAATTTTTCTTTACATAAACATTTACTTATATATTTTTTACAAATCGCATAAAGCCGAATCATCCTAGTTTGTTTGTTTACGCTAACAGCGCGACAAGTTGAGACAGGTTGCCGCGCCGCGCGACTTGTCTTGGAAGTTTCGTAGGTAGGTTTGCGCGACTGTCCGTCAAATATTATCACAATTTTATTTTAATAATAATAGCGTTTTAAACGTTGTTAAAATAGTGTTTAAGGTAAGTATGACGTTTCTATGTAACAAAAATATGTAAATCTGTGTGTGAAAGGCAAGCTAATCATGTATCATCTAGACTAGACCTATTAAAAATAATTTTGAAACGACAAAAAACAGTCATAGTTTATCACTTACCTTTCTTCATTGAGAGGTAAATGGAAAAATGTTTTTTTTTTATTTTTTATATTTAGGACACGTCAATTTGACTTCACCTCGCCTGATGGTAAGCTGAAGGTAAAGTCTCAGGAAAGAGGGTCACCATTACATACATGTACCATGTTAACAATGGTGGCACTCAGCTTGACGGCCTCATCAGAAGAGGATTGTCGTCGCAGCACCGCGTGACACCCACCGGTCCCACTAGTGCTGCGACCACAATCCCCCTGCCCGGCTATGCACTTGCTGATCCCTGCACGCAATCAAACCGAAATTGGATTACTATGGAGGGTTTTCGCAATCGTGCACGGTGGTACCTACCCGGCCGAATTTTGTGACAAATTTGTGTCATCAAATTTCTACCACCAGTATTGTGTTTATCCCTTCTTTTACTTGATTTGCACCCATCTACAGCACATAAGGCACCAGACGGCATCGTAGGTACGCGTACGAACGAACGGAGCGATTAAAATTAAAAAGCGTGCGTGCGCTTCGCTAGCGAAAACCGCACTGAATTTGGTCCACAAACGGCCCGAGGCCGCTCGGCCGGGCGGTAGGTAATTATAGCGCGCAAGTATATGGAGTGAAGGAGGCCTGCCCAAACCCTGAGGAAAGCTTGCGGTAATGCGGTTAAGCCTCGTTCGTCAATCAGCAGATTAGGTCGGCTTGGACCACGAAGATCTTGGGGGGGGGGGGGCAATTACCCCTACCGTCCCTTAATATTCTCACCTGGTCAGTTAAATTCATCATCATCTGATACTGCGGAGTATCTCCGATGCAATACTCGTTGCCTAACTTCACCCGCCACTTGTATATTTGCTTCTCGGCCAGGTAGAAGGACCGTAGATAGTGGTCCGCTGGCTGGTGGAGGAAGCCGTTGAAGCGGTACTGGAAGGTGCCTATCCAGGGCATGTCTTCGAAGTATGCTGTGCGGTAACTGTTGAAAATGTGCAGTAAATGTTTAGTTCTTATGAAAATTATTTGCACGGAATTCACTCCATATTATTTGCACGAAACAGGCGCCCACAGTACTACGTACGAGGCAGCTCAACACATTTGCCCAACCCGAGAACCAATCTCAGACCTTTTTTTTCGTGCGGAAATCCCTTCGGATACCACCTCTGCCTAACCCTTTTGGGAAACGAGCATAGCCGATAACTTATACCACGGACCCATGAGGCACTGCAGTTTTTAACAATATTTCTTTCAGTGAATTTACTGACTTTGGTAAATAAGTTCAGAAGTAAAAATACTTCATTGTTGCCTCTGTTCACCCCGGATAGAGGTCGTAATATATTCAAGTAATGTAGGGTAATCTTACCCGATATCCTTGAGCTTGTAAAACAAAAAGGGCATCACATCCAAAGTGCCCAAATTCTTCATTTTCTTTCTGACATCTGGCAATTCCAGTTCAGTCTTGCCAGTTAATATTGGAAATAACGCCGCTGGGGTGCCGTCACCAACGATGTTGTACCTGAGAAAAAATATTAAAAATATAAAATCATTCCGACGTTATTTTTAACCGACTTCAAAAAAGTGAGGTGCTGTATTCGATCAGTTCCCTATCGAACTATTAGTATTATAGTATATAGTAGATTTGTATTATATCCGTGGCACCACCCGGGTGGAAAATTGATCTCGTTCCTGCGAATCCCAGAAGCTAAAATTAAATCAATTATATTTGCTTAAGCTCTTCCCAACGCAACGGTGCCAATTAAAAACCGGCAATACCCACCATCTAGCGAAATCCCTTTATTCCATCTAGTCCTACCAGTAGTTCGATAGTCAACTGTTTGGATTTTTTTATTCAAAATTGTTATACTGACGGATCGAACTATTTGGAAACGCGAATTTTATTCCAAATAGAACTACTGACTCCGATGTACAGTGAAACAAAAAAAAAAAAAAAATTTTTTTGAATAAAATACAGAATGAAAATTTTACAAGTGAACACAAAAAAGCATATAACAACCAAATGATGCATGATAAATGGTGACATCTGTAGGGCATAGATGGATCTAAGGCGAAATTGGTGGTATTTGAATTTTTACCTGAAAATTTCTAAACAATGTCCTACAGATATGTCACCATTTATAAGCATCATTTGGGTGTTTTGAATATTGTTTATGTTGAATTTGTGTATTGTTCTGCTTTTAAATGGGGACACGCAATTTTCAACTTGTTTTCTCAAAACACTATACAGAGCGGCATCATCTTTAAAAACTTTTAATATTTTCAATAAAGTGGCCTTTCACATGCCAAACTCCTATAAAGTTGTTTGTACGGTGCGTTTCACCAAAAACACACCAGGAATCGATAAAATTTTTACTATCTTTCATCCAAAACGTAATCATGTATGATACCAGTAAACACATTTTTTTGTCATTTACGTCAAAAGTTCTTGAATGTAACTCCATCCCGACTCTATTTTGTTCTTTACAAGCTGCAGACTTTTACACTTTCTCCAAATACTATTTCTAAAATGATAGTAACAGCCTTTAGTTGTGATTTCCGGAAATACTGCCAACATAGCATTGAACGACGGTTGCTCAAAATCGCTAGTGAATTTTGTAGGTGACCAATCAGGAATTTGAGATTTAATCATTTCAAACAACGCCACATATGCTTTTTGTGTTCTTTCCGACATCAGAGCGTAGATCATGGGAATTATATTTGTATTCGTCGATGAACTACCGATATCACCATGCAAAGTATAAATTTGCTTAAAAGGTTCAGGACACGCTCGAAACGTTCAGTCGCCAAGAACATGTTTTACATTTTTCAAGAGTTGTCTGGTTTCATCTGTACAAAATACTAAAATACGGACATTATCGCAGCAGTAACCTCCCAGTAGAAATGACTGATCCCGAGGAGGAACAATGACATCCCCAACATTTTTGCAACATGTTCCTTGCATACCGACAGCATTGTTCCTTTTGTTGTATATGGTGCTTTTGACGGAAGTAAAAGATGGAATTTCACATATTAAATCAACTCCCGAGTTTTTGATATCTACTAAAGTTTGTTTGTAAATAGTGGGTATTGATTCCTCAGATTGTTTGGCAACCATTCCTATATTTTTAAATCTATGTCATTTTTGGCAAAATTTGGACTAGAGTTATTACTATGCATTTTCGACTTCCGTATATTGTTATCCTGAAAACTAACAAAAACATAATTGACATTTAAAATAATTTTCACAAAATTATTTTAGCGTCAGAAATACAGTGTGGAGGAACAGCGTGTGATGTTCCTCCAACCAAGGGAGGATCCTCCGACCAGGCAAGGTGATCACGCCTGGCGGGCCGCGGCCCAACGGTTGTCGTTGGGATGTTGTATATATGCTATACCAGCGCGCGAACTTCACCTTCGCGATTCAGGATTGGTATTGATGTAGTAGTATCCAAGTAGTTCAACTTGTTGTCGCTAGATGGCGCTGGGTATATGTGGTATCGCCGCACAGCAATACAAAATAAAACAGTATTTTTAAAACGTTTCTTATTTGATTCTTTTTAGTTTCGAACAAAATATAATTTTGAACTAAAATAAGTACCAAAACCTTCTCCTAAATGTAACAAATACATTTCTGAAGTTTCTACTATTTTTCTGTCGCGGACAAATATACAGACAGACTGGTAAAACAGAGAACACTCTTTTTATAAGTCGGTCAGAAAAGAAGCCCATATCTATCTATCTATCTACGTACCAAATTCCATCCGTGCTTCAAAGAATTCAAACACCAATACATCATCTGCAAACCTTCCCCGTCTATAATATTAGAAAGCTTTTACCTGCAATGTAACCGAACCAAGGCATTTATTACTTTTGCTTGAAGCACATTTCCAAGTTTGCTGACCATTTGCATAAGTTTTGTTTTTGTAATATTGGTGTCCTGCATAAAGCAGCACCGTACCCATTACTCTCTTTAAAAACACAAGACTCGATTCTTCTTCGTTTACTTCCATCTTTGCTCCACACGTATTATTTATTAATTTACATGACAACCTATGTATACATGTATACCTACTTCATAATTTGTTTTATGTTGGTTTACAGTGATCCTTCACAGAGGATTGATAAGAAATGATAAAATAGACAATTTCCTCTCCAGACACGAATACATTTTTAAGATGACTGTACAATTATATTCACAGTTGTTCTATTTGGAATAAAAAAATCCAAACAGTTCGACTCTCGAACTACTGGTAGGACTAGATGGAACAACGGGCGAAATCAACCTAAATTACAATTAGTTTAGGTTAGCTCCGCCAGATGGCGTTATATACATTAAAGTGCATTTAGATTTCCTCTATAGTTTTGGGGCGAACATTAATTGTTTCATAGGAATTATTTGATGGAATACAACAAGATACTAGTCTCTTACTTACCCATTTAGAATCGTCGCTTTCATGGCCTTGGTGAGGTACCTATAACTTTTCGGCATGCGTCGTATGAAACCGTTCTTGGAGGTAGAATCGAACCCGAATATGAGCACGTTTAGGTTATCTTCTCTACCTGGAGGCACCGGTTTTCTTTCCACTGTCGTACGAAAACCAGTAGCGTATCCAACCCATTTTGAACTTAGGTAACTGGAAAATATAACAATGGTATGATTATTATTATATATACTAGCTATGCCTGCGAATTCGTCCTCGACGACAAAGATCTGATACGTGCCTCGGAGAGCACGTTAAGCCGTCGGTCCCTGTTACCGTACGAATATCTGTGGCAGTCTTTACGGGTATTTGGAGCCCTAAAAATTCCAACAACTGGTTTAATTAACTACAGAACTTCGATATCAAATATATAGATAATAATAATAATAATCGTTTATTTACCAAGAAAGAAAATTACAATGTAAATTGTAAGATTTATTACATAACATAACATAACATAAACTCACGCCTGTATCCCCGAAGGGGTAGGCAGAGGTGCTAGCACCCACATTTCGCCAGTTTATGTTTAGGTCCCAATGTAATAGGTGGCGAGCCTATTGCCATTAACCGGGCACTTATAAACCTGCGATAAATACACACATAACTTCGAAAAGCATCGAAAAGTCATTGGTGTGTGCCATGGTAAGACCTGGGATCGAACCCGAGACCTCATCTCAGCAGTCCATTACCCATACCACTAGGCTACCACGTTTTTTTTTTTTTTTTTACTTTTATTTATTACATTACTAAGATTTATAACAGAAAAACAGAGAAGTTAAGCTATCAACCCCACACTAGGTCTAGCCTGTCTCGTGGGGTTTTTATGTTGTATTTCCAACTGAGTTTTACCCATTAGCGTACGGCTGATTATTGTGCTACAATTGCTAAGTACTTTAGCTTATTCCATGCAAAGAGTAAAAACAACAAAAAATTAAGAAAATACATAACAGATTACAGTCCGTCAAATCTAAGAAGTACCGTTTGACAGTTCTGACAATTGAATGATAGGGATGGGATGAAAAAATCGATTACTATAATATCCGAACTTTAAGAGATCGATTACTATAATATCCGAATTTTAAGAAATCAATTGTTATAATTAAATAAAAGAAATGTTTAGGATATTTTTTTATTCACTACTAGTACTAGTATCGTCGTCTTCGTCATCATCGTCATTTAAATTAATGACCAGTTGATTGTCCATTACATTATCAAAGTGTACGTCTCTTTCGAAGTCGTCCATTATTATTTTCTTTGTTTTTTGTACTACTTTACTCCAATCTTCCTGTGTAACTTGGGCACATGCTTCCTTTAATAAACCTTCCATTTTCTTGACACTGAAGGGTGGTTTTGTGTTGTGTCTTGCTGCATAACCTGTAAAACAATAATGTAACTATTTGATAGCAGACGAAAACCATTGTTTAAATTATAAATGTTAGAAGTACTCGTGTTATTATTATAATATTATAAAATATTACCTTTAACTTGGGCCCAAATCAGTTCAATGGCATTATATTGGCAATGGTACGGAGGAAGTCGTATGACTTTGTGCCCGTGCTCTTCGGCCAATTGGTCAATTACATATGTCGGTTTTGGTGGTTTATGCAATTTCACTAACTGTAATAATTCAGCTTTTAATAGTGACATGTCGGCATCCACTCCTTTTCTTTGCAGCCATGCCACCAAATCTGCTTTCTTATTGGCTGACGTAGGTGCTTTATCAATTTGCACAGAGTGGTATGGGGCATTATCCATTATAATTGTGCTGTTAGGAGGGATATTCTGTAATAAATTTAAGAACCACTCTCGGAACCTTACTGCGTCCATTTCTTCATGATACTCTTTAGTGCTTTTGGATTGGAAAGCTAATAAAGAGTTTTCCACGAAGCCTGTAGACGCTGACCCAGCATGGCATATTATGAGGCGTCCACCTTTTCCTATCGGCACCTTCGAGCACGAAGCTTCAGAATCATCAGTCCATGTTTTCGGCACAGAATGGTTGGAATTTAGCCAAGTTTCGTCCAAAAATATTACATTATCCCAGTTTATAATTTGTTTAACTTCGCGCAGGAATGTTAGTCGCTGCATAATTATGTCATGTCGCTCCATAACAATTTTTCGTTTGTCAACTTTTTTGTATCTGAAGCCAATTCCTGTTATTACCGTTCTCAACGACTCTATGCTTCCCTTATACAGCCCGGCATCTTTTAAAGTTGCACATAACTTTGCCAATGTTGGAAATTCGCCTCTTGTAAAATACCCGTATATATGGTTTCTAATAGCATGACTATCGAATTCATCGATGCCTGTCACAGGTTTATTTCTTTTTCGTTTTTTCGGTGTGTGAAGTACGTTACTGTCACTCCCCGAAGGCCCATATTTTTCACTTAATATTTTGCCAACGGTGCGGCTACCAATACCGAGAGCTTCACCGACGCGATCCCGAACTTGTGTAACTGGCAGTAGAAGTCCACCATTTTGAGATTCACGCTCAAAATACTCGTGTAATTTCACCACCAATTCACGAGCCTGGCTGTTCAAAGTACGTCCTCTTTTCGACATTATTAATAAACACTTGCTTAGTTCGGAGTCCAGTATAAATATTGCCAAGGTAAACGGATAAAGAATGATCAGTCCAGAAAAGTAATAGCCAAGTCACAAATTGTAAAACACAAACGAGAAAGCAAGTACGCGCACAGTCAGCTTCCAAGATGGCGAGAGACTGCTGACGCCGAACCGACCGAGCGGACCGCGTGCGCTTGTAGTTGGCAGTGTTGCCAGAAAAAAAAAATTGTAGAGACTTGGACACCTGCGATTTTGCCTATTGACCTAAAAATAATTAAATTAATTTATTTTAGGGTATCTGTGTATTCAGTGCATTATGCGGTCGCGCAGTAACGTCGTTAATTTATAACATCAGGCAACAACATTTTTGTGAATGGGTTCTACATACCTTATTTTTATTAGTTTTAGACGTAGAAATAAGACTTAGAAGAAAAAATTGTAATTGTAAAATCAATGGATGTGCTTGTTAAAAATTTGTTTATTTCTCTGTAATATGCAAACCCATACTATCATACACAAAAATAAATGTAAAAAACACTATCCCTGACTCCATTTACTATTTCGACAGCGTTAGCGCGAGAAACCCCGACTTATTTGGGCGCGAAAATCAAAAATCGACAAATCGCTTTCGACAACTTTTTAAAGAAGCAAATATATTTGATTTATAAATACGTATTTTTGGTGAATGGGTTTTATCTCATATTTTACGATTACATAACTATTTAGTTATGTAATCGTAATATGTGAGATAAATCCCATTCACATGAAAAAATATTTGTTTGGTTGTCAAGTGTAATTTGTAAATAATACATTCGATTTTTCGTATATGTAAACGATTTTTTTGAATACAAGTGTATCCGAAGAGTCGCAACACTACGTGCAGTGACCTAACTACGTAACTTTGTAATGAGGTCAAGAATATAACTATTAGAAATTATTTACTGTGTAAATATGTGTTATTTTGCTTTGTTTGAAAGTTTTCAATTACATTTAGATATTAAGAATTGTACAGTACAGATACAATAATGAAATCTTTCTAAATTCATGGTTTTATGAAAAAGGTTATCGAAACTGAATAATGTACGTATGAACAAAGTTGTTTCGGTTTGAAAAATATGAAACGTCAAATGGTACCTCTTAGATTTGATGGACTGTAATGGCGCAGACATCACAAACGTAGGTTACGGGCATAGTACGCACCGAATGCATAAAAGAACTGGTGTACGTATGTTTGGAAGTCTCTGTGTGTGTGTGTGTGTGTGTGTGTTTGTATGTGTGTGAGGGTGTATATGTGTGTTTATATATGTGTTTTTTTTTAAGAGGCTACTGTTACTATAGATTCCGATTCAGAATACGATAATGATAAAAGGTATTTCTGAACAATAATTTTGACCTGACTTGTTCTGCAGTGCTTAATGGTGCATACTTTTGCGATTCTATTATATATATATTACAGAGCATAAATTCCTGCATATGCTGTGCAAAACTAGTTCTCACTCGATTGAAAAAGCCGACCAATTGAGTTGAAAATGAGGTACGGAGGATGGTGCGAGGGATATGCTCTATGGGCAACCTTACAGTGCAGACCCGAGACGGCGTGCGGTTTTAGTCGGTTCAAGCCCGACATAACCGCCCCCGCTGGCCGGCGGGGGGGTATCCGAGGGGATTTCCGCACGAAAAAAAAAAAAGGTACGGAGGATGATGAGTCGAAAGAGGAAAAATATTACTCACCTTTCAAAGTGTCTCCCACTGCAAGTAATTTTGACATGGTCACTTTTCGTCAAGACGTATGCGTTTTCGTTCAAGACGACGGTGGGAGGTCCCAGGTGATAGTGGTAGTCGCTGTCGTAAATGATGTCATTGTATGAACACGATATGAATTTTGTTGTCGCCAATATTTCTGGTACCACTTTACATTCTGATAGCTGGAATGTGTGAAATATACATTCATACTAGAGTTGCCGCGAATACTCGCTATTATTCGGTATTACTCGACAATTTTGTTGTCGCCAATATTTCTGGTACCACTTTACATTCTGATAGCTGGAATGTGTGAAATATACATTCATACTAGAGTTGCCGCGAATACTCGCTATTATTCGGTATTACTCGACAATTTTGTTGTCGCCAATATTTCTGGTACCACTTTACATTCTGATAGCTGGAATGTGTGAAATATACATTCATACTAGAGTTGCCGCGAATACTCGCTATTATTCGGTATTACTCGACAATTTTGTTGTCGCCAATATTTCTGGTACCACTTTACATTCTGATAGCTGGAATTTGTGAAATATACATTCATACTAGAGTTGCCGCGAATACTCGCTATTATTCGGTATTACTCGACAATTTTGTTGTCGCCAATATTTCTGGTACCACTTTACATTCTGATAGCTGGAATGTGTGAAATATACATTCATACTAGAGTTGCCGCGAATACTCGCTATTATTCGGTATTCGGCATTACTCGACATTTTTTTTTTATATTCGTTGTACACCGAATAATAGCTAGTATTATTCGGCATTCGGCGAATAATCGTCTAAAATAAACTTTTAAGGAAAAAAAAACTAATGAGTTGAAAATAATATTTTTTTATTATTTTCCTTAATAAAACAATACACAGTATCAATTATTATCTGTAATATGAGCCTGTGCCTATCATATTCATGAAATTAAATTAGTTAAACTTTATAATTAATATTTATAATACAACAGAGGCAGATTGTGGTGCAAAAAACTATTTCCGACCAATGGTCAATATGGTCCAACCGTCCCCTAAAATAAACGGTGGTACAAGAAAAGGGTTGCCAGCATTTAAAAATGAAAAATTATATTTCTACATTATATGTATGTATAACATGAAACAGATTTCTTTAACTTCATTGTTTTCTTTTCTCACAACCTTAGAAGAAATTGAAATATTTTTAATGAGCCTTATTGATGTCGAATGGCAATGTCGAGTTATTCGAATATTCGCCAAAGTTAATGGCGATTAATCGGTATTCGACTATTCGCTGTAACAACTATTCGCGGCAACTCTAATTCATACATAAACTCACGACTTTTTCGCTTCGTAATAGGCAGAGACATGACCGCCATCTGCTTCCGTACATACTTTACGAGCTTCCTCTACTCTACTCTACTTTCATGCAACTATGACCTGCCCCTTTTCTAATACCTCATTAATTTTATGAGTGTATGTTCTGCGAGGTCGACCCCGGCTTGCCTGCCCACTTACATCTACCTCCTATACGCGGGATAGCCACTTCTTTAGTCGTTGTACTTCTTTTCTCCTACTAGACCGATCTTGACCAAATTTACTACGGTGATAGTGTGGACACTGAGGAGTGTTTTGAAGCGAGATGGTTCGTGTCTGATGTACCATTGAGGAATAATCACCGAAAAACAGTTTCACGAGCGCGCGGCCTTAGCTAAGCTCGATAAAAAAAAAAAAAAAAGGTACTCATTTGTTGGCGTGCTTGGTTGGGGACCTCCACGCGGTGCACCCTGGGCAACGGAGATGGCAGCGCCTCTCTCCTAGGGCGGGGGAGACGCTGCCGCCTACGGCCAACTCCGACCGAGGCGAGGACGGCCCTGTTCAGGTCTGTTCGGAAGCTTTCCACGTGTCCCTCTGATTAGCAGATGGCACAGTGGAGAGCAACTAAGGGGGCCATCTCGAAACCGGAGATAGCCCAGGGTCAGTCGGGGTGCGAGGGATATGCTCTATGGGTAACCTTACACCCCGGCGTCTTAAGACCCGAGACGGCGTGCGGTTTTAGTCGGTTCAAGCCCGACATAACCGCCCCCGCTGGAGACCCCCCGCTCTCCAGCGGGGGCGGTATCCGAACGGATTTCCGCACGAAAAAAAAAAAAAAAAAAGGTACTCATTTGCTCTAAGTGCCTGAACCACCTTAGCATACCCTATTGTTACAACATTCTCTTTCAGGCCACACCATTCCCGAATATTTTTATTAATCTTCCTATCAGCCAACCCTACTCCACTCATAATACGAAATGACCATATCTTCACTGCATTCACTTTACTTTGATGATTTTTCTGCCGTATTTTTCTTTCTTATAGCAATAATAATTATGACAGTTTCTTGACATCACCAGGTTTAGAGACTTTCAGGGCGGTAGCCAAACTTACCTGCAACCCGGTACTGTTGATTGACGGACGAGGCTCTGGCGCAGGCTTTTATCTCGGGGTTGGAAGGTTGGGACTTGGGAGTTAGGAGGAACGTTTAACTAAACCGTAGCAAACAGATCTTAGTCGGACACTCACTCTTCTGGCCGACTTAACGTACGTACAGTCAACGACAAAAGTTGATGTACACTAAAATATTTACAAACCTTTTTCACATTGGTATACACTTTTGTTATTGACTGTACATGGTTTAAAGTTATTAGTTTTCTTTTTCAGTGACTGCCATGTATACGTATGGAGAAGGTTTAATCCAAAATACAGGAATTAGCCTAGCTTGGCAAATTGGGAATTTGTATTCATTATCTTGGGAAAACTGTAATCACCATATCGTTGTCAAAGTAATGATTGTAACTGTTTTTCGCCATTTTTCGGCCAAATTTTTTGTTTTTTAGAACGAAACTTGTGTCACGGTTCCTGTGTGAGACTGGAATGAATTACGAATATTGTACGGGACGCAGAAACTATAGTTAGATAAAGGAGTTATTGAATTTTGACGCTTGTCTGTATAGGCATAGCGCACCTTTTTAACCGAATACATAAAAGGAGGAGGTACTCAATACGACTGTATTTTATTTTGTGTGTCGATTTCGATGTTTTTTTTATTGGAAAGGAGATATGTGAAGAATTTTACCATGATAAGGCAACAAGGTGTCTGATGATGACATCCCAGGAAAATGGAGGGGAACCTTCGAAAATCGTAGGGCTGCCAAGTACGTTTGTTCATTTTTTCATTAAATATTTTAAGGCACTACTAATGAAAGTCTGGAGTCGACCTGATGATGGAGCCAAAAGACAGTCGAGGGAACTCCTCAACGATTTACAGCAATTCCCTGGTGTTTGGGCTTGATTAATAATAATTTTTTATTGATTAGAACTTTACATCTGGATAGATTGTGAGGGTCATTAGGGGTCTAATGATGAAGACGAAGGATAGTCAAGGGAACACCTAAACGTATTTTTTTAAATTGTATTATAATGTCATCTGTATGACAGCTACAATATGATATGGTCTTTCGCTATACGAATTTATTTCTTCCTTTGATCCAGTCCAGTAATATACATAGATATCACTTACCATAAAGCAAAGCAAGCCCACTCTATGGTAAGCGATATTTTTTTATACCACTTAGGTGGCAGACAAGCACACGGCCCACCTAATGGGAAGCGGTAACCGCTGCCTATGGACGTGTGTAACACCAAGGGCATCACACTCACGCTGTTAAGCTACCTACTTTATTTCTATAGGTCTAATTTATCCGAAATATTTATGACATAACTGCAATTAGAGTGCGCGCCAGATAAGTCTGCGCGCGGCCAAAATTGGAACTAATCGCACGCCGCTACAGTGTCGCCAACTTAGGAGTTTTCCCCCCAATTTTTAGGGGTTTTTGAGTTTACTCTTAGGGGGATACAATTTCAAGAGTTATTTAAGTGTTGTTTACCCAATAACAGATTTCGAATAATATTTAATGTTGTTTTTATTTACCTATTTCTAAGGTACAAACACTTTTAGTTAACAACCAGCAGGCCCCAATACCCTCAACGTCCAAGTATTAGTAGATTAAAATTAGGTTTAAACTGCGGCAACTCATCGCACGAGCCGAGCGAAGCGTGCCGCGGCAGTGGTCGGTCGATGCCAAAAGCAAAATCTCTGTAGATTAAAATAGGGTCATATTTCATATTCTTCGTATCTTTATTATTACTATTCAACTATTGTTTGGTCGTAGTTCACTTGATTTAGTTAGATTTTTCCTCATCTCCAATTTATATTTTTGATCGGGAAATCATTTCCCATAACTGGCAACATTAGTTACGCCACCAGTCGCGCGCAGACTTATCTGGCGCGCACTCTAAACTTCGGTTGATGTTAGAAATTTCTACTTACATAACATTTAACCCAATCCTGTCCTTTACAACTGACCTCTGGAAGAACCTTGTCAAACTGAGTGACTTCTTTGGCGAAAGGATCCAGCTTTGGTATATTGCATCCTGAACCTTTGTCCTCCTTCAGAGCCTCTGCGAGTCTACTTTCTATATACCTAGGGAAATAGAATGATATATTAGAAGTAGATGTAATCAATTTAATTTTTAGGGTTCGGGACCCAACCTATTTTTAAAACTCCGCTGTCCGTCCGTTTGTCCGTCTGTCACCAGGCTGTATCTCATAAACAGTATAGTTAGACTGTTGAATTTTTCACAAATTATGTATTTCTGTGGCCGCTTTAAAAACAAAATAAATATTTATTTAATTTAAATTTTACAAATAACATGTTTTCTTCCTCATCTTGCTCGATATTGATTTTATTAATAGGAATAGATTAGATACATATATAGATTAGACATTTAGTTATATATTCAATTTATAAATGAATAATTAAATTTTTTTAAATATGTAATTTTGGGGCTCCCATACACAAACGTGATTTATTTGCCGTTTTATTGTACGGAACCTTGCATGCGCGAGTCCGACTCGTCCTTGGCCGGTTTTTTTTTAATGTAATGATGTGTGATACATGGCAAAAATCTACCTTTAATATAACATCCCTTAATTGTCAGGTGTCTTATTAAATTTGCCGTAAAACAAAGTGGACAGAATTCAAGGAGTGAATAATCTATAGAAAGTTTTAAATTCATTTAGTGAATCTCAAACAAGTTATAGTAAGTTAAGTAAAATAAAATAAAAAAATTGTTTCATTGACTGACTGAATGTCTAAATTTTATACGTATTTTAATCATAACTAATGTAATTTATCAATTATTATTATTTTCCTATTGTAATTTCATTATCTAATTCTATGTTCATGATACCAAATATCGATTTATAAATATTATTCTAATTAGTAAATACTTTTAATCTTAATGTTTTAATTCAATATCAAATTGTTATAACGTATGTATTTTCTTGTTAGCAAAAATTAACTAATATGGGTTTTTGATTCCCTGAATTTTTTTTTTTTTTTTTTATAGTGTGTAGGGCCCTACAACCCTTTGAAGCCCAAGCCGACCTCACATTTTTTTCTTTTTTTTTTTACTTGCGGAAACCCACTCGGGCTTCACCTCATCAGAGCTAACGGTGAGGTGGGCGTGTCGGAGCCGACCTCACCTGCAGGTCGGTGCACCTGCTGAACAACGGACGAGGCTGTGGCGCAGGCGCACCTCTCGGTGTTGGCAGGTGAGCCGGCAGTCGCTCCCACCCCACACCATTAGGTACATTGAAATAGTCCGGATAGTAGTAATAGACTGGTGGTAGAAATTTGATGACACAAATTTGTCACAAAATTCGGCCGGGTAGGTACCACCGTGCACATTGCGAAAAACCCTCCGTAGTCATCCAATTTCGGTTTGATTGCGTTCAGGGGTCAGCAAGTGCATAGCCGGGCAGGGGGATTGTGGACGCAGCACTAGTGGGACCGGTGGGTGTCACGCGGTGCTGCGACGACAAGCCTCTTCTGATGAGGCCGTCAAGCTGAATGCCACCATTGTTAAAATGGTATGTGTATGTAATGGTGACCCTCTTTCCTGAGACTTTGCCTTCAGCTTACCATCAGGCGAGGTGAAGTCAAATTGACGTGCCCTAAATATATTAAAAAAAAAGTCCTTATTTCACTTAAAAGAAAAATACTCCTAATTTTGTCTGACCATTTCATTTCCAAGCCAAAAGGTGAAGGAGCTTTATATGTTTATCCGCATTCTGGAGCCCATAACACAAGCTAGTTAAACTTGCTTACTTTGGGTCTAGAAAGCGCTGTGTAGAATGTCGTAGAATATTTACTAATTTATTATATTCATCCCTTGACTTTTAGTCACTCCGTTTTACAGATATCACCTTTCGCTACGAGGCTTATTTAGAACTTTACAGCACAAGTGCAGGTAGATCGATTTCCCAACCTCCTCAAATCCCTCCTGTCTCATCATGGGACTGGGATAATGGGACTAGTGGTAAAGACTCAAAGATTCGAGGAACTCCCAAGTGTGCAGATTTTTCCCCTCTCGATTTTTTCATTAACCATTTTAGCAAGCGAGAATTGTGTTAAAAGAGAAAAGGCCACGCTATTAGCAGGCTGACGTTAATTAATTGTGCAAAACAAAAAAGAGCAACATCATATTTGCTGCGTTCTTCCCGCGGAAGATCGACACTCACAGTACCTACGTCACTCATAAAAATTATATTTTGAGTAGGTACCTACTTGTGGAAGGAACGACTTGGGCGACCAAACGCAGGGCACGACGCAATAGCGGCGGTAAGGCCCATCATGGAGGATTGGCTAGAGAGGCGACACGGAAGTACCTCGTACCGACTGACGCAGGTGATCTCCGTTAAGGGCAGCTTCGGGGACCACCTGCATCGGATCAGGAAGGAGCCAACGCCTGAGTGCCATCACTGCGACGCGAGCGAGGACTCGGGGCTGCACACGCTGGCGGACTGCCCGGCGTGGGAGGTGACTTGGCGTGACCGTGGAAGCCATCGGGGTGGGAGTCCTCTCGGACTCGGCAGCATGATTGTGGCAATGGCGCGAGCGTGTGGCCCGCCGCCACCTGCTGCTTCTGCGAGCATGTAATGCTCGAGGAGATGCTGCCGCGCGTCGCAGGCGACTCAGGCACCGGAGGTCGCTTATAGACCTCCGTCTTCCATGAACGCAGGCCTGGGGGTGGCAGGTGAGGCTGCCTGCCACCCCAGCTGAAGCAGGCCGGGACAGCGGGGTGACTAGCGCCCCTTGCCGAAACCGGGGCAAGACGGGGACACCGTGGTTCCCAAACCCGAAGGGGCCATCTCGAAACCGGAGATGGCCCACGGTCAGTCGGGGTGCGAGGGATATGCTCTATGGGCAACCGTACACCTCGGTGTCTGAAGACCCGAGACGGCGTGCGGTTTTAGTTGGTTCAAGCCCGACTTAACTGCCCCCGCTGGCCGGCGGGGAGGAATCCGAAGGGATTTCCGCACGAGAAAAAAAAAGGCACCTACTTATCCCAAAAACTGTAATAAAATAAAGTGATTATTTTGCGTCGTTCGCTTGTATTGACGCCAGAATATTCATGTATAGTTACCGGCAAACTTAGTGAACCAACTTCAAAAAAATCGCGCAACTGGTCAACCAAAAACACAATCAAAAAGACTGATCAACCAATGACGCCCCTTTGAGCCCGTGATTAGATAAATGTTTTTGAGCGAAGCTCTGAAAGAGTGAAAGCTCTCTTTTAGACGACTTATGTATTTCGTTAGACTATCTTCTCCTCCCAAACGGCTGAACCGATTGTAATGTGATTTCACACAAGCAAAGATGTTACTGATGGGAAGGACATAGGCTATGAAAATCAAAATCAAAAGTACCACGAAGGAATAATCACCGGAAAAAAATTAAAATCTGATTTCTCAATGAACAAAAAGCCTCATTCACGTGATTGGTATTAAATTAAGTAATTTGTTCATATGTCACAAGACAAAAAAAAGAAATTTAAAATCGGACGAGCCATTGAGGATTTATCACCGATAGAAAAAGTCCTGGTGAAATTGCTTCGCTCAATTTTTGCAACAACAGAATGAATTGCAGACCTTTTTTTTAGCCCCCACGGGCTTCAACCCATCGGTGCCGACGATGGGGTGGGCGTGTCGAAATCGGACCGACTAAAATCACACGGTGTCCTCCCCAAGTGTCCATTGCCGGGCACCCCGGGTAAGCCCTAATACCGGCGGACTTTGGCCTCGCCTGGTGGGTTCGTGTCGTCACACACGCCACGCCTCCTCCGCCACGGCCTGCTTCTGTAAAGATGGCGAATCGGCTAACTGCCGTCCTCAGGCCCCGATCATGGAGGTCGGTAGTCCCGGGCGTAGACGACTGCGGAACTCGGGGGGCAGGGTTCCCTCCCACTCCCTCTCGGCCGTCTCTTTCGCTGAATTGCAGACCTAGTCTATAATTGGTGGATTGGCACGCGTCTGCCGTCGCGCCTCGATTTTAAAACAACCAAAGAGATCTAACAACGCGTTCTTCGTACATTGTCACGAAGTCTGCCGGTCATTATTCTAATAGCTGCATCTCTATAACTAGTTATGTCACTATTCTTTAACGTTGACAGCTGGCACGACGATACCTCCATGTTAATGTTTCTTTTATTTCTTATTTCATATGCGATCGCCAACCCCGATTGCATTCAAAGCTTGTATTTTGGAGGCCGGGGCCAGCTTCTTGCTCCCTCGCTCCATAAATTGCTTTTACAGGAGCTACTACCGTGTGAAGCTCAACGCCAGAAGGAAAACCTACACCAGGAGCCACTAACGTCAATCAGCAGATGTACCGACTTGCAGGTGTGGTTTGCTTGGGTTCCGAAGATCTTATTGAGGCCATACACCACAATTCTCTTCTCTTAGGTAGGTATATAATGCCCCACTCCTCTCATTTTCTTCTGATTAATTTTGCTGCGGATTCCTGGACATTTCAACATTCCCTGGGACTTCCCGAGTGCCATTACTCGGTGTGTTCGTGGGCCACGGCTGTTGATTGCTGGTGTCTAAGAGTTACAGTAGTGGGCGTGTGAGATGGATAAGTATCCTTAGGCCATCTGCTGCCTCATGCATGCACAGACATGCGGGCGCCTGTTACGTGCAAATTTCGTGCAAAGACATACGATTTGCACGACGTGCACACGCCGTTTGCTGTAGCTATCGTGGGCACTGTAAAACCAAGGCTCCGCAGTAGGCTTACCTATTCAATTATTTTTACAATGGACACTCAAGTAACACCTATTTTAATAGGTTATCTTGTATATATTTAGGTTAATAGTGTAATAAAAAGACATTTATTGCAAGAAATTGGGAGCATAAAATTGTACTAAAACCTTTCATGTCGTAAATGCATTATGTTAATCGTCATGAAGCAATTAAAATGAAAATGAATTATACACGGTGTTTCATTTTATTAATGGAGAAATAATAAAATAAGTTTTATGAGTGTATGTTCCTTATGCGTACGCAATTATTAGTTAAGCTTCAATGAACTTATATTTAAAAGAGGCAGACACAGCAGTGGCGGCTTAAAACAGTCACTCAATTCAATTGAGACAATTAGCCTACCTCGGGGCAACACGAGTGCAACAGGATCACACTTGTCAGTGAATCAAAACAAAGTAGGTACGAGTTCTGTGGGGTGCGACTGGTTGGATCACCTCCAAGTTTGGTGCACCCTGGGCAACGTGGGCGATGACGCATCATTGATTGCTCCTCTGGAGTAGCTGGCGTCAACGTCAACGGCCAAGAGTCTGACCAACCGGCCCTTTTCAGGGCCAGCTGACCCCATTGCACGAGGGGGTCGGGGTATGGCGGGCCCGCGCGGCCCGTGGGTGGGGGTGGTCGCTCCAGGTACCCCTCTGCTGTTATCAGAGGGGACACTGCGAATGGCCCAGGGTCAGTCAGAGTGCGAGGGATATGCTCTATGGGTAACCTTACACTCCGGCGTCTGTAGACCCGAGACGGCGTGCGGTTTTAGTCGGTTCAAGCCCGACATAACCGCCCCCGCTGGCCGGCGGGGGGGTATCCGAAGGGATTTCCGCACAATAAAAAAAAAAAAGTTACGAGTACTGTCATACAACGCGGTACACTTTTGACATCGCGACAGTATTGAGATAACAAGACTACCACATTTTAATATAAGATCAGAGTTTACCCAGACCTATGTTTAAAATTTTGTGTTAACAGACAAATGGAAAGGTTTTCATTAGTTTTTCAATTTTGTTATCTTATTAGGTTTATCGTATAAACAACGGAAATACCCCCCCGCCGGCCGGCGGGGGGGTATACGAAGGGATTTCCGCACAATAAAAAAAAAAAAAAAGTTACGAGTACTGTCATACAACGCGGTACACTTTTGACATCGCGACAGTATTGAGATAACAAGACTACCACATTTTAATATAAGATCAGAGTTTACCCAGACCTATGTTTAAAATTTTGTGTTAACAGACAAATGGAAAGGTTTTCATTAGTTTTTCAATTTTGTTATCTTATTAGGTTTATCGTATAAACAACAAGTCGGTTACGTACTGTTATTCTGTAGACACAACATGTATCCAGCGCCATCTAACAAAGCAACAAAAGCTGGGTATCCAGGTATCCACTGTGTCGCGTACCAACTATGCTCCGTAGGTACCGTAGGCTCCTGTGTTGAGCGGAGCGCTGAAAGCGGAACGTACACAATTGCAAGTTCCAAGTGCGTATACATATCCACTACTGTAGCAATTTGTATATTTGCGAAACACAATTGGTGCACGAACATATTGGATACTCTGCCTAAACTATTACCCGAATAAACCCGAAGCAAGCCGATGTTAGCCGGAATATCACTCTTCTTTTCGACAATAATGTAAGGACGGAACCACCGTGGTTCCCAAACCCGAGGAGGGGGCCCATTTCGAAACCGGAGATGGCCTTGGGTCAGCTTGCGAGCGAAATGCCTTAGTGCCACCTTACACCCCTGCGTTTGAAGACCCGAGACGGTGTGCGGTTGCCGTCGTTTCGAATCTGACATAACCAGCCCCGCTGGCAGGCGGGAGGGGGGATTTCCATACGGAATAAAAAAGGTTAGTTCAAATACAAAAAAAAAACCGGACTGAATGAAATCATGAGGACAGAAGTACGATAACATAAAAAAGTTAGTTATTAGAAAGGAGAAAGAAATTAAACCTTATTACTTACTACTCTCTACTTACTTAAGCACAGACGGTCTGAAAAGAAAAGAAAAAAACTTAATCTATTATCACAACACCATGCTTAAACCTTACATTTCGAAATGCATGCATGCATAATCTCGTATGACAGAATGCATGCATGCATCATTTTGTATACCTGAAAGCATCCATATAGTTTTAAGGTACAGTTCATGACAAAAGTGGCTAAACACATAAAAATACAAACGATCTTTACAATAAGTAGGTAATAAATAAAAATGCTATTTCTAGACTTGCTCATCATTTTAAGCTTTTAAGCTTAGGAGATCTATAAATTGGAATGTGTTTAGCTACTTTCGCCGATGCCACGTCTATTTCCCACCATCGCAATTATTCTCAGTATACCATAAAATATAATGCACCAGAATTCATTGAGTATAATTATTTATACATCATTATTATTTTCAATGTCTGTATTATAGTAACGAGGTCAATTCGGCTTAGTATAATCAGTCTATAATTGAGTTTTGTTTAACGTTTTCCATGTGAAATACCTATGAAATGGCCGAAATTTTCTTACAAATTCATGAGTTCGTCATTCCTGTACTTTAATAGCTATTTCCATTATTTATATTTTGTTTGTGTTGTTCTTTTTTCAAGATTTTACAACTCTGTATTAAATTTTGTTTTTATTGGCCGCTTGATTAATTAATTCGATCTTGAAAAACAGTACTTCCTTAATGCTATCCATTTTGATGATAAGTTTCGTATTACTTAACAGCTGTCACTTTTCAAAAATGTAATATAAGTTGCTGTTTGTTAGCTTAATGTTGTCTCATTCATACACAAAGTACAAGTGCGAATCGGACTCGCCCATGAAGGGTTCCGTAGCAGCAAGTAATTTTTTTATATTTGAGTTGTTTAAATGAAAGGTAGATTGCAGTTTACGATTTAAGACGTATTTAAAAAAAACTACTCCCTAGATCTGGTTCAAACCAATTATCGGTGGAAGTTTACATGGTATCATATATTTTTTTTAGTTTTATCACTCTCTTATTTTAGAAGTTACAGGGGGGAACACACATTTTACCACTTTGGAAGTGTCTCTCGCGCAAACTATTCAGTTTAGAAAAAAATGATATAAGAAACCTCAATATCATTTTCGAAGACCTATGCATTGATACCCCACACGTATAGGTTTGACGAAAAAAACTTTTTTGTATATAGTTCTAAGTATGGGAACCCTCAAAATTTATTGTTTTTTTTTTCTATTTTTGTGAAAATCTTAATACGGTTCACAGAATACATCTACTTACCAAGTTTCAACTGCATAGTTCTTATAGTTTCGGAGAAAAGTGGCTGTGACATACGGACGGACAGACAGACAGACATGACGAATCTATAAGGGTTCCGATTTTTGCCTTTTGGCAACGGAACCCTAAAAAATCATAAAATTTGGATTTGTCATTCCTAAAAAAGCTGCAAAATTGAGTTTCCTCCAATTTCTTCAACTAAAACGGCAATTTCATATGTAACGACCTAATATTTGAATGCATAAGAGTAAAAACCGAATGCCAAAAAATCGTGTCGTGACGGCAACATCCAAACGGTATGACGCTTTCTGGTGACGTATGCCGTCATGCCAGTGTCCGATTAAAAAAGTAACGTTAACGAGGCATAAGCCATGATTATGAAATATATTTTTGGGGCGTTTTAGTTGTATCTATGCTAGTATGGTATACTAAAAATAGGACTGTAATCGCATATTATTATATCCATAATATTATTACCATGACAATCATGCATTATTCATAACAATAAATTACATAAATCGACCTATCCATTGAATAAAGATACTTCTGCTAAATCTCTACGTTAAAGGACATCGATTTGAAGTTAGAAACTTCAAATCGATGTCCAAAACTTGCTTCAACTCTCTCGCTTCTTAGAGAAATGATTATTTTATACATTTAGATAGGAAAAAGAGAACATCTAGGACGGGACTTGAACCCGCGACCAGTACCTTACTGGGACTATACTCTGAAAAACCGAGCTACCTAGACACGTCCCAGATATTCGAAATTCTCCGATATAATATGATATACGACACGGGACGTGTCTAGGTAGCTCAGTTGGTCAGCGTATTACCCTTGTAAGGGACTAGTCGCGGGTTCAAGTCCCGTACTAGAAGTTCTCTTTTTGCTATCTAAATCTATAGAAAAAGTTAGCGTACTAATTATTTCAAAAATTTCATCGAATGATTATTTTATATGAACATATAAAGCATTTGGTCGCTGTAAGGATCTGTCGCAAGTGCCATGCGATTGCGGGGCCCAAGAAAGCAAATGTGACATGGACTTGTCGCATTTGCTCTATTGTCCTCTGTGCCCCTCCACCTGCGCTACCGAGGACCTTTGTAAGGCAACGGAAAACGCTGTATCTGTGGCTAAGTTTTGTGCGGACTAAATTAAAAAAAAAAAAGATCTAGCCATTGACTCGAAAAAGCGACAAAAATACAAGAAAGTGACACAGTTTATAACAACATGTAAGTTTATTCTATGCATAGGTCGAAATGCACTTTACACATAACATTGTGGACAATGATGGGCTTACATCTGTGCAGACACGGTTCTAAATTTAAATTTATTTTAACTTTTTGAGTGGTATAGGGTTCTCCTACATTTACCAAAGCAGGATATAGGATAGCATAGGAAGGATAGAACCACAGAAATATATATATCTCGAGATCTCGATAATATTTCTGTGGATAGGACCTTTGGCGTTTTAACCATCGAAGACACTTAGCACCATCAAAGTCACTTAGGAGTCTTAGGACCTTTCAAGGATAGATATTTATTTATCTTACCCGTGTAACGTAGGTGGTTTAGTATTTTTTTTCTTCCGTGCTGAACTGTTGAAAAATTGCATCAATAAACGAAAGTTATACAATTTCTTTAGATCACAAAGTAACACTTATGAACATCACGTGGGATACATTCTTCCATATTTATATTCACAGTCAGATTGACAAAGTAACGCTCAAAATAAATGAAGAGGAAAAACGGCAATTTCATAGAACTGTTCCTCATGTTAAACTAAATCAACCAGGTACAACTATTTAATCACATAACATAACTTTAAAAATAATATTTTTTCAATTCGAACCAGTAGATTCTGAGATTAGTGCGTTCAACCAAACACACAAACCCTTCAACTTTATAATATGTATTATAGTTATCTATACCATTATAAAATTGTGAATTAGTTGTGTACAGACATATTGATATACAGACAGATATTTAAAAACATACATAATTTCACGCCTGTATCCCCGAAGGGGTAGGCAGAGGCGTATTACACACGCACGATCCGCCAGTTATGTTAAGGTCCCAATGTAATAGGGGGCGAGCCTATTCCCATCTACCGGGCACATTATAAGCGAGCGATAATTAACATTTTATTAATGCACGCATAACTAAGAAAAGTCAAAGGATTGTGCCCGGGGCGACTGGGAATCAAACTCGAGACCTCGTCTCAGCAGTCCGTTACGTACACCACTGGGTATCGCCCAAAAAAAAATCTTCGGTTATGTCAAATGAGCGATTCTGAACACAAAAATATTTGTTAAGACCAAAAAATGATAACCGACCGATTTGGAAATGTTGGCAAAAAAATATAAGTAGGTATTATGCAATATGATTAGGATGTGTGTTATATTCTAAAACTTGTGAAACCTGTTTTTGTAGTGCCCAACTTGTCCAAATGTAATGTGTGCACACAGATTAATGAAAAGTCATAGGAAAGTAATAAACATGCACATGCGACAAAATAAAATAAACTAATATAGGTACGACAGCCACACGATATTTTTTTGAATATTGAAGGTATTTTAGAACACGGTTACGACAATATAATTACTGTTCAACATATAATTTTATTATTAATGTTAAATTGTCTAAAAGTTATACAAAAACACTTTTATATCAACTCATAATTAAAGCATTGAAATAACTGTTAAATTATATGACAATAAATAAATGTACCTACGTTAACTTTCAAAAAAATTTATTTATTGAAAGAAAAATATTTTGCTATAATATCTTCTATTAAAAAAATATTGTAAGGCTATCGTCTGAAAAAGCAAGCGATTGACATCATTTCAAATAATTATCCAAAATAAATACATTTTAAAACTTTTATCTAAGCAATTATGTTCTAACAAAAAACTAACTTATCCATTTTAGGTGAATATCCTCTATCTCGAGTACATCTGTTTTGAACAAAAAAAATAGAACAGTATGCGCATGCGAGATATTCACCTAAAATGGAATAAATCGTTTTTTGAGAACTTCTTGGGTCTATTCTGTTCTAGACAAATATCCTCTATCCCACCATATTAACCAGACCAACCACCACCATAAATACCTTTTTTTATATAATAATATATTAATAAATAATATAATATAATTTTAATATCAATCGCTTCAAAAAAATTACCCTTTACCTGCGATTTAAAGAATATGTGTTAGCAGAGGCAGAAGTGGATAGAGCAGCCTTACTGACAGTAACATGTGCAGTTCTAAATAGAAACAAAAAAAACCAGTGAAAAAAAGTGCAAAATCGTACAAAAACACAATACTCAGTGAAAAGAATGATCATATTTTCTGGTTCATTTTACTTTTTTTTAGTAAGAATGTTATATCGAAAGTTAGTACACTCAGTTTTTCGTACAGTCAGCGTCAAAAGTATATGATGATTAAACAGATTTCAAACTTCAATATATTAATGAAAATCAGAATTATATGTATTGTAAACAATTAAAATATTTCAATATAAGTGGTAAAAAGAAAAATATTGTAAACAAATAAAATATTTCAATATAAGTGGTAAAAAGAAAAATCATTAAGAAGATAAATTATATGCCCGAAACTAATTCTTAAAATCTGAAAATGATCATTTACCTTCGACGCTTTCCATACTTTCGTT
This sequence comes from Cybosia mesomella, assembly GCA_946251805.1. Taxonomy (NCBI): domain Eukaryota; kingdom Metazoa; phylum Arthropoda; class Insecta; order Lepidoptera; family Erebidae; genus Cybosia; species Cybosia mesomella. Next base: position 2,953,835 of record OX276415.1, read on the forward strand.
ACACGATAAAAAAAAACCAGCCAAGTGTGAGTCGGACTCGCGCATGTAAGGTTCCGCACCGTTATCTATAAAAACGACAAAAAATCACGTTTGTTGTATGGAGCCCCCCTAATTATTTGTTTTATTTAAATTTAATTATTCATTTTTAAAGTGTATATAATTGAGCTGAGCGTAGCGAAGCTCTTATACGTGGCTAAGCCGTTTGGTCGACACTGTACTCCTCCGGAACCACAATACCGATCTTGACCAAATTTGCCATGGTGATACTGTAGACAACGCTGAGTGTTTAGAGGGGTCAACTGTTCAAATACAATGTACCATTGAGGAATAATCGCCGAAAAACAGTTTCACGAGCGCGCGGCCTTTGCTAAGCGCGCGACCGTAGGTAGTAAGATGTCTTATTTTCAAGTAAAGTCCTGCTCGCACAGCTCAATTTATTTCAGTCGCACCCTGCACTGAATTCCTACTTAAATACTATGTGAATATTTCAAGTGTCTCTACCTGTTGCCGTTATCAATGGTATGGAGGAAAAATGAGCAAAAAAAAAATCACGTTTGTTGTAAGGGAGCTCCTTACATATTTATTTTATTCTGTTTTTTAGTATTCTTTGTTATAGCGGCAATAGAAATACATCATCTGTGAAAAGTTCAATTGTTTAACTATCACAGTTCATGAGATACAGTCTAGTGACAGACGGACGGACAGCGGAGTATTAGTATTTGAATCCCGTTTTACTCTTATGGGTACAGAACCCTAAAAACAGTACAAACACATACAGCAAATTTGAACAACTACAAAACGACAAGCGGCGACACGATAATTTTAAAAATTAATTTTTAACACCCTTGCTCGTAAAGCTGATGTAATTCCACCGGTTTTAAATATGTAAAGCGGGTCATAACAAACGCTAGTGTTACCAAAGCAAATAGTTAAGTTATACTCCATACAAATTCCATAACAGTATTATTTGCCATTTCAAATATGGAACTGATCGCCGCCGCACGACTCCACAGTATTATTTGCCATTTCAAATATGGAACTGATCGCCGCCGCACGACTTTTAGTGAGCAGCGCGCTGTTGCTATTCAAATTTCGAACTAATCGCCGCGCGGCGCCAGTCAAACTACAACTACGTATCATTTTAATAATTGTAATTTCACTAACTGTTTCAATCATTACAAATGAACAAAATATAATATGTTTTTTTTTCTGTTTCCTCGCAAATGTGTTAAAAAACGTCGTACGATATACGTGCGTATTGGTTATAACATGCTCGGCTCAATTACGCCCTCGCCTACGGCTCGGGCTGAAATTCCGCCTCGCATGTTATAACCATCTTATAGCACTAATATCGTAATGTACTACTAAAGCACCGTCAATAAACTTATATTAACTAAAATATCCACTTTTCTATTAAATTAACATTTTCTTTTTAAGTTATAGTTATGCCATCGATGATATATATATTGATATTGTCGGAAGTTTACGCGAATGTCACACATTGTAATAAAACTATTTTTAACGGATTCTTTTTCCTTTTTCTGGATTCCGGATTCTTTTCTTTACATTGATCCCGACGTTTCAGTTGCTTTTCAGCAGCCATGGTTACGGGGGAGACCGCGTGGGAGTCCGTCATTTACGTAAACTTATTGTAATAAAGACAGACATTCAGTGGATAGGCGTAGGCTGGGATAATGTGGTGCAGCCGGCTTTAAAAAGTGTGTGATTGAGACACCATTCCACCATCATTCTAAAAAGTATTTAAAAGTTTTAACAAAAATAAATTCTAGCAAGAAATATCAACAAATGCTGCGTTGTTTTATTTTAGTGGGTGCCCAGAGATAAAATATTACTTATTAGTCTTCGGAGTTTGTAGAAGATATTCATTATTCTGTTCACCTAAAACGAAATAGCGCGAAATTTATTAGTGTTTTTTTTACCTTAAGATAGTTTCTTGACAGTACAAAATGAACTGTAAGTCGCCTGCACAAATGTAAATTAAAACCCTTCACCTGCGTAATTATTTATAAGCAACCTTCAGTTTTAAACACAAAAACAACACATAAATGGAAGAGAAACAATTTAACAAACTACAAAATTAGACTACAGGACTTTTAGCATTCAAACACAACATAACTCAAAACTGTGCATGCAGTAACCACAGACAAGTCCCCCGCGCTGCGGTGTAAACTAAGTTGCACAAGTCGTGCAAAAAATACATGCGATTTACACGACGTGCGCCTGCACGTCGTATAAATCTGCACCGTGTAAACAGTGGTGCAAATCGTATGTATTTTTTGCGCGAAATTCGCGTAACATTCCGAAATTTTCGAAAAAAACGTGCCGAGCCCCAGACGAACGCGCATCGTGGTAAGCAAATAATGCGGTGCGTGATAAAATCAGCAGAATTACGCATCGTGAAAACTGTGGAAAGCCGTCTTTATATGTGTACATCTTATGTAGGTGAGTGTACTATTTAAACTGCATCTACGAATTTGCCACTTTCGTTTAGGATCGGAGAACAACTCCACACGTTCACTGAGTTTAGTTATTATAAATATTTATATACGACTTGTTTGAAATACTAATGAACATATTCAGTCAAGACGAGTGTCAGGTCTTACACATCGAGACAAAGGCTTCGACACTTTTGGAAATTAAAATCGTGTCAACTGTCTGTAAGTAACGGTACGTGCAAGAAGCTTGGTATGTGTACGTCAGAAGAAATCTGTTTTTCTTTTCATATAACGCGTCAGATTAAAAACTGTTCAAATATTGTCAACAGGGGTCAACGTTTCTTGGGTCTATTCCTCGTACTAAGGCACACTCACGAGCAACACTCAACCAAATAGCACCTCTTACAAAAGGCCACTTTAATGGGTGTGTGGCCCCGTGAAATCCTCGGAGATAGGGTGCTAGCCGGTAGAACCCCACCTCACCTGCAGTTTGACAGACGAGGTTTTGCCTGCGCTAGATCCTCTCGGGGTTGGTAGGTCAGACGGCATTAGCCCCATAAAAACCGCATAACCAAAACATAAAGGAGGAAAATAAGTGAGCCGGGCTCAATCATAAAAACCTCGAATGCACCCGGGAACCACGCTAAAATGATCATGAGACAAAAGATCACTTAAAAAAGTGCCGTGCAAACGAATGTCACTTTTATCACTATTATACACGAGAGCTGATTTTACCCCGACCTTGACCCTCGAAGTGTCTTGACAGTCACGAGATTGTACGCAGATATTCATGCAAACATACAAAAATATTTAGAAAAACGAGCGCGCTGACGTTGAACTCCGTCACACAAGTCGGTGCTCTGTGTAAAGGTATTCTTATCTTTGAATTATAATGCCTGTTAAATACCTAGCTTATAAGCTTAGATGACACAATTAGATAGAGATACACGCTGCTACATATAATCATGATCAAGTATTACAGGAGTGGAGAGTGTGATTGCTTCCGTTGAACAACTGTTCCACAGGCTGCTGACAGAGAGCAATTTAAGGAAGCTAGCGGCCAACCGTCAGGAATGCAGAGGCATATAAAGAAGTAGAAAATGTCTTAGTAAGCCTCCACACACAGAGTTGTTTTTCCTCTTGCGTTTCAAGATAGATAGAAATGGATATAGATCTGTTGGAAATAATCTATTACTGAAGCTGAAGTGTTATTGAGCGAAGCTCGTTAGAGCTTTGCTCTCTTTTAGACGACCCATGTATTTCGTTAGACCATCTTCTCCTCCCAAACGGCTAAACCGATTGTTATGAAATTTCACACAAGCAAAGATGTTACTGATGGGAAGGACATAGGCTATGTAATAAAAAATTCATGCGTACCACGGAGGAATAATAACCGAATAAAATTTTCAAAATCTAATTCCGCAATGATGGTCAAGGTTATACACACAGTTTTGGCGCCCAAATGCGTAACTTTTAAAATGGAGTCGATCAAAAAAAGAAATTGTGAAATACAACGTAGGTACCACGAAGGAATAATCACCAAAAAAATAAAACAGAAAAAAGCCTCATTCGCGGTAGTTAATTAAGGAATTTGGTCATATACACAAAACAAAACAGAAAAACGAAAATCGGACTAGCCATTGAGGAATTATCCCGTTAGAAAAAGTCCTGGTGAAATTGATTCGCTAATTTTGAATGATTTGCAGACCTAGTTTATTAGGACTATTCCAAAGGTGTAAATTATTATAAATATTTACATCGTTCTATCAGAAGTCACTCGCGATTTGTTACCATTGAAATGGGATACATATTTTATATGTATAGGTTGCGTCAATCACGCCTGATGGTAAGCTAAAGGGGAAGTCTCGAAATGAGGGTCACCATTACCATAATATAAGAAGTATTGATACCACCAATAATACTACAATGGTGGTCATCAGCTTAGGATTTCGCGCTGCGCTTAAAGGAAGGTAAGAACAAGGAAATACATATGTGTTGGTATAGAATTCCAAATCTTTATGGTGCGGTAGCGATAAGAGGTGCCGAATCGTTTGTTTCTTGATGGCATTGTTTGCACCATGTGAGGTAATATCTCAACCTTGTACGTGTTGTTCTGTAAAGGAAAGGAGAAGGTGGGACTAATTGGAAGAGCTTATCGGAACGCTCGCCATGGCAGAGGCGATAAAAAACTGCCAGAGGCAATATCTCTACGCCATGGTTCGAGAGTGTTGGTTTCCCTGTTGCTGCAAGCTGTCAAGAGCGTCTAATAAATACTGTGCAGAGATCAGAGATGAGGACAGTAGGCCTACTAGAAACATCCGCAGTCGAGTCCGCAGTCCAAAGTATCCGGTAATCGGTTCTACGAAACACATTTATCCCGAAATCGAATCCGAGAACGGCACGGTTCGGATTAAACCCTACCAGAAGAAATCCGAAGTGACATCATGGTACCTACATGGCTAAATGCTACGTATTTCGTTCATGTTTCGCGCGGGCCCAAATTTTCGGATGTTTCATGGCAGTCCAGCATTCCACGCAGGAAGGGATCTGTGTCTTATACAGGTGTGTGCTAAATGTCCTCGAGTGTATGCTTATTCTAGTGTAATACAACGACGGATAATGTGCGCAGTAAAATTAACCTTTATAGCGCTGCTAATTACTTTACTGATTAAGACTGAAACACACATAACATAACTTCACGCCTGTATCTCCGAAGGGGTAGGCAGAGGTGTATTACACACCCAAGATTCGCCAGTTATGTTTAGGTCCCAATGTAATAGGGGGCGAGCCTATTGCCATCTACCGGGCACATTGATAAGCGAGCGATAATCAATATTTTTAATACACACATAACTACGAAAAGTCAGAGGTGTGTGCCCGGGGCGACTAGAGATCGAACTCGAGACCTCTCGGCAGTCCGTTACGTACGCCACTGGGCTATGTAACACACTAACAGAAATTAGCAATTATCATAGATTTATCGTACATAGGTTACCTGGTTTTGTTTAAAAAATAACTTGAAATACAATGCCTTACAATGCCCGAATTAGTATTGTTAGAATTTTAAATCAATTTTTTCTAAGTTTTAACAGCAGATAAAGTTCAAAATCGCTTACCTCCTAGTTATATCCAAGTTTGGTTGTCTATAAACATTGTCGTGTAATATTATATAATAAGCTATAGACATGAATATTACAAATAAAATTATCTGGTTCCTCCGGGAGCGGTACCATCTTTTCACATTCACTGTCATCTGAAAATAAACAGATAAAGTTGATTAGATAATACAATCAAATAGAAGCTGAAACTACAAATACAAATGGTAACATCTCGTGATCGAGAGCGACATTAATAGGCACATGAAATTTATTGAGCTGAGTGAGACGAAGTCGAGCGAAAGCTCCTCAACCAGACTTCAGGATTTTCTTTGTCACAGGTCTCCTCCTAAACTACTAATCCAATCAGAACCAAATTTGGCATGATTAAAGAGGTCAATCAGAGGAAGGTTTATGGATATATTTTGAAAAAAATAATGCTACCACAGAGGAATGATCACCGTTAAAAAAATTCCAGATGGAATTACATAATAACCGCTCGAGACACTATGACCAAACTTTACACGCTCAGAAAGCATGTCCAGAGTTGTGACTTTCAAAAAGAATTTTAAAATCGGACTTGCCACGGAGGAATGATCACTGTTCAAAATTTTCAAAATCTGATTCACGATGTCTCACTCAGCTCAACATTGCAAGCAGCGATTCGCCTTGCAGACCCAGTTTCTGTATCCTAGGCTCCGCATAATCTATCGCATATAAACATACGGCAGATTTTAAGTTGACCAAACCCTTTCTAATAGAAAAAAACTGCATCAGAATCCGTTATGTAGTTTTTGCGTCCATCGCGTACTGACAAATAGACAAGAATTCAAATATTTTTTTATTCAGAATCGTTCATTTAACACAGTCTGGAATAACACATAGAGTACTTTTATCCATGGAATAGGTTCTCATAGGAAGCGGGAACAAGATAAGAATCCCACGCGGATGTAGCCGCGGACAAGAGCTAGTAATATTAATCACATATGTATTTTTAGTTATATTCGGTGTTGTCGCAAATTGGCAACAGTTAATGAACTAGAATCACTCAACGCTCAACGTTTAACAAATTGTCTAACTAAAAGTCAGCCCGCTCAAGAGTGCTGACCAAGATTCAGTCAAGAGATTCAAATGTATACTCTGTTCAACGAATTTAACATTTGACAGCTCATATTTTTAACAATTAGTTGTCCTAATGCTTAACCTATTCGATTTCAAACAACAATCGACTTAATTTCAGAAGAAGTTGCAATCGATTTACACATTGCTATTGCAACAGTACCATTTTACTGTTCTTTCCACCATCCATTGTATTTAATGATATTATTGTGGAGACCGCGACTCGGCAAACGTAGTGTAGGACGCCCTCCGGCCAGGTGTGATGACGATCTGCGAAAGACTGCGGGCAGATGCTGGATGCGGCAAGCTGAAGACAGGGCGCTATGGCGCTCATTAGGCTCCCCTAATGAGCGCCTACGTCCAGCACCTATGTCCAGCAGTGGACTAGAATAGGTTGATGATGATGATGATGATTGTGTGTATAAATTTTAACTAAATTAATTAAATAATTTACTATTTAATTTTTTCTCGAAATTTCATTATAAACTTATTTTTTTGTACGCAAGGCGTTCTATTGACTAAAATAATAATTAACGTCGGTTAATCATAAAAAAATAAAATTGAAGTACCTTTTTTTTTTTTCGTGCGGAAATCCCCTCGGATACCCCCCCGCCGGCCAGCGGGGGCGGTTATGTCGGGCTTGAACCGACTAAAACCGCACGCCGTCTCGGGTCTGCAGACACCGGGGTGTAAGGTTGCCCATAGAGCATATCCCTTGCACCCCGACTGACCCTGGGCCATCTCCGGTTTCGAGATGGCCCCCTCGGGTTTGGGAACCACGGTGTCCCCGTCTTGCCCCGGTTTGGGGGAGGGGCGAATTTAATTGTTTTTACATGGCGACTATTTGTGACAACTTTTAATCCCTACACAACACAACTTTAACATTTGGATGTTTTTCATTAAAAGTAGATACAATAATCCATAACTACAGACACAAAGTACAAAATTATCCGACTACTTGCCATTAAATAATTTGCAGTAAATAAATTCGACCCCAACACGATCAAATCGATCCAAGCGGTAAAATGTACTGTTACCGTTGAGCGAGTCAATTATTATCGTACATTTTAATTAAACCGAGACAGTTAAAGCATTATAATGGGTTAAAATAGGAAGATACATATTGTTACGTGCGCGGGGTACAAATTAAATGCCGTTTATACAACGAAGAAGTTTATTCGCTCACCACAAACTAGACAACTAAATAACTAGCACACACAGTACTCTTCAACAGTTCAAGTCGCTCAGCAGTTCACAGTAGTCCACAATCGTTGCTTAAGTCACAGGTATAACTCTCTTGGTTCACTTCGGTAAGATGTGTTCGCTTTCGCTTTCGAAAATAAACTGACTCGTGTCGATAGCCGGGCGTCCTTTTATAGCGGGGTAGAATATTCCGGAATCATCTAGAGATGAGGCACTAAAGCGTTCGAGAACAGTAGGTATTTACTGGGGCGTTCGAGAAAGCAAGTACCTACACAGTCGTGCCGACGATAGAGGTGAATGCCCTTGTTATCGCTATTTGTAGGTAAAGTAGGTATAGGCATTAAAAAGGGCTTGTGATTTCTTATTGACTTTTCTGGATTTTTCTAAACGGATCGATAGAGTACTTCGACATTAACAATGCGTTTTAATTTCTAGAAGATTCGATCAGTAGTTTCCGAGATATCGACGATCGTTGTAACAATATGATTAGGCAGTTTATATACTTTTAGGTCGCGCATATTTCCAAGTTTACTTATACGATTAACGCAACAGTTACGTCCTGAAGCGGCTATCAAAAGTTAAATAAATGGCTACGGTTTACGGTACAGAGTATAGTTCTGTTTTTTCATTGCGTTGCTAGTAGTCATCAAGACAGTACGCCCTGACTAGGATATATTAGGTTATTGGTAGAGACCGATATTCTTGGCAATCTATGGATTCTCCGTGCGGGCGCCGGGTCCATCGCGTTGCTGAGTTGGGAACTCGGGACAGTGCTTGGGACTTGCGACCCAAATGTAGGTTTAGAAGTGGCCCCTTTTGTTGATGTACATCAACACTCACCTTCACTACCCAAGTTCCCCTACCTGCCTAACCAAATTTGATACGAATCTACTAATACCGCTTTAAACATTCGTCCTAGTGATGAGCTTATTGTAGCTCTCGATAGGCCTAGATCTTTAAGTAGGTTGTAGAGAGATTTTGCTGGTATACCTCTCGCTCCCACTTCCACTGGATACAAATTAACCACGTAACCGTTTTTGATTCATTCGTTTGTGAGGTTACCTGTGATAAAGCACGAAGAAATAGGAGAGAAATAGGCTCACCGTTCACTAAGTCATTAAATAGAGATATCCCCAAAGAATCCATCAGTCATTCCAATTTAACTAAATAACTACTAGAAGTTCAGCCATCTGAGGGCAAGAATCCATCAGTCATTCCAATTTAACTAAATAACTACTAGAAGTTCAGCCATCTGAGGGCAAGAATCCATCAGTCATTCCAATTTAACTAAATAACTACTAGAAGTTCAGCCATCTGAGGGCCAATTCTCGTAATAGAAAGATGTTCAAGATTCAGTCTCTAGTGTCGATCTCCCATATGTCAAAAAAAGGAAAAAAGGTATTCTCGTAAGCGGCGATAGCCTAGTGGTGTACGTAACGGACTGCCGAGACGAGGTCTCGAGTTCGAGCACCAGTCGTCCGGGGCACACACCTCTGACTTTTCGTAGTTATGTGTGTATTAATAATGTTGATTATTGCTCGCTTAGTAATGTGCCCGGTAAATGGCAATAGGCTCGCCCCCTATTACATTGAGACCTAAAACATAACTGGCGAATCGTGGTTGTGTAATACACCTCTGCCTACCCCTTCGGGGATACAGGCGTGAAGTTATGTTTATGTTTGAGGTATTCTTGTGACAAAATTTTGATGAAAATATTGGAAATTTGCCCTCTTTAAACGTTTCGTTCAACGACTTGGCTTTGACTCGGCCTTGGCGTCCAATTGACTGGGTTTTTTACGTGTGAAAACCCCCACGGCTTCACCCGACCGCCGGTGCCAGCGATGAGGTGGGTATGTCGGAATCGAACCGACTAAAACCACACGATGTCTTTCCCAAGCGCCCATTACCGGGCACCCCGGGTATCGACAAGTCAGCGGCGTCCTCTCGGCGTGTTATGTTATGTTATGTTCTTTGAGTATTTGTAACCGAAATTACGAGTATTCCCGCTAACCCCTACAGCTATGCTAAATTACTTGTGTCAGGAGTGGGTTCACACCGGTGGTGTAATGGCCCGGATTCGAACCCGGGACCTCTCGATCGTCAGGCCGACTCCTTAACCAATAAGCCAACGACGCTTATCGAAGGTATAGGTACTTTTATAACTATAAGTCGCACAGAATTGTTGTAAATTAGCGGTCTGCATGTTGGCGCCTGCACGTTGCACGTTGTGCAAATCGTATGGATTTTTGCACGATTTTCTACACATTATCTGCACGGAATTAGATCTGTATTATTTGCACGAATCAAGCGATCGCATGCGTGCACGCGCATTACACAGCGCAGGCCCGAAATTCTCTACAACTTTTGGTCGTTATTATCTATTTATTTATTTATTTTATTTATTTATTTACCATTTTACAAAACCAATTACAATAATTATGTCTATTTGCCATTTTGAGGGCATTTGAAAACCACTAAGGTTTGTAAAAAATGCAACTGATGCTACATCAAGCGAAGTCGATAAAACCAAATATGGTACAGATTGCATTTATCATTATGTAGGTAGTTTAAAATAACTAACTATCTAAGCGTACGTGCGCAGAACGGTGAAGTGCACCTACTCCGAGTCAAGCAAAGAAAGGAGAAGGGGTTACTTACATTACATGCATGACATGACATGCTTTCCAAAAAGAATTTCTTCAAATTATGTTTGATATTTTTTTCATTTAGGTGTTCCTTCATATCTGGCGGTAGTTTGTTAATTAAACGCGGTATTATGTATCGCGTTGTTCTTTCACCGAATACGTTAACAGCGCGAGCTGTTTGTAACCGGTTCTGTGATACTGCGCGTGTACATACAGGGTGTTCCACGTTATCACCGAAATTATAGTTAAAATAGTTTTCTTCTAACAAACTAAATTTTATTTTAAGATGTATAGGTAAAACTTTACAGTGTTTAAAAAGACCCTGATCATCGTTACTGTATTGTAAATTAGCCTGTGAAGATGTTATTGTCTTTAATATTTTTAATTGCAAACTATATATATTATTTAAGTGAGTCTTGTAAGTCCGTCCTTAGCTGGTGAGTCCATACTGAATATGAGACTCGGCTAGAGAGTTATAGAGTAATAATTTGACATGATAAGGGATACGATGATTTAAGATCTTAATGTTTGCCAGAAAACATCTCAACTTATTACACACTTTATCGATATGGGGTTCCCAGTTTAGTTTGTCGTCAATGATGAGGCCCAGATATGTATGGGAGGTTACAAGTTCAATGGCTGGACAACTGCAAGCGAAACTATAGGAGTTATGTAGGCATGCGTGTTCGAGAGCTATTATATGTCTTTTGACTGGTGAAGGCTTCAAGTATGGTGATCTGATATGCAGTAATTTAGTTTTATTTGCGTTAAGGACAAGTCCTGCATCATGACACCACTTGCAAAGGGAATAAAAATCTGACTGAAGGCAATCATATGCTTTATCTAGATCCCTATTACTGACCAGTAGACACGTATCATCAGCAAATTGATAACAGGTGCTCTGTTCAACACAATTACTCATATCATTTACATATGTCAAGTAATGAAGTGATCCGACAACTGATCCTTGTGCCTAGCCCTCGGAAACAGTAATGGTATCACTGAACTCATCGTCGACCTTAACAGTATATGTGCGGTTTGAGAGATAATTTTTAAACCATTCTAGTAGGGGTCCACGTATCCCACAAGTGTCAAGTTTTTTTAGGAGCACGTCGTGATTAAGAGTATCGAAGGCACGGGAGAAGTCAATGAAGAGTGCTAAGGTATGCATTCTTTCATTCATAGACTCATTAACATGGTTAGTAAATTTTGAGAGGATGTCAGTAGTACCCCTCTCTGTTGGAAGTCAAATTGATTTTCGTAAATGATTTCCTTATCTTTATAAAAATTATTCACCTGATTACAAATACACTTTTCAACTATTTTGTCGATGGTGGAGAGAAGCGTGATAGGGCGATAGTTGCTATATTCATTGCGATGAACTTTCTTAAAGATCGGTCTAACGCAGCCATTCTTTAATTAGTTAGGATAATCACCAGAGTTAATGAGATTAGCTATTGCCTGAGAAATACCACGCTTTACTAGTTTTAAGTCAGAAACCGTAATTTGTTGAAGTGTAATTTTTTTATTATTTCATCAATGTTATGACGTTTTGGAATCGAATGCTAGAGTTTGCAGGGTTGAGAAACACATTCTCATCTCGCAATAGGGTCTTACATTGCGGAATAGTTTTTTAACTGCCTGATTAAACTCCTTGGCGAACCCATTTGCCAAATCTTTTGCTGGTGAACCTTGCGATTCAAATACTCTAATAATGGCTTCATGGACGGATAAGGTTATGCGACCTAGCATATGATTTACAATCTGATAGGTTTTTTTTAATATTATTGAAATTATCGCAAATAGTATTTATATAATAAGAGTTTTTGAGATTGTCCAGTATTCTATGTGTTTTATTCCGTACTTAATTTATTATATACAAGTCGCAACTCAAGGTTATTGGGATTTATTTTTTCAGGGGCTAAATTGGCAATCGCGTTTTTTACACAATTTATTAATATTACCATTGATCCAGGGAGCCCGATATAACCCCTGTCTTTTTTTTTTTTGTGGAACTTGCTTGGTTATGTGCACCGTTTAAGGAATCCCTGATGAACGTATAAATTTGCTTGGGGCAGTTCATGTCACCGGTCTGCCTCCATACCACCTTATTCAATTGATCATTCAAAACTTTATAATTAACGTAACGTCTTTGGTTTCAAAGTTGCATTTCAAACAAATGATACTCCTCCGAGACCGTTTGAGCGATCTCGACCAAATTTGCCACGGTGATCAAGTAGACATTACTGAGTGTCGTAAGGGGTCGAATGTCCAGATCGGTCTTAGCATCGAGGAATAATCACCGAAAAACCAAATCAATGTAAAAAGTCGACCGGTCACGTTGACCTATTGTTGGATAGGCAAATCTCGCTACGCTTAAGTTTGGGTTGATTGCCAAGCTGGCAACCGTCCTAGTTTACATGTGTCTTGGAAACATCCTGTATACGTCGAGTCTCTAAGCATTGGCTTACGCAAGAAAACATAATGGCCTTATAATATCTATTCATGTATTTAAAGTGTTCCACTCGAATTAATCTGTCAAGTACTTCGAGTGTCGTGTTATCACTTATCGTGTATTGAACCACACTGTGCCGTGGGAACAAGCAAAATTTACTGTAAAACGTTAGCTCAGTACCCGGCTTTTCGTTTGGAAGAAAAAAGAGAATTGAAGCGCCGCCGGTACCTTAGTGGTTAAGGAATCGGCGACGATCGGATTTCGGGTTCGAATCCTGGCCATTACACTGCCGACGTGAACCCACTCCTAACACAAGCAATTTAGCTTAGGGTTTAGGGGACCCAGTCGCCCCAGGCACACAGCTGTCTTTTCGTAGTTATGTGGGTATTAAAAATGTTTATTATCGCTCGCTTTGTAATGTGCCCGATAGATCGCAATAGGCTCGCCCCCTATTATATTGGGACCTAAACATGACTGGCGAAACGTGGGTGTGTTATACACCACTGCCTCCCCCTTCGGTGATACAGGCATGAAGTTATGTATATGTATGTTTAGGGGGAATACCAATAACGTTCGTTAGTCGGTTACTAATATTCTTTAAAAAAAAAAGTTCATGTGAGTACCTTTTTTTTTCGTGCGGAAATACCTTCGGATAGCGGGGGCATTATGTCAGACTTGAAACGACTAAAACCGCACGCCGTTTCGGGTCTACAGACCCCGGGTGTAAGGTTACCCATATCCCTCGCACCCCGACTGACCCTGGGCCATTTCCGGTTTCGAGATGGCCCCCTCGGGTTTGGGAACCACGGTGTCCCCGTCTTGCCCCGGTTTGGGGGAGGGGCGCTAGTCGCCCCATCGTCCCGGCCTGCTTCTGCTGGGGTGACAGGCGGCCGTGTGAGTGAGTACCTACTGAAAAGCCGACTCCAATTGAGTAGGAAAAAGGCTCGGAGGCAAAGAGAGAGAGAGTTCGGCTAAGTTCGGTTTGCTTCGGTTTTATAAAGCGGTCTGTCTATCGTCCGTTTCAAAGTGAGAAGCACGAAATGTCATAATATATATATCGATACCTCGGGGCTCAAAGGGCGTAAGCACCAGAGCTCGGCTTTTGAGGAGAGCCAAAAAGCATTGAAAAAAACTTTAATAAACTAAAAATCTGATTTATTTTCTACACAAAATTCTAAACACCTTTTTATTTTCAAGACTAAATATACAGATCAATAGAGGAGGCAATAAGTAGGGCTGCATTAAAAAGTCATTTTCGCCAAAACGGCGGTTCGCCCTTTGAGCGTCGAGGTACAGGTGTATCGTCATTTTTGAGAAAGAAAGCATCTCTGCGGAGTAAAATGAAGTATGAACAGTCGTATCGAAGTCTGTCATTTTCTAATAAATTCGAAATTTCATTTATACTTACTATAATTAGGTCTAAATATTAACGAGTATCGGAGTATTTCAAATTTTTGCCCCTTAGGGGGTGGATTAAGGGTAGAAAATGTAATGAAAATACTTTACTTTAGGAGAAAGAAACATGAAATTTAATGTTAAAGCTTCTTATGGTTTACATTCACAATTGGACCCGGTAGCTGGCGCTGCCATATGGTAATAAATTTCTTATACGATTTTTTTCCCGTGCGAAGCCGGGACCGGGCCGTTAGTCCTACTTCCTACTAATGTAAGCTTGTAATTTTATCACGCAAAAACGGCTGAGCGGATCTGGTGGAAATTCGGGACAGGGACAGATTATAGTCTGAAATAACACATAGGCTCAACGAGGTCAAATTTCCACGCAGAGGGAGCAGCGGGCCACAGCTATCTCTAATAAGTTTTACTAAAATTATCTAATAAACACCCTTTTTAGGCAAATACAACAAAAATACGGCGTCCAATCTGCCATCCAGTATTATCGACAAAAATACGAATAAATATTGTTTCATGGCTATACTTGAGAGGCGGTAAAATAACATTAAATATAGGGTAACCTACACAATAGTTGGCACCTCACCAGACATTGTCACAGATTTTAATCCTACTTACTACTAGTATCCTACTTCCTACTAGTATCCTACTTACTACTAGTATCCTACTTCCTACTAGTATCCTACTTCCTACTAGTATCCTACTTACTACTAGTGTCCTACTTCCTACTAGTATCCTACTTTCTACTAGCATCCTACTTACTACTAGTATCCTACTTACTACTAGTATCCTTCTTCCTACTGGTATCCTACTTCCTACTAGAATCGTACTTACCACTAGTATCCTACTTACTACTAGTATCCTACTTCCTACTAGTACCCTATTTACTACTAGTGTCCTACTTCCTACTAGTATCCTACTTCCTACTAGCATTCTACTTACTACTAGTATCCTACTACTTCCTACTAGTATCCACTCAATCACGCTCAAACGGCTGAACGGATCTGGCTTTGGACCTGGATAGATTATACTCTGAAAAAAAGCGGCAAAGTGCGAGTCGGACTCGCCCTTGAAGGGTTCCGTAGCAGCAAGTAACACCATAATGTGTTTTTTTAATCGAATAAAAGGTAAATTACGGTTTACGATTTATGACGTATTAAAAAAAATCTACTTACTAGATCTCGCTCAAACCAATTTTCGTTGGCAGTTTACATGGTAATCTACATCATATATTTTTTTTAGCTTTATCATTCTCTTTTTTTAAAGTTACAGGGGGGGGGGGCACATTTTACCACTTTGGAAGCGCCTCTCGCACAAGCTATTCAGTTTAGAAAAAAATGATATTAGAAACCTTAATATCATTTTTGAAGACCTATCCATACCACACACGTTTGGGTTTGATGAAAAAAAATTTTTGATGTGCAGTTCTAAGTATGGGGAAACCCCCAAAATTTATTGCTTCTTTTCTATTTTTGTGTGAAAATCTTAATGCGGTTCACAGAATACATCTACTTACCAAGGTTCAACAGCATAGTTCTACAACGGCTGTGACATACGGACGGACAGACAGACAGACATGACGAATCTATAAGGGTTCCGTTTTTTGCTATTTGGCAACGGAACCCTAAATAAAAAAAACTAAACATCGTGCAAATGAACACAAACAATAAATAATAATAATAATAATAACCACCGGTAGCTTGGTCCCTGTACCCGATGCCGGTGGGTTACTATTTTTTATATTTTTAAATATATTTGTTTTTTTTTATATATATGGAATGTATTTAAAAATATAATTTATATGTGTTTAAAATGTAATAAAGGAAATAATAATAAATATTCTACGACATTCTACGCTAGCTTGTGTTATGGATTCCAGAATGCGGATAAACATACTTATACTTAGTCTGGCCATAAATACTGTAACAATTAAAAATACACAAATTATTACATTTGAATTTGGAATCTGTCATATTTTTATGATTGTTCATTGAGAATTTGGCATCTCTCATTGTACAATATTTTGCGATATTAAAATGGAGTGGGGTGATAAAGAGAACCGAATCGCTGTGATTGCATCACACAAAGTAGTTATGGAGTCAAATTCAATTTTTAAAACTCTCCATAAGCTTGGTATTAGTAAAACATTTGTGTACCGGGCTATTAATAGGTACAATGAGACCTCCTCTGTTTGTGACAGAAAAAGGTCCGGCCGTCCACGTAGTGTTCGTACGAAAAAGGTGGTCAAAGCAGTAAAGGAAAGACTTCGAAGAAATCCTGTCCGAAACCAAAAGATTTTATCTCAGGTGATGACGATAGCACCTAGAACCATGTCGCGTATTTTAAAAGATGACTAAGGACTTGCAGCCTATAAGAGACGTACTGGCATTTTCTTAACTGATAAATTAAAAAAGAATAGGGAGGTAAAACCTAAACAACTACTGAAGCGTTACGCAAAGGGAGGTCACAGAAAAAAATTGTTTACGGATAAGAATTTTTTTACAATTGAGCAACATTTTAACAAATAAAATGACCGTATTTATGCTCACAGCTCTTAGGAAGCTTCCTAATTAGTCGACAGAGTGCAACGTGGGCATTATCCGACTTCAGTGATGGTTTGGTGGGGTATTAGCTATGAAGGAGTGACTGAGCCATACTATTGTGAAAAAGCTACAATTCTTGAGAAGGTAGTGAAGCCCCTTAACAACACCATGTTCAATAACCAAGAATGGTCCTTCCAGCAAGACTCGGTGCAGGGTCATAAAGCTCGGTCTACGCAGTCTTGGTTTGAAACGAACGTTTCGGACTTCATCAGAGCTGAAGACTGGCAGTCGTCTAGTCCCGATCTTAATCCGCTGGATTATGATTTATGGTCAGTTTTAGAGAGTACGGCTTGCTCTAAACGCCATGATAATTTGGAGTCCCTAAAACCATTCATACGATTGGCAGTGAAGAATTCTCCCATGGAAAGAGTGCGTGCTTCTATTGATAACTGGCCTCAACGTTTAAAGGAATGTATTGCAGCCAATGGAGACTACTTCGAATAAGCTTTTTATATTTTAAATTGTTTTATATTTATGTATTAAACTAACACACTGTAAAAGTTATAAATGTTATTTGCAATTGAATTTTTTTTTCTTTGTTACAGTATTTATGTATACATATCATACATAGAAACACCTAGACCAATGCAAATAGACATATTCATGCATACGGTCAAAATCAAAGTGAAAGAGTAACAAACAGCAATACATCCAAACTTTCGCCATTATAATATACTAGCTGTAGCAAGTGGCTCCGCCGGCGTAGAATTCTGATGCCGTTCCCGCAACCCATGGGAACCTATTCCCGGGATAAAAGTAGCCTAGGTGTTACTCCGGACTATAATCTATCCCTGTGCCAAATTTCAGCCCGATACGTCCAGGCGTTTTTGCGTGGAAGAGCAACAAAGATACATACATACTCACAAACTTTCGCGTTTATAGTATTAGTAGGATATAGAATACACCATTATTGAATAAGCAAGTCGCTTACTAAGAAGTTGATTGTTCAAATGAAATAATACTTCCGATTCTATGAAAACATTTAGTAGGTACATGCCAATTTTTACTCATGACGTCATGGTGTTTCATTAAAGTGTTGTTGTTACATATTTCGTAAGTAGGTATTTATTGTTATGGAAAGTATTTACCCGCATCCGGCGGGCCTTGTATGAAAACAATAATGAAAGTCGAAAAAATTGTCAGGATATCAGCAAATGGTAAGATTTGTAGGCCGACCATGGAATGTACATCCGCCATTGCGGGCCCACATTAAATACGAACGAAAGAAGTGTCATTTAGGTACCATGAACTTACTTCGGATTTCATTCTTTCGGACCATAATGTATGTTATGTGTGAATCAAACCTATCAAGGTTTTCGGTCACAATATATTTCTATTAAAAAATGAACTATTATACAGTAACATATAAAAAAATACATTCCTTTGTATTGAATTATGATAATCTTGCGACCTTTGGAAATTAGTCGTATGGTATCGTACTTAAATTAAAATTTTTTTTTGGCTGTCTGTCAAAACGCCGCATTCATGGTAGGGTTAGGCCGAATGAACTGTCACGTGCCGTCTTCGGGTTCGATTGCGGGATAAGCGTTTCATGGTACCGGATTAATTACCCGAAATTTCTGTCCGTAATTGCGCAAATGCAAAATTCATGGTAGGCTTCTGATCTCTGCCTACTCCAATGAGAAATAGGCGTGATTATATGTATGAACAATTGTGTGTTTAGGCCCCACCATGCAATACCTATGGAGTCAAGTCAACCTCACCTACAAGCCGGTACATCTGCTGATTGACGGACAAGACTCTTGCGCAGGCTTTCCTCTCAGAGGGGGGGGGGGAATACAGGCTGAAGATGCTGTAACGTCAAAACGTGATAACATCGTACTAGTTCGTATAACGCGGAATTAACATCTTACTCTACTTAAACAGGCTTTATCGAGTTTGTACAAATATTGACATTTGTGTGTGATAACAGGCATTTTGACTATATTTAAAATATTGTACGAATTGTTGTCATCCTAATAAAATGTACCGTAAAAAACATAATTATTTTATTAATTTTCAATATAAAATAAGTTTCTTTTTTGTTAAAAAATCAAGATTAAATTTCACTTTTTTTGAGATTTGATCACGTGCATAAAAACGCTCTGTGACGTCACACATAAGTAAACAGAGTTTTTCAATACAGGCTGTCTGAATTTCCTAGTGTTAATCGACTGGTTCAATTATTAATTTCTAATAATGTTTCACTTTTATCTTATATATCTCAAAATAAACCATTAGTTGGTGTGACATGTCAAGGGATCCGTTATGGCGCGTACTTTTTTAAATCAAACTTTAATATCGATTTTTATCGTAAATATAACAGTTTTCAAAATACCTAATAGTTTGTATCACACACACATCAAGTTCTGGTGTAGCATAGAAACCGCAAGTGTATTAAATAGTATGATGATAACGTCAAGAGACCTATTTAGTGATAATGCTCACCGTAAACGGAATCGTTTCAATACTAACACGTTAGTCGGTACACTTCGGTATTTTTTTATATTTAGGACACGTCAATTTGACTTCACCTCGCCTGATGGTAAGCTGAAGGTAAAGTCTCTGGAAAGAGGGTCACCATTACATACACGTACCATGTTAACTATGGTGGCACTCAGCTTGGCGGCCTCATCAGAAGAGGATTGTCGTCGCAGCACCGCGTGACACCCACCGGTCCCACTAGTGCTGCGACCACAATCCCCCTGCCCGGCTATGCACTTGCTGACCCCTGAACACAATCAAACCGAAATTGGATTACTATGGAGGGTTTTTCGCAATCGTGCACGGTGGTACCTACCCGGTCGAATTTTGTGACAAATTTGTGTCATCAAATTTCTACCACCAGTATTTCTATTTTGTCCCACTTTATTTTTTGCATCGGGGGTTAAAAGCGACGTGGGAAAACAAATACTAGCTGTATTGGTTGTCCCACTTTATTTTTTGCATCGGGGGTTAAAAGCGACGTTGGACAACAAATACTAGCTGTATTGGTTGTCCCACTTTATTTTTTGCATCGGGGGTTAAAAGCGACGTGGGGCAACAAATACTAGCTGTATTGGTTGTCCCACTTTATTTTTTGCATCGGGGGTTAAAAGCGACGTGGGGCAACAAATACTAGCTGTATTGGTTGTCCCACTTTATTTTTTGCATCGGGGGTTAAAAGCGACGTGGGGCAACAAATACTAGTTGTATTGGTCGTTTCACTATATTTCTGCATCAGAGGTTAAAAGCGACGTGGGACAACCAATACAGTTGTGGCCGAAAATTGAGTATCATTTTTTTAGCGTTGTATTTTAGAGTCAGATCCAAACGAAGCAAAAGTCGAGCGGTGGGCTCGACTTTTGCTTCGTTCGGTTTGGATCTTGACTTTTCGATTATTTATAAGAAAGATTAGCATATATAAGGAGATAAATGTTACAATTATTATTGGGACAGTGAGATAGATGTCGGCACGTCCGGCTGTACACGTCCTGCCTTAGATATAGTTATCTAACGGATGTGTAACTATTATTGCACTCTACTTCTCGCCAAAGTTATAATCATTAATGGAGGGTATAACATTAATTTACATATAAAAAACTCCGACATAAATCTATTCTATAACTAAGAACCGGTAGAGAAGTATAGCTAAGAAATCAGATCATAGGATCAGGAGATACAATGCCACAGACAGACACATACACAGTCACGTCAAACTTATAACAGTTATAACACCCCATTGTTTTGGCGTTATGGGTTAAAAAGAGTCACCTGAGCCAAAATAAAACACTTTAATCTTTAGAAAGAGAAAGTGATAAGCTTAAGAATTACTAAGGCGGTCAGTCTTAAGATGGGTGACCATTCTTAATAGAGACCCCTCCTCCGTGCCTAGCCTAGCACGAGAAGCCCATGGTCTTGGTTGTGATACAAGCATCTGTGACATTCGTTATAGGTAGTTTGAGCACTGTGCGGAGCGCGAGCGCGTGGGCCGCCGCCACCTCCTTCTGCGAGCATGTGATGCTCGCGAAGGAGATGGCGGAGCGCGCCCGGGAGAGGTTCAGAACCCTCCCGGCCCGCCGAGCCCGCAACACGCTCGCCTCGCGTCGCAGGCGACTCAGGCGCCGGAGGTCGCTTAACGACCTCCGTCCTCCATGAGCGCAGGCCTGGGGGTGGCAGGTGAGGCCGCCTGTCACCCCAGCAGAAGCAGGCCGGGACGGTGGGGCGACTTGCGCCCCTCCGCCAAACCGGGGCAAGACAGGGACACCGTGGTTCCCAAACCCGAGGGGGCCATCTCGAAACCGGAGATGGCCCAGGGTCAGTCGGGGTGCGAGGGATATGCTCTATGGGCAACCTTACACCCCGGCGTCTGCAGACCCGAGACGGCGTGCGGTTTTAGTCGGTTCAAGCCCGACATAACCGCCCCCGCTGGTCGGCGGGGGGGTATCCGAGGGGATTTCCGCACAAAAAAAAAAAAAAAAAAGGTAGTTTGAGCACTAAAAATTAAGACAACCTGTTGTAATTACAGAACTTGCCTTGGAGGATGATGAGAGAGTGTTACATATTATAAACAAAACAAAATATATAAATCTTTAGGCTTTCACAGCGAGCTTTGCATGTAGAATATACTGCTTCCGGGCTGTTTGGCCGTGGTCCATATGAAACTTGTGTTCCAAACGCAGCGCACTCGTTGCCGCCCGGACCTGTACCACTGAAGATGTCGACCGCAGTGAACGACGGTACGCTTGGAACACAAGTCTCATATGGACCACGGCCAAACAGCCCGGAAGCAGTATATTTTACACAAAACAAAATACAATTTTATAAGCTATTCTTAATCTGCCAGTCATATGCTGAGATAAAAGGTTCAAAGTATTAAAAAGCTAGTATTATATCAGCATATATGTGTATCTTTGGTCTGTCTCTCTTAAATTAAGTATCTAAGGACATTACATTACATTAATTTTTGGTACAGCTAAGAGTGGGACTTCCCACCTGAGTCTGTGTTCCTGAGAATTTTTAAGGCTCAAGTGAATAGGATACTACTAGGCAATAGTGTTTCACTGTTCACCATATCATCACTAACCAGCAGGTGAGATTGTGATCAGATGCAGGCAAATGTTGATCAGAGCTTATTGTCAAAGATTCATGTTAGTGCACCTGGGTTTGTAATATCTTGAGTATGACATAAGACTGGATGAGTCTTGCACCTAAACTAGACCTTACCTACCTACCTAAACTGAACTAAATTCTGAAAAGGTGCTATAAAAACCAAAATTCTAAATCTGTAGTAATATGTATAGAAAAGCATCACATTTTTATTGAAAAAATTGTGACTAGCAGCAATATTGTTATTTTGCTTTATTTGACCTTTTAGTGGTACACACATTGTGGCCTGAGACTTGAAATTTGTGAATATTTCTATACTTTGTTCTGGAGTGGTATAATGTATTAATAAAGGGATTTTAACAGCTGGAGATAATTCTTTGATAGCAGCATGAATTTTTATTTTTTATAGTCAAGTCGATTGCATATCTCATATCTAATAAAAATGTATTAGGTACTAGGGACTTATAAAAAATCTAAGATCTAAGAGAAGATCTAAGAAAAAATCTAAGAGAAGCTAAATTTTTTCAATATATCTAAATTTTAAAATGTAATAGTTCTGTATCAGTACTAAATATGTATAAACAATACAATACCTGTCTCATCTGTGACATCAAGCAAGATCTAAATATAGATCTAATAAGTATGCTGTATACAAAAGGAAAACATAAACATTGTTATTAATTACCATCTTTTTTTAAATCACAATCAATTTAGTAATTAAGGTATATTTGATATTACATAATTATTAGAAAACAGTTATTATATTCAGATGAACCTTTGTAACTTTACTGTTATTTATAAAAAGCTTTTGTGATTTTATCTTATCTATGGAAACGCTCATGAATGAACAATGATGTTCAATACCTACTTGTAATACTACACAATCAAAATATTGATAAGAAAAATTAATAGAGAGTAAACAACTGATTTTTATTACTTACACAAGAAACCTGTTATTCTGGATATGAACACATAAAAGGATAGGTACATTTCAAAGACCAATCTGAGTCAAATTCTAGTCCAAGCAATAGTTTGAATGCATTGTGACCAAAAAGGATTTTAAAGTCTACATAAAATAAAGAAATAATACTATTATACATTTAAAGTTTATGTGCAACATTTACTTTCAATTCGCCTGTTATCTGCCATTGGATAAAAAAAAAGATTAATCGCAAGTAAATGTAGTAAAAATATATATATAAGAAAGAAAGATAATATATTATTATTAATAAAGAAGTTATATTCTACTTACCAGTTCGTGCTAACTTCCACCAATAAAAAACACACGCTTGAAAAATACAGAACTTCACAATCACAAAATTGGTTCAAAAAAAATACGCAAACGCTCGATGGTCGTAACCACAATAATTGAAAGATAGTGGGCGGTAATCGAGTGCAGACGACTTGTACCACTGATACAATACTGACACTGATAGCTTCAGCACAATATATCCGATGTTATCAATAACAGCATTATGCCGATCATGCCGTTATAGCAAACAAATCAATCGGCATTCTGTCTGATGTTCTCAAATCACTCAACATGATTTTTTTTTTTTTTTTTTGGAATTTTATGGCCTGGTAACAAGACCTTTAAGCCAAGTCTTCATTTATTTACACGAGTATTGTTAGCAACATCGGTAACTGAACTTCACTTGAGTTAAGCACTTCACTATATGTCAATGTTTGTCAGTCAAATATTTCCACATGAATTCTTGATGAACTTGTAAATTGGTTTATAACAGTCTACATTTTTTAAAATCACTTTGAGGCGGCGGGAGGGGTCGTTTGTAACTGAAACCACTTCGCTATCACTTAGTTCACTTGCCAAAATTAACCGATCCAAAGAATATGTGGGGCACGAAAAGATCAAATGATCTAAATCTCCAAAACTACTGCAGTTCATGCATCTGTTATCCTCGACAATGCCAAGTCTGGCTAAATGTGCAGGTGTCTTAGTATGGCCAAAACGAAGGCGATTGATGGTGGTGATAAATTCACGACTTCCTGACTCCAATTCGTTATACCATGGCTTAACTGGTAAGTCTTCTTGAATGCTTCCATACCACTTTCCCTTAACTTCTTGATCCTTTTCCCAAAATTCTTTCCACAGCTTTTTTAATACAATGTTAATAGTTGCATAACAGTCTGTCATTGGTATATTAACAATAGATGACACATTTAATGGATTTATTCCTTCATATGCAGTCTTATCAGCGATTTCATTACCTGTTATTCCTTTATGTGAAGGGATCCACATAAAAGCAATTTCCTGGCCTTTCTTCTTACAATTATATACCATTTCCTTAATTTTATAAATCATATATAGAGTTTTAAAGTGTAATTGAGAGTTTTCCAAAGCTTTAATTAAACTTAAAGAGTCAGTTAGAATAATAAACTTTTCATGACTTTTAACTAATGTAATAATTTTGATCGCTTCTAAGACTGCATAAGCCTCTGCAGTGAATATACTACAATTAGTATCAAGAATAAAACTTTGAGCAAATTTATTTTGAGGATTATATACTGCACTACGGACATGATGTTCTCCCTTACTCCCATCAGTATAAAGTTTGTAGTAATCTCTATTTCTACTTAAAAATTCTAACATATTTTGATTGTTCTTGATTGAGTCCTTAAATATGGGAATATTAATAAATAAACAATCATAAGAATGAGAATAACAAGGCCATGGAGATACAGTGTATATTGATGTGTACTTTTTCTTAATTTCCAGCAAGATGCGGGACATTCTAGGAGACCGGCCACTGAGAAGATCAGCACCTGTCGTCAGAGGAGCATTGTAGTCTAGGTCACAAGGTACTATTCTTTTAATTATATCTTGATTATTTGATGCTACTAGCTTCACACTATGTCTTTCTGCAAGTAGTAACCTTCTCAATACCAGAGGCATGATGTTGGTTTCAACCTCCATTGCCCTTATGGGAGTTGAGCACATAGCTCCTGAAATTATTCTCAAAGCCTTATTCTGAATAATATCTAATCTATGTACATACCTACTATCTAAATAAGCTAAACAACTATAATCAAAATGACTTCTAACTATGGATTTGTACAGAACTGAAAGTATCTTTGGGTCAGCCCCCCAAGATACTCCTGCAAGACACCTCATAATATTAAGGCCTTTTGCTGAATTTTGTGAGATGTATTTAATGTGCTTTTCAAAAGATAAATTATTATCAATTACTATGCCCAAAAATTTATAATGTTCAACTTGAGGAATTACTTCATCATTAGATATAATAGAGTTTGAAGGAAAATCCTTACTAAAGATCATGGCGCTACTTTTAGCTGGATTAATTTGTAGAGATAATTTGTCATGGTAATATGAATGTAGTTCCTCGAGAGCTTGGTTAATTCTATTTACAGCCATATCAACATCGTTATTCACAGAATATAGTACAAGGTCATCAGCAAATTGTAAAATATTTACAAAATCAGTATTTACATATTTACAAATCTCACTAGTATACAAATTATATAATAATGGGGACAAAATTGCACCTTGCATAGTGCCCCTGGACACCATTCTTGGGCCATGTAAAATATTATTATGCTTAACATATAATGTCCGGTCAGTTAAAAATTCATGCACCCACTTAGCAAGTAGGCCAGGTACTCCTAAGCCAGTTAACACTCTAACTAGGATTCCAGGGTGAACATTATCAAATGCTCCTTTCACGTCCAAGAAAGCACATGCAACACTAGCATTACTATTTTT
Organism: Cybosia mesomella; assembly: GCA_946251805.1. Taxonomy (NCBI): domain Eukaryota; kingdom Metazoa; phylum Arthropoda; class Insecta; order Lepidoptera; family Erebidae; genus Cybosia; species Cybosia mesomella. Next base: position 2,979,651 of record OX276415.1, read on the forward strand.
TGCATATTTCAGGTCCGATATAAGGGGTAAGAAACTATCTGCACAGCTTCTACCCCGTCTGAAGCCATATTGGATATTCGGAATGATGCTGTTAGCTTCTACAAACCAATCAAGACGACATTTCAAAATATTCTCAAATATTTTACCTATACATGAAGACAAGGAGATGGGGCGATAAGAGTCTGCACTATTTGGCGGTTTATCTGGTTTAAGGACTGGGATGACACTTTGAGTTTTCCAAGACTGAGGAATTATTTGTTTTATCCATAATGCATTAAATATATCTAATAAAATATCTTGAACTGCTGAATCTAAGTTTTTAATTAGTATGTATGGATTATCGTCTAGACCAGGACTAGTATTTTTCCGTGATTGAAGGCTTGAATGGAATTCGTTTTTCGAAAAAGGCTCTAACAGAAACTTGGATTTCTCATCATTGTTATTAAGATTATAGTAAACATTGAGGTCATCTAAAAGTACCGCAGTGCCTTCTGACAACTTATCTAAAAATGAAGGGATAAATTCATCACTGAGGGATCGGTTTTTATTTTTATTCATACCTTTAAACAATTTAATGTAGTTCCAGATAATACTTATTGGGGTGGTTCTATTGAAGTTGTCACACAGTCTACGCCAGCCATTGTGTTTTTCTTTTGCTATGGTCCTTTTTTTAACAGCATCAATCCTTGTATATTCAATATAACTTTCCATACTAGGATTAGCTCTATAGAACTTTAAAGCCTCATAAGAGTTGATGACACTCTGTTCACATTCATCATTCCACCAGGGTGCTGGGGGCTTACTTTGAAAAGTTGAAGTTTTAGTAAATTTCGGTATACACTCTTGTTTAAGTGTATCAAGTCGAGAACAAAACTGATCGTAGGATTCCAAAGGATTTTCATGATCTACATTCAAATCATTAAACACACTACTGGATAACTCGCTAAACTTTACCCAGTCTGCTTTGTTGTATAAAAACTTGTCAATTGGAGGATTTACTTGATATCTGTCGATAGAAAGTGTGATATCTGTTATAGTTGGAAAATGGTAACTACTCATATTGTCGTCATGTACTGACCACTTACAAAGAGGAGCGATACAAGGGCTAGTTAAACTTAGATCAATAGCAGATGGGTTACGATTAGGATAGTTAAGCGTTGTAAAGTTACCTTCATTCAATATACATAGATTACACTCTTCAATTATATCAAACATCCGCTGTCCCCGTGGCTTAGTGGAAACGCAGCCGAAAGCTATATGATGAGCATTAAAATCGCCTGCTACAAATATGGGTTTAGGTAAGTCGTTTATTAGTTTCTTTAACTTATTAATTCGCATAGCACCACTTCTAGGAGGGCAATATACACATAAGATAGTAATTTTACCAGTGTCAACTGTTAAAGATAACGTAATTGTTTGAACATCCTCATAGAAAAGTGTTTGCAATAAATTATATTTTAAAAATGGTTTTATAAGAATAGCTACGCCACCATGTCCATTTTCTGAATTTTTATTATAGAGATTATATCCAGGTATATTAATAACTTGATTATCTTTAAGCCATGTTTCATTTAATAGACAGATATCAATATTACGATCTTTTAAGAATTTTAAAAGTAAAGGCTTTTTGTTGTTAATGCTTTGAATGTTAAAATGAGCAATTCTTAGAAACTGAGAATTGTGTGACTGTGTAGGGTCCATTTATGACAAGTTTTTAAACAGTAGTTCCTTAATTGATGTATTAGTGATTGGGGTGTCATCGGCCTTATTTGCCAAGGCAAGTAAAGTTCGCACAATAGCCATCGTCAAATCATTGTTGGCTAACAACTGTGCCTTTACATCGGCAACAGAAGCGGATTTGGTTGGTGTTTGCTTATTTACAGAGGTACTATTGTGAGGAGACTTATTTACATATGTATTCGGTTTATTTACAATTTGTTGCGGGCTCTTAAGAGGAGGAAAATCATTTTTATTTACAGTTGTCGCGTAACTGCTATAAGCTATCTTGCTTTTTTTATCTAACATTTTTTGTATTTTTACTGGACAGGCTTTCGAAATAGCCAGATGAGGTCCGCTGCAATTTACGCAGCAGAGCTTATCTTGCTTTTCACAGTCCTTGTAGTAATGCTCTCCTGCACAACAACTGCAGCGTTGCTTAGCGTTGCAGATCTTGGCGGAGTGATTGAACTTGAAGCACTTATAACATTGCTGCAGAGGTGGAACATATTCGAAAACCCTGTACGAGAATAAATCGTAGTGTACATTTTCGGGCAATGTATTCGATAAGAATGTTATGCTTACAGTTTGTAATGCGACTCGTTCTTGGCCTACTTTTTTGGTAAATCTTCTAATTGAGATTATTTCATAGATTGACGAAAGCTTCGTATACAAGTCCTTGTTCGAGATGTTTGTTGGGACGTATCGAATGACTCCAGTTTTTTCGATATGGGCTGCGGGGATGAACGCCCGCATACTGTTCTTCTCCAGAAAAGCCGTATTATTTATAAAGTTGTTGGCCGTGTTAAATTGTTTGAACACCACCACAATCTTGTTGGCGTTTATTCTCCGTATAGACACCACACCTTTGATGCCCGTTGTAAATATATGATTTAAATATATAGGGCTTTTGTTCCCTAGACGGTCATTATTCGTCGATTCTACGAACACCTTAAATTCCGTGGATAGCGAATTTTCAGGATAAAGTCTTTTATAGTTCGGTTTGAAATACGGTAAGAAAAGATTTTCCTCACCGCCGCCGCCGCCATTGTCCTTTATTTTGTCCGGTCTGGGCCTTTTAAGGCTAGGGGTCGGGGGATTGAGGCCCCCGCCCTCGTTACCTTCCATTTTTTAACACTATATTACACACTTAGTTATGTACAAACACTTAAAATCAATATTTACTACTTTATACAAAATTTTGCAATTTTAAGGAAAAAATTCAAAACTCCGCGCCTGTTCGGTTCAAATTCCCGCCAAAGAATTCCCTCAACATGATTTTGACACCTAAGAGGGCTGCCAGTTAATCGAATTGATTTTATACCGCACTATGTCAGAAGAATATGAATTCTAAAAAAACTTATTTATTGAACGACATACATACTAGAAAGACAAACAATACTAGTTAAATAAATAAATAAATATTGTAGGACAAAGTACACAACGCCATCTAGACCCAAACTAAGCAGAGCTTGTCTGAATTAATTATTAATTAATTACAGTTCTAATTTCATTAATTTCAAAAAAATCTTATCGTCGTGTATGCATTTGTTGGCTAAACTTCATGCACATTATAGTGTAACTTCGATTTTCGTACTCAATAAGAGCATAATTATATTATATTATTCCATTTATTCAAAAAAATACCATATTTAATAACTTACTAGATAAGGAAAGCCATGAAAAAAGAAAGATAGTGGTAACCTGCCTGGTACGTGTGTGAAACCCAGTGCAATCTATACGAGATGTCCGGAGAAAATTACGGATACTGGCAACCCGTGCACTAACTATAGGTAGTGCGTTTACGACGACGGTTTTACACCTTCATCGGAGTTATGCACCTATATTATTTCAAATTTGATTATACAAATTGAAATATATGTGCCGTAATGTACCTACGTGATGCAAGTGATGCAATTAACTTATTGCGATTAAGGAAGCATTTCTAATAGAATTCTAGTCGGACTTTAAATGTGAAAGCCACCACTTAAGGAAGCCCATCTGCGTGTCTATACGGATAATACATGTATAGGTACCTACTTAATATAGCACGGAATTCGTATAGAGGCTTGCGATCCGCGTAGGAAGCTGGTATAAGACGTTGCTTAGGCTCCTTTTATTTTAGATAAAGTATAAGCGCCTGCGCTGCTTCGTGCGTGTCACACGTGCTTGCACCCACACGTTGTGCAAATCGTACAGATTTTTTGCACGATTCTATGCAAGTTATATGCACCATAGTGCCCATTAAAATTAAAATGAAATATCACAAAATTACGATTTTATTATATGTATAGACAAAGCGTAGGGTACCTAATCGATTATGATTGTTGTAAGCACCGAGAAATTAACAATTATTTTTTGCTTCTTAGTTTGATCTGCTAGTAAAGCGTGTTTATATATTTTTTAGGGTTCCGCACCTGTTACGCCTGTACGCTGTTAGCCGCGAGCCGAGCCATGAACCGCATATATGTAAACGGTGGCTCATGTCTCGGCTTGAGTCTGTAGCGGTTTTTGCGGCACGATTCAAAGGGATCCAGAGTTGATAGTCCAAAGACTCACGAGAGTGTCATAATTGATTAGGTCGCACCGCAGCTCGCGCGCTGACATGACGTGAGGCACGAGGCGAGCTGCGAGACGAGCCGCGAATGTAAATGAGGTTTAATAGGATCAGTTCGTTGTCCGTCTCTGTCTATCTGCCAAGAACGTTTTCTCAGGAACGCGTGAGGCATCTTACCGTCGAACACGGCGAGGAAGAATATGGAGAAATAATAAAACAAAATTTTTATGATTTTGTTCGTTCATTATTTTCCTATAATATCATTGCATTTAATAATCAATAATAATAAATAATATTTATTTCAAAAGATTATACTTATATCTATACAAATTATATACATTATTGCATGCATTTCATAAAAGGTTTAGGGCATCGTACTATGCATCATACTATATACTCAATACATTAGTCATTAAAAACTCTGCATACTCTGATACAGTTTTCATCCAGGTGAAATTGCCGTTTTTCTTGAAGAAATTGGAGGAAACCCAATTTTCTGTACTAACAGTTTTGCATTTTTTTTAGGAATAACAAATCCAAATTTTATATATTTTTTGTGTATGAATGGGACAACATTAAGCTAACAAACAGCAACTTTTATTACATTTTTGAAAAGTGACAGCTCTTAAGTAATACGAAATTTATCATCAAAATGGAAAGCATTTAGTACTGTTTTTGAAGATCGAATTAATTTATCAAGCGGCCAATAAAAACAAAATTAAATACAGAGTTGTAAAATCGTGGAAAAAAAACATCACAAACAAAATATAAGGAATGGAAATAGCTATTAAATTACAGGAATAACGAACTCATGAATTTGTAAGAAAATTTCGGCAATTTCAAGACCTATTATTAGGAACGATGGCAGGTGTTGGCTAATCTTGGCAGTGTACTGACCAATTAATTAAGTCAAGGAAGTAATATGTATGTGTGAGTGCGTGAATGAGGGCGTATTGGTGGGTGTGAGGGTGGGTTGGTGGCTATGAGTGTGTGTTGGTGAGTGTGAGGGTGGAGGCTGGACATGAGGGTGGACATTTTAAACAGGTGGTAGAGCCAAGCAACAGTCATTTTGGCCGTTGCATGGATGGGCCGACTCGACCGGGGAAGCACCACCCTGTCACAGAATATCGACGCCAAGTAACAGTATTTGAACTGTTGCGTTCCGTTTGGTGAGTGAGAGTGCCGGAGCCCAAACTCCTTTCTCATCCCCTCCCAAACTCCTTTCCCATCCCCTGCCAAACTCCTTTCCCATCCCCTTTCCTTTACAGGTTCGGCAACCATGTACCAACTTTCTATACAGCCACTCAATTACAGCGCGATGTAAAATTGAAATAAAATAAAGTTAAGTATTGATTAAAGAATATATGTTTTTAAAATAACTTTACTTTAGTCACAGATTAATAAATAGTTACGTTAGTTTCAACAATTTCCTTAAAATAACATACATTTGGGCAAATTTTTTACCATTTTTTCAATTATGAAAATGAAAAATAATGGCTGAATAGCTGGCCGGCCACAGAAAAAAAAACAAACAAAATAGGCGGAAAAGCGGCAATTCGATCTTCATTTGTTTTCGATTTGAAGGTTTTACTCATTTTTACTCATTTTTTCTTTAGCTAATTCATGTTTTTATTTTTACTTTCCTTGTATTCGTAATGAAAAGCACAGTGTTTACCTCGGGTTAAAGACTTATTTTGTCCCTCGAACTATTGGCGCCCTTACTTCGTTCGGGCGCCAAACCTCGTCTCGGGACTAAATAAGTTACTTTCACCCCTAGGGTAACAATGTACTATTGTAAAGTATTATTGTTTTAATAGCTGATACCCGCGGCTCCGTCTGCGCGGAGTTCGGTTATCGTTTTTTGGTCATATCTCCGGTTTTAATGAACAATCATATACACTATTTATTACCATAAGTAAATGTACAAATGTGGTTACAAATTTTATATCTAACTAAACTAAATAAAACTAAAATAAAATAAATAATTAAAAGAAACTTAAACCTAAATACTATATCGTGGAATTCCTCCGCATCGCTTGCCTCCTGTGGTAACGTGCCCAGAAGACTGGCAGCATTGCCACGTTGTATGGCAATACTTATTCTCTGTGCTAAAAAGAAGCCAGCCTTCTGGTCACGAGAAGCGTCGATCATACGTGTTGCAATCTCCCTGAAGAGACTGCGAGCACTCGGACCCCATGCCCCTAACGTTTCGACTCCAAACGGCACAAATTCATAATCTCCAATTAAGTTTGAGTATTATCGCCGTTTGAAAGTCTCCGCAGAAGCAGCAGCAGCACCGGCACAGCCAGCCGTGCTGGCTATATGGGTAGGATCAATGGTGTCGACGCATGTTGCGTCCCAAACCAGAGTCCTACCCATTTTCCATGGTATTAATGACATACCGTCCGGTCTCTTGCCATCGTCGCGTGCCAAACCATTTGGTTCAAGTACAGCTGGCACACCGGCAGTGACAAGAGCACGTTGGATTATGTCATTGAGGCTGGCGTGCCGTGGTATTCGCCTAGCGCTCCTGCAGCACTATAAGCCATGGTGTCCGAACCTGTCGACGGCTTCTCCACAGCAATATTGATGCGGAGAAACACACGGGGCACCTAAACGAAGGCATTATAAAATAAGTATGCTGTTAACTGTTTTGACAGGTTTATTTATATAAAATAAGTAATAAACAATTATAATCTTAATAATTAGAATCCGCGTCTCATGCTTTACTCTTGAGTCCTCCAGAGTACCAGCCTGTGTTGCCAGACCGATTGACCCATGGTTCAGGATGTGACACCCTTTTATTAACGGCAACACCGGATACTATTAATATCTTACAGGCATGTTGCAATGCGGAAGGTAGTATCATTTAACATTGTTCCTATAACGTTAGATGACGGAAGAGCTTGTAACCAAAGACCCGACTCCCACACTCCTACCGCCAGCATGCAGCATTAGAACATGTATTTATTAAATGTTGTCTTACTAAGCTGCAAAACGGCCCGTCCCACTGTCGCTGAGAGAAAAGGTTCTTTGGGAAACCGGTGTTCGGGCATGCAATTTTCCAAGTATTTACTGCATCAGTTTTACACAATACTTCAGAGTTAACCAGTGTAGGTGCAAGGATTTTCCTGGTTAATTCTTCCGTACTGTGGACAGGAACGCTGGTAAGCTTATATCCGAAATTTTGAGAACACCGAGACCACCCAAGCCAATCGGTAGAGACGCTTGTAGTGAAGCTCGGTCATTCAAAGCCACATTTAAGATTTTTGTGAGGGTGCTTTGTATAATTTTGTCCATTTTTTCTATTAGTGTTAGGTATATGTTTGAAAAAATGGGAAGATCTGAGGGCATGGGCGAATTTTGGAACAAAAAGGCAATATCGAAGAATAGTAAAAGCAGAATGGATATAAATTTTGAGTAAGCGATCTGAAATTTCACAAAAATTTTGAATTTTCTCCTCTTTAAAGGAGTTATAGGCATCTTCTAAAATTGGGGACCCAAGGAGGCGTAGTGCATCTTTTTCAATAATTTTAATATTCGGTCCTAATGAATTAAATTTTGAAATTGTTGAAATTTTGTCCAAATCATCATTTAAAAAAAGTTCACATTTATTTGCATTGAGTTCTAAACCTATTAATTTAAATTCATTTATAATAAAGGCCAAATTTTGTAAAACAGTATCTATATCTCCTCCTAAGGTCCCATCGTCTAGATACCATACATTGAATTTAGAATTTAACTGCCGAATAATAGGTTGAATAACTAAACTGAAGATTACCTACCGGCCCGAGGGGGTCTCCTTGTTGACATCCAACAGCAGATTCTAAAAGGTTGTCTTTATATAATAATTTGGATGGGTTTCTGTAACATTGCCAATGAAAGTTATAAATTTTGGGGATTTGTAATTTAGCTTGTGTCAACAAGCCCCCGCTGGCCAGCGGGGGGTTATCCGAAGGGATTTCCGCAAGAAAAAAAAAAGGTATGTAAGTACCACAATACGGCGATTGCCCAAAAAAAAAAATTGTTTTTGATTTACGGGCTGCTGAGACGAGGTCTAGAGTTCGATCCGCACTCGCCCCGGGCACACACCTCTGACTTTTCGTAGTTATGTGTGCATTAATAAATGTTAATAAATTATCCTGCCTACCCTTTTGGGGATACAGGCATGAAGTTATGTTATGTTATGTACTTATCACTTAAATAGCTATTCCCCAGCGGCTTCGCCCGTGACATCCTTTATGTCGGACTTGAACGTACTAAAACCGCACGCCGTCTCGGGTCTACAGACGCCGGGGTGTAAGGTTGCCCATAGAGCATATCCCTCGAACCCCGACTGACCCTGGGCCATCTCCGGTTTCGAGATGCCCCCTCGGGTTTGGGAACCACGGTGTCCCCGTCTTGCCCCGGTTTGGAGGAGGATTAGTTTTCAAAGAATTTATAGAAATTTGCCCGATTTCTTGACATATATGATTACTGCTCCGCTCCCCTGGATAAAAGCGTGATGATTATAGCCTTCCTCGATAAATAGGCTATACAACACAAAAATAGTTTTTCAATTCGAACCAGTAGTTCCTGAGATTAGCGTTTTCAAGCAAACAAAAAAACTTTTCAGCTGTAAGATATTAGTTTAGATATGGATTAGGATTGCATGCAAATTACTTATTCATAAACATTGCTATACGAAATAAATCAGGCGCGTCGCGAATCAATTCAATAGCCAAAAGATCAGAGAACATTACCTACGTTGAAAGAAGCACTGATTACAGGTAACACACTACCGGTTGTTAAGGCTCTAGAGGGAGGAATCTCCTCTACATACGTGACGTATTGAGAGAGTAGGACTCGCCTCAGTAGCGTAGCAAAGGGGAGGCGGCGGCCGCGGGCCGCACCAGGTGTCACCTTTTTTGGACCCATCCGGTCTCTCAACTTTAAGAACAATGTACAAACAAAAAAAAATTCTTTTTTGGGGATTCTTCCACTAGCACTAGCTCAGCTCTATGTATAATTCGGGGATTCCCGCAAAAGTTACAGGGGTAACTTCTAAAATAAGAGAATGATAAAACTAAAAAAAATATATGATGTACAATTACCATGTAAACTTCCACCGAAAATTGGTTTGAACGAGATCTAGTAAGTAGTTTTTTTTTAATACGTCATAAACCGCAATTTACCTTTCATTCAATCAACTCAAATATAAAAATTAAAAAAGAAACATTATTATGTTACTTGTTGCTACGGAACCCTTCATGGGCGAGTCCGACTCGCACTTAGCCGCTTTTTTTTAATACTAGGTCCTCCGATATTTATATTTCGGAGTCTACTATGCTTTCCTTTTATACTATTATTCGTTTCTTGCTACTTCTCGTACTTACTATGATGCTTCATACTGCATCTACTTTAGTACCTACCTATTTGTGGCGTAGTGGTAGTGCATTCGACTGCTACGACAGGGGGTGCGGGTTCGATTCCCGCACAGTGCAAATATTTGAATACAAAGAACCACCCAGACCAATGCAAATAGACATATTCATATAAAAATAAAAGTATATAAGTATGTTTATCCGCATTCTGGAACCCATAACACAAGCTAGTTAAACTATGCTTACTTTGGGTCTAGAAAGCGCCGCTGTGTAGAATGTCGTAAAATATTTATTTATTTTTATGTTTTATTATTATTAGGGAGCGACGATAGCCCAGTGGTGTACGTAACGGACTGCCGAGACGAGGTCTCGAATTCGATCCCCAGCCGCCCCGGGCACACACCTCTGACTTTTCGTAGTTATGCGTGTTTTAAAAATGTTGATTATCGCTCGCTTAGTAATGTGCCTGGTAGATGGCAACAGGCTCGCCCCCTATTACATTGGGACCTAAACATAACTGGCGGATCGTGGGTGTGTAATACACCTCTGCCTATCCCTTCGGGGATACAGACGTGAAGTTATGTTATGTTATGTATTTATTATGATCTTAGGGTATGGGTTGTGCACTATACGCATTATATAACATGTATATATCTATAAATATGCTTGGTAATTTTACGTAATTATATAACAACCGCGGTAGCCTAGTGGTATGGGTAAAGGACTGCTGAGACGAGGTCTCGGGGTCGATCCCAGGTTTTACCATGGCACACACCAATGACTTTTCGATGCTTTTCGAAGTTATGTGTGTATTTATCGCAGGTTTATAAGTGCCCGGTTAATGGCAATAGGCTCGCCACCTATTACATTGGGACCTAAACATAAACTGGCGAAATGTGGGTGCTATAGCACCTCTGCCTACCCCTTCGGGCGTGAGTTTATGTTATTAACTTACTATTCTGCCGTGCTTATGAAAAACGCATCAACTCGATTTTTGAGTAAAATGAGTTCTATACATATTTGAAATCAGGAAAACAAGATCTACAACTTTGCTTAAGTAACTTTTTGTTAAATTAATAGTATCCCGGTTTTTCAGATTTTATAAACGCATTATCTTAACCTTTTATAACAGTTTTACTTCTGAATAATGCATTAACTATAGATAGAACAAGCTTTTATACTAATAGTGATAGGTTGACTAGTCATAAATGCATTATCTTTAAGTTGATGCGTTTATTGTTAGCAATCGAAGGGATCAATATTGGCGGCATACTTATAATAATTGCATTAATTTGAGATAATGCATTTATTATTAGGATTACACGACTAGATTTAATTCCCGTACATAATAAAGCGCACTAATTTTACAAGATAGTGCGTTTATACTAAGTATCATGTACGTCGCGTCGGGTTTTAGTGCGTTTATTTTAACGGCTTGTTACCGTGCACGGGTGTTAGCGGGGAAGGGTAAGGACAGTTCGGGTGTCGACCCGCAGTCGCGGCGCTACCACCAAGCTGGACCAACGTTTGTTCATTCAAAAAAATACGCGGTAAGTTATTTAAAATATCTATAATTTAGTACTTTGCTAACCTGATTGTTTTATGTATGTTAATATTATTGTTACTTATTTATGTAAATCATTGATAATATTGTTGTTAGTGCGTATAAGTATGAGCGTACATGCGCATGCGTTTTTTTTTGTGTGAGTGTATATGTAGCTCGTTCGTGTACACAGACGGACAGACACACACTGTCTGTCCGTCTGTGTACTACGTTTCTTCGAAACGCAGGAACCGATTTGGATGGTTTCCATAATAGCCTACTTTATAAAAACTGTTTATTTATTTAGAAAATAAATATAGAATATTCTTATTTCAGGTAAACATGACGAGTAGAAAAGATAAAATAATAGCTATGGCTATCAATAAAAGCTATAAGGGGAACGAGCCTGATTTATCAACTACTAAAAAGTTACAAACTGTGAATTCCCAGAGTCCGACTTGCAAGACAACACAAAAAGAACCAGTCTCTACAGATATAGACAGATTATGGTGGCGTTCACTAGATTTCAATGACTTCCAGAGCATATTTGATTTTAAGAATGAATATGGTAGCTTCATACCAACTGTGCAAGAAATCAACACTACACAGTTATTTGATATGCGAGCGCAAGAAATAACACCACCTCGTACGCGTCCTTCTTTGAAATGCTACGAAATTATGCCTGAAGAACCGGACTTGGATGCAAGCTTTATGGACTATGACAGCGATGATAGCGTCATGGACAAAGATTATGTGCCTGAAAGCGTGATAAAAAAGACCAAAGATACCTTTGCCATCTTCGACATAGAACAAGTTACTTGTAGTCCGATTACAGAACAATTTGTTCTGTAATTCATAATGTTACAAGTACATCAACACATGCCTGCGATCAGACTAGTTCTAGTATGCTTGTAAAAGCTCAGCCTACCGATGAAATAAGCGTATTGAACTCCCCACTTTTAATGGAAATCCAAGAGTCGGAGGCGGCTGTTACTTCTAATAAAGAGGCAACGTCTACACCATCTGCGACAACGTCTGTAAATGACAAAGGATTAACTAAATTAGGTTTACCCTCTAAAAGACGCAAGTTTGAGCTCCCCTTTTCAGAACGTGTAAAACTTAAAAAAGAAAATGATGACGAAAAACTATCGCTCAAGCCTCCATGTGATGATAAATGTCGAAGAAAGTGTACGTCTAAAATAACCGACCAAGAAAGACAAATTATTCATAATCAGTACATAAATTTAAGCTATGAAACAAGAGGGGTTTATTTTAAAAGCACGGTAGAGTCGTATAAGCCAAAAACAAAGACAGTTTCATCTGAGGATGGAAATTCTAAAAGAGGGCTATCTTACAGATACTATTTTACTGCCAACGATGTTAAAATTGAGGTATGTAAAAAATATTTTTTAACGACACTCGGCTATAACGCTACCAATAATAGGCGAATTTATACTGCGCTACACAAAGAACTACATGAACAGAAAGACAGACGAGGGAGTTACGTGCGTACAGATCTCATAGACAAAGATGTCATCAAAGCCCATATTCAAAGTTATAGGCCAATGATTTCCCACTATCGTCGAGAGCATGCGCCGAAAAAGTATTATCTGCCCAGTGATATTAATATTACAATAATGTATCAAAACTTCATGTCTAAAAATCCTACCATGACCGTATCGTTTGAAACGTATCGCAAAACATTGAGAGGTATGAACATTTCATTTGCTCACCTGGGCCATGAAGAGTGCGAAGCATGCGCTATATACGAGTTGCATGCAAAAAATACCGAATGCAACCTAGAGGCATCCTGCGAAATATGCATTCGATATAAATTGCATAAAGAACGATACACCACCTCTAGGGCAGAATATCAAAGGGATGCAGTTGAACTATCTGCAACTGATAAAGATTCCATTTATTTCTCTGCTGATCTGCAAAAAGTCATTATGCTTCCGCGAATGGATCAGTACAAAAATGCTATTTTTTGCCCCAGGATAATAGTTTTCAACGAAAGTTTCGTTCCCCTCGGTAAAGCTAAGAATGACAATAATATACCATATGCAGTAATATGGAATGAATCTATTTCTGGACGCCGCCAAGAAGATATTATGTCCGCATTTAATGCTTTTTTTAAAAGTAAACGAGATGTAAAAAATATAATTATATGGACTGATAATTGCGCAGCCCAAAATAAACAGGGCATTTCTGTGTTTTCTAGTTTACATGGTTAATAGCGTGACCATTGCCACAGAAACCAGAACAATAAAATATTTTGAGCCAGGACACACTTTTATGTCGGCGGATCACTTTCACCATCAGGTGGAAATGACTATGAAAAACAAGAAAATTTATGATTATGATGATTTTGTAGATTCTGTTAAAAGATCCAATGCTAGATATACCGTGAAAACTATGAATGTAGAAGATTTTTTTAATTTTACCGACGTGTCGTCTCAACATAAGATAAAAAACACAGTGCCCAGAGTATATTTGAAAGATGTGATGTCAGTCAAAGCTGAGAAAGGTGAATTCTCAATAAAGTACAAAGACAGTCATCAAGCAGAGTGGAAAATTCTGGACTTCCTTAAAATGAAAATAATTAAAAATAAATCTTTTCCGGAAGTCAGAAGTAAAATGTCGGTTAGAGGGGTCAGCAAAGAAAGAAAAGCCGAAATAATAGCCAAACTATTACCTTTAATGCCAGAAACTAGGCGACACTTCTGGAATGCATTGCCGGTCTCTGATTCAGTCGATGATTTAGAAATCGAAAATTAATAGTTTAGTTAATAAGGTTTAGATAATGAAAGTGAGACTGTGTTTTTATAAATATAGATATAGAATTAAGGTTTAATTTAATTTAATTAATAATATAGATATTAAGATAATTTTATGTCAACTCAATGACCTAACTGTGATGGTAAGTGCCTAAAATAATTTAGAACTGTGATATTATCACAATAAAGTAAATGTTTGATCTCTTTTAATAATTTTAAGAACTTAATTAAGTATTTTGACTGCTTTAGTGTGATACTCGTACTCGTACTACAACTGTGTAAATCTATAATTATGGTTTAACCTAATTATTTAGAGTTATAAAAGATAAAGTAATTAAGAAAAGTAAAGTTTCTATTTTAGATAAACAAATCTGCAATATTGTGTTTTATACTTGATGTAGATGTTTTCCTTAACGATGTTATTGCCTTATAGATGTTTTACTATTATTTTAGTATTTTAAATGAATCTGTGCCATAGTTTTATACATAAAAACTATAATTAATGTGCCTTGAAGTTGCTATTTTGTTTAATTTGAGTCAAGTTTTATATTTTAATTCATAATATTTTACGAAGAAGTGCTCACTTTTGATTGTTATTATTTTACTACGATTATTAGATATAAAAAGTTCTCAAATAAACAACATTATAAGATTAATTGTTTTTTATTATTACTCTAATTCTAAAATTCCGCATAACATAAACGCATCAAGTGATGATGTTGATGCACCTATAGGGTGTAATAAATGAAGGGTTGGAGTAACAATGACTACAGAAAATCGCATTATATTGTTTTACTAAGCATATATGCATCAAGTATGCTAGTTAATGCGTTTTTGACTAGTCGACGTAAGTTCTTCGAATTAGAGGCTGCTAACGATAAGTACCTTTTTCAAATTATATGCTAAACCTTACTATAATTTGAATATATGTTTCCATAAACACATTTTTGACAATTTGTTCTTTATTTGGTACATAGATCATATGCTTATCGGACAAATAGTTTTGAAGTTACAGCAAAAATAAAAATAAAAACTTTAGGCGCGGTTTTCTCGAGAGTGTCCAAATCCTAGTTAATGCGTTTTTTATAAGCACGGCAGTATTCCTATACTACATCTTTCCTTTCCGGCAAGTTACTTATTGTACGATTTATCTAATATCTTTCTGCTTTATTAACTCCAGATTTCGAGGTGAAAGCCTCTGAGGCGACCTGGAACCACGCTGAGATGATGATGATGAGTATGGGTCTCGAGAGCTTCGACCTCATAGAAAGAAAGAAATTATTTTAATTCCATTCGGATACACGTACATAGCACAAATTATACAAAAACAAAGATAACTAAAAATTAAAAAATATTGTGCGTGAAGCTATTGAAATTAAAAAATTTAAATAGGGAAGATGGTTTCAAAGTATCCGGGACGTGGAATCCAGTTATTAAAATACTTAAACCCATAAACAAATACACAAACAAAACCATCTTCCCTATTGAAATTTTTATATTTTTTTATTTCAATAGCTTCACGCACAATACGTGGATAGTAGTGGCGATCAGTGGAGAGGACTTTGGGTTGATAAAACTCAATCCAGTGATTAGTACCCGACTCAAGATGTTCTGCTACTGCCGATTTATTTAACTGACGGTTTTTCACAGCTGCGATATGTTCTTTGACTCTCTCTGCAATGGTTCGCTTGGTTTGGCCTATGCAGGAACTACCGCAGCTGCAATCCACTTTGTAGACACCCGGAGTTTGTAGAGGTATGACGTCCTTCGATGTTCGCACGTATTTCGCTACTTTGGTGGACGGTTTAAAGATCGTCTCGACCTTTCACATACGGCATGTACGCCGGTTGGCGGTCAGCACCCGGCAGCATCTTCCTCGGTGCACGTCGCGACTTTCTAGAACTCGTAACATATATACCCATTCACCTCAAGAACCTCCTGAACATGATCTAACTCCTGCTGTAGGTGCTCAGGGTCACACAGGTCATTTGCTCGCTTGATGAGCGTCGCGCTGACTGATTTTAAATGAAGTGGGTGATGATGCGAGGAGGCGTGTAGGTATCTATCTGTGTGAGTGGGTTTACAACACCTCCGAAACCGGCAACGCATCCGAAACGTCGGTAAAAGTAAGTTTCCATATTTATCGCGATAAGTCCCGAGACGTTATAAAAATATGAGTTTACACCGCGATAGTTTAATGTTTTCATCAGTCTATGTAGTTATAGTTTATTTGTGGTGCTCTAGAGGTGAGCCTAGTCCACCAAAAACACGAACCGTTTGAGCTCGTGATTGGTTAATTGACGCGCCTCGGCTATCGCAGCCCGCAATACCACCAAAAAGACCGAAAAACGCTTTCTGCTCATAGTAGGTAGATTGTCTATGGGGGTGGCAGGTGAGGCCGCCTGTTACCCCAGCAGAAGCAGGCCGGGACGGTGGGGTGACTAGCGCCGCTCCCCCAAACTGGGGCCAGACGGGGACACCGTGGTTCCCAAACCAGAGGGGGCCATCTCGAAACCAGAGATGGCCCAGGGTCATTCGGGGTGCGAGGGATATGCTCTATGGGCAACCTTACATCCCGGCGTCTGTAGACCCGAGACGGCGTGCGGTTTTAGTCGGTTCAAGCCCGACTAAAACCGCCCTTTAGAGTCTTTGCGAACATTATACAAAATAAAAAATATTTAGGTTTAGTCTTGGAGCCTTTGGAAGTATAATCGTGGAGCGGGCGGGAATAAGCCGTTACAAACAGACACTTGATTTTTATTAGGGTTCCGTAGCCACAATAATGGCAAAAAACGGAACCCTTATAGATTCTTCATGTCTGTCTGTCCGTCCGTATGCCAAAGCCACTTCTTTCTGAAACTATAAGAACTATACTGTTGAAACTTGGTAAGTAGATGTATTCTGTGAACCGCATTAAGATTTTCACACAAAAATAGAAAAAAAAAACCATAAAATTTTAGAAGTTACAGGAGGGCGGGGACATACACATTTTACCACTTTCGAAGAGTCTCTCGAGCAAAGTAAGTTCTAAGTATAGAACTGAAACTCAAATAATTGTTTTTCATCAAACCCATACGTGTGGGGTTTTATGGATAGGTCTTCGAAAATGATATTGAGGTTTCTCATATAATTTTTTCTAAACTGAATAGTTTGCTCGAGAGACACTTCCAAAGTGGTAAAATGTGTATGTCCCCGCCCTCCTGTAACTTCTAAAATAAGAGAATGATAAAACTAAAAAAAATATATGATATACATTACCATGTACCTAAACTTCCACCGAAAATTGGTTTGAACGAGATCAAGTATAATTAGTTTTTTCAACAACAATCAACTCAAATATAAAAATTTAAAAAAATACTTACGTTACTTGCTGCTACAGAACCCTTCATGGGCGGAGTCCGACTCGCACTTGGCCGCTTTTTATGTACCTATATAAATGTACTGATAAGGGAACTGTATCTGACGCAGAACGCTACCTTTGCCTTTGTTATACTTTTTACTGCGTTTTTAACGATTCCAAGATGGAGGTAATGACCACAATGGCGGTGCCAAGAAGATTATAATTGGTTTTAAACTTTTGGGCGGCGCAATTAGTGCACTATGGCCACTTCTAAGTACAGTACTCGACTTTTTATTTGGGAAATTGTGTGGCCGTCGCGTCACCGCTTGCTTCGGTTATGTAAAGCATTCTCACTATCACACAGAGCATGTTTACAACTTGATATCTTTTAAAATGGTTAAAGCTGAAATTATTTCAACATCTTATGAATACAAATAGTTTCAACTACTTACTTGGTATTTTTGGGAGTCCACCAAGTCGGTACACCTGCTGATTTTCGGATCTAGCGCATGATTTCTTGATTTTTATTATTTTGTTAGATTTAGGACACGTCAATTTGACTTCACCTCGCCTCATGGTAAGCTGAAGGTTTAGTCCCAGGAAAGAGGGTCACCATTACATATACGTACCATGTTAACAATGGTGGCACTCAGCTTGACGGCCTCATCAGAAGAGGATTGTCGTCGCAGCATCGCGTGACACTCACCGGTCCCACTAGTGCTGCGACCACAATCCCCCTGCCCGGCTTGCTGAGCCCTGTACGCAATCAAACCGAAATTGGATTACTATGGAGGGTTTTTCGCAATCGTGCACGGTGGTACCCACCCGGCCGAATTTTGTGACAAATTTGTGTCTTCAAATTTCTACCACCAGTTTCTTCTCGGGGTTTGGAGGGCAGACAGCTCCCATAAAAGCTACATAAGCCAAACCAAAATGAGGAGAAGGTGTCAGCGGAACCTTGCCTCTGATATGAAGGTCAAATGCAACTGGAAACAATGCTATTTTTTTTTTATGAATGATAGCCTCACGTTTGACCTCTATCTCACCTGGTCGTAAGTGACGATGTGGTCTACGATGGATCACGTTTGCCTAGAAGGAACCCATTCACTCGAGACTTGAACATTCCGAGGTTATAGCTTTCCGGAAACACAGACTCAGGCAGGCAATTCCACTCCTTAGCTGTATATACGCATAATAAATGTGTCGCCGAAACGTTTCGTGCGTATGAGTGGAATATCCACCATGTAGCGGTGGCATGTCGCTGTCGCGTCTGGTCGTTCGTTGGTGGAAAGGGCTTGGGGCGACTAGCGCCCCTCCCCCAAACCAGGGCAAGACGGGGACACCATGGTTCCCAAACCAAAGGGGCCCATCTCGAAACCGGAGATGCCCCAGGGTCAGTCGGGGTGCGAGGGATATGCTCTATGGGCAACCTTACACCCCGGCGTTTTAAGACCCGAGACGGCGTGCGGTTTTAGTCGTTTCAAGCCCGACACAACCGCCCCCGCTGGCCGGCGGGGGGGTAACCGAAGGGATTTCCGTACGAAAAAAAAATAAAAAGGTATCAAGTTTTGCAATTCCAGCGCACACTCTCCGAATCAACACTCTAAGATAATGATAATGATAAATAGTTTTATCTACCTATAGCTATCAAACTGTCAGTCTGATGAACGATACAGAGGAAGCTCTACAAAGCCTAAGTCAGCAATCTCACTCTTCTTCCCGATGTTCCAAATCAAATGCTGGGCACTGTACTTACATGTGTTTTGTTCTGTATATGACCGCATCTGAAATGTTGTAATATTTCACAATTAAAGTACCCCACCGCCCACAAACGGAGTGATCTAGTTAAAAAACACCATGCGGTTCATGCTTGTGTACTTCGGACATAGATTATTACGCAGACAGTACGCTTTTTAGATTTATATTCGGAGGGCATTTAGTATGTTACCTATGGTGAGCCTCATTCCTGAGACTTTGCCTTTAGATTACCATCAGGCGAGGTGAAGACATTTAGACGAGCGCTAAGTAATAAAAATGTGCTTTGTGTATGACTTTCGAAAGGTACAGTGAAGTTTTACTGAGTTTCTGTTGGAAATTTTCCAAGTTTGGACAAACGTACTTCTTGATGGTAAATGGCTTGCCCCTTATTAATAATAATTGTATTTATTTTCAGATAACAAAAATGATTATTACATTTAACTGAGGATAAAGTTGGCGATATTTCAGAGTATGATGCTTGAAATGAAACTTAATTAATCAACTTATTTTTTTAAACCTGTCGGTAAACATAGGTTATGCTATAACAGCTTGTATTCCAATAATGGCCTCCTCTAAAGAATTCCACTTATTCCTGTCTTTTGCTGTACAGATATATTGAACCAGCTACTTTTCTGACTTCGTGTTCCCATCTCTTAGTCATCTACCTCTGTGCCTTGTGCCGTCTCGTGGATACCATTCTGACACTATTATACTGGTCTTTTCTTCTTCCTTCCTCTTATCATATGGCTCGTCCATCGCCATTTTAACAGTTTAAAAATAAAACAGTTATGTCATATGTCATTAAAGTTACTAGCTGACAAAACGGTCCTAAAGACTCTGGTCGAATATTGTAATAGGTGTAAAGTACTATTCTTATTACAACTTTTATTAACTATGATAGCAATATCGAAAATATGTACATTTCTACCTAATAACATATCTATATGCTACAGCTAATCCATATAAGTAGTAAATACGTGATGGGATTTAGAGCAAGGTCATCAGATCGCAATTATGGGCCGATTGTGTCCGGTGTCTTCAAAGAGTGATTGAAGCCATACGCTTAAGCGATAGCGGGTAGGTACTGTAGTGTTCGGACTCCTTGGAACACTATAGTTAGTTGCCTGGCCATCATGCGTCAGCGATATTAAAATAAAAATGTAATAAAATAAAAATGTAAAATAATGTGTTTAAATATCACTAGTTATCGACAAGAAGCTGTGAAGTCAAACCCCAGACTCCACAGTAGTCACGGTGATATAGGCCTCGTAAAAACTCTAAAAAAGCGGCCAAGTGCAAGTCGGACTCGCCCATGAAGTGTTCCGTAGCAGTAAGTAACATAATAATGTTTTTTTTTATATATGAGTTGATTGAATGAAAGGTAAATTGCGAGTTACGGACTGAATTTAGACAGTACAATATTTCGATATGTAGCGAACTTCGAAAACACATATATCGACAAGTCATTGCTTCGACAGACAACTATTAGACAATACACACCTTCGAATTGCCACTATTTCGACAGACGATTATTCGACAGACAATACTTAGACAAGACACATATCTTCGAATGACCACTAGTTTGACAGGTTTTTTTAACATTCTCCCAAAATAATAATGCTCTGAAATGTATTAAAAAATGTGCCCTACCTAATTAAATATGTACCCAATCAACTGAAACATCCAATTCCGGCGCTTCGCTTCGCTTCGCCGGGGCACAGTTCTAACCTAACCTAACCCACTTTACTTATTTTTGGAATATAATTTTAAAAATCTGTCGAAGTAGTGGATAATTTAATCCATTTTGTCCATTTTTTCTATAAAATTCTCGCCTAAGTTTATACCTTGTACCAAACTCGGGCATACAATAAACGGTTTTGTTTATTGTTTTTATAACTTGACGAGATTGACGTCGAGATGTGCCTTATTGGATTTACATTTATGAAGAAAGCAAGGTCGCGTCTGTTTAGGATTAGATTTCTCTATGGTATCTCTGTGATGAGCTATTGTAATGTATTATCTGTAGTATCATGCTAAATAGGTTTGTTTTTTTGGTTAATTTTCATAATAATCACATGTTTTACCGCGCAATGAACTAACGGAGAAACCAAAAAATATACATAATATAATTTGGATGTTGGTCAAACATAGCCTATGTCCTTTCCCAAGCTCTAGTCTACCTCTTTATCGAATTTCATCAAAATCGATTTAGCTGTTTAGGACTGATAATGTAAAGAGACAGAGTTAATTTAGCATTTATAATAGTATTATGAACTAGCTATTTCCCGCGGCTCCGCTCGCGTGGTATTTAGATCCCGTTCCCGCTCCCCATGGGAACCTATTCCAGGGATAAAAGGTAGCACATATGCCCTATTCTAGCCAGATCCGTTTTGGCGTGATTGAGTAACAAATCCATCCATCCATCCATCCAAACTTTCACAATTATGATATTAACATAACATTAACATAACTTCACGCCTGTATCCCCGAAGGAATAGGCAGAGGTGTATTACACACCCACGATTCGCCAGTTATGTTAAGGTCCCAATGTAATAGGGGGCGAGCCTATTGCCATCTACCGGGCACATTACTAAGCGAGCGATAATTAACATTTATTAATGCACACATAGCTACGAAAAGTCAGAGATGTGTGCCCGCGGCGACTGGGGATCGAACTCGAGACCTTGTCAGCAATCCGTTACATACGCCACTGTATTGTGATGATATACTGATATCATCAGTATATCATTCAATCAATCAATCAATTGCCTATTGCAGTCCACTGCTGGACATAGGCCTCTCCCATTGTACGCCAAAGCACACGATCCTCCGTCTTGCGTATCCAGTCTATCCCAGCTACCTTTTTCAGGTCGTCCGTCAATTTTGATTATACTGATGATATAAGTGGGATGGATTTATCATAATTACACCTTTACCCTAGGTTAATTTAAAAAAAAAACCTCTGCCTGTTGTGTTGTGAATAACTCTATATTGTTTTAAGCTAGACATTATAATACGAATCTTATCCTCATTCCCACTACCTATTTTTTTTTTTTTTTATCGTGCGGAAATCCCTTCGGATACCCCCCCGCCGGAAAGCGGGGCCGGTTATGTCGGGCTTGCACCGACTAAAACCGCACGCCGTCTCGGGTCTTCAGACGCCGGGGTGTAAGGTTACCCATAGAGCATATCCCTCGCACCCCGGCTGACCCTGGGCCATCTCACCACTAACAGCATCGCTCATCCTGTCTCCTCTGAAAGCAGAGGAGTACGGAGAGCGATGTGTTCCCGCCTCGTTGGGTATTGGCCGACGATCAATGCCAACCCTATGAAGGGGTGAAGGGGAAGCCATTGACCGCCGCCCAGGGTGTACCGGCCGCTCCGATTCCGTTCCCCCCGGACTGCAGCGGAATCGGAATCGGAGCGACTCATTCCCACTACCTACAGTAACTCCTGTACATCGGCATCAACACGAATACACCGATTAATAACACTCGGGAAGTCCTAGGGATAGTTATCTACACTGTCTTGGACTCCGCAACCAAAATAAGGCGAGGGTATTCGACGACTTTAGGTATTTTTGGCACAGGGGTGTGTGTTGGGTAAGGGGTGTGTGTTGGGTAACCTCCTCGAGTGTCGCTCCGATTCCGATCCCGCTGCAGTCCGGGGGGAACGGAATCGGAGCGGCCGGTACACCCTGGGCGGCGGTCAATGGCTTCCCCTTCACCCCTTCATAGGGTTGGCATTGATCGTCGGCCAATACCCAACGTGGCGGGAACACATCGCTCTCCGTACTCCTCTGCTTTCAGAGGAGACAGGATGAGCGATGCTGTTAGTGGTGAGATGGCCCAGGGTCAGCCGGGGTGCGAGGGATATGCTCTATGGGTAACCTTACACCCCGGCGTCTGAAGACCCGAGACGGCGTGCGGTTTTAGTCGGTGCAAGCCCGACATAACCGCCCCCGCTGGCCGGCGGGGGGGTATCCGAAGGGATTTCCGCACGATAAAAAAAAAAAAAAAAAAAGGTATTTTTGGCACAGTAAAGTTGCCACTTTACGCCATAGCGAGGCCCTGGCGCAGTCCGCGTCTAGGGTTTCGCGTCAATATTCAGAAAACGTGTTGACCAATCTTTGAGAGCAAATTCTGTCGAAGAAAGTAAAAGTCATCGTGTATCAGATAACCGATAATACTAGTTTGAATAGCCTAGAATAACATATATGATGAGAATACCATCCTTATCTAAAATCACCCTTCCTCAGGGACCCTCACCTTACTCATAAGTAAATTGGAGTAAGAAATATAATAAATCCACTTTCCTCATAAGCAAACGAGAGACCAATAGGCAAAATACCTTTTTTTTTTTTCGTGCGGTATTCCCTTCGGATACCCTCCACCGGCCAGCAGGGGTGGTTATGTCACGGGTGTCAACACGCCGGGTGTAAGATTGCCCATAGAGCATATCCCTATAAAAGAGATAAGCAGCACCAACACAAATGTTACGGATCCTAAGTGAGCTATATTTGATTCCAAAAATAAGATTCCACATGAATAAGACGCTGAGCCACCCTGTTACCAAAACTGTATTGTAATGAAGACATAAATATACTGCAACATATCCCTTTTTGGCAATCATAATGTGGAGCCGGTACACTTTGTTTAAAAACCTTGGAGTCTCATATTTAGAAGGGTCTTGTTATCAATAGAACCATATCAGAATACTACTATTACTAAGTATTCTGTCTGCGAATTTGCTATTCTTATAGCAAATTAAACCGAGTTTTCATGTTTGACTTTATTAATTGAAATAAAATGTACATAAGCCGCTGGCCGGCGAAGAGATTTCCGCACGAAAAAAAAAAGGTATTAACGCCAAAGATACTTTTTTTTTCTTGTCTCGGGTCTTCAGACGCCGGGGTGTAAAATTGCCCATAAAGCATATCCCTCGCACCCCGACTGACCCTGGACCATCTCCGGTTTCGAGATGGCCCCCTCGGGTTTGGGAACCACGTTGTCCCCGTCTTGCCCCGGTTTGGGGAAGGGCGCTAGTCGCCCCGCCGTACCGGCCTGCTTCTGCTGGGGTGACAGACGGCCTCATCTGCCACCCCCAACGCCAAAGATACCTATTTAAAAGTAAGACGAGCCACTTTCAAGCTTATGGCTAAGTGGTAACCGAGTAGGTTAGCACATTGCAAGGGTAAACAACACTAGTGAAGTCAATCTGAGGATGGGTGACCATTCTTAATACATTGAGACCTCTCTGTGCCTCGGAAAGTACTTCAAGCGGTCGGTCTCTGTGAACATCTGTGGCATTCGTTTTTGAAGCCAAAAGTCCGAGGTCTTAGTCTTACTATTAGAATAATATTATGTAATCTGTGGTCTTACTACAGAACCTAGGGAGTTTTGGCGCCAACACGTGAAAAGACGCACCGAGGCAGTGTTTCATTTTATAAAATTTGTGTAATTTCTTTCTCTCAGTTTTTATGTGTAAAAAATGGTGGGTTTTAGACATAACGTCTTCGACAACACGCACAAGTGTAGGAAAGTGGGTTATTTACCGTGAATTGTGATTTTCCATGTTGTTTCCAAAACTCCAATGAAGCCTTTAGTAAAGCTTCCACTACTTTACTAGGGCAAGACTGTTTCCATGTTTAGGATTAGGCTGAAGGCGTTGCGCCAAAGCCCTATTATAAATTTAAAAAAAAACAGAACATAGATATCGACATCGACAATGAGCTGTAGGTTCACGGAAAATATCGAAGTTCGACCACTTCGTAGTTAGACTTCTAGTATATATATAATAATCTATGGTTAGACTGAAAAGTCGACCAACTTAGTAGGGAAGAGGCTCGGAGGATGATGACACCCGTTGGTGAAGCTTTTTTTTTTTTAATGTACTTCCAATAATTTTAGTTCATTATTTCGAATGTTCCATTAACAATTACGAAGAAAATATCATGTTACGGGTAGTAAGTAACCATTATGGCCGCATCAACAAGATCTTTCAAGGACAAATGGATCACGTTCTAAATTTAAACTTAAAAAATTTCAACATTGTGATATATGTCTGTTTTTTTTAAAGATGCCAGATAACTTTTTATGGAGTCTATAACATCTTGTCTATGAATCAAGTCGTATTGGCTAACTTTGTCGGTTGTTCTTAGCACATTTACATCGGAAGTAAATTTATTGTCTTATCCACAGAGAGTAGAGACCGTATGCTTCAAGTACCTACACATAAGGTCAAAGGTGATAACTGTATAGACGGTAGGTTATTGGTATGCAGTTCTTGAGCTAATGGTTGTTTAGTAAATATGATACAGATCTGCAATAATACATTCACTAAAATAATAATTATATATCATTATGATAACTGATTATTATTTTAGTGAATGTACTTAGTTGTACAATTACCTAACTGTTTACACTGTTATACATACAGTCACGCCTCTTTCTCATTGGGGTAGGTAGAGACAACATCTTTCCACTTACCACGTTGCGACGCGTTTCGCTTATTATTCTACTTTCGGTATCTGGGTGACCGACCTTCGCTCGGGTTTTATTAATTTCACGTATCATGGTTAACAAGCCCACTGTCTGCTACAAAGACTTGCAATACTACATAGAGATGAGGGGTGTGACCCTTTTGACTGGCAAGTTATCACCTGAAGGGATGGGGGAAGGAAATTAGATTAGATTAGAAGAATGAGGAAAATTGAAATAAGACATCAAGAACTTTGATTAATCACATGAAAAATGTAATTACGTGCTACTTAAAGTCTAGGTATATAAATATAGTGATGTATTTCGGTCTCCTACAACACCGTATCCTTTAAGCGGAGAGTGAAAACCATATATCGAGGTCACATACAGCTTCTGACTATTTGGCAATGTATGTACGTGTATTATTTAAAAAAAATAACAGGCAACTACGCAGAATAGAGGTGTCACTCGGGCGTAGCACCTACACAGGGGAAGGGGGAAGGAAATTCGAAGTATGGGAAAAAAGAAAGGAAAGCCTCAGTAAATTCTATCGAAGAAAGTAAAAGTCATCGTGTATCTTCACCATCATCATCGTCATCGTCTTCTACCTTGTAATCTAACTACTTATGTCCATATATATGCATATTTAGTTATTTATTGTATATGTATGTATATGTATAATATATTTAGGTTTATATATTACATGTTTAGTTTTTATTATGTTAATATGTATGTTTGTGTTACTTTTTTTTTTTTTTTTTTTTTACGTGCGGAAATCTCTTCGGATACCCCCCCGCTGGCCAGCGGGGGTGGTTATGTCGTGTCTCGACTAAAACCGCACGGTGTCCTCCCCAAGTGTCCGTTGCCGGGCACCCCGGGTAAGCCCTCGAAAGGATAACCCCAGGGTTGCCGGCGGACTTTGGCCGCCACCGCGGCCTCGCCAGGTGGGGTCGGGTTTTATCCCGCTTCGGTGAGTTGGCAGGCGTGTGTAGGGCACACACGACACGCCTCCGCCACGGCCTGCTTCTGTAAGGACGGCGAGTCGGCCAACTGCCGTCCTCAGGCCCCGATCATGGAGGTCGGTAGTCCCGGGCGTAGATGAGTCTGCGGCGTCCTCGCCGCAGACTGCGAAACTCGGGGGGCAGGGTTCTTTCCCGCTTCCTCTCCGCCGTCTCTTTCGCGCGCATTACCTGCTCGCAGAAAGAGGCGGCGGCGTGCCACTTGCTCCCGTCGGAGACCACGGCCCTCACCATGGTCTCCAACGAGAGAACGTCCACGCCCAGGACCGCAACGAGACCGTGAACGTGACTCTAGTGTTTATGACATCATTACAGGTGATGACCTGTAATGATGTCATAAACACGCCGAGACGCGCCTGCTTCAGACTTGTTTATCATATCACGACACCATTCCACCCGGGCCTGCTTCTGAGCATCGGTGAGATTGTGCGGCACCCAACGTGAAACTATCCTTCTCACACGAAGATGCACGTGTAGAATCTCGTGAAGGCTTCCCGATCCAATCTGAAGAATGTGCTGAATCTCTTGATATGTGACTCGTCTATTATCTTGGATTAAATTTTTCACTGCTAGCACGTTTTCTTCCGTAACAGCCGTCAAAGGGCGACCACTTCTTTCTTCATCCTCCAAAGTCAGTCGACCGCGCTTGAATTCGTTATACCAACGATACACGGTCGCCTTGGAAGGGCCTTCATCCATGAATGCCATTTGAAGTCTATCGTACGATTCGTCTGGTTTCAGGCGACACTTGAAATCGTAGAAAAACATAGCGCGAAAATGTTCCCGACGCAGATCCATTTTTCAATGAGACACAATAATTGAAATTATCTTGCAAAAAGTGCAGAGAGAAATTTTGATATTGGAACGTACTTATTTTTACTCATAAATAATCATATTTTAGAAATAGATTACAACTGACCAGTCTCTCATATATTAAAACTTTTTTTCGCAATACTTTCTGAGTGGCCTGGTATATACCCCTTTTCTTTTCACGATCTCCTCTCCGGTCTGCTGGAAGAAATTTCTTTAAGAAATAAGCAGTACCATTGTACTATTCTTTCCACCATCCAATTTCAGTAATGTTTTTATTTTGTATGCAAATTTTAAATAAATAAATAAACATATGAAATGTAAGATCTTGCTACTTATAGTCTATATCTATGTGATCGTTTTTGCGTAAGATAAGTAGGTACGAATGTTATGCAAAGATTTAAAACCGCTCAAGCATATCGGCATAGTCTACAATTGTAAGAGAGAGACTGTACTAGTTACAGTAATTATTTTTTTTACTTCCCGGACTTGTAGGTTAGAGCCATCCTTCATATAAACAAAAGGTATCTTAGATTAAAAATAAATTATGACATTTCCAGACAATCTAACTCAAAGCACGCTGCGTTTTTGAATAAGATTATGATACCGTCTTTCTTTTCCCATTATTACTTCATGCAAGTAGAGAAGTGTCTCACACTCAATGAGCTGCGCTGCAAGTACTTTACGGAGGTCCGAGGGCATGTTATCTTCCCAAATTGTATATTAAAAATCATTTCAGGACAACTAAAAAAAATCTCCTAAAAAACAATTCTTTTTCTAATATCAACACTGAAATACAGGATTGATCGAAGATCGGGAATGAAACTTAGCCTGAGCCGGGAATTACACCCAGAACCTCTTGCACGCAAACTTATGCTACGAATTCAATGAAGCTGACCTTTTTATTGTTTTTTTTTTCGTGCATATCCTTTCGGATGTCGGGCTTGAACCGACTAAAACCGCACGCCGTCTCGGGTCTGCAGACGCCGGGGTGTAAGGTTGCCCATAGAGCATATCCCTCGCACCCCGACTGACCCTGGGCCATCTCCGGTTTCGAGATGGCCCCCTCGGGTTTGGAAACCACGGTGTCCTCGTCTTGCCCCGGTTTGGGGGAGGGGAAATCGATCTACCTATTGGTTTCTTGACTACTGTCGAATGTAAAAAAAAATCTTCATAGGAGGTCTAGTTATGACCCCCTGAGTCCGAAATGATCACTGGTCAAAAAGTTTATATATATATACCTATGTATGTATATATGTAGGTATGTATATATGTATGTTTGGTTCCACTTCCCAAAATTTGCGGCACTCTCACGGTCGCATTTTTGCCCCGATCACTTTCAAACTGCGGTCAAAAATTGCTTGGGTGTAAACTTAGTTTAAGTTCGTGAACGGGTGGAATCCGGCCTAAGGGGACGGTAGGGCCTCACTTTATGTGAAATCAGTTTTTCCTCAAAATTTCACGTTCCATGAAAAATATTCGAACCGTTCTAACTTTATCCCATAGTATACATGAATACCAACAACTTTTAATTATAAACCTATAAGATTAAAACTTTAACTAAAAGTGGAGGGGGGAAAAACCAAAATTTTTCGGGGAAAAAACATAACTTCTAACCGGTGAACATTCTTGCTCGGAAACATTTTTAATCGATAGGCCATTTTTAAGTCTAAAATAAATGTCTGAAAAGTTTTTCGCTAAAAGTTACCGTTTTCGAGAAAAAAAAATCCGTCCGTAGTTCTCTATATAAAACAATATTAATTGCTTCACGAAATCTACCTGTGCGTTCCCCCTGCGGGAACGGTTTTTTTTTTAACTGAACAATTTTAGAACCCAAGAATATTACCGGACTACCAAAACATTCTAACGTTTGGTAACACTACAACCATAGACTAAGTTAACCTGATTTATTTTCAAATCGAATCACAAGCGTGATGCCACAATAGAAAAAAAACAACGAGGCTGTCGAATTAAAACGTTTCAGATTTTACCATATCATTGCAATCAATGGTAGTTATTAAGAAATATTATGATTGATTGACTAATGAAGGCGTGCTTATAATACCCATGTTAGTACACTATTACTGCATGATTTCATATCAAAGTGATACTCACATATCATTCGTTCACGAAGTAGGTTGCACGCGGGCTGATTATGTAGAGAAAGCTTTTAATTGAAATAAATGCGTTTATGAAATCATTGATATCAGAGGTGGATTAGCAGTCTTGGCCTTCCTAGGCCTAGTCCTACTGTACAGTAGGACAAGGTCGTAGTCAGTGGTGGCGTTAATAGGAAACATGGGCCCCAGTGCATAAAAATTAGGATTATGACACTATCTATAACTACTTACGAATTGCTAACAAAAAAATAGAATTCAATTAATTTTATAAGCATTTTGTATGCTTACTTTTTCTAAAGATTTGGATCGGAAAAAGAGAATATCTAGAACGTGACTTGAACCCGCGACCAGTCCCTTACAGGGGGAACGCTCTGACCAGCTGAGCTATCTAGACACGTCCCAGTCCCCTGTAATCGACTGGTAGCGGGTTCGAGTCCCGTTCTAGACGTTCTCTTCTTCCGATCAAAATGTTTAAAAAAATAGAACTTGCACTTAACATTTTCACATTGTTCTCACGAAAGCTGTGACCGTTTTGATAGCTAGCAGGGATACAAATCGCGACATTTCTCAACGTTTAAGTAACAGTTATTATTACTAATGAAATCACACAGTAATTGAGATGAATTAAGTCATCTTTGTACATTCGTTACGACATATTGACAGTAAAATCGTGATTGTAACCACTTATTCCAGCATTAAGCGCAAACATTAAGTGATGTAGAGCAACTTATTAGATTAGTCATGCCACAAAATTGACATGCATCTGTGAGATAAAAAATGTGGCGCCACATTTTATACTTACACATAGCACAAAATACCACAGGTTGTCTGGAAGAAGTTGTAAACTGCGATAAGACCGCCTATTTTACATTACTTTCATGTATTATCCTTGTTTGTATCCTTTGTTTGGTGTTCAACAAAGAGTCTCATAATAAATCTGCTGTCTACCTATAATACCTTTGACTTTACCTTGGGTGTATGAGCCCAAATTAAGATCGTCGGAGCCTAAATGTACTGTAGACCTGCAAGCACCGATTTGATGAATGATATATGCCCAAGATTGGTCTTTAATGCGCGAATGTCAGTAGGCATATTCAATTTTGTTTAAATCTAAATACTATGTCTCCGTATGGATATTATAAAATGAAAATTAGCTATGTCTGTAAATTGAAGATTTAAAATAAATTGCTTTTGTTGTGTAAAATGGAGATTTAAAAAAAATACTTTGGTTATGTCATCATCATCATCAACCTATGCTAGTCCACTGCTGGACATAGGTCTCCCCTAATGAGCGCCATAGCGCCCTGTCTTCAGCTTGCCGCATCCAGCATCTGCCCGCAGTCTTTGGTTATGTAAAATGGACAATTCTGAAATAAAAAAATGTTTTTGGTATTCCTGGCTGATTGTTCGCGATGGAGGTAAAAACTACTGAACGGATTTTGATGCGGTTTTCTCTATTAGAAAAGTCTTGTTCAGACTCAAAATTTGCCGTATGTGTGATTGCAATTGGTTAAGTAGAACCGGAGATATGTCCAAAAAACGATAACCGACCTCCGCGCTAGCGGCGGGCATCTGCTAGTTTGAAATAAATTCAATTTGTAATTATTATTTGAAGTTCAAAATGTCTGACATAAAAGTGGCACCACATGTGCCGCGTGGCTCCAGTGTGTACCTTGCCTTATAGAGCATTTGAAGCCAGGGCTTTTGCAGATATCATTGGGCGATGAAGGAGCAATGTTGGGACATAATTAGGTGGCTGCTGAGTTGATATTGCGGTTAAGTGCTTGTTAGCTCGGGGGAGCAATTCGCTACGATGATATCAAATAAAATTACATGTTACAAACACGCAATTGAATAGAAATTCATTTGGCATCTTTGTCATGTCTATGTTTATTGTCTTAAAAGAATACCAAATTGGCAATTCATTTCTGATTTATTATACTTATATCTGATTAATTAAATTTTGATTGTTATGTTTAAAATGTCCTAGAATACTTTATCTTACATACAAATCTATCAACATCCAGTCCCATTCTAAGAAGAACACTGATCAACTGAGCTACCTGTACCTATTCTGGATAGCTTAACTTCTTATCCACATACGTCTTACTACTATAGCAATGATCTAATACTGACCTGGCAATGCTCACCAGGTAAGTCTTAGGATGGGTGACCACTCTTTACATATTGAAATTCCTCCGTGCCTTGGAGAGCACGTTAAGCCGTCGGTCCCGGTTGCCATACGAACTTTGATGATAGTCGTTACTGATAGTTGGAGCCCTAAAATGTCCGACAACTGGTCTAACTGCAGAATTTCGATATCGCCAATGGGTTTTTAGGTAGGTTTCGATGAGGGGTGTGTGTTGGGTAACCTCCTCGAGTGTCGCTCCGATTCCGATCCCACTGCAGTCCGGGGGGAACGGAATCGGAGCGGCCGGTACACCCTGGGCGGCGGTCAATGGCTTCCCCTTCACCCCTTCATAGGGTTGGCATTGATCGTCGGCCAATACCCAACATGGCGGGAACACATCGCTCTCCGTACTCCTCTGCATTCAGAGGAGACAGGATGAGCGATGCTGTTAGTGGTGAGATGGCCCAGGGTCAGCCGGGGTGCGAGGGATATGCTCTATGGGTAACCTTACACCTCGGCGTCTGAAGACCCGAGACGGCGTGCGGTTTTAGTCGGTGCAAGCCCGACATAACCGCCCCCGCTGGCACGCGGGGGGGTATCCGAAGGGATTTCCGCACGATAAAAAAAAAAAAAAAAAAAAAAAAAAAAAAAAAAAAAAAAAAAAAAAAAAAAAAAAAAAAGGTAGGTTTCGATGAGCTGCACACGCTGGCGGACTGCCCGGCGTGGGAGGCGCCGAGGCGTGACCTCGTGGCAGCCATCGGGGTGGGAGTCCTCTCGCTCGGCAGCATGATTGCGGCAATGGT
Source organism: Cybosia mesomella (assembly GCA_946251805.1). Lineage (NCBI taxonomy): Eukaryota > Metazoa > Arthropoda > Insecta > Lepidoptera > Erebidae > Cybosia > Cybosia mesomella. Next base: position 3,012,067 of record OX276415.1, read on the forward strand.
GCGGAGCGCGAGCGCGTGGGCCGCCGCCGCCTCCTTCTGCGAGCATGTAATGCTCGCGAAGGAGGTGGCGGAGCGCGCCCGGGAGAGACTAAGAACTCTCCCGGTCCGCCGAGCCCGCAACTTGCTCGCCGCGCGTCGCAGGCAACTCAGGCGCCGGAGGTCGCTTAACGACCTCCGTCATCCATGAGCGCAGGCCTGGGGGTGGCGGGTGAGGCCACCTGTCACCCCAGCAGAAGCAGGCCGGGACGGTGGGGCGACTAGCGCCCCTCCCCCAAACCGGGGCAAGACGGGGACACCGTGGTTCCCAAACCCGAGGGGGCCATCTCGAAACCGGAGATGGCCCTGGGTCAGTCGGGGTGCGAGGGATATGCTCTATGGGCAACCTTACACCCCGGCGTCTGTAGACCCGAGACGGCGTGCGGTTTTAGTCGGTTCAAGCCCGACATAACCACCCCCGCTGGCACGCGGGGGGGTATCCGAAGGGATTTCCGCACGATAAAAAAAAAAAAAAAAGGTAGATTTCGATGAAATCGATCTACCTATTGGTTTCTTGACTACTATCGAATTTTAAAAAAAATTCTTCGGTGTAGTTATGACCCCCTGAGTCCGAAATGACCACTGGTCAAAAAGTTTATATATATATATATATATATATATGTATGTATGGTTCCACTTCCCAAAATTTGCGGCACTCTCACGGTCGCATTTTTGCCCCGATCGCTTTCAAACTGCGGTCAAAAATTGCTTGGGTGTAAACTTAGTTTAAGTTCGTGAACGGGTGGAATCCGGCCTAAGGGGACGGTAGGGCCTCACTTTTTGTGAAATCAGTTTTTCCTCAAAATTTCACGTTCCATGAAAGATATTCGAACCGTTCTAATTTTATCCCATGGTATACATGAATACCAACAACTTTTAATTATAAACCTATAAGATTAAAACTTTAACTAAAAGTGGAGGGGGGGGAAACCAAAATTTTTCGGGAAAAAAATCATAACTTCTAACCGGTGAACATTCTTGCCGTCGGAAACATTTTTAATCGATAGGCCATTTTTAAGTCTAAAATAAGTGTCTGAAAAGTTTTTCGCTAAAAGTTACCGTTTTCGAGAAAAAAAAAATAAACTGTTTAAAGTCCGTAGTTCTCTATATAAAATAATATTAATTGCTTCACGAAATCTACCTGTGCGTTCCCTCTACGGGAACGGATTTTTTTAAAAGAGTATTTGTAACCGAAATTACTAATATTCCCCCTAACCCCTCCAGCTAAGCTAAATTGCTTGTGTTAGAAGTGGGTTCGCGTTTTGGAGATCAGATGGGAGTCGCTTCACGGGAAATATCGAAGTTGGGCTGCTTCGTAGTAGGACTGAATGGCCGACCTCAACAGATTTTTTTATATATATTTAGTACACGTCAATTTGACTTCACCTCGCCTGATGGTAAGCTGAAGGTAAAGTCTCAGGAAAGAGGGTCACCATTACATACACGTACCATGGTAACTCAGCTTGACGGCCTCATCAGAAGAGGATTGTCGTCGCAGCACCGCGTGACACTCACCGGTCCCACTAGTGCTGCGACCACAACCGCAGCGTGCGAGCATAACCGTGCATAGCCGGGCAGGGGGGCCGGCTATGCACTTGCTGACCCCTGATAGCAATCAAACCGAAATTGGATTACTATGGAGGGTTGCCGGCCGAATTTTGTGACAAATTTGTGTCATCAAATTTCTACCACCAGTAAATTGAGTAATTGAAATACAAATTAAAAAATACTATATCGCAAGTATTTAAAATCATTATCATCATCATCATCATCAACCTATGCTAGTCCACTGCTGGACATATGTCTCCCCCAATGAGCGCCATAGCGCCCTGTCTTCAGCTTGCCGCATCCAGCATCTGCCCGCAGTCTTTCGCAGATCGTCATCCCACATGGCCGAAGGGCGTACGTAGTATTTAAAATACGACAAACAAAATATATTTAAGTGATGTATTTGAAATTTAAAATACAAAAGACAGTATTTTAGCTATTTTTATTTGAAATACAAAAGAAGTATTACAAAGTAAGTATTACAAAATACTATTAAGAACGTAAAGTTATTCAGCCCAGCATGGGTTAAAAGACAGAGTAAAAGAAGATTAATCAGTAAAATCAGAGTTTCCGTTCATAAACACTAGATTTTTAAATGTACCTACTGTCAAACAAATAGACTCTTGTTGTGAATGAATAAAAACCTGCTGAAGAAAACCATCTTTCTACAGATCCTGATGAACACAAACTTGTGGTTAAATTATATGAACACCTTTTCAGGGTTCCGTTGCCAAATGGCAAAAAACGGAACCCTTATAGATTCGTCATGTCTGTCAGTCTGTCCGTCCGTATGTCACAGCCACTTTTTCCGAAACTATAAGAACTATGCTGTTGAAACTTGGTAAGTAGATGTATTCTGTGAACCGCATTAAGATTTCCACACAAAAATAGAAAAAAACAATAAATTTTGGGAGCCCCATACTTAGAACTGAAACTCAACATTTTTTTTATCGTCAAACCCATACCTGTTTGGTATCTATGGATAGGTCTTCAAAAATGATATTCAGGTTTCTAATATCATTTTTTTCTAACCTGAATAGTTTGCGCGAGAGACACTTCCAAAGTGGTAAAATGTGTCCCCCCCCCTGTAACTTCTTAAATAAGAGAATGATAAAACTAAAAAAAATATAATTGATGTACATTACCATGTAAACTTCCACCGAAAATTGGTTTGAACGAGATCTAGTAAGTAGTTTTTTTTAATACGTCATAAATCGTAAACCACAATTTACCTTTCATTCAATCAGTTCACATATAAAAATTAAAAAAAGAACATTATTAGTTACTTACTGCTTCGGAACCCTTCATGGGCGAGTCCGACTCGCCCTTGGCCGCTTTTTTATATTTGGGTAGCGTTCAAAAATAGAAAGCTCTTTGCTTTCATCATCTAGGAAACTGTCCAACTCTAACTCCATTTTTGATACCTGTGGCTTTTGTGAGCAGGGTCACAAAAACCTTGTTGACATTAATAATATCACTAAATGAAGGTTAAATTTATTTATGTTTAAATGTATATTAAAGCCATACATATTTGAAATACCAACTAGAAGATACCTCGGTGTCAGGTATTTGAAATATGAATTACAAATTACATTTTGAGCAAGTAATTGGAATACAAATACCAAATACCTACGTATTTCAATTTCAATAACGTATTATAATTACAAGTAATTCAAATACTGCCTAACCCTGCTTACAACTATAACCATAAAGTAAACGTTTGAAATAAGTTCCATTACCCAACGTCCCAAAACCAATTAGTTACATAAAAATAAAAGAATTTTCACACCATCATCGCAAACCGTAAAAAAACCTTTACAATAGTGTTGTATCAATTAGTTCAAAACTATTACGTAATAGTGCTGGACTAGCGAACTTATATCGAGAAAGTTTCAAGGTGTTTCTCACGACGTAGATCTATAGCTGGTTATCTGTTTAGGAAGAACAGGAAAGTACTTATTAACAGCAACTAGGTTAATTCGTATGTAGTGTAGATAAAAGCTTAATTGCTCTGTGAGAATGTGGACATTACATATGTAAATTACTGGATTTTTTGCACAGTTAAGCTGCGATAGCCCAGTAGCGTACGTAACGGACTGCTGAGACGAGATATCGAGTTCGATATCCAGTCGCCCCGGGCACACACCTCTGACTTTTGTTAATTATCGCTCGCTTAATAATGTGCCCGATAGATGGCAATAGGCTCGCCCCCTATTACATTGGGACCTTAACATAACTGGCGAATCGTGGGTGTGTAATACACATCTCTGCCTACCCGTTCGGGGATATGTATGTATGTATGTTTAATTAAGTTGACCAGACGTGGTGATGCGCCTGTATCTGTGTGTTTCTCGTTCTCGGGGGTGTATGGAGCCCTAGCAAGGTTCTTGCGACCCAAGCCAGTGCTCAGCCAAGCTAGAGGCTCTGTGTAGGCTTTCCTATCGGTGTTGGGAGGTCAGACGGCAGATCCAAAACAAACCAATACGACAAGGAGACTTTTATTTCGTCAAATAACAACTCCCTCTTAAAAGATTTCTTCGCGGAGGGAGCAGTGGGCTTCAAGCTGAGGGCCATGATTGTATTAACATTATTGGTATCTACAATGGTGATTCTCATTGCTGAGACTTTACCTTTAGCTTACCATCAAGTGAGGTGAAGTCATATTGACGTGACTGACCGCACCCCGCTGGATGTTTTGTTTGTTTGTAAATTATCTTTATTGAAACATAAAACAAAAGTATTACATATTTAACAGTAAACATACAATAAGTCTGTTAATACGCAGGCTGTAGGCGCCTTTAAAAAAACTTAGTACAAATCTAAGTAAGTACTTTTCTATTATTTATTACAAAAGGGATAGTTAATTAACAAACTTAAGATAAAACTATGCACCAATTAGTTGAAGGTAACATTTAGTAGAATGGAGTGAGAAATTAGTTCGATAGCATATCGATTTCAAGAATACAAACAAACTAAACGATCGCGGACTGCACAAAAATTATAATATATCATGCAATCCACAACTGTACAGTTACATGTTTATATACTAAATAGTAACTTAAACATTAGCATATTATACAAAATTAAAAGCAGTAATTTTAATACGGAGGTAGTTATGAAAAATATTTATTGCGCGGGAGCATCGCATCGGTATTCGCATATAGGCTGTGGAGTGAGCAGCGAGCACGAACAAGGGCCGACTGTCTTCGGCGAGTGCGAGTGAGACGGGAATGGACCGCGCTATCGTCACTATGCAGGATATAGTGATGCGGCAGACGATACGTTTTGTATTTATCGATATACGACAGATTATAATGTCTACTGCGACCCCGCTGGATGGTGAGAAGCTAGGGTGAAGTCCAGAAAATATGGGCCACCTAAAAATGCTAGCCCCTTACCTTGACGGCCTCAAAATATGCTTTTTCACACCCCGCTTGAAGAACCCGGGATTGTAAGAAGAAGGGAACACGTGCGCGGGCAGAGCATTCCAGCTCTTTATCGTGCAACAAAGAAAGGAAGCACCGAACCGCTGAGTTCGGGACTGTATGGTTTCCACCGTGTGCGGGTGGCATCGCAGTCCAGCACGTGTTCTTCTGGATCGAAAGGGAGAAGGTGGGATTAGTTGAAAGAGCTCCACAGAACACTCGAACATTTGCGGGGCATCTGCTGATGGTAACATTTTTATTTTATTGCCAAGTAGCAATAAACCGCTTTAAGACACGACTCGTGTAAGCTCTCAAGCCGCAGTTAGTTAGAAACTCACCAATGGCTTTCAATATCGTGACTACTGATCTTCTAATTAATGTATTACAATAGAAAAACTGCGGCAATGATCCGAGTACGGGCCAAAGCGCAGGCAGTTACGCAACCGAAATGGTTCTGTACCTATCAAAGTTTGATTTATTGCGGGAATTGCAGCGATCGTCAACCGTTGGGTGCTTTCTCATGGAGGTGATCTTGCAAAATAGGTATCCTACTTCCTTCCTACTGATATTATAAATGTGAAAACTTGTGAATATATTTGGATGTTTGTTACAATCACGCTGATACGGCTGAACGGATTTGGAACGAATGGCAGTCATTTATTGCCTTAAGGACGTTCTAAAACTTCTGTCCCCTTGGGGATATAAAGGCGTGAATAAAAAAAAAACAAAATTCAATTCAAATACTTAATGAAATGCAACCTGAAACCAAATAGTTGACCACTCCTGGCACTCCGTGATCGTAATGATTCAAGGCTGTCCGTAATTACTAGCGATGTCCGATAGTGTAGCACGTCTTTGAACTAATGGGGATCAAACATTGTACCCTATTCTCCAATAAGAATCTTATCTTACTGGGTACAAAGAAAGGCCTTGGGGTTTAAGGATGATCCTAGACAAGGAGTACAAATTCAAGACCAAAAGACTTAGCGTCAATTCAGATCAAGCGAAAACATTTTCGAGCAGTTTTTAAGTGGTAACTAAATATCAACCTTATTAAATTAAGACTCGTCTTAATTTAATAAGGTTGATATTTGCAATGACGACTTTTACTGGTGGTAGAAATTTGATGACGTCAAGGTAGAGGCTACCATTTTAGGATGGTCAGCATCTGGGATGGTGGCCCATATCTTCTGGACTTCACCCTAGCTTCTCACCATCCAGCGGGGTGCGGTCAATTGACGGAACGAATATAAAAAAGCATCAAACAGTTTTTTTTAACTATCACGGCAATATGATGACCTCACTTGATGGTAAGCTAAAGGTAAAGTCTCAGGAATGTTACTGGTGGTAGAAATTTGATGACACAAATTTGTCACAAAATTCGGCCGGGTGGGTACCACTGTGCACGATTGCGAAAAACCCTCCATAGTAATCCAATTTCGGTTTGATTGCGTTCAGGGGTCAGCAAGTGCATAACCGGGCAGGGGGATTGTGGTTGCAGCACTAGTGGTGGGTGTCACGCGGTGCTGCGACGACAATCCTCTTCTGATGAGGCGGTCAAGCTGAGTGCCACCATTGTTAACATGGTACGTGTATGTAATGGTGACCCTCTTTCCTGAGAGTTTACCTTCAGCTTACCATCAGGCGAGGTGAAGTCAAATTGACGTGTTATAAATATAAAAAAAAAAAGACGAAGCTGAAAATAGTATTCATCAAATCTTATCCCCACTAATACCACGCTTACCGCTTGAAAACCGCTCGAACATTTTGCCGCCTTATCTGAATTCAATAAATTCAGTCAAATTCTTCACACTTTTATGCTCGAAAACTTTCGTGTTTCGGGCAAGAAACACGGATGGGGTTATATATATGGAGAATATAGTTCCTTCTTTCTCGTCTAGAACACCGACGCTTATAAATAAATAAATATGCTAGGACATATTTCACAGCACCATTTAGACCCAAACCAAGCAGAGCTTGTCATATGGTTTCTAGAATGCGGATAAACATACTTTAATACTTAGGTGGTAGAGTCAAGCAACAGTCATTTTGGCCGTTGCATGAATGGGTCGACTCGACCGGGGAAGCACCACCCTCTCACAGAATATCGACGCCAAGTAACAGTATTTGAACTGTTGCGTTCCGTTTGGTGAGTGAGAGTGCTGGAGCCCAAACTCCTTTCCCACTCCTTTCCCATCCCCTCCCAAACTCATTTCCCATCCCCTTTCCTTTACAGGGTCGTCAGCGCGAGTGTGACGCCACTGGTGTTGCACACGTCCATAGGCCGCGGTAACCGCTTCCCATCAGGTGGGCCGTGTGCTTGTCTGCCACCTTAGTGGTATAAAAAAAAAACTTTTGTAAACTTTTTTTGTAAACAAATACATATTATACAATATACGAAAACACCCAGACCAATGCAATTTGGCAATGAGCGGGAAATAACACGCGATCTCTAACTTTTCAATCGAATGCTCCACTGATACGCTACAGAGGTCGTCAAACACGTCGTGGTAGTACTGAAAGCATTAATGTCACAATGACTGACAGCAAGAAGTCCTCTTTGGACGTACTAATATGACCGTGAAACAACACGAAACCAGTGTTGCCAGGAAAAATAAGGGGCTAAATATGATTCGACAAATAATATATCTGTATCAGAATTTTTAGGGTTCCGAAGCCAAATGGCTAAAAATGGAACCCTTATAGATTCGTCATGCCTGTCTGTCTGTCGGTCCGTATGTCACAGCCACTTTTTTCCGAAACTATAAGAACTATGCTATTAAAACTTGGTAAGTAGATGTATTCTGTGAACCGCATTAAGATTTTCACACAAAAATAGAAAACAAAAAAAACAATGAATTTTGGGTGACCCCATACTTAGAAATGAGTATCAAAATTTTTTTTTCATTAAGCCCTATGAATAGGTCTTCAAAAATTATATTGAGCTTTCTAATACCATGATTTTCGAAACTGAATAGTTTGCACGGGAGACACTCCCAAAGCGGTAAAATGTGTGTGTAACCCCCTTCCCCCTGTAACTTCTAAAATAAGAGAACTTAATAAAACTAAAAAAAATATAGGATGTACATTACCACGTAAACTTCCACCGAAAATTGGCTTGAACGAGATCTAGTAGTTAATTCGTCATAAATCGTAAACCGCAATTTACCTTTCATTGAATCAACTCACATATAAAAAATTTACTTGCTGCTACGGAACCCTTCATGGGTGAGTCCGACTCGCACTTGGCCGGTTTTTTATATTTCACTACCTGATTTCACTACCATAAATGCCCAAGAGCATGCGAATTGGAGAAGGAAAAGCAGGAAAGCAGACCCTAGGCTTAGAGGTAAAGCCTCAGATGCAATCGGGGCACAATACTAAGATGATGAGAATAATACTTTTATTTTTGGGTCTGGCAAGCCTACTAGGATAATTATTAAGCGAACGAAGCGCCTTTGGTTTCAAAGTTGCATTTCAAACAAATGATACTCCTCCGAGACCGTTTGACCGATCTCGACCAAATTTGCCACGGTAATCAAGTAGACATTACTGAGTGTCGTAAGTCGTAAGGGGTCGAATGTCCAGATCGGTCTTACCATCGAGAAATAATCACCGAAAAACCAAATCAATGGAAAAAGTCGACCGGTCACGTTGACCTATTGTTGGATAGGCAAATCTTGCTACGCTTAAGTTTGGGTTGATTGCCAAGCTGGCAACCGTCCTAGTTAAGTATATTTTAATAACGTTCAAAGATAACCCTGAGTTGCCCTGACTGAAAAAAATATGACATTGCGGTTCTAATTATCTAATTTTAATGTTATTATGATTAATTTCAATACCTAATCTTATTTGTTATTTAAATTTTTATGATTAAAGGTTGAACGTGGAGGGAATTGTTTTTCGTGCGTAGGCCCCGCGTCATTATAATGCTTTATATCACCTCTACCACAGACCACTAAGACATGTGTGACTGATTAATTACAGGTAGGGGGGGAACACTACTGACGGTGGAGGTGAGCGCTGATGCATCACAAGGTGGCCACCCTAAACCTACATCTGGGACGCAAGTCCCAGTCGCCGTCATGGTGTTCCTCTCTGTACCACGCTATGGACCCGGCGACCGCACGGTGAATCCATGGAGTGCTGAGAATCGGATCTCATCTGGATGACCGAGATCTGCTTGTTATTTTTTCAAAGTCTTCTAAAAATGTAAACTAGCTAAATCGATTTATCGCCCCCGAAAGCTCTTGTATACTAATTTTCATGAAAATCTTTGGAGCCGTTTCCGAGATACAGATTATCTATATTATATATATACTAGCCGGTGACCGCTGCTCTTACCGCGCGGAGGTTGGTATAGGCGAGAAAACGATAACCAACTTGGTTATCGTTTTCTCGCCATATCTCCGGCTCTATTTAACCAATTGCAATCAAACATACGGTAGATTTTAAGTCTGATCAAGACCTTTCCAATATGAAATAAATAACCGCTTCAAAATCCGTTCATCAAACAGACACACAAAAAATCTCAAAACATATAAGTTCAGAATCGATCATTTAACATAATCCAAGTTTTTATTTAATATCACCAATGTACAGACACAACTAATTTACAATTTGATATTAGTACTTATATAATATATATACATACAAGAAAGGTATGGTACAAGGTATTACATATAATTGAAACTTATAAATGGGCCCACCAAGATCTTCAGGTCCCAAGGCAACTTCACCTGCAAGACGGTACACCTGCTGATTGGTAGATGTGACGCCGCCGCAGACATTCTTCTCGGGGCTTGAGGGGTTAGCCTGCAGTCGCTCAATTTCAGATGAAAGAGCAGACTCTTTTTTTTTTTCGTGCGGGTATCCCTTCGGGCTTGAACCGACCAAAACCACACGCCGTCTCGGGTCTTAAGACGCCGGGGTGTAAGGTTACCCATAGAGCATATCCCTCGCACCCCGACTGACCCTGGGCCATCTCCGGTTTCGAGATGGCCTAATTACTTGCTCTCCACTGTGCCATCTGCTAATCAGAGGGACACGTGGAAAGCTTCCGAACAGCCCTCAACTGGGCCGTCCTCGCCTCGGTCGGAGTTGGCCGTAGGCGGCAGCGTCTCCCCCGCCCTAGGAGAGAGGCGCTGCTGTCTCCGTTGCCCAGGGTGCACCGCGTGGAGGTCCCCAACCAAGCACTCCGAAAGAGCAGACCCTGGGCTCCAGTGCAAGTTATGAAGAGAAACAAGGCAGAGGCGGACAGCTATATTATTTGATTAGGGTTCCATATTTCGCCGGGAACCCTGGGGTTATCCTTTCTAGGGCGCACCCTAATGGACGCTTGGAAAGGACGCCCTTGAGTTTTAGTCGGTTAGATTCCGACATAGCCACCTTATCGCTGGCACCGGTGGGGTGAAGCCCGTGGGGGTATTCACACGTAAAAAGGGGATCCATATTCCTATTCAGTTTCAGAACCTCGGGTTTGGCGTTCGGGTGAACATTTACGACTAATAAAAGTCTATGTTTGTTTGTTATGTTTTGTTATTTTTATATAATCCTGTATGTTAAATGTGTTAAATTATTTAATTTTTGTTTTCCTTTTTTTAGTATTATGTATGCAGTAATAAGAAGTAAATAATGTCATGAATGTGAATCCTTGTGTACTTGTGCACACATGCGTGTCGGCGCGTCGTTGAAAAGGCGCCATCGGAAGATCAGCGCTGCTCATCATATGTTTAGCATGTGATGGGCAGCAGTTATGCTGAGATGGCGACCAGTTGAGACTCGCACAACTATCATCTAGGTATATATTATATAGGGGTGTGTGTTGGGTAACCTCCTCGAGTGTCGCTCCGATTCCGATCCCGCTGCAGTCCGGGGGGAACGGAATCGGAGTGGTCGGTACACCCTGGGCGGCGGTCAATGGCTTCCCCTTCACCCCTTCATAGGGTTGGCATTGATCGTCGGCCAATACCCAACGTGGCGGGAACACATCGCTCTCCGTACTCCTCTGCTTTCAGAGGAGACAGGATGAGCGATGCTGTTAGTGGTGAGATGGCCCAGGGTCAGCCGGGGTGCGAGGGATATGCTCTATGGGTAACCTTACACCCCGGCGTCTGAAGACCCGAGACGGCGTGCGGTTTTAGTCGGTGCAAGCCCGACATAACCGCCTCCGCTGGCCGGCGGGGGGGTATCCGAAGGGATTTCCGCACGATAAAAAAAAAAAAGTATATATTATATATATTTTTTTTTTCGGTGGAGGTGAGCGCTGATGCATCACAAGGTGGCCACCCTAAACCTACATCTGGGTCGCAAGTCCCAGTCGCCGTCATGGTGTTCCTCTCTGTACCACGCTATGGACCCGGCGACCGCACGGTGAATCCATGGAGTGCTGAGAATCGGATCTCAATATATATATAAACATAACATAAACTCACGCCTATATCCCCGAAGGGGTAGGCAGAGGTCCTAGCACCCACATTTCGCCAGTTTATGTTTAGGTCCCAATGTAATAGGTGGCGAGCCTTTTGCCATTAACCGGGCACTTATACGCCTGCGATAAATACACACATAACTTCGAAAAGCATCGAAAAGTCATTGGTGTGTGCCATGGTAAAACCTGGGATCGAACCCGAGACCTCGTCTCAGCAGTCCATTACCCATACCACTAGGCTACCGCGGTTTTTTTATATCTCATCATTCATATATATATATATATATATAGGTATATATATATATATATATATATATATATATATATTTGTTGTAACCTATTTGTGCTTGTCCTTAATAAACATATTTTCTTTCTTATTTCTTTCTATATATTCATTACTAGAAGTATAATTGATTTGGAGTTTTCATTAAGAAGTCTTGCCTGCCAAGCCCCATAGGTTCAAGCCAACCTTACCTGGAAGCCTGTACACCTGCTGATTGACGGAAGAGGCTGTAACGCCGGCTTTCCTCTCTGGGTTAAGAGGTCAGACGGCAGAGTCGCTTCCACAAAAGCCAAACTAGAGAAATAATAACGGGCCACGAGTTCCGAGATAAAAGCCTCTGATGAAACCGGGAAAAACGTTAAAATGATGATGACAGAGAGGTCTCTTTTAGAGTTAAGCTCGCCTTTGTACATACATAATTTATTTTACTTGTAATACATTTATGTATTTTTTTTCGTGTACAATAAAGAATTAAGAATTAAGAGGTCTCTTTTAAAATTAGGCGCCTTATGACGGCCTTGTGGCGTAGCGATAGTGCATTCGACTGCTACGACAGGGGTTCGATTCCCGCTCAGTGCAAATATTTGTATGCATGAATATGTCTATTTGCATTGGTCTGGGTGTTTCTATGTATAATATGTTTGTATTAAAAAAAAAAAGTATATAAGTATGTTTATCCGCATTCTGGAACCCATAACACAAGCTAGTTAAACTATGCTTACTTTGGGTCTAGAAAGCGCTGTGTAGAATGTCGTAGAATTTTTATTTATTTATTTATATTTAGAATTTCACAGTACCTACGCGAATCTTCTGTGGTAATTCTGATTAAAAAATAATTAAGCCGACATGAAAAATGTCAAGGACGTTTATTTTTACAAAGCCGTTGTAGTTGCAACAAATTTGTATCAAAGGAGACTGCATACAGAGATTTATGATCTGCTTGATAGTGTATGCAACTATTTGAGAATTAGTTGCCTGGGATATGTGAGAATGCCTGACTGAAAGCAGACTTGTATTCATGTAACAAAAAATAAAGGGAAAAAAACAGATATTCATTTAAAGTGAGATGATTGGTATGATGGATCGAGTGAAATGATTGGTAATGGGAAATGGTGCGGAAGGAAGTGAGAGGGGAGAACAGTTTAAGATTGGAAGTGGAATTCTGTTCACGGTCCCGCTGCCAGGAACCTATTACACGGATAGGGATAGCCTATGTGTTATTTCAGACTATAATCTATCTCTGTATCAAATTTTGGCTAGATCCGTTCAGCCGTTTGAGCGTGAATGAGTAACAAAGATCCAAACATCTTCACAAACATTCACATTTATAATATTATTAAAGACACGTTTTTCCTACATACACAGACATATTTTTTTGTAAATACATATTATAGATAGGAATACCCAGACCAAAGCAAATACACACATTCATCCATAGAAATATTTGCACTGAGCGGGAATTAAACCTGCGACCTTTTATTTAGCAGTTAAAGCTCTACAGTTTTGAGGCTTATTACTTCCTACCTGTATAAAGATAAATAAATAAATACTTAATAAATAAATATTCTACGACATTAACACAGTTTAACTAACTTGTGTTATGGCTTCCAGAATGCGGATAAACATACTAATATACTTTTTGTAAATACATATATATCATACATAGAAACACCCAGACCAATGCAAATAGACATATTCATGCATACAAATATTTGCACTGAGCGGGAATGGAACCCGCGCCCCCTGTCGTAGCAGTCGAATGCACTACCGCTACGCTACAGAGGCCGTCAAATCTAGATCTAGGAAGTCAAACTCCAGCATTTATCTCCGATCACGTAGGTTGTTCATGTGACATTAAATTGAACGACGACCGTCGAAACTTCTGTAGGTATCAGAAACCGTGGGCCACCGCCACCTCCTTCTGCGAGCATGTAATGCTCGCGAAGGAGATGGCGGAGCGCGCCCTGGAGAGATTTAGAACTCTCCCGACCCGCCGAGCCCGCAACATGCTCGCCGCGCGTCGCAGGCTCATCAGGCGCCGGAGGTCGCTTAACGACCTCCGTTCTCCATGAGCGCAGGCCTGGGGGTGGCAGGTGAGGCCGCCTGTCACCCCAGCAGAAGCAGGCCCGGACGGTGGGACAAACCCCAAACCGAGGCAAGATGGGGACACCGTGGTTCCCAAACCCGAGAGGGCCATCTCGGAACCGGAGATGGCGCAGGGTCAGTCGAGGTGCGAGGGATATGCTCTATGGGCAACCTTACACCCCGGCGTTTTAAGACCCGAGACGGCGTGCGGTTTTAGTCGGTTCTAGCCCGACATAACCGCCCCCGCTACCCGGCGGGGGGTTATCCGAAGGGATTTCCGCACGAAAAAAAAAATTGGTATCTGAAACCGTGTGAAACAGTGAAGCCAACCTCTGAACTCACTTCGAGTAGAAACTGTACGGACAGTCCATTTATTTTATTTATATTGACAAAAATTCAAAGAAAAGAAAACCGATCAAGGATCAGGGTTCCGTACAAAAGTTGCTGTAGAGCTTCTCGTCTTGACAGATATACTTGCTGCAGACTCAGACCAGATATTTGGTATAAGTCGGGGTGCGAGGGATATGCTCTATGGGCAACCTTAAACCAGAGACCGGGTTGTACCGACGAGAGACTCGTCTTAAGACCCGAGACGGCGTGCGGTTTTAGTCGGTTCAAGCCCGACATAACCGCCCCCGCTGGCCGGCGAGAGGGTATTCGAAGGGACTCACGAAAAAAAAAAGGTATTTTTTATAAATTTAAACTTGATGCCTCTACGCGTTTCTGAGAAAAAGGTCTTGATACAGAGACAGACAAACAACGAAGTGCTTTATTTTTTTGAGCCACGGAACCCTAAGAATTAAAAAAAACCACCTACAAACAAAATCATACCTCCAAAGAGTAAAAAATTTAAGCGTGTTGGGTAGCCCTTTATTAGGGGAGACCTATGTCCAGCAGTGGACTAGAATAGGTTGATGATGGATGATGGATGGATGATGGAAAAGATAATAAGAGGTTCGCGTTAGGCAGTTAGGTCAAGGGCTTGAGGCAGAAGGTAGTACACCTCGACACGGCATGTATTGTGAGGAGATTCCTGTCTCTGGAGACCTAACCACCGGTAGCTTGGTCCCTGTACCCGATGCCGGTGGGTCACAATTTTTTATATTTTAAAATATATTTGTCTTTTCACTCCGGATCCGTGGTCCCACTGTGGTATCCCACCGGTAGGACAAAACTTTTTCTTGGTCCTACCAAACACACACTTGACCGTTTTGTTACAATGTGGTATGTGATAGTCCCTACCTGCTTTCTTGAAACAAAATAAAAAAGGCAATAAAATTAAAATGTATCCCTTCTATTTTACCGCAAAGCTTCTAAATAATGGCCAACTGAAATTTCGCCATGAATTATCTGCATTTGCAGTTCTATAATTTCGTTGTCTTCTTCTATTTCTTCAGTTCGGCCTAACAAAACGGTCAAGTGTGTGTTTGGTGGGACCACGAAAAAGTTAAAAAAGTTTTGTCCGACCGTATTATAAGTATAATGTATTTAAAAAATATAACTTATATATATTTTAAACTCAATAAAGGACTGAATATGATAATCCGTAAATCGTTTATAAGGTTTTTTTCATTTTTCGTAGATTACCGTCCTATTTATATACTACCTTTCCTTTCAAAAGTCCTCGAACGCCTAATCCATAATCAAGTCTCGCATTCCTCTGTCGCAATAACTTGCTAAATCCCTATCAGTCTGGCTTCCGTCCTGGTCACAGCACCACGACAGCTCTCATCAATATTGCGGACGATCCGGCATGGAAGATGGCAACCTTACAGTTCTATGTCTACTCGATTTCAGCAATGCATTCAACACTGTAGACTTTGATATTTTACTTGCTATTTTGGGCTCTCTTAACATATCTCCAACGGCAATTGACTGGTTTCGTAGTTACCTGTTTGGTCGCCGGCAGCGAATATAACTTGACAAGGTATTCTCATCATGGTGTACCACTTCTGCCGGTGTACCACAGGGTGGCGTTCTTTCCCCGTTGCTCTTTTCAATATTTATAAACACTATCTCCAATGATCTCATTTCTTCCTACCATCTTTATGCGGATGACTTACAAATATATTTTCAGATACCTTCTGACAATCTGTCGCAGGGTATTCTGACAATAAATAAAGACTTAGACCGTATATGTGCATGAACAGGAGTGTCCGGTCTTCAGATTAACCCCACTAAGACGCAAGCGATAGTAATTGGTAGTTCTTTCTACATTTCGAGAGTGAACTGGGCAACACTTCCTCAAGTTTGTTTCAACGCAATAACAATTCCTATCGCCGATAAAGTGAAAAACTTGGGCATTTACTTTGACCAAACTCCCTCATGGAACGCCCAGTTACAAAACGTAAGCAGAAAAATCTTTGCATCTGCGGGGTATTTAAGGAGGTTGCGTAATTTTCTGCGCTCGTGCAATCTATTCTTCTCCCTATCTTGGACTATGCCGATGTCAGTTACCTTGACCTTAATGAGGATCAGCTTGACAAACTTGACCGGCTCCAGAACTTCTGCATTAGGTTTATATTTGGGTTACGCAAGTTTGATCATATCTCTGAGTTTCGTACTAGGCTCAGGTGGCTGCCTATCCGCCGTCGACGAGATGCTCACATTCTTTCTCTTTTATATATAACACCCTCTTCAATCCTTCTTCCCCTAACTATCTCAAAAAACGCTTTTCATATTTGCATGACACAGGGGACCATCTCGAAACCGGAGATGGCCCAGGGTCAGTCGGGGTGCGAGGGATATGCTCTATGGGCAACCTTACACCCCGGCGTCTGTAGACCCGAGACGGCGTGCGGTTTTAGTCGTTTCAAGCCCGACATAACCGACCCCGCTGGCCGGCGGGGGAGTATCCGAAGGGATTTCCGCACGAAAACGAAAAAAAAAAAAAAAGAAACTTGAGATCATCGGAAAATTCGAAATTGTGTATGGCTAGACATTCCACAAGGTTCTTTGATCAATCTTTTACCATTGATACAGTGCACCTGTGGAACGCGCTGCCAGAAAGAATAAGACGTGCACAAACTCCTCAGACATTTAAAACACTGGTGAAGGAGCACTACTTGTCACTGTAACATTCATTGTGTTGAAGATAACTATGTTCATATGGTTTTTAATTTATATGCGTATATGTATATATGGTATGGTATGGTATGGTATCACGGGCTGGTATCCGCAACTCCACGACAAGGCGCGGTTTTTGCGTGAGGGTGGGCATTTTATTCGATCCACCCCAGCTCATTGAAGAACGCTAGCAAGCTATTCACGCTGCCGGCGATCTCCCGGAGCGTACCTGTGTTTCCGAAGTACTTAACCCTGTATGTGGCGGTT
The DNA here is from genome assembly GCA_946251805.1 of Cybosia mesomella. Taxonomy (NCBI): domain Eukaryota; kingdom Metazoa; phylum Arthropoda; class Insecta; order Lepidoptera; family Erebidae; genus Cybosia; species Cybosia mesomella. Next base: position 3,029,207 of record OX276415.1, read on the forward strand.
GCAGGGCAGTGTAGGAGCACGTGTGGCGCTGTTTCTTCCTCTCTCATGCAGGCTCTGCAGAGAGGGCTGTCGGTGATTCCTAAAATAAAAAGGTGTTTATTGAAGGAGCCATGCCCCGTGATTGCAGCTGTGGCCGTGTATATGTATATATAATGTATATGCATGTGTATTCATTGAAGTAGGTAAGTCAATATTTAACGTCCTCACATTTGTATGTATAGACTTTTTAGATAAGTACTATTATGGTTTATATATTGTATGTACATTATATGTAATAGAATTTATATATTATGAAGTATGATGTAAGTATTTAAATTGTAAGTACACCACATGTTGCCTGTTACTCCAAAACTACCAGTCCATCAGAAGGTTGTCTGTAAGAGATCGCAGTCCGCGATAAGACCGCCCATTGTACTTCATTAGTTATGTTATTATCTACGTATTACTGGTGTACAATAAAGCATATTCTTTTCTATTCTAAGGCGGTTTCCAAGTCACTGTAGAAATTTAGGAGCATCAGATGTAAACTTAAATGGCTACAATGACAAATAGCAATACTGAAGAAATACTTCATTCAATAGAGCTAAATTTGATACAGCTGAATTCTCAGTAGTCAATTTTATAAAAAATATTTTGACCACCAAGATTTTCGAGGCTCAACCCAACCTCACCTGCAAGCTGGTACACACCTGCAAGCCCATCTCATCTGCAAGCCGGTACACCTGCAAGCCGGTACACCTACAAGCCGGTACACCTGCCAGCCGGTACATCTGCAAGCCAACCTCACGTGCAAGCCGGCACACCTGCAAGCCGGTACACCTGTAAGCATGTACACCTGCAAGCCGGTACACCTGCAAGCCGGTACCATCTGCAAGCCGGTACACCAGCAAGCCGGTACACACCTGCTGATTGACGGACGAGGCTCTGGCGTAGGCTCTTTGCCCGGTAATGGACGCTTGGGGAGGACACCGTGTGGTTTTAGTCGGTCCGATTCCGACACGCCCACCGCTGGCACCGATGGGGTGAAGCCCGTGGGAGTTTCCACACGTAAAAAAAAAGATAAAAAAGGGGGTGGAGGGTCAGACAATGCAAGTTAAATCAAATAATGAGAAGAGTAGGATAGTGTGAACTTTACTTGTAACCAGCATTGCTCGGATGAAGAAGACAGGTCCTAGACCTATGCACCCCTATCGGTTGTGCACCAGTATCATTTCCATGGAACGTTCCATCGGTATCACCATACCAACACCCCCATTAAATTTAATTTGTGGGGGAAACCGTATTGTATACTAGATGTGCCCGCGACTTCATCTGCGTAGATTTAGTTCCGGGTTTTAATTTTTGCGTAGAACCTTAATTCTTTGCCTTAGTTACGCATTATAATATACCTAATACTATTTGCCATTGAAACTTCTGTCAAAATCGGCACAGCCATTTCGAAGATTAGCCGTAACAAACAGACAGAAAGACATTTAACATTCAAACTGAAACTTCAATTTTATTCTATGTATAATTGTTAAGAACCTGGTCTACCTAGAACCCACGCATTCTGTACCAAGCTATCAAAAGTCCAATAATCTTAATTCATACTGCGAACTACCTACGTGTTTCCCCGATTTCCGAGATACGGCTTGACATTCAAACACACACGTACCATAAGATTGTGGTACTGAGGTCATTCTGGAAGGTAAGAAGAGATTGCTATCATGAAAAAATATGAATTTTTGGTATAATTATTTATTTCCTGTGGTTCGAAAATGATTATAGTAGAATTGTTATAATCAATTAAAGATTTTCCTGCTTGGGAAGTTCATTTCCATTCGTTATTTTAAATTGAATCTTAATTGGTAATTTGATGATCTTGCATATAGGTATTTCTATATACAACTAGCTGTTGCCCGCAGCTCCGCCCGCGTAGAATACTAGAATAGTCGTTAAGTTCTTGAGAATTTTCCAATTTTCTAAGCCATGTTCGCAATATATGCTGAAGTATTTAGGCAAATCAAACGTTAAAGATATAAAGAACATGGATCGATTAAGTGACAACTAACCTTTTTTTTTTTTTTTTCGTGCGGAAATCCCTTCGGATACCCCCCCCGCGTGCCAGCGGGGGCGGTTATGTCGGGCTTGAACCGACTAAAACCGCAAGCCGTCTCGGGTCTACAGACGCCGGGGTGTAAGGTTGCCCATAGAGCATATTCCTTCGCACCCCGACTGACCCTGGGCCATCTCCGGTTTCGAGATGGCCCCCTCGGGTTTGGGAACCACGGTGTCCCCGTCTTGCCCCGGTTTGGGGGAGGGGCGCTAGTCGCCCCACCGTCCCGGCTTGCTTCTGCTGGGGTGACAAGCGGCCTCACCCGTCACCCCCAGGCCTGCGCTCATACTAACCTACCATTTTCGATGCTCCCGACCTGCCATTTTTTAAAAACATCACTAGTTAGATGGGTGCATTCTTCGAGGTCGACCCCGACCGACTTACCTATTAAAACATTACCTATCGGTCTGATTCAATAAAAAATAAAGCGTTAACAATAACAGATAATTCATGTATTGAATAGGAGATGATTTGATCAGCCTTTAAGCGCTTCTTCACCTTGAATTACTTTTTATAACACAGTAGCATTACTTGTCTGTCAAGTTCACTAAACCTACACTTTGGAATCGATACATCACATATCGATAAAAAAAGAAGAAGGTCGATTGAAAATTTTACAATAGGCTCTACAGAAATGCGCCCTCCACTCAGCCGCATATAAAAACAACATTTTGCATTATGTGTAACAGTGCGCATAGAGAACTGGGGCAGTGCGTTCCGTGTTTGAAATTGCCCGCCATTTGTAATTTTCGGACCGAGTGCTTCTATTTTGATTGGTTTTTTTTTTTATATTGTGAAGTTTCAATTGGATAACAGGTAATATTATGAAGTTTAATAGATTCATGAGAGTATAAATAAGTTTCAATCATTAATTTATAATATGAATATAAAATAATTTAAGAAAGAGTGAATTTAGAAACACTTGTTTGTAAACTCGGAAATCTCAGTTATTTAAGTTTGTTACAGTTCAATTAAATCTCCTTAATTCAGGAGTTGGCGACCACACAGTGATATTTCAAATAAATACGAGTTTTTCCTAAAAGCAAATATTCAAATAATTTTATTGTCAAGTGGATACTGAACCCACATTACTTAACAGTGACTCGCCATCCATGCAGTTATTTTGAAAAGTGCATACCTATTGATTTTCTAGACTGGCTGTTCGGAACAACAAAAAATGGTATAGATTTTTAGACGCTACCGGAGACAACTTTCGCGCCACTTTTTGTTGCTGTCATAGACACAGAGTATATTAAATTTTTTCTGAAATGCTTGTCTAGTCTACTCAATTCTCTTATTCTCGCTCTCTGTTTAAAACTCACTGTTCAAAAAGTAATATAAGGCAATTCCTGTGCAGAAAAGTTACTATAAGCAGTATGAAGTTTAATATAGAAGTTTCTTGCGATTTACATTCACCACGGACCATAAATCAAAATTTCTAATACGGGAAATCAAATTGCATACGGAAGATGCCGATGTTGGTCACTAGTAACTTAAAATTCTAAGATTACACCGGAATCGAACTTGCACGCACATTAGACACTCGCTACTGTTTCACCTTTCAAATGTAAATAAATAAATGTTCCACAGTGATCATTCCTGCGTGGCAAGTCCGATTTTGAAAATTCTTTTTGAAAGTCACAACTCTGGACATGCTTTCTGAGCGTGTAAAGTTTGGTCACAGTGTCTCGAGCGGTTATTGTGTAATTCCATCTGGAATTTTTTTAACGGTGACCATTCCTCTGTGGTAGCATTAATTTTTTCAAAATATATCTATTAACCTTCCTCTGATTGACCTCTTTAATCATGCCAAATTTGGTTCTGATTGGATTAGTAGTTTAGGAGGAGACCTGTGACAAAGAAAATCCTGAAGTCTGGTATGAGGAGCTTTCGCTCGACTTCGTCTCACTCAGCTCAAATAACACCACATAAATCGCGATAAGCAGAGCTTGTAATAAATAAATACATATTATACATAGAAACACCCAGACCAATGCAATAAATATACATATTTGCAATGAGCGGGAATCGAACCCGCGACCTCTGACTTAGCAGTCGAATGCTCTACCGCTACGCCACATAGGTCGTCTATTATTGTTATACGCGGCATAGCCGTTTGTTGGTGGCTGAACTCCTCCGTAACTACTCGCGCGATCTTGACCAAATGTACCACGGTGATAGTCTGGACACTGAGGAGTGTTTTGAAGCCAGATGGTTCATGTCCGATGTACCATTGAGGAATTATCACCGAAAACAGTTTCACGAGCGCGCGGCCTCAGCTAAGCGCGCGACCGTAGTAAGATCTCTTATTTTCAAGTAAGAGTCCTGCTCGCTCAGCTTAACTTATATCAGTCGCACCCTGCACTGAATTCCTAGTTATTAATTCAAACAATGTACGATATACTGAACTACTGACTCAATGGAAGTCGCAGCCGATGTCCAAGAGAAAGTAATTTATTATATTAGACGGACAATCAATGACTACACTATGTGTACTAGTTCAGAACAAAAAGGGTGTAACACTTCGGGGGTGAGGCATTTTTTTTTTCGTGCGGAAATCCCCTCGGATTCCCCCCCCCCCCCGCCTGCCAGTGGGGGCGGTTATGTCGGGCTTGAACCGACTAAAACCGCACGCTGTCTCGGGTGTAAGGTTGCCGGGTTTCGGGTTCGGTTCGGTATTCGGGTTCCGAATAGCCAGTCTAGTGTACATCGAGGTTATTACGGACAATAGCTAAGAAGGTGATCCATTGTTAGTTTGAAAGGACTCAACTACATATTATAAAACAAAGTCCTTCGCCGACTCTGTCTGTTCGCTATAAACTCAAAAACTACGGCACCGATTTTCATGCTGCTTTCTCCAATGGATAGAATGGTTCTCGAGGAAGGTTTTAATATATTATTTGTCAAGTTTTTGTATACATTGGCTGAATGATATTTATTGTAGGTGTCGGAAAAAAATAAGCCGTCTGGTAGCTTTCAACGAAAACGCTTTGAGATATAACAAAATGATGTATGGTGGAATTGTGTATCCTATATAGGTTGTGGTTGTGGAATACGGTCCCATGGATAGCGGGAACAGGATCAGAATTCCACGCGGGCGAAGCCACGGGCAACTGCTAGTTTACTTCTAAATTGTAACTACTTAGTTATCGTATTAGCTATAGATGGGGCGTGTAGACCCACCAGAGTCTTCGGGACCCAAGTCTACCTCACCTGCAAGTCGAGTACACCTGCTAAACAGACGTGATAGTTCTCTCTAAGCTCTGAAAGAGTGAAGCTCTTTTTCAGACGACTCATGTATTTCGTTAGACCATCTGCTTCTCCCAAACGGCTGAACCGATTCTAATGAAATTTCACACAAGCAAAGATGTTACTGATGGGAAGGACAGAGGCTAGGAAAATTAAAAATCAAAAGTACCACGGAGGAATAATCACCGGAAAAATTAATTAAAATCTGATTTCTCAATGAACAAAAAAGCCTCATTCACGCGGTTGGTATTAAATTAAATAACTTGTTCATATATGTACACAAGACAAAAAAAAGAACGAAAATCGGACTAGCCATTGAGGAATTATCACCGTTAGAAAAAGTCCTGATGGAATTGCTTCGCTCGAGTTTTGCAACAGCAGAATGAATTGCAGACCTAGTATATTACAACTTTTGCCTGCGGCTTTACCCGCATGGAAGTTTGTTGCCGTTTCCGCTTCCTCTGGGAACCTAATCCAGGAATAAAAAGTAGTTTTTGTAATATTCCAGACTATAATCTATCCCTGTACCAAATTTCAGCCAGATCCGTTCAGTCGTTTATGCGTGAAAGAGTAGCAAACATCCATCCATCCATCCAAACTTTCACATTTATAATATAAGTGGGACTAGCTGTGGGGATATCTTCTTTTGGTCATATCTCCGGTTCTTCTTTCCAAATAAAGTATTTTTGTGTCCAGAATCGTTCATTTAACATAACCCAAATATATTTTTAGGGATTTTCTTTAGAAAGCCCTATTGCTAAGGAGTTGTCGTCGACGTCGTCGTCGTCGACGTCGTCGTCGTTGCCAATTTTCTGTCACGGTTTTGGGTATGAAGGAGATGAGCTATCGAGTTGCTGTTTTCGGTAATAGATTTGTGCTGGGGTGAACCATTGCAAGATAAAAAAAAATCGCAAAAAATCGCAAAAAAAAAAAATATCGCAAAATCGAAAATCCCTTGTATTCGGCTGAGCTCGTCTCAGGAATTCAACTTGTTATAAATATATCCAATGTACGGACACGACTAATTTTCAATTTTATATTAGTATAGCCTTTAGGGGGCATGGGGCCCCGAAGACTCCCTACACCCTAAATACTTAATAAAATGAGTATAAAATAGTTTATGACTAGTAACAAATCACCATCGCCCTCATAACGTTTTTCCAGGTGCCTCCAAAGTTTGAACTTTGGAGCCCGAGGTCAGCTTATTGTTTTTGATTGGTATGTCGGCTTTCCGGGACCGACTGCCGTCTGACCCCCCAACACCGAGAGCGAAGCCTGCGCCAAAGAACCGGCAGGTGTACCGATTTGGGCCCCATAAATCTTGGCGGAAAAATCCCTATATCTCATAAAAAAGTATCGGTCTTACTCTGTGTCCAACAAACTTTTGTTGGAAGTCAATGAATGACAGGGACCTAAACATGTGGCGATACCACATATACCCAGCGCCATCTAGCGACAACAAGGTGAACTACTTGGATACTACTACATCAATACCAATCCTGAATCGCGAAAGTGAAGTTCGCGCGCTGGTATAGCTTATATACAACATCCCAACGACAACCGTTGGGCCGCGGCCCGCCAGGCGTGATCACCTTGCCTGGTCGGAGGATCCTCCCTTTGTGTTGGAGGAACATCACACCGTTCCTCCACAAACATAACTGGTGAATCGTGGATGTGTAATACACCTAGAAAAAAAAGAAAAATGCGTTTATTTTGACTTACTGCAGCACACAAAACAGTTCGACTTATAATATAACTAACTATTCAATGATTTTAAGACCATCTTTATATTATATTAATTCCATTTTGTAATTGGCAACACTGACCATCATTCCCTTTGCAGCCATTACGTAATCTATGATATAGAATTATGACAAATGCCTACCTCCTACCTCTGCCTACCCCTTCGGGGATACAGGCGTAACGTTATGTTGTATCAATGAATGAAGGGCGGTTAAACCAGTTTTGAAGGCATAACACCGACTAAAATGTTGACTTATAGTAAAACCAAGTAACCGCAGCTCGTCTTGTAGCGATCTGATTGTGACTTGCAACATTGTGGTCTGAAGGGCCTCGACGATTCAGGTGGACCACAGATAAAATTTATTAAAGGCTATTAGTCAATATAAGTAGATACGTCAGTAATAATAACGTTCAGATTTAAACGGAATTGTCTGTGGCAGTTCAAGGATTAAGTTTTGTTTAAATACTGGCAAATATCTTCAACAAAAGTCGGCGTAATGGGAGAAAGTTATCTTATAACCTATCATGCGGCAGGAGCGCAGGACGCATGTCACGTCATGCACACCTAAACGATATTATCCGCCGGGCTCTTGTCACCGCCGATGTTCTAGTCGTGCTTGAACCTGCTGGTTTGGTTCGCGATGTTATGGCAAGAGACCAGACGGTATGTCTTTGGTGCCTTAATTGGAAGTTGGGTAGGCCTTTGATGTGGGACACAACTTGTGTCGACAACCTCGCGCCTTCTCATCTTTCAAGTACGACGGGCTGCGCTTGTACTGCTGCGGCATCTCTCAAACGGTGCAAATATAATAATTTAGTCAGTAATTATATTTTTGAGCCGTTTGGGGTCGAAACATAAGGTTCGTGGGGCCCGAGTGCACGGTCGCTTTACAAAGAAATCGCTTAGCGACTGGTCGACGCTTCGCGTGACCAAAAGGCTGGCTTATTCTTTGCGCAAAGAATTGGCATTGCCATCCAGCGTGGCAATGCCGCCAGCCTTTTGGGTACGTTAGCAGTCGACATCGATGGGGAGGAATTCTTTGACACCTAAACCTTTTACTTTGTACATACTATTTTTTAGGATGTAATTATTTTAGTTTACATAATTTTGTTTCTAAAAATTACTGATGATCTTCTGGGTTACTATATTTTTGTGCGAATTAAACAAATCTAATCTAATTCTAGCTAATGGAAAACTCAATCAAACTATGAAATATGTTATGTAGGTGGGTTATGTTATGACAGATCATATGGAATACCAAATGCTTTTCACATTTCTTTCTTATCGAATTGAAATCAAGCGTTTTGAAAATTTGGCTATACGGAATAGAGTCCGAAAACGGAAATAAAATCGCAGCCGTGCGATGCCAGGGCGGGTCAGTTAGTCACATATAAAACATTCCACAAACTGTTACATAAATAATTACTTGTAATTGTAACATTTTCCACGTGTTATGTAAACTAAGATGTTATCTAAACTTATTTTCACGTGAGAAGTGGCCATTGTCGACCATCGCAACGATCCTGAGATTAGATTTTGGAATGAATGTATACGATTTGAATCAGATTCATGTTGAAATGAAAAGTTTTCTTGATCATGTTGGTTGTTAGAACTAATTAAGACGTTTCATGGGATACATCGGTGAAACTTCACCAGTAAAAATACGTTCAAGTGGGTTCTCAACGTCTAACGCAGTCATGATTCAAACGCGTTTATATGCAGCGGTGATCTGAAAACATAGGGTTAATTAAGAGGTTTTCTGGCAATTTAGATAGTATTTTACCACAATTTACCGGGAATTAAACACACTGGCCATGGTCACAGGCTGACTTCGAGTCAGCCTGTGACCATGGCCAGTTTCACGGACGATTGTTTGTTTTGTCTGATGAAATATCCAACGGCATACCCCGTGACGTGGGGAGGCCGCGCGGTTATGTGTGGCTCTCACACGCTAAAACCCCTGAGGTATGTCATACTCTGCGCCTTGTCGGGGAAGCCTGAAACTATACAAGAATACTTCCATGTTGACGCCTCCTAGTATGTCACGGGCACTTACACCATAAAACTCTCATTTAGGCGACGTCCAGGCACAACACCGATATCACCTCTGCGTAGATAGCTAGATCGGCGGGTGGGTGCTCTGGCGCAGGACTTGTGGGAGAGCGGAACCTGGACTGTTAAGTGCAAGCTTTCAGATGAAGGGAAAGCTACATACCATCATGACCGTATGCTTTTTAACCGACTTCAAAAAGGAGGAGGTTCTATATTCGTCTGTATTTTTTTTTTAAGTGAAATCTTCTTGAGCATTTTCGTCCTTTCAAAAATGGATGGATGGAGGAATGATGACGATTCAAAAAATACATACGTTTTCACTTCTGTCGGCACTCCTGGAGTGCCACTGTTTTTTTTTTATTGTTTAACCGATTCATTACCACCTACGTTTATACAAATGACTACCGCTGGCAACAAAGATTGTTCAAATGACGGAAATTTGCGACCACGACTTAATCATCATCATAAATTAGTACGTCCACTGCTGCAAATAGCAGGTCTATTCTTCTGAAGACAAAAACAATCAAATGTATATTTTTTGTTTCAGGTTTTCAACTTTACATCACAATGGCACATTTCAAGGTAAGACTTTTTTTTAAGAATATTTGAAACCGATGTTACTAGTATGTCTCCTTTTTTTTAGCGTGTGGAAACCCCCACGGGCTTCACCCCATCGGTGCCGACGATGGGGTGGGCGTGTCGGAATCGGACTGTCTAAAACCACACGGTGTCCTCTTCAAGTGTCCAGTACCCCGGGTAAGCCCTCGAAAGGATAACCCCAGTGTTACCGGCGGACTTTGGCCGCCACCGCGGCGTCGCCTAGTGGGGTCGGGTTAAGCTAAACTAAATTTCTTGTATTAGGAGTGTATTCGCGTAGTCATAAAGTCAAACATCGCTACGAACATTTACGCGGCCATATTTTGTTTAAAGAATATTTGTAACCGAAATTACTAATGTTTCCGCTAACCCTCCAACTACGCTAAATTTCTTGTGTCAGGAGTGGGTCACTTCGGTAGTGTAATGGCCAGGGTTCGAACCTAGGGGTGCTTGGTTGGGGACCTCCACGCGGTGCACCCTGGGCAACGGAGGCGGCAGCGCCTCTCCTAGGGCGGGAGAGACGCTGCCGCCTACGGCCAACTCCGACCGAGGCGAGGACGGCCCTGTTGAGGGCTGTTCGGAAGCTTTCCACGTGTCCCTCTGATTAGCAGAGGGCACAGTGGAGAGCAAGTAAGGGGGCCATCTCGAAACCGGAGATGGCCCAGGGTCAGTCGGGGTGCGAGGGATATGCTCTATGAGTAACCTTACACCCCGGCGTCTTAAGACCCGAGACGGCGTGCGGTTTTAGTCGGTGCAAGCCCGACATAACCGCCCCCGCTGAAGACCCCCCGCTCTCCAGCGGGGGCGGTATCCGAAGGGATTTCCGCACGAAAAAAAAAAAAAAAAAAAAGGGTTCGAACCTAGGACCTCTCGATCGTAAGGCCGACTCCTTAACCAGTAAGTTACCGACAAGCTTCTAAAACCTCACTTTTGACTTTACAAGATAACTTCGAAGATTATAAACTAGACGTGAGCGTATAAAAAAAAGCGGACAAGTGCGAGTCGGACTCGCCCATTAAGGGTTCCGTAGCAGCAAGTAACATAATAATGTTCTTTTTATAATTTTTATATTTGAGTTGATTGAATGAAAGGTAAATGGCGGTTTACGATTTATGACGTATTAAAAAAAAAACTACTTACTAGATCTCGTTCAAACCAAATTTCAGTGGAAGTTTACATGGTAATGTACATCATATCTTTTTTTTAGGTTTATCATTCTCATAATTTAGAAGTTACGGGGGGGGGGGGGGGCACACATTTTACCACTTTGGAGGTGTCTCTCGCGCTGACTATTCAGTTTAGAAAAAAATTATATTAGAAACCTCAATATCATTTTTCAAGACCTATCCATAAATACCCTATACGTATGGGTTTGATGAAAAAAAAATTTGGAGTTTCAATTTTAAGTATAATCCCCAAAACCTATTGTTTTTTTTTCTATTTTTGTGTGAAAATCTTAATGTGGTTCACAGAATCTACTTACAAAGTTTCAACAGCATAGTTCTGATAGTTTCAGAACAAAGTGGCTGTGACATACGGACGGACAGACAGACATGACGGTTCTAAAAGGGTTCCGTTTTTTGCCATTTGGCTACGGAACCCTAATAACCTATATGCTATTACAGATTATTAATCTAACTCTGTGCCAAGTTTCACTCAAATTCGTTCAGCCGTTTTTACGTCAAACAGTAACAAATATCTATCCATGATGATTTAAACGCGTTTAATTCTATTTCATTGAGTAAAACGTGAAAACATTATAGCAGTACAGAATTTTGTATTCTATCTGTGACAGTACACTTACGTTATCTATACCACTTTTTTAATGTAGCAACATTATATAACACTTTAATTTAAAGTAACAGAAGCAGTAGTTTAAAAAAAAACCTTATTTGTAAGTATAACATGTTTCAAATTTCATGCATCGCGTACTTCGTGATATTTTCTATTCGTATTAAGCCGCTGATAGATTTGAGCGTTGAGCATTTACTTGTAGCAGATTTCGCTTGAAGGAGGGTTATGTTTTTTGAGAGTGTGTATGTATGCATAGTTGTTTGGCACGCTCTGCAGCCTGAACGGCTTGTTACATTCGTATTTACTGTGAGTGCTACTGGGTAAACCACAAAAAAATGGTGAATTTTTGGCGCTAAATATTTTCACTCAAACTTATTGAGCAGGGTATCAAAATGAAGTGCTTTAAAGGGTGATTTCAATACTATATATATATATATAATAACTAAAAAATTTACAATAAAATTATTAGTGAAAACATCAAAAATTCCACCTGCCCTAAAAAGACCTAGAACCCACTAACTTTCTTTTGGTTTATGATTTTCAAATGGGTCCCGCCTGATATCAAACTTCTTTTGGTCTTTTTTTTTAATTTGTGGAACTGACCAACGAATAGAACCAAGCATAAAGTCAAACATCGCTACGAACATTTACGCGGCCATATTTTGTATAAAGAATATTTGTAACCGAAATTACTAATGTTTCCGCTAACCGCTAACGCTAAATTTCTTGTGTCAGGTGTGGGTCACGTCAGTAGTGTATTGGCCAGGACTCGAACCCGGGACCTCTCGATAGTAAGGCCGACTTCTTAACCTTAACTTAGGCGCAGTATGAGTTTTAGGCCTTTAGTTTAGGTCTCTTTGGCGGTAAATGCGGGGCGTGACGGAGTAGGCGCGTCAATCAACCAATCAAAGACATATTAGATAAAACTAATCAAGTGGTCAAACGGCTCGCGTCATTGTTTTATCAGTCATTTTATTGTTTTATTTGGTTGGCCAGTTAGTGCACATGCGCGGACTTTGACGTTTGTTCAAAATTTTTGCCTCAATGTATAAAAGTGAATGCCCAAGTCTATCAGAACCTTTACAAACCGGTAGTAAAGAATCTAATATCGTACTATATTGTATAAATTGAATAGTATACATTATACTGAACCCGTTAATTATTTTGTCATCATTTTTTTATTATTTAACTTCACGCTCGAAGAAGTTTTTCTGATGATAGCGAGCGCCGAAATGTAGACGTAATTGTTGTGTATGTTGCAAGAATAGGGAAGGAGGTTGGCGGGTTCCCTTTGTTCGTCGGACCCACCGCGGATACGTACGGAAATACATTCAAACCAGCGGAACAGTGTTTTCTCCGAACAATATCACAAGCCCCACTGCATGCCACCAACAACGAGATCCACACAAACCTCCAGATAAACACTGTGAAGGCAGAAATGCAAATGAATGTCCTAAAGCACCAGAAACGTTTGGAAAACCACCCCAATGCGCTCACTGCTAGGCTAACAGGTCAGAGCTACACGAAAAGGCTTAAACGAAATGACATACTCAAGTTGCCTAATCCTTCTAGCTGACCTGGACAACCAAATGAGTAGATGTCTCCACTGGGAGATACGCTCTGTATAAAGTTATCAGCTATCAACAAATCTGTTTATAGTCAAGAGACTAATCGGAGATAACCACAAAAAAAAACAGTGTAAAGCGCGAAAAAAAATCCTTGTACAGCGCAGGGTATCAGTCATGAACATCAACCATAAGAAGCTGAACTCCTCCGTAACCACTCACGCGATCTTGACCAAATTTACCACGATGATAGTGTGGACACTGAGGAGTGTTTTGAAGTGAGATGGTTCATGTCCGATGTACCATTGAGGAATAATCACCGAAAAACAGTTTCACGAGCGCGCGGCCTTAGCTAAGCGCGCGACCGTTGTAAGATGTCTTATTTTCAAGTAAGGGTCCTGCTCGCTCAGCTCAATTTATTTCAGTCGCGCCCTGCACTGAATTCCTAGTTTACAACACAATACAATATTCTTTATTGTACACCATAAATAACAAATTTACAAATTGTAACTTAAAAAAATTGTATACAAAAATAGGCAGTAGAATCGGTGGTCTTATTCCTAGACGTGATTTCTTACAGACAACCTTTAAATAGATATGTGTGCAATGGATATATCCCTCCAGCCACATTGGCAACTGAGATTCGCAACCATGTAGAGATTGAATTTGTACCTGAAAATAAATACACATAAATAAATACATAAAAAACTTTATATCTAATTTCATGCTTTATACTTCACTAGCGGCGAGCGGCTTCGCCCGCATGATGTTATACATATAAACCTTCCTCTTGAATCACTCTATCTAGAATAAAAAACCGCATCAAAATCCGTTGCGTAGTTTTAAAGATCTAAGCATACATAGGGACAGACAGACGGGAAAAGCGACTTTGTTTTATACTATGCAGTGAAGATTAAATAACTTGCCATATACATTTTCCTTAGGTTTCGAATTTATAGGTATTAAACTAACTAGAAAAGCCTGTAAATCACACTAGTATGACACCCTGGTGTGACTACGAGTCCGCAATGAAAATATCTTGCTTCTAACTTTAAATATGACAGATTTCCAAACAACCGTTCATGTCTTAGTCTACCTCCTTAGGGGTTAATTTCTCAGTAGATGCTTATTCAGCCAGGCAGTCGGGACAAGTTATTATATATTAAATACATATGGATAATGAGTGGATGGATAACCGCGGTAGCCTAGTGGTATGGGTAAAGGACTACTGAGACGAGGTCTCGGGTTCGATCCCAGGTATTACCATGGCACACACCAATGACTTTTCGATGCTTTTCGAAGTTATGTGTGTATTTATCGCAGGTTTATAAGTGCCCGGTTAATGGCAATAGGCTCGCCACCTATTACATTGGGACCTAAAACATAAACTGGCGAAACGTGGATGCTAGCACCTCTGCCTACCCCTTCGGGGATATATGCGTGAGTTTATGTTATGTTATGTTATGGATGGATGTTTGATACTTGTTAAACATCGATAAGCGACATCACTACAAAATTAACTGGCAACACCAGTTCTGGCCGCCGCCATATTTTTCTCTATCTTTGTAAAATGCTCCCGCTAATACTGCTGTCAAGATCGTACAAGAAAAATCAATAATTTGTTCAATGTAATCCATTTTGTCAGTAAACAACATTCCCTACCTTTTTTTTTTTTTTTTTTTTTATCGTGCGGAAATCCCTTCGGATACCCCCCCGCGTGCCAGCGGGGGCGGTTATGTCGGGCTTGAACCGACTAAAACCGCACGCCGTCTCGGGTCTACAGACCGGTGTAAGGTTGCCCATAGAGCATATCCCTCGCACCCCGACAACATTCCCTACCTACGAACAAATCCATTATTTCACCGCAACATTACTCTTTCAAAAACTACTGAACGGATCTAAATAAAATTTTATTTATATAGATTATAGTCTTAAATGGGATATAGACTACTTTCTATCCCGGGAATAGGTTCCTATTAGTCACGGGAACGAGATTAATATTTTACACGAGTGGATCCGCGTGCAAACGTTAGTAGTTTTATAATTTTAGTATTTTAATTAGATAGGGTGTCTGAATTAAGAACTTGCATGAATTCCGTCATAAGTTCTATAGGTCTGCTGGTCCCATAAAAATAACAGCACATGCTCACGGCCACATTCTATCATCTCACCGCTCGCCATAGACAGGGAATTCATCCTCACACGTTGCGACCGGACACAGTGCGTACAGTTAGGTATGGAAGGCACTTTATTCCGCGCACCCTCTGGCTGTGGAATGATCTCCCTGCTGTGGTTTTCCCAAGCGACTACAATATGGGGTTCTTCAATAAGAAGGTTTTTTACAGGGTCGGCAGCGCGGGTGTGACGTCCCTGGTGTTTCACACGTCCATAGGCCGCTGTAACCACTTCCCATCAGGTGGGCCGAGAGCTTGTCTGCCACCAGAGTGGTATAAAAAAAAAACAGCGGTGACTCAACTGTAGCCAACTGACGCAACAGACAATTCATACAATAGCATAATGATACTATTATTTATATTATTATATTTTCGCAACCCATAACATTGACCGGTCATTTAGTTCTCTTTATACGCTGTGGTATACCATGATATCGGTAATTGCTCCAAAAAGGTCGTTTCGTGACGAAACTTGTCACACTGGACCACAGACATATTTGATAGAGCACTGTACCGGTGACTCTAGTGTGAAAATAAGTGCCAAAGCACAGAGTTTGTAAAAAGTGAACACGTTTTCTATTAATCATCTCATCAAAGAGACTACGCTCAAGTTAAATTCAAACGTCTTAGAATAAAAATAGGAGGAATTGCCTTTTTTCGAATTCATGATTATAAAAAACACTGAAAAGTTTTGTCTTTCGGTTTGACTTGACTAAGTAAAAAATAGTCGAGTGAAAGACTCCAGTAAAATTTTTCGATGAACGCGGACGTCACATTGCTGGAGTCCCCCTGCCCCCCCCCCCCCCCTAGTCACATCTTGTCACACTCAGCAAGACCGCTCCCTTGTATGCGAACGTACATATTTATGAACGGTCCCTTTTTTCCGTGCGATAACCCCTTCGGATACGCCTCGTTGGCCAGCGGGGGAGATTATGTCGGACTTGATCCGACTAAAACCGCACGCCGTCTCGGGACTTCAGGATGTAAGGTGGCCCCAAAAGGCTTTTCCCTCGCACCCCGGCTGACCCAGGGCTATCTCCGCTTTCGAGATGGCCCCCTCGGGTTCGGGAAACACGGTGTCCTTCTACCCCCGGAATAAAAGGGGGAGGGGCGCGCGACGCGCCGCCGCTACTTCTGCTAGGGTGACAGGCGGCTAATCTTTGGAACGGCTGTGCCGATTTTTTGGACTTTCACAAAAGTAAGTTATCTAGATCTATTAATACATGATAATAACTTGTCCCGACTGACTGAATAAGCATCTACTAAATAATTTCACTCCTGATGGAATTCAGTTTTTTTTTAACTAAGAAGCAAGGACCCGTAGTCACACCAGGGTGTCATGCTAGTAAATGTGATTAACAGACATTTTTTAATTGACTGATCTCCGGAATGGCTTGGCCGATTTCAATGTCACTTACACTGACTTAAGGCCTAACTTAAGCTACTTTCAGTTTATAAAAATATTAAGGTTCTGCCATAAAATAATAAAACCCAGATATAAGTCCACGCGGTCATCTCAAAAATTAATTAAGTTTGCATGTAACTTTCATCATTGTATGTGTTGTTAGCACAAAATTGTATAATCAAAATGTTTCGTAGTATTATTGTCAGTTAAACAAACATGGTCTTAAATAAACAATAGCTAATTAATCAGACTGTGTTGTATTGTATTGTGTTGTGACTTGTGTTACTGTTAATTAATAACGGTAGGAAGCGGTTTCATCATCAGGCGAATAAGAGTACCTACACATTAAGTAGGAACATATGGTATGCACATAAAAGTGGTGTATCACATTATCACACTGGTGGTAGAAATTTGATGACACAAATTTGTCACAAAATTCGGCCGGGTGGGTACCACCGTGCACGATTGCGAAAATACCTCCATAGTAATCCAATTTCGGTTTGATTGCGTTGAGGGGTCAGCAAGTGCATAGCCGGGCAGGGGGATTGTGGTCGCAGCACTAGTGGGACCGGTGGGTGTCACGCGGTGCTGCGACGACAATCCTCTTTTGATGAGGCCGTCATGCTGAGTGCCACCATTGTTAACATGGTACGTGTATGTAATGGTGACCCTCTTTCATGAGACTTTACCTTCAGCTTACCATCAGGCGAGGTGAAGTCAAATTGACGTGTCCTAAATATATAAAAAAAAAAAACAATCAAACACCGCCATTTTATCAGTCGTTCGGATTGTCGTGAACCAGCCACTAAGGGATTACTGTTTGTATTGATCTCTTATACGCGAGATAGCCGCTTACAAACTCGGATACTCCTTTGCAACCACAAATCTGATTTCAACCAAATTTGGCATGGTCATAACGACAATCTTGGGGCATGTTTTGAGACCATAAAATTAAAAATCGGACATACCATTGACGAATTATCACCGAAAAACAAATTTACCATTGAAACTAATGGAAAAAGTTCGCGCGCGCAAAAATCGAATTTATTAGATTTTTAATTAAAAAAATAAATGCTCGGTTTTTTTTTACGTGCGGAAATCCCTTCGGATACCCCCCCGCCAGTGATCGGGGGTGGTCATGTCGTGTATCGACTAAAACCGCACGGTGTCCTCCCCAAGTGTCCGTTGCCGGGCACCCCGGGTAAGCCGTCGAAAGGATAACCCCAGGGTTGCCGGCGGACTTAGGCCGCCACCGCGGCCTCGCCTTAGCTAAGCGCGCGACCGTAGTATGTCTTATTTTCAAGGAAGAGTCCTGCTCGTTCAGCTCAATTTATTTCAATTGCACCCTGCACTGCTAATTCCTTGGAAAATTCGGAGTATATTATAAGGGAAATATATAAACTATATATAACTATATAAACTAGCTGATGCCCGCGGCTCCCCCCGCGTGGAAGTCTGCACTTATTCCCAGGATAAAAAGGCTATGTGTTATTTCAGACTATAACCTATCCCTGTACCAAATTTCAGTCAGTTCCGTTCAGTCGTTAGAGCGTGATGGAGTAACAAACATTCAAACGTCTTCACAACTTTCACATTTAGTATATTAGTACGATAAAAGTTCAAAAAGAAAGATTCAAATACCAAAACCCGATTGTTAACAAGTTTGAGATTATAACAGGAGTGAATAACAAAACATTATTTTTTTGGTAAGAGAGAATAATTCGGAAGTACCCCAAAAAGCTTTAGAAATGCGTGAAGCTAATGTACTCTTCACCGTTGAAGAGTTCCTCTATCTGGTGCTTCTGAATGTCAATTCAGAAAGTGCTTATCATAGAAGGGGTGGTCGCTCCAGGTACCCCTCTGCTCTTATCAGAGGGGACACTGCGAATGGCCCAGGGTCAGTTGGAGTGCGAGGGATATGCTCTACGGGTAACCTTACACCCCGGCGTCTGTAGACCCGAGACGGCGTGCGGTTTTAGTCGGTTCAAGCCCGACATAACCGCCCCCGCTGGCCGGCGGGGGGTATCCGAAGGGATTTCCGCAAAAAAAAAAAAGGTACTTTGATATTTTATTTTTCTTTCTGCCTACCCCTATGGGGATACAGGCGTGAAGTTATGTTTTTATGGTATTTTTTCTCAGATTTTTAGTAAACTATTTTTTTTAAATGACTAAAATAGAATAATAATTGACTAAAATAAAATGAATTACTAAAATAGGCTATAATAGTCGACTTAAATGCAATTAAGTGTGAAAGATTATTTGCGATTCGTTAAACTGCAGCGATTTCATTTGATCCCAACACTAGATACGGTAGTGTAGCTGTTTGCATTACATTAGTGAATTATCATAAATATTAAATCATCCGAAATATTTAAAGCATTTTAATGTTTTTAATTGGTTATAAATAAGGTCCACCCTCCAAATTTAGTTTGCAAGATTTGACCTTCATATACTGGGGAAGGGACAAACTTTGCAAGCTTAATAAAAGCTTATAAATCTTTAGGCTTTCACGGCCGGCGTTGCTCGTACAATATACTGCTTCCGGGCTGTTTGGCCGTGGTCCATAGGAAACTTATATTCCAAACGATCACTGCGGTCGACATCTTCAGTGGGACAGGTCCTGGCACCGACGAGTGCGTAGAACTCTCCTCGGCGACGACTTCTTTGCGACTGGTGTAGAGGCCCGTACGTGGCTACAAATACGCCAGTCACTCGGGCTTTTTAAAAGGAAATCCTATTAAGATTTTTTCTTATTGCAAAACAAGATGGTGCATGAAGATAGCTGCATAATATATGCAAGTGAGAACACGATAAGCTAGTATTAACAGGCAACAGTAAGAAGTAATTATTATATATCATCTGAGTATAGAGACAATAGTTCTCATGGTACACTGCCCGCTAACATTTTCTTTGTTTGATGTTTTTAGAACGGGTTTACATGACGCAGTTTTTTGTACACTGTAGTAAAATTAACCTATGCCCGCGGTTCTGCTTGCGTGAAATACTGATCCCTACTTCCGAAACCAAGGGAAACTAGCTATTCCCGGGACAAAAAGTAGCTAACATTTATAACATATAAATCTTTAGGCTTTCACGGCCGGTGTTGCATGTAGAATATACTGCTTCCCGGCTGTTTGGCCGTGGTCCATATGAAACTTGTGTTCCAAACGTTCCGTCGATCACTGCGGTCGATATCTTCAGACTCTACAAATTGGTCAAGACTCTACATCAGTCGCAGAGAAGTCGCCGCCGAGGAGAGTTCTACGCACTCGTCGCAGCCCGGACCTGGATATACCACTGAAGATGTCGACCGCAGTGATCGACGAAATGTTTGGAACACAACTTTCATATGGACCACGGCCAAACAGCCCGGAAACGGTATATTCTATATTTATAACATAACCATTTTTGTGTAATTGCGTAAGAATCAAACGTGACTCTATATTCCGCTGAGTTTCTTACCGGAGTCTTCTCAGGATAGGACAGCGTTATAAACTTTGGTCAGTTTAATTAAAATACATTGTATTCTTTTTATTTATTAGAAAAGGGATACTTTGAAAATTCCTAGAATTTTTCTATACATCGTATACTTACCTATTGCAGGGGACCCTTGCAATAGGCTCCCATTACGGAACACCCTACGGTTTGAGTCGGTTCAATCCCGACGAAATCATTTCACCGCTAACTCCGCTAACTGATACTCGTGGGGTTAAATACACACAAAAAATTGTCTTTAACCACGGTCAGCATCAATGGACTTCACAGATCTAGATTTTCGATCCCAAATGGCTGAATGAATGATAGTTTATTTAAACGAAATACGGTATAATTTGGTTAATTCGGTATCATCTAAATTGCACTTACTTAGAATTCAATTATACAATTTAGCAGCTTAGTGTATTTCGCCAAATCTGGCATTCCAGAATTTCGGGCAAATATATGAACCAACCTTTCCATGTTCATTATGTTAACCAACCTTTACCGTGATGGGCGTTACAAAATGATGACAACAATACTTATATCGACATTAAATGTGTAGCAACTGGTGCGTAGGAGTCGAACAACAACTCCGCGCATGCGCACTAGACACTCTGCACCTGTGTATTGTCAATCAAGTCACGTTGAAGTTACAATATGTTATTATAAGCTCGTTATCTTTATCATATTCTAGTCTAGTGTGAGTGGCAATTCACATTTATTTTGAAAAAAAAAGACAATTAAATTTAAAACTAAACTGAGTAAATTAAAGAGGGTCTTAGCTGAAGACAGGGCGCTATGACGCTCATTAGGGGAGACCTATGTCCAGCAGTGGACTAGAATAGAATGATGAATGAAGTAAATTAAACTAATCTAATATAAAACTGGGTCCCTTCAGCGGAGTGCCTTATTAGGCACTCCGCTGAAAATATGCAGGCAGCATTCCTGCGCTGAATTGTAATGAAAAATATTTGCGCGAGAATATTGCCTGCACGGGAATCACTAGTTCCTCCCTCAGACGCTCGCAGAGTTCCACGAAAAGCTTCTGCGCGCCACGACCCTATGGACCACGAGTCTCGACGCCAAACGCGACCAATTCGTATGGCTTGTTCTCACTAGTTCGATTCATTAGTTCGATCATCGAACTCGTGAGATTTTTTTTTCTCATTATTTCGACTGTCGAACTATTGAGACTTTCACCGCGCGCCCCGACTCAGTATAGGTTAGAAGGGTTATTGCGGAGCGGGGCTCCATGTGAATCATTAACTAATAATCGAACAAATGAGAAAAAAAAGTCTCAGTAGGCCGACGGACGAACTAGTGAGAAAAAAAAATCACACTAGTTCGACGATCGCACTAGTGAGAACAAACAATTCGTATTGGGCGCCGAGATAACTGTATTTGGCAATTTTAACACGCTCGAGGACATCCGCCCCACTATCTCGTTTACTGGTAACCGGGAGGTAGGATGCCGCTAGTCTATCGGTACATGATGGCATCCCATACCAAGGCCCGGCCCATCCTCCATGGGACCAGAGTCATCCCTTCAGGCCGCTTACCGTCGTCTCGGGAGATTTGAGGCTCTAAGCCCGCCGTAACATTGAAACTGGTAAGGGTCCGTCTTATAATGGCATTCTCATTCAGTGCAGCGTGGCGGGAGTGACGCGGACGGCCCGCGCCAAAAGAGCAGACAAGTCCGTGATGTCCGAGGGGTCCGCACTGGCTCCACATGAAACGGAGCAGTGATCAGCACACACCTCCACACCCAAATGGAGAGCAACTGCTATGCGGAGTGTGGTGGGGTCGATATATGTACTAATATTGTTGTTTAACAGAAGCATCAAATAGTAGGTGTAGTTGGTTTGGGCTCCCAAGGCGTTGATAGGGCCCTGTACACCTGGAGCCAGCAACCTGATCTGCAAATTATTACGAACGAGACTCTAGGGCAGGAAGTAAATGATTTTCAATGAGTAAAAACGAGAATAAAGTATGATTTAAGTCAAATCACGCGATACACTCTTGACATCGCGATAATATAAAAACTATTGATTTCTTACTTTTTTCAGCATTCTTTTTTTATGTAGGATACTTTAATATAGCTTAAGGACACGTCACTTTTTTGTTTTTATCAGTTTTTTTTTTCACGCCCCACTTGAAGCACCCACGATTCTCAGAAGAAGGAAACATGTGTGCTGTGCCAGAGTTCCACGTTTTTTTGTTTTTATTAGATGCTTTTTCATGCCCCACTTGAAGCACCCAGGATTGTAAGAAGAAGGAACCATGTGTGCTTGTCCAGAATTCCACGTTTTTTTGGCACCCATATTACAATCTATATCGAGTTTGAGTCTAGATAACGTAGTATGTCCTGGAATATTATTTCATACGTCACACCCAGTATTCGACGAGCCCTTTCGCCTCAACATGCATAGTTAATTCTGTATAATGGCCATTCCCACGTCATGAATAGGGTCTCACTCCCATGGTGGGGCGATCTGGACTAAATTGCGCAATGTGTGATTAGCAAGCTAGGTGGGGTATGAGTAGCGCTACATTATTTACTGAGGCTGGATTTCACCAATGTACATCTGTTCAACTTAACTGAGTTTTTTCGTTTTACTCAATTTTATTAAAATCATTCAGTACAACGCATTTTAGTTTAAAAGTGAATTATGCTATTAGACGTGAATTATAAAGAAAAAGTATAAGGCGAAAGGCATAATTAAAGGACCTCTGTGGCGTAGCGGTAGCACAAAATATAACACACATAACTTCACGCCTGTATCCCCGAAGGAAGAGGTGTATTACAAACCCACGATTCGCCAGTTATGTTGAGGTCCCAATGTAATAGGGGGCGAGCCTATTGCCATCTACCGGGCACATTATTAAGCGAGCGATAATTATAATTTATTAATGATACACACATAACTACGAAAAGTAAGAGGTGTGTGCCCGGGCAACTGGGGATCGAACTCGAGACCTCGTCTCAGCAGTCCGTTACGTATGCCACTGGGCTATCGCCGCACAAAATATAAATAGTACTTAAGTATTTATACATGTGGTGCTAAATCAGAGGTCGCGGGTTCGATTCCCGCTCAGTGCAAATATCTCCTAAGTTACAGGAATACCTAGTTTATTCTGGACTATATCTCTTATAGCTATTAGGATATGTAAAGGATTATGGTATCAATAAATTATTATTATTTATGTGCAAGAACAGGCATGTCTATTTACATTGTAGTAGTTGTTTCTAAAGTCGGTGGTCGCGGGTTCGATTTCCACTCTGTGCCAATACTTGTATGCAAGAATATCTATGTCTATTTGCATTTGAGTAGGTGTTATGTATGTATTAACAAAACAAAATGTATCTAAGTATGTTTATCAGTATTCTAGGACCCATAACACAAGCCAGTTAAGCTATACTTACATTGAGTACGACCTCTGAGGCGAAGCGGTAGAGCATTCGGTTGCTAAGTCAGAAGTCGCGGGTTCGTTTATTATTATTTAATAATTTAAGTTATTTTTTTTTATTTTACCCTATTTTTTTTTGTTTCAAATACATAATATTTTGTCGATACCAAGTCATCTCACCAAATTCAGAGACCTAATTTTGTGACACCTTATATAATGTGCATTTATTTCGAAAAAAAAAAGTAAGTATCTAAGTATGTATATCCGTAGTCTAGAACCCATATGACAAGCTCTGTTTAGTTTGGATCTAGATGGCGCTTAGAATATTTATTTATTACTGAGTCTAGAAAGCGCTGTGTAGAATGTCTTAAAATATTTATTTAAAAAAAAAGAGTAACCGTAAGTATTGACGCGATCGCAATCTCAGACTCAACGAAGAACAAAATCACGTCGTTACATACTGTAGGCGATAGAATAAAATAAAAAAATCGTTTTTGGAATTTTCGATAGAGCGATCGCGGATTGTACATATGTATGGTTCGGTGTCACAGATGTTACTGCACCCCGACCGCCCTCTCGCGTTTATTTGATAAAACGCACAGGCACAAAATATAATGCACATAGAGTACCTTTTTTCTTTTTTTCTTTTTTTCATGCGGAAATCCCTTCGGATACCCCCCCGCCGGCCAGCGGGGGCGGTTATGTCGGGCTTGAACCGACTAAAACCGCACGCCGTCTCGGGTCTACAGACACCGGGGTGTAAGGTTACCCATAGAGCATATCCCTCGCACTCCGACTGACCCTGTGCCATTCGCAGTGTCCCCACTAATAACAGCAGAGGGGTACCTGGAGCGACCAGCCCCGCGGGCCTTGCAGGCCCACCATAACCCCGACCTCCTCGTGCAATGGGGTCAGCTGGCCCTGAAAAGGGCCGGTTGGTCAGACTCTTGGCCGTTGACGTTGACGCCAGCTACTCCAGAGGAGCAATCAATGATGCGTCATCGCCCACGTTGCCCAGGGTGCACCAAACTTGGAGGTGATCCAACCAGTCGCACCCCCACATAGAGTACCTGTATACTAATTCTTACGTTAAAGTAATAAGTGAGGACATTGTAGGTACATAATTAAGAAATAAAAATACTTGTGATGCGTCGCTTACATGTACGATTTCGCCTTATCTCTTAACTCTTATACTGCTTGCATTTTCTGAATGGTTCACGCCTCAACACTTAAAAACGTAAGCCTAAATCAACCTAATAGCGGCGATAGCCCAGTGGCATACGTAACGGACTGCCGAGACGATGTCTCGAGTTCGATCCCCAGTCGCCCCGGGCACACACCTATTACAAATGATAATTATCGTTTGCTTAGTAATGTGCACGGTAGATGGCAATAGGCTCGCCTCCTATTTGGACAAACATTACTGGCGAATCGTGGGTGTGTAATACACCTCTGCCTACCCGTTCGGGGATACAGGCGTGAAGTTATGTTATGCTAAATCAACCTAATCAATTTCCAGATCTTCATCATCTCCCTCATGGCAGTAGCGGCAACTAGCGAGCCTCCAGTCCAGGGTTACAATTACCAGCAACCAAGGCTGAACAGTTACAACTCACCAACCAATAGCTACATACCGCCTAGTACTGGTAAGTTAATAGTTAAGTTTGCTACTGGTTACTTTGGTAACCACGACCTCCGTCCTCCATGAGAGCAGCCCTCCTGCCTCCTGCCTGGGGGTGGCAGGTGAGGCCGCCCGTCACCCTAGCAGAAGCAGGCCGGGACGGCGGGGTGACTAGCGCCCCTCCCCCAACCGGAGCAAGACGGGGACACCGTGGTTTCCAAACCCGAGGGGGCCATCTCGAAACCGGAGATGGCCCAGGGTCAGTCGGGGTGCGAGGGAAATGCTTTATGGTCAACCTTACACCCCGGCGTCTGAAGACCCGAGACGACGTGCGGTTTTAGTGGGTTCAAGCAAGACATAGTCACCCCCGCTGACCGGCGGAGGCGTATCCGAGGGGGTGGCGATACCTAAAGTGCTTAACTGCTAGGTCAGAGGTCGCAAGTTCCATTGCCGCTCAGTGCAAATATTCGTACGCATGAATATATCTATTTACATCGATCTGAATGTTTCTATGTACCCATAATATATATATATATATATATATATATATATTCACAAAAACAAATATAACCAGTATACAGAATGTTTGAAACTATACATCAACTGCAACGAGTATTTTATAAAAATTGCAGGTTTCTCACCGCCAAGCAACAACTACCTCCCTCCTGCTTTCGGCTCCAGCAACCATGATAGTTACAACCACGGCCAATATAACAACCATGAGCAACAGAGTAACCACGGTCACCATGGTGACCACGGGCACGGACATGGCCACGACAATGAGGTGGTAAGTACATCAACCAGTATACTATCGTGCTGCTTTGCAAGGTACAGGTTCCTAACAACATCCTGGAGGCCCAATCCGATCTGAGCTGCATGTCGGTGTACCTGCTAAACAACGGAAGCCTCCTTCCTCTCAGGTTGGGAGAGCAAACGGCATTCACTCCTTCCTCTCAGGCAAACGGCAGTCGCTCCCGGAAAAGCCGACATAATAATCAAAAACATTAAGCGAAAAAATTTTTTTTTCGTGTGTAAATCCCGTCGGATTCCCCCCGTCGGCCAACGAGGGAGGTTATGTCGGGCTTGAGCGAACTAAAACCGCACGCCGTCTCGGGTCTTCAGACGCCGGGGAGTAAGGTGGCCCTTATAAGGTATTTCCTTCGGACCCCGACTGACTCAGGGCCATGTACCTCGGGTTTCAAATTACACACTATGGATGCAACTAGAGAATTGCTAAGAAGGTAATGTTGACTACCGTGATCCCTTGCAAGATTTTGAGGGGATAGAGGCTAGGTGATGTGAAACAAAAATTCGGAAAAGATGAATATGGTGGTTCTGTATAGAACTTGGATAATTTAGAACTTCGAACAGTACCATGTGTATGTAACAAAACTAGTGTCCGATCATATACTATAGGGTTATTCAAGAAGGGCATTAGAAGATTTCTACAGGGTCGACAGCGCGAGTGTGACGCCCTTAGTTTTGCAGTCGTCCATAGGCCACGGTAACCGCTTCCAATCAGGTGGGTCGTGTGCTTGTCTGCCACTTAAATGATATAAAAAAATAACGTGTACATCCTACTATTATAAACACGAAAGTTTGTAAGTATATATGTATGAATGTTTGTTACTCTATCACGCAAAAACGGCAGATCAGCCCGAAATTTGGTTTCGCTTTTTATCCTTGGAATAGGTTCCCTTGGGAAGCGGGAACGGGTTAAATATTTCACGCAGGAAACAGCTACGACTGCTAGTTAATCATTTATGAATTAAAAGAAATATATTAATAAAAACAGTAAAAGGATTGTGTGGTTTTATGGAACCACGGTAAAAGTGAAACTTTTTTTCACATTATAGACATTTAACTAAAAAATAACAACATTTACATTAAACACTGACAAAAACAAACAACATAGCGTGGAGCACTGGCACAAATGAGTAATAGTCTATACACTACACGGGCAGCTGCTGCGAACTACAGGCGCCGGCATATTGATCTTGGCTGCTATGACGAGCGCCTTTCACTTTATCCCTACTCCGTGGCCGACCGTCACGCACCATGCAACACACAGATGAAAAAGTTTGAGACGATGTAATAAAAGTTTCACTTATTATTACTATTACATACTTTACCTATTATTATTATTACAAAAATAGATACATGTATTATTGGAATTTCAAATGCAATTTTCCTATACTTACCCACTATCAACACCACCCCCTGCTGGCTGCGCCGCCGCGCCCTCTTGTATTGCCCGGTAAGTTTCCTCATGGAACTAAATAATACCGTTTCTGTGGCGTAATTTTTTTAATTTATTTTCCAAAAGCATTAAATAAACAGAACCTAATATTTGTACTTATTATACAATCACTGATCGGACATTAGTTTTATATTATTACTTGAACTGTATGTTGTCATAACAAAAATTAGCATGCTTACGTTTATTTCGTTAATTAAAAAGGCACTGTTAGCACTACAGTAATATTGTCAACTTGGCCTGTCTGAGTATTATGGTTCACTAACGTCGAAAATAAAAATAAAAAAGTTCAGCTTTATCATTTTAGGACTAGCGTTAGGATAGCATGTGCAACCACTAAGGTAGTAGATAGTGGACAAGTTAACCCATATTTACATTGAGCGGGAATCGAACCGGTGACTTACTGAATATAGATATGTAATGACGTAATGACGTTGGGTTTATTTTTATAAGCTTTTATGTTGTCCGTCAAAATTTGCAAACCATTTTTGGACTATTTTTTGGCATCTGATTGAGCTGAAATTTTGCATAAATGTTTAGTTTGGATGACAATGCATTAATATGGTACCATGGAGCTGGTCTGATTATAGAGTAGGAAGGTGGCGACAGGAACTTCTAAATTAAACAAGATAGGCAAACCTACCGAATTTGGGCTCATTTGTTTTGTCTTAGCAAACTCTATGGTGCTACATGGTAGTTAGGGTCTGAAGGTAGAGTAGAATGGTGGCCATAGGAACTCCTAAACTAAATAAGATAAACTAGTCGAGTTTGGGGTCTTTTTTTTTCTCTTGGTGAACTCTTTGTTGCTGCATGGTATCCAGGGTCACTCTGATGCTACATGATATTACTAAAATTAAAAAGTTGAAAATAAAACATTAATAAAACAGTTATTTTTAGCTTTAAAAAACATGGTTAAACTAAAAGGAAAATAATAATTTTATGCAAGGGCTGCTGTATTCGAAAGCTTGTATATCGCACTACTTTGCATTTTTTGAATCTTTAGAAAAATATTTTTTTTAATTTTATTTTAACTTTACCTTACTCAGATATCGGTAAAACGGTGTGAATAGAACTTAGGGAGTCCATCAATAAATCATTTGGTTAAGTCCTTGAAATTTTACAAAATAAACAGTTGACGGCTTCTGTGGCGTAGCGATAGTGTATTCGACTGCTACGACAAGGGGCACGGGTTCGATTCCTGCTCAGTGCAAATATTTGTATGCATGAATATGTCTATTTGCATTGGTCTGGGTGTTTCTATGTATAATATGTATGTATTTACAAAAAAAAAGTATATAAGTATGTTTATCCGCATTCTGGAACCCATAACACAAGCTGGTTAAGCTATGCTTACTCTGGGTCTAGAAAGCGCTGTGTAGAATGTCGTAGAATTTTATTATTTTATTTATTTAAAAAAAAATAAAAAATATAATTTTCTAAGTGGTGGAGTCAAGCAACAGTCATTATGGCCGTTGCACGAATGGACCGACTCGACCGGGGAAGCACCACCCTCTCACACAATATCGACGCCAAGTAACAGTATTTGAACTGTTGCGTTCCGTTTGGTGAGTGAGAGCGCCGGAGCCCAAACTCCTTTCCCATCCCCTCCCAAACTCCTTTCCCATCCCCTTTCCTTTACAGGGTCGTCAGCGCGAGTGTGACGCCACTGGTGTTGCACACGTCCATAGGCCGCGGTAACTGCTTCCCATCAGGTGGGCCGTGTGCTTGTCTGCCACCTTAGTGGTATAAAAAAATAAAAAAATTACTAATGAGCAATTGATTTCAGTCACCCCGTGTTACTACTTTACGAATACCATGGTAAACTGCTTCCGTTTCCTATGGATCTCTTTGTCCTATGGCCGAAATATAAAACGACACAAATCTATTATTTGTTTAATTAAACAACATTAAGTTATCAATTATCACATTATCAGTAAGACGGATTCTAATTAAGAGCAAAACATATATTCAAAACATCGCACACAGTAAACATCATTACACAACACAATACTTAATGATTTGTTTTTTTGCGTAATTGATAAAGATAATAAGAATTAATCGGCCTTAACCTGTATATACTATTATCTGCACTATAAAATATGTCACCATAGTCACCAAATATCATACTAGATGGTAGAAAATCTATATCTGCAACTCTCCTTGCCGTACCATTTAAGCACTCAATTTCATAAAGACCATCTAGTGTCAAACCAAAAGTTTTCTCATCGTCAACCAAAAAATGGTATACGACACCTAAATCCTTGTTTTTTATTATCTCATGACTATTGTAAGCACAATAAACTCCACACATAGTCACTAAATGTACGTTGTTTTGATTATCTACTTCAAATTGCATAACAGTCTTCATATTTCCGATGCGTACAGCTGTCTCTCCTTCATCGAAAATTTTGTATATCATATGATCGTTTGCATCTATTAAGTACATACCATTATTTCTGATAACTAGTTTATATATATTAATGTTGTAGAGTCCAATATTGAACGCAGTATTATTTATTGGATCGTATTTATATAAACCGTCATCTGATCCGAAGTATACTGTACCAGTTTCGGCGTCTACCGAAGTAGCTTTATTTCTGGCTATACCATCAACTTTTCTTGTCTGTTTTGTCACTATATTCACAAAAGCTCGTCCAGAATTTTCTAAATAGTCATCCATGTACATGAAAAATAAGTTTCTGCTTGACGAATCATAGGCAAGTTCTTTAGGATTATCATATTTATCTGTTAGAAGTTCCTTTTTGTATAACCTTGTGCCTATTCTGGCTATAGGTGTATCTGTAAGGTATATAGTTAATTTTGCGTTCACACACACGAGTAAAGCGACAAATATTAATTTGGTTGACATTTTTGTACGTGCGTGCGCCGCGAACTGAATCAACTCCACCACTGTCATTGTTAATATTTTGATTACTTATCTTAACTTCTACAAGCTCGGATGTATCATCAACAGCATCTGAATCATTCGAATTTGATTCTTAAGCTACAGGATTAAAATCTATTGTTACTGTTTCAAGTATGTTGGTATTGTCACGCTCAGCTGGGTTCGCGTAAATGCGTGGTAAGGTCACGTCTGCCATGTGGATGGGTGACGTAGTTTAATTAGGCTTGTTAAGCTATGCTTGTGTGATATGTGATCTGAATTAAGGCAGAATATTTGTGAAGTTACTCAGCTTTAATTTAATCTGATATCGTAAAGTGGCGTTAATAGTATCACTCTTAAAAGGGATATAACAGAGACAATGTTCTTGAATCATACGAAATAGTCACTACAAGTTTAGGTCGGGTACACACACGCGAATGAAAGCGAACAGGGCTACAGAGCGATTGCAAATGAACCTGTGTGGGTATCACAGTGAAAACAAACTATTTTTTTTAAACTTTCGCGTTTCGTGATATGCAATAATTTTGTCACAGTCAGCCTGTGACCACGGCCAAGGTAACCTGGTCGAAACGTAAGACAATCCAAAGGTATGTATGTATATACCTATACATGATCGCGTTAATTCCCGGTAAATTGTTGTAAACTAAATTATTCTTTATAAAAATTAAAAGTGTAGGAGATGTAGGTGTTACTAGGTATACTATTAACCGATATTACTGGTATTCCAGTTAACTCCTCCAGCTAAATTAAATTGCTAATTAAAATAGGAGGACGTAGCCGACGATTACGCATTTTTAATAAAAATTCCCGTTCAGACCGACTGAACGAAGAAGAACGAACGCATTAGCCCAATCTATTGCGTTCGTCTTTCTTCATTTATTTGGTATGAACCTGGCATTATATAAAAATGCATAATTCGTTTCGCTTGAACAGCCAAGCGATTATTTCGTAAGCGACTTATGTATGACCATTATATTCAGCAGCCACGCATAAATTCCCGGATTCGACTCCGATTTTTTCTGTAAGGAAATTCTCTGTAGGAGCACAGTGTTTGAAAAGAGTATCCGGTTGACGACCAATAGCCACTCCATTTTCGGACCTAAAACATAGTTAAATGTGGTAGCATGTATGAAAATAATCATGAAAGTAGAAGACGCGTAAAGCGTATACCAGAATCGTAGCAAGTGGAAAGATGTTGTCTCTAACAATCCTTATGGGATACTATTCGGTTGTTTTCTGACTTCATTCGCATTTTTCCTCCATGCAAGTGTTGCCTGTAAGACATTACCTGTAAGTCCCTCAATATTAAGAACATTTCCCCTGTAAGGAACTGGTCGCGGGTTCAAGTCCCGTCCTAGATGTTCTCTTTTTCCGATCTAAAACTATGGGAAAAGTAAGCATACTTAATTGCTTAAAAATTTAATTGAACTAGTTACTATTTTCCAGCCAAAATCTTACGAATTCGGGTACTCAGTGAAGGATGCTGCGTCGGGTAATGATTACGACCGTAAGGAGAGCTCGGACGGCAACGTCGTCAGAGGGGAATATAGGGTGCAGCTGCCTGATGGACGCACCCAAATAGGTATGTATCCTTTTTTTGACGGAATTCTTTATTTGACGGTCTCCGTGGCGTATTGGTAGTGCATTCGACTGGTACGACAGGGAATGCGGGTTTGATTCCCGCTCAGTGTAAATATTTATATGCATGAATATGTACTTTTGTCTTTGTATTTGCATTGGTCTGGGTGTTTCTATGTATAATATGTATGTATTTACAAAAAAAAATAGTATATAAGTATGTTTATCCGCATTCTGGAACCCATAACACAAGCTAGTTTAACTATGCTTACTTTGGATCTAGAAAGCGCTGTGTAGTATGTTGTAGAATATTTAATTTAGAATATCCACCTTCTTATATGATACCTACCAATCTTCTCTTATATATAAAAATGAATTGCTGTTCGTTAGTCTCGCTAAAACTCGAGAACGGCTGGACCGATTTGGCTAATTTTGGTCTTGAATTATTTGTGGAGGTCCAGGGAAGGTTTTTACGAAGTCTGCCGGGTCAGCTAGTTTTATATAATTTATACTATACATATTTTAATTACTTGTGTTATATATCTATTTGATACACCCCGGCGTCTTAACACACAAGATGGCGTGCGGTTTTAGTCGGTTCGAAGCCGACATCACCACCCCCGCTGGCCGGCAGGATGGTATCCCACCCGGATATTTCCGCACGAAAAGAAAAAAGCACCTTCTTTTATGATACCATTTTTCATAGAATACTATATTACCGGCACACTATGATGGCCGTTTAGACACGTTAAAACAGTGATGTGAAATGTCAATTTAAAATAGAAAAAAATCAAATCAAATGCGAGTCACATCTACTAGGACGGTTACCAGCTTCGCAATCAACCCAAACTTAAGCGTAGCGAGATTTGCCTATCCAACAATAGGTCAACGTGACCGGTCGACTTTTTCCATTGATTTGGTTTTTCGGTGATTATTCCTCGATGGTAAGACCGATCTGGACATTCGACCCCTTACGACACTCAGTAATGTCTACTTGATCACCGTGGCAAATTTGGTCGAGATCGGTCAAACGGTCTCGGAGGAGTATCATTTGTTTGAAATGCAACTTTGAAACCAAAGACGCTTCGCTCGCCTTCGGCTCGCTACGCTTAATAAGTTTTACGATATTTCATTCATTTTTTAAATTTCGAATTTCGAAAAACATAAAAGCCAAGTTGTGTCGTAAACTGCACCTCACTATCGACAATGAAGAACAGAAATTTACTCCTTCAAACTTAGTATTTATTTTTACGAAACTTCATGAGCAGGCAAACGTCATCGCTTTGATGGCCATCAAAGCGTGCCGCTAGTTTAGTATGTAACCGAAATCACTAGTATTCTGTAGTATGTAGTAGTATGTAGAAGTTTGATCTATGGTCTGATGTCGCGGTTGTCAGGGTGTCAGTCAATAAACGAGCTCTCAAACTGGTTATATAGTTTATTCTATCCTTCCTCTCATCAGCAGAAATAACAGTTGGCGACGAGAATAAAGCATTTAAATGGCGAAAATAACAAAGGAATGTAGTATGTAGTAGTATGTAGAAATTTGATCTATGGCCGATCTATGGTCTGATGTCGCGGTTGTCAGGGTGTCAGTCAATAAACGAGCTCTCAAACTGGTTATATAGTTTATTCTATCCTTCCTCTCATCAGCAGAAATAACAGTTGGCGACGAGAATAAAGCATTTAAATGGCGAAAATAACAAAGGAATGTAGTATGTAGTAGTATGTAGAAATTTGATCTATGGCCGATCTATGGTCTGATGTCGCGGTTGTCAGGGTGTCAGTCAATAAACGAGCTCTCAAACTGGTTATATAGTTTATTCTATCCTTCCTCTCATCAGCAGAAATAACAGTTGGCGACGAGGATAAAGCATTTAAATGGCGAGAATAACAAAGGAATGTAGTATGTAGTAGATGTAGAAGTTTGATCTATGGCCGATCCTTAGATTATTAATATGTCGGCCGATCTATGGTCTGATGTCGCGGTTGTCAGGGTGTCAGTCAATAAACGAGCTCTCAAACTGGTTATATAGTTTATTCTATCCTTCCTCTCATCAGGAGAAATAACATATTCCCGTTAACCCTTCCAGCTAAGCTAAATTGCTTGTGTTAGAATTATGTTCACATCGTTAGTGTAATGGACAGGATTCAAACCCAGGACTTCTCGTAAAGCCGACTCCTTAATCTCTAAGGTACAAGCTTTGTTGTTTTTTTTTTTTTTTTTAGAGAATATTAGCAACCGAAATTACTAATATTCCCCCTAACCCCTCCATATAAGCTTAATTGCTTGTGTTAGGAGTGGGTTCACGTCGGTAGTGTAATGGCCAGGATTCGAATCCGGGACCTCTCGATCATAGGGTCGACTCCTTAACCACTAAGCTACCGACGCTTCAACATACAACATACATTTCTACATACTAATTGGAAGCTACAAGAGTGCAATCAAGTATACGGCCCACTTGATGGTAAATAGTCACTGTACTATCTATTCCCTTCATCTAAGCGCCAATCGCGGTTACCAAACCAGGCTTGCACTTTGAAGCCCACGGTCCGCTGTACTGCTGCTCCTTTTGATAATTTGGTTTATCTCAGCTTTTGCGGGAGTGACTGCCTCCTCTACTTCTTCCTTGTCTGTTAATCAGCAAATGTAATGAGTAGCAGATGCAGTTGGTTTGGACTCGGCAGGTCTTGGCCCCCCCATAGGTACACCCCATTGGTCAGAGTATTCCCCCTGGAAAGAGACTGATCGCGAGTCCAAATCCCGCTCTGGATGTTGACTTTTTCCAATTTAAAAAGAAAATATAAACTGTTTCTTTGCAGTGACGTACCACGCTGACTGGCAGACTGGCTTCCACGCTGATGTCCGTTATGAAGGGCAGGCCAAATACCCTGAACCTACATACAACCACAGACCACAAGGTAAGTTATAAGCTGGGGGCTATGGAATTTGCATACGAAACATCGGGCCCGCGCGAAACAAGAACGAAAGACGTAGTATGACCATGAATTTACTTCGTATTATGACCATGCATTTACTTCGTAGTATGACCATGAATTTACTTCGTATTATGACCATGCATTTACTTCGTAGTATGACCATGAATTTACTTCGTAGTATGACCATGAATATACTACTTAGTATGACCATGAATTTACTTCGTAGTATGACCATGAATATACTTCGTAGTATGACCATGAATATACTTCGTAGTATGACCATGAATATACTACTTAGTATGACCATGAATTTACTTCGTAGTATGACCATGAATATACTTCGTAGTATGACCATGAATTTACTTCGTAGTATGACCATGAATTTACTTCAGATTTCTTTTGGTAGGTTTTAGGTCGAAGTGTCACGTACCGTCTTCGGGCTAATTGTGAGATAAAAGCTTTCCATGGAAGTCGTCTTCAGTATTAACACATTCTAATCTACGACCACCTTAGCTCAAAAATTTTACATCACTACATATAATAAAACAAAGTCCTCAGCCGCGTCAGCCTCTCTATCTGTCTGTCTGTACGCGATCAACTCAAAAACGAATGCACCGATTTTCATGCTGTTTTCGCCATTGGATAGAGTGGTTCTCGAGGAAGGTCTTAGTATTTAATTTGTTAAGTTTTTGTATACATTGCCTAAAATATAATGATATTTGTTGGAGGTGTTGGAAAAATGTACGCCGTCTTGGAGCAACAAAATGATGTATGGTGGAATTGTGTATCTTATATAGGGTCCCATGAGTTTGAGTTCTACGCGGGAGAATCCGCGTGCAACAGCTAGTAATATAATAAACAAACATTTAAATATATCAAATTTGTCGTCTTAAGATAACTAAAATATTTATGCCCCCATCGATTTATTTATTCAAATGTAAACATCGTTGGTTAATTTCTTGGTGTTCAGCTTTTCAGCGACTTCCAAGGGCCCCGTAGGTCTTGCTCCATATTTTTATATAGGTACACTCAACAACAAAAGTAGCTTGACAAATTCTCATTTATTGATCTGCTTAGCTCTCAAACCTTTCATAAAATAATAAATAAAACATTAAATATATAAACTTTGTCCTCTTGGGATTATAAAACTACTTATACTTAATATCTGTACGTAAAAACTGCTTATAAATATTCTAGTGTTAATCAATTTTTGTCGTTGACTGTACCTTTTTTGAAAGATTTCGATGAAATCGATCTACCTATTGGTTTCTTGACTACTGTCGAATTTTAAAAAAATTCTTCATAGGAGGTCTAGTTATGACCCCCTGAGTCCGAAATGACCACTGGTTAATAAGTTTATATATATTTATATATGTATGTATGGTTCCACTTCCCAAAATTTGCGGCACTCTCACGGTCGCATTTTTGCCCCGATCGCTTTCAAACTGCGGTCAAAAATTGCTTGGGTGTAAACTTTAAGTTCGTGAACGGGTGGAATCCGGCCTAAGGGGACGGTAGGGCCTCACTTTTTGTGAAATCAGTTTTTCCTCAAAATTTCACGTTCCATGAAAGATATTCGAACCGTTCTAACTTTATCTCATAGTATACATGAATACCAACAACTTTAAATTCTAAACCTATAAGATTAAAACTTTAACTAAAAGTGGAGGGGGGGGGAACCAAAATTTTTCGGGGAAAAAATCATAACTTCTAACCGGTGAACATTCTTGTTGTAGGAAACATTTTTAATCGATAGGCCGTTTTTAAGTCTAAAATAAATGTCTGAAAAGTTTTTCGCTAAAAGTTACCGTTTTCGAGAAAAAAATAATTAAACATGTTAAAAAATAATATTAATTGCTTCACGAAATCTACCTGTGCGTTCCCCCTGCGGGAACGGTTTTTTTTTTTTCGTGCGGGAATCCCTTCGAATACCCCCCCGCCGGCCAGCGGAGGCGGTTACGTCGGGCTTGAACCGACTAAAACCGCACGCCGTCTCGGGTCTTCTTCCTCGGCCGGGGTGTAAGGTTACCCATAGAGCATATCCCTCGCACCCCGACTGACCCTGGGCCATCTCTCGTTGACTGTACCTATACAGATTTACTCATTTGTTTGTACGGCCTCTGTGGCGTAGCGTTAGTGCATTCGACTGCTACGACAGGGGGCGCGGGTTCGATTCCCGATCAATGCAAATATTTGTATGCATGAATATGTCTATTTGCATTGGTCTGGGTGTTTATATGTATAATATGTATGTATTTACAAAAAAAGTATATAAGTATGTTTATCCGCATTCTGGAACCCATAACACAAGCTAGTTAAGCTATGCTTACTTTGAGTCTAGAAAGCGATGTGTAGAATGTTGTAGAATATTATATATTATAATATACAAACTTACAGGAAGCTACAATTACAACGCTCCGCAAGACTTCGGCGGCTCTCTGACAGGCTTCAACAACAATTACAAACAACCATCACCCGCCTACGGGCCCCCCGGCTACCATTGAGTAACAAACGACGAACCAACGACGGTTGAATAGTTACCTTAATGTACAAATAATAAGAATTAAATAACATTATTCAATTCGAAATTCTTTATGATTATATTATCGAAAGTTTACGTAAAAAGTTTTATTTATTTTGGAAATAAAAAATAATGTTAACGGTGTCTATTGCGATTTATTTTTGTTATTTTATTATTTACAATGTTATTTACACAGTCTCCTCGTGACAATAGCTGCTAAGAAGCTACTGAAACATCGGGATCAATGAAGGTAAATAAAATAATAACAAATAATAAATCGCGATAGAATATGTTATTTTGTTTATTTTCAGTTATTTTCAATTTTGTTTTCAATTGAATTTCATACAATAAATGTTTTTACAATTAATGACAAGATCGGTCCTAGATACGATTTTAATTTATAGAAGAAATTCGCAAAATACAAATTACTTTAAACTTTCACTCAAGTAGTACTTACTCAAGTAGGTACTTTACGTAGAATTTAACATTTGGACATTTTAAAACGAAACTAAACTCTTTTATTTGAAATCGGTTAAAATTTTGAAATTGTTCATGGTTTGATTATGTATATAGTACGCGTGTAACATAATTTGTGTATTTTTATAACGAAACATAACTCATTTAGAATAGATACAAATGCAATCAGTATTTCTAAGACATAACAAATTAGTGTTAAGTATTCTTGTACCAGTATTGTTTGATATTAAACCTTTTATAATATAAATAAATTTGTTTTTTTTATATTTATTTTCTCGATGACCTCTGTGACGTAGCGGTAGCAATCGACTGCTATGACAGAGGGCGAGGGTTCGATTCCCACTCAGTTCTAATATTTGTATGAATGAATATGTCTATTTGCATTGCTCTGGGTGTTACTATGTGTATTTACAAAAAATATATATAAGTATGTTTATCCGCATTCTGGAACCCATAACACAAGCTGGTTAAACTATGCTTACTTTGGGATCTAGAAAGCGCAGTGCATTAAATCATCATCAACACTTATGGGGCCCACCAAGATTTCCGGATTTTCCAAGTTAACATCACTTTCTGATTGGTACAATAACAGACGAGGCTCTAGCGCAGGCACCCCTCTCGGGTTTGGGGGGTATTAGACGGCAGTCGCTCCTATAATAGCCAAAATAAACCATAAATAGTAAGCAGACCCTGGGCTCCGTATTCATCTTCGGAAGCAACCCAATGATATAACACCGCTAAGATGTTGCTGACAGAGCTAATTCTGCGCCTGATATAACTATGTTAGCAATTATACGTGCTGCGTACAAAAGAAATTCCATTAAAATGGTAAATAAATAGGTAAGAGACCATTGACGCTCTCTGTGGCGTAGCGGTAGTGCATTCGACTGCTACGACAGGGGGCGCCAAACAAATAGAACGCAGACTCCGGGCTCCGAAGTCATCCTCGGATACAACCCGATGATTTAAGACCGCAGGATGTTGATGACAGAGCTAATTCTGCGCCTGATATAACTATGTTAGCAATTATACGTGCTGCGTACAAAAGAAATTCAAAATGGTAATTATTTAAGTAAGTGACCATTGACGCTCTCTGTGGCGTAGCGGTATCATCATAGCGGTGTTAAATCATCGGGTTGTATTCGAGGATGACTTCGGAGCCCGGAGTCTGCGTTCTATTTGTTTGGCA
This sequence comes from Cybosia mesomella, assembly GCA_946251805.1. Classification (NCBI taxonomy): domain Eukaryota; kingdom Metazoa; phylum Arthropoda; class Insecta; order Lepidoptera; family Erebidae; genus Cybosia; species Cybosia mesomella. The sequence goes on from OX276415.1 coordinate 3,068,255, forward strand.
CCCCTGTCGTAGCAGTCGTGCATTCGACTAAACCCGATGATATAACACCGCTATGATGATATCGATGACAGAGCTAATTCTGCGCCTGATGTAACTATATTAGCAATAATACGTGCTGCGTACAAAAGAAATAAAGTTAAAAATTGTAATATAAGTAGGTAAGAGATCATTGACGATCTCTGTGGCGTAGCGGTAGAGAATTCGACTGCAAAGTAAGAGGTTGTGGGTTCGATTCCCCCTCATTGCAAATATGTATATTTGCATTGTTCTGGGTGTTTCTATGTATAATATGTATTTATATTTAAGTCGCCGTTCGGTTTCACCCGCGTAAGTCCTGATTCCGTGGGAATATCGGGATAAAGAGGTAGCCCATGTTACTCAGGCATAATGTAGCATACTAATGGTGAAAGAATTTTTGAAATCGGTCCTGTAGTTTCGGAGCCTCTTCAATACAAACAAACAATCAAATCTTTCCTCTTTATAATATCAGCAGGTATAGATAGACGATTTAAAAATAAGGTCATATAAAAATAAGAAGAAGTAGAATAACTAATATTGTTGACTAATGAATGGGACACGTTAATTTGACTTCACCTCGCCTGATGGTAAGCTGAAGGTTAAGTCTCAGGAAAGAGGGTCACCATTACATACTCGTACCATGTTAACAATGGTGGCACTCAGCTTGACGGCCTCATCAGAAGAGGATTGTCGTCGCAGCACCGCGTGAGACCCACCGGTCCCACTAGTGCTGCGACCACAATCCCCCTGTCCGGCTATGCACTTGCTGACCCCTGAACGCTATCAAACCGAAATTGGATTACTATGGAGGGTTTTTCGCAATCGTGCACGGTGGTACCCACCCGGCCGAATTTTGTGACAAATTTGTGTCATCAAATTTCTTTTCCTGTCTTACTTGTCGTGTTGTTAATCTGTAATGTATTTAGTTGCTTATGTTTAGCAATTGTTAAGTGTGTGTGTTTAATAAATGTATATTCTTTCATTCTTTCTTCTTAATATCAAAAAAATACTACAAACGATATCACAAATATCTTTATTATTCCAGTCAAACGTGTTTGTGTAGGTATCAACTCTCATACAAACATCTACCGTATATAATAGAAATTTAAAAACAAACATGGTCATTTAACATAATATATATTCTTTATGTTATTATCGGAAGTTTATGCGAATATCACACATGAGATAAAACTATTTTTATCACATTCTATTGCGATTTATTTAATGTAATTTTATTATATACATTTTTCTCTATTTCATCATTCTTATTACTTCGTTTTCATTATCTTTTCTTTATTAAAATAAAACAGTTGCGATTATTATGTATCTAAGTACACTATTCCCAACTATTCAGTTGTTTTTCAGTAGCAGAAAAATATTGTAGGTACATCCGAAGGGATTTCCGCACGATAAAAAAAAAAAAAAAGGTACATACAAAAATAACACTAAATAAATCGCGTTAAAATTTTGTAAAATTAGTTAAGCGTAGCGAGCCGAAGGCGAGCGAAGCGTCTTTGGTTTCAAAGTTGCATTTCAAACAAATGATACTCCTCCGAGACCGTTTGACCGATCTCGACCAAATTTGCCACGGTGATCAAGTAGACATTACTGAGTGTCGTAAGGTGTCGAATGTCCAGATCGGTCTTACCATCGAGGAATAATCACCGAAAAACCAAATCAATGGAAAAAGTCAACCGGTATTGTTGGATAGGCAAATCTCGCTACGCTTAAGTTTGGGTTGATTGCCAAGCTGGCAACCGTCCTAGTTTTATTTCAATTACATTCGCGTTAAACTTGCAAGGATACTAAGTATCTATTCTTGAATCAAAATCTCTTAGGAGGTGGAAGAGGCACATAAAACCAATTACAGAGGTTCCTATTATTATTAGTACTGTGAGGAGTAATGAAAGGAAAGTGCAGAATTGAACTCTAATTTCATATTCAATTTAGGTATACATTAAAAGGTGACAGGTGGGGCTGTCGCCCTAGCAGAAGCAGGCCGGGGCGGAAGCGCGTGGCGCCCCCCCTCCCTCTTTTTCCGGGGGCAAGACGGGGACACCGTGGTTCCCAAACCGGAGGGGGCCGTCTCGAAACCGGAGATGGCCCTGGGTCAGCCGGGGTGCGAGACCTCACACCCCGGCGTCTGAAGACCCGAGGCGGAGTGCGGTTTTAGTCGGTTCAAGTCCGACATAATTATAATTAATTTCATTTTTAATTTATTTATTTACTTTTTAAGTGAATATACATCTTAATATTCTATGAATATTTCAAGCGTCTGTCTATTGCCGTTATTAATATCGAGCAAATACGACAAGAAAATCACGTTTCTTGTATGGAAGGCCCCTTAAATATTTATTTTATTTTGTTATACCGACAACAGAATTACATCATCTGTGAAAATTTCGACTGTCTAGCTATCACGGTTCATGAGATATACAGCCTGTTGACAGACGGACGGACGAACAGCGGACTCTTAGTAATAGGGTTCCCGTTTTACCTTTAAAATACGAAACGAAGGGGTACGGAACCCTAAAAATAAGAAACGAAAGAGAAGAGGAGATTGGGACTCAGGAGATAGAACTCCTAATATGCTCCTATCATACAAGAAAATGACAAATAAGGATCTTATATACAAGTTTAGCAGATTTATCACCAACACAAGCATAGAGACTATTTATTTAATAAAAGTATAAATACTTAACTAACTTACCTATCACACAAGAAAATGACAAAATATTCATCTATGATAATATATAATTGTATATTTATATATATAATTAGTCGTGTCTATACATTGAAGGTATTAAAAAAAGTACTTAGGTTATATGAATAAATAAATAAAATATAAATGAACTATTCTGAACATTTTTTCTTTTTTGAATTCTTGTCTGTTTTTAGTCGCGATTGACGCAAGATCTTTTGAACAGATATTGATGCGGTTATTTCTGTTAAAAAGGTCTTGATCAGTCTTAAAATCTGCTGTATGTTTGATTGCGATTGATTGAATAGAATCGGAGATATGAGCAAAAGTTTCAATAACCAACATCCATGCGAGCTGAGTCGTTGGCATCAGCTGCTAAGTCTTTTGTACAAACACATGCGTAGGAAGAATAATTGATTAAGTTTGACAAAATTATACCTGAATATTGAACTATAGTACAGCGACCCTGGGGTTATCCTTTCGAGGGCTTATCCGGGGTGCCCGGCAACGGACACTTGGGGAGGACACCGTGCGGTTTTAGTCGATACACGACATAACCACCCCCGCTGGTCGGCGGGGGATATCCGAAGGGATTTCCGCAGGTAAAAAAAAAAAGTCAAGAGGAAGAATGACAGTACAGAATAGATCTAATAGTACTTACGTAAAGGTTGCCTTTTTTTCGTGTGGTAGCACCCACGGGTTTCACGCCACCGGTGCAAAGCGGTGAGGCGGTGAGTGCCCACTTAACCGCTTTGTACCGGTGGGGTGAAACACGTGGGGGTTGCCACACGAAAAAAAAGTAAGTTGTCGGAATCAAACCGACTAAAACCATACGGTGTCTTTCCCAAGCGTCCTTTGCCGGACGCCCGGGTACCCCCTCGAAAGGATAACCCCAGGGTTCCAATATTTTAAATCGATTCAGTAGTTTCTATACCGATAACAAACAAATTTTGCCCCCCCCCCCCCCCCCCCCCCCCCCCCCCGGTTTCGCCCGTGGCGTATTTTGAACACCTGTTGCACCCCTTTAACCCATATATACCCGTAATTTATTAGTTTTCATATAATGTATGGGAATTACTTCTCCGCTCCCTTGGGTAGTATCGTGAAGATATATAAGCCTATGACACTCACAAATAATGTGGCTTCCTATTGATGAAAGAATTTTCTAAATCGGTTCAATAGATCCAGAGATTACCACCTACAAACTCACAACATCACAAACTTTATTCTTTATAATAAAAGTACAGCTAACATTCATTGTATGACAAAGAGAACGCTCAACAAACCCGAAGCAAGCCGACCTTAGCCGAACTCTCACTCTTCCACCCGAAGTGCTAAAACAACTACTGTTAAATTTAAGGTATATACGGTATAGGATTATAATTCAACTTAACAATATTATCAATAACTACATAAATAGCCTCACCTTGCATATTAAAGGTAAGTTCTCTCAAATCAACAATATTAGCAACTCTATCCAAAGCGTACTTATATTTATTATACACATATACTCCACTGGTAGCACATATGAATGGTCTAAAAGTATTATCTGTGGTTATAACATTTGCTGTATACCTCTCATGAATATTAATAGCTCTCGTACCCAATTTTACTCTAAAAAGATTTCGATCTTGTGTAAAAAAAATATTATTGTCATCATCTACGATCAGCTGATCAACATATTGCCCTTGAAGTTCTGGTAAACGAATCACCATACCATAGTCAAATTTATAAGCTTCTCGACGTCTATTTACAAAGTAAACATAATCTTTAAAAAATAAGTAATGTATGCTATCTTGTACAGGTAACTTCTCTGGTACTCTGTTCTCGTGAAGAAAGAATAGACCATCAGAACCGCCAACGTATATTCTATTTCTCCTTTTGTCTATAGCAACTCCTGTAGCGTTTCTTATACCGTCTATAACACCAGCAGTTTTATCATTAAGATTAAAATAACCTAAAGCTCTTGAAGGTATCTTTGCTATTTGATCAAATGTGAAGTACAATGTGTTTTCATTTTCATTTATAATTAACTGATGGATGTTGTTGATCCCTTCTTTAAGGATCTGAATCTCATGGCATCTGTAGTTGAAGAAGATTCCTGGGCATTTTTGTGCCGTGGTCCAGGAGAGGAGAGCGGTGAAAATCAGTAGCTTCATGTCCTGAAAAGGAAAGAAAGCAATGTGAAACAAAAATATAATAATATTGAGTGAAAGCTGCAACAGAATCTTGAAGGTGTTTGGGGAGCTTAAAATTCTATAATACTTTAAACGTCGGTAGCTTCGTGTTTAAGGAGTCCACTACCGAGTTGAACCCACTCCTAACACAATGTAGCTTAATTTGTGTAACTAACATAACACATAACATAACTTCAGGCGTATCCCCGAAGGGGTACGCAGAGGTGTATTACACACCCACGATTCGCCAGTTATGTTAAGGTCCCAATGTAAAGGGGGCGAGCCTATTGCCATCTACCAGGCACATTATTATTCAGCGAGCGATAATTAACATTTATTAATGCACACATAACCACGAAAAGTCAGAGGTGTGTGCCCGGGGCGACTGGGGATCGAACTCGAGACCTCGTCTCCGCAGTCCGTTACGTACACCACTGGGCTATCGCCGCCTGGGTAACTAGTAATCATTTAGAAAAAAAATATCCTGTGTTCTTTAAGCGGACAATCATCCGACAAAGAACTAAAGTCACCGACATAGCTCGCAGAATAAGCCAGCTGAAGTGACAATGGGCTGGCCACATCTGCCGGAAGACCGATGGCCGATGGGGCAAACGAGTCCTAGAGTGGAGACCACTAATCGGTAAAAGGAAGGTAGGACGTCCCTCAGCAAGATGGACGGACGACCTGAAAGAGGTAGCTGGGATAGACTGGATGCGCAAGGCGGAGGATCGGGTGCTATGGCGTACAATGGGAGAGGCCTATGTCCAGCAGTGGACTGCAATAGGCTAATTGATTGATTGATTTAAGCGGAACGTGAAAAGTACCGATCCATCCATGAAAAGATCCGATCCGATTACAAGTGGAAGCATGTGGTCGCTGCCTACCCCATTAGGAAATAGGCGTGACTATAGGTATGACGGCCACTGTGGCGTAACTATAGTGCATTCGACTGCTACGACAGGGGGCGTGGGTTCGATTCCCGCTCAGTATAAATATTTGTATGCATGAATATGTCTATTTGCATTGTTCTGGGTGTTTCTATGTATAATTTATATGTATTTACAAAAAAAAGTATATAAGTATCTAAAAATTAATATATAAGTATGTTTATCCGCATTCTAGAACCCATAACACAAGGTAGTTAAACCATGCTTACTTTGATTCTAGAAAGCGCTGTTTAAAATGTCGTAGAATATTTATTTATTTATTATGTATGAGACCGTTGAACTAAAGACCTCCAATTTCGTATTGTTCACTGTTAGCATCTTGCTTGCCTGCCAACACCTTTGATACTTTTTTTTATTTTTTTTTTTTTATAAAGAATATTAGCAACCGAAATTACTAATATTCCCCCTAACCCCTCCAGCTAAGCTAAATTGCTTGTGTTAGGAGTGGGTTCACGTCGGTAGTGTAACGGCCAGGAGTCGAACCCGGGACCTCTCGATCGTAAGGTCGACTCCTTAACCACTAAGCTACCGACGCCTGCTAGTCGGTCCACCTGCTTAACAACAGACTATGATCTGGCGCAGGCGCACCTCTCGGGGTTACGAGAACGAGATCAGACGGCAGTCGCTCACGGAAAAACCAACATACCAATCAAAAACAATTACCGGGCCCCGGGCACCAAAGTGCAAGCTGCTTTGGACTCACCTGGGCAATCGTTATAAGGGGGTGATGTTGACTGTAAGGATCTACAATTGTGGCTTTCTGTAGATTTTACTTTTTACCATCTCGCGCGGGTGAAGTCATATTGAGGTGCTCTAAATAAGCAAAAGCGGCCAAGTGCGAGTCGAACTCGCCCATAAAGTGTTCCGTAACAGCAAGTTAAATTTTTATATCTCTGAGTTGATTGAATGAACGGTAAATTACGGTTTACGATTTATGACGTATTAAAAAAAACTACTCACTAGATCTCGTTCAAACCAATTTTCGGTGGAAGTTTCCATGGCAATGTACATCATATATTTTTTTTAGTTTTATCATTCTCTTATTTTAGAATTTACAGAGGGGGGGGGGGGGCACACATTTTGTCACTTTGGAAGTGTCTCTCTTGCAAACTATTCAGTTTAGAATTCCATGCCCGCTAGAATCGCCTCAGTAACTGCTGTTGCACAGGAACTTGGATCTTCAGAAGTGAAGCAGAGCCGCCTCCACGGGTACGAAGCGAAGAATTCTCGCAATCCATTCCAGTATGCCGACTTATAGTGCCAAACATGCCGCCATTTGGATGGCCGAGGTGGTTGTGGCCGTGCGAGAGGCAGTTGCGCCCGGACGAGGCAATGGTCTGACTTGCCAAGTGGTGCTTCCACAGTTATGGAGTATTCATCCGGGCGCGTAGTCAGCAGAAGGTCCAGTAGAGAGCTTCTATGAGTCTCGATATCTGGTATTCTTGTGATAGAATGAACCACTTGCGAGAACCCATAGGTCAGGGCAAATTTGTGAGCAGCCCTTCCCGCAAAATCAATGCTCGAGGACCCCAGCCACTCAATGTGATGAGCGTTGAAGTCTCCCAAGAACACTAAATCCGCGGTGGGGTACTGCTCAATAGCCTTGTCTGCCGACCGCTGCAGGTACTAAAACAGTTGAGTCGTTCCCAAGTCACCGCTATGAGACCTGTAAAGGCACGCATAGATACGGGTGTGACCCCCGTGATCTATACGTACCCACAAAATAGACAGGTCCCTGTCTTCAAGGCCATTAAGACGGCGGCAACAAATATCATCCCGGACGTACAAGCATACCCCGGCACGCCTCAAAAAATTGTGCTCGAGTTTGTACCCAGGGTACATTAAGTAGGCTGCATCGGCAGGGGATGATATTTGTGTCTCCGTTAGGAAAAACAAGGTCAGCTGAGCGGTTTCAAGGTGTTGGTGGACCGCGTTGAGGTTGGTATGGAATCCCCTGATGTTGCAAAAGTCCACTACTTGTGATGTGGACGAGGATGCCGCTGTCGAAATATTTTTCCTTTTATTTCTGGCCATTTTGAGAAGGGTTGGTGGGGGAGAAGGTTAAGAGAGATTCTGTGCTGACAGTGCAGGAGACAAAGACTCTATGCGACCACCGACAAGTTAGGGTTGTGTGACTGGCTGGCGAGGCGGGCGGAAGGGCCCCCGGTCCCCTCCTGAATACTGTAGCCGGGTCCACTCCGGTCTCCTCCTCCGGCACGACCACAGTATCAGGCACTTTTCACAGGCAGCTGGTTCAGCCTCCTGGGGCGGAGATTATGTAGTCCCCAGGTTCGGGAACCGTTCAAGCCTGCGGGCGGCCAGCGGAAAGCCGTTTCACCGGGTCTCCCTGACCGCCACGCCAGCATTTCACGCCCATACAAGTCGGTGACGATTACTAAAACCTCTGGTCTCCCCGCTGACAGCACAAAACCCCTCCAGTGAGCTCTGGCTACCCTACTCACTGCCGGGAACACAACACAAGGGTTATTATGGCCGCGGTCTTCTGTAGGGCGGAGGTACTACCCCAGTCGGACTGCTCAATTAGGACGGGAGATACCGTCGTGTCCTACCTCCTTAATGCGGTTCACAGAATACATCTACTTACCAAGTTTCAACAGCATAGTTCTTATACTTTCGGAAAAAAGTGACTGTGGCATACGGACGGACAGACAGATAGACATGACGAATCTATAAGGGTTCCGTTTTTTGCCATTTGGCAACGGAACCCTAAAAACCCGGTCAAGTTCGAGTCGGACTCGCCCATAAAGTGTTCCGTAGCAGCAAGTAAAATTTTTACATGTGAGTGGATTGAATGTAAATTGCGGTTTACGATTTATGACGTACACATTAAAAAAAACTACTTACTAGGTCCCATTCAAACCAATTTTCGATGGAAGTTTACTAGGTAATGTACATCATATATTTTTTTTTAGTTTTATCATTCTCTTACTTTAGAAGTTACAGGGGGGGGGGGGGGACAGATTTTACCACTTTGGAAAATTTAATGTATTTTTCTATTTTCGTGTGAAAATCTTAATGCGGCTCACAGAATACATCTACTTACCAAGTTTCAACAGCATAGTTCTTATAGTTTCGGAAAAAAGTGGCTGTGACATACGGACGGACAGACAGACAGACATCACGAATCTATAAGGGTTCCGTTTTTTGCCATTTGACTACGGAACCCTAAAAAGTGAGACTTATCAACTAGACACTGGCTGGTTCACTACATATAGGGGGTCATAGTCGAGTGGTCAAGGTCACTATGACTATTGGACTATGACCTCCTACTACATAAAGTAACCTTGCTAGCGTATGCGGTTGTATAAAAAGTAATAATTTCAAAAGTAATAAACCTTACAGTAGTGTTTTTGAAATCACGTATGTATTAAGTACATATTTCACACCATAAATTCACACTTTTGATTTTTTACAGTTCGGAAAAAGCATTTGATATGTGGATCTTATGACAGAACCATACTTCGCTATGTCTTCTTTATTATTCACCTTATTCGGCCGGATACGACGAAGTGTGGAAGGTTTATTCGTCTATATTTGTTTAATTCGCACGAATAACGAATAAACGCGAATAGCAAATAATGCGTTTTCATCCATTTGTCCACCACCGTCCACTTGTTTTTGGCACATCAAAGGATACAAATAATAGGTCTTTACCTATGAAATTGCCGAAATTTTCTTACAAATTCATAAGTTCGTTATTCCTGTAATTTAATAGCTATTTACATTATTTATATTTTGTTTGAAAGTTGATTTCAAGATTTTACAACTCTGTATTAAATTTTGTTTTTATTGGCCGCTTGATAAATTAATTCGATCTTCAAAAACAGTACCTACTTCCTAAATGCTATCCATTTTAATGATAAAATAATGTCGTATTACTTAACAGCTGTCACTTTTCAAGAATGTAATAAAAGTTGCTGTTTGTTAGGTTAATGTTGTCTCATTCATACACAAAAAAATATCATAAAATTTGGATTTGTCATTCCTAAAAAAAATGCAAAAATGCTAGTACTGAAAATTGGGATTCCTTCAATTTCTTCAAGAAAAACGGCAATTTCATATGTAACGACCTAATATAACCCGCTGGTACCAGGGCAACAGCATAGTATTTGTCATGTTTGGCACTGACGATCAAATAAAAAATATTTGGGTGAATCCGAGTTCCGCCTTTAATGGAAAATGTTGAAGATTACTTGGACCAGTTTCATCTGAATTGTTAGAATTCTAAAAGGCCAACCTCAAAAAGTTTATTTATTTAATATTTTTTCCACTATTTTACAGGGTATCCCCCAAAACAATAGTGGACTTACAACTAACACACACACACATAAGCAATTAAATGATAAAACAAAAAGTACAAAAACTTACAACTAAACGCGCCAAAATATAACAAAAAATCAAAAGAACTTACATACTATGAAACAATGTAACATACAACATATAATGACACCCAAGCGAGCTCACTCCATTGGCCAGAGAAAATGTCCATTCTGTCTCTAATTTCATTAATTATTTTATTTATTTAATAAGTGAGCGCGTGCATGTCGAGCGACATGAACCGCAAGGTCGCTTTCTTTGGTCACTTCCAAAGAAGATCTTTTATGAATTATCACGGTTGATCCTCTAAGGCAACATTCCGATTTAAAAAAGCCCAGATGATTAAGAATATGGCACACCTAACTATAGTGATACGCAATAAAAATGAATCTAACGACATATCTTTCATCAAGATCGATTCGATTCAGCAGTAGTTACGAGGGAGGCCTGGGAGTAACAATTGGAGCCGCCTGTCACCCTAGCAGAAGCATGCCGGAGCAGCGGTGCGTTGCGCGCGCCTCCCTCCCTTTTTGCGGGGGCTAGGCGGGTACACCGTGGGTCCCAAACTCTAGGGGGGGTCGAAACCGGAGATGGGCCTGGGTATAAGTCGGTATGCGAGGGAAATGCCTTTTAGGCCAACTTACACCCCGGCGTTTAAAGAGCCGAGACGGCGTGCAGTTTTCCGACTATATACTATACGTCCGACATAACCACACCTGCTGGCCGGCAAGGCGGCTATCCGAAGTCAAACACATAACTCTCTACTTTGACATCCCCACAGTTGGGTAAAAATACACATGGTGTGAATGTAAATTGATTTCAAGGTACTAGGAGTGAAAATTAAAGCATTGTAACCTGAGTTAACGAGTCTAAGTAATTGGATTAGCAGCATTAACCTTGTATCCGACGCAAGTATGCAGTTTGGTAAAACTGCATACAATTGTTAGAAGATAGGATTCTAAATATAAATGCTCATTGCTATCTTGATTAGTGACGTTCTATAAGCATTCGATTTCTGAACGATAAAGAGTGGTGAAATGATATAGGGTGTGCTTGTAGCTTCATCCCACTGTCATTTTCAAATTGCCCTCAAAATTTGTTGTTGACAAAAGTTGTTCTAGGAAAGGTTTACGAAATTGTAAATACGAGTTGCGTCCTATTTTTTTTTTTGTTTTATTTTATACCACTTAGGTGGCAGACAAGCTCACGGCCCACCTGATGGGAAGCGGTTACCGTGGCCTATGGACGTGTGCAACACCAGGGGCGTCACACTCGCGCTGCCGACCCTGTAAAAATCTTCTAATTCTTTCTCCCTTCACCTCTGTAGTTGTGAGTGTTGCCATCGTAGCCCACAGTAACTTCTTATTATCGGTTTGGCTATCTGCTTATTTGCTCACATAATAGTCATCATCAGCAATAACTTAGCCATGATCTCGGTAGCATCTATTGTCTGTTTGGCTTATTTTAGTTACTATTGATGCCCGCGACTTCGTACGCGTTTTATTCGGAACAGATCAAGGTATGTTTACTTCTGCAGTTTCGAACCCAACATGTATGAGGTTACCTATTTCAACAAACTTCACGAACTATCTCTACAGCCCTACTCACTTATTTGTATTAATCAACTAGCTGACCCGGCAGACTTCGTACTGCCTCAATCGATAACAACTTCCATATTTATTCACCTTTTAAACCTTCTCTGGACCTCCACAAATAATTCAAGACCAAAATTAGCCAAATCGGTCCAGCCGTTCTCGAGTTTTAGCGAGACTAACGAACAGCAATTCATTTTTATATATAAGAAGAAGAAGATTAACCTATTGCAGTCCACTGCTGGACATAGGCCTCCCAATGTGCGCCATGGTACTCATTCTCCGTCTTCATAACATCTTGACGGCCTCTGTGGCTTAGCGGTAGTACATTCAACTGCTACGACAGGAGTCGCGGGTTCGATTCCTGCTCAGTGCAAATATTTGTGTGCATTAATATGTCTATTTGCATTGGTCTGGGTGTTTCTATGTATAATATGTATGTATTTACAAAAAAAAAAGTATATAAGTATGTTTATCCGCATTCTGGAACCCATAACACAAGCTAGTTAAACTATGCTTACTTTGGGTCTAGAAAGCGCTGTGTAGAATGTCGTAGAATATTTAGAATATTTATGATAGTACCTGTACCTAGTATACATGTACAAAATTCTGTACATCCAGACATTATCATCATTGTCAATACGGCGTGACATTTTACCTCGCCCTTCGCAAATGTCACTCAACCAATGACATGTCACGCGTCGCTGACTGCTGTACGATGTACAATATGATGCGAACCATGAATAACAATACACAATACATATTAGGGCATGCGTGTTTGCTCAAATGCAGCTTTGATTCATGTGAAGTTATTGAGGAAAATCTAATTAGGCGTAAGTACCTATCCAACAATTTGTATGCTAACTTTCCTTACAAACCTAAGTCGATAAGTCAACATCTAGGATAGGACTTGAACCTGTGAACTGAGCTACCTGGGCACGCTCCTGGGCACGCTCCTGGGCACCGTCCTGGGCACCGTCCTGGGCACCGTCCTGGATAACTGGTATTCTTGTCTACATACGCTGTTTTTTATTATTTACACTGGTCCCGAAGTTCGCCTTACTAATGGGATATGCAGACTCTTGTACAGGACGTGCACCACCTAATAATGAACTGTGTAGGTACGCTATGAAACAGCCCGAGAGATTGGGACCAATAACCCGAACAGACTAGACTAGACTACAAGTTTGGTGTCGTTATTTGGTCCCCATCAGGGATAGTTAAATGGTTAAGCTACAATGGAATTGACATATTTAATAAATAAATAAACAAATATTCTAGGACATCTTACACAGCGCCATCTAGACTCAAACTAAGCAGAGCTTGTCATATGGGTTCTAGAAAGCGGATAAACATACTTAGATACTTTTTTTTGTAAATAAATACATATATTATACATAGAAACAGCGAGACCAATGCAAATATACATATTTGCAATGAGCGGGAATCGAACCCGCGACCTCTGACTTAGCAGTCGAATGCTCTACCGCTACGCCACAATTCCTAAAATAAATAGAAATAGAAAAAATACACTGGTCCCGACTTAAGTTGCTTTTCAGTAGCCATAACGACCCCCAAAATGTGTTTATATTCTAAGCTTCCGACAATATCACACAGTTTACAGGGCAAATGGTAAAGGCTAACACTGATTAAAATCATTGTAAACTAACTAACCTAACATACAATAATATCTAACCTCTATAAGTTCCATAGTGCTTATAAAACGCAACATAATGAACACTAGTAAATCTATTATTATAAGTTCCATAGTGCTTATAAAACGCAACATAATGAACACTAGTAAATCTATTATTATTACAGTCATTGTATACATAACCTTATATTACGGTCTATAAAAAAAACCAAATAATTTACTTACAGTTTTGTATAAATCCGTACACAAATAAACTACAAAGAGGTCTCCTCATGTCGGCTGCGCACGAGTTACTGATTGGATGGCAGATAGAGAGGGCGGCAACCGTGACATTCGTAGTCTTAACTAGTAACTTTATCAGACTTTGTCTGTTACAGCTTTATATTCAGGGCCCAAGGTAACCTCACCTCCAAGCTGCTAAACCTGCTGATTGACGGTGGAAGTTCTGGGTTGCCTCCTTCACAAGTCACACGTCACATGGCAGTCGCACCAGTAAAAGCTAATCTTATCAATGAAATGAGGAGTAGAGAATCGAACTCCGGGGTCCAAGGTGCAAGAGATGATGATATTTAGTACAATAGCACACGTCAATATGACTTTATTCCGCCTGATGATAAGAAGTTTTTAGTGAAATGTTCTTTTTATATCTGATAGCCCTAATGTTCGGGAAGGTTATAAGCTATATAACATCACGCTAGGACATTAAGAAGCCGAGCAGTAAACGGGTCTAAGCGCAAGGTGCACAGCTGGTCGGATAGGTATTAGCATTGATTGCAAAAGTTGTAATGGGTAGACAGATAAAAAAAAATAACTACCGTAAAATGGGGTGAATACCTAGACATCAAGGGGTGAATAGAAATAAAATGGTCATTAGAAATTTTCAAATATTTCCTTCTGCAAAACTTTGAATAGTGAACCTAACATCTGATTGTTCTGTTCATTATTACATTGATATAGCCCACAGTTTTTATTTCTTTTCACACCTTGATCTCACTGTTCACCCCATTTTACCCGGTAATTATACTGCGAAACTAATAGACTATGTAAGTAGGTAGCGCAGGCCTGGGAATGAGAGGTGAGGCCACCTGTCACCCCAGCAGAAGCAGGCCGGGACGGTGGGGCGACTAGCGCCCCTCCCCCAAACCGGGGCAAGACGGGGACACCGTGGTTTCCAAACCCGAGGGGGCCATCTTGTAACCGTAGATGGCCCAGGGTCAGTCGGGGTGCGAGGGATATGCTCTATGGGCAACCTTACACCTCGGCGTCTGTAGACCCGAGACGGCGTGCGGTTTTAGTCGGTTCAAACCCGACATAACCGCCCCAGGGATTTCCGCACGAAAAAAAAAAAAAAGGTACAGAAATGACAGTAGATAATTTTGTTTATATTGTTCAATGGCGATCATTGTTGACTGTGAACAAAGTATAATGATGTATTATTATGTAATGATATAATTCAATGTACTATCAGCACAACATAAAATAGCGTGATTTCATATTGAAGTGATTTGGTGATATAGTGATTAGCGGTGAAGTTATTTCGTGGTGGAGTGATACTTGGTGTAGTTAGCTGATAAGTAAATTGTAATGTGTTAAGCTACTTTTGTCGCTATCATTGTATTTTTTAATGAATTCGATGAGCAAACTTCACCGCGGAGAAAGTTAGTTCACGTTGCGTAATACCTACCTCATACATCCATTGCACGTAAGCATTTCGTCTTATATAACGCACCGGGTCTTGTGCCAGATAATGGAATGCTGACCTTGGAATAATTAAAAAGAACCTCAATAGAGAATAAACGTGCGAATTGAAGAAAAAAATAATATAATGAAAAAATCTGACGTTTATACGCATGTCGTGAATATTATATGTAGTGAATCTTTTATTTAGTTTTGCTAGTTTAGTTAAAACACTTATTTACCGGTACTTTTATTTACTTTTAAGGGTAAAAAGGAAAAACGGAACCCTTATAGGATCACTTAGTTAGTCTGTCTGTCAAGACCTATTTCTCAGGAACATGTAAAGGCATCATGTTGAAATTTATACCAAATACTTAGGTCTGTAACGCCTTGAATCTGTGAAGAATTCAAACTTCTAAGTCAATGCAATCAAAAGGTACAGCTTCAAATTTCACCAAATTTCACCAAATTGCCCTTGGTATCAAAACCTATAAGGTACTTCCCGTTTCGGGGTGCGAGGGATTTGCTCTATGGGCAACCTTACACCCCGGTGTCTTTAGACCCGAGACGACGTGCGGTTTTAGTCGGTTCAAGCCCGACATAACCGCCTCCGCTGACCGGTGTGTATCCGAAGGGATTTCCGCACGAGAAAAAAAAAGGGTACTTCCCGTTGAGCTACAATCATGGAATTTGGCAAGAATCAATGTCTTATAGCACAAGTAATGGGAAAAATCGGAAAACAGTGAATATGTGGTTATCCACATCACAAAAATGTATGTATGTGTGCTTATCAAGACCTTTTCTCAGGAACACGCAGGTATCAACTTGAAATCAATATGAAATACTCAAGTCTGTAACGTCTTAAAACTGTGGAAAATACAAATTTCTACGTCAATGCAAACAAAAGATGTTGCCGTTTATTTAGCACTATTACCATTTGTTCCGCGAAAGTTTTTAAATACGATTTTTCAGGAGATATTCAATGAAATTCTGTGGTGTAAAAGACAATCATTATGTATAAAATTTGTTTGTTTGAAATTGTATTAGTGCCATCTAGTGGCGGATTGCCAAAAAAACAGTAAGAAATATTCGATTTCTACATTTGCCTTTTGGAGTAGCACACGCACATATCTTGAAGAAACTAATGCATTCCATTACCAAAAAGAGGCTTAAATACACTTCCAAAGTATCTACCGTACTTAATCTCTAATGAGATATAAAATAAAACTAATTTTTTTTTTTTTAATCTCCAGGTAAAATTTACGACTATAAATATGGCCTCAGTTTCAATGACCCCATAGCCATCAATACGTATAAATACGTAAATACGTAATACGTATAGTAATAAAAAAAACTATGTTTTTTTCATCCATGAACGCAAATAAATATCCCAGGAATTAAAGATATATTTTACAAGACAAGCACGCCATCTATTATCGAATAGAAGCGAATGAACTCGCACGTGTCGTTTGTTATTGGCTAGCGGTATCTCTTTGATAAAATGTGACACTAGAGTCGGCTTTCTTTTGTCTTAAAAGTAGCTTCACTTTGAATGTAATTCTGTTAATTTTGAACCATTTTTGTTTGATTCAATTGGTGAGGTAAAGAGTACACTTAAGTATGAATATTATAATTTACTTATAAAGTACTTAATTTATAATAATAAAAACAATACTATTAGAGTATTTATTTAGTAATTTTATACCGAACAGCTTCATAAATAAAATATAAACACAATATCATGACAGAAAACAATATGAATCCAAAACAGTATGACTTAATAAAATCCCTGACACGTGTTGGAATCAAACCTTGTACCACTGAATACCTTGAACTTGCCAGCCAACTCATTTGTCGGCATCCTTTGTGTAAAGCCGAAAGTCGAAATTAATAAATTAAATTCTTTCATTTCGATCGTGCAGCTGAAAGTGAAAAGACGTTTGTTCGGTGACAAAATTTTGGTATTGTGCGTTGTTTTATTCGGTAAGTTCTGAATATTGTTAACTATATAAAAATAGATCTTATCCTTTATCGGCAGAAGTACCCAATTGTTTATGGTATGTTACATTATATTGTCAACAAATATGTCTTCATAACGTGTATTTACTACACAGTACAGAGTCGATTAAAGTATAATAGAAACTACTTATGAAGATCTTACTATCAATGCAATAGAATATAATTTAAGTTTGCTTTCCAAAAAAAAATTTCGAGAAAATTTTCTGCATCGTTTGTATTGTCACTGAGATATTGGAACGTTTCAATTACATATGTATAGGAATCCGGTCCTATTATTCAATGTAGGAATTATAGTAAACAAATATTAACTAATTGTTGGAATATAATTAATATAAATTTAAAAGTGATTTTGTTACTCTAACAGTATAAAGTGCCGACTACATAAATAATTTTGCAACCATGATAAATACTTTTTGATAAAGTAGTTGTATTTATTTGCAGTTCTGAACTTTGAAAATTATTATATATTTTTAAACACCTTATTTACACACAATCAGATTACATTTTAAAACTTAAGAATATTTACACGTTCTTGACGTCATATCCTCAGCAACTTTCAATGAACTTTTTCTTACCTACTCTGCTCGTTCTCATTTTACTATAATATTTACAATATTACTACAATATTTACATTTTTCTTAATGATGTTTACATGACAATTATTACAGATTGAAACCAAAGATGTATCCAACGAAAAGCATGTACGAGTATATGAGTGAAATGAACAGGCTGTTTCCAAAAAGTGCAGAGAATGGTGAGCAGACATTTTATGTCCCTATATAAGTTTCCTAAACATTTTTGTAAAAAAAAAAAAATACTAAGTTACGTATTTGTTATCATTGTCAACAATTTTTTTTTAAATGGTTACCACTTATCTTACTGAAGAATTATGAAATATAATTTCTTTTTATCTAGACTTCATTGTTTACATAATTGTTTCATGAATGCCTTGTTTTAACTAATTACTTTCAAGGAAAAACAAAGCTATTCTGTAAATGACTAGTGGTCGTGGAGTTTTTGTACATTGTTATATCAGCAAACCGTATACAATGTAGTTATTGATAAAAAAAAAACAAAGATACAAGTATGTTACAATGAATCTCTAGAAGTTAGAGAGTAATCTACTAACTATATACAGAGTTACAATAGTCGTGTGAAAAAAATTATAATAAGATATTGGTTATTGGTTACTATCTAGGTGGCTATTTTTCTGTTAAGAATATGACCTATTATGAAAGCTTACACTATTATGCAGATTCCATGGTAAAACAGGCAACTAAGTGTATTAAAGGGAAATGTTTCAGACATAATAGATGAGAAGCTGCATTACATGGTCTTTTTCATACAAATAAGGTGGTAAACTAGCAAGTAGAGGGTTACTTTGGCCTATGAATGCTTGCAGCACTGTAGCTGACACCTGACTACAGTTGGAGAGAAGAGAGTCCTGAAAAAAGGGAATAGAAGAGAGTTTATGCCTACGACACACACTGACCATACTACCAAAACCATACAAATTACAGCATTCCATACAGGCTCTACCTATACAAATAAATAAAATTGAAGTGTCTACACAAAACAATACAAAAAATTTGGCTGTTTGACTTGAATAATTTTAGAAATTGCTAAGCATTTTTTGATGGGAATTTAGTGTGGAGTGCTTTTTAGCCCAATATTTTAAACTCAATTTCATAGTTTTAATTCTGTTGCTAACTAAAATCACCAAACAGTTACATACCCCATTTTATGAATTCTTCTTTCTACTTATTTCAGATCTCTACCACTCTCCAAACCCATCAAACACCATACATTCACGATTTGGTCAATCCACATCAATCAATAGATCCTCCAGTTCTGCTGATTCTGCTTCATCAGAATCATGCCCGGACATGTCTCAACGATATGACACATTCAGACCATCTGAACAACCATTTGAGACTCCATTTGTCATCAGACGCCAACGTCCCATAATTGGGAGAAAGATCTTTGATAAACCTGAACGTTGTGAACCAATATTGGAACAAATTCCGAAACCTTTCGAAGAAGAAATAAGGAACACCATATGGCAGTCTGAAGACCAACATTTGTATCCACATACACCACCGAATGCTTTTGTTGAACAGAAAAATTACACAAAGAATGTATTCTACGAACTGTTCCCAAGTGAACCGAAAGGTTTTGAATTTAGAACACCAATTTCTCCCCGTTCCCCTGTCTCGAATTATACAGCCTCTGTTGGCAATTCACCAATTTTTCACCAATCACCACCAATGACAAATACTTCACCGATTGCAGCAAAAATCAGTTTACCGAGACTGCCGACACTACCAGTCTTTCACAGCTCGCCAAACTTTGCAAGTTCTTCAAGATATGAGTTAAAGCCTCCCAAAATGTGCACTTTCTGTCGTAAAAATGGGGAAACTCCACTGGTTTATATGACACACGCTGTTAAAGAAAAAGTCGGGAATCATAACGTGGTGACATGCCCAATCTTGAGGTCGCACGTTTGCTCAACTTGCGGCGCATCAGGGGATAACGCTCACACAATGTAAGTTCTTTTTTTGTAACGGCCGTGCATTGCTGTACAGTTGTTGTTGATTTCAGCACTATGTAATGTATGTAGCTCTAAAAGTTAGACACTAAGTAGTAAGTCCATATTCTCTCTAAACCTTGATTGAAGCGGAGTTTTGGGAGATAAAGGTTCGGACTTTATCTATATCTACTTCTATACATACTAATATAAAGAGGAAAGAATTGTTTCTTAGTTATAGATAGACTCTGAAACTACTGAATCAATGTCAAAAATTCTTTCACTATTAGAATACTACATTGTCCCTGAGTAGCAAAGGCTACTTTTATCCCGATATTCGCACAGGATCAGGACTTACACGAGTGAAACCGCGTGGCGACGCTAGTATTGTTAGGTAATTATTTAATATGAAGAAAACTTTTCCTTTACCCGATGTAAAGGAAAACCTGAAGATTCTGTTTGTGTTTATTTGATAAATGCGTCTACTCAGGAGGCACCAGGCACCATCCTCTTATCACTTGATTCTACTTTTAGTAGTGCTTTTACCCTCTGTGTGTGAAAATTCTTGTTATATTCATGGTAGATCACATTATCAAAACTTCTGTTAGGTTTCTGCTTGTTTGTATCCCCAATAGTTATTAAAAGAAGGCCAATGTCATGTAAGCACATAAATAATGCTAATGTTCGTATATTCCAGCACTTACTGCCCAGTGCTCAGAGTCAACAACAACGGCCAGCCATTGCAGTCCACCACTATCACTTTGAAGAACACGCGTATCAAGAGTAATGGCCGACGACGCTTTTAATTACGAGCTTAATTTGAAACAGGTAAAATGAAAACTTGAGCTTACTTTGAAGTACTACGCAAATTAAGCATATTCGCAAGTACTAAGTATGAAGAGTTAGATTATTTTAAACATATTTCAAAGATGGGGGAAGGGGCTAGATCATGAGATGACCTAAAGCATAAATTATACATTATGGAAGCGAACTGACAAAAAAAATATCAAAGCATTTTGTAATTCAAGTTTTCTACTAATTCAAATAGTTAATGGATGTGTATCAAAATTAGGATAACTTCATCAAGAACATTAAGATTCAAGTATTAAGATTTTTTTTAATTATGGCACTAATCTCTACACTAGGATGATCTGTGTTGTGAAGACCAGTCACTTTTACTAGAAACAATAAGAATAATTATTCTTTTACATTTTTTACTTTATATAGAAGTAAAAGTATATTTAATAGAAGCTCCCTTAACTGCATAGCTTTTTCTGGAAATGATATCTTTGATAAAAAGTAACTGTATTACACAGTGGCTGTCATCAAATACTTTAAAATGTAGTTGTTAAAAAATATTTTTTACAACAATGTTTTACCTTTTAATTTCAATAATGAGCTTAGTTTGAAACAGCTGAAAATAATGCTCATGGCGAATTGAATTTCGATCAAAAACATAATCGGAATAAATTAAAATAAACCACTTTAGACTAAGTACATAATACTTTTAACTGTTTCCTTCTGAAAATTTCATCGCATTTATTTAAATTACAAAATAATTATTTTTTAAATTTAATTACAAATTATGATCTCAATGTGGTACGAAAGTACCGATTATGCTCAATATTGATCTCTATTTTTACGTTTTTAAGACTATGTTACCTATAATTGCTATGTATGACATATTTGACTCAACTATGGCACAAGCCATCGAATGTTCGTGTATGTATTCATTCAAACCCGGATAATACATGCACATGTAATTGACCATAAAAAGCAAATAGAAACCAATTTAAATTAACTGCAAAATATCTTGGAATAATGTTTGGATTTTATAAAGCAGATAGTGACATTATTTTTCACGATAATTTTTAGTTAATTCAAAGCGGCGATCTTAGCTTTTTCAACTTAGTTTTAAGATGCAAATGCAAGTGTTCTATGAGCACTATACTATTAGTTTCTCACTTCATTTTATAATGTCTGTCTTTATTTAAACCTGAAAAAGACATTGTTGTCAAATAATGTTTGTTCTAAAATTTAAATATTTTAATATATTTGTATTGTGACGATTTTGATCATTCCTTTAACTTTTTTGACTTCTTTTTGACGAGCTAAATATCATAAAAAAATCACGATTTTAATATTTTGACGATTTTTCCATCTATGTGAATTCAATCACTATATTTTTAATGACTATAATATTATACTTGACGAAAATGTATCTATAAATATACATACTACATAGTGAACTAAAAAATTATGACATTTGTGAATTTACCTTATAATTAGATGATAAGTATAGGGCGAAAGGGTAGACCTACTAAACGCCCTCATTGTTCTTGGAATTCACCTTTAGCTTACCATCAAGTGAGATGTAAAAAACAGATCTCAATAACTATTTTGAGATCTGTTTCTAATAGTTACTAAACTATTGCAATATTAGTGGTAGATATGAGAGTTTTCACAATGATGTTGGGCTATATACCCACGTTTTCCGTCCAGGGTAGGCAGAGCTAACACCCCCACTAATTTTCTGTCCATACGCACTTTACTCTCACTATTTACTTAACTATTAAGGTTTTTAATTTTATTTGTCAAATGAGAAAAATATGAAAGGTATACTAGGGGCACGATTCAGCAACAATTTAATTAGAAAGACTTAAGTTTTCGTATGTTTTGAATTGACACAAAAGTAATTTTACTGAATCGAGCCACTGCTAAGATCGTTCGAACCATTTAGATAACAAATAATATGTGGCTTTTAAAATCTACACATAAAAATCATGAAGAGTATCCTTAAAATTATGTCCAGTTGCAAATTTTTGAAATTAAGTTTTAACCAAATAATTGTGATATTCTGATTCTGTTGTCACAACCCATGGAAACCTATTCCAGTAGCCAATATCAATTTCAGCCAGATCCGTTCAGGCAGTTTGAGCCTGATTGAGATCCAATCCAATCTAGACTCGTACTATCTAAAAAAAATGCTCCCACACTTGAATTGTTTCCAATTGTTGCGAACAGTTTAGATATTCTCCCACACCGACAACAAACACAGATGTGATGGCATCTTTAAACTAACTAATTTTGATTTGGTTCAAAACTTTGTTCCTTGTTGTCTCATTTTAAAAGATAGACCTTGTAGTAGACTTGTTCAGTCTCATTACAAACCTACTACATACTAACAAACGGACTAACAAAAAACTAGTATAACTCATCCTTTTTCATTGTTTTGTAATGTAATTTAAACTGTTATTTCCCGTTGAGTGTAAAGTTAACTGTTCAAACAGTGATTTTAATATGATTTTTGCAACTCAATGAAATTTTTAAAATGATTTCTGTTAAAACAATGAATTACAATGGTTTTTTTTTAATACTTTACGTAATTACGTGAAGTTAGCCACTGAATACAATTAATCGATCCTGTACATTGCAGGACAGTTGTTGGGATACCTACTTACAGTTAAATGAACATAGGATAATTCATTGTTCATAATATGGTACAAAAGTATAAGGCCTATAACGCACTATCTGCTCCACAATGCGGCTGACCACACCCAAACCTCGCACGTTTAATACCTTTGAGATATCATAGAAGCCACGGAGAGCAAACCATGACGTGTTAACCTTGTGTTGTTTTTGTGTAAAAGAAGGATAGATATATAGTTTGTATAGCATCACTCTTTCTCGTCTGGAACACCTTTGATCGTTGCTCTGGACGTCCGATGGCTTGCCGGTAGTGTGTTGTAGCCCTAGATTTTAAATATAAGATAGATCTAAGCATATATCAGCTAAAGCTGTTTTAACTAGGTTATAAGATTGATTACCTACAATGTACAAAATGAGTTTATCAAAGGTTAGAATGTTTAATGTGTTTTGTTTTAAAATTCTCTATGCTCAATTACATCAATAATGTTTTTGTATCATATGTAGTACTTGGTAAACATTAATTATATGGTGGTTTACCGAGCGAACTAGAACTTTATGCTTTTCAAACTATGTGGTTAAACCTAAATTGTTTTAAGACGGAAAAGTTCAAATCTACTGTCGAATTTGTAATAAATGAAAGAGTTATGTTCTAACTAACACAGCTAGTTCACAAAGTAGTCCTAATCAACTCCTCTATCAATTTATAAAACCACACTTAAACATAATATATATTTCCGAAAGGTATTGGCAGTTTACGTTCTCGTAAACTCTGCCTAATGCTTTGCTTACCAAAAATACTCGGGAATCGAAGCAACCTTATGCACAAACTTGCATATTCGCATCATCGAGGCGGTATTTTATCATATGTCAAGATCGGGATTCAAATGTAATCTCGTGTAAAACTTATATTTATCGCATCATGAAGTTGTCATAAAAAATATTCCTACTTACTATAAAATTATAATCAGTTCAACACTAAAGTATGTGGTAATTATCTTTACATAATTTAAAACATTCCTAGTATGTACCTTTTTTTTCGTGCGGAAATCCATTCGGATAACCCCCCGCCGGCCAGCGGGGGTGGTTATGTCGGGCTTGAACCGACTAAAACCGCACGCCGTCTCGGGTCTACAGACGCCGGGGTGTAAGGTTTCTCATAGAGCATATCCCTCGCACCCCGACTGACCCTGAGCCATCTCCGGTTTCGAGATGGCCCCCTCTGGGCATTCCTAGTACCGGCAGTTTCTAGAACCATGATGAATATTAACTAACATTATTATACCTAGTTAGCTATAATGATAATAATATTTGCAATCTTTCATATAATGTGTGTTCTGTTTTAAAATCTAGTAATATAATTATAAAAATTAATCTGTAGGTATAACACAATGATTTCAAATTAGTACCAAAACCTTGAGCTTTTGTGTTATTGATGTAATTTCGCATAACATATATTTAACTTTTTATAATTTTATCTATAAGATGATTCTTATGTACACTACGTACAATTTTTACTATTATGCATTTGTAAGAATAGACTTACTCGCATGTTTTTTTAATAAAGTTTACAAACCTTTATATTTCTGTTTCTATTCCCGACTGAGCAATGTACCTCTTTAAATTATTTTATACTAGCTGTTGCCCGCGTAGAATTCTGATCCCGTTCCCGCAACCCAAAAAGTGCTGAAAAAATCCCTGTTTTATTCCGGACTATAATCTACCCCTTTACCAAATTTCAGCCAGATCCGTTCAGCCGTTTTTGCGGTACTTACATATAAGTAAAGCACGTTTACTTGGTGTACATATATCTGGCAGCAGACAAACTAAGATCTAAGTTGATACCTATGTAGTTTCAAAATGTATTTATCATAATTTATAAAAACTACATTAATTTTTAATACAGGTGTACTTCATTGTAGCGGTGTATATAGTGTAGGTACGGCGTCTGAAGACCCGAGACGGCGTGCGGTTTTAGTCGGTTCCAGCCCGACAACCGCCCCCGCTGGGGGTATCCGAAGGGATTTCCGCACGAAAAAAAAAAGGTATATAAAAATGAGTAGCGGCGTTAGGGTATAAAGGGTGGCAAGGCCCATTTCCTCGTAATTCTCTAAATTTCGCAAAAAAATATGTTTATATTGGCAACACTAGAATGGAACCGTGTTCGATCGGAGTCTACATGCAATTCATACTAACGGAAAATCCCCGGTCATAGACACATTTATTTGTTTCAAAAGTTACGTTTATTTTTGTTTACCAGGATGCCCGCGCGCAAGTTGGTTTTTGGTCGTTTTTTGGTCATATCTCCGATTCTACTTAACCAATTGTAATCAAAGATACGGCAGATTTTAAGTCTGACCAAGGCGTTACTAAAAAACAGCATCACTATCCTTTTATTAGTTTTTGCGTCCATCGCGAACAAGCACAAGAATTCCATAAAAATTTGTTTGTGTTCAGAATCGTTCATTTAACATAACCTAAGTTTTTTTTTAATATATCCCAATGTACAGACACAATTAATTTACAATTTTATAATAGTATAGATATACTTTATCTATACTATTATAAAATTGTACGTACATTCTACTGAACGTACTCGGCTCATTTTCAAGTGTTATCTTTTTTGGGTTCAATACCTCAATAGGAATAACGAAATGCTCACTTGGTTATCTTTCGAGACCTTTTTTCAGGAACCCGTGTAAATATCAAGATTTATCTTCATCTTTACTTGATATTATGATTAATTATAAAGCTCTACCCTACGATCCATCATCTATATTATCGTTATCTAACAAAGTATATATAAAATTGCTTATTAAATTATATAATAATAATATAACTTTGTAATTATCATTATATCTGTTTATATATTGCCCACCAAAGTCAAAGTAAAAGCCTCTGTCTTGTCTACATTGAACTCAAACGCCGATGAAACATACTTTCTAATCGGGAAATTCCCAACTTGATACTGGCGATAATGTCCCTTATTGAGTTAATAAGTTGCCATCCAAGGAAAAAGAAGTATCATGCTAAAATTAATATCAAATACTCAGATCTGCAACCCTTTTAAAGTGAACAAATCCAACTTCAAAGTTAACGCAATCTAAAGTCCCTCCATCCATTTTTGAACGAAACCCTCAGTGCACCAGTCCGACTTACCTTACACTTGATCGGTTTTTATATATAGCGCTGGTGGTGCTAGAACGGACACTGCACTGCGTATGACAAGGTGGACACTAATTAGGCAGTATTTACACAGAGTTTAATGGCATAGTAACCAACTCGATATAGCTCTTGTGTACGCTAACATAACGCGTCAGTTATGTTAGCGTACACAAGAGCTAATAACGCTATATCTATGTTTATAATTTCACTAATAATTCATTTTATTCGCGACTGTACGTCAATACATTTGTTCCTAGAACTTAACATGGATTTTTTAATTATTCCACTGCTAATTCGCATAAAGTATTTACACTAATAAAGGTAGCATGATATGCACTATTTATACATGTAGCATTTATCAAACGAAAAGTTCCCTTTCTATAAGAACTATTATGTGTACGCTGCCATAACGCCATCTTCGAATGTCATTGAAAAGTCTTGTTTAATATCTCTGTTCCTACAAGAGCAATCGTTATGAAATTTTGCATAGCGGGAGAAGTAATAGAGCACTATTTTTGTGTGTAAACTCTGTTGCTTTACAATTAGCCGTTTTCGAGTACGGCCGTGTGTACGCTAGCTTGATCGTGACGCCAGCGTACACAGTGAAAATGGTGTTTAATTCCTAGACCAAAGAGGAAGAGTTTTTTTATTTTTACACTAATTAGGCAGTATTTACACAGAGTTTAATGGCATAGTAACCAACTCGATATAGCTCTTGTGTACGCTAACATAACGGACACAATAAAGTGCTCTGTGATAGTCTGATAGTGTTCTTGAAAATCTAATACAGCAACATACTATTAACGCCATCTATTATCTATTTATACACATTATTACAAAACTGAGCTAACCTGCTTATCAGTTCTACTGATAGTTAACATCGATCATATTTCATTTCATTCACTTCAGTATGTTCAATTGACTGAACTGAATCAATCGAGTGGTACCAACTACTCGTAAATCGGTTGTGCGTTTACGTCTATATTATTTTTAGACATATGCACAAGGTCAGTGAAAAGCATACATTCGTTTTCCAAGTAAGTTCAAACAACAATTATTATTTTGTGCAAAAATGGAGTACAATCAGGGAGTTTTAATAGATACAGAAAATTTATCAGTTTTATTGGAATGGACCCCGTTTGACGTTTATTCGCGTGGAATATATGGAAGGTAAGCTCGGGACTTTGTTTTAAAAATGGTTGAGAATAACATTTTATTAGTTTAGTGATAAGAGTAAGATGTAGCTTATAATTTTCTTTTGAGAGTTATATGAAGTTACTTATTACGGTGAAGTGTCGATCATTTGTTTTTTCCCTTCCCTTCTCGAGTATTAGGTTTTTCTTTCTATTTTTTTCCTAATGAACTTGTGCAATAAATTCATACCATTATCCATAAACGCTCCCTGTGTTGTCAATGTCATCTGAATGACATAAGAATCAAAACATTCAGTCTGGTTTTTTCATTTCAACAAAACAAAATTCAAAATAGACTCTGTTATGGCATAAAAATATAAACAATAAAAATGGGTTCCCGTTCTAATTCAGTAACAACCACAGCGACAGATGCAACAGCGGCAACACCGAAAAAAAATTATAAAATCGTATCAGAAAAGATTGAAGATGCATCTTACTATACAACTCCTGAATTTATTTATGGTGGCCCATTCATTGGGGTAAAAAAACCATCACCGTTCATAGATTCTACTACACCAATGAATATACCTTTACAGGGAACGTTTACAAGGTAGGTTAAATATATAGGTGCCTAATTATTTTTTTAGGATTTTTATTCAAATTAGGACGGATATTTTATCTAATAAGATTCCAGTTGGCTGAATATAAAAAAAAACAATTTTGGTTATATTATTAAATTACTTTGCTACATAGATTTAATTTAATTAACACTTTGGCTTTAGGTTTCATATTTTTCATATTTTATACCTGTCCAAAAGGATATCTTTTTGTAAATAGGTGCACTATGCACACCTTAAATAACTTATAATCAGTAAAAAAAATCTGTATTAAAAAATTCCACGTTCCTAGTTAGTCTTTTTTTTTAATAATTTTTGTTTATAGGTACTAGCCATTTAGGGCAAAGGACACATATTTCCAATAAACCTCTAGTATTTATCATAACATTGGTAATTTAGAATTGATTAACGACTCTGTCTTGTGCATAATTTTCCCATTTCTCTAGCCCCTACAAGCTATTCTTCTTGGTGTGGATGCTTTAGTACCATCTGAAATAATAATAATAACCTTCTGATTCATTTATTTTAATTATAACCATCTATCTGTATGTCAGGTGTAAATTTTAATAAATGGATTTAACTGTTTTTGTATTAGATTTGAAATATTTACATACATGTATACATATAGGAATTAACTTCTTTTTCACACACTCCATTCTCCCAACCGGGTAGGCAGAAACAACTGCCCCAGTTTTAAAAGTCTTTGGTCAGATACAAGTGAAAGATTACCATTACATCAGTGTAAATGTTATCTGTGGTTTACAATGTAGATAGGTTTTCATGTCAATAAATAAATAAATTCCAAGTATGAGACATGATATGATAGTTATGAATGTAGGTAAATGATGAATAGAGGTGATAATGTATGCAGATATTGTTAATGTACATTTATCGCCGCGCGGTTTCACCCGCGTAAGTTCTGATCCCTTCGGAATATCAGGATTAAATGTAGCCTATGTTACTCAGGGACAATGTAGCATTCTAATGGTTTAAGAATTTTTGAAATCGGTCCAGAAGATTCAGAGCCTATTCAATAGAAACAAACAATATAATCTGTCCTCTTTATAATATTAGTATACTGCACTGTAAATTAGTTATATTAGCCCTGTGTAAAGTAAAATTGTAATCCCAGTAAATAATATTATAAATATGAAAGTTTGTGAGGGTGTTTGTTACTCAATCAAGCTCAAACGGCTGAATGGATATGACTGAAATTTGGTACAGAAATAAATAATAGGATAAAAATAGAATGAAACATAGGCTACTTTTTATATCTGGAGAAGATTCCCATTTTTTATAGGAACTGGATCAGAATTTTATGCAGGCGAAGCAGAGGGCAACAGCTAGTAACATAATAATAATAGTCTTTATACCTACTACCGAACAACTTTTTTTATACTATTAAAATGGTAAACAAGCAGAGGGCCTGCCCAGTCTTAAGTGGTTATTAATGTAAATATAATGTACTTAGTCTGATCTAAGCAAGAATTTCCAACTCAAGTTGACAATAAAATTTGGACTGGATTTCATCAGTGAAATTATAAAAACTGTGCTTGCATGTTTTTTTTTTTCATTTAAATTATTTTATCCAAATTAGCCCTTTTTTATCTGGTAAAAAAGTATATTACCTAATACCTACTCTATGGTTTTAGAAGATTTACGCTGAAAGCATCTATTTAGTCACTCCTTCCAAAGATTTTCAAAATAATCAAATCCCAAGATAGCGGCTAGGACTGGGCGACTAGGTCGAAAATATCTCGTATAAAATATTACCATCTGAGAATATATTTATAAACAAAATACATTTAAAAATACTTTATTGTATGAATCCTGTTTCCGGCACATCATTAACTATTTCGCTAGATCTGTCAGAGCCCGGATAGCTCAGTCGGTAGAGCATTGGACTTTTAATCCAAGGGTCCAGGGTTCAAGTCCCTGTTCGGGCGACTCTCTTTTTGTAGTTTCTTTTTTAATTTTATTATTGTTTTTTGTAGTTAATTTGAAAATATATATATTTTCTATACATTTTTAACATGTATTTTTTTATTTTAGGAGTTTCGCATATTTTTCTCTGAAGGACAGACTGCCGGTTATACTAACGAAAATCATAGACGCTTTGTCTAAGCAAGTGAGTATTTTTCTATTTCGAAATCCACTAACTATTTGCGTGGACTTCGCCCGTACCAATTCAATCTTCATTTTCTACCTTATTGTCTAGTGAATGTTTTGCGTGCGAATAAAAACCCTACCCTGGTTGGAGACTATCACTTAAGGAATCATGTTCAAAGTTTTCATACGACTGAAATAAATAATAAATAAATTAGTATTCTAGAACAAAAACCAATACCTGTACTGAGACATTATCTCATATTATATTGTATGATGTGTCTAGACAGATCGATACAAAAGATAACTTGTAATATGGCTTCAAGAATGGCGGCTCATCATATGACGGTGTTCCAGATTGCATCCGAGGCTTTTACCTCGGCCCCCGGGGCAGGGTTACCCATTCTCATTTTTATTCGGCTTTTATAGTAGCGACTGTTGTCTGACTTCCTAGCCCCGAAAAAAAAACCTGCACCGGGACATCGTCCCTAAGAGTCGTTTTCTTTTGTTTATACGTACCTTTTTTTTGTCGTGTGGGGATCCCCTCGGATATACCTCGCTACCCAGCGGGGGAGGTTATGCCGGGCTTGAACCGACTAATACCGCATGCAAACTTTAATGGTCACTTAAATGTTACGTAACGTTTAGGGAGGGGGAGCGGGGTACATAAAGACGTTACGGTGCGTTACATGGGGGGGAAGGAGGGTCTAAAATCATCAAACATTGTGTTACGTAATACTTGAACGCTCCCTTATACATAGAAATACCCTATCCAATACACAAATATATTCATGTATACAAGTATTTGCACTGAGCGAGAATTTAACCCGCGACATCCGGCTTATCGAATCCCCTAAACAAAAACCTGTTCCCTCCCCTGCCTAGTCATCATCATAATCTTAGCGATGTTCCTGGTTGCATCCAAGATCACAGACAGAAGCTCCGAAAGGTCCGCTTGTTTTTTTTTATCCTGTGGAAACCCCCACGGGCTTCACCCCATCGGTGCCGACGATGGCGACGATGTGCGTGTCGGAATCGGACCGACTAAAACCACATGTTGTCCTCCCCAAGTGTCAATTACCGGGCACCCCGGGTAAGCCCTCGATAGGATAACCCCAGGGTTACCGGTGGACTTTGGCCGCCATCGCGGCCTCGCCCTGGTGGGGTCGGGTTTGAACCGGCGTCGGTGAGTTGGAATCTTTCTATACGGCTTTTATGGGAACGACTGCCGTCTGACCCCAAAAAGAAACCCTGAACCAGAACCTCGTCCGTCAATCAGCATTTGTACCGGCTTGCAGGCAAGATTGGCCCGGTTCCATAAGCCCCTTACATCGACCCCTACCTGATGTTATAGAATATTTAACCTTGCAGGGTAGCCCAGATTCCAAAGCATTCTTGGAAATAGTAACAAAACTAAAGAATGATTTGATGACAAACAAAGAGTATGAGCCTCTCACGGTGGACACTCCTGATGCGCAGAAGTGGAACTTGTGGATCAGTAACCAGCCCGACAAGAAGTACTTCAATAATGTTTGGTTGTTCACCGAGTGTTATATATATAGGAGACTGTATGAAGGCTGTGAATTGATGTAAGTTACTTATTTTTTCATTTTATTAAGGAAACAGACAGTCATATACAGTTTTTACATCAAGAAGAAAAAATATATACTTATAGACTTAGAGTTCCATAATAGTTTAAAGTAGTATATGGTACATTACAATAAATACTAATACACATAAATAATAGTTTTAAAAAACTAAAAAACACGCTTTTTATAGAAAACCGAACTAAAAAAATAGAAAATAAGTTGTAATAAATTTAAATTAAGAATAGTCTTAAAAATTTCAATAAATATAATTTAATAGTAGTCTAAATAAAAAAAATGTCTTTTTTTTTAAAAAAGCGTGGGGTGCATGGGTCAATGATATAAATATTTTATTGACAGATATAAGTAGAGTGATTATCATTTAGATAATATCTTAAAAAGCACCCCACGCTTTTAAAAAAATAAAATACATTTTTTTATTTACACTATTATTAAGTCATATTTATTGAACTTTTTAACACTATTCTTAATTTAAATTTATTACAACTTATTTTCTATTTTTATTAGTTCGGTTTTCTATAAAAAGCGTGCTTCTTTAGTTTTTTTAAACTATTATTTATTTCCTACTTTTTAGTTTTGTTTATTCATAAATAAATTACAGTCCGTCAAATCTAAGAAGTACCGTTTGACAGTTCTGACAATTGAATGATAGGGATGGGATGAAAAAATCGATTACTATAATATCCGAACTTTGAGAGATCGATTACTATAATATCCGAATTTTAAGAAATCAATTGTTATAATTAAATAAAAGAAATGTTTAGGATATTTTTTTATTCACTACTAGTACTAGTATCGTCGTCTTCGTCATCATCGTCATTTAAATTAATGACCAGTTGATTGTCCATTACATTATCAAAGTGTACGTCTCTTTCGAAGTCGTCCATTATTATTTTCTTTGTTTTTTGTACTACTTTACTCCAATCTTCCTGTGTAACTTGGGCACATGCTTCCTTTAATAAACCTTCCATTTTCTTGACACTGAAGGGTGGTTTTGTGTTGTGTCTTGCTGCATAACCTGTAAAACAATAATGTAACTATTTGATAGCAGACGAAAACCATTGTTTAAATTATAAATGTTAGAAGTACTCGTGTTATTATTATAATATTATAAAATATTACCTTTAACTTGGGCCCAAATCAGTTCAATGGCATTATATTGGCAATGGTACGGAGGAAGTCGTATGACTTTGTGCCCGTGCTCTTCGGCCAATTGGTCAATTACATATGTCGGTTTTGGTGGTTTATGCAATTTCACTAACTGTAATAATTCAGCTTTTAATAGTGACATGTCGGCATCCACTCCTTTTCTTTGCAGCCATGCCACCAAATCTGCTTTCTTATTGGCTGACGTAGGTGCTTTATCAATTTGCACAGAGTGGTATGGGGCATTATCCATTATAATTGTGCTGTTAGGAGGGTAATTCTGTAATAAATTTAAGAACCACTCTCGGAACCTTACTGCGTCCATTTCTTCATGATACTCTTTAGTGCTTTTGGATTGGAAAGCTAATAAAGAGTTTTCCACGAAGCCTGTAGACGCTGACCCAGCATGGCATATTATGAGGCGTCCACCTTTTCCTATCGGCACCTTCGAGCACGAAGCTTCAGAATCATCAGTCCATGTTTTCGGCACAGAATGGTTGGAATTTAGCCAAGTTTCGTCCAAAAATATTACATTATCCCAGTTTATAATTTGTTTAACTTCGCGCAGGAATGTTATCGCTGCATAATTATGTCATGTCGCTCCATAACAATTTTTCGTTTGTCAACTTTTTTGTATCTGAAGCCAATTCCTGTTATTACCGTTCTCAACGACTCTATGCTTCCCTTATACAGCCCGGCATCTTTTAAAGTTGCACATAACTTTGCCAATGTTGGAAATTCGCCTCTTGTAAAATACCCGTATATATGGTTTCTAATAGCATGACTATCGAATTTATCGATGCCTGCCACAGGTTTATTTCTTTTTCGTTTTTTCGGTGTGTGAAGTACGTTACTGTCACTCCCCGAAGGCCCATATTTTTCACTTAATATTTTGCCAACGGTGCGGCTACCAATACCGAGAGCTTCACCGACGCGATCCCGAACTTGTGTAACTGGCAGTAGAAGTCCACCATTTTGAGATTCACGCTCAAAATACTCGTGTAATTTCACCACCAATTCACGAGCCTGGCTGTTCAAAGTACGTCCTCTTTTCGACATTATTAATAAACACTTGCTTAGTTCGGAGTCCAGTATAAATATTGCCAAGGTAAACGGATAAAGAATGATCAGTCCAGAAAAGTAATAGCCAAGTCACAAATTGTAAAACACAAACGAGAAAGCAAGTACGCGCACAGTCAGCTTCCAAGATGGCGAGAGACTGCTGACGCCGAACCGACCGAGCGGACCGCGTGCGCTTGTAGTTCGCAGTGTTGCCAGAAAAAAAAAATTGTAGAGACTTGGACACCTGCGATTTTGCCTATTGACCTAAAAATAATTAAATTAATTTATTTTAGGGTATCTGTGTATTCAGTGCATTATGCGGTCGCGCAGTAACGTCGTTAATTTATAACATCAGGCAACAACATTTTTGTGAATGGGTTCTACATACCTTATTTTTATTAGTTTTAGACGTAGAAATAAGACTTAGAAGAAAAAATTGTAATTGTAAAATCAATGGATGTGCTTGTTAAAAATTTGTTTATTTCTCTGTAATATGCAAACCCATACTATCATACACAAAAATAAATGTAAAAAACACTATCCCTGACTCCATTTACTATTTCGACAGCGTTAGCGCGAGAAACCCCGACTTATTTGGGCGCGAAAATCAAAAATCGACAAATCGCTTTCGACAACTTTTTAAAGAAGCAAATATATTTGATTTATAAATACGTATTTTTGGTGAATGGGTTTTATCTCATATTTTACGATTACATAACTATTTAGTTATGTAATCGTAATATGTGAGATAAATCCCATTCACATGAAAAAATATTTGTTTGGTTGTCAAGTGTAATTTGTAAATAATACATTCGATTTTTCGTATATGTAAACGATTTTTTTGCATACAAGTGTATCCGAAGAGTCGCAACACTACATGCAGTGACCTAACTACGTAACTTTGTAATGAGGTCAAGAATATAACTATTAGAAATTATTTACTGTGTAAATATGTGTTATTTTGCTTTGTTTGAAAGTTTTCAATTACATTTAGATATTAAGAATTGTACAGTACAGATACAATAATGAAATCTTTCTAAATTCATGGTTTTATGAAAAAGGTTATCGAAACTGAATAATGTACGTATGAACAAAGTTGTTTCGGTTTGAAAAATATGAAACGTCAAACGGTACCTCTTAGATTTGATGGACTGTAACACGCTGCTGTTGCCACCTATTTTAGGGTTTATAAAGTGACATTATTCGCTACTACGTGATACAAAGTTGACGGGATAGATGGCGCTGTAATCAAATATTTACAGAGCTGTCAGTAAATATTTCGCGAATTCATTAGTTAAAATTATTTTGCTAATTGAAAATGGAATAATTTTATCAAATTAGTGTATTGTCATCGGTCCTCGATAAATCTACAAAGTTTGAACGAAATCTGGTCGTTTAAAGTGGGTCAAAATCGCGCCTAAAGGAGTCTGTTACAAACAAACATACAGGTGAAGCTAATAAAAAGCGTATAAAAAGAAAAACAAGAATAGGTACATACAAAACATACAGTCATGCACCGAGTGAAGACAACCATTCACAATAAAGTACTAAGTAACAAAATATAATAATTTAATATATAAAAATTCCGCAGAGCCCGCGAGGCGCGGAGGCGACTCAGACATCGGAGGTCGCTCAACGACCTCCGTCCTCCATGAGCGCAGGCCTGGGGGTGACAGGTGAAGCCGCCTGTCACCCCAGCAGAAGCAGGACGGTGGGGCGATTAGCGCCCCTCCCCCAAACCGGGGCGAGCCGGGGACACCGTGGTTTCCAAACCCGAGGGGGCCATCTCGAAACTAGAGATGCCCCAGGGTCAGTCGGGGTGCGAGGGATATGCTCTATGGGCAACCTTACACCCCGGCGTTTGTTGACCAAAGACGGCGTGCGGTTTTAGTCGGTTCAAGTTCGACATAACCGCCCCCGCTGGCCAGCGGGGGGGTATCCGAGGGGATTTCCACACGAAAAAAAAAACAAAAGGAGTAGTTTGCGTAATTTTATTTTGTAAGCAGCCAAAATATTGCTGTACATATCCAATTTAAAATCATCATTATATGTGTCAACACTACGTCTAAAATATATATTCATCTTATTTATAAGAATATAATTGAAGTTCTGTTTGTTATATTGAAATAACAGTTTGTTAATTGTTATTTACATGGTACAGGCGCCCTCAGAAGTTGCTGAACACTAACCAATTTACAAACGATCTTTACATTGAAATAAAGCAATAAATAATTGATGTACATAATTATTTTTATAATAATCAGTTTTTTTTTTTTTTAATCTAAAGTTTTAAGGCTAAGCTGGTCGGTAACAGGAATGTGTTAAAAGTTACACCTTATAAAACCAGGTATATGCAGTTAAATTTAGTAGCTTCAGACAGAAAGACAGTAAAATAAGTTGAATTCCTGAGACGAGCTCAGCCGAATACAAGGGACGTTTTTTTTTTTTTTTATCTTGCAATGGTTCACCCCAGCACGAATCTATTACCAGCAACTCGATAGCTCATTTCCTTCATACCCAAAACCGTGACAGAAAATTGGCAACGACGACGTCGACGACAACTCGATAGCAATAGGGCTTTTCTAAAGAAAATCCCTTAAAAATAAAAATCTTATCAGTATCGTACATACACTTAAAGGGATTCATCAAAAAGTAATTTGTGACACTCATAAATTTTGTGTCATTCTATTGATAAAAGAATATTCAAAATTTATTTTCAAGATTTTGAAAATATAACCTTACAAATTCACAAACTTTACCTAGTGGTATAGTCGTAGCAACCAACCTGTGAACTGAAGGGTGGCGCCACCGCAATAAAATCGGGAACGTAGCAAATAATATTATTAGTAGAAGTCAATTGTTAACATTACACAAAGTTTGTTTTCTCACCAGTATGTGTTTAAACCACTAGCTGACGCGGCAAGCTTTGTTCCGCCTAAGAATCAAGTTATGTTGGTTATCTTATCAGCTGAATTTATTTCGTGAATGTCGCCTCGCACCCCCGCATTAAAGATCCGAGACGGCGTGAGGTTTTGGTCGGTCCGAATCCGACATAACCACCCCTTCTGGCTGGCGGAGGGGCGTGGCGATTCCGGCAAGAAAAAACCATAGAAAGACACAATATAGGCTTAGACAAATAATAAAAAAAACAAAAATCATGAAAATCGGTCCACCCGTTCTTGAGTTTATCCCGGTCATCACTAACACGACATATATATAGACTAGTGGTTGCCCGCGGCTTCACCCGCGTCTAATAAAGAGTGCCGGAGCCCAAACTCCTTTCCCATCCCCTCCCAAACTCCTTACCCATCCTTTCCTTTACAGGGTCGGCAGCACGAGTGTGACGCCACTGGTGTTGCTCACGTCCATAGGCCGCGGTAACCGCTTCCCATCAGGTGGGCCGTGTGCTTGTCTGCCACCTTAGTGGTATAAAAAAAAAAAAATATCCTGGTCCCGCTTCCCTGGGAACCCCACACACACACCACCACCATAATCTATATAAGATACACAATTCGACCATACATCATTTTGTTTTATCTCAAAAGGCTTAGACAGCGATTTCGTAGAAAGATTTTTTAAGCTTTTTTTTTTCCGACAATTCCAACAAATATCCGTATATTTTAGCTAATGTATACAAAAACTTAAAGAATTATATACACTTTCCTCGAGAACCACTCTATCCATTGGTGAAAACAGCATGAAAATAGGTGTAGTACTTTTGAGTTTATGGCGAACAGACGTGGCGGGGAACTTTGTTTCATAATATGTAGTGGTTTGTAGAGATTGCAGAGTTATAATAGAACCAGGAGAACACATTGTTTTTTTTATTGATTTGCGATTGTTTTTCAGTCCTGGTCTTAAGAATTATGACTACTTCAGCGATCAGAAGAAGCAGTCCTTCCAAGACAACTTGAGGCCGATGTGCCTGGTGGCTGACAAGGTGACTGCCATGACTTCAAGCGATAAAGAGAAACGAAAAGCAGACTTTATTACGTTGTTAAAGGTAATATTTTGGAAATGTTTTAAAATAAACCGTGAACCGGTTAGTTCGGTCAGAATCGACCACCAAAAACTCTAAAACTATTACCCGGAAATCCCGAGAAATATTGAACTATAAAACTAGCTATTTCAAACGCTCGGAAACAAACAAATCAAATCATACATTACTTTCAATTTTATAGAAAGTAAACACAAATAATAAATATATTGTTAATTATATATGAAAAAAAATATATTAGAGGAGGATTAGGGGTTCGTAGCTATAACACATTTCAAAGTCAAGCAACACTGGCCAAGGCAGTCTTTGGATGGGTGACCGTTCTTCTGACATATTGAACCTGTCCGTACTTTTTTTTTTCGTACGGAAATCCCTTCGGATACCCCCTCCGCCGGATCCCTTCGGATACCCCCTCCGCCGGCCAGCGGGGGCGGTTATGACGGGCTTGAACCGACTAAAACCGCACGCCATCTCGGGTGTAAGGTTGCCCATAGAGCATATCCCTCGCACCCCGAAACCTCTCCGTACCTCGAAAAGTACGTTAAGCCGTCGGTCCCGGTTGCCATATATACTTCTCCAGCAGTCGTTACTGGTAGTTGGAGCCCTAATGGAGGTGCCCTAATGAGTCCGATAACTGCTCTAACTACAGAATTTCGATATCGCCAGCGGGTTGTGGAGTTCAGATGGCAGTCGCTATGGTAGTCGGCTTTTCCGGGAGTGACTATCATTTGACCTCCCAACCCTGAGAGGTGAGCTTGCGCCAGAGCCTCGTCCGTTGTATCATTACACCACTGACATGCAGGGGAGGTTGGCTTGGGCCTCAAGGATGTTGGTAGGACCCTGGACACCCACTCACCTACATCCACACACACACACACACACACACGCATACACACACACACACACACACACACACACACACACACACACACACACACACACACACACACCTACCCATATAAAGTATGTCACGTTCTTATTTCATTCCATAGTTAGCCCTTTGGGCGAACAAGTGTGACCTCTCCCTATCACTGGGGGAGCAGGTGGCCTTCGGAGTGTTCCCAGAGGCAGAAGCGGCCCCAGAACCTGCCGCACCTGCAGAGAAGGGCAAAGGCAAGTCTGCGGAGCCCCCTAAAACAGTACCCTCCAGTGACCCCTTCCAGATGATTTTGGATTTGAAAGACAAGGTAAATATAATTTGGATAAGGTGATAATTATTAAGTTGCATAAGATTTTATCATATTATACCTAGGTAGGCCACAAAAAAGATGGGACGACGACATTAGACAAGCGGCCGGAGTCATGTGGAACCCTTTATTCCGCCCTGTCAGGAAAGGAAAGAATGGAAAAGGTTGGAAGAGGCCTTCGCCGATTGGCAAACAGATCTGGGAATGATAACCAAGCAACAGTTTATTTAGTTTAAAAGTTTAAATCCATTGTAACTAGTTCAGAGATCTGAATAATCTGAAAGGCTATATTATTATACCTAGTATAGTCAGCGTCAAAATAGTTGATCATTTTCAGATTTTAGAAATTAGTAATTGAGCAAAGTAATTTTTATTTCTTCACTAGCTGACCCAGCTAACCAGCTGAGCAGCTCCTTTCTGCCCTAGAATCAAGTTATGTTGGTTTAGCTGAATTTATTTATTGAATGTCTCCTTGCACCCCGGCATTAAAAACCCGAGAAAGCGTGAGGCTTTAATCGGTTCGAGGTCAACATAACCACCCCGGCTGGCAAGCGGGCGGGTAACCATAAAGCACAGTATAGGCGGATCAATGATCAAGAAAATCGGTCCACCCGTTTTTGAGTTTTTCCGGTCATCACTAACAAATATTTTATTTCATATTTTTCATTCATTTTTGGCCTCTGTGGCGTAGCGGTAGTGCATTCGACTGCTACGTCAGGGGGCGCGGGTTCGATTCCCGCTCAGTGCAAATATTTGTATGCATGAATATGTCTATTTGCATTGGTCTGGGTGTTTCTATGTATAATATGTATGTATTTACAAAAAAAAAAAAAGTATTTAAGTATGTTTATCCGCAGTCTGGAACCCATAACACAAGCTAGTTAAACTATGCTTACTTTGGGTCTAGAATGCGCTGTGTAAAATGTCGTAGAATATTTATTATTTATTATTTATTTTTTCTTAAAATCTTAGCAATCTTATACTATATAGTATGGATATAATATATATTATATTATATATCTTATACCTATACTTTTGACGCTGACTGTACGTGTTAATATATATATATATATATATATAAAATATAAATATATTAATATATGTATCTGCATCACCAAAAGTGGGAAGTAATTTTTAAATTTATTGTTGACAGCTTCTGGTGGACGACACGGGTAAAATAGCAGACCAGGTGGTGGCCAAGGCGGAGAATATACAGAAAGCCATTGCCGGGGTGAGTTCGCTATTGCTTTGTTCCGTACAAGGCCGGGACCGCTATTTTTATAATAATTATTTCATTATTTTCTCTCCTAAATCGTTGGATTGCTTTATTCCAAGACCCTTATAAGGCCAATTTTTATGAAGATAGTTTCTCGCACGTTTTGGGCTGAGAAATCGTATGCGATTATCGTAGGCGATAATCTTCAGACGATAATCGCAATCACATGTTAACATTGAATCAAAAAATAAAATCTAGCCTGCGAGTTTGTCATATGTATTCGTAAGATGATTATCGCCCAGCGTTTTGTTTACACTACGAAACAAATCGCAATGCGTTAATTGCCAATGATAACTCGACTTTTTTTTATATATGATAGGCTAACGTTTGACCTCTATCTCACCTGATCGTAAGTGACGATGTGGTCTACGATGGATCAGGTTTGCCTAGAAGGAACCTATTCACTCGAGACTTGAACATTCCGAGATTATAGCTTTCCGGGAACATCGACTCAGGCAGGCAATTCCACTCCTTAGCTGTACGCATAATAAATGTGTCGCCGAAACGTTTTGTGTAAATTCAATCACTTATCACATTTTTGCAAGTTCATGCGAGTATCTTACAAATAGGTTTCAACCGATTTGAATGTGAGTTTTGCCATCCGAGCTCGATAACTAGCACGATAGCACGTCTTGTTGAGCTGAGCAAAGCGAAGCTCTACGTGACTAAGCCGTTTGGTAGGTCGAGACTGTACTCCTCCGGAACCACAACACCGATCTTGACCAAATTTGCCATGGTGATAGTGTAGACACCGCTGATTGTTTAGAGGTCAACTGTTCAAATACAATGTACCATTTAGGAATAATCATCGAAAAACAGTTTCACGAGCGCGCGCCCTTAGCTATGCGCGCGACCGTAGTAAGATGCCTTATTTTTCAAGTAAGAGTCCTGCTCGCTCAACTCAATTTATTTCAGTCGCACCCTGCACTGAATTCCTAGTTTATACAGGGACGGCCAGTATTTAAAGACAATGTGATTATCGCCCTTCCACGTACGATATCGTATCTTTTGTTTACATGATCATATTTTTATTTCTTGCTGACGATAATCGTATCTTCGAGGTAAGAAACTGCCTCCATGTGAATCGACCTTTACCGTACTGACTTAGATTTTGATTATTCTTTGCAGAACACAGTCTTCAAGTACAAATGCAGTTGTCACAGATTGGCAAAGATTGCCGGGACGGAGATTTGTAAAGAGGAGGTTTGTATAAAACTATAATCCCAGTTAAAAATCACGTACACAACACTACGACCATTCAATATTATTTTTAACGCCCTCTCGTAGAGCTTTGAGGTACCATTTTGCTAAAATCAATATTAGCAATACAATTACCTCAAAGACTTACGAGATGGCGGTATATGGCGTTTTTACAAAAGTATTTTAATGTTTTGGGTAAAGTTGTGGTTTTTCAGGCAATATAACTAAATAGATATATTTAAAAAGTTATATTTTAGCTAAGGGTAACGAGCAATAAACTATTTCACATAAACACGTTGAATGCCTGTTTAATACTGCTTCAAATATTTATGATTTCTTGGATTCTTAATTCTTTATGGACTGACTTTCTTTAGATATATTTTATGCAGTCGTGTTTTTATAATATGTTTTTTTAATTTTAATGAATATTGTCAACTAGGAACCTGAGGCGGAACCGCTGGAGGAGGGAGAGGCGCCCCCGGAGCTCCCCAAGATCCCCTGCCCTGCCAAGATGACGATACCGAATCACGTCATGTTCGGTAAGTATAATAATAATTTGTTGAAGGGAGAAAGAAAGAAAAAAAACCCCATAAAATAATATATAAAATAAAATCTGTCTGTATACTGTGTGTATTGAAATTATAAAATGTCAAAATGGCGTATTCTTGTTTAAAAAACTAAATATATTTATATGTATTCTTGAACCCATCAGGCTATGCTTAATTTTGGCCTAGACTCAAACTGTAAGCGGCGATAGCCCAGTGGCGTACATAAGGGACTGCTGAAACGAGGTCTCGAGTTCGATCCCCAGTCGCCCCGGGCACACACCTCTGACTTTTCGTAGTTGTGTGCATTAATAAATGTTAATTATCGCTCGCTTAATAATGTGCCCGGTAGATGGCAATTGGCTCGCCCCCTATTACATTGGGACCTTAACATAACTGGCGAATCGTGGGTGTGTATTCACCTCTGCCTAACCCTTTGGGGATACAGGCGTCAAACTGTGAAATAATCCTCCTGTTGTGGTTTTCCCAAGCGACTAAAATATGGGGTTCTTCAAGAAGGGCATTAGAAGGTTTCTACAGGGTCGGCAGCGCTATTGTGACGCCCCTGGTGTTGCACACGTCCATAGGCCGGGTAACTACTTCCCATCAGGTGGGCCGTGTGCTTGTCTGCCACCTAAGTGGCATAAAAAAAAACTCGAGTATCTAATTATTTATTATATCTGTTTTCAGATATCGTATGTGACAATGCTGGCTACGAGCTATTCGCTGACCTGTGTCTCGGGAGTTTCTTAATAGAAACAAAAATTGTTGAAATGGTAATTATATTTTGTCATTACAAACCGTCTCGCAATATGTGTGCGTATGGAGCCCCCTCCAGGTCCCCGGGGCCCGAGGCAGCCCCCCCCCGCAGGGCACCTGCTGAGTGGCGGACGAGACTGGCTCAGGCGCACCTCCTGATGTTGGAATCAGACGACAGGCGCTCCCATAAAAGCCAAGATAAGCTACTCATAACATGAGAAGCAGATTCTGGGATCCGAAGTGAAAGACTCGGATGCAATTGGGATTATCGCCGAGGTTGCGGGTTCGATTCCCGCTCAGTGCAAATATTTGTATGCATGAATATGTCTATTTGCAGTGGTCTGGGTGTATCTATGTACAATATGTATAGAACTCATAACAAGCTAATTGAACTATGCTTACTTTGGGTCTACAGAGCGTTGTATAGAATGTCATAGAATATTTATTTTATTTTTATTTAATATTGAATGTTTATCAGCATTCTAGAACCTGCAAATTAGTTAAGCTATGCTTTAAGTCTAGATAACGCTGTGTAGAAAATTTGTCCTACAATATTTATTTGTTCCCAGGTTCGATTCCACGTGAAGAAAATGCCTTGGTTTGTGTCCGATGTTACGCTTGAGGACTTCAAGTAAGTGTTTTAAATTTAAATCAATTATAGTTTACAACCGAATTTGTAGTTTACTCACTGGTTTTACTTGCCCTACTTTATATAACCAGAGGGGGCCATCTCGAAATCAGAGATGGTCCTGGGTCAGTCGGGGTACGAGGGAAATGCTTTATAGGCCCCCTTATACCCCGGAGTTTGAAGGCCCGAGACGGCGTGCGGTTTTAGTCGGTTCAAATCCGATATAACCAGCCCCGCTGGCCGGCAGGGGGTATTCGAGGGGATTTCCACTTGCAAAAAACGTTCCTACTTTATTAAAAACATATTTAGGTCAGTTTCTATCATACATATAGCAGTTTCTGAGTCGCGTATAATGTTTGCACTTTGGAGCTCGAGGTCGGATTATTATTGTTTTTAAAGTGAAACTTTTATTACATCGTCTCAAACTTTTTTATCTGTGTGTTGCATGTCGCGTGACGGTCGGACGCGGAGTAGGGATAAAGTGAAAGGCGCTCGTCATAGCAGCCAAGGCCAATATGGCGGCGCCTATAGTTCGCAGCAGCTGACCGTGTAGTGTATAGACTATTACTCATTTGTGCCAGTGCTCCACGCTATTTTGTTTGTTTTTGTCAGTGTTTAATGTAAATGTTGTTATTTTTTAGTTAAATGTCTATAATGTGAAAAAAAGTTTCACTTTTACCGTGGTTTCATAAAACCACACAATCCTTTTTTTGATTAGTATGTCGTCTTTTTCGGGAGCGATTGTGGACTGACCTCTCAACCTAAAGGGGGAAGCTGTCGCCTCGTCTGCTGTTTAGCAGGTGCAGTAGGCTTCTGGTGTGGCCCTGCACATCAGTGGATTTCAATTTTTAAGGATTTAATTTTTTTTGCGCGGCACCCTAATTCTTTTTCTTATATAAAAGTAGCCAT
This sequence comes from Cybosia mesomella, assembly GCA_946251805.1. Lineage (NCBI taxonomy): Eukaryota > Metazoa > Arthropoda > Insecta > Lepidoptera > Erebidae > Cybosia > Cybosia mesomella. Next base: position 3,112,668 of record OX276415.1, read on the forward strand.
GTTACGCCTCATTATGTTATCTAAGTGCGATTGAAAGTCAAACCGGCCGAGCCGTTCCAGAGATAAACTAATTCAAACAGAGAGAAAGATAGACAGACAGACAAAAACATCAAAAGATACTTTTTTGTTATATGTACGATCTTATGCATTTATTTATGTACACAACCCAAAGCCAATTCCGTCGATGAGACTTTATCTGCTCAGAAACACGACTTCGACGCAATGGGTGTGTACTTTGGGGGGTTTGCTGGATTGTGGATGTCGTCGTGGTGCTGTACTTAAGCAGAACACTTATTATGGGCAGCCTCGAAGAGTACTTGAATTTTCCAGAATTAAAGAGAGATTTTTTCATGTATCTTCATTTATTCCTTGTGAAGAGGAGAGAGCACTTCTCGCTTGACTTTCTACTTGCCGACTGAGGTGTCGAGTCAATTTACAGCGGTTTTTTATACTCTTAATCCAATTAATTCGAATTTTCTAATTGGCCGATCGAACTCTCGCGGCTCGTTAGTGACACCGCGGCTTAACGACTTTTCGCGGATATACCCTAATGGTCGATCGGTCAATCTTACAATTATGTGTTTATTTTCTATTTACAATGATTTATATACCGCATTATGTATTCTAATAGGTAGTAGAAATAAGGTGACACGAAATAAGATACAATTTACACTTATAGATCGGTAAACAATGACGATTTCTTCGTCGCAAACTTATAACTATTATACACGATTATTCCTACAGTTTTTTGTTAAATCAGTTTAATTATATACACTATTACTTATGTACTAACAAAATAAGCTTATATACTAGTTGTTCTGCACAATTTAAAACCACACAAACTCACAAACAGACGCTACAATTTTATTTGCATTGTATATTTATTCTAATTGGAGGTTTTTCTGAGGTTTTGCGGTTATTCTGTTCAAGTTTGTATATTTAAGACCAGCTGTGCCCACCACTTCGTCCGCGTGGATTTCGATTTTTATGGTTTTGGCTCTTTTGCGCGGAAGCCTAATTTTTTTTTCTAAAATTAAAGTATGATGTTACGCCTTGTAACATTACCTATCTGCCAGTGAAAGTCCCGTCGTAATCGGTCCAGCCATTACAGAGATTAGCGGGAACAAACAGACAGACAGACAAAAATTGTAATATATTAAATACAATAATAATTTTGGTGTATGTACCCGTATATATATATATTCATATACATGTAGTAAAAAACGGTTATTTCAATATTACAAACAGACACTCCAATTTTATTTTTATGTATAGATGTCCGTTTTCTGTTCACAGGTACGTTATAGACGCCGCTCAAAATGCTAAGTTCTCTGCTGTAATCACTTTACCTCCAGGACCTGGTACGTGATATTTTTTATTTTTATTTAGCAACCGAAATTACTAATATTCCCCCTAACCCCTCCAGCTAAATTGCTTGTGTTAGGAGTGGGTTCACGTCGGTAGTGTAATGGCCAGTATTCGAACCCGGGACCTCTCGATCGTAAGGTCGACTCCTTAACTATATATATCAAATAATAATCATTAACTGCAACACTTACATCACTTTTAGGCCGCTGATTTCGTAATAAGGCGGTTCCAATGGTCCAGTTACATAGTATATATAAGTAAGTGGACCGTTGGAACCGCCCTATTACGATATCAACCCGGGTTCGAATCCTGGCCATTACACTACCGACGTGAACCCACTCCTAACACAAGCAACTAAGCTTAGCTGGAGGGGTTAGGGGGAATATTAGTAATTTCATCACAATCACACTAAAAACTCAGTACAAAGCGAGTCTTTAATGCTCTAGAGCAATAAAAATGTATGAAATTTCATTATTGCACAGTTTTTTTTTGTGCCAATCACAATGGATTAGCTTTATTCAGCCAGCCGATATCAATACTTTTTTTTTTACGTATGTATTATTCGTTTCTATCCTACTTGTTCCAAATTTAAAAAATTATTGCTGCTAACTCTGATTTAAAAATGAAAGAAATAAAAAAAAAACAAAAAAAAAGAAACAAAACAAAAAAAAACCAACAAAACTTTTAACCTTACGTTTAATAATTGCTCAAGCATAACTTTTAATTTCAATAATTAAACTTCTATTTTAACTGTTTGATATGAGTTTCTTTTATCTACTATTCCTATAGGTAATAGTTGAAAGAAAAGCAGATTATGCACCTCGCCTTAAGTAATTTATATTGCCCTCGTGCCTGTTAGATTAGAGCCCTCGCTGACGCTCGGGCTCTAAATCAGGCACTCGGTGCAATAATAAGTTACTTTGTGCTCGATGCAATAATCTACTATTAATCAGAAAAATAAACATTTAGTAAGCATTTCCAATTTTATCGATAGTAAAATAGGTGCATTTCTGGTTTAAACACAAGCCTTTTTTTTTTCAGAGGGCGAAGAAGAATTTTCGGAAATAACCAACGCAAATCTAAACTCGCTTGGGCAGACGTGGTCATCTCTATTGGCCAGTGGCAAGTTCGTCGTTATGGTAAGTGTTCACCTTCAGAACTAGGGTTGCCAACTTTTTTTTACAAGAAATAAAGTATATTCAGGTCTATGAAGAATATTAAACTGTATTTTAGAAAAATGAACAGTATTTAATTCAGTTAAATTTCTAAGCATTTTGTATGCTTACTTTTTCTAAAGATTTAGATCGGAAAAAGAGAACATCTAGAACGGGACCTGAACCCGCGACCAGTCCCTTACAGGGGGAATGCTCTGCCCAGCTGAGCTATCTAGACACGTCCCAGATATTCGAAATTCTCCGATACTTCCGTTTCCCGATTTTTCGTTTCCGATGTTTCCGTAGTTCGCAAAAATTACGGTAGATGGCTCCAGCGTCGCCTTAAGACGTATATAATATATCGGAGAATTTCGAAATTCTGGGACGTGTCTAGATAGCTCAGCTGGTCAGAGCATTCCCCCTGTAAGGGACTGGTCGCGGGTTCAAGTCCCGTTCTAGATGTTCTCTTTTATACGCTTTTTCCGATCTAAATATTTATGAACAGTATTTTATTTATTTATGGTTTTAAATACATATTTTTAGAGCTTCTCGCACAACTTACTAATTTACAATCTTTTTTTAAAAACTTCATACGCCTTCTCTGCATGCAAAGTTAAATTAATTTATTTAATAGCATTTAAAATGTCACATATTTAATAATTAAGAATTGTAATTAGATTAAAATAATTAGAATGCAAATAAAATGTCCATTAATGTCAATATTTAGTCAAGAATGCATGTAAGAATAAATTTGTAATGTCAGAATACCCAGTACTATCAATAATCTATAATTAAACAAGCAATAATCATGTCATAATAATAATCAATCACACACATAATTTGATTTACACTTTAAATGTCATTAATACCCAAACTATCATCATTTATCCTCAAGAAACTCCTTGACACTATAATAAGACTTCTCCATCAGCCAGGTGTTTTCTTAAATATGTGTTAAAGGTAATTTTGTGCTAATCTAGACAGTAATTGATCCCAGTGTCAATTTTCATCAAGAACCGTTACACCGCTCTGGTGTGATTGTGTAACCAACATCTATGCCTCTATTTGAACTTATGCGTTCCCACAAACCATGGGAACTTGTTCTAGTGATAGAATCTAGCCTAAGTGTTATACCGGACTATAAATCTATCCCTGTACCAACTTTCAACCAGGTCCGTTTAACCTTTTGAGCGTAATTGAGTAATAAACATCCAAACATATCTTTACAAACTTTCATATCCTACTTTTTTTTTCTTTTTTATATTTAGGACACGTCAATTTGACTTCACCTCGCCTGATGGTAAGCTGAAGGTAAAGTCTCAGGAAAGAGGGTCACCATTACATACACGTACCATGTTAACAATGGTGGCACTCAGCTTGACGGCCTCATCAGAAGAGGATTGTCGTCGCAGCACCGCGTGACACCCACCGGTCCCACTAGTGCTGCGACCACAATCCCCCTTCCCGGCTATGCACTTGCTGACCCCTGAACGCAATCAAACCGAAATTGGATTACTATGGAGGGGTTTTTCGCAATCGTGCACGGTGGTATCCACCCGGCCGAATTTTGTGACAAATTTGTGTCATCAAATTTCTACCACCACTGATATTATAAACGCGAAAATTTGTAAGTATGGATAAATGGATGGATGTTTGTCAGTCTTTCGCGTAAAAACTAATGAATGGATTTTAATGAAACTTTACCATAATATAGCTTATAACACAGGCTACAATTTATAAAGATATTGTGTGAATTGTCCAAAATATGACGATAAGTGTCAAGTAAATAGGAAATAGCGTGCGCTGCCAAAACCGCTAGAGTTACACATATGTAATGTATACTAATATTATAATCCTACTAATATTATAAACGCTAGGGTTTGTGAGTAGGTATGTGTGTATGTATGTATGTTTGTTATGTTGTTTGTTACTCTTTCACGCAAAAACAGTTGAACGGATCTGGCTGAAATTTGGTACAGGGATAGGTCTATATTCCGAAATAACACATAGGCTACTTTTCATCCCGGGAATAGGTTCCCATGGGTAGCGGGAACGGGATCAGAATCCCACGTGGGCGGAGCTGCGGGCAACAGCTAGTTTATAATATTAGTAAGAATTATATTTATACCACTTAAGTGGCAGCCGATCACACGGCCCATCTCATGGGAAGCGGTTACCGTGACCTATGGACGCGTGCAACACTACGGACCACGTGAAATACTGCCGCTTTCCTACAGGAACATATTCCCTACTTACAATAGCAAGATTGCTTTGTATCTGTAGGACGAAGACTACTGGACGTACCCCCACCCGTACTGCGAGATGAAGAAATACGACTACAATCTGTACCGCAAGCTGCAGTACGCGGCCGCTGTGCTGTTCAAGGGTGACTTGAATTATCGGAAGCTGCTCGCCGATAGGAACGTCAACCCTTACAGTGCGCTGGAGCCTGGCTTACAAGGTACAGTCAGCTTCGAAAGTACATTAACAAATTCACATTTCCAAAATACCATAAATTCTCTATAAATTGTAACTGCACTGCAAATATTTGTATGCTTGAATTTGTATTTACAAAAGATATATCTGAGTATGTTTATCCGCATTCTAGAACCCATGTTATAAGTTAGTTACATATGAAATTGCCGTTTTTCTTGAAGTAATTGGAGGAAACCCAATTTTCAGTACTAACATTTTTGCATTTATTTTACATAACATAACAACATAACTTCACGCCTGTATCCCCGAAGGGGTAGGCAGAGATGTGTGTTACACACCCACGATTCGCCAGTTATGTTATTTATTTTATTTTTTTATTGCATTTATTTTAGGAATGACAAATCCAAATTTTGTGTATGAATGAGACAACATTAAGATAACAAACAGCAACTTTTATTACATTTTTGAAAAGTGACAGCTGTTAAGTAATACGAAATTTATCATCAAAATGGATAGCATTTAGGAAGTACTGTTTTTGAAGATCGAATTAATTTATCAAGCGGCCAATAAATACAAAATTGAATACAGAGTTGTGAAATCTTGAAATCAACTTTCAAACAAAATATAAATAATGGAAATAGCTATTAAATTACAGGAATAACAAACTCATGAATTTGTAAGAAAATTTCGGCAATTTCATAGGTGTGCGCTATGAAATCAACCAATTCTTACACTTCTTAACTTCAGAAGACTTGTTATTCTAAATAAAAGTAAGGCGGCGATAGCCCAGTGGCGTACGTAACGGACTGCTGAGACGAGGTCTCGAGTTCGATCCCCAGTCGCCCCGGGCACACACCACTGACTTTTCGTAGTTATGAGTGCATTAATAAATGTTAAAGTTATCGCTCGCTTAAAACTGTGCCCGGTAGATGGCAATAGACTCGCCCCCTATTACATTGGGGCCTTAACATAACTGGCGAATCGTGGGTGTGTAATACACCTCTGTCTACCCCTTCGGGTGGTATACAGGTGTGAACTTATGTTGTATCTTACGTTGTTGTTATTTTAAATTTAAGAGATGCTTTTTTACCATTTTCTCCACGTTTTCTCCCTCATCTTTACAGGGTTCATCCCAGCACCTATAATTGCTATAAGGACAGTTAAATCGGAAGTAGTCTGCGGAATGCCGAAAGGAAGGTACGAGATCTTGAATAAGATGGACCCGAACTGGATGCGAACTGGCGACTACGGGTAAGTAATGCCTTCAATATTATTGTGAAACCTACTTTGTACAACAGTATTTTACTCCCAAATTTCGAAACAGGTAGCGGATTGGGACTTTTACTGTGTTGAAAATTATAATCAGTGACGTCACTGTTTTGTTTCCATACTAACGATATCTAAGGGTACTTCCTCTGGATATTACATTCTGTATCAGTGTGGCGAGTGTTACGTTTAATTTTGAAAACAATTATGAAAGATTTCTTCCTTTGGCGACATCGATGGGGAGGAATTCTTCGACAACTAAACTTATTACTTTGAAAATTACTCCCTCCCACTTCTTCAAGATGTAAATATTTTAATTTATAATGTTTTTCAATAGTATGTCTCTCTCTCATCCTATCAATAAAGAATCTATAATATAAACCAAATAAAAAACTTTTTCAAAACCACGTTTTCCTTCCGAATAAATTTCTCACCAACACTAAAAAACGTGGGGCGGACGCTTTGTAATTTTTAACTTATTGAATATCTAAGGAAAACGATACATTAAAGGATTAAAGCGCCCGCCCCACGTTTTTAGGTGTTGGTGAGAAATTTCTTTTCTTGTTAGTTCGGTAGGAAAACGTGGTTTTGAAAAAGTTTTTTTTTTATTTATTTCTGACGATTAAATATGAAAATGTAAGGTGGCATAAAAAATTTCACAGCTTTAGGGTGATCAGAAGTGTTCGAAAATTAAGTGTCAATTTTTGACTTCAGACGGAAAGAAACACAGACGAAGTGAAACTAAGAAAAACGTGGTAAAAATGAATCGCTGAATGTGTTGCTAAGCGCAAATCTCGAGAGCAGCTGAACCGATTTCGCTAATTCTTTTTTATAATATTACTTGAAGTACGAGGATGGTTCCTACAGAGAGAATTTTTTTTAAATTGCCTGAAAAAAAAAAGAAGTTTACAGGCATGTTTGGGATAAATAGGTGCCACGGGGGGGGGGGGGACAGCTAGTAACGAAGCGAAAAGCGTATTCCAGGATCGTAGCAAGTAGGAAGATGTTGTCTCTGCCTACCCCAATGGGCCATAGGCTTAACTGTATGTATGTGTTATTTCCAGTGTGATTCAATTCTGCGCCAAGGCGGAGCCACTGAAGCCGTCGGACAAGCCCTGCATCGACTACTGCGAGACCTGCTTCGGAGTCATCTGTCCAGAACATAAACATGATATGTAGTGCCCTAGTAAGTCTTCCTACTTCTCACTAAAATATATATTGCGCTATCTAGACCCAAACTAAGCAGTGCTTCACTGCTTAGTATTCCGTGTGTTGTATGTGTGTGTGTATGTATGTTAGAGGATGTGTGTGTGTGAGGGTGTTCTTCGTGTGTTGCGCGCTTATATTTGCATGTATTTGTAAGTGGTGGTTTGTCAAGGAAAATTATTAAGAGGTTATGTTGTGTTTACGAGTAAGTTCTCGGTTTCGTCGTAGTCGAGTTGTTGAAGCCATTTGGCGAGTTTGTTTTTAATTTTATGTTGGCGATGAGATTATTATGAGATTCCTAATGTCTTGTTTACTGTATTATATAATTGATGAAATGAAAAATACGTTTTTCCTAACACAAATGTTTGACGACTATAAGTAGATTTATCTCCCTTGAATGATGCGCAATTGTAAATCAACACATTCTTTTTCTTTTCAGCAAACGCAGGAACTCATTTTTTTGCTGTGACACACCCAAAAAAAAATACGTCAAGCTTTTCGGCACAATCTCTTCACACATCATCATTTCACAGATTTTAAGAAATTTAATGTTTTTTGACCTTTTTTATTTACAAATAAACTTATTTTGTTGATCATACCTTGTTTAATTATTAGGCGATAGGCACACTGCCCCGGGGTGTGTGTTGGGTAACCTCCTCGAGTGTCGCTCCGATTCCGATCCCGCTGCAGTCCGGGGGGAACGGAATCGGAGCGGCCGGTACACCCTGGGCGGCGGTCAATGGCTTCCCCTTCACCCCTTCATAGGGTTGGCATTGATCGTCGGCCAATACCCAACGTGGCGGGAACACATCGCTCTCCGTACTCCTCTGCTTTCAGAGGAGACAGGATGAGCGATGCTGTTAGTGGTGAGATGGCCCAGGGTCAGCCGGGGTGCGAGGGATATGCTCTATGGGTAACCTTACACCCCGGCGTCTGAAGACCCGAGACGGCGTGCGGTTTTAGTCGGTGCAAGCCCGACATAACCGCCCCCGCTGGCCGGCGGGGGGGTATCCGAAGGGATTTCCGCACGATAAAAAAAAAAAAAAAAAAAAAGGCACACTGCCCCGCATCACGCAGCGTAGTGGCCGGAGGACGCGGCCTTACTACGGAAGGTAGTTATACTACGGAGTAACTTCGACATAGAATGAAATGAAACGTGCAGGACTTAGGTGTCATCCTCATACAGTGTAATCGATACCATCGCGGACCAAGCGGTTTGGTGACTCCTTTTTTTGTCGGACCATAAAGCACTGGAACGCTTTATCCACACACGTGTTCCCTTCTACCTACAATCCTAGGCTCTAATAAGCGGGGCGTGAAAAGTATCTGTTGAGGCCGTCTAGGTAGGGGGGGGGGGGGGGTAGAATGGTTTCTAGGGACAATCTCTGGAAATGGTGGCCACTACTTTTTGGACTTCACCTCAGCTTACCATAAGGCGGGGTGCAGTCAATTTGACGGACCAAATATAAAAAAAAAAGTTTTTGCTATTGACCGGTAGATGGAAAATAAAGAAGTGGGCAGGACGTAACCCCTCTTCACCACACCCTCACCCATGCTTCTTCTTTTAGATTTGGCTTATACGGCTTTCATAGGAGTATCTGCCGTCTAAGCTCCCAACCCCATGAGGAAAACAGCTTAATGGGAGAAAGGTACTCGCCACTTCAGACCCACCGTAGGTACCACCGACCGTACCCCTGGTGGTACAGTGGTATTACAAATAACTTACAAATAAATGCAAGTAAAGAGTTCGGTTCTATAAAAGAGGTCCTCTTCATCATAATATATGTTTATGCACTTCATGGAGATAAGAGGGATTACCCTTCTTAATGAGTGCATTATGATAAAATAATTGTTAAGTACTTAATAAATTATACATTCATGATTTGTAACAGCATTACGGTGGTATCGAAGGGAAAAAATTTACCCACCGTACACCAGGGGTATGGTCGGTGGTACCGTTGGTCAGAAGGGGGTACTCGCGATACGCAACCACAAGCAAAAAGCATGTTTATAATAAAAAATAGTTTATTGTCATACAATAATATGGTTAAAATATTATATACGCATATCAGCGGCTATATTTAGTAACATGGTTTGTTTAAACTGTATTAACCCAACACGTCAACATTGTGATCCCAAGGGCGTGACTGTGTGTACTAGTGATGTGCCGGATTGTTAAAATGTATATCCGCAGATACGGATCCGAATACGGATATTTGATGTCAAGATCCGCGGAAACGGATCTTAAATTTTTACTCAATCGGTATCGCGCATTCTAGAAACGATAGTTGACGCCACTTGCGACGAACGGACATGTTCCGATTTGCATTGCGCGGGTCTTCGTCATCATATTTCATTTTAAGAAACAAAAAATAATTTGAATGTAATTTAATAGTAATTCATTGCTACCTAATTACCTATATATAGAATTTTATCATGTATATAAAATTATTTTAAAAAAATCCGCCAAAAAGTAACGGATACGGATCTTTCGTCTCCCTCGAATATCCGCGGATACCGCATATGGATATTCAGTACAACACTAGTGTGTCGACTAGAAATCTCCAACTTCCAGCAACCCCTCCAGATATACTGCTATAATAAGAGTGGGTTCATATCGGTGGTATGTTGGATGGGGGTTTGATACGCAATCATCTTATAGCCAATAATGGTATACTGTCTATAAGATGGTTATAATAGGGTTGGATAGGATCCATTGATTTCGGTACAGCAGCATGATATTGCACTATCCAATTGTCACAGAAATATGGGTAAGTAAAATAAATGTTGATTTTAAATAAATATAATTTCTATATTTTTTTATTCATGCAGAGGTTTGCTTGGAATAGATCGCTTTTTATATTATTGAGCTAAGCGAGTGAAGCCCTTATACGCGGCATAGCCTTTTGTTGGTGGCTGAACTCCTCCGTAACCACTCGCGCGATCTTGACCAAATTTACCACGGCGATAGTGTGGACACTGAGGAGTGTTTTGAAGCGAGATGGTTCACGTATTTTTAATAACCGCGGTAGCCTAGTGGTATGGGTAATGGACTGCTGAGACGATGTCTCAGGTTCGATCCCAGGTTTTACCATGGCACACACCAATGACTTTTCGATGCTTTTCGAAGTTATGTGTGTATTAATTTAATGGCAATAGGCTCGCCACCTATTACATTGGGACCTAAACATAAACTGGCGAAATGTGGGTGCTAGCACCTCTGCCTACCCCTTCGGGGATATAGGCGTGAGTTTATGTTATATGTTATGTTATGGTTCACGTCCGATGTACCATTGAGGAATAATCACCGAAAAACAGTTTAACGAGCGCGCGGCCTTAGCTAAGCGCGCGACCATAGTAAGAGGTCTTATTTTCAAGTAAGAGTCCTGCTCGCTCAGCTCAATTTATGTCAGTCGCACCCTGCACTGAATTCCTAGTTTTATCTTGCAGAAAAAATAACGTGGATTTAGCACATCATCCATACTTGAAAAAGCGGCATCCTGTTAGCGTGGTTCGCAGTTGCATGCGAGGCTACCACCTCTGAGCCGAGCCCAGGGCCCGCTTACTCTTTCCCCTATAGGTTCGGTTTATATGACTGTTATAATAGCGACTGCCGTCTGACTTCCAAATCCCGAAAGGAAAGCCTGCGCCAGAACCTCGTCTGTCAATCAGTACAGGCTTGCAGGTGAGGTTGCCTTGGGCCCCGAAGATATTAATGGGGCCCCAAAACACCCATCAATTAAATCTATCAATCTATTACAACATTTATAAAGTCATTTATATGACAATGTTGGATATCAGTCTTATAATATTATTTGTAATTCTATTTTAATATAATAGGTCTTTACCTATGAAATTGCCAAAATTTTCTTACAAATTCACGAGTTCGTTATTCCTGTAATTTAATAGCTATTTCCATTATTTATATTTTGTTTGGAAGTTGATTTCAAGATTTTACAACTCTGTATTAAGTTTTGTTTTTATTGGCCGCTTGATAAATTAATTCGATCTAAATGCTATCCATTTTGATGATAAATTTCGTAGTAATTAACAGCTGTCACTTTTCAAAAATGTAATAAAAGTTGCTGTTTGTTAGCAATGTTGTCTCATTCATAGACAAAATCATAAAATTTGAATTTGTCATTCCTAAAAAAAATGCAAAAATGTTAGTACTGAAAATTGGGTTTTCTCCAATTTCTTCAAGAAAAATGGCAATTTCATATGTAACGACCTAATATTATAATTACAATAACTAGGAAATTAAATATATAACTTTAGTTTTGTGTGCCCTAAAGTCAAAAAGCCCTTTTTGATAAATAAATAAATAATTATTATATAACTTAATATGTATGTATTTACAAAAAAAATGGGTTACATAGCGCTGTGTAGTATGTCCTAGAATAATTATAAATGTCGGGAAGTTCTATCACAATGTCAATGGAAGTTTTATACAGTAGGTATATAACAAAACTAGTGTCCGACCAATTAGAGACACATAGATATTCTAAATACATAACAACATATGACATTCAAAATAATATATTGATGAAAATAAATGTACTATTGGAATTTTAAATACCATGTCCTAGATCATAATTACCCGATATTTTCACAAAATTTAAGAATGTGACAACACCATATGTAGATATCCAATAATATTTAGCGGCGGCCCACAAAACCGTCCCCCGTTGGCTACTACGCCGTGGCCTCATGTGTTTTTTGTTATTTTTATTTTAGAGAGGAATATTCACAAGGTGGTCTTCTTGTGGAAGTTTCTAAATCGATCTAAATTTATTGCTGTTTTAGGGTAATTTTCAACTATTTTCCAATAAGAATGGCATACACCTTCACGGTTCCAAAAATTCACGAGAGTCGGTCAAGCCGTTTCGGAGGAGTTCGATAACAAACACTGTGAAATTATAAAGAAACCACTAGTTCCATATCTACAAATAAATTATATTTTCAAATAGTTTCTCACAACATCTGATGATCTTTAAACCTTTTATTATGGAAACCAGTGTCGCCCAACTGCTATATGCTCTTCTTTATCCAAGCACCAATCCCGGTTACATCCATTGCCCTTCGTAGCCCGGTGTACCCTCCTACTCCACCTATGATTTGGATAGTTTTTACGGGAGAAACGGCTGATCCGGCACCGAGGGTATTATCCGAGTTAAGATGCTGGAGACATTATACCAGAGCGATAACTTTCATTGCGCGAAGCAGAATTTATAGTTTCGAAGTAGTTCAGCTTGCTGTCGCTAGATGGCGCTGGGTAGATGTTGTATCGCCACACTGGTATAAACAGAACAATGCCTCGATGAACCATGCGCTTATTGCTAATTTAATAATAAAAAACTGCGCATGGCCATATGGCCTTTGGATCCATGTATCCTTTTTCAGATGTCTGTTGTCTGTCAGCGGTTAAGCGCGACCCATCCGTTGTTCCCGTCTGGGAGTTTGATTTGTATAAGTCGGACTACACCGCCGTTTTCATCACTCGCCATGATCTGGAATTAAAATAAGAATTTTATAATTTAAAATTTTATTTCCTGCTTCTTTTATAAATGCGGAGATAGATCAGTGTTTACATAATTACGCCAGAACGGCTAAACGGATCTGGATGAAATTTGGTACAGAGGTAGATCATAATTTTTTTTTTTTACGTGCCGAAACCTCTTCGGACTTTATCTCACCGGAGCTAACGCTGAAGTGGGTATGTCGGAATCGAACCAACTAAAACCGTACGGTAATTCGTCACATCTACCTGCGTGGCCCGGGAGTCTGGTGTGCCCTAGAGAGGCTATTCCAGAGACCCGACCGGCCTTGGCCACCAGCTTAGACGACCCCGATGTGTTTGTTGTTGGGGATGAAAATCAACCGAAGTGCCCAAACCACCTTAGCATACCCTTTCCAATTCTCGTTCAACATTCTCTTTCAGGCCCCACCATTCTCGTATACCTGTATTCTTCTTCCTATCAGCCAGCCTTACTTCACACATACTGCACATTTCAACTGCATTTCATAACTTTACTCGAAATTGGCGGGCTTGCATAAAATGTTATGACAGTAGAGGAAGCACGTGAAGTGAGTAAGGATAGAAGCAGATGGTAGGTATTGTCTCTGCCTACCCCGGAGGGAAAAAAACGTAAGTATATGTATGCTTACCTCGGCTTGGTCAGTCAACTGATCACTGCTGACAGCTTCCATAAGAGTAGTCTGAGTTCTCTCGCCTAAATTGTCTGTGGAATAGATATTAAAATTAAACAACATTATTATGAGACGTGTGGACCGATTTTCATTACTTTGAAACTTGCGAAACTCCCCATTGTTGACCTACCACCTCGCCGACCAGTAGGTAGTTATGTCGGACTCGAACTGACCAAAACCGCACGCCGCGCAGTCTCGGGTCTCTAATGCCGGGATGTAAGGCAATGCTCTCGCACCCCGGCTGACCTTGGGCCATGCTACGGCTTTGAGATGGCGCCTTTGGGATACTGTGCATATATGAGACACTCACGAAATAAATTCAGCTGATAAGGTAACCAACATAGCTTGATTCTGAGGCGGAACGAGGTTTGTCGGGTCAGCTAGTTGAATATGAACATCATTTCTGTACACAATAAATAAATAAATATTTTACGACATTCTATACATCACTTTCTAGTCCCAAAGTAAGCATTAGTTTAACTAGCTTGTGTTATGGGTTCCAGAATGCGGATAAATATATTTATATAATAATTTTTTTGTAAATACCTAAATATTATACATAGAAACACCCAGACCAATGCAAATAGACATATTCATGCATACAAATTTTGCACTGAAGGGAATCAAACCCGCGTCTCCTTATGTAGCAGTCGAATGCACTACCGCTACGCCACAGAGGTCGTCAGTCATAGGCTATAGAGACTAACTGGATTTGTGCTTGTTTCAAACATTAGTTGTATAAGAGAAAGAAACTTACGTATAGTCAACAAAGTAGGATCTCCATTTTCTTGTAGTAAACTCAATGTTGCTTTATCCGCTGAAATAATATAAATAAATATAATATTTATTATTAATTTAATGACATTTTGAAACAGGCCAGCTGCTGCCTTATGGGCCTGCATTACGTGCCAATATATAGACTTCTCTACGTATTCGCGCGAAAAGCATGCAGTGCAGGCGTCTGCATAAGGCAACGGGCGGCTATAGTAAGCTAGCTTTTTCCTATAAACTTAAATCGGCTAAAGTCAACATTCAAGGCGGGAGACTCTGTGGATGACTGAAGAGCGACCTCGAGCGTCGAGCGAGACGTATGTATAGGAGTATTTCGAATATCCACGACGTGTCTAGGTAGCTCAGTTGGTCAAGATTATTCACACAAGAACGGGACTGGGCACGGGTACAAGTGAATGCTGACTATTCTCGATTTAAGTTTATATTTATAATTATTTATAATCACTGGTCTTAACTTAAAGGACTGGCAAAGCCCAATTATGAAATTAGATGCAGTGAAAGATGTATGCCAAAATCGTAGCGAGTAAAAAGGGGTACCCCAGGGGGATAACGATTTTTTTTTTATTAAATATTCTACGACATTCTACATAGCGCTTTCTAGACCCAAAATAAGCATAGCTTAACTAGCTTGTGTTATGGGTTCGAGAATGCGGGTAAACATACTTATATCGTTTTTTTTCGTAAATACATACATACTATACATAGAAACACCCAGACCAATGCAAATAGACATATACATTCATACAAATATTTGCACTGTCGTAGCAGTCGAATGCACTACCGCTACGCAACAGATGCCGTCTAAATATAAATTATTAGTACACTTACCATCTTGTAATATTAACTTTTTATCTTCCGTTATTATATTGCATATTAATTTAGTTTCTTCTAATTCCTCAGATTTTACTGGAAAAGAAAAAAACACATCATATTCGTGCGTAATAAATGGACGATACCCAAGCAAAAAAATAAATGCTTACCAAGAGTAACTGATTTCACACTATTTTCTAGCTCGCCCGTTTCAAATATCTGAAAAATGAATAAAACTTAGATTTTAACATAATATACACGATTTAGTACGCATGGATATGTACAGGGAGTCCGCTTTTAGCGCTTAAAGCGGGCTTTGCGACCATGAGGCATGATTAGCGCTAAAAGCGGGCTTTCCGAATATGGGGTATGATTAACGCTTAAAGCGGGCTTTCCGACCATGGGGTATCATTAGCGCTAAAAGCGGGCTTTCCGACCATGGGGTATGATTAGTGCTTAAAGCGGTCTTTCCGACCATGGGGTATGATTAGGGCTTAAAGCGGGCTTTCGTACCATGGGGTATGATCAAAAAGCCACCAGTCTTTATTGCGCGTGCTGTAGTCTGTATATTTATTACCAGATGGAGAACAACCCTACCCCTTAGCCATATTGTACCCCGCGACCCTTGTATTCTGCTATGCTGGTTGGTCAGTAATTAAAGGAAATAATCATAGAATAATAACTTACGGTATCAAATTTGTTAACGGATTGCAACTCGAATCGTTCGTGCTCTTCTGGTACAGTTGGAGCCTGAAATAAAAGAGATATTATTAGCAATTTTTAGCCCGCGTAGAATTTTGATACGTACTTACAACTCATGGGAACCTATTCTAGGAATAAAAAGACGCCTATGAGTTATTCCAGACTAATCTTTCCCTGTACCAATTTATTATAATCTTAAATAATAAATAAATATTCCACGACATTCTACACAGCGCTTCCTAGACACAATGTATGTAAGCATAGTTTAACTAGCTTGAGTTATGGGTTCTAGAATGCGGATAAACATCTTATTTATATTTTTATTTTTGTTAATACATATTTGCATTTATAAATACATATAAATAAATACTTACATTTTCCGTAACTTTGATAACTCTAGGTTGATTCACTACTATTGACTCTGCTAGATGACCCTGTAAAGATAATACAATATTAAGTTATATGTTAGTAACCGGTTTCGTTCGCATGTAGAATTAAATAGATGAGACCTTCATTCCTCATTCTCATAAAAAAGGAAAATAAGTTTCTGCATGAACCATCGGCCATTTTCTTATTCAGTGCAGTAATTATTACGATGCAATAAAATTACGTTTTTGAAACGTGTGATTTGAAACTTACGAGAACTTATCAAAATATAATTTCAAAATCAATAACGAACAATTAAAACAAATACGCGACAGCCCTGATCACTGTGTCCCGAACTACCAATGTGGTGTATGCAGTTCGGGTTCTTATAAGGGTGTGTACCACATAGCGAATGCAGTGAGGAGGCGACACTGTGACTCAGGCCTACCCTTAAGGCGTATCCTTAATCTGTGTACTATCGGCGTGCGTCCTGTGCACAGCTCTCTTAACCTCACGTGTCTCCAAATATTATCCTACTCGATACTAGATGGCGATACTTTGTATTTGAGTACGTTCTAGTTACATCTAGTCTAAGATAGTAACATCGACATAAGTAGCTTTGCTATAGGGTATTTGACTACTGCTAAAAAATAGTTCTGTACTTTGTATTACAACATAAAATTTGTGATATGTGATATGTGACCTCACATATCACGGGATATGTGAGGTCACATATCCCGTGATATGTGACCTCACACCAAAGTAAACAGTAAGCGACTTAAAGCACGTTTATATAATTATTGAAATTAGTTGCAAAAATAATGGTTTATTTTGAGATATATAAGATAAAAGTGAAACATTATTAGTAATTAATAATTGAACCAGTCGATTAACATAGGAAATGCAGACAGCCTGTATTGAAAAACTCTGTTTACTTATGTGTGACGTCACAGAGCGTTTATAAGCACGCGATCAAATCTCAAAAAAAGTTAGATCTTGATTTTTTAACAAAAAAGAGACTTATTTTATATTGAAAATTAATAAAATATGTTTTTTACGGTACATTTTATTAGGATGACAACAATTCGTACAATATTTACTGGTGGTTGAAATTTGATGGCACAAATTTGTCACAAATTCGGCCGGGTGGGTACCACCCTGCACGATTGCGAAAAACCCTCCATAGTAATCCAATTTCGGTTTGATTGCGTTCAGGGGTCAGCAAGTGCATAGCCGGGCAGGGGGGGTTGTGGTCGCAGCACTAGTGGGACCGGTGGGGGTCACGCGGTGCTGCGACGACGCGACTGCGAATCCTCTTCTGATGAGGCCGTCAAGCTGAGTGCCACCATTGTTAACATGGTACCTGTATGTAATGGTGACCCTCTTTCCTGAGACTTTACCTTCAGCTTACCATCAGGCGAGGTGAAGTTAAATTGACGTGTCCTAAATATAAAAATAAAAAAAATAGTCAAAATGCCTATTGTCCGGTAGATGGAAAATTAAGAAGTGGGCGGGATCTAACTTCACCACACCCCCACGCAAGTGTCATGCGTTCTTTCACAGAGAAATGTAATGACAACACCTCTTCGTGCTTGCCCTGCGGCGAGTGGCGGGTGGCGGGTGGCGAGGGGCGAGGGGCGGGTGGCGAGGGGCGAAGGGCGAGGGGCGAGTGGCGAGGGGCGGGTGGCGAGGGACGAGGGGCGGTTGGCGAAGGGCGAGGGGCGAATGGCGAGTGGCGAGGGGCGAAGGGCGAGGGGCGAGTGGCGAGGGGCGAGTGGCGAGGGGCGGGTGGCGAGGGACGAGGGGCGGTTGGCGAAGGGCGAATGGCGAGTGGCGAGGGGCGAAGGGCGAGGGGCGAGTGGCGAGGGGCGAGTGGCGAGGGGCGGGTGGCGAGGGACGAGGGGCGGTTGGCGAAGGGCGAGGGGCGAATGGCGAGTGGCGAGGGGCGAAGGGCGAGTGGCGAGGGGCGAGTGGCGAGGGGCGAGGGGCGGGTGGCGAGGGGCGAAGGGCGAGGGGCGAGTGGCGAGGGGCGGGTGGCGAGGGACGAGGGGCGGTTGGCGAAGGGCGAGGGGCGAATGGCGAGTGGCGAGTGGCGAGGGGCGAAGGGCGAGGGGCGAGTGGCGAGGGGCGAGTGGCGAGGGGCGAGGGGCGGGTGGCGAGGGGCGAAGGGCGAGGGGCGAGTGGCGAGGGGCGGGTGGCGAGGGACGAGGGGCGGTTGGCGAAGGGCGAGGGGCGAATGGCGAGTGGCGAGGGGCGAAGGGCGAGGGGCGAGTGGCGAGGGGCGAGTGGCGAGGGGCGGGTGGCGAGGGACGAGGGGCGGTTGGCGAAGGGCGAATGGCGAGTGGCGAGGGGCGAAGGGCGAGGGGCGAGTGGCGAGGGGCGGGTGGCGAGGGACGAGGGGCGGTTGGCGAAGGGCGAGGGGCGAATGGCGAGTGGCGAGGGGCGAAGGGCGAGGGGCGAGTGGCGAGGGGCGAGTACTCACGCTGGTGTTCATGTGCGCGTACAGCAGCTGCTTGCGCATGTAGCCGGCGCCGCACGCCACGCACTCGTAGGGCTTCTTGTCGCTGTGCACGAAGCGGTGCGTGTTGCGGTTGTCGGGCGAGTTGAACGACTTGCCGCAGATCTGCGGGCACGCGCACGGTATCAACAAGTATTCTAGGACATTCTACACAGCGCTATCTAGACCTAAAGTAAGTATAGCTTATAATGACTGGCAGAAAGCAG
Source organism: Cybosia mesomella (assembly GCA_946251805.1). NCBI lineage: Eukaryota > Metazoa > Arthropoda > Insecta > Lepidoptera > Erebidae > Cybosia > Cybosia mesomella. The sequence goes on from OX276415.1 coordinate 3,131,702, forward strand.
AATATCGACGCCAAGTAACAGGATTTGAACTGTTGCGTTCCGTTTGGTGAGTGAGAGTGCCGGAGCCCAAACTCTTTTCCCATCCCCTCCCAAACTAATTTCCCATCCCCTTTCCTTTACAGGGTCGGCAGCGCGAGTGTGACGCCACTGGTGTTGCAAACGTCCATAGGCCGCGGTAACCACTTCCCATCAGATGGGCCATGTGCTTGTCTGCGAAATTAGTGGTATAAAAAAAATAATTGTGTCTCTTTGGTAGTTGCGTGGGGTGCCTATTAACCCATCATAGATTAATCGCGGGCTCAAATGACTCACATTATTGGTTGATCAGCCCTTTAGGTTGGTTAAAATGTTTGCCGAAACTTAAACACCTAGACCAATGCAAATAGACATAATATATTCATGCATACAAATATTTGCACTGAGCAGGAATCGAACCCGCGCCCCCTGTCGTAGCAGTCCAAATGCACTACCGCTACGCCACAGAGGCCGTCATCAGTCTTAGGATGATGGATGGGGGGACCATTCTTAACACTGTGAGACCTTAACGTACCTCGGCGAGTGTGTTTAGCCGTCGGTCCCGAGTTACGAGTGTATGAAGCTCCAAAAAGTCCGACAACTGGTCTAACCACAGAACTTCGTTTTTTTTTTTTTTTTTTTTTTTAAAGAATATTAGTAACCGAAATTACTAATATTCCCCCTAACCCCTCCAGCTAAGCTAAATTGCGTAGGTTCACGTCGGTAGTGTAATGGCCAGGATTCGAACCCGGGACCTCTCGATCGTAAAGTCGACTCCTTAACCACTAAGCTACCGACGCTTCGCCAGACATATCGCCAGAGATAACAGTCGTTTCACGGAAAATATCGAAGTTTTTAGTATTCAGCCGTTTCGTAGTTAGATTGAGAGCCGACCACTACTGAGTTACAAACAAGTTGAATTCCTGAGACGAGCTCAGCCGAATACAAGGGATTTTCGATTTTGCGATTTTTTCTTTATCTTGCAATGGTTCACCCCAGTACGAATCTATTACCGAAAACAGCAACTCGATAGCTCATCTCCTTCATACCCAAAACCGTGACAGAAAATTGGCAACGACGACAACTTGATAGCAATAGGGCTTTTCTAAAGAAAATCCCTAAAATGGTGGCACTTGGCGGTTGATAGAAAGAGATAGAAGCTGGTACCTCGCACACGTAGGGCCGGTCCCCGCTGTGGATGCGGACGTGCTTCTTGTAGTGCTCCGGGTACACGAAGGAGGCCCCGCACACGCCGCACTTCAGCGGCCGCTCGCCCGTGTGCGACGCCTTGATGTGGTACTCCAGCAACCTGCGGCAACCACCACTTCACTATCCTATTAGGGGTGGAATGGAGAACCGGCTAGTCGGGAGCCGTCATCCAATCATTTCTGTATGAGAGCAGGTACCCGTTTCAGTTCGGGGTGCGAGGGATATGCTCTATGGGCAACCTTACACCCCGGCCAGAGAAAGACCAGAGACGACGTGCCGTTTTAGTCGGTTCGAGCCCGACATAACCGCCCCCGCTGGTCGGCGGGGGATATCCGAAGGGATTTCCGCACGAAAAAGAAATAAAAAAGGTACCCGTTTCAGTATTCCAAGTTTTCCAAATGCAAGATTTCAATTCCGTACCAACCGGCCAAAACAACACTTACCTACGTTTCAGTTGACCACTGAATTTAATTTAATAAATATTAGTATCTATCTCCGTTTGTTTAGGTACTTAAAAAAAGGTAAACAAATCGTAAAAAGGGTTCTTTTATAGGGGCATTTTTCGTTCCGAAATAAAAAGAAACCAAAATAAATCATTTTAGAACTTAAAATCCATTTCTTCTCTTATATTTTTCTATATTTAACTACATACTTTGTTTAAAATTAAGTTGCAATTATTATTTCCTAAGCTGAAAAATCATAATAATTATATTATTTAAAATGATTTTAAAAAGTATTGCACTGTGCCTACCATAAAGAAACTAAAAAGACAGGTATTCAAAACAGTTTTTTCCGGATCGCGCCATACGTCTATTCGCAGTTCGTATATTGTTCGTTACCATAATTGTTAAAATTTGGTGTTTCTGTGCTGTTATTGTTATAGTTTTTATTGTTATAGTTGTTAGTAGTTTTGATAATTGTTTTGTTGGTTTAACTGTGGAAATGGGTGATCCTGAACCTGGTACTAGTCGTCCTAGATCCCATTCATTTCCATCTCCGAAGAAGAAACGTATCAAGAGGGGCCCTGTTTCGTCTTCAGAGAAACAAACTGTAATAAACATATTCAAGTTTGCTGAGGAAACGTGGCCCAAAGATACTTATCCTTATAGAACGGATGTTCACGAAAATACCATTGTCATTAAAGGTTGACAATCTCTGAAATTCGCCATTTTTCTTGTTTACCTTTTTTTATGTACCTAACCAAATGGAGTATAATTTATAAAATTCTGGTGTCGCGGTGTTTTTAGTTAAACTCCTCCGAAACGGCTCGACCGATCCTCATGAAATTTTGTGTGCATATTGGGTAGGTCTGAGAATCGGACATCTATTTTTCATCCCCCTAAATGTTAAGAAGGGTAGTCCACCCCAAAATTTTTATTTTAATTTTTAGATAAAAAATATTTTTTTTTTTATGATACAGCATTACAACCCTGAATTTTCAACCCTCAACGTTCAACCCCTATTTTCCATCGCAATTTTTATATTTTTTAATTTTTAATAATTTCCTTCAATTATGATTTTTTTCTCAATTCAATTTGATCTTCGCCTTCGCCGGTCGATAAGCGATCAACTATCAATCAATCAGTTATCCCCGCTAGATGACCGTTGTCACCTCTCATCCAGCAAACATCACGGAGTAGGGATGAGAACGAAGCCGGTCTCCTGTCTTACTCACTATACAGTTTTCGGCATACTTTCATTCTCTACAACGCTTTCGATTATAAGTAAATCTCCACACACTTATGGTAGAAGAAGAAAGAAAGAAACCGCGGTAGCCTAGTGGTATGGGTAAAGGACTGCTGAGACGAGGTCTCGGGTTCGATCCCAGGTATTACCAAGGCACACACCAATGACTTTTCGATGCTTTTCGAAGTTATGTGTGTATTTATCGCAGGTTTATAAGTGCCCGGTTAATGGCAATAGGCTCGCCACCTATTACATTGGGACCTAAAACATAAACTGGCGAAACGTGGGTGCTAGCACCTCTGCCTACCCCTTCGGGGATATAGGCGTGAGTTTATGTTATGTTATGTTTATGTTACTTATGGTAGATAGTTATTTTTATCGAACTAAAAAAATATTTGCTAGAAATAATATACATGGCAAAGCAACGTGTGCCAGGTCAGCTATGTACTAGCTACTACATAACATAACATAAACTCACGCCTATATCCCCGAAGGGGTAGGCAGAGGTGCTAGCACCCACGTTTCGCCAGTTTATGTTTTAGGTCCCAATGTAATAGGTGGCTAGCCTATTGCCATTAACCGGGCACTTATAAACCTGCGATAAATACACACATAACTTCGAAAAGCATCGAAAAGTCATTGGTGTGTGCCATGGTAAAACCTGGGATCGAACCAGAGACCTCGTCTCAGCAGTCCATTACCCACCCATACCACTAGGCTACCGCGGCTACCTTTTTTTTTAATTTCTATATTTGAGTCGATTGAATGAAAGGTAATTTGCGTTTTACGATTTATGACTTATTAAAAAGAAACTGCTTCTCGTTCAAACCAATTTTCAGTGGAAGTTTACATGGTAATGTACATCATATATATTTTTTAGTTTTATCATTCTCTTATTTTAGAAGTTACAGTGGGGGGGGGGGGACACATTACCACTTTGGAAGTGTCTCTCACGCAAACTATTCAGTTTAGAAAAATGTTATATTAAAAACCTCAATATCGTTTCTGAAGACATGGCTTTGATGAATAAATAATTTTTGAGTTTCAGTTCTAAGTATGGGGAACCCCAATTTTTTTTTTTTCTATTTTTGTGTGAAAATCTTAATGCGGTTCACAGAATACATCTACTTACCAAGTTTCAACAGCATAGTTCTTATAGTTTCGGAAAAAAGTGGCTGTGACATACGGACGGACAGACAGACATGACGAATCTATAAGGGTTCCGTTTTTTGCCATTTGGCTACGGAACCCTAATTAGCCAACATTTTTTCAAGCCACTATATCTGTAATCAGTAAGCCAAGCCATGTTACCTTCTCCGCTTGAACCTCTTGGGACACAGCGTGCAGTGGTGTCTTTTATCGTCTAGATGTGTGGCTCTTCTATGCGAGTGCAGGTTCGAGCGCTGGGTGAAGCGAGCGCCGCAAATGTCGCAAGGATATGGCCGTTCACCTTAAAGGAGTATAACAATCTATTAGTCGTATACGTGAGGGTTTTATTATCACGATTCCCATCAGCTTTAGAACTCACTACAATTCTTTTTTTTTACCTATGTAGGTCATTATATTAATTTAGTTTTATTAAGGGTGATAAGGCTCCATTAAGATCGTTGGGCCCTAACCATCTTCAACTGACAGTGGTATACTTGCTGATGGACGGACAAGACTCTGGCGCAGGCTTTCCGCTCGGGTTTGGGAGATCAGACGACAGTCGTTCGCGTAAAACCCGTGTAAGTCAAATCAAAAGGAGAAGGAGTGACCGGATCCCGGTTGAAGGCCTCGGATGCACCCGGGAATAACGCTAAGAACTACTTACTTCTTCGCCTCCTTTTATTTATTTAAGAAAACCAACAGCGATACAAAAAGTAAATAAAACCGTAAAACACAATCTTAAAGTAAGGCTAATAACAGGTTTTCCTTAACAAACTCACAAAGTATAGTTTGGCTTGGGAACGGACAGGTACTAATTCACACAATAAATTGATAACATAAATGGTTGACAAACAGCTGAGCGCCATACGAACAAGATGTGGTATTGGTAGTGTACCCCTAATATTATACCTCTGAGTTAGGCAATTATGGTTCTTGTGTAGACCTATTCGCATAGGACGTCGCTGTCCGCTTTACAGTAGTTGAGCATCAATACTTAAGATGAATTGTCTATACACTGCTCGAAAGACTTATTTATCCACTCTTTCAGAGTTCTTATTATTTGCTGCTTGAATGACCCTTTAGTGCATGAAAATAGGTCAATTTCGTTAAAGGAAGCATTGTAAGTCCGAGCGATGCGCGTGAGAAGTATTCCGGGGGCAGTTAGTGCAGTGACGGGGCACATGCAACATTGGTGTGTTTCGTGTGCGTCGGAGTGGGGCATTGAATGCTACTTGCGCCAGCTAGTCGGGGTAATACTTGTTTTCACTACCGACTCGTAGTCACACCACATTATCACACCAGTATGACAAACGGTAATTTTTTTCTCGTTTGTCACACTACGGGTTTTTACACAACATGTATACCGTAATTGCTAGTGCAGTGCCAACATAGTAAAGTCGGTTTGCCGACAAGTAATGCAACTGACCTATAACCTATGGCATGTCTTCAGATGTGAATAATCCGTGATTCATATGAAACTAAAGACTAAACTAAGATAAATAAAAACTACGTAACCATACTAAAGTTATTAACAGTATTATTAAATGAAAAGGATATTATTATATAAAAAAAGAAGGCTCGACCAAACTGATAAAGATAGTTTTATTTATAAAACTATCAAATAGCGAAATATCATTGGGACATTTCCTTGAAATGTTGCGTTAAATAAAAAATAGTAAAAATTTGAAAACAAGTCTTTACTGTTCCTACTTAGCGAAATTTCAGCTCAATCGGAAAACCGAAAAGTGGGTTAAATTCAATTTGCAAAATTCCATTACAGACAACGGGACAGGTCACTAACTAAATAAAATCTTGTAAAATATAAGCTACAACATTGGCTAATACGTAATTTGAAGTTTTACTGTAAGTAAGTAGTATAACTCGGACAGCACTAGTTCGGAAATAAATACATTACATGGTGTGTAAAAATCAGTAGTGTGACAAACGGTAATTTTTTCTCGTTGTGATAATGTGGTGTGACTACCGAGTCGGTAGGGCTTTTTTTTTGGTTTAACTTATACGGCTTCTACGGGAGCGACTAGCGTCTAACCTAACCCCGAGAGGAAATTACACCAAAGCTTGGGCCCGACGGTGTTGGTGCGAGCCCAATAAAGTATATTCTGCTGTTACCAGTATGCGTCCTCATGTGGTCCCGCAGCTCCGCCCGCCGCGCGAAGGCCTTGGAGCACTCGCTGCAGCTGAAGGCTTTGGTCCCGGAGTGCACCACGCCGTGCACCTCCAGGTTGTGCTGCGTGCTGAACGCCTTGTCTGGGGGCAAGGGGGCGAGGGGGCACTTCATAGCGGTGGTACCGCGCCCGTACAGGGGGCTACCATGAAACGTATATATGAAACTTCAAGTCTGTGGGATATATGAACTAAAAACGTGGCGTTTTTCGGCACGTAGGCCTACTGTAGAGTTAACAGTTAATGCAGCTAGCTTACAACCTACATAACATATACATATATATAACATAAGTTTGTTATGTTTAATGGAAGTGTTATAATTACACTATTGTTATGGCCGTCTTCTAAATAAATAAAAAAATAAACCCTAATGTGGCAGCAAGCGTCGATAGCTTAGTGGTTAAGGTCCTTACGAGCGAGAGGTCCCGGGTTCGTATCCTGTCCATTACACTACCGACGTGAAACCACTCCTAACAAGCTATTGAGCTTAGCTGGATTGGTTAGGGGGAAAATTTGTAATTTCGGTTACTAATATTCTTTACAAAACAAAAAAGAATGTCCATGCGAGTTCTGAGTGTCTTGCCAGTCTTCTAGGGACGAGGCCGAGTTAGGAACCCATTGTACAATTGATAAACGTAAGTAATTTTGATTGAGACACTGGTGTTCATTCGTTTGGACAATCTTGAAAAAAAAAACTATTCTCTGTACTAGACTACTCAAATTAAATTACGTAAACATAACATAACTTCACACCTGTATCCCCGAAGGGGTAGGCAGAGGTGTATTACACACCCACGATTCATACTTGTCTATTCACAAAAAGTGAATCCAATGATTTCTTTTTGCTGGAATTTTTTCTTTTGACAACATATATATTCACAACTTTTTCCCTCCAGGGTAGGCAGACACCACAGCCCACCATCTGCTTCTGTTCTTACACACTTCACCAGCTTCCTCTACCGTCATTATTCCTTTCATGCAAGCCCACTGGTTTCGAGCACTTTAAATATCATAGAATATACTTACTACATACGTTACAGACGAAATCCTTAATACCAGAGTGAGTTTTCTCATGCTGATTGAGATGCTGTTGCGTCAAGAAAGACTTGGTACACTGGTTGCATTTGAACGGCCGAGGTCGATTCTGAAAATATAACTAAGTAGAACAGCTTTGTCGGTCCTCTCTGAGGTTAAGCTTGAGGTAAATCAACTACAAGTCAGTTGCCTTCAATTTAAAGATGGAGGGAGGTTTATAGTAGTGTGATACACAATATACATCCAGCACCATCTAGCGAAAGTTAACTGAACTAGTTTGGGACTATTGAGCCTAGATCGCGTTATCAAATTTCTCGTGCTGATTAATATTTACATAGCGGTTTTGTACGAAAGACCGTGTGAAGTGTAGCATGAAAATATTCATCACGATCATTGGCATGCATTTCACCTTTCACGACGTCAAACCAGCACTACTTGGGTCTACCCCTCCTACCGGAGTCCGGCGGAGGCAGCCCCCGTAACCACTGTATATAGGGGCGGAGGCCTGCATCACGTTCGACGCTCCAGAGTGAGTAGTACGTACCGCGTGCGTTTTGATGTGCGCCTGGTAGGTGTACTTGGAAGCGAAGGTCTTTTGGCACAGATCGCAGGGGTAGGGGCGAAGGCCTGCGTGTATGTTGGCGTGCTCTAGCAGCAGCACCCGGCTACCGAAGGTCTTCCCGCAGGTGGCGCACATGTGAGAGGTTCTTCCCCCCTTCAGCTTCGTGGCGTGCTCCGCTGGAAACATATTTAAGATGCTAAAACGACTGTCCGTGTCAGATAGCTTAGTAGTACACAAGACTATCAACGTGAATTTCATACCTATTTCTCCAAATTGTTCAAGAGTTGATAACTTATTCCTCCAAGCCCTTTCCATTACAAAATCGACCTTATATATCATAAACCGACGAATCATAAGTCCATGAATACGAATCATAAGAATATAAATCCATGTATATTCGAATCATTTTGAATTCAATAGCCCGCGAGGTACGTTAGAATGCCGTTAAAATAGTCTTAAATCAATGTGTAAAATTCGCGTAAACTTTCGACAATATCTATAATCATAATGAGGGGCTTGTAGCCAAGTGGTAGCCGAATAGGTAAACACATTGCAAAGTTAAGCAATACTTGCCAGGTCAATCATAGGATGGGTGACCATTCTTAACACATTCGGGACCCCTCCGTGCGATTAAGTGCACGTTAACTAACATCTGTAGCAGTTGTTACGGATAGTTGGAGCCCTAAAAAGTCAGACAACTACAAAACTTCGAAATCGCCAGTGGGTTGTGGAGTACACCGAAGTACAGTCGCTTCGTTGTAAGACTGGAAAAACCGACCCTGAGCTGAGAAAAGGGTTAGAAGTATGATGATATTATATGTGTGTACTGTACCGATATGTGCAGTGTAGTCCACCTTCTTTCGCATGATAGCGGAGCAGAACTGGCAGATGTAGATACGAGCGTCGTGGAACCGTTTCAGATGCCGCATCATGGACTCCGCGTCGCCCGTTACACTAGGCTTGTCGCCTTCTGGACATTAAATAGTATATTGTTCATCGAGGGGAGAAACGGACCCATTACTAAGCAGAGTATAGTTTGAGGCCTGACACGATTTGGGAATCGCACTTTCGTCCGTCCGTAATAATACTGCTTTAAACTATACCTACAATTAAAATAAAAAATAAAACACGTTAACAATGAATTTTCATACACTTTCATCTACCAGCTTAGCATGTTAACAATGGATTTTCATACACTTTCATCTACCAGCTTAGCACGTAAACAATGGATTTTCATACACTTTCATCTACCAGCTTAGCACGTTAACAATGGATTTTCATACACTTTCATCTACCAGCTTAGCACGTTAACAATGGATTTTCATACACTTTCATCTACCAGCTTAGCACGTTAACAATGGATTTTCATACACTTTCATCTACCAGCTTAGCACGTTAACAATGGATTTTCATACACTTTCATCTACCAGCTTAGCACGTTAACAATGGATTTTCATACACTTTCATCTACCAGCTTAGCACGTTAACAATGGATTTTCATACACTTTCATCTACCAGCTTAGCACGTTAACAATGGATTTTCATACACTTTCATCTACCAGCTTAGCACGTTAACAATGGATTTTCATACACTTTCATCTACCAGCTTAGCACGTTAACAATGGATTTTCATACACATTTGTCTTCCGCATACACAATATAGTACAATATCGCTAACTATAGTGCAGTCTTTGCTGATCCTATACTTTGACTTAAGTATAGGATCAGCAAAGACTGCTTAAATATATATATATATATTTTGACTTAAGACAATATCGCTAACTATAGTGCAGTCTTTGCTGATCCTATACTTTGACTTAAGTATAGGATCAGCAAAGACTGCTTAAATATATATATATATATTTTGACTTAAGACAATATCGCTAACTATAGTGCAGTCTTTGCAGATCCTATACTTTGACTTAAGTATAGGATCAGCAAAGACTGCTTAAATATATATATATATATTTTGACTTAAGACAATATCGCTAACTATAGTGCGACTGAGCCTATACTCTGACTTAACACAAAATCGGTCACTATAGTGTAGTCTTTGCTGACCATATACTCTGAATTAAGACAATATCGCTAACTATAGTGCAGTCTTTGCTGAGCCTATACTTTGACTTAAGACAATATCGCTAACTATAGTGCAGTCTTTGTTAAACCTATACTTTGACTTAACACAAAATCGGTACCTTTTTTTTCGTGCGGAAATCCCTTCGGATACCCTCCCGCTAGTTAGCGGGGGCGGTTATGTCTGGCATAAACCGACTAAAACCACACGCCGTCTCGGGTCTACAGACGCCGGGGTGTAAGGTTGCCCATAGAGCATATCCCTCGCCCACAAAATCGGTACCTATAGTGCAGTCTTTGCTGACCATATACCGACTTAACACAAAATCTCTAAGTTTAATCTTAGCAAAGTCAAGTTCACGAAATCAGCGACTTATCAAAAACTCAGAATAAAAATCAACCAAAACAATGAACCAATCTTTACTTTATCGTACTAACTTCAAAGGAGTTTTTAAATTATTAGTATGTTTTTATTAGTAATGAAGGTGAAATTGGTAATCCTCTATTCTCCATTAAGCACGTTAAGCCGTCAGTTCCGGTTGCCATACGAACATCTATCGTAGTCGTTACGGGTAGTTGGAGCACTAAAAAGTCTAACCACAGAGTTTCCATATCGCCAGTGCGTTGTGGAGGTCAGATGGTAATCGCTTCATGGAAAATATCGAAGATCAGCCGCTTCGCAGTGAGACTGAAAGTCGAGCCTGAGTTGGGAAGGCGCGGAGGATGATGGCGGTGAGCAGCTACCGTCACCGGCGCGGCACAGCAGGCACGCGAAGCCGGCGCCGCTGCGGGCGACCAGCTGCGGCTCCCGCCGCGCCGCTGCCTGCACGCGGAACATCTCGCCCGACTCCACCTTGATGAAGGCGCCCCCTGCAGGAAGCAAGCACATACTCCCTCCTTAGCTCCTATTGTGAATTCAATTAAATTTTTAAGCATTTTTATATGCTTACTTTTTTCTAAAGATTTAGATCGGAAAAAGAGAACATCTAGAACGGGACTTGAACCCGCGACCAGTCCCTTATAGGGGGAATGCTCTGACCAGCTGAGCTATCTAGACACGTCCCAGATATTCGAAATTCTCCGATATATTATATACGTCTTAAGGCGACCTGGTAGATGGCGCCAGCGTCGCGGAGGACTGGTCGCGGGTTCAAGTCCCGTCCTAGATGTTCTCTTTTTCCTATTGTGAACTTTTATTTATGGTATGAAGTCGAAAAAACGCCTCAGTGTCTGTTTCTGTAACACAATTGTTACTTGAGGGCAAGCTAAATGAAGCCGTTTACATGGAACTCACCGCCTGCTTGCCGCGACCGTGTAATACCGAATACTAAGCAAAACATACATTTTTTTTTATATATTTAGGACACGTCAATTTGACTTCGTAACAATTTCGTAGAATTTACTGGTAAAATGATACCTTTTTACGTTAACCCATAACGTTTAAAAGGCCAGTAACGGTATTTTGACCAGTACAATATTGGTACTATACTATAGTAACAGAAATTTGAGTATCGTTATTTTTTAAGCATTGTTGCGTTTGCAGAACAAAGTTAACGTTAGCATTTTTTAACGGTATGCCGAGCCAAGGTTTAACGCATTTGGTGCACATCTCAACTTGTACACCATGCTCAAATGGTGAACTTAGCAACTGGTGCACTTCTCATATGGCACACTTCGCAACTGGTGCACTTCTCAATCGGTGCACTTCGCAAAAAGAGCACTTTTTAAGATGAGTGGAGATTTGGAAAAATTGTCTAAAAATGAAAGAATCTTTGGTTTTGCGTAGGTAATTTTCTTAAAAATACAATCAACAAATACCTTTCAAATAGGTACACACTTACTTAAACTTAAAAAAAAATCAATAATAATATAAAAAATCACACAAAAGTAATAATAAAAATATGTAAGAACTATTTACCTACTGAAAAATAATTATAAAAAACAAAAATAATTTTATTTAAACTCTACATAATCACTATAACATTTTTTTTTTTAAATAAAAAAGTCACTCGGAAATATTAAAAATATAATTTTGTAAGAAAAAATTAGATTTACAACAAAAAGTTATCATAATAAAGACATGATATAATATCATATTATATCAATAACCTTTATAATATAATTTAAACTGTTCTTCTTTTAGTTATAGTTATTATTATTAATTAAATAAAAGCTTTAAATTAAATCATAGCCTGTTTCTCAAAAACAGGTTACAAATAATATAGATAAACCTTTGTTTCTTACTTATTAATTGTTACTATTAATTAAGTAAATAGCTATAAATTAAATTACTTGAATAATTGGAGAAACGTGATCTTTTTCATGAAATGTTCCACCGCTAGATTTCCGTCTGGGAAGACGGACATCTAGACGTTTACGTAACAGTTTCTTATATTTTCGGTCAAACATCACATCACGCTGTTTACAATTTTTTCTGACATTGTGAAATAAAATGTTAAGTGCACACTTGTCCCAATACTTGCTTTCTATTTTTAATTTGTGTACAAACATTTACAAGCTAGGATGTTTAGGTATTCTAGCATTTAAACGGCGATGCCATCTTTCCAAGGCATTAATAGTCCTGTGTCTCTAGTTAGCGCAGCTCAGAATTGACAGTGGCATTTTCGGACACCACGTCTTTTCCAAAATATTCTTGGAATTTCGTTCTGGAGGGATTATGGTTCTCTGGTACTAGTGCTGTAATGCAGCACAACCTGGCGGTATTCCGTCCAGCTGTTGTGCTCAGCTATTTGATTGTTTTAGCTTTTTTCCATATAGGGGCGTTAAAATGACTGTAGCATCCGCTCAATTCTACAGCCGGAAAAACTGAAACTGCATTCAACTGCGCTGTTTCATAATCAGATTTAATTTTTTTAATATTCATACCGAGTTTACACATGTCCACAAAGTAGTCCTTTTATTGGTCTTATTTTTATTGTGTACTAGCTGTGCCCGCGACTTCGTCCGCGTGGATTAAGATTTTTAGGTTTTTAGTTTTTTTGCGCTGAACCCTGATTATTTTTTACTAAAATTAAAGTAGCCTAGGTTACTCCTTGTTACATTACCTTTCTGCCAGTGAACGTCCCGTCAAAATCGGTCCAGTCATTTCAGAGATTAGCCGGAACAAACAGACAGACGGACAGACAGACAAAATTGACAAAAATGTTATTTTGGTGTATGTACCGTATATATATTCATATACATGTAGTAAAAAACGGGTATTTCAATATTACAAACAGACACTCCAATTTTATTTAAATGTATAGATGTGTAAACCACATATAAAAGTAATATTTCCCCCTTCATTTGTATCAAATCGAATGTCCTCTTCCATCATGAACACTAAACCACGTATTGAATATACAATCAAGAAATATGTACTAATAATATAAACCTAAATGCTTAACAAACACAAAACAACACACTGAATAAAACCAGCCAAGCTGCTGTAGCCTTGACAGTTTTTTATTCTAACTACCCTCATTTAGTTTTATATCGCATGCATGGGTTACCACTCCGCCATAAACAAGTACTTGACAATTGTATGTTTGTTTTATATAGCATAATCACTTTGTTATTATTATAATTTTATGCAGCAGGTAAAAAAGAGAAGATCACGTTTCTCCAATTATTATATATTAGTGATTATGTAATTTAATTCAAAAACTGTAATTTAAAGCTTTTATTTAATTAATAATAATAACTATAACTAAAAGAAGAACAGTTTAAATTATAATATTATAAGGTTATTGATATAATATGATATTATATCATGTCTTTATTATGATAACTTTTTGCTGTAAATCTAATTTTTTCTTCCAAATTTTATTTTTAATAGTTCCGAGTGACTTTTTTATTAAAAAAAAAAATGTTATAGTGATTATGTAGAGTTTAAATAAAATTATTTTTGTTTTTTATAATTATTTTGCAGTAAATACAGGAAAATTGTGTTAAAGACAACAATTATTTATTGAGTAATATCTAAAGGGAAATTAAGTAGAGCTACCTTCCCTGCATGTATCTGCATTCAGTGGTACGACGAGGAATGACAATTGCTTCTCGTGCCAATGGTGGAACAAGTTGGTGGAACGACGAGGAAGAAGGGAATATTTCTTACATATTTTTATTATTACTTTCGTGTGACTTTTTATATTATTATTGAAAATTGTTGAAGTTTAACCCGTGGACCGGCCTTGAACGAATTATGCAGTTTCCATCGGATGCCAGTCAGTCTAGATAATTTCTAGAATAATAGGTCATGCACCTCAAAAAACCGTTATTTCGATTTGATAACTATAATTATATATCATCAAACGCACATCATTTGAATGAGAATAGAAAATCCTATCATGATATTGTTGTTAAATATGAAAAAATACGTACGTTTTTCTGCAATGCTCGTATAATTGCACTGATTATTATTTTTTCCTGCAAAACCGACATGTCGTCAACACATATTATTATCACTAAACTTGCACTGTCGTGCATTCATCACTTTAAACATCATAACAATATAATACAATAACGTAGTTCACCATTTGGTAACATATCATTGGCACTTGAACTCATAAAACTAAATATTTACACCATAAAACATGTAGCAAACAATAATTACTCATTTCGCGCGCGCCGAAACCCGAAACTGGCCGCGCATGCGTCGTGATGCATCGCGCGGTCGCGAGTTGGGCTGACGTCACAGCCGATGGCGTTCGATAGTGTTTGAAAAAACCAAAAAAATATCGATAAACTATTTACATAGATAACAATTGTATTGTTTGAAGATAATTTTTTGTTATTCATTTCATGTATTGATAATAATTATGTTGAAATATATTTTACTTCAAAAGTGAAATATATTTATTATTGAAATTGAATTCTAAATTATATAACCTAAATAAACATACTTACAATGCGGATAAACATTCTTAAATATTTCTTTGTACATACATAACATAACATAACTTCACGCCTGTATCCCCGAAGGGGTAGGCAGAGGTGTATTACACACCCAACGATTACATACATATATACATTATACATTGAATCACCCAGACCAATGCAAATATACATATTCATGCATACAAATATTTGCACTGAGCGAAACTCGATCCCACGTCCCCTGCGTTAGTTGAATGCTTTACCGCTACGCCACAAAGGCCGTCGAAAATACGCGAAAAATCGGAAACGTGATAAATAAAAATATGGAGGATTATAGAACTTGAACAAGTGCCATGATATAACTTCTATTTCATTATCATCATCTGTCATCTCGGTGTCCGGCGTCCGACTTTTCCAGTCTAACTGCGTCGCGATATCGAACTCGATATTTTACGTGAAGCGACTGCCATCTGGCCTTTACAACCTATAGGTACAGGCGATATCGAACTGCTGCAGTTAGACCAGTTGTTGCAATTTTTAGAGTTCCAACTACCTGTAACGTCTGTCATAGATGTTCGTATAAGAACCGATACCGACGGCTTAACGTGCTCTCCGAGGCACAACCAGACCAATGCAAATAGCCATATTAATGCAAATAAATATTTGCACTGAGCAGGGATCGAACCCGCGCCTCCTGCGTAGCAGTCGCGTTCACTACCGCCACGCTAGTGGCTGTCATGATGTAACTTCTATCTATCTTAGCTTTACTAACTGTTTTTTTACCACTTAACCTATAAATACTTACCAACATCTCATCGTAGATGAAACCAGAGTTAGTCAGGGATAACGAAATAAAAACATGATTTATGAATAAAATATTTTTATTTGACAACCTTTGAATTGAGGAGCATCTGTTCGAAAGGGGGCTATTTCCATGCTAAGTAAATGTTAATAAAATAAAAAAAACGTATGCCGATTTGATTATGTATGTGAAGTGTATTTTTTTTTATTCAGGTAATTCATGACGAGGCTACTTATTTTTAGGGTAAATTTATTTATTATTGTTACTATTAAAACGCACAAAATTGAGTAAATAAAAATGGAAATAGCACTTTTTGGTCGGATATTCGGAAAATAGCATCTTTTGATTTGGAATGATAATAAATAGCACCTTTTGTTCACTGATTTTTAGACTTAGATACGAGTATTATTAAAATTATTTTAGAAAGAACCTATTACATACTCGTACTTCAAAATACGGAAATAGCTCTTCTGAATAAATTGTATTTGCTAAGCGACTCTTCTATAGAAAATGGCCCTCTTTGATAAAAAAATATTATGCGTCGAACAACAACTTTTAAATGAGCTAAAATAGCACCTTTTGAAAAGAACCGCGAATTTAAGTTCAAATTTGAAGGGGAAATAGAAGACTCCGGCTATTTCCGGAGTCTTCTATTTCCCCTTCAAATTTCATTCAAACTCAATGGGTTTTTTATCTATTTACAAATATATTATGTTTACTGAGTCTAAATACAATCATTTGTTTGAGTAGCATAGTTGAACAAACAACTAATATCCAAGCTCGTATGTCATCTAAATAATCTTAAATGTTATAATAGCCTTTTTGGCAATATTTACAAAAATATATTGAACAGACTCTGATATATTGGCATATTCTTTTCTATATATTTAGAAAGTCACAAATAATATACATATGAACTGACTTAACAGTAATCTAAGTATAGGATATCCGAGTATCGAATATGGTTATAATTTATTATTTCTATAATCTGTACATTTCATTCCTGTCCATTCGAAAGTCCATCTGAAACATTAGCATGAGCAAGAATGTACTATACAGATAAGAAGAGAACAGAATAACAATAGTGAAGAGGCATAGATAAATTAATTAACATTTAGGATACAGTGATCTAGGTTTCGCCGCTATGTTACATTTGTTCATCATCAGATATCCATCACCTTCTATGGCCAATAAAGAATCTCACTCAGCACGCCTCTTTCGCCCACGTACTTCTTGACTAGGACCCAGGATCTGTTCCGTGTGCCACGCCTTCCAACAAGCCCCGTAGCACACGAAGACTTCGCAAATGTCGCAGCTGAGATGTGATTGTTTATTGACGTTCCTTGCATAACAAACACGACATCGCCTTCTATTCTTTGCCCCGGGATTCAACAACGGCGAATGACAAACATCCTGCCTCAGCCTCATGTGTTCCCCTCTTGACACCTCCTGAACCAATATTTGAGATTTATGATGCTTCTCAAGTATTGATTCAGCAAGCGCAAAGCGGAACTCACGATGCGTCATTGTCAGTTGATCGCGCCGTTCCCGGGAGCATTTGTACATAATCATACTATTCCAAATACTTACATTCATCAACCGTTTAAAAACTTTCATGTACCATTTCACTCCTCTTTTGCGCTCTAACAAGTACATGGAGAGTTTTTGATCTTTCAGATCAACACCTCCCATGTACGAGTTATAGTCCCTTATACACACCGGTTTCACACATCGTTTACCAGCCCTCGATCCAACGTAAGTATCCACATTGTGAAAGGTGGATATTATATTCACCATTTTGGAGTCCTTCCACGACACGATTGAAAGATCTCCAGAATGGCGAGCTATAATGGTCCCCTTCGGCATGTTTGCGGGTACTTTCGCGATTTCACTGGGCACATAACGGCGATTTGTACGAAGGGTCCCAAAGCAATCAAAGCCTAACGTCTTGAGGTATCGTGCCAACGATGGACAATTATAAAAATTATCCATCGTCACACAATGACCTCGACGTTCTAAGCCTTGTAGAAGCTCAAGGACTATCTTCGTACTTTTAAGCCCTAGATCAGCACTGATTTCTCTATCGCTTAAGACCTCATCGGATTTCCCTGTATAGATTTGGAATCGAGCCATATAGCCAGTCTGCGCTTCGCAGAGCTCATATGACTTGATTCCAAATCTCGCAGCCTTTGACCTTATCGTCTGGGCCCAGGAAAGGCGACCCTTGAATAAGGTCAAAGACTCGTCAATGGAAATATGGGGCCTTAAGTGATACAGCGAATCAAATTTGTGTCCTAAATGTTTAATCAAAGGGGCCAGTTTAGCAAGTCTCCGAGACAACACTTTTGTTGAACCCAATGCTCCACTGTGAGGCATATTCTGACTAGGGTCAGAATTGTCAACAAAATGGAGAAATTTGTTCAACAAAATGAAACGATTATAGGACATAAGGCCCCTAAACTCTGGCATACCTAGGTAACCTTTTTTCCAATACTCGTCCTGTGATGTCCGCGGATCGATGGCCATGAGTTGGTACATGGCAAAGAGAACCATTATCTCATCTGCATCAGTGGGTTTCCACCTATGCAGACGAGACGATCGTGTCAAGGTTCCCTCCGCTTGCAACTCCTCGATCGTCTGTTGGGCATATCGATTTGTTTCGCAGACGATATGACTTATGATGCCGTTATCCCAGATGTCGACAAAGGCATCATAAGGAGAATCGTAGTCTTTGAGTGGTCCAGGGGTAGGTCCTGAAAATTGTTCAGGAACACCTATGAACGACTCAAAGTCTTCGCGCCATGCGAAATTTGGCGACGTACCCAAAAGTCGATCGGCTTCTTCATCTATACCTCTAGCAATATTTGTTATAATGTTCATAACTGGAGCCTCCAGCTCCTCGTCATCCAGGATGTCCCTCCCAGCCCCAGTGGCAAGGGTTTGGACGGTTTGCTGGAATTCATCGTCCCAGTCACTATCTAAATCACTGCCGTCACTCTTATAGCCAATGGTATGCCCATTTGGTTCGAGAGTGACGGCAGTAGATGTGCTGGCCCTAGCCACCGGTGGTTGAGAGGGACACCGTAATTCCGGCAGCCAACTCTTTACGTGACCAGGGTGCCTCACCAGCAGCTCCTCCATCTCCCAGTCAGGGATGTCCATGGCCTCGACCCTCTCCATCACATTAGGTTCACTATAACAAAATATGGATTTTACATTTTCATGATATTGCTTCCGGAAGGACTCCAGCAGCTAGAAATATTTACGTAAACAACTTACCGAAGCGGCTCGGTCGTACTATATAGACTGCCACCAGGGGATGTGGCATGGTCCGTTGTATTAATAGTACCTCCTGGTGTGCAGTCGACCCCCATTGCTCGGACCTTCCTATAAAAAAAAGAAAACAAAATTACTACTACTAAATACGATTCATAATATTTTACTTATTACTTATAATTTATACTTATTAAAAATTATAATAACAGTTTATGAATTGACTTACCGTGGAGGTGAGATCGACACCTCAGGGTCTCTCTCCTCACCGTCGGCGACAAGTCCAAGCAAGAGGGCCCGCCGAGCCGCTGTGTGCTGTTTATTCTGGTCTGGTCTGGGAGTGGCCGAGCGCGATCGACTCCCTGCACTGGTAGATCGGAGTTTGGCAAGGCTAAAAAATATTTATTATTTTAATGTAACGAACTCCCTCCTCTGTTGAATTCAGGCAAAGTGTATTTTCACATAATTGTAAACGAATAAGTGACTTAATTATTATGAATTTTGGAGGCGTGAACCAACTGAGTGCGAGATTCACAATATATAGTAAAAATGGCTCAGGCGTCGCTAGCTTGTTTGTTACTTGACTAGAGACAAATAGAATTACATAAATCGGATCACAAAATTAAAATATGAGAGATAATAATAATAAGTAGTTCATTCTACTGGTACACACTGGACTCACAACGTAGTAAAAAAATGGACTGATGCGTTGTGAGCTTGTTTGCTACTTTACTAAAGACAATACATATTTCACAGAAATCGCACATGAGAAACGATTATAAAAAAAATTCAATGAACTGCTAACAAATTATTTTGTAATTTGTGATTTCTCCGACATTCCAATGAAAATACCTACAAATAAACTAAATTTAATTTTTTAAAAAACCGCGCTTCAAAAATGACCTCGAAAAAGTAAAACATTAATAAATTCCAGCGCTGTCGTGTCCTGTTGGATCGTTTTGATAATATGTCCCCCACATATTATCAAAACGATCCAACAGGACACGACCTTGCTTGCCGATGATTTACCAGTTAGAGGTCCCTCACCAGTCTCGCCATGGCAGCGCTGGAGATTATATAATTTTTACTTTTACGAGTTAATTTTTGTGTCGGGGGGGTTTTAAATTTTTAATTTAATTTTGATTTCATACTTTTTAAATTGATTTACTAGTCAAGCCCTTTTATTTGATACCCATATAGAGGTACTAGGGAAATATAAATAGATAGTTCGCCATTTTGTGGTGTCGGCCATCTTGGATTTGAAATTTCTCATAGCGTATCGTATTTTACTAGTCAAGCCCTTTCATTTCACACCCATATTGAGGGACTTGTGAAAAAAATATGTAAGCCGCCATTTTGTGACAGCGGCCATCTTAGATAGATTTTCACCAAATATAGCTAAGATCACTCTCGACTTATCCACCTTGCAAACAAAAAAAATCGGTTCATCCATTCGGGAGTTACGAATTTACGAGACCAGAAACACACATACACCACACACACACACACACACCCAAACACACACACACAAACCCATACATACACACACACACATACACACAAAATATAATCACCGCTAACTTTCTTGCCACCTTATTAGCAAACATAAAAATCTATCGATATTATCGATATTCGATGGCCAAGCGTCAGTGCCTACTCATAAGCCGGATATGACGTATAATTTGATTGATAAATTCATCAAATTTATGGCGGCTGAATAAATTCACTTTGTATGTTTTGAATTACCATTATTACGTAAATATGTTTTATAATGTAAGAAAATAATTATTGAAATTTGTTTGACAATATATACTGCAACAAATTATGTGTATAATAAAAGAAACTAATAATAATATAGGCAGAATAACAACAAGCATATCAGACGGTTTAGGTATAAAATTATCACTTGAAAAGTTTGGAAAGTTTTTCACTAACTTATTTCTTGTAATAAACTTAAAATACACTTTACACATATACTACAGTTATTTGTCAGTAATTATGTTATATAATTTCATAAAATACTTACCTTGTTCTTCTGTAATTCATCTTCTTTCTAAAGAGTGGGCGCTGCTCCAAATTGAATAATCGCGGGCAATGAATGAATTCACACTTAAGTAAGTGTGGAACTACTTGAAAGGTATTTGTTGATTGTATTTTTAAGAAAATTACCTACGTAAAACCTAAGATTCTTTCATTTTTAGACAATTCTTCCAAATCCTCCACTCATCTTAAAAAGTGCTCCTTTTGCGAAGTGCACCGATTGAGAAGTGCTAGTTCACCAGTTGCGAAGTGTGCCCATGAGAAGTGCACCAGTTGCTAAGTTCACCATTTGAGCATGGTGTACAATTTGAAATGTGCACCAAATGCAATACTGGCTCCATTAGGTATTTTGTGGGCCGATCCCGGCGGCACTGCAATGCCGGGCCGACCCGCGACGGGAGTGGAGCGAGCCCCGAACATCCCGTCAGCTTACAAAAATCAGTTTAATATACTGGTCCCTCAGTGAGGGAACTTTCAGATATTAAGCTGAAAAGAACAGATACTACACTTTGATCTTAGCCAAAAGGCCGAGAAGCGATACCGAAATTTCAAATTACGAGGGAGGTCATTCAGTTGCGGAGAATCTTAACACCGCAATGTACAAAATGACGTCATCTATACAGCGACATCTGTTGGGTAGTGGCGTATAACACTGTTCTGTATATATTCAGTAGTTTCTCGCTTTTATATATTCACTTCTTTTTTTTATCATCCTTATAGACGACTTTTAGACTATTAAGGTAGCAAAAAAGCGCTGTCAAAAATGTAAAGAAACTGTAAGGACTCTGTAGTATGAAATAATGTTATGTCAGCCTTTTTTGTATGGAAGCGTGAGGTATGGTTGAGTCAAGCCATTTACTGCGCGCTACTCGGTACAAACGGTTTTAGTTCAGGGACCGATTCGTAATACATCAAATTTATATTCAACTCTTTCATTTAGCAGTAAGTCCCAATAAAACTGGACCCTACAAGGTGCGCCATGGAATCCTGAAAATACTTTGGTCAATTTTTATTTAGTTTTATTGAACACTTGTTTAAACTTCTATATATTTTTTGTCAGGAACCTTCGCGGGTATACACACCTACGAAAGTTTCATTGTAATCGGCAGAATAGTTTACCTATTTAAAAAGAAATCTAATATGTTTTAAAAAGAATGTACAGATTGATAAGCCCTAACATCTTTGACCGAACAATATGAAAGTTGGCTTATGTATAAGTGATTTTTTATGTTTTAATAAAGAAAAAAAAAAGTTATTAAATTAAAACCGTATTAAAACGTTAATTGCGGTACACACAAAATAATAGGCACAAAAAGTAAACAATTATAACTTAACTAGCTGACCCGGCAAACTTCATTCCACCTTAGAATCAAGTTATGCTGGTTTATCAGCTGAATTTATTTCGTGTATGTCTCATATAGGTACAGTATCCCGAGGGGGCCATCTCAAAGCCGTAGATGGCCTGAGCCATCTACGGCTTTGAGATGGCCCCCAAGGAGGGTTAACCGTGGCAAGTTCCGTAAAAAAAATCCTATATAAAAGCCACACTATATGCGGAGACCAATCTAATAAAAATCATGAAAATCGGCCAACCCATTCTCGAGTTGTCTGCGGTCATGACTAACACGAAACGCGACTTTCTTATATATAAGGTGTCACAAAATTAGGTTTCTGAATTTGGTGAGATGACTTGGTATCGACAAAATATGTATTTGAAAAAAAAAATATCGGGTAAAATAAAAAAATATATAAAAAAATAAATGACAAAAAAACACTACCAGCGACCAGCGTCACTTGACGCGACGAGCACACGTGATGCTGGTCGCGATTTAGGTATTTCCCACACATCCGCTTGGAGAATACTGCGAGGATTGCACGCCTACCCCGTGCGTCGCGGGCTCGTCGCGTCACGTGACGCTGGTCGCTGGTGGTGTTTTTTTTTTCATTTATATACTATATATATATATTTTTTTTTTTATTTTACCCGATATTTTTTTTTGTTTCAAATACATATTTTGTCGGTACCAAGTCATTAATTTTGTGACACCTTATAGTCTCTGGTTTTATGAAGTCTGTGGCAATAAAAAAACGCTTTCTTGACCAGTTGAGCTTGAAACTTAATGGACTTTAGCCTTAAAAAAAAGCGAATATAGTCAAGGTGTGCTTCAATTTCAATTTCAATTTCAAGCCTTTTATTGACTGATTAAGTTTACATAGTTTTAACATTAATGAATTTGTTGCACAGCTGTCCTGTCAGTCTGCCTCTGCGGCACAAAGGCCTCCCCCAGTAGCTTCCAGCTTTCCCTGTTCCTTGCCAGTCTCTGCCACAGAGGGCCAGCAGCCTTTCTTAGGTCGTCCGCCCACCGTGCGTACTGTCTGCCTCTCCTCCGCTTGGTGTTGTGGCGGGGTGTCCATTCTGTGGCTTTCCTGGACCACTTTGGCTTTTGGCCTCTGAGCAGGTGTTCCGTCCATCTCCATTTCAGTTTTCTGGCCCTCGTTATCACGTCTTCCCATTTGGTGATCTTTCTGAGGTCTGCGGCTCTTTTCCGATCGTTTCTTGTGTAGCCCAGTATACTCCTTTCCATACTTCTCTGGCAAGTCATAAGTTTTCGGTTTATTTCTTGTTTATTGATCCAAGTTTCGCAGCCATATGTTAGAATGGGTAGGATGCAGGTGTTGAATATGCTCCTTTTGATCCTTAGTGGGTATTCTTTATTTTTCAGGATATGTTTTAGTGACCAGAATCTTTTCCATCCATTTGAGATTCTTCTCTCTACTTCCTGTTGTGCCTGTTCTGGCATGGAGATGAGTTGTCCCAAATAAATATAGCTTGTCAAGTACTCTAGGTCTTCGTTTTCCAGTATGATTTTTTCTGGTGCTTTATTCGTCATGGCTTTTGTTTTTGATTTGTTCATCGTTAAGCCTACCTCTTGACTCTTTGTTGACAGTTCTTCAATCATATGTTGTAGTGTACCGGGGTTATCAGCTATGAGCACAATGTCGTCTGCAAATCTTAGGTGGTTGATCCTTTCTCCGTCTATATTGATACCACAATCTTTCCAGTCTAGTTTTCTGAAGATTTCTTCTAGCACGCATGTGAAGAGCTTAGGTGAAAGTGGGTCTCCTTGTCTGACTCCTTTGTTTAGGGGAAATGATTCGCCGAGCGTTTCCAGCTTCACTTTAGCTGAGCTGTGGCTGTAGACATTCCTAATGAGTCTGATGTATTTCCCTTCAATGCCCTGGTTTTTAAGTGCTCTCCAAATGTGTGGGTGTTCTAAGGAGGCGAAAGCTTTGTTGTAGTCAACAAACGCCAAGTACAGGGGATATCCATATTCTTGGCACTTTTCAATAAGTTGTTTCAAGGTGTGCATGTGATCTATTGTGGAGAACCCTGACCGGAATCCAGCCTGCTCAATAGGTTGTTGTTCATCCAGTTGTTTTGTGATGCGGTTGAGGATGATTTTTGCAAAGACTTTGTACACGTTGGACATAAGACTTATAGGGCGATAGTTGCTTAGGTCTTCTTTGTCTCCTTTCTTGTGTATTAGGATTATAGTGCTGTGTGTCCACTGCGAAGGTATATATTCTGATTCTAATATTTCGTTGAAAAGTTTTGTTAGTCTTGCCAAGGTGTGTGGAAGTGCGATTTTCATTGTCTCATTCGCTATGTTATCAGGGCCTGGAGCTTTTTCGTTTTTTTGTGTCAGTATTGCAATTTCTACTTCTCTTTCAAGAATGGGAGGGATAGGATCTTCCAATTCCGGTTCAGAGTGCATATTTTGATCTAGAATAGTGTTGCTGGTGTATAATACTCTAAAGAAAGAAGTGGCAGTGTCCAGTATTGTTTGTCTGTTCGTGACTAAGTTTTTATCCTTGTTTTTGAGTTTTGGTATCCATTGTTTAGGTGGTTGTAGTTCCTTTAGCGCCTTTCTTACTCCTCCTGTTCTGGCAATGTGGTTTATTATGCAATCTGTTGTTCTCTTTGCTTTATCCTTTCTTATGCTCTTGTTAATTTCTTTACTGATCCTTGTGATTTCTTTTAATGTACTTTTGTCGTTCCTGTTAATTAAGTATTTTGTTTGTGCACTTAGTATATCTTTTTTCTGATGGTTTTGCTTTTTATGTTGATACATTTCGTTTGTTTCACTGTCATACCATTCTTGCATTGTGTTTGGCCTTTCTAGCAGTGGGTTTGAATCTGGTTTTGTGGCATGCGTGTGTTTCTCATTTCTGTAGTGTTTTCTAGACTTTTTCTGGTCTTCGGTATATAGGACCGCTCTAACCATTCTATGGTTAGTGTCGAAGTTCAACTGGTTGATCACCTTAACGTCCTTGAAGGCTTTGGGTTGATTGCTTGTTATGAAGTCAATTTCGTTATGGTATCTGCCGCCTGGTGACTCCCAGGTCCACTTTTTGCTAGGCTTTTTCTTGAAGAAGGTATTAAGGATTGTTAGGTTATTTTCTTGACTCAGATTCACTAGTCGTTCTCCATTTTCATTTCTATTTCCTATGGTGTATTTGCCTATAATTTTTTCTTCTCCTGATCTTTGTTTGCCAGTTTTCCCATTAGTCTCCCATAACTATTAGATTTTTGTCTGCTGTTTCTATAGTTTTGGATAGTTGTGGCTTTTTCTGCTTCGTTTGTTGGCGCGTAAACTTGTATCAAGGTCCAGTTGTCTCTGTAGCCGGGTAGCCTTATTTTTAGGACTGCTATTCTTTCTGAGACGCGAATTCAAGTATGCTTCTCTTGAGTTCTTTTCTGACCATGAATCCTACACCATAGAGTCCTTTTGTTTCTCCAATGGAGTATAGAATGTAGTCATCGTGTTCAGTGATTTCATCTCCTAGTCTTCTGACCTCACTGAGACCTAGGATATTCCATTTAATGTTCTTGAGTGCTTCTTCCAGTTCCAGAAGTCTGTCACATGTTCTTAGTGTTAGTACATTGAGGGTTCCTATATAAATGTTGGTACCATTTTGTTGTTTTAATTGTTGGGCACTCAGTTGGTTTGTTGTTGTTGTTGGTTGTTCGACTTTTGGTTGCTTTGGCTGGTTAGGTTTCGGTTGTTGTGGTTTCTCTCGTGAATTAGCTGGGGGGCTGCGGTCGTTTTTCCCCACGGAGACCGCTATCCGGCTTGGGGAAAGAATTTTTGTGCCAGTTGTTTGTATTTGTTTTTTAGT
The DNA here is from genome assembly GCA_946251805.1 of Cybosia mesomella. NCBI lineage: Eukaryota > Metazoa > Arthropoda > Insecta > Lepidoptera > Erebidae > Cybosia > Cybosia mesomella. The sequence goes on from OX276415.1 coordinate 3,157,792, forward strand.
TTTGCTTTGATTCTGGGGACTGCTGTGCGTTATTTGTTATTGTTGTCTTGTTTCGGGGAATGAGCTTGGTCTAGGGCTTGGCATTTGGTTGGTTACGTTGGGTTTCTTTGATGCTGTTTGTCTTGCTCCTTCATAGTATTCGGACTGTGTTGGGGTTTTGGATGGTGAGCGCTTTCTTTTCTCAATTCCTTTGTGTGGATTTGTTGCTTTTATTATGAGTCGGTCGTATCGGATAATGGCCAAATTTCCTTTATTTCTTTCTTCTTGCTGTAGTGGTTTTAGCTCTTTTCTTTTCAGCAGTACTTCTTTTGGGAAGTCATCCGACACGTATATGTTAGCAGGGAATCTCTTGTTGTTTTTTAGGATTTCTATTTTTCTCCATCCAAGAGTGAGTTTTACGAGTATAGGCCTCAGTTTGTTGTCGGCTTTTTTGCCAAGTCTGCGGACTTCACTTATTTCCCATTTATCAAAATTGTCCATCACGCCTTCTTTGCCTGCCTCATTAAGGACTTTCATAACTAGTTCTAGCAGTTCTGCATTATTTTTCTCTTTCTCCCCTAGTCCGTGAAGTATGAGATTGTTTTTTCTGACATCTCTCTCCAAGTTTTGTACCTTATTCTTCAATACTGATACTTCATTTTTAAGTTTCTGATTCTCTTCTACTAATGGTTTAAGTTTCTCTTCTATTGAAGACTTTTTGTGAGAGCCGTTGTTTGCTCGCGAAATTCATCCCTTGTCTCCCTTCTGTTTTTGTTCAGCTTTTCATCAATTTCGCTTATTTTTTCCAACAAACGTGCTATCTGTTTGTCCATGGTTCCAACTTGGCGGTTTGTGTATCTAGTGGTTAAGTGTTGTAGCACTGGTTTGTTGTTGAAACACTGGTTTATAGATGATAACACCAGTTTGAGGTTGGTAACATTAGTTTGGACCTGGCCACCCTAGTATGATGCTGGCAACACTTTTAGTTAGTGTCAAAGACACAATTCTTTTTCCCTTGAAGGAGGGTAGTTTGATATTTTTGTGGTTGAAGATTGTCAAACGCGATCTTTACTGCACTATTAATTGTTATATTTTACTGTTTCGTGTATGGATAACAATAACACAGGTTCCAGTTTATTGCTTGCACTTTGTTAATGTTTTTCTATAGTTTCATCACTGATTTTACGCAAAAACTAATAAAACTTCGAGAGCAGGTGAGTCCCAGATGACAGTTTTGACACAAAAAAAAAATGAAAAAAAAAACACTACCAGCGACCAGCGTCACTTGACGCGACGAGCACACGTGACGCTGGTCGCGATTTAGGTATTTCCCACACATCCGCTTGGAGAATACTGCGAGGATTGCACGCCTACCACGTGCGTCGCGGGCTCGTCGCGTCACGTGACGCTGGTCGCTGGTGGTGTTTTTTTTTTTCATTTATATACTATATATATTTTTTTTATTTTACCTGATATTTTTTTTTGTTTCAAATACATATTTTGTCGGTACCAAGTCATTAATTTTGTGACACCTTATAGTCTCTGGTTTTATGAAGTCTGTGGCAATAAAAAAACGCTTTCTTGACCAGTTGAGCTTGAAACTTAATGGACTTTAGCCTTAAAAAAAAGCAAATATAGTCAAGGTGTGCTTAAAGTACTAATAAAAGCATACCTTGCTCTTGAGCAGCGGCTAGTATAGCATTCGCAGTCTCCTCATCACCGGCCATTTGCAATTCTATCGCTGTCTCCTCGTTTGAATCTGTAAAAACGCAATTTATTTGTCTAAGGGCCGATTTTTCAATGCTCAGATAAACAACCAGATAGGATTAATTCTACAGTTAACATGATTCTCAATTTTTCAACCACTAGATAAGCTTTAACTGATTGATAAACTCCCTAACTGACTGATAAATTTATCTGGCCGTTCGAACCCCAGTTAGCGACTATCTGTAGAGTTATTTGACTTTTCTGTCATCATTACGCGCGCCGTTTGTGCGTTTAAAAGTATTTTACGCATGGATTTTTTTGATTCAATCGACGATTTAATGATCGAAGAAGACTAAACAGTGCTAAACTACTTATCCCGACAGGAAAGAAAGAGTTGTAAAAGAACGGCCCGATAATTATGTCTGAATGGAACGACACAAAATTTCACAGGCGATTTCGTCTTGAAAAATACACTGTGGAACTAATATTAACATTAATTGGAAGTAAATTTGCCAACATAACAAATAGGTAAGAATAAATGCCTACCTAATCAATGATGTCTGATAACTTTGACAGAATCACTATGCTCAGTATCCTCTCATGAGAAAAGAAGACGGCAAGAACAATTTATGGTTATGAATACTGTCAAATTGTGACACCCGCTGTTACTCCGACGAAAGTTGGCTGTCTCTTTTTAAAATCTGTAAATGTACATAAGTGCGTCCTGCTCTCGCTTATTTAGTGTGAAGCTAGTAACAAAAATCTGTAGGTTAGTTATCTAACCGCTATCTGTTTATTGAAAAATTGGAATATTTTATTCGATTGTTAAAATGTCAGTTAAAGTTATCAACTAGATTGGTATCTGACGTTTTATCTGACGATTGAAAAACCGGCCCTTAGTTAGGTATTATTTATGAATATATACGACCTGTAGGTCAATTCTCGTAATAAAAATATGGTCAAAATTCAATTTCGATCTAATCTCGATCTCACAAATGACATAAAAGGTATTCTTATAACAATTTTCAACATCCAAAAGATCCAACATTGACTGTAATGTAATCAGGCTGAGATCCAACATTGACTGTAATGTGATCATATTAATAAGTGACCGAAAGTTGAAAAAGTGTAATTGATATCGTAATGTGAACGAAACCTAATTACCAAAGTAAGCATAGTTTAACTAGATTGTGTTATGGGTTCCAGAATGAGGATAAACATACTTATATACTTTTTTTTGGAAATACATACATATTATACATAGAAACACCCAGACCAATGCAAATAGATATAGACCGTAATCTTAGCAATCCATGGATTCTCCGTGCGGGTGCCGGGTCCATCGCGTTGCTGAGTTGGGAACTCGGGACAGTGCCTGGGACTTGCGACCCAAGTGTAGGTTTAGAAGGGGCCCCTTTTGTTGACGTACATCAACACTCACCTTCACTACCCAAGTTCCCCTCCCTGCCTAACCAAATTTGATACGAACCTACTAGTGCCGCTTTAGACATTCGTCCTAGTAATGAGCTTATTGTAGCTCTCGATAGGCCTAGATCTTTAAGTAGGTTATAGAGAGATTTTGCTGGTATACCTCTCGCTCCCACTTCCACTGCATACAAATTAACCACGTAACCGTTTTTGATTAATTCGTTTGTGAGATCATAGTATTTATTTTTCTTTATTGTGTGGTCCTTCGGTATATTTGTTTCCCACGGTACAGTAAGTTCCACAAGAACCACATGTTTTAATATTATCTTCCCTCGTTAAACGTAAAAATGTCAAACTACATTTTTCATGCGAGCGTCATGTGACTGAACTGAGATTATATTGAGATTAGACTAAAACCTTACCAATAGATAAATGCCAAAAAACCGGCCAAGTGCGAGTCAGACTCGCGCACGAAGGGTTCTGTACCATTATCTATACAGCATTAGACACTATATTATACCCTTTTTTTTTAGTTTCACCTGTCCCGGTGTCTGTCCGTAACCACGGTGTCTGTCTTTACTTGATGCCATTAATAATATCGAGGAAAAAAAGGGCAAAAACGTCACGTTTGTTGTATGAGATTACACTTGTATATTTATTTTATTCTGTTTTTAGTATTTGTTGTTATAGCGGCAACAGAAATATATCATACGTACACACATAAAATCACGCCTGTTTCCCATAGGGGTAGGCATAGATCACGGATCTCCATTTGCCACCTGACACCATCCTGACATACTTCTCTCGCTTCATTCACTCTCATTACATTCTTCATACATGCTCGTATGTTTAGGGTACTCCTGACCTGCCCCTTTTCTAAAACTTCCCCGATTTGGTCCAGGTATGTGCGCCTAGGTCTTCCCCTTCCGACGGTACCATCCACACTCGCCCCATACACCTGTTTCGTTAGTCTTCTTTCATTCATTCTCTCAACATGACCGAACCATCTTAACATACCTCTCTCAATTCTCGTCACTACATCTTCTGTCACTCCACATCGCTCTCTTATCACGCTATTTCTCACTCTATCTCTCAAAGTCAATCCACACATACTTCGCAACGCACGCATTTCTACTGCATTCACACTACTCTGATGCTTTTTCTGCCACACCCAACTTTCACTACCATACATAAGAGTCGGCACTAATACTCCTCCATGTACAGCCAGTCGTGCCTTTTCGGACATTTTCCGGCGGCTCATAAAGTTGTGTAGTGCCCCATTCACTCTATTTCCAGCTGTCACTCTCCTTTCAACATCTTCATGCTTTCATAGAAATATATCATCTGTGAAAATTTCACCGGTCTAAATTCTTGTGATACAGCCTGGTGATATATATACTGCCAGTGGGGACGCCGTTTGACCAGACGGGTGATCAGCCCTTCTATGTGGGGCTATTACACCCATTTCCCCTATAACGACTGTCATACATATTCGTATGGCAACCGGGACCGACATCTTAACGTGCTCTCCGAGGCACGACCAGACCAATGCAAATACTCATATTCATGCATACAAATATTTGCACTGAGCGGGGATCGAACCCGCGCCTCCTGCGTAGCAGCCGCTTTCAATACCGCCACGCCACGGAGGCTGACCTACAGCCTGGTGATAGACAGACAGAAAGACAAGTCTTAGTAATAGGTAGCGATTTTACCCTTTATGTACAGAACGCTAAAATAAGACGGAATATCGACTCACCATCCCCCTGCTCATCATTGACCCCATTGCTCTCATCTTGTTGCTGGTCATCATCGGTCATCACCAGCGAGATCTCCCCACCCTCGTACATGAATTTCTGGCCAGATACCATGCGGAGTATAGACCCGTTTTCACTATCCACCACAATCGTGTCTGTAGTCAGAAAAATAAAATATGTTAATTACCCCCTGAGGTCATCATCCTCCAAACCTTATCCCAACACAGTTGGGGTCGGCTCTCAGTCTAACTACGAAGCTTCGATCATATCTGTGAAGTTACTGCCATCTGACTTCCACAGCCCACTCGCAATATCGAATTTCTGTTTAACAGCCAAGATAAATAAATCCAAAGTAGGAGGGTAAGTTTATATACAACCGAGTTTCACGCTCGGATGATGATAGACAAATATTTGTACTGAATGGGAATCGAAGCCTTGACTCGTGACAGGGACTAACAAGCAAGTAGTACTTACGTGCCTCTTCGTCTTCATCAATCTCGTCTTCCCCCTCATTGAGTATCTGCAGCTTGCCGAGAATATACTTGTGTTCTTCATTTGTACCGTCTAATGACTGCAACTCTTCAACGTTCCACTCGGTTTCTTCAGAGTCTTTAGAATTGGACTGAAAATAGAAAAATATAACATACAATAAACCACATTATTTTTTTACAGATTACTAGTAAGCGAAATTACTAGTATTACCGCTAACCTTTCCAGCTGCGGCACCTGACACTGATAGGCGTGAAAACCGAACCCAGATGCCCGGAGTGCATGGATGGTGAAGAGACCAGCTTTCACCTGCTTGCTGAATGCCCCATGTACTCACTGATAAGATGGGGCTGAATACACTGAACATAGACGACCTAGAGGATCTGAAGGTGGACCAGATCGTAAGATTTTGCAAAGATACAGGTAGGTTCGACGGAATGCCTTGATTGCTGGAAACAACATCCTTCCCAAAAGGGAGGATCAGGGGAAATGGGTGAAATGACCCACCAAGGCAGGGTTGATCACCCGTCAGGTCACCGGCGTCCTCGTTGGAAATAATAATAATAATAATAACCCCTCCAGCTAAGCTAAATTTGCTGGTTCGTAAGGTAACTTCTTAAACACTAAGACTTAGCGATCACTTGAATGCTACACGTTGACGTCACCTCTTGTGTTATAAACGATCAAAAGTCATGGTAACCGCTTGGCTTCAGGGGTGTCAAAAAGAATTTATAGCTTACCTTCATTCCTTCAACTTCCAATACTAAGTTATTACTGCCAGAGGTCGACACAGGAATCAAGAGTGAACAATCTGGAAATAAAGACATAATGTATGTAAAAAAATGGCTAAGTATGTTTTTCCGCTATCTAGAACTCTAGATGTTAAGTTAGGGTTTAGATGGAACTGAGTTAGTATGTTCAATAATAATCTTTATTTGCTAGAACATTGTTATGAGGATGGTACAAATAATATCTTATGAAATGACATGGAAAATTTTATTTAGCACATTATTTATGTCGAATAATGCAGGTATTTAATATAAAATGAGGAAGAGAAACCTAGATTATACACATATCATTATACATTTATCTATTTGCAACGTTTGGATAAAAAGTCCGTAATGGAGTAAAAACATTTGTCAAGCAACCAGTCTTTTAACATTTTTATAAATCTATTATTTAAGTCTTTATTTTCACAAGGTACACAATTAGAAATATATTCACACATAGCCGGGCAATTCTTTTTACAAAGAACAGTTTTAGGTATCTTAGACAAGACTATTCTGTCTGGATCACGTGTGTTTCTCAGGTATATATCCCTTGCTGTTGAAAATAGGCGTTTATTTAATTTGTCAAATTTTGCACATTCAAATATAAACATACAAGGCAACGTAGAATATACTGCTTCCGGGCTGTTTGGCCGTGGTCCACAAGCGTGGAAAGTGTGGAATACAAGTTTCCTATGGACCACGGCCAACCAGCCCAGAAGCAGTATATTCTACATACAACACCGGTCATGAAAGCCTTAAGATTTATATACAGGGCCACGTCAACAATTTGAGGTCTGCAGGATATCCAGGGGGCTACGCCGCAAATCGCTCTGACGCATTTTTTTTTATTATCAGGTAGATGGGAGCTCATTCGCTACTATCATTATCATCACAGCATTGTGTCCCAATTGCATACGAGGCTTTCCGTGGAGCCAGAGGTCTGCTTACTGGTTTGGTATTAGAGCAACTGCTGCCTGCCCTCACAACCCCGAGAGACAAACCTGCGCCAGAGCCTTGTCCGTCAATTAACACGTTTAATGGCTTGCAGGTGAGGTTGGCGGGGCCATATATACCCAATTGTCTTTATTATTAGTATAGTTAAAAAATAAACATACCTTCATCAATCTCCATAGACTGATCATCACCACCCTCATTTTCTTTAACATTTTCATCACTTTTAACATCATCTCCATCATCACTATTCCTAGTCAACACCGCCTCAGATAAGAAGTTATTCGGCAGAGAGTTAACATTGAAATTCAGTATTGAGGTCTTCGGTGATGTATGGCTCTGTGAAGTGTCCAAACTTTCCATCTCGTCTTTAATAGAATTAGTTATAGATGATAGCAGGTTCGGTGTCTGTTTGCCACCTGTGTTAGTAGTTGTCGTAGTTTTAATTGTTTGGGTGAGTACTGATGTTCCGACTGTTACTTTTAGGTTGAGGGTAGAAGAGTTTGCTGTCTGGAATGAAAATAAATTAAGATTATTCTTCTATACATAGAAAGATTTCGCGTCTATACGCGATTTTGCTGTGCGTGCGAAATCGTGCGTATCGACGTACGACTTTGCTTTGATTGTCTTTTCTGTATAATTCACGCCTTAAATGTCAAGCATGGCTGATCTCTTAATGGTAATATTCATTAATGGATGTCAAGTATGTGCAAATAAAATTATCTTATCATCTTGTATAAGGCAGGAGCCAGGTTACTATTCGTTTTCAACAAAAAGCTCCCAAAATACAGTATAAATAGTAGTTTTTATTTGAAACTAACCTTAAACTGAGGTAAAACTATATTACCCTTAGATAAACCTGGGAGTTTTCCGACTTTCAACAACAAATCAGGAGGTATAGGTTGTAACTTTGACGCTGGCAACACCAATTTCTTGCCTAGCATAACTGACTGTTTTTGTACCGTTGGAGATGTGTTGTTCTTCTCAGCAAATGATTTTTTATAGTTCTCATAGTCTAGGCTATGATAAGTGAGAGAATCCTTGAATAGGTCAAGGATTTCAGTTCTTAGGTTTGTTAATCTGAAAAAAAAAAGAAAAGAAATAATGTTATTCAACCTGCTATGTGAGGCTGTGTGTATTCCGGGAGCGGGCAGCAGCGCCCCCGTAGAACAACCCCTCCATAAACTGCGATCCCCAACCCGAATCCCCAGTGTGGGGATTATGGGCATTACCCCCAAATGGAGAAATCTCCAGCGTGTCGAACAGGGTAGCGTACCTGATCCTTCGGCTATCCAAGCGGTATAGCATGAAGGTAATTGAGGTCTACGCACCGACCTCGGCACACTCGGATGATGAAGTGGAGGATATGTATGAAGACATATCCAAAGCCTTGCACAACACCAATAAGGCTCACTTCAACATTGTTATGGGGGACTTTCTTCTTTAAGAAACAACCTCAAAGGAAGTGGACATGGCAAAGCCCCGACGCGAGCCTGTGACCTAAAATGCGAGCGACTTCATCATGACGGATAGCAAGCACATATTCAGACAGGTCTCAGTGATCAGGTTTAATACCGGATCTGACCACCGACTGCTCCGAGGCTCTCTGAATATCAACCTGAAGCTTGTAAGAAACCGTCTGATGATGTCCACGCTCCGACCTAACCCAACCCAAATCATGGCGGGCACCGAGAAGTTCCAGCAGCATTTCGGGGAAAGATTTGTTGCCTTGGAACCCACTGATGACGCTGACGAGACCCTACACAATCTGGTCGAAACACTGAGAGACGAGGGCATCAAGTTCTGCTAAAAACAGCGTACTGGCAGGAAGTCTAAACTTTCGGATGAGACTCTGGGGCTGATGACAAGAAGACGAGAAACCACCCAAGCCACTTCGTCAGATAGGTCAGACCTAAACAAGGAAATTGCGAAGATGGTCGAATTGCGGATGTCATATCCCCGAAACTGTTCACGAGCGTATTGGAAGATATGTTTAGGACGCTGGACTGGAAAGGGCATAAATATAAACAGCGACTACATCTCACACCTGCGATTCGCTGATGACATAGTCTTAATGGCGGAGTCGCTAGAGGAACTAACCCGGATGCTGGACGACCTAGCTTCAGTCTCGCGACGAATCGGACTTGGTATGAATCTGGATAAAACCAAAGTCATGATCAATGGCCACATTGATCCAGGACCGGTCGTCGTGGTCACAAGGCCACCTTCTTGATATTGTTTCTGAGTGCACTTACCTCGGGTAGATTGTGCAGTTAGGTAGAAACAATGCTGAACGTGAATGCTGGAATAACCACACTCTCCCCAACGGGAGGGCTGGGGAAATGGATGAAGTGGCCCACTAGCTTCTTGGGCGGATCGTCCGTCCGGTTTCCGGTGTCCCCAATTGTAATAATAATAAAAATAGGTAGAAACAATTTAGAGAAGGAGGCCAAGAGAAGGATCCAGCTAGGCTGGGCAGCGAAGCTCCATATCTCGCAAAGAACCGAGAACCGCTGTGGTAAAAGTGTTCCAGAACACGTTTGTGGATACCATAACTCGGCAAACGTAGTGTAGGACGCCCTCCGGCCAGGCGGGATGACGATCTGCGAAAGACTACGGGCAAATGCTGGAAGCGGCAAGCTGAAGACAGGCCGCTATGGCGCTCATTAGGGGAGACCTATGTCCAGCAGTAGACTAGAGTAGGTTGATGATGAACCTGCTATCTTAATCAAGGCTTTACATTTCGTTTGGCATATACAGCTTATAGAAATGAGTAATAACTCTTATCTGACTGCCCAGCCCGACAGGAAAGCCTGTGCCAGAGCCTCATCAGTTGGCAAAAGGTCTTGGTGGAGCCCAAAACACCCCTGGGCACTCTCACAAATTATACATAATTAGAATGGTTCATACGGCCTGTCTTGCTGTAAAAGCAGGACTGAGCCATGTACGATAATATTCATTACTCACCGAGTATGCATCATATCATATTCCATGCATGACTTGTAGCACTTCTTGCATAGTGTATTGGAGTGCACCTTGTTCTCCTCTAGAGGTAGACCAAGTATATCGCTCACAACTTCAGACAACTTCTTACCAGATTGTAATGAGCTCTGAAAAAGTTTAAAAGAAATTTGTTAGAATCTGACTAAAATCTTAATATATATAAAAAATCTTCTGTGCATATCTGAACTCCTTCCAAACTGTGATTTGTGTAATATTGGATGTGGAAACCCTGAAAACCGACTCACGGGGGCTAGTGGTGAGATGTCTATGTTGGAATAAAACCCTCCCAGGGGACCCCGGGTATAGCCTAGAAAGAAAAGCTGTAGGACCCTGGATGGTAGGGATTTACAATTGGACCCAATAGGTGGTGCTCTAATTGGGTTGGTTCATTTTTCATGAATTTATACCGAGTTAAAGCTTGACTTGGGCAACCTAAGATCTTGCTGGGCCAGATACACCATTTTTTTCCACTTTAGTATAGCATCTTTTTAGTAATTGAGTTATTAATCCAATTTCAACTTCCCATTGTTCTCTGAAGAACCTCAAGATTATTAAATAGCCGAGGAAATAAGTATACACCTTTATATCCAAGGCTGTATGTAAAGGTGTATACCTCCTTAGCTGTATGAACTATTGTTTACTCCAAAAGTTATGAAGCAAGTACATCATATCATCTACATTTTATACTTACAATTTCAATGAGTCACAACATCATATATTCTCAAAACATGTAGATAAAAACATGACAGTATTATTTAGTCTGACATTGTGTTATTATCACCAAGAGAAAAACACTCTTAAACGGGTTCACTTGTTATTTATGAATATCTTGGTGGTAGATGGAGGGAACCCTTTACTTACTTTACTCTACTTACTGTAAACAGATTTGGTAAGATCCTAACAGAATGAGTTTGATACTTACCGGAATAGGCACATCGTCTTTACCGACGAAAGATATTGTAAGGTCATCAAAGATATTGTAAGAATTCCTGATTGTTGAGTTAGCTCTGCTGTTACATATTAGGCAACATTGGGCCGTCATTCTGAAAATTAATTATTTACGCCGGTCTTATATTAATAATCTAAGACGCCGGTAATTATTGTAAATAATGTATCATGCTCTTACTGTACAACAAACATAAAAGAAAGGCAATCGAAAGGAAACTATTGTCTAGAAAATATGAAATTTTGGATAAATATATAAATAAGTTATAGGCACATTTCTAACTAAACGAGCTCCTAAATGTAGGTCTGTAGGTAGTGTATAACTCTTATGTAATTATGTGGAATTAAGCGTGATATTTATTTAGGCTTTAAAAACTTTTATCAGTATTTACATCCTTATCATTCGCTGATAGTTTGAAACTATCATAATAAGCGAAAAACATCGAAGTTTTTCTAACATTATAAATTACCGTGATCTGGTGTTTTATATATTAATGGCAGCCATTTTGACATCCCTGATAATTTTATAAACTGATCTATGTTGAAAAATCGAACGAAAAGTGTATAAAAACACATACCTGGCCCATTAAAATGTATCTCCGGGAAAATATTACTTTTTGAAGGTTTTCATTCGGTTTGGGTTGAACAAATATGTTGTCAGCAATGGACCGCAGGCAGCCACCATTACGTTTCTAATAATAATTTGTTCTAGTTTTCTCCGCAAGTAGCGCTTCCGAACTGTTTCCGTTCAGTAAGTTCATAGAGTAAAACAGTAAAATAACACACTAAAAAAGTAAGTCCTCTTTTTCTGTTCCGTAATTATATACGTAGAAATATCTCAATTATAGTTATTTGAATATTCTTAAAAGAAATATTAGACATTCTGTTAACGGGCATCGAGCTATCATCAAATAGGATAAATTACCTGCTTGCAAGAACAGATATTAATGCAGTGTTGTGGTATTGTCTACTTTCCAATTCGAGTCTATTTTCGTAATGTAATGTATCCAGAAGCTTAAAAACGTTGCATTATAAAGTTCAGAAATCCTCCTGTATTACGTGGACTGAGAATAAAAAGCTCTGTATTATAACAAACTCGCAGCAATTAATTAGATGGTAGGTACTCGGATCTACGTGCGTGACCCTTCTTAACACCTCACTTAAGACCTCTCCATACCCCAGAGAGCACGTTGCCGTCGCCACGTCGGTCCTGGTTGTCATATGAACATCTGTGGCATTCGTTACGTGTAGTAGGAGTTCTGAAAAGTCCGACAATCTAGTCCAACAACAGAATTTCGATATCGCCCATGGGTTGTGGAGGTCAGATGGCAGATCGCTGCCCGGCGAGGGATGAAGTAAACACGTATAGCAGACAACAACAACATCACAGAGTACTATACAAAATGCGGTGGGTGTGGTGTGTTCTTCCGATATAACGGATCATTACATAACAATACTTGGCCTGGTCACAATAAAGTAATGAAAAAATATGTAAATAGAACGACGGTGAAACGAGACGTGGATGCCATAAAAAGGGAACTTGCGGGAGTGGACTGGTCACAACTATTTAAAAACAAAGATCTAAACGAAATGGTAGAAATCTTAAGCAACCGGTTAGCTGACCTAATTGAAAGACACTCACGGAAAATTCATATAAGTCACTCTAAATATGTTATCAAGTCCTGGATCACCCCGGGACTGATTCGCTGTATGAGACATCGAGACAGGTTACACATGAAAGCAAAAAAGAATCCTAATAATGGAGTTTTACAGATGATTTACAAACGATACAGGAATTTCTGCAATGATCTATACAGTATGCCATATGACGAAGAAAAAGAAGCAGCCAAAAGAACTTCTTACACTACAGGATACTTCAAGTCCCAAGCAATCTTTGAACAAATGTAACAACTATTTCTCAACTGTGGGTGAAAAGTTGGCGGATAACACTCTCAATAAATTACAGTTAAACCAGGAAGCACTTGCTACAAAAATCGATCGTAAGCAAATTTTAAACTACTTCTTTCTGCAGCCTACTGATGTATGTGAAATCGATTCGCTCATAATGTCCCTACAAAACGATAAGTCTCCAGGTATTGATGGCATCACCAATGTGCTTTTGAAGGATATTAAGGATGTCATTACAAAACCTCTAGTAATACTATTTAACGCCAGTATGGAAGTGGGTGCATTTCCAGATTCATGGAAAATAGCATCCGTATTACCTTTTCACAAAGACGGACCTAAGAACTCCGTGGAAAATTATCGACCTATTTCACTCCTGACTACATTTTCAAAACTTTTAGAGAAGATTGTTAATAACAGACTTGTCAAGTATATAGAAACCAACAATCTTATTTCGCCAAGACAATTTGGTTTTAGAAAAGGTAAGTCAACCGAAGAAGCTGTGACGCTTCTGACATCGACCGTATCAGCTCATCTTGACAGCAAGAAAACTTGCGTTGGTACCTTCCTAGACCTAGCAAAAGCGTTCGATACAGTATCAATTCCAATATTAACAAAAAAGCTAGAAAATCATTTAGGGGTAAGGGGTATAGCACTTAATTGGTTCAAAAATTATTTGACTGGGAGAATGCAGTGTGTAAGTGTCGACAGCCATAAAAGTGACCTACGAGCTACACATTATGGTGTGCCACAGGGGAGCATCTTGGGACCAACTTTATTCATAATATATATCAATGATATACACGACAGTGTTGATGCGGACATTATATGCTATGCGGACGATACTGCGATCATTTACTACGGCCTTTCCTGGAAGGAGGCATTTCTGAACGCAGAGAATGGAATGAAGCAGATAAATAAATGGCTCCAATACAATCTGCTTAGCCTAAATGCCAGAAAAACCAAGTATATATGTTTCCATAAAACTCGGGTAACAGCGCCAAACATAACTCTAAGTATTAAAATACATGAGTGTTCGGATCGGTTGCGGCCCTGTGATTGTGAGGAGTTATCAAGAACCGGCACTATAAAGTACCTTGGTGTGGTCATTGATGAACATCTTAATTTTCATGCACACATAAAAGGCCTTTCGAACAAAGTCCGAAAAACAGCAAATATACTAAAACTGCTCGCTCATCGGCGTCGCCAGACATTTTAAAAGTTGTCTATTATGCCTTGTGTCAATCGCTGATAACATATTGCATAACGTGTTGGGGAAGTGCTCAGAAAACAGCAATGATCCAAATTGAAAGAGCTCAGAGGGCAGTAATTAAAACTATGTTTAGGAAACCCTTCCGATATCCTACAAAAACTTTGTACAGTGAAAGTAAATTGTTAAATGTGCGTCAATTACATATTCTTAAAACAGTTCTGAGCATTCATAAAAAAACAATAAACTCAGAAGACTACAAAAATTTAGTTAAGCGAAGAGTTTACAAATTACCACTACCCCAAGTCAACACAAGCTTTGCCAGACGCTTTAGTCCATTTAAAGACATCCACTTGTATAATCAGACAAATAGCGCTTGCAACATAAAACTATGTTCTGTAAAAGAGGCAAGGTTGAAAGTCACAAAATGGCTTCATTCCTTATCGTACGATCTTACCGAAAGTTTAATTGCTCATGTTTCATAAATGTTGTGGTCATTGGTGATTGTCAAGTGAAAGAATGAATAACTATAACAATGATATATAACTTCGTAATTTCGTCATTGATGTATTAAAGTATACAATCATAGATTTAATTGTTGGTAAATGAATTGTCAATGTAATGGTATAATTATTTGTGTTAAGCCGAAAAGCTCTGATGTCGCCCGAGCAAATGATGTTTCACGAAAATTGTACACGTATTTGGCACCCACAGGACAGGCTTTGCCTAGTGTGGGGTCACAGTTTAATACCCAACATTGTAACATTTATTTGGCAATAAATGAATTTTTATTATTTATTATTTTTATAACAACATTAAAAGTAAATTTTGACATCGCCTTGATGAAATGTTATGGTGTGACAAGGATAATTTTAAAAAGTCCAACATCATCTTGAAATATTATTGAGGTATTTGACCATTAGTGCGCCTTCACTCTTTATCGTTATCCCACAGCGTTATCCGTATAAAAAATATGATTGAATGAAAGTTTTTAGAATTTACCTTCGGACAACACGGCTACGGCCCACGGCACGTTTTAGCGTCAAGTGACCATGAATGATAGTTAAACAATCAAAACGCTTTTGAATTTTTTGTTGATGACAAAGATAACGTGTCAAGAAAAACACGACACCAAGAAATTTGATACGTCAGAGAAGCCGGGCATGACCGTGGCCGATATAATGCGCAACATGCCTCGTACTCACGTTATTAAATTGTAAATTAGCTGTGTCTGAACATTGGAGATATATAAAAAAAATCTTGGGCTATGTTAAATGAGCGATCCTGAACACTTGGCCTTCTGGTCAGACTTAAAATCTATCTTTTTTTTTCTAGCGTTCTAATCTACGTTTTTTTTTAAGAATATGAGTAAATTGGTAAATTGGTTAGGTAGAACCCTTTGGGGTAGAACCGGACATATGGCCAAAATACAATTATCGAACTCCGCGCGGACGGAGCAGCAGGCATAGCTACGGACGATTATTTTTATGTCACTAAGCTCAATAAACCATTTTAAGGCAATAGCCCTAGAAATAGTTCAGATTCTACTGGATTTATGAAAAAAAAACAAGTGTATATTTAAATTGCAATAAAACTATTTTTAACGGATTCTATAGCGATTTATTTGATGTTATTTTATATTTTACATTGATCCCGACGTTTCGGTTGCTTTTCAGCAGCCATGGTCACGGCTGTGTGTGTGACAGTCGCGTAAACTTCCGACAATATCATGTATATTTAAATGTTATCATACTTATCATGGAACTAAATGTAATCATAATGTGTAACATCCAAACCAACCTATATTTGAATAACTGCGGTTATAACAAATTCAGCAATCCTTTTGATTAGAAGTGAGCAGATATATTATAAAAGCTGGCAACTCTGGAAAAATATAAAGGTAGTAACCGCTAGAAACAAAAAATAATGTTATGGCACAAAGGCCCCTATTGTCAAGGCAAATATATTACAAAAAAAAATATCGAAAAGAATTCTTTAAATATTCAAATAAGTTTTGGCGCTAACGCAGGATAAGTCACATCGAGGCAGTTTCATTTTCTAAAATTTGTGTAATTTCGAGTTTCTATGTGTAAAAATGGTGGGTTTTTAGACAACGTCGTCGACAACATGCACAAGTGTAGGAAAGTGGCATATTTACCGTGAAATGTGATTTTCCGTGTTGTTTCCAAAACTCCAAAGCAGCCTCTAGTAAATCCTCCACTACTTTACTAGGGTAGGACTTTAACTTGACTATGACTATGACGGACTTTACTCGACCTTGACTAAATGACAAACACGCTGCATTGTATTGAATTCATATGCGAATGACTTGTTTTATCTAATTATTTGATACTGGCATTCATTACATATTTGCCAAAGGAAAAAAAAAACAAATATAGTTTTGGCGCGAAATTGACAAGACCTTGACCCTGGTCCACTGAGAGAAGGTATTTGATATTTATATTACACCTGTGGTTGTGATGTAATTCAGGGTAAGTTGTTCTGTAACGTTTCTCACTCCATTGAGATTATGTGAAGTACCTAGTTAAGGAAATTCAAACGGCAGCAGCAATTATTTTTAACCTTATCTATAATATGTTATATGTAATGATTAACATTACTAGCGGTCCGGTTCCTAGCGTCCCTAGCGGGAATAAATTCGTAAATATATCCTATAAGCCATTTGCAACGATATCTACCGGCATGAGAAAGAAAAAAAATATAGATAAAAAACCATCTTTGAAGCGGGTCAAAATTTTAGTTCAATCAATGCAGAACTTTCTGTTTTTTAAGCGTACATAAATCAATCCAACATTTTATTTATAGATTGCTATTGATATCATTATATCATGACCCTGACTGGAACTCTTTATTCATTTATGTATGATTGTCGATAATGTAACTCGGAATTCAGTGTAGGGTGCTACTGAAAAAAATTGAGCTGAGCGAGTAGGACTCTTACTTGAAAATAAGACATCTTACTACGGTCGCGCGCTTAGCTAAGGCTTACCTCAATGGTACATCGGACATGAACCATCTCGCTGCAAAACACTCCTCAGTGTCCACACTATTACCGTGGTAAATTTGGTCAAGATCGCGCCAGTGGTTACGGAGGAGTGCAGCCACCAACAAACGGCTATGCCGCGTATATGTAAATAAGAGCTTCGCTCGCTCAGCTCAATAAACCTAATTAACATAAAAAAATAACAAACTTTTATTCAAAAAAACATTATTTATTTTTTCTATACAATTTACATCATATTTTGCGTCTCAAGTGCAGCTCTCTATATATAATTACTTTGATAATGGTAAAAATTTACAATAATAATAAAATTTCTGAGAATTAAATCAATGTAAGTACTTACTATTTACATATCAACATATTTTTCGCCATAATTTTTATATATCTATACATTTTAAAATTATTTTATATTTTGTTTTGTGCAAAATTTGAAATGCTTTCGTGGCATACATAGCCTATGTTGCTGTACTGTAAGTGTGAGTCTGCATCAGTTTCAATGTTCATGACGCTTTACTTTACCTATTCTTATTCAATAATTAGACTCAATCTCATTTTTAATAACTGGGTACTACCTATTTGAAAAAATTACATAAATTGGCATATTTAAAATTTATTGATAAAGTATTTTGGATTATGTGATAAACATATATGACGTCTGTGTTGGTTTTTCACTCTCTTCTTCTAATTTCAAAACGTAGTTAAATAAAATAGAGATAAAAATACATGTCTACTTCTATTTTGGAGTAACGTACACGGCTATGAGCATATTATTTCAAAGTCCATTTGTGAAAAAAGTTTCGTGCTTTGTGTTTTGTACCTATTGAAAAGATATATATAATATTAGGTAGGTACGTCAGTTGAACTAGTTGTATTGGTGCATAGATTGTGAATTTGAGGCCTTGTGTAGAAGCTTCTGATAATCTTTGAATTAGAAACAGTTTTGCAGTTCTCATGGGTCTAAAATAATTCTTGTTTGGTATTTATGAAAGTCTTAACACATTTTTGAAAATAGTCATTTAGATCACCAATTTTAATCTTCACCAAAATTATTCAGTATTTAAATTGATGCTACTCAAATTGTACACTGTATGGCATGTCCCATTTTGAACGTTCTTTCGATTTATATTGAGAATTTGGTTTTAAAAAGAGAATAAGTACTTACTACGGAAGCTGTGTCGAGTATGTTAATCCTGTATTTTACCCTTATAGAACTTTCAGCTTAAGCGATAGATTGTTTGCCTTATTTTTAATACTTTATGAATATCATTCCTCCTACCTATGCTTATGATACTATCATTGCACACTCCATATTCGATTAATCTAATTTAATAGTGAGTATTAAAACTGATGCAGCAAAAATAGACATATTATATGTCGTAGCGTAAGCTTAGCATATTAACTGCGTAGTTTTAGCATATAATTATTATAACCAGATGAAAAAGTCAGATATAGAATAGTATAGGCAACAGAGGATCTCAAAATGAATGATACAATGGCCATTACAAGTTGTGTAATTTACATTTTGGGTGTCTATGAGTATGTATTGTAGTTGTACGTACAATGCCGTCCTCAAGCTAAAAGTCGTCTAAGTGACATCTGATCAATTTTCCATTCTTAACTTTGAACAAATATTTAAATTTTCTTTTTTTTTGTAAATTTTTAATTTATGTTTGACATTTTGGTATGTTTAGATTTCATTTTGGTATATTATTTGGTATTTGGACTTGATTAATGACAATTCGACGAGAGTAATTTGTAATTTGACATGAATAGAAATTGACATGTATAAATCTGACTTTATGTACATACTAATTTAGTTTCATATTTACTGAGTTCATTGATTTTGATTTTGACACTTTTATGGTTCCATAATGTTTAATCATTATTATTTTTTAATAGTTTTGAAATGATTAATTGTACGAAGGAATTCACTTAAATTCATATTTTTTTATTGACTCATTGGTTTTAACATATTTTTTTTTAAATATTTTATTTTAATATCTTTGGCTATAATATTATGTATGTTCAAACACAATGTAAATTGTTACTGAGTAAATAAATAAAAAAACAATAGCGACTTTATTCTCGTAAATGCTCAAAAACATATCCATTCACTGTTAAATGACAACGTAATTGCAGATTTATAGAAAATACTAGCATATAGGTATTAAAATACGCCCTCAATTTGCTCCAGCTCAAAATTTACTTTTTCACTTATCCGCTTTTTAGTTCTAGGACGACAGTACATGATTTATGACAGTCATGCCGGCTTGTTGTACAATGCCCAGCTTTTGATTTGATTTGGTACATCGGGGAAAAAGAGCAAGAGTCCGGCTAAAATCGGTTTACTTTGGTTTTGCAAAGCGTATCTCTCGCACATCAGACTGGCACTTTAGTATCTATTTATAGGGTAGTTGTGTTTATAAAATGTTAAAACTATAAGTTTGGTTTTAATTACTCTATAATGGTATCAAGCTGTAGATATGCGTTGTGCGATAAAGAGGACGCTCTAAAAAATTGAAGCAAGCTGTGCTTAGCCGGACTCTCTTCCCGACAAAGCAAAAGCCGGTACTATAGTTTTGTATCACTGTGAGAATCGTCCCACAGATCATTAAATTCTAATCAATTTCTGTTACCATGTGACTTTTCTTATCTAATTAATAATAAATACATGTTTGCAATCTACAAACACGAGAAGTGTTTAGCCCTTGAGTGTAGTCTCTTTCGCTCTCAATAAATTCTAATTACAATAGAATAGGTACTTAATTGTTGCGAAGTAGGTATTTTAGATAAGAGACGGAAGTGATTTTTTTTTTGAATTTCACTATTAGAGAGATTGATTGAGCAATTTTATAGTTATGAAATCTCAATTTATCAGTAAAAAAATGAAGCGCAAAAGTTCCTAATGAATTTTAGATGGTCATCAAAAATTCCACGATTTTGGAAAAAAACAGTTCTGTAAATAGACGAGGTATATAATAGAATGCAAATATAAAACGTAGTCTTGTTAAAGTACCACAAATGTCTTTATTTATGAGTAAATAAAGTTACTATAATATAATGTGAAGGTTGTCAGGATGTACAGTCGCCAACGCAAGTGTTAGTAAGCAATTTAATAAATTTATAAATCACTCACAAAACTTGTATTGCCATGTCTGTAGTGGTGTGCGAAATGAAAGAATTTGTTGTGTTGACATGTATTTTAATGTTTATCATGTAACTACAAGACCTAGTTCCAATAAAATGTAGGCTAACAACGAAAATACAATATTCATTCAAAGTGCCACCGTGCTGTCTCTTGTGTCTTGTAAGCATTGTTTAGCGACATTATATGTGTATAGACAATGAAATTGACTTAAAACCAGAATATTTACTATTTTCAATGTCTTTTACTGTCAATTTTAGTGTCTTAACATGTGTAATAGCGTCATCAGAGTAGAATAGTGTCATTTGTCAGTAACAACATAATAAATTATCGCAGTAAATAAAACAATCATCGATATATATATATATATATATATATATATCGATTCGGTACATTCAACACAAAGAGAAGTAAGCTAACACGACATCAAGTCCTATCACTAAAACATTTAGTTTTTTTTCCATTTCGAAAATATTTCTAGAGAAAAGGATATGCATCTATTTACCTGATAACATTTATTAATTCAGCTATTATTACGGCTAATTCAATGTTGACTATAACACTGTTTATGTAATTTGACATCGTAGTTATTGTTTCTTTAATACAATTGGCAAAGTAAAATAATCTTAGTGTTGCTATTCATAAACAGTAATATAGACAATCTACCACGAGGTCACACCATACAAACATCTATTCTAAATATGAAAACAAAATAGTTCTGTTAAAACAGCGCGTAATGGTGTCTTCTCCTGTCTTATACTAAATCCTTGTGCAAGGCTTATTAATCAAAGTCGAATCATCACTATATTTTTAAGAAAACTTTTTAGAAAATCTTTACGGATTTTTTTTTCACTAATCGAATATAATTGACATTGCAATGACACTTACTACTAACCTAAAGAGTGCTAAACTATTACTTACATTTAGATACTTTTGGTTCTTAAAACATTTTAAAAATGGCCGACAGATCGCCTACAGAACAAAACTCATGCAAAATAAAGAAACAAGCACAAAAGCGTGGTCTACACAAAACAAAAATAAAACTCAGTTTGTTTTTCTATATTATACCTCAATTTCTTTATTTCTTGTACATTTTCACAACTGTCACGTTTTACAAAACAACCAAGTACTTATAACTTTTAGTTTATAAGTTATTGAAAGGATTCAAATACACGTGGATACTCTCTTGTAATATCTACGTGCTCAAGAGGGAACAAGAAAATGAAAACTAAGTACTTTTCAACATTACTCACAAACTAATATCATATGTTTTACTAAAATCATCACTAAAACGGGTAAGAGTGCCGTCTTCAAAACTCTTCATAATTTTGTCTACGTCAGTGTGATATTTTGAAAACGGCACCTGCAAAATAATAAGTAACTAAAGACTAATTATTCAAATTAAATGGGAATATTACTTAATCGATACCTAAACCGCTAAGTTCATAAACAAAATGCAGATGCATTCAACGGAGCGTAGCTCCACACTAAAAAACAAAGAAAAAGATAAATGGAAATGTAATAAATGTGTAAATATGAAAAACTCATGTTACTGTGTCTAAAATTATATTAAGAAAACTAACTGTTAATGTCTTTATAAGAGTGATCTAGATCACAAATTGTAAAAATAAGGAATTATTTTAAAATGTTGCCGTTGTGAAAAATTTACCCGCTTTATTTTTCAATGGTAACGTTTTCAAATGTGTGCGACTACCCGTCGACTATTACGAGGCAGAACAAACTTATACTGACACTTAAAATGGTACTTTGTCAATTGTTAACTACCACAATTTTTCCATGTATTACAGATTGATACAATTTGAGGCAGGTAGAGCCACGTAAGTTTCTTACTGTTAAATGTCTCGTGATAGTCTGATAGCGAACGGGTTAATTTTTCGTATAATTTTTACAACGGTAACCCCCATTTCCCCCCTCACTCGTGGTGTTGTGGCTGTGTGTGTCTGTGTGCCGCCGTTCTTGATATGTGTATGATTGTGTGCTCCACCTCAACGCCGTTAGCTAGAAGCAAATAGTTTTAAGTGAGTTATGAATGTTTTGAAGTATAACAGTTTTGACCAAAAAATTGGTGGGATGTCTTACATGATTCAGATTTAATACCAGATATTTGGTGACAAAAAGAATTTATAAAAAATAGGGGTATACTATAAGTAAAATAGATACACTAATCCCATTTTAAGGCCAAAGCGTGACTGTTTAGTGCCTAATCGTATGTATTGTCATAATAATGAGTAGAAAAGAGATAAACCAAAAATAAACTGAAGGGAAAAAATAAAAGAAAAATCAAAATTTGAGCAATAACTGTAACGCCATTCGTCAGTGAAAAAGACATAAGTAGTTGTGTTTTCTTTTTACATTGTTTAATATTATTTGTCACTGTGATATGTAGTTTTTAAACATATTTAAATATACGGACGTACGCTAGACGTAACAAAAAAATTGACATTTTAAATCGGACAAGCATTTGTACAATCGGGCACAACACTTCTTGATCTTACATTATTCAAATATTTTATTCTACGAATCTAAATCAGTGTATTTTAAGTACAAATCTAAATTTATTAAGCTTAAAAGCGCTGTGTCACCACACAAAAATATAAGACTTGTTGTGCGCGAATGTACATTAGTTATACACTTATAGATATCTAAATACTTTTATATAGCTGTTAATAAATTGACATAGCATAATTATTATGCCATTATTCACAAAAGATATGTCATTCCTCTCGATAGATACATTATAAACTATTTTACTACTCACCTATGCGAGATTTAATAACAGTCCACACGGGTTGACCCATACACCAAAAATATTCGATAATTGTGTCTCACATTATTTAACAAATGATAATTCTAATACTAATCGATGGCCGATCTGACGTAATAACTGAATAGTCAAAATATTACTGTTGAAATTAAATCTCGCACAAACACAATAAAATTCAAATAAAACTAATTAAAATTTCTTACTTATTTAACACTGCCATTTTAAATGTAAATTTATTATAACGTTTTTTTATTGAACATGACACTTGAGTACTTGATTGTACTTTTATAACAACTAAACTGCTGAACTAATTTTGATCGGTAAATATATTTTCAGATACAGATAAAAATCAATAAAGATATTATTTAGAAAACAGCTGTAACGTGTGGAAAGGTTTGATATATTTTCCCAAAATTATGTCCAGCAGTGGACTGGTGCAAAATATGTATAACAGCATCCGTATGTATATACAACAGTATTTTCTATACATATGTTAGTTATTAAGATCTAACTTTCATCCACAAAGACTTTGGCTAAATTTTTGGCTTAGAATAAGTCAAAGAACGGAAAGCATGTTATATTTTTTTGAAATTAATAATAATGTAGTAATTTCGAATTATCGGTAAAGATTTTTTTGTGATGCAGATTTTTTTTTTCATTAGAAAATCGATAAAATCATCTTTTACGAAATTATGTGTAGATTGTCACTAGAAGAATAGAGAATATTTTCATCAAAATAATTCGAGGATCAAAGTATAGTAGCTGTTGTCCAATTTATGAAAAACATATCGTCATAAATTTGAATCAGCAAAAGTCAACCATAAGTAACCGCTTCCCATCAGGTGGGCCGTGAGATTTTCTGCCACCTGAGAGTATAAAAAAAATAGTCAACATTCAGGCCGGAACTTGAACCCGCGACCAGTCACTTCCTAGGGGGAATACTCTGACCAAGTTAAGGTAACTCAGTTAGTCGGAGTGCTCCCCCTAGAAAGGGACTGATTGCGGGTTCAAGTCCCGTCCTGGATGTTAATTTTTGCAATTTATATTTAATTGCTTCAAAATTTCATTAAATATCGTCATGTTTTTAATAAATATTACCCTTTAAATCCCATTTTATTCAAGTGAGACCAGTGTAAGAAATGTAAATTTATTGTCCTATATGTAGTACATAGTAGTATCCTACATTTTAAAACTATGATTGCCTTAGAAGAGTAATTGTTTAATATAAGCGGGTGTATCATGATGATCAATCATCTGTATTACATTGGACAACATAAGAAACATAATAAGTATGTAAAGGTATTTTGTTCTTTTAATAAGACACGAGATATGGTATATCACAGTACACTAAGAACAGTAGTTTTTCGAAAGCCGCTCGGCGAGTTATTAACTAAATCTTGCGTTAGCGCTAGGATTGTTTGTTTTTCGTTAAATATTATTTGCGTATTATGAGCAGTACTGACTATAATGAACCATTTTAGCAATTAATAAATGAGGTATAAATTTAGAAAACTTTAAACTAAACTTTAAATAATTTTAAAGTTTAGTTTAAAGTTTTTTTAGTATTCATAGTCATAAATTTGATGCAAGTAAAATTTCCTCCCGTTTCTGCATGTTCGGCATGCTTTATTCTTAGCGGTTAAAGTAAATTCTTATCCTTACATATAAATTTGTAAAAAGCTTTTAAGAAAGCACGGTCAAGGTATCGTAAAGTCTATTTTTTTATATGTTCGTAAATTGACGTGTATTTTAAAATTGTAAATTAGTTGTGTCTGTATATTGGAGGTATTTAAAAAGAAATGGAGCTATGGATCTGAATACGTAAATATTTTGGACGCATAAACTACTGTGATTTGGATGCGGTTTTTTCTATTAGAAAGGTTTTGGTCCGACTTAAAATCTGCCGTATGTTTCATTGCAATTGGTTTAGTAGAACCAGAGATATAACCAAAAAACGATAACCGACCTCTGCGCGGGCGGAGCCGCGAGTATCAGCTAGTTAATAATAATATTGTGAAGAATGATAGAGGAGGAGAAAGATTGATTTAATATCAATTTAAGACAAAAGACTTCGAGACAAAACATATAAATAAAAAAGCGGCCAAGTGCGAGTCGGACTCGCCCATTAAGGGTTCCGTAGCAGCAAGTAACATAATAATGTTATTTTTTTAATTTTGATATTTGAGTTGATTGAATGAAAGGTAAATTGCAGTTTACGATTTATGACGTATTAAAAAAAACTACTTATTAGATCTCGTTCAAACCAATTATCGTTGGAAGTTTACATGGTAATGTACATCATATATTTTTTTTAGTTTTATCATTCTCTTATTTTAGAAGTTACAGGGGGGGGGGGGACACACATTTTACCACTTTGGACACTTCCAAAGCCACTTCTCGCGCAAACTATTCAGTTTAGAAAAAAATGATATTAGAAACCTTAATACCATTTTTGAAGACCTATCCATAGATACCACACACGTATGGGTCCGATGAAAAAAAAAATTTTGAGTTTCAGTTCTAAGTATGGGGACCCCCAAAATTTATTGTTTTTTTTTCTATATTTGTATGAAAATCTTAATGCGGTTCACAGAATACATCTACTTACCTAGTTTCAACAGCATAGATGTTATAGTTTAAAAAAAAAGGCTGTGACATACGGACGGACAGACAGACAGACATGACGAATCTATAAGGGTTCCGTTTTTTCCCATTTGGCAACGGAACCCTAAAAAGGCCACATTAAGATCTGGATCCAGACAATATATATAAACCACAGTTACAGATAAATCCAATAAATTAGTGAGGACCGTAGGTGATAATCTGATATTTGAAGTAAGATCCCGTATACAAAGACCCTAATATTTATAATAGAGTAGAGTTTAAGGCTTCGTTTGAGATTAGGTTTTAATAAGGCGATCATTGCCAAACGTGTGGCGAGAATTAGCCCTAAAGGCTTTTTCCCGTTACAGACTTACTGTTCTTAGTGTACTGTTCTTCTTATGGTATTGATTGACTTTGAACACTTGCAAGTACATCATTTACAATTTAGTTTGAAATAATGTTCATGAAAAATTACGGTTTATAATTACAAACGCATCTAATAATATTATATGATACGGCGCAGTGTCATGGTAATTGGTCGATTATTAAGAAAAAAATAATGGTTCCAAAAATACTTTGATATTTTAAACGGATAAATTAATCGTGATTGCAATAAAAATATTGTCTTGTCCTAAAACAACACAAACCATATAATTGTTTTTAAATTAATAACTAATTTATTGAAGAAGTATTTAGAATTGAGAATTTTTTGTTTAAATATTTATAGACAGAGTTGCTATACGTTGATCCATTTTTTTTGTATTAAAAAAATTGTATTATATTATATTTTTACGAATTTATTAAGAATATCCAAAGTTATGTTATATATATATATATATAAGTTATTATGTATATTCACATGTTCAGTTAAACGGCAAATTCCAAAAAGGGGTTAGGCTTTATTTACAAAAATGTTTGTTCATTAAATATTTTATTAATTTATATTATATAAAACAAATTCATGTTAGTGATGAATTACCGTTATCTTGATTTCTTTAGATTCGTCTTTGCCTATACTATGCCTATTATTTTTATTGCGGAAATCACCACGGTTACACCCTCGCCGGCCAGCAGGGTGGTTACGTCGGACTCGATCCGATCGAAACCTCACGCTGTCTTGGGGTCTTTAATTCCGGGGCGCAAGAAGACATTCACGAAATAAATTCAGCTGATAGGGTAACCAACATAACTTGATTCTAAAGGGTTACGACATTTGCCGGGTCAGCTAGTACTAAAATTCATCAGAAGTCGATTGAAAATACTAGAAAAAGGCCTAAATGATAATAATATTGGTATTTCAAAAATGATTAGTCGATGAAAATATAATTTCACATGTTTCTTATTCTTTGAAAAAATCTTGCCTATGATAACTCTCTGCGTCGTTTTAACTCTGTTATTATGTATTTAAATTATAACATTTATAACAATATTGTAACATATTAAACCGTGGATCGGATGAAATGCCCACCCTCACGCAAAAACCGCGCCTTGTCGTGGAGTTCGGATACCAGCCCGTGATACCATACCATACCATACCAACATATTAAACCGAATTAAATTCATGAATTGATTTCCCGGTTACCGATGACCATGGTCATGGTTTATTGACTATTTTATGACAAAAATATCTTTATTTTTATCTGAACACACATCTATATGAAATTCGAGGAGATACAGAGATAATGAATATTAAAGTCTATGGTCCCTACTATCGAAAATTGAGAAACGTTAACATTTCGATAGAAAGTTATGGCTTAAAATTTTCTAGAACGGGTCAGTCTGAAACGTCATGCGATAGAATTCTATACTAGGATGAATAAAAGCAACAGTCAAATATTTAAATGAGCCTATTTTAATCTAAACATTAGGCCGACATTCTATACACAATAAATACAAGTTTCAAAAGAAATAATATACAAAAAGAAAACCACAAAAAACAAAATGGCAGGAGTTCATGAGAAAATTCTATCAACATTGACTAACATTTGCCCCTAACTACGTTTGTGCAGACAAATTATTTTAGCATAACTATAGACTAAACAACGGAACTTAACAAATATATTTTTTTAAATCTGGTAACACTAAATCTTTGGCTTGCCAACAACGAAAATTATGCACAAACATGGCAATGTTGCCAATTAAAATATCGATCCGACTTAACATTGGTCCGTCACCGCTAAAAAGAAAATGTACACATGTCTTTTTTTAACCACACGATAGTCTCGATATTTTTATACATTTAATATGAATATGTCTTACTAGTATTCGTGCTCCGACATGCCGTTATTTTGACCTTGTCTCTGGTTGTTCTGATCCTGGCTTTGGTTTTGGCTCTTGTTGGGGTTCGGGCCCTTGCCCTGTCCGATTTGTCGTGACGATGAGAAGCACAGCTTCATTACGAACGGGAATTTTGCTCCTGAAAATATTTGGTAAACAAATATAATCATGTATATACATTGGGTGTTTTCTCTTCGGGGCCTAAGCCAACCAATGTGTCCAACGGGGCTCTGCCGCAGGCTTTCTTTTTGGGCTTGGGGGTCAGACGGCTGTCTCTTCCGATCAAGAGAAAGAGTTGAAGAGCAGACCATGGACTTCAAAGTATAACCTTTGAATTCAACCGGGACTTACGATGTTACGATGAAATAATTTTTTGAGTGACCCTCGGCAGTAAATCGCGATAAAATCTATCATGATAAAGCTTTAACGGCATCGAAGTGACTGAGAAGATGAGATCTGACAGGAATGTATGTAGGAGAATGACATGTTGCGCCGACTCCAAGTTTGGACAAGAGCAGGTGGATGATGAATGAAAACCGTCGAAAATAGCCGACAAAAGCCGAAGCTGATCAATATTGAGATGAGACCTGCAGCTTACACTCACGAGCTAACATTACTGATATAGATATGATTGTTCTATCTCATTACTCTTTATATATGTGGAAGTTTGGTTGGATGTTTTGTACCCAATCACGCCAAAACAGCTGAACGGATCTGGATATAATTTGCCGTAGAGAGATTTATAGTCTGGAATAGCATATAGGCTTTTCATCCCGAGAAAAGGTTCGTGTGTGATGCAGGAACGGTATCATTTAGTAATTTATGACTAGGAATTCAGTGCAGGGTGCGAATGAAATAAATTGAGCTGAGCGGGCAGGACTCTTACTTGAAAATAAGACATCTTACTACCGTCGCGCGCTTAGCTAACTGTTTTTCGGTGATTATTCCTCAATGGTACATCGGACTTGAACCATCTCGCTTCAAAACACTCCTCAGCGTCCACACTATCACCGTGGTAAATTTGGTCAAGATCGCGCGAGTGGTTACGGAGGAGTTCAGCCACCAACAAACAGCTATGCCGCGTATAAGAGCAAAAATAAAATGAATACCTGGATGCTGTATAGTCGCATGGTTGCACGCCATTATCGCCATCACCGACTGTGAAATATTCTGGAACTCCATCAGTCCCGAGGACGACCTGGAATGTTGACGTCAGCATATTTATTTCTTAAATTAGTATTTGGGCCTGTCCAAGATCTTTAGAGCCAAACCCAACCCAACTCTGATTGAGGGACGATGCTCTGGGGGAGGCTTTCCTCTAAAGATTGGGGGGTCAGATAAAGCAAAATAAGGAGGATGCAAGCGGACCTCGGTCTGCTAACTTTTGGTTGTGACCGGGATTGGCGCTGATGAAAATAATGGTTTATTGCTTAAAAGACTGTAAGTAGGTATCATTTCTTGGCCCCTATATTATGTCATCCCACTCTGGGCTTAAGGGCCACAACGTACTTGCGGCTGGTCGGATCATGTTGTTATTTTTAAATAATAATAGAAGCGCGCGCGTGTGTGTGTGTGTTTGTGAGTGTGAGTGTGTGTGTGTGTGTGTGTGTGTGTGTGTGTGTGTGTGTGTGTGTGTGTGTGTGTGAGGGTATGTGTGTATGCGTTTGAGTGAGTGTGTGATCGTCAGTTTATGTGTGATTGCGAGAAAAAACGTGTGAACAAAGTAGTGCATGAAGGGAATGCATCTTACCTCTCACTCTTCAAAGGGAATTTCGAGATGGTGTGGGGTGGAGTGACTCCGTAGTCCTTGAACACCTGCAGTAACTGATCATCCGACACGTCTGGGGGTGTGTTGAAGAAATGGAGCACCTGGAATATTTCATTACTATCAGTGAAATGTGTTTAGGGACAGATACATGGCAGGACTGACGTCACAGCCTTCCTCGGAGGAGCAGTAGTATGTACCGTTACGGGTAGTCGGAGTCCTAAAAAGTTCGGCAACCTGTAGGTCTACTATGAAAACTTCCGTAGTTGCGGATCAAAGTTTTGGGCAATCGGTACCCAGAAACACATTTATGCCGCAATTGGGCCCGAAAACGGCACGTGATACTACGTTTGGTTTTGGAACGCGGAACCCTACCGAAATAAATCCGAAGTGAATGAAAAGAAAATGCTACGACTTACGTTCGTGTTTTTTACGGGTCCGAAGTTTAAGATATTTCATAGAGGTCTAACTACAGAACTTCGATATCGTCAGCGGATTGTGGGGGTCAGATGGCTTTTTTTTATATTTTTTTATATATAGGACACGTCAATTTGACTTCACCTCGCCTGATAGTAAGCTGAAGGCGAAGTCTCAGGAAAGAGGGTCACCATTACATACACGTACCATGTTAACAATGGTGGCACTCAGCTTGACAGCCTCATCAGCAGAGGATTGTCGTCGCAGCACCGCGTGACCCCCACCTGTCCCACTAGTGCTGCGACCACAATCCCCCTGCCCGGCTATGCACTTGCTGACCCCTGAACGCAATCAAACCGAAATTGGATTACTATGGAAGGTTTTTCGCAATCGTGCACGTTGGTACCCACCCGGTCGAATTTTGTGACAAATAGTTAGACTGCAAGCCGACCCTGAGGGGGCACCCTGGGGGGACCCTGATAGGCACGCCGAATAATACATTTTTTTAAAGAATTTTAGTAACCGAAATTACTAATATTAACCCCTCCAGCTTTGCTTGTGTTAGGAGTGGGTTCACGTCGGTAGTGAAACGGCCAGGATTCGAACCCGGGACCTCTCGATCATAGGATCGACTCCTTAACCACTAAGCTACCGACCCTAGTCGGTACATCTGTGTGTTTGTGCTCACCTTAGAAGGCGGCTGTATCCTATTCTTGCTTATGGAGGCGGGCGTTAAGAAGCGGTTGTTCTTGTTGCCCACGTAGTCCTTGAACGAGGGGCTCTTGTCTGGCAGAGGGTACGGGTTCATTACCTCGGATAGGTACGCCTGTTTTGAGAACCTGGAACATGATTGTAAATTAGTTGTGTCTGTACATTGGAGATATAAAAAAAATATATTTTTATTGGGTATGGTAAATGAACGATTCTGAATACAAGAATATTTTGTTTGGAATTCTTATCTGTTTGTCTATTTGTTCGCGATGTACGCAAAAACTAGTAAATGATGATACGGTTTTTTTCTATTAGAAAGTTCTTGGTCAGTCTTAAAATCTGCCGTATTTTTTATTGCAATCGGTTAAGTAGAACCAGAGATATGATCAAAAAACGAAAACCGACCTATGCGCGGGCGGAGCTGCGAGCATCAGCTAGTATAATATATTAATTAAATATTAACATTTAAGGACAATCTAGACTCAAAGTAAGGATAGTTTGACTAGCCTGCAATATGGGTTCTAGAATGCGAATAAACATGCTAGGATACATCATACATACATACATATACAAGTCACAACGCCGATTTGATTATATTGCAATACATTTTAGTTTGTTTGCAATGCATTCTAATTTGTCTGCGTTCAATAAAAATATTGCAATCCATTGCAATTTTCTGCGTTCAATAAAAAAGAAATTGCAAACCATTGCATTTGAATAACAAAGTATACTCACGCTAGTGTCAGGGTGTAGTCCCCGACAGTGACGTTGTTGAGGTTCTGCACACACCGCTCGACCGACACGGCATCACCCATCTGCACCATAGCGGTGCCTTCTTTTGTCTTCAGGAATTTTATCTGAAATTATAAGAAAATTAACATTTTAATATATTGCAATAGAATGTAAGCCAATATTTTAATATATTGCGATGGAATGTAGAAGAAATTTTCAACTTTCTAGAATGAAACGGGTAATTAGTTAATTGTATTATTTTAATTACTTAATGTTCTTAATTTTGTATTCAAGCTGTTGACCGCGACTTCGTAATAGATCAAGGTATGTTTATTTCTGCAGTCTCGATACTAACACGTAAGTATTCAGTTATTTTATTTAACAGGCCGGATGAGGTGATTTAGTACACAGGTATTACATTGACAAGTCGTTCGAAATAGATCGAGAAATATGTAACATCCAAATCAATTCTGCCCGACTCCTTAATATAATAGTGTGATAATATTCATTATGAAATGTTTATGCATCTCTAATGAACTATCTTTTATAAATTTGTAACTCTGTGGTGTTTTGAGATTCTATTTGAGATCGTCTTGAAAATAAATACACAACTTGATATGATTATAGGTATATCATACTCACTCTGACAACATTGCCGTAGAGGCAGCACAAGTTGAACAGTCGGTCAGCGTTCACCGTCTGCGGGTCCAGGCCATACACCATCATGACGGCTCCTTGCTGGGGAGGGCCGCCCTGCGAGGGAGCAGGGAGCGAGTTACACCATTTTGTTGGTAATTAAATTAAGAATACGAAATATTATTCAAGTTGTTTAATTATCGTGAAAGAAACAAAGGCTCGTCAAATTAGCATTCATGAATAAATAAAACGTCAGGTAATGTATATATAGTCAGGTAAAATAAATGTAAAGTAGGTATGTAGCGGATTTACAGTATTAAAATACTGTAAATCCGCTACATACTTTACATATATATATATATATATATATATATATATATTTATATATATATATATATATATATATACCTATATATATATATATATATATATATATAACATTATATATAATATAATAATGTAATATAATATATTGTGATCCCTAAATATTTAGGGATAACAATAATAAAATTATATCTATAAATTTTGCATACAATTTAATAATACTTATAATGTTTAAAAATATAATAAATAATATAATAAATATGAATAGGAACAAAAAAGATACAATATTTAAAAATAAAGCTAAAGCAAGTGTAAAGATGCTGTCTCTGTCTACCTAAATATGTTGTATATGAAATGAATAAGAACTTATAGTTCTCAAAAAAAGTAACGGCAAAAAATAAAAATGTTTTCATCAGTGTTTTTGCTACGAGAATGCTATTGGGCACTCGTCGTAAGTACTATATATATATATATATATATATATATTCTGTGCTCGTAGTATCAATAAATGCGGAACACGATACTAAAATGGGTGTAGTATTTATGTTAATTCGTAGTACAATGCTATTAATTACCAATCCAATTTCGTTTGCGGGTATCACAATGGTTACAGAACTACAATTTAAGCTGTTTCGATCACGGACAGATCCAATTTACGAGTTCGACTTTAGTTCATTACACTGAACAATTACTGTGTAACAAAAATTTTCACAATCGCTTTAATTGTCTACTCTTTTCACTAAACGACATTGACTGAACTGCGGTTTTCGGTCTCGGTGCAGGGAAAAGATCTTTTTTTAAAAAAAAAAACATTACTTTCGAGGGATGAAACACGATTCGGCAATACTTTCAGAAAAATACTGTTTAGTAATTTGTTTCAAACAAAAAGAGCATGATATGAAATTCGTTACGAAAAGGTTTGCCAGCAGTTTTAAATTATTTCTACTATCATCCACTGTACTGATCTATTTACTATATTTAAATAGAATATTGAAATTATTGAACCGAATATAACTGAATCCGCCTCTGCCTTTGTCACATAACGAGATGTAGCCAACACGGTATTTGGTCAGTTCGACCCTATACACGCACGGGACATCACACGGTTGTTTAGCACTCCTAATATCTGTAATTACAATACAAATTTTATGGCAATTACAGATATCTTCGTCTTGAATTTTTCTTTAACCCAAAAATCGTGCGGGGCAAATAAATTAAAACTTATTCAAAAATAGACAAACTATATTTAATAACATATTACGGAAATTAAAATATTAACTGTCTGAACTGTAAACACAAAATTATATAAACTAAAATATTTACATCCTAAAAAAGTATGTACAAAGAAAAAGCTTAGGTGTCGAAAAATTCCTACCCATCGATGTCGACTGGTAACGTACCCGAAAGGCTGGCGGCATTGCCATGTTGGATGGAAATGCCAATTCTTTGCGTGAAAATCAAACCAGTCTTTTGGTCACGCAAAGCCTCTGCCAGTCGCTTGGCGATTTCTTTATACAGCGACCGTGCACTCGGGCTAAATTATATAGCCAAATATACATCCACTGGCAGTTATCATGACCCTCCCATTCTAATATAACCTGACTACTTAGCACGGTACTGTACAAGTATCTCTAGTCTCTCTCTGACCAATAAAATGAATCGTTTGGTAACGTAACATATTTTCACATTTCATCGGTTGAAAAGACACGAGAGACGAAAGTCTTCCCGCCAGGCAGAGGCTGCTGAAACTTGGACAAACTACTAGGGATGGGATGATATTTTTACCTCGTCATTTACCTGGTTCTGTGGCGGCATGTTGGGGTGGTGCATCGGAGGGGGAGGGACGAATCCCTCACCTCCGTAACCTTCCGGCCCATAGCCGCGGCCATCGCGCTGAAATTGGATAACAATTACATGAGAGAAGTTGAGAGTAACTGAAGATGATAATTTTTGAATTGGTAACATTTGATTTTTCACTTTTTGGAGTTTATTCAAGCTTACCTCAATTGGATGAAGTTAAGAGCTATTTAATAGTACTAGCTGTAGGTACCCGGGACTTCGTCCGCGTGGCTTTGATCTGGATTGTAAATTTTTAGCCGGGACCCCAATATTTTTTTCTAAAATTATGTAGCCTAAGTTACGCCTTATAACATCAGTTATCTGCAGTAAAAATCTCGTTCAAACCAGCTCAGCCACTTCAGAGATTATGACGTAGATTAGATATCCAGTATGACGTCATAAATTGCTATTTCATATAATATTAAAAATGAAATCTCAAATTATAATTCACAATAAATTAAGCTAATGAAAATTGGATGTTGCCAATGAGCAAAAAACTTCAGCTGAATATTATCAATACCATAGTGATGATTCGATCTTTTCCGATAAATTAATTACTTTCGATTTAAATTCGAAAACGTGATGACTGAAGACTTGTGGTATAATTAATTTTATTATAAACCAGTTGTGGTATTCATTTCCCCACATAAATTGCGCACATTGCCTTATTGAAATATAATGGAAATTTTCATCTAGACACTCTATAAGTGCGTATGTGGGTACGGTTTAGTACGGAAGTACGTTATTCCGGAAATAATAATCTTATCATCTTTATTGACACAAAGATACATTTAACATATGTGAAAATCCCTGGCTCCCGAGTTGTTTCAAAAAACTGTATAACAGGTGCTAGTGTTTTCCCCTTATTAAATAGGGATAAAGATAATGTCAACAATTAATTAAAAATACAGTCAAATCAAAAAATAAATAAAACAGAAAATTCAAACTAATTAGGAGAAGTATCACAATAATAATTTAAATAATCATTCTAAAGCATGCAAAATAATTGTGTTAAAAGGTATTGGTGCATCAGCGTCTGTGTGTGGTTGAGTGTGTGTTTGGCTTGTATGGCCGCTAAGTCCGGAAAGGACCTATTCTTAAGATGAATCTTTCCGAAAATGACCTATTCCGAATTAGACTCATTCCTGTAATGACCTATTCTTAAAAGGACTCATTCCGGAAATCGCTTAAATAACGAAAAATGGGTAAGGAAGAAAAACAAAAGATTATATTCGCAGTAATTAACTCTGGTCGCAATTACACGACGTTACCTGATTGGTAAAAATGATGTACTAAAGTAGGGGTGGAGGTATAAGTTTGAGAACAACTGCCTTAGTTTATATGGTGATTAGGAAATAAGCGAGCTTAAGGCCTTTAATTCAAAAATGAGCATTACCGGGTGATGTGGTGGCGGTGGTCCATGTCTTTCCTTCATCATGCCTGGAGGCGGAGGCCCGCCGCTTCCATAGTCCATGTCTGTGGAAAAATAAGAAATGGAGTGAGAAATATTATAAAATATTTTTTGCCGTTCTTTCGCTACCTAACCTTTCTGTAAAAACGCTAAAAGATCATGGTTATAGAAAAACTAGCAAAGTTATCAAACCCTCATAGATCACATAATAGAGTGCATGTTGCGGACCAAATTTTTTTTGTGGCGTATCGTAAAAAAATTACAAAAACCTTTCGCCAATTTATTGGTCAAAAGTAAAATAGCTGGATATTAGAGAACCCAGCCTTTGTATTTTTTACCCAACTTTTACCTTTTTCTGCAGAACCCCTTTTATCATTAAGTGATCATTGTATTCACGAGTGAAATCGCACATCAGCGACCTTGAAAAACTGAAAATATAAATATATATAAATATAAATATATATAAGAACAACTGACAGTAGGTATAGAGCCTATTTAACAGAAAGCTATTTTAGTTAGTATTTTTTGTAGGGTTTTTGTTCAAGCGGGGTCCGTTAAGATAGTTTGAGAAACGTTGCTCTTTTCATTATTCTTATTTCTAAGTACAAACAAGTAAGGTGCTACCACGATGCTATGACATTCGCCTATAACACACTGTGCTAACAATACATACATGCAGGGATAGGCAGGTTGTCAAATGAAAGTCCGTGTACGTATAAATGTATTTATTGATATGGCTATGTATGTTTACAATTTTGTATGATAGATATATAAATGTAATTGCTAGAAGTTTGTATTTTAATGTACTATCAATGACTTTATATTAAAAAATGAGGGAGATATGGCACTGGGTCTTAAAAATGATAGTTCTTAAACAGTCGAATTCGCATATCTCAACGAATGTACGAGTGCAACCGGACATGCACTAATCAATGAGTGCGAACAAGAACGAAGTATGACTTCTGGCATACAACGCATTTCACTTTTGAAATCGCGATAGTATTGCAATAACATAATATATCTACCGTATTTTAATATAAGATCATTGACAAATTCTGACAATCATTTCATGCATTTATTTAGATTACTGGATCGTAATTATATTCAATAATTACAAAAAAAACTATCATAAACCATCTCAATATTCGGGGACATTAATAAAATCGATAAGCATCTGACGAAGAAAATCGTCAAGCAGTTACAAATTTGGTGGGTATTTTATAAAATTGGGAAAATACAGCTAAATGTTGATAGATTTTTCCCTGATTTTCGATCATATTTTTTTTATGAATTCATCAAATAGTTTTAATAAATGTAATGTTGTGATGTAATAAATACTGTATTGTTAAATAAGATAACATGTATGTGGTAGAACGTTGTTGTTAAACATGTCCTCTTAATGTCTTTCTCGGATACTATAGTACGGCCGTATGCAGATTAGTTGTCCAGCCTTAAACGTTATAACGTTATTGCGCTTCTTACATCAATAAGAGCAAAATGACAAATAATAAAAATATTTATGACAAGATAACTCAGATGATTACAGCAGTACTATAACGTAAGTTGTAAAGAAATTAATTAATAGAATACTTAACTATAACGTACACTTAATTACAGATTTTGTATTTAAAAAAAAAATTGACAATTTGTCACTTGTTTGGTGTTAAAATATATTTAATTACAATTGGATGATTTATTGATATAAATTAGAATTTTTCAAATCTACTTCAAATATGGTGGTTATTCCTAATTGTCATGTCATGTTTGCATAGGTAATAATTGACTAATTTTGGTAGTTTAGGACACAAAAGTTAGTACAATAAGCACGATTACAGAATCATTATACTAAATACTTGGAACTTGGCATAAGGCAATGACTTCTATATCTGCTAAACAAGCTGTTAAGAATATAAATTGTGTCATGGTTTCTGAAGAGACAGGAAAATGTCCTCGCATCGCATCGCATGTCCTCAAGATAATTAGGGATACGAGACATATAGACTAGATAAATGAATTGAAAAATTTGACATCTATCTGTATGAGCACAGCGCGCCTTTTTGTAATATCATCTGTATGACTATTACAAAAATTTGCGCGTAGGTGATGGTCAATTGATGTCCTTTCGCGAAACTTATTTGTTCATTCCTCACAGCCAGTCTAGTAGTATATATATAAGTCATTGGAATAAGGTTGTTATTTAATCATTCCATTCAATCATCATGCGATCTTGTATTCTTATTTTAAAATCTATTAATGCTTCCTTTACTAAAGATAAAATGTTTCGAAGAACTTGTAGTACCTCCTCTATTCACCGAAACTAACTTTAATTGAAAAACTGCAGTGGCGGATATTATCTGTCTTATTTTAAAGTTACTCTAAATAGTCAAGTTACGAAAAAGTTTGAAAACTAAGGATTTTTTATATTGTTTATGATGAATTAGATACCTATGTCTAAGTTTTAAGCTCTAAGTATGTGATTAAGATCAGAAATAGTTTTACTCTTATACTAGCATCGCTCAGGAATTATGTAGTATGTATAATGATAGATTTTTTTGAAATCGGTTCAGAAGTTTCAGAGTTTATCGAATACGAACATACAAATCTTTCCTCTTCATAATATTACTATAGATTTTGACGTTAAATATGTGACACTAAACCTAAATTGGTTTATATCGACTTACAAACGGTCTATGTGAGTGAAAACATTAATTGGGGGTCAGCTAAACAGGGGATGGGGTCTACCCGAAACTGAATAACAGCAAGCGGTCGACAAGGCAGAAACGTTTGAGGACCGTTGCACTAAACGAACCCTTTTTACCTTGTTTAGATATAGTGCCAAGCTCTGTTGAAAACGGAATTGTATTCTGCAGTAATATCAAGCAGGAACTGAACACACATTTGTGGTTTTAAATGTACAGAATACACATACTTTTCGCCTTTCATATTAAGACAGCATTCACGAATATAATTTTATTTCAGTACAAAAATATCTGAGGTTGTATCTTTAGTAAAGAAAGCAGTGGATAGTTTGATAACATATAACAATAAATAGCAGGACTCTAACACATATTTGGAGAATTTTCCTCAAGACAATTATTTTAAACTCTATTTAGTTTTGATATTAAACCATTTTTAACGGATTTCGCGATTTATTGGGTGTCATTTGATAATGTACACAACCAATTAAAACAGTTAAAAATAGTTTAATTTCAATGTATCGTGTAAACGTGTTTAACTATCGTGTAAACTTCCGAGAATATTTGTTTAGTTTTTTTTTTCTATTCATTCTGTTCATTTTCCAACGAAACATTTAACTTTTAATGTTCTATTTTTGAAAAAAAAAAGCACTTTAGTTTGCATCAGTATCATTGTGTTGTTTTTAAAATTGTAACATTATCTTATTGGGAAAGGGAAAAGTATTCAAAGATTAAAGTGAACCCTCTTTCAGCCTTATGGGTGGTACTTTTCTTAACATGGATAACAATAATTCTGAGAGGAGACAGAATAATTCAAAACATGGGGTGAGTCTGAACATTTAGGATATCTACCAGAAACTATTCCTATTTTATTCATTTTTTCAACAATTTTTTCCTTAATTGATGTAGAAGCTATTTATGGTGAAACAGAGTGTTTTGATTATATATTCTATACAGACCGTTCTGCATATGCTCGCAGGAGTGCTGGCTGTGCTGGCTGCAGGAGTCTTCGCTGCAAGACCTGGTGGTAGCTTGAGGGGTGTTGGACGCATCTGTTGATCATTCGGAGCATCAATCCGAATCTTAGGTAATTTGCATTAGTGTTGTTTCGATTTTTAGTTTTTCTTCCGTTGTGAACTTTTTTGAATAGTAGCAAATTAGCAGATGCCTTGACTGATAGTAATTGGTTACCGATGCCTCTAAACATTCAAAACGTTAGAGGTTTTAGGCATTAGTGATCCTGGCCTCCTTCCCAAGATATTCTGGTGGCTGTGTCCATGAACACCACACTAAGTAGGTACAGACTAGGTAGTTAGGTACTGATTATATTTACAGTTTTCTGTAGTACCTCTATACTACTATACTGTTGAGTCTTAATCTTGCGAGGGATATGCTTTATGGACAATCTTACGTCTGAAGACCCGAGACGGCGTGCGGTTTTAGTCGGTTCAAGCCCGACATAACCGCCCCCGCTGGCAGGCGGGGGGGGGGGGCAACCGAAGGGATTTCCGCACGAAAAAAAAAACAGCAAAGCTTAGCTTAGCAGCTCTTAGGCAAAGCTACTTTTGAAGCGGGATAAAACCCGACCCCACCAGACGAGGTCGCGGTGGCGGCCAAAGTCCGCCGGCAACCCCAGGGTTACCGGCGGACTTTAGCCGCCACAAGGCCTCGCCTTGTGCGCAGCATGTTTGAACTAAGTATAGGTATATAAATCTTTAGACTTTCACGGCCGGCGTTGCATGTAGAATATACGGCTTCCGGGCTGTTTGGCCCTGGTCCATATGATAGGGAACACAATTTCATATGGAGCACGGCCAAACAGCCCGGAAGCAGTATATTCTACATAAGTATAGGTAACGAGAGTGATGTGCCTGCAAGAGAATGTATTGATAAGATTTAAAAAAGGTATGTGTGTTTAGGTGATTTGGGCACATAGAACGAATGAGTACTGAATGAGTATTGACAAGTATGTAAGGCACATGTAAGTTACTAGTAATATAGCGTTCCTGGTTTCCAGGATACACAGGCAGACGTGAAACAACACTGTATATGGTTTTGGTCCGATATATCGAACAGTGAGATGGGGTATTTCCGCAAAAAAGAGGGTATGAACCAACAACCTCGAGATTGCACGCCCAACGTCTTAGTAGGTAACTAAGTCATCACCTGGACCGTGTGGAAGTCTTTGAACAGATTTCGGATACAGGTCGGCCGAAGCAAAGAAAATCGATCTAGGTGGGGTTTCTCAGGTGAGGCGGGCAGAGTATAAATGTGGAGTTACTCTGTGGACTCCCACCTGCTAACGTGTGCTGCATGCCCAGATACATGCACACCGGAGGAACTCATGAGCGCGTCTGAGAACGCAGTCCAGGTAGCAGCCAGAACACTGGGAACCTGTTTCCTTCTTCCTACAGTCCTGGGTCCTTTAAGCGGGGCGTGAAAAAGCATCTAATGAGGCCGTATAGCTGAGAGCCACCATTGTTACATTATCGGTGACTGTAATGTCCAGAAAATTAACCTTTAGCTTACCTTCAAGCGAGCTTATAAACTAGGACTGCAAGGCG
The DNA here is from genome assembly GCA_946251805.1 of Cybosia mesomella. Lineage (NCBI taxonomy): Eukaryota > Metazoa > Arthropoda > Insecta > Lepidoptera > Erebidae > Cybosia > Cybosia mesomella. The sequence continues at coordinate 3,198,864 of OX276415.1, forward strand.
AATCGCTGCTTGTAATGTTGAGCTGAGTGAGACATCGTGATTCTTGTCCAATAGATTTGACCGCAATTGCGGAATCAGATTTTGAAAATTTTGAACAGTGATCATTCCTCCGTGGCAAGTCCGATTTTGAAAATTCTTTTTGAAAGTCACAACTCTGGACATGCTTTCTGGGCGTGTAAAGTTTGGTCACAGTGTCTCGAGCGGTTATTATGTAATTCCATCTGGAATCTTTTTAACGGTGATCATTCCTCTGTGGTAGCATTAATTTTTTCAAAATATATCCATAAACCTTCCTCTGATTGACCTCTTTAATCATGCCAAATTTGGTTCTGATTGGATTAGTAGTTTAGGAGGAGACCTGTGACAAAGAAAATCCTGAAGTCTGGTATGAGGACCTTTCGCTCGACTTCGTCTCACTCAGCTCAAAAAAAAAAAAAATTAAGAGTCCATATGCCATCGATACAATAGAACAGGAAGAAGTCACCACCAATAACGTGCTAACATTTCATGTTATAACAAAAATTAAAATCTGATTTCTTGCTAATTTATACGACAGTATCGCGTATGCGGAATGCTTTTAAACAATTTGCTCTAATATAATGACCGAAGAGTGAAATGCATACACACAAAGTAATGTTATTAAGGGCTTGTTCGCATAAGGCGGTATGTAGCTGTTCATTGATATTGGTAGGCGACAAATACGTACAGCCAGCATCAAAAGTGGATGATCATATTCAGGCTTAAAAAAATGGGTATTTTTTTTTTTTTTAATGAAAATTCTGTTTAACTGGGACATTTTAAATATTTTTACATTTTGAACACAATATTAATAATTTTCACTCAGATTTTTAATTGTGCAATCATAATCTACTTTTGGCTGACTATAGATAGAGCACCATTTTATGCAATAGTGTTACAATCAAAACCATTTTGAACTGTTCAAAAGTAGCTTTTTTTTTTACGTGCGGAAATCCCCTCGGATACCCCCCCCCCCCGACGGCCAGCGGGGGTGGTTATGTCGTGTATCGACTAAAACCGCACGGTGTCCTCCCCAAGTGTCCGTTGCCGGGCACTCCGGGTAAGCCCTCGAAAGGATAACCCTGGGGTTATCCTTTCGAGTCAATAAATAACCGATACTGAAATAGGACAAATTTCTCATGATTAAATTTTTGTATATTTTATGTAATTTTTTAGAGCTAATGTGTGGTCGGTGACGTGCAATGTGTTGAGCTAATACATGGGTGACCATTCTCAACATATTAAGAGCCGTGCCTCGGAGAGCACGTTAAGCTGTCGGTCCCGGTTGACATACGAAACTGTGGCATTCGTTTTGGTTGGAGCCCTAAAAAGTCCATCAATGTGGTCTAACTTCAGAACTTTTATATCCAATGGGCTCTGGACATGGCAGTCACTTCACGAAAAATATCGAAGTTCGGCCGCTAAGTAGTTAAATTGGAAGCCAACCCCAGTTGAGTTGGGCAAAAGGTCGGAAGATGATAGGTCAAATTCAATCGTATTTTACTCATACATATACAGACTCGAGCTTTTCTCCGTCCTCAAGCCCGACATAACCACCCCCGCTGGCCGGCGGGGGGGGGGGGGGGAAGTATCCGAGGGGATTTACTTACGAAAAAAAATAGGTAGTGACAATGGCCACGTTTGCTTCTGTGCACATGAGCACACGTTTCACGAGTAAGCTTATCGGAATTCAGTTTAAAATGAATTTCGTACGAAGCTACTAAATGGTTAGTACAAAAGTTTTAAAACTTCGATCTGAAAAATACACAGCAATTTTTTTTTGGCATCCATCACTCACGCATGATAAACGGCTGAAGAGTGAACGTTATGAACTATTCATTTTATCAAACAGAATAAATAAAAAATATGTACGAAATATGTTTTCGTACATAATATTTTTCAATTTCAGTGACACTGTTTGCTGAGAATCTCTGCTTCTGTTAAAGAAGTATTCAGACGACGAGTGAAGTAATCTAATTATTTGCGAAGGAGTTGAAACAATCCATAAGATCACACCAACCTGTATATTGTGTAGGAATATCTCCGAAGAAGTTGGGATATTTTTACAATTCCATTTCACCAGCTATATTTTTGGCACCAATTGTTACGGTCTTTTTTTTTTTAGCGTGTGGAAACCCCCGCGGGCTTCACCCCATCGGTGCCGACGATGGGGTGGGCGTGTCGGAATCGGACCGACTAAAACAACACGGTGTCCATTGCAGGACGCCCCGTGTGCGGCCTAAATTCACTTACACAAATAAATTGCCACGGTCTAAAGAATGTTTCTGAACGTTGCGCGCTGTGCTTCAACCGCGCACTATTTCCTAATACCGTATACTTAATAACCCAATATACCATTTTAGCCGATTTGCTTATAATGTATTTTTTTTTTACGTGCGGAAATTCCTTCGGATACCCCCCCGCCGGCCAGCGGGGGTGGTTATGCCGTGTGTCGACTAAAACCGCACGGTGTCCTCCCCAAGTGTCCGTTGCCGGGCACCCCGGGTAAGCCCTCGAAAGGATAAGCCCAGGGTTGCCGGCGGACTTCGGCCGCCACCGCGGCCTCGCCTGGTGGGGTCGGGTTTTATCCCGCTTCGGTGAGTTGGCAGGCGTGTGTAGGGCACACACGACACACCTCCGCCACGGCCTGCTTCTGTAAGGACGGCGAGTCGGCCAACTGCCGTCCTCCGGCCCCGATCATGGAGGTCGGTAGTCCCGAGCGTAGATGAGTCTGCGGCGTCCTCGCCGCAGACTGCGAAACTCGAGGGGCAGAGTTCTCTCCCGCTCCCTCTCCGCCGTCTCTTTCGCGCGCATTACCTGCTCGCAGAAAGAGGCGGCGGCGTGCCGTGAATATAATGATGCCATGGGCAAGTGCTCATGGCAACATTATATTCACTAACGGGCACATTCTAATATCAGTTTTGTTTGCCTGAGATTTTGAAGGCCAGACCACTGAACTGATTTTGGCATACATTTTAACTACCGACTTTAACGAAATAAAAAGTATTTTACAGGATTGGTAAAAATATAAAAAAAATCGGATGAAAAACGTCGAATATTTACTTTTTATGAATGTAGTGATTTTACGCGATCATTAAAAAAAAAAAAATTCTTATTTTTTTATAACAAAGCGAAACTCTAGAACTAACACTTATAGTAAAACTGCCTAAAAAAGTGAGATTCAAGTCATAATAAAAAATCGCACTACAAACCGTTCATCTGAGCTCTCCTTTAGACATTCACGTTCACCATAGCAGGCGGCTAAAACAAGGGGTGGGAAATATCCATACATTTTTTAAAACTCAAACAAGGAGGTGCCAGTGAAAACGATGCATACATACTGCTATTTTATTAGGGGTCCGTACTCAAGGTACGCAGGTACGACCGAATGAGCGAACTCGTCCGCGTGTCAGTGAAACGAGATGAAGTAATGAATAATTCAAAAGGATCGAGATTATTTTCGGATATAAGATTCTTGTGCATAATTATAAAATACCTGATATTGTTGAAACTTTAAGTGTATATTACACATACAAACAGTCACGCCTCTTGCTCATTGGCGTAAGTAGAGACAACATTTTTCAACTTGCTACAAGCCTCACATACACCTTCGCTTATAAGTGCTTAAGTTTGTCAAGCCAATGTTGTGTCGCGCTATCGTTTATCAATCAAAAGTACCGTCGCTCTATCATTTGTTGATCAAAAGTACCGTCGCTTTATCATTTGTCGATCAAAAGTACCGTCGCCCTATCGTTTTTCGATCAAAAGTACCGTCAAACAATCAGTCGCACTAACGTACGTCGAGCCGATGTTCTGTCGAACCACTGATGGTGGCAATGACCTATCACGCCACGGGTATATGCGATGTGATTGCTTATGATGTGAGATTTTGGCGACACTAGTATCCACACTCGTCATAGATAGATAGATACTCTTTATTGTACACCAACCAATGGATACAAACGTCTAAGATACTTAAAAAAAACTTGTACAATGGGCGGTCTTATCGCAATTTGCGATCTCTTCCAGACTTCCTACCATTAGTACCATTGGGTAGTTATAGTGGTGTACCTATCGTCATCCTCATAGAGTTTCCCAGTTGCATTAAAAGTTTGAACTTTGGAGCCCGGGGTCCGCTTATCGTGTATGATTGGTATGTCGGCTTGCCGGAAGTGCCTGCCGTCTAACGTCTCAAGAAGAAAGCCTGCACCAGATCCTCGTCCGTTGTTTAGCTGGTGCACCAAGTAGCGGATGAGGTTGGCTTGGGCCCCAAAGCTGTCGGCAGGGCCCTGCACACCCACCCCCGCACCAACGAGATTTAAAGCAACTTCCTCTTGATTTTATATTCCATACAACTGACAAATGGTTGTCTAGTTGATAAAGCTCCTAAAAACGTCACATGACATAAGGTATTGTCACAGGTGAAAAAATATATTATTTAGTGTAATCAAAATCATTCAAATTCTCCGTACACGGTGATACAGGGGCACGCGTGTACGTACCTCGCTCGGGTTTATGAATTATTTACATCTGGCAACACCGGTGTGTGCACGTCACTATCAGCCAGGGTTGTCACAACTGATGAAATGTATTTTATTTTTAGTTTTACATTTTTTGTTAAACAACGTACCGATGCGGAGGAATTCAATGATATATTTAATTTATTTATTTATTATTACTAACAGTATACATAAAAATACATATTTTTAACAAAGAAACGTACAGCTGAGTTTCTTGCCGGAGTCTTCTCAGGACAGGGGCCGCGTTTCGAATCGGTGGTCCATTTGCCAAACATTGGTTTAAATTTTTTTTGACGTTTTGTAAGTTCCGTATTAATGGTCTATACAGAATAAATGGTTTTTGACTTTTGACATATTTTACATCTGTAGAATATTACTAGCAAGTATTTTATCATTACTACAGTGTTAATCCCAGTTGCATTCAAAGCTTGTACAGTCAACGCCAAAAATGTTGATTAACACTAAAATATTTACAAATCTTTACAATTGCTAAAGCTAAACTAAACTACTTATACATCAATCGTCGGTACATGTATTCCAATAAAACATGTACCGACGATTAATGTATAAGCAGTTTTATTATCCCTGGAGGACAAGGTTTATTTATTTATTTATTTAGTTTATTATTTTATTAAAGGTTTAAGAGCTGAGGGGATCAAGAAATTGTATTTGTAAAGGTACTTTTGTCGTTGACTGTACTTTGCCCATGTACTGAGCCCGGGATCGGATATCTTTTTTTTTAATACCACTAAGGTGGCAGACAAGCATACGCCCCACCTGATGGGAAGTAGTTACCGCGGCCTATGGACGTGTGCAACACCAGTGGCGTCACACTCGCGCTGCCGACCTTGTAAAAGAAAGGGGATGGGAAAGGAGTTTGGGAGGGGATGGGAAAGGAGTTTAGGAGGGGATGGGAAAGGAGTTTGGGCTCCGGCACTCTAACTCACCAAACGCAAAAGTTCAAATACTGTTACTTGGCGTCGATATTCTGTGAGAGGGTGGTGCTTCCTCGGAAGAGTCGGCCCATTCATGCAACGGCTAAAATGACTGTTGCTTGACTCAACCACTCACAAAACTGTCATCTGACTTCGCAACCCTGAGAGAGGGCCTCGTCCGTCAATCAACAGGTGTGTACCGGCTTGCAGGTAAGGTTGGCTTGTCCTCAAAGGTCTAGTTAGGGCCCCAAAAACATGCTAATATTACTAGCCAATAACTTTATTAACATTTACGTGTTTCGCTATTATTTTCGAAAATAAGCTTCCATTATTCCAACTATATTAAACTATCATTATTCAAATGGCTCTAACGTTAAACTACATAACAATTTGGCAGTTTGCATTATTATCACTGTTGCAGACGAGATAGCAGCATTTAAATTTTACAGCGTGGCAACCCTAACACGTTATTGCAATTCCCCTTGGTACTGGTTCATATCTCTCATTCCGCCGCCGGATTTCAACGGCAACGGATGCTTTTCACTCTCGCGCTTTTAAATGCGACCCACTTTTTATGCGTTCAGTGTGTGGTCTTCTATTTTAGTTTTTAGTGCTTTTTATACTGCGCTCTTTTAATATAGATGTTAGATGAATATGGGTTGGTCGTAAAGGGTTTGAAGCTTACGTTGTTTATGATATCTCTTTGAATATTATTACGTATTCGTATTCACGATTCCTACAATAATATAATAAATATGAAAGTTTGTAAAGATGTTTGTATGTTTGTGACTCACGCTCAAACAGCTGAACGTATTTGACTGAAATTTGGTGCAGGGATTGACAATAGTCTGTAATAACACATGGGCTTTTTATCCCTGGAATACGTCCCCATGGTTTCCGGTAATGGAGTCAGATTTCCACGCGGTTGGAGCCTCGGGCAAAAGCTAATATAATATTTGGCATACGTATCCTTATTGTCCTAACAAAGGAGCAAAACCTCGAAATATAAAATCAAGACGAAGTCATGTTGTCATGACGTCACTGTTTTGTGATAACGAGTGACGTCATCATCATCTCAGCGTTGTGTCCCTATTGCATTCGACCGGCTTTTTCTCCTCCACTTCGCACGATCTTGGGCATCCATGGGCAAACGTCAATAAAAGTGTAAATACAAAAATAACAAGTAATAAATCATGAAATAATCTGATGAAAGTATTTTCGTTGCAATATAATATCGGCATTCTTCACGATTATCTAAATATATTGCAACATGTATTATCGCAATATATTATATGTCTATATGTATAAACTATTGATCCTATATGGCATTTCGTCCCGTCTTATATCCTGTGTCGTGTGACGGTACAGTGTTCGCCTGCTACGTCAGAGGACATGGGTTTGGACATGGATTCCCCGTCAGTGCAAATATTAGTATATATCATGTCTATTTGCATTGGTATGGGTGCGATTATGTATTCAGTGGTATACCTTACAATATATATATGTTATCCGTGTTATAGAACCTGCTGTATCCTAGAATATTAGGATATTATATTGCTGCAGTGAATGTTTTGTTTTCTACCCTTTTGAAACTGAAGTGAAGATAGGACACATTGAAAAAAAATCTCTTCGTTTCTATGAAAAAGAGAATCAAAATTTAGACGTTATATCAAAAAAGTTCCCGAACACCTACTTAAGACAAGATCAAGCGTCCCATATTCAAAACAGTCTTAAAATATGGACAAAGTCTACTTTTTTAATCTCATAAAAGTACGATTTTAAATCCAATTTCCTTGAATCGGTGCCGCTCGGAATCGTTTAAAACAAATTTCGCATTTATTCAAACTGAATCCCTCATTTGGCGACGTGTGACCCGCCATCTTTTATGCATGAATTTTTCAATTTTGTGCAAATTTTCTGCGGCTACCCTAAACCAGGTTTATGATGTTTTTTTATTGTAATCTTGGTTCTTTTTAATTTGTGTTTAACTTTGTGTAAGTTTTTATTTCTTCACAGGATTAATTCAATATGTATGAATTCGGTAGGTTTAAAAGGTGTCTTTTAGTACAAAACACTAAAATATGTAAGAATATAAAATGGTTTTAGTGCGTAATACGGCCACACTAAAACTTTTTATACAAAAGTATAAAAAGTGAGCACAGTACCCGGCTATTGATTTGGCACTCGGGGAGAAGAGTCAGATTCCGGCTAAGATCAAGAGTACCCTCAACCAGCGAGCAGGAGCTACTCGTATTTGTACACGTTAAACTTCTAATACCCCTCTGTTTGCGTTGGCGGTTTAAAACGATTATTCCGAACCTGACCCGAAAACCTGACCCGCTCAGATACGTTTAATTACTTGCCTAGCTATTTAATCAAACAGCTTAGAAAATTACTTATTTCTGCATGGTTATAAAAAAATAACCACGAATTCTAACCTAACCTATCAAATACTGATTTGACACATATGTACTTTTATTTTGAGAAAGAGAGAGAAAGATCAATCTGCGCAATTCGGGTTATGATAGGAACGAGACGTCGGGTCAGGTTAGGAAGAGGGTTATACGTTCGGAACAAATATTACTTTTTTTTTCAAGTTTCTAACCTAACCCGTGACCTGGTCAGGTTTTGGGGTCAGGTTCGGAATAGTTAAAAATGGTAAAAGCTCTTCCAAATAGGCGCGGTAACATCGTTATGCGATATTACCGCTATATATAACGATATCTGTTTTTAGTACATTATGTATTAGAACGACGGTTACGAAGACACATTGCTGTGTTAAATAGAAGTAGGACGCTTGCGTTTCTCCGCACTGCGATGTTCCGATGAGATCTTAGATCATTTGTATTGGGACGCGTGCGATCCCACACATAGCTGCGAGATAATTAGTACGTCAAGTATAAAAATTGGTATTACCGACAGTTACGACTGTCTTAAAAATTTATAATATGAATATTGATTTGAGATTTTTTTTATCATTAACAGTAGGTGTAGTGCGGGTGTGCGGCAGAGGACATTAGGAGATCTATACTGTACAGTGTGAACGAATACGAAATTAATAATTCAAATTATTATTTTGGGAGAATGTTAAAAAAATCTGTCAAACTAGTGGTCATTCGAAGATGTGTCTTGTCTAAGTATTGTCTGTCGGATAATCGTCTGTCGAAGTAGTGGTAATTCGAAGGTGTGTATTGTCTAATAGTTGTCTGTCGAAGCAATGACTTGTCAATATATGTGTTTTCGAAGTTCGCTACTGTCGAAATATTGTACTGTCTAAATTCAGTCCGTAACTCCATACTGCCGTGGTAAAATCAATAAATTTTATTTAGATCGCAGGCTGTTTCTGTCGTAGGTACTAACTTATTCAGAATACTAGCATGTTGCTTTCTTTGAATCCCTTTATTCTTGGTACCATGTGTTTCGTTTCACATGCATAACTTTGTGTACTTGTGAAAAAAGATAATACTTGTATTATCGGATTTAATTCGAATTTCGTATCACGTTTCTTTTAGACATTTCACACTTAGTTATTTATTTAACTTTAAGAGAGCCGCCGTATACCACATAAAAAAAAGTGAAGATTAATAAATCCGAGATCCTGTCAACCGTTTGAGCGTGACTGAGTAACAAACATCCCAACATCTTCACAAAGTTTCACATGTACAATTAGTAGGAAGCAGCATTCGTTAATATGAGATAGTTCATCTTAGGCACCCTCCTGACTTCACCCCGCATGCAATCATATTCTACGTTAAAAAAAGCATCACAACATGTATATATATATGTATATTCAAACTTTCGCTCAACTGGCATCAGGCGTTTTAAACTTTAAGCTCTGACCTACTTCCGTCACACGTTTCCTCGAAACTACAACGAATTAGAAATACCCTACTCTATTCGTAGTATTCCTAGAATCGACGTCCATTGTCCATTGTCCATTGTGTTAATATAACTCTGAAGTCTCGTTCGCACCTAGGCTAGTGAACAAGGAGAGCGCGAATAAAGCTTGTATAGTTGAAAACTGTGGGTAGTTGAAATTGTGGGTAGATTAGAGAGAAATGTGCATTGGGAGAAAAGTTTGTCAATCTTTCGTACTCGATGTCTAAAGTTTTATTTGAATCGTGTCTGAGTGAATATTTAGATCGATAAGTACGTCTCTCGGGTGGGCGAGGTGTATTCATACCCACATTTCGCTAGGTAGTAAGCCTATTGCTGTCAACCGAGCGCTCTTTCATGTACTGAATGTTTATGGATAGATGGATAACAGTCCTATTATAGAAGAAGGGAGAGGTATATCAACACGCGCATTTCACCAACTATGATTTAACTCCTACGTACCTACTAGATAGCAAGCCTTATGCCGCCAGTCTTAGCTGCCTTTATCTATATCTGTCTCACTGTCTGTCTGTTCCGGTAAATCTCCGAAGTGGCTAAGCCAATTTGGACAGAGAACAAAACTAGCATATAGCTGATATTATAAAGCATAACTTACTTAAACTTCTTGACTCCATAATCTACTTACTTTTATTTAAAATAAAAAGAGAATTCTACGAAAAAAGGATTAAGTCTTCGTGCACGCTGGTCGCTGGTGGTGTTTTTTTTTCATTTTAGGTAGATTTCGATGAAATCGATCTACCTTTTTTTTTTTTTTTTTTTTTTTTTTTATCGTGCGGAAATCCCTTCGGATACCCCCCCGCCGGCCAGCGGGGGCGGTTATGTCGGGCTTGCACCGACTAAAACCGCACGCCGTCTCGGGTCTTCAGACGCCGGGGTGTAAGGTTACCCATAGAGCATATCCCTCGCACCCCGGCTGACCCTGGGCCATCTCACCACTAACAGCATCGCTCATCCTGTCTCCTCTGAAAGCAGAGGAGTACGGAGAGCGATGTGTTCCCGCCACGTTGGGTATTGGCCGACGATCAATGCCAACCCTATGAAGGGGTGAAGGGGAAGCCATTGACCGCCGCCCAGGGTGTACCGGCCGCTCCGATTCCGTTCCCCCCGGACTGCAGCGGGTTCGGAATCGGAGCGACACTCGAGGAGGTTACCCAACACACACCCCACTAACAGACCTACCTGGAAACGACCTTGCCCCGGTTTGGGGGAGGGGAAATCGATCTACCTATTGGTTTCTTGACTACTGTCGAATTCAAAAAAAATTCTTCATAGGAGCTCTAGTTATGACCCCCTGAGTCCGAAATGACCACTGGTCAAAAAGTTTATATTGTTACAACGATCGTCGATATCTCGGAAACTACTGATCGAATCTTCTAGAAATTAAAACGCATTGTTAATGTCGAAGTACTCTATCGATCCGTTTAGAAAGATCCAGAAAAGTCAATACAAAATCACACGCCCTTTGTCTACCTATACCTACTTTACCTACAAATCGCGATAACAAGGGCATTCACCTCTATCGTCGGCACGACTGTGTAGGTACTTGTTTTCTCGAACGCCCCAGTAAATACCTACTATTCTCGAACGCTCTAGTGCCTTATCTCTAGATGATTCCGGAACATTCTACCCTCTTTATTAAGAGCTATAAAAGGGCGCCCAGCGATCGACACGAGTCAGTTAATTTTCGGAAGCGAAAGTGAACACATCTTACCGAAGCGATTCAAGAGAGTTATACCTGCGACTTAAGGAACTACTGTGGACTACTGTGAACTGCTTAGCGACTGGAACTGTTGAAGAGTACTGTGTGTGCTAGTTATTTAGTTGTCTAGTTTGTGGTGAGCGAATAAACCTCTTTGTTGTGTAAACGGCATTTAATTTGTACCCCGCGCACGTAACAATATATATATATATGTATGTATGGTTCCACTTCCCAAAATTTGCGGCACTCTCACGGTCGCATTTTTGCCCCGATCGCTTTCAAACTGCGGTCAAAAATTGCTTGGGTGTAAACTTAGTTTAAGTTTGAACGGGTGGAATCCGGCCTGAGGGGACGGTAGGGCCTCACTTTTTGTGAAATCAGTTTTTCCTCATCAATTTCACGTTCCATGAAAGATATCCGAACCGTTCTAATTTTATCCCATAGTATACATGAATACCAACAACTTTTAATTCTAAACCTATAAGATTAAAACTTTAACTAAAAGTGGAGGGGGGAAAAACCAAAATTTTTCGGGAAAAAAATCATAACTTCTAACCGGTGAACATTCTTGATGTCGGAAACATTTTTAATCGATAGGCCATTTTTAAGTCTAAAATAAATGTCTGAAAAGTTTTTCGCTAAAAGTTACCGTTTTCGAGAAAAAAAAATTAAACATGTTAAAAATGTTACTGTGTTTACTTGTGTGTGTAAGTCCGTAGTTCTCTATATAAAATAATATTAATTGCTTCACGAAATTTACCTGTGCGTTCCCCCTGCGGGAACGGATTTTTTATATTTTTTATTTTTAAGATATTTTTTTTTGTTTCAAATACATATTTTGTCGATACCAAGTCATCTCACCAAATTCAGAGACCTAATTTTGTGACACCTTATATATATATATATATATATATATATATATATACGAAACAAATATCTTCTACCCTCTCAGTAAGTCGGTTCATTTGCTAAACATTAGTCTATTTTTTTGACGTTTTGTAGGTGTCATTATAATGATCTACACAGAATAAATGAACTTTGACTTCGACATTCGACAGAATGCGTAGAATTGTACACGCCGCTCACGAACACATGCAGCGAATCTTATAACACCGTCGATATATATATTGATTGAAGTCGTACAAGCGTGCCGTGTTCACTCAAACGGAGACAGGCGATAGATTACTCGTACTAGGAGTCCTAGATTCGTACAGCAGTATGCAGCACAAATATCATAGTTAGTAATCCCTATTTATATTATGTAGGAGGTCAATTCGACTTTACCTCACCTGATAATAAGCTTAAAGTATCAGGAATGCTTTTTCACGCCCCGCTTAAAGGACCGTGGGATTGTAGTTTGACGGAAACACGTGTGTTGGTAATGAATTCCAAGTCTTATAGAGCGGCAAATAAAAGAGGTGCCGTGTGACTTCCAACTCCGAGAGACAAGGTGTGTACTGGCTAACAGGTGGAACCGGGGTCCCAAAGTCCCCCATGCGCACACGCAGTATCTCATTATCATAGTAATTTCCCAGCTGCATCCAAACTATGCACTTTGGAGCCTGGGGTCTACTTATTTGTTTTTGATTGGTATGTCCGCTGTTCCGGGAGCGATTGATGTCTGACCTCCCAACCAACTAGTTACTTCAAATCTGTGCCTTTGTTAACAGAAGTTAAGACTGTAGCTTACTAATGATTGATATCAGATCGATACATTTATAACTTGTTAGATGTGTAACAATTGCGCAAGTCGAATGAAATCATTTTCGCTGGTAATAAATCAACAGTAAACATCTTCAATCTGGAATGTGAAGAATGGATTAACGACTAAACTCAGGAATTCGAGACTATGTTATTTGCACACACACTTACGTCATTTCCTCATGAGAATTGAGAGAAATCGTCTACTAGTAATCTTATATTTTCAAGTGGCTTAAGAAAATCATTGTATTGTTACGTCGATATCTCGAAAACTACTGATCGAATCTTCAGGAAATTAAAATGCATTGCTAGTGTCGAATTACTCTACCGATTTTTAGTATTTTTTACAGGTGATATCCATTAACGAGTGCCCGTAGGCCCACTGGGGCTAATTAATTTGTACTGCACGCACCCATCTATCTTAAATTAAGTAAATAATCATCCAATCAACCATTAAACTAATCATCCAACCAACCTACTTGGGTACGGAACCCTGAAAATTGTAATAACAGATAATCAAAATCCAATCATGAAGACTACACATGTTGTCTTTATGTGTGGTCCTCATGATTTGATGTTGTCTAAAATTAAGTTCAAAAGCTTTAATGAACGGAACAGATTCCCGAAACTACGACAATGTAGTCAAAAGTTGGGACGATTTGTAATTTTCCGCACCGAGAGAGACTTATCCCCCAAATAGTTCCTAACTAGTTCTCTTATGTGCTTTTTGAGGGTACAGTCAACGACTAAAGTAGCTGAACAAATAATAATTAATTGATCACCTTAGTTCTCATACAATAGAAAACTAAACATGAAATAATAATATTCACGTCTATAGATTATTAAAACTACTTTTAGTTACATCAATCGTTGATACAAGTATTTTATTGTCAAAAAGGTTTCTAATTGTTTTAGTGTTTTGTCAACTTTTGTCGTTGACTATACCTTCATGTTTCCTTGATTTGAAAATAATTTAGTATTTACGTATTTTATTATATATTTACGAGTTAGCAATTGTAGAGGTATATACATATGCGCCTATCGTACTGTTACGTGCGCGGGGTACAAATTAAATGCCGTTTATACAACGAAGAAGTTTATTCGCTCACCACAAACTAGACAACTAAATAACTAGCACACACAGTACTCTTCAACAGTTCCAGTCGCTCAGCAGTTCACAGTAGTCCACAGTAGTTCCTTATGTCGCAGGTATAACTCTCTTGGTTCACTTCGGTAAGATGTGTTCACTTTCGCTTTCGAAAATTAACTGCCTCGTGTCGATCGCCGGGCGCCCTTTTATAGCTCTTAATAAAGAGGCTAGACTGTTCCGGAATCATCTAGAGATAAGGCACTAGAGCGTTCGAGAATAGTAGGTATTTACTGGGGCGTTCGAGAAAACAAGTACCTACACAGTCGTGCCGACGATAGAGGTGAATGCCCTTGTTATCGCGATTTGTAGGTAAAGTAGGTATAGGTAGAAAAAAGGGCTTGTGATTTCTTATTGACTTTTCTGGATTTTTCTAAACGGATCGATAGAGTACTTCGACATTAACAATGCGTTTTAATTTCTACAAGATTCGATCAGTAGTTTCCGAGATATCGACGATCGTTGTAACAGTACCTTCTTTCTTGTTTTTTCCTTGCTGAAATCCCCTCGGATACCCCCAGCCGGCCAGCGGGGGAGGTTATGTCGGGCTTGAACCGACTAAAACCGCACGCCATCTCGGGTCTTCAGACCCGAGTTTAAGGTTGCCCATAAGGCATTTCCCTCGCACCCCGACTGACTATGGGCCATCTCCGGTTCGAGATGGCCCCCTCGGGTTTGGGAACCACGATAGGTACTATAGATCTCCCGCAACATGCTCGCCGCGCGTCGCAGGCGACTCAGGCGCCGGAGGTCGCTTAACGACCTCCGTCCTCCATGAGCGCAGGTGGCAGGTGAGGCCGCCTGTCACCCCAGCAGAAGCAGGCCGGGACGGTGGTGCGACTAGCACCCCTCCCCCAAACCGGGGCAAGACGGGAACACCGTGGTTCCCAAACCCGAGGGGACCATCTCGAAACCAGCGATGGCCCAGGGTCAGTCGGGGTGCAAGGGATATGCTCTATGGGCAACCTTACATCCCGGCGTTTTAAGAACCGAGACGGCGTGCGGTTTTAGTCGGTTTAAGCCCAACATAACCGCCCCCGCTGGCCGGCGAGGGGGTATCCGAAGGGATTTCCGCACGAAAAAAAAAATGGTACTTTAAATCTGGTGTAATACTTGAACAATACACAGGCCAGTTACAGTTTTATAAATCACTTGCTTGCATTTAGTGCCCATTGACCCTGTAAAAAAAAATCGGTTGTCTGTTAAGTCGGTTTACTGACGATAGTTGAACGTGACAACGTCATAAGAAAATACTGATGGAATGGTTGCATTTTTCAAAAGAAAATTAATTTTATTTGTTTAACCACTAAGATCGATTATAAGAATTCACTGCACTTCATACTTGACGAAAACATGTAAATGTATTATTGTATAGCAGCTGTCCACGCGGACGCATCGCTCAGTCAAGTAGGAGAGAGACAGATGTCGAACGCTGCCGAACGCGGAGGCCGATTGTGCCTCTTTGTCGCTCGTTCCGCGCTCTCGCTTGCACTTCAAGCCTGAGACAGATGTCGAACGCGGAGGCCGATTATGCCTCTTTGTCGCTCGTTCCGCGCTCTCGCTTGCACTTCAAGCCTTAAATGGAACGCCTCATTTTTTCGTGCGTGCATTTTCGATAGAGCCTATCGAATTATAAGACGGTGTCACGTCAAAAGTACTCTACTTTTTTACAGGGTCAGAGGCACTTGACTTGGGTTGACTCCTCAAAATTATGTTAAGCACGACGTGGAACGACATCCAGGATTACTTCCAGACAAAGGAACTCTTGAACGATCAACAGCACACACACGAAATTTTGTGAACGAATTAAAAAAATGATTTTTTACCATTAATTAATTTTATAGCAAAATTCCGCACATAATTTTTTTTTTGGAATCTATATACCGTTATGGTATAAATCCGGGATCAATTAACACAAAAGCATAGAACTTGATGATAGGATTACTTAGACAGAATTTCACCAGAATAAATAACTGCAATCAAGTTCAACTAAATTGGGCAAATTCAATTAGTAAGACGTGATAACGCAGTTTAGTTCGATTTGTTCACGGTTACTATCACTGGTGAAATCCGCTCTTAGCACAGGTCGTTCTCGTCTTTCTTAAGAAATACTACTTACTGTACGGCTGCGGTCTTCCGCCAGTATACTGCGGAGACTGCAGAAGTGGGGCACTTCTCTGAACAGGTTGAACGTCTTCCAACACTATGGACAAATAGAAAAAAAAACGTTACAATCCTGATATCTATATATATATAAAACAAAGTCGTGTTACTGATGACAGTGACCCCCCCCCCCCGCCGACCGGATTCGAACCGACCAAAACCTCATGCCATATCGGGTCTTTTATGCTGGGGTGAAAGGAAACATTAAATAAATTCAGCTGATAGGGCGGGCAACCTTACACCCCGGCGTCTAAAGACCCGAGACGGCGTGCGGTTTTAGTCGGTTCAAGTTCGAAATAACCGCCCCCGCTGGCCGGCGGGGGGGGGGGGAGGGTATACGAGGAGATTTCCGCACGAAAAAGGTAACCAACATAACTTGATTGTATGGCAGAACGCCGTTTGCCGGGTCAGTTTGCATGGTCCGACACCGTGGTTCTTTCCCAAACCCGAGGGGGCCATCTTGCAACCGGAGATGGCCCAGGGTCAGTCGGGGTGCGAGGGATATGCTCTATGGGCAACCTTACACCCCGGCGTCTTAAGACCCGAGACGGTGTGAGATTTTAGTCGGTTCAAGCCCGACTTAACCGCCCCCGCTGGCGGCGGGGGGGTATCCAAAGGGATTTCCGCACGAAAAAAAAGAGGTATATATTTCGTGTCTCGACTAAAACCGCTCGGTGTCCTCCCCAAGTGTCCGTTGCCGGGCACCCCGGGTAAGCCCTCGAAAGGATAACCCCAGGGTTGCCGGCGGACTTTGGCCGCCACCGCGGCCTCGCCTGCCGACTCCCTAAGGACGGCGAGTCGGCCAACTGCCGTCCTCAGGCCCCGATCATGGAGGTCGGTAGTCCCGCGCGTAGATGAGTCTGAGAGACTGCGAAACAACAAAATGCACTACACATACATATCAGTTATAATTTCAATATTGTTTAGCAGTGTGCAACTGGTGTGGCTTCATGGTGAAGTAGCCATTAACGGTGTCAAAATGGTCATCATCATCTTAGCGTTGCCCCAGGTTGCTAACTCCTCGGAGCCTGAGGTCCACTTACTCCTCTTGCTTTTGGTTTTGTTTATACGGCCTTTATGGGAGCGGCTGCCGTCTGACCTCCCAAACAGAAAGGAAAGCCTGCACAAGAGTCTCGTCCGTCAATCAGCAGGTGAAGGTGGCCCGTAGATCTTAGTCAGGTTCCAAAAACATCCGATTACAGAATGATATTTAAAATCCCTTTTTTTTAACGTGTGTGGAAACCCCCACGGGCTTCACCCCGTCGGTGCCGACGATGGGGTGGGCGTGTCGGAATCGGACCGACTAAAAGCACACGGTGTCCTTCCCAAATGTCCAGTGCCGGGCACCCCGGGTAAGCCCTC
The DNA here is from genome assembly GCA_946251805.1 of Cybosia mesomella. Taxonomy (NCBI): domain Eukaryota; kingdom Metazoa; phylum Arthropoda; class Insecta; order Lepidoptera; family Erebidae; genus Cybosia; species Cybosia mesomella. Next base: position 3,216,306 of record OX276415.1, read on the forward strand.
GAAAGGAGATAAAGCACATCACTTTAAAAATTTAAACTTTCTTTAATGGTCAATCCTCTTGAGTTTTTTTTTTAATATTTAGGACACGTCAATTTGACTTCACCTAGCCTGATGGTAAGCTGAAGGTAAGGTCTCAGGAAAGAGGGTCACCATTACATACACGTACAACAATGGTGGCATTCAGCTTGACGGCCTTATCAAAAGAGGATTGTCGTCGCAGCACCGCGTGACACCCACCGGTCCCACTAGTGCTGCGACCACAATCCCCCTGAATGAAGTATGTATGTATGAAGTATTTCAAAATGCTTAAACATTTACAACTCACTTCCACGTCGGTTGCTTCCTGAAGGTTCCACCTTCTTCATGAAAAACGTCACCAACTGACCGTTCAATCGCATATACATCATATGCATGTTCAAACCAACTATATTTAGTTGGAATGAAGGCACGTTATTTATACCTCCGTACACGATGCACGTCCGTCCGTCAGTCGGACGTTCGATTAGTTCGGCCTATTGTAATAAGTAATTCAGGTGCATTGATCGGCGTGCGTTTAGTTATATGTCCTTCGAAGCAGTTGGTTTAAAAATTTCATAGGTTGATGGGAGTTCTAATGAGGGTATATATGTAGGCCGTTCAAGAAATTCTCAGTATGGTGAGGTTTTAACCGCCTAAGCTCCGAAATGGCTGCACCGATGTTCACTGGCACATAGCTGATGTTATAATACGTAATTGAAGCTAAGTTTCTTCAATAATGCGTATTTTTCAGAGATAAAATAAACAAACAGGTTGGGCCCCCACCAATGTCATCGGGGTTCAAACCGACCTCCCTAACCGGACCAGGCTCTGTCGCAGGCTTTCCCCCCGGATTTGGGGGGTCAGACGGCTATCGCTGATGCAGATGTCTATTCTTCAGTTGCAGTCCATGCAGACTATTCAATAGATGCAGCATCCGACAGCGGCTGCAATGGTGATCTTCACCCTAGCTTAATGCAATTTGTATTACACCCATTAGGGTGCACAAGGTATGAAATTCTTGAAATAAACTTAAATTATCCTATAATTAAGGGCCGTTATAGACTAGCAACTTTTAGTTGTTCAACTATCGGTATGCAAATAACCATTGTAAAGTATAGTGCGTAACAGAAAATTGCTATTCTTAAGCGGCCTTAAACTGACTATACTAGCACTCACCGCGCTTATTTGGGGTCCGCAGTCGCCGTTCGCGACCCACACACCTCCCTTCCCTGCACATATAAAGACGAAACACACTCTTTATTTTTTCTTTAAATAGTAAAAAAAAACTATTGTCACCACGCGTAACGGTGCATGCCAATTATATTCGAAGGCAATAAAAATGATAGAAAATATTATTTTCTCGAAAGTTCAATACATCGATTTGTATATCGTGTTCTAAGAGACAATTGTGTCTGTGTTTTTGATTTTTTGTCTGTTTGATTGTTCAGTGAACGAATTTCAAATCGATATACAACATGTTTTAATAAATATTTTTTTAATCAAGAGTGTGTTTGTCATTAGTTTTATATGTGCATGGAAGATTATTAATAAAGTAACATTAATATCATAATTGTAAGTACAATAGACATCTGAAGATGATCACTAGATGCAAATCGACGACATTCTGTCGCGCGATTTTTTGTGCGCGCTAGTCTGCAACGCGCGATTCTGTAAAAGTGTTATATGCGCATTTATATAACATTGATCAAAGTTCAATAGCAGATTAATGAGTTATTAATATTTTATTCTAAAAATATTAAATAATATGACTAAAATATTATCTGCAATTCAACTTTTTATTATGAATGTCATATAATAGTAAGTTTCAAATTTATTTTGCGACCTTGAGTCAAAAGTTGTTGAGCAACTTTTAGTCGGTCGATTATTTGCATTTCGTTTACATTATGAAAATTTAACGATTAACTTTTCTTAAAGTGTAGGTATATATGTATGATGTTAAAGTATATATATATATAATAAATATTATACAGTAAGTATAGTGAAGGAATAGAATATTGTATATATTATCTAAGATATCGAAATTAATTGCCAAATAATCCACAAAGAAGAAGTAGCTCTAATCAGAAAAATAAATTTCGTATCATAATACAAAGAATAAGCGTGAAAGTTAAACAATCGTACAAAGTATTCAACAAAGATTAATTAGAACTTCATTTTTATTAATCGTAACAAAAGTGAACGATTACTTTCCTGATACGAGTTACTTATCTCTTAGTAAATGTTGGACCAAGTGGTTTCTTATTCATACAAAGCATTTTGACACCTATCTGTATAGGCGTAGCGCATCTTTTTGTAATGTCACGTGTATGATAGATACGAAAAGTCGCGCATTGTTGCTGGTCAAGTAGTAGTCTTTCAAGATACCAATTTTTTTGTTCTGTAAAGCCCGTCTAGTTGTATCAGACGTCATTTTATGTTGTATAGATCATTAAGAAGTATCATTGTTGTATGGATGGTATGATGCCTCGTAAAGTTAGTAAGAGTAAGTACAGAGTTGGAGAGTAATGATGTCTTCTGGTCCCTCCCATCTGCAGATGGTGTTGCAAGCCATCATAGATAGGCCATTTAAAAAAACAGACTGCATCCGACTGGATGATAAGAAGCTTACGTAAAGTCCAGAACGTACTAGCCATCATTCCAGATGCTGTGGATCTTAAATGGTAGCCCCTAACCACAATCAATCAATCAATTAGCCTATTGCAGTCCACTGCTGGACATAGGCCTCTCCCATTGTACGCCATAGCACCCGATCCTCCGCCTTGCGCATCCAGTCTATCCCAGCTACCTTTTACCCAGAGTAATTAAAATACACTACGTTCTTACACCAAGCTTAAAAAAACACGGGAGTGTATGATGACGGAAACGCGTGTAGTAAATAAGTTCATTGTTGTGTAAAAAAAACGACAAATATTTGTATAACATTTTTGATATAATAAGATTTCGATACGCAATTCGATCCCAGAACCTTATAGATCCTACGCAAACATAAGTTTTGTATTTATTTTTATACCACTTATGAGGCAGACAAGCACACGGCCCACCTAATGGGTCACGGTTACCGTGGCCTTTGGGCGTGTGCAAGACCAGGGACGTCACACTCGCGTTGCCAACCCTGTAGAAACAATAAGTACAATCCAATCCAGTATCCAGGAAAAACAGGTTTTATTTATCCCTACCCATCGCCCGCTGCGGCATTCCGACATACACTTTAGCAAACACGGAGTTATTGAAACCCTTCAATTGGAGCATTAAACGGTTAATATAACATTCTAGCATTGCTTGGCTAAATTCATTGATATAACATGAGGATAGACTCATTGATATAACATGAGGAAAGTATAAGTACTGGTATTAATTTTAAGTGTCGGTAGCTTATTGGTTAAGGAGGCGGCCTTACAATCGGTCACAGAGGTCGCGGGTTCTAATCCTGACTATTAAACTATCGACGTGAACTCTCTCGCGACCTCGCGATTGTGAAGTCAACTCCTTCACCACTACCAACCTGACCAATTTCAATAAGACTAACTATCAAAATATCAGAATAATAATAGAACACAAATCAGATAATGTGATATTCACATTTTTCCATTTCTACTGACCTTGTTTGATGACGGATAACCGTAATTGTAACTCAATACAGACTAATACCGTTTATCAAATAGTACCGTCACCAAAAAAAAAACTGGTTTAATTGGTAGGTACCTTTTTTTTCGTGCGGTAATCCCCTCGGCTAACCTCCTCCGCTGGCCGACGGGGGAGCCGGCCGGAGGTTATGTCTGGCTTGAACCGACTAAAACCACACGCTGTCCCGGGTCTTCAGACGCCGGGCTGTAAGGTGGGGCCCATAAGGCATTTCCATCGCACCCCGAGTGACCCAGGGCCATCTCCGGTATCACGGTATCCCCATCTTGCCCCGGAAGGGGGGGAGGGGGGGTCTCTTGTATATAAAAAAAACTTAGATATTTACAATATTAAAGGCATGTAGCCCAACAGTTTAGGCTCTGAGGTGATGATCATCAGTTAGTCAGGACTAGTAAATATACCTATATAGGTATATATAACTATCCGGGTAGTGTCTAAGAAAAGATATAACTAACCAGTTGACTTCCTACCCACCGCAGAATATAAATACGGGGTTCAGTGACTGGGATAGGCATTACCGTTGATTGAAGGTATTTTCCAGTCCGTCGAATCCAATTAGAGGGGAGACTCCACTGTGCCCGAACACTTTAATTATATGTCGGTATTTTATTTAATTAGCTGGAGTGACGTTGACGGACAGAATGCGGAACAGCATGACAAGGTATCATCAGGGTGTGGTAGAAGATATATGACCTAGATAGAAAAGGAGGTGCTTAAATAGTTCTTACACGTAGAGAGGATAAATGGAAGATTAACGATATAGTTCAATTAAGGTTTTAAACAATTAGTATGCTTATTGTTCCTTGATTGATTGGGCGATAGCCCAGTGGTGTACGTAACGGACTGCCGAGACGAGGTCTCGAGTTCGATCCCCAGTCGCCCCGGGCACACACCTTGACTTTTCGTAGTTATGTGTGTATTAAAAATGTTGATTATCGCTCGCTTAGTAATGTGCCCGCTAGATGGCAATAGGCTCGCCCCCTATTACATTGGGACCCTAACATAACTGGCGAATCGTGGATGTGCAATACACCTCTGCCTACCCCTTCGGGGATACAGGCGTGAAGTTATGTTATGTTTTATGTTCCTATATAAGGTGTCACAAAATTAGGTCTCTGAATTTGGTGAGATGACTTGGTATCGACAAAATATGTATTTGGAACAAAAAAAAATCGGGTAAAATAAAATAAATAAATATAATAAAAATAAAAATAAAAAAAAACACCACCAGTGTGCATTGTGAATATTAAACAAGCCCACTCTTGTAAAAGTGGACTCGTCTGTCCACAAAAATTTTCTGGTCCGCAGATCAAAATCTGTGGTAAGGAGCTCTTGCACCCGCAGAAAGTGGTAGGTCTTTCTCCTCGCAGTATTCTCCAAGCGGATGTGTGGGAAATACCTAAATCGCGACCAGCGTCACGTGTGCTCGTCGCGTCACGTGACGCTGGTCGCTGGTGGTGTTTTTTTTTTCATTTTTAAATACAAATTTTCAAATACATATTTTGTCGATACCAAGTCATCTCACCAAATTCAGAGACCTAATTTTGTGACACCTTATAGATTTTAGATCGGAAAAAAAGAACATCTAGGACGGAACTTTAACCCGCGACCAGTCAGACAGGGGGAATGCTCTGACCCACTGAGCCACCTAGACACTAAGGGACTGGTGGCGGGTTCAAGTCCCGTCCTAGATGTTCTCTTTTTCCTATTTATATTAACGATATAGATTAATGAGTAACAATATGCAAGTTGGTGAGGGTCTAAACAAGGTGTACTTGATTTAACGAAAGGTCACGCAGGTCAAGAGCCTACTGGAGTCACCTGTTAGCATGTACGAAATGGATAATGAGGGTCATCATAGACATTTTAGCGGGGTTTCACCTCGTAGTCCGAGGGCGATGGGGTATTTATGTAAGCGACTGCCTCCAGAGGTGTACCAGCTCGCAAGTGCGGTTGGCTTCACCCTGACGATCTTGATACACCCGAAAATAATTAAAAAAGTATAATAAGCAAAAGATGTAAGCGAAAAGATGTGGTTTCTGTTTACCCCGATGAGAAAGAAGCGACACAACGTAGGTATGTTTATTAATGCCAATAAAATAATAATAGTCCATTGAAATGTTACATTTTTTAGGCCTTACCTTGCGTTTTTAGAGGACGCAATTTTATTTTTTTGATGTGTAGGGGGGTCAATGTAAAGCTAAAATCAAGTTTGTGGGATCGCCACCCTTGTCCCACGGCCGCCATCTTGAAAATAGGGGTTGAAATGGTTTTTACGATATATCTCTTAAACTATTTATCTGATAAAAAAAATTGCTAACATTTTTTGTTTCAAATTAAATTCTCAACAACTTTGGTCCAGTAACTTTTCATTTTTTTTGTTATTATAATTTTTTTAAATTATTAATTTTGCAATATTATTAATAATTAATTATTGACTCTTTTCCCCACCACCCACGAGGTAGAGTCTGGAGGCCCGTTTTTCTTTTACGTGGTATCCCCAATAGGCATAATCCAAGGTGATTTTCTAAATTTGAACTACTCCGTCCTCAGTCTTTTCGATGGACCAGGCTGCGGCTCAGCATCTGATCGGCTTTCTGAATTAAATATCAGTGGGAGAACTGGAGAAGGAAGGGGTGTTAATGTCGGTGTTTTATCATCAAAGTCATTTTCATTTATTAATTCTGAGAGCCCCATTACGTTGCTGCAAGTCTCTCCAGAACAATGGAAGCACACTTCAGAACATTTCAGCCCTGCTTTTCGACATCCACACATCGCTCCACAGTTTCCTTTGCATTTGCAAAAGATCAATTTTAAACGCTCAGGGGGTGCTGGAGGTTTAGAGCTCTGCACTGGCATCAATAATTTTCCACATTTTTTTCCAGCCCCAGTCTTCAGGATCATTATTATTACTAAGCCACGACTGGACCTGATGGTAGACTCGGAAACTATGAAAGCGAGCTGTGTCTTGTGTTGGAGGAACTGAAGATAAGTTAATTGTACTTTTTGTAACTGCCTTGGCGAATTGTTTGTATCTTAGGCTGTCAAGAGAATTATCATCTTTATTACCACCGTATAAAGAGATAAAAAAGCGTTTCTGAACATTTTCGCTTATAACATTTTTATTTATAGTTCTACTATATGGGGCGACTGGGGATCGAAATCGAGACCTCGTCTTAGTCTTACTCTCAGTACGTTACGTACGCCACTGGGCTATCGCCGCTATATGTAAAATAATAAGTGCAAATATATATAGAAATAATAATGTGTGGTGCTAACCGTACAGTGAAGCCGAACCTGTATCCAACTTTGACGATAGACATATTATTATATTCGCAACGTATCTGGTAAACGTATTTGTTATATCTGGAGACAGATATATGTCATATTGAATTACAAGAGCTTTTGTATTAGATTTACCTAGTCACGAGAAATCTGATTTGGTGTAGTAACATCTTTCAAACCTCTGTGGCCGCTGTGGCACAGCGGTAGTGCATTCGACTGCTACGACAGGGGGCGCGGGTTCGATTCCCGCTCAGTGCAAATATTTGTATGCTTGAATATGTCTAATTGCATTGGCCTGGGTGTTTCTATGTATAATATGTATGTATTTACAAAAAAATATATATATAAGAATGTTTATCCACATTCTGGAACCCATAACACAAGCTAATTATAATAATAATAATAAATAAATATTCTACCACATTCTACACAGCGCTTTCTAGACCCAAAGTAAGCATAGTTTAACTAGCTTGTGTTATGGGTTCCAGAATGCGGATAAACATACTTATATACTTTTTACTACTACTACTTAGAATACTATGACGTAGAATGTCGTAGAATATTTATTTAGTATTTATTTATTTATCCTATAAAAATGCTTTTTATATTGTAGTATTTTAGTAAAAGTAATTTTATTTGTAATTAGTTAAATTAAGTCATCATTTACAATTCTCATACTCCTCCTAGCCATAAGTTGGTTTGGTTTGCATTTAAACTTACGACTGCCGTCTAACTTCGCAACTCCGAAAAGAGCTTGCGCCTGTGAATTACGTCAAAGTCTCTTGAACATTAAAAAAATAAAAATTCAATGTGTAATATTCGTGTCAACTTCCGACAATAATCGATTCCCGCCTGCCGATTCTAAAAAATGTATACACTACATAATGACACTCGAACATTTAAAAAAAAACGGCTGGTTGCACTCCGGGAGTGCCGGCAGAAGTGAAAACTTGAATATTAACGTTGTGTATTTTTTGACATTTTGGAATGGTTAGGGAATAATTTTGCACGAATTGCTTTAATTATCAGTATAAAAGTACTATCATTTATGTGGTAACATACAATATTCATTTATTGCGCTATCGTACACAAACATGACAATTAATATTACATTCAAAATTTAACACTTCAGAATTATTACAATTAATTTACATTAAAAAGTTTATCTCATTTTCTTTCGCTACTTCTTCGTCACTTTTTTCATCAATAGATGCACTTTGTTTAATTTCCATTTTATATCAATACATTTACGGCACAAAATAGAATAAATATTACAAAAAATTATATGATGACAAAAAGTATTTCTTGGGCCTCGGTCGGAATCGATCTAAGTCTTGACGAAGTCAACGGCCACTCATTAGACGAATGCGCCGCCAAGGTTGTTAAGTACAGTGTGAAATTAGCGCTTCGATATTTGTCTGCAAACGTCTTACGAATTTTCGATCAGGTCACGTGTCAGGACACGTGACCTGATCGAAAATTCGTGGTTAACCTTTGTTACCCATTACAAAGAAAGTGCACAACGCCGCTAAAGAAGTTTTCACTTCAGAAATGTTAGTTTAAACTTCAGGTCACTCACGAATGCTCTGTGCCCTAATCCGTAGTCCTTCTAAGTTAAACCAGGCGAAACTCAAATTTGAAAATGAGTTCAAAAATAAAAGGATGTCTCCGTTAACCTTATATTTTTTCAGCCGTAAATATATGAAGCCTACATCCATGTCACGTAATATAAAGAATGAGCGACGAAAATAGACGTCTCAACGTGACACGTGTTTTGTAATACGTCTTTTAATTTGCGAGCATAACGTGTGTCGATGTTCGTGTCGAGTAAGTACCTACTTTTGAGGACACGCCTATATAAGTTAGATGAACGTTTAATTTTATTCTTTTTGGAACAAAATATTACATTAATTGGTGACGTTAGAATGAGTTGTGTCTTTTAGATTATAACCGCCATGATATTAAAATTGAAAGTAGTATATGATATTTTTGAATATCTAGGAAAGATTTTGTGATTCTATGTGTGTATACCCTTTTTCTTTTTATTTTCGTGCGGAAATCTCTTTGGATACCCCCCGCCAGTCAGCGGGGACGGTTATGTCGGGCTTGAACCGACTACAACCGCACGCCTTCTCGGGTCGTCAGATGCTGGGGTATAAGGTTGCGCATAAAGCATATCCCTCGCACCCCGACTGACCCTGGGCCATCTCCAGTTTCGAGATGGGAGGGAGTCATCGAGGGAGGGTGGTGGTTTGGGAAACACGGTGTCCCCGTCTTGCCCCGGTTTGGGGGAGGGGCGCTAGTCGCCCCACCATCCCGGCCTGCTTCTGCTGGGGTGACAGGCGGCCTCACCTGCCACCCCCAGGCCTGCGCTCATGGAGGACGGAGGTCGTTAAGCGTATGCGTATTATACCCATTGCATAACGGCTGATATTCTAAGGAGTTGATCAAGATGATGCCTATCACCTTGGTAACTTTATATTTACAATCAAACACTACTTGGGTGCTTGCCCTGACACTTTAAAACCAGAAAATAAATGTATTTCAAAAATCGAAATGTCGCCCTCAGAATGTAGTAAGAGCTCCATACCAGTATGATGAATCTTCAGTTCGACCGGATCACCTTATAAGTACCACCTACTCAGTTAATATCGACTTTGAATAGCAGTATGCCACATTTTGTTCGATTCGTGAAAATACTAAATGCCTCACCTTCCTTCCTTTCTCGAATCCCCCCTTACTGTCTGACAAGAGAACTTGTCAATCCTAAGTACGATAATGTTAAGGTCTAAGCTAAGTGATGTTTTCCAAGTAAATCGCTTCACGACCGTTAAATATCATCTCAAAAACAGAATAACGACCGCAAAAATTACATGCTAATTAACCCTTAAGACATAAAAGCCCTTAAAATAGGGTCGAGAAATACAAATAAAAAAGAAAACAATGTACTAAATTTAACCCTATACGTGACAAAGGACATTGTTCTGCCGAAGGGACAGAGCGGCCCCAAATAAATAAGGCCATTAGGAAATGAGGGAACGCACCCTGGGGACATGTCCTCGTTGATGAATATAAATTGCGTCCAGCCAGAGTGGTGAAAAGTGCGCGAAAACTCGAGGTAAGGTAAAAAGTTAATGAAACATTTGAGAAAAACCGGTCTGACAATGTTTTTTAGAATTATGTTTGAGCATAACGGCGGAGCGACGTCCATAGCCGTTGGGTATAGGGGGATGTAGTTTTATGTATATTATTATGAACAGGTTGTATTTGGTCATTATACAATTCTTAAAATAATATTTTTGGGTGGTGGATGAAGACTAGTGAGTATGAGCTCTGGGGTTCGATTCTCGGGACGAGTTAAATATTATAAGGTTTTTCTGGTGCAAATTTCAGTATCGGGTATTCAAAGGACAGTTTAACCGCTCACCGTCACGTTGACTCTATTCCCGTTTACCAGTAGTTTAAACAAGATGAGCCACTGAAGGGTTAATAGGTAGTCTGCCGCAAACTTCGCCGTGGAAACTTTTAATAATTTATTTTTATATTTTCATTATGTTTATTTTTCCTCGATGTAGATTCCTTGCTTTTAATTATAACTTTTAACGAGGCAGCCGTCGTTCATTACGAAAAAAAATTTGAATTATAATCACGTTGAACTTTTATAAAGGGTAAGATATTGGTTGCCGAAATGTATACCTCTTTACTATACGCCTTTAGCGGTATATACTACTTTCAGGCGTGAGTACTACTGACTACGTGACGTAAGAAAGGGACATTATGGGAAAGGGACGTTTCGGGAAAGGGACATTCTGGGAAAGGGACGTCTCGGGAAAGGGACATTCTGGGAAAGGGACGTTTCGGGAAAGGGACATTTCGGGAAAGGGACATTTCGGGAAAGGGACATTCTGGGAAAAGGGACGTTTCGGGAAAGGGACATTCTGAACCTTAACCCTTTAGTTATAGAGTCCCGTTTTATCCTTTGGGTGCGAAACCCTAAAAACACTGTGCTGCTAAAAAACTAACTAGTTATATTTTTTTATTATTTAGAAGTTTACTGATTTTCACTATTACTCTACAGTATAACGTTTTTTTTTTTAAATTGTAAAGTAATGAACTTTATTGTAACTTTAAATTAGTAAATTCTTTTAATGTCTTGGGCACCATAACCGAGATATTTGTGCATTATTCTATCTACGAATTTCTGAATTTAGATTGTATTTACGAAAACTATTTGAATTCTATCAATAAAAAGTATTTCAATTTCAAAATTGTTTCTAGTTTTCGTCGGATGAATACGGAATAACCCTATCTACAAAAAATAATTCAATTTTAATTCTATCTACAAAAAATTGTTTGATCTGAATTCTATATCTTCAAAAAATATTCGAATTCCAATTTTTATTCAAAATATTTTTCAATGATTTTTTTGAATTTAAATAAATTCATCTGATTTTCGTCTAAAAAAATATTGTGACTTGAATCTAGCGAGATTGATATCTATCTATCCCTTGTAGAGCGGCCCCGCGTTGGCACATGAATGTTTTACTCCAAACAGGGAGACAATATTTTCTGAAATTACCCGTCATACATTTTTAATTTTAATTAAAGGGTTGGAGACCCGTTGCTTGTTTGTATTTCCTTATGGATGAGTTCATTAGGATAATTTAGTGAGGTAGTCATTTTAGGCTGGATCTTTTAAATTATTTTATCTCACCATGTGCTTTGTCTTCAATTATATTTTTAAGAAATTAGAATGCTTACTTTTCCTATAGATTTAGATCGGAAAAAGAGAACATCTGCGACGGGACTTGAACCCGCGACCAGTCCCTTTCGAATATCTGGGACGTGTCTAGGTAGCTCAGTTGGTGAGGAAACTTGATGATGAGGTTGTGCCGTTTCATTACGAAGTTCCTATGGCCACCTTCCAGCTCCATCATCAGATCAGCACCATGTCATCATAAGATTGCATTTTTATGCGATTTACACACGTATGCAAAAATTTCAGCTCAATCGGTAAGCGGGAAGTGGATCAAAATTAATTTGCAAGACTTGATGACAAACATCCGGACAGGTGAAGTTTTTTTTTTTGTTACGTGCGGAAATCGGATACCCCCCCGCCGGCCAGCGGGGGTGGTTATGTCGTGTATCGACTAAAACCGCACGGTGTCCTCCTCAAGTGTCCGTTGCCGGGCAGCCCGGGTAAGCCCTCGAAAGGATAACCCCAGGGTTGCCGGCGGACTTTGGCCGCCACCGCGGCCTCGCCTGGTGGGGTCGGGTTTTATCCCGCTTCGGTGAGTTGGCAGGCGTGACACGCTTCCGTCACGGCCTGCTTCAGTAAGGACGGCGAGTCGGCCAACAGCCGTCCTCAGGCCCCGATCATGAAGGTCGGTAGTCCCGGGCGTAGATGACTGCGAAGACTGCGAAACTCGACAGGTGAAGCTAAATAAAAGTTTATAAAAAGGACAGGTTAAAAGCACTTGCAACCAGCCGGCGGGCAATCATGAAAGCTTTAAGGACAGTGGAGGGAGCTCGTGAAGTGTGTAAGGATTGGAAAAGATGGCAGGCTGTTGTCTCAGTCAACCCCGCAGGGACAAAAACGTGACATATTTTACATGTATCTATAAGGATTTAATTTGTAAATATGGGCAAAAGATGCAATGGTCAAAAGTCTCTTGGGCGATTAGGCAATAAAATAATCCCTTCTAAAGCACACATCGGTTAGAGACACATGCTGTCCCTGCCGGACGGTCCACAGGCCCCTTTATGAGGATTAAGATCAATTTTCTATGTAGCTGAATGGATAGTCGTCTAGAAATCAACGGCTTTTAGATAAAGCAAACATACGGTGTTGGAGACATCTGATTCTGTAATCCGGTTTGCATCGATCTCGCCGAGAACAATTCGGATTGCCGTCCTAATTCCCGATTGTAATAACACTTACGTAACTATTATTATAATTATTGTGATAATCTTATATGAAACACATGAAATGTCTCAGTGGTGCAGCTATTGTGAGTGCGACAAGCGAAGTCTTAGTAAAAGCTTTTTATGTTAGCAATACGGGTTTAAGATAAAGCGCCCGAATAAAGGCTGGTCTCCTAATACATGGGGCCCTAAATATAGCTTGCTAAAATGTGGGTGTTAATAGACTTTTGCATACTCCATCGAGGATATACAGGCGAGGTAGCAGTAGTTGCCTGGATGCGAGGGAAATGCCTTATGGGCCATCATACACCCCAACGTCTAAAGATCCTAAACGGCGTGCGGTTTTAGTAGGTTCGAATCCGACATAACCACCCTCGCTGGCCGGCGGGGTATTAGGGGAGATTTCCACACGAAAAGAAAATGCCGGTACACGTACTGATTAACAGGCGAGGCTGAAGCAGGCATTCCTCTCGGTGTTGGAAGGTCAGACGGCAGACGCTCTCATGAAAGCCAAAATAAGCCGAAACGGACCCCGAGCTCCGATGAGAAAGCCCCGGATGCAACCGAGGACCACGCTGAGATGATGCCGACGAAAACGTATTCAAGATTATCTTCTTCTTCTTCTTCTTTATATAAATGAATGAATGAAATCTATATAAATGAAATAAAAATGAATTGCTGTTCGTTAGTCTCGCTAAAACTCGAGAACGGCTGGATCGATTTGGCTAATTTTGGTCTTGAATTATTTGTGGAGGTACAGAGAAGGTTTAAAACGTGAATAAATATGGAAGTTGTTATCGATTGAGGCAGTACGAAGTCTGCCGGGTCAGCTAGTATAATACTAAAATAGTGAACTACCCGACATTTTCACGTGCAAATTACTTTCCAATTCTTTATCTCGCCGCTATATTTAGATGGACTATTTCTATTCGTAGCGACTGCCAATATGGCCACTTATAGCCTTTAATGGAAAGCTAACGTTTCAAGAGTACAATTTCTGGCAAAATAAAGTTATCGACGATATCTTTCTCTAACTTTGTATTGGCGACAGAATAATGTGATAGGATATTCTACATAACATACATATCTTTAACATACATATCTATATACGTTTACGTTTCTGTAACATCACATTTTAAGCGTGCGAGAAACTCTCTCTATTTAAAAAGGCCTTTATAATTTTTCATAACATTTTTATACACCAGTCTTTAAAAAATAAGCAGCATCGAAAGACGACCTGTTGCGGTTCTTAATAAACATATCTTCTTTCTTTCATGATGCATAGCCGTTATTTTTCCTCGGCCAATTTCAATTATTCTATAAATAAAACGGCTTCTTGTGTATACTGTACGTAAGCCGTAGTCACATCTCCTACTATTAAAACCCATCCAAAACAGGTCTTAGCACGGCTTTTACCAGAAAACAATAAAGGAGTTTTTACATATAATTGAATAAAATATAGCGGTTGTGGGAGTCAATACCGACCTCTGAAGATCGTGCTATGAATACTAAGGGAGTAGACACACGGGCAGTTAAAACGTACGTTTTGTTGAGCCTTGTGGAATCAACCGTGTTCTTAGGTTTAAGTATCGATGCTAAATTACAGTGGGGATCACATATTGAAAAAATAGCTAGTAGGTTAAGTTCTGCTTCCCACGCTTTAAAAAAGATTAAATAAATAATAAATAAATATTTTACGACATTCTACACAGCGCTTTCTAGACCCAAAGTAAGCATAGTTTAACTAGCTTGTGTTATGGGTTCCAGAATGCGGATAAACATACTTATATACTTTTTTTTTTGTAAATACATACATATTATACATAGAAACACCCAGACCAATGCAAATAGACATATTCATGCATACAAATATTTGCACTAAGCGGGAGTCGAACCCGCGCCCCCTGACGTAGCAGTCGAATGCACTACCGCTACGCCACAGAGGCCGTCGACTTTTTACGTTTAGGACTTTAACAGACATAGATACAGCTAGAATAGTTTATTTCAGTTATTTCCATAGTATTATGAGCTACGGCATTCTCCTTTGGGGTAATGCCGCAGATTTAAATACAATCTTTGTACTGCAAAAGCGGGCGGTGCGGGCAATTTATAAGTTGGGCCCAAGAGTCTCCCTCCGAGAAAAGTTCAAAGACGTAAACATTCTAACTGTAGTTTCCCAATATATTTTTGAAAATCTTTGGTATGTTAGAAGAAACATTTCCAATTTTTTAAGGCTTTGTGATATACATAACGTAAATACTAGACATAAAAACAATCTTATGGTTTGTAATAGTAGACTCCACAAGATTAGTAATTCCTTTCAAGGTAACTGTATGCGCTTCTACAACAAGCTTCCTAGTGAAATGAAGATACTGCCTCTTCATAAATTTAAAAGCCAAATTAAAAGTAAACTCTGCCAAAAAGGCTATTATAAAATTCAAGTCTATTTAGACGACAAACAAGCTTAGATAATATGAACTGTTTACTCTCTCTCTCTATGCTACTCAAACGAAATATTGTACTTAAAATAGACCAAAAAAGAAACAGCCCGCTGAGTTTCTTGCCGGAGTCTTCTCAGGACAGGGCCGCGTTTCGAACCGGTGGTCCATTTGCCAAACATTAGATTTTTTTTTGACGTTTTGTAAGTTCCGTATTAATGGTCTATACAGAATAAATGGTTTTTGACTTTGACTTTGTGCAACTTTTTAGATATGCCTGTCTTTTAAAGCTGTCTTTTAAACACAGGTTCAGTTATTAACTCCAAATTTAATAAGTCAGTGCTGACCAGAATATTCAACCGCGAATATTACAGCTAGCACTGAAGCGACAACGTTGTTTTGACTCCAAATCAATTTGCACAATGTCAGTAACGGGTCAGCAACGACTTGCCTCGATTTAGTCCACTGAGGGTGTGACATGTCAACATAATTCGCAATGTGATTGGCTACTAAATGACATTTAGACTTGTTCACTGTCGAAAATTGTAATCACGTCATTGTTTGGTGTGACGTCATTGATCATAATATGTGAGAGTTAAGCGTCACTAGTTTCCATACTAACAAGATTTAAGGGCTCTTGAATGAATGTTCTGTAATTTTATCTATAAGTTTATAGACAAACATGGACTGCAGTCAGCGTCGCATCCAGCTTGCAAGTCAGGGGGAAGGTCATTATAGTCGAGGTCTAGTAAGTATGCATTCTAATTTGATTATCTACAATAATGCGCCTAATTAAACGAATAGCCCAGGGGGAGGGGAGGTCTTGCCTTCCAAGACCCACCATCTGGATCCGCCCTTGAGTGTGCAGATAGTACCATTTTCTTCATATATGTCTATGAAATAGTCAAGTTATTCGGCAACGCTGAGAACGTTAAATAATTTTAGTTACACTCCAATACGGCGTAGGAGGCTGCAAGTAATCAAGAAATATCCTTGTCACTGTAATTTAGATGTGGCGGTTTTAGTCGGTTCAAGCCCGACATAAACGCCCCCGCTGGCCGGCGGGGGGGTATGCGAGGGGATTTCCGCACGAAAAAAAAAAAAAAAAAAAAGGTACTTAGTAACCCAATTTGAATTTGAAGCTCTTTATATGTGTGGGTCGATGCCAATATCAGATACAAAAATCTATGTTCAAAAGGTTGTAGTAGATGAAACCAATAATGGAAATACTAGGTCTGCAAGGCGAATCGCTGCTTGCAATGTTGAGCTGAGTGAG
Organism: Cybosia mesomella; assembly: GCA_946251805.1. Taxonomy (NCBI): domain Eukaryota; kingdom Metazoa; phylum Arthropoda; class Insecta; order Lepidoptera; family Erebidae; genus Cybosia; species Cybosia mesomella. The sequence goes on from OX276415.1 coordinate 3,232,911, forward strand.
ACATCGTGAATCAGATTTTGAAAATTTTGAACAGTGATCATTCCTCCGTGGCAAGTCCGATTTTGAAAATTCTTTTTGAAAGTCACAACTCTGGACATGCTTTCTGAGCGTGTAAAATTTGGTCACAGTGTCTCGAGCGGTTATTATGTAATTCCATCTGGTTTTTTTTAACAGTGATCATTCCTCTGTGGTAGCATTATTTTTTTTTAAATATATCCATAAACCTTCCTCTGATTGACCTCTTTAATCATGCCAAATTTGGTTCTGATCGGATTAGTAGTTTAGGAGGAGACCTGTGACAAAGAAAATCCTGAAGACTGGTATGAGGAGTTTTCGCTCGACTTCGTCTCACTCAGCTCAAAAAATATCGTGTGTTACTGTTTTTATTATCATATGCTTATACAAACTATACTATACTATAATGTTATAAAAGGAAAGATTTGTTAGTTTGTAATCGATAAACTATGAAACTACTGAACCGATTTCAAAAATTCTTTCACCATTAGAATGCAACATTATCCCCGAGTAACATAGGCCACTTTTTATCCGATATTTCTACGGGGTCAGGACTTACGCGTGCTAAGCCGCAGGCAACAGCTAGTATTTTATAAATAAAAAATAATTCCATCGCAGGTTGTGTTTTAACTTAATAATTAATTTATAACATAGTAATAAGATATCAGTTTCCAAGCAGCAGAGCATGTTGAATAAAATAACACACACATTGCCCGGTTTTTTAACGGCAGAATAAAGAAAATTCCCCAGCAAGTCAGCCGTTCAACACAACCGTGTGTCGCAATGTATTTTTGCAACTACCTACGCGTAGATAGTGGAAGAGTTTTATCTGAGTCCATTTAGCCCTCAATACATGCATTCACACAGGGAAAGGCACGTTCACCCTGGTCCCAATATAGGGTGGTTAATATTTGAACGTAGCGTGATTTTGTTTACTTAGGATTGCCTGTTTGGATATACCTATACAAGTACCTTTTTTTTCGTGCTGAAATCCACCCGGATACCAGCGGGGGTGGTTATGTCGGATACGAACTGACTAAAACCGCACGCCGTCTCGGGTTTTAATACGCCGGGGTGTAAGGTTGCCCATTAAGTATATCCCTCGCACCCCGACTGACCCTGGGCCATCTCCGGTTTCGAGATGGCCCCTTCGGGTTTGACAACCACGGTGTCCCCGTCTTGCCCCGGTTTGGGGGAGGGGCGCTAGTCGCCCCGCCGTCCCGACCTGCTTCTGCTAGGGTGACATGCGGCCTCACCTGCCATCCCCAGGCTTGCGCTCATGGAGGACGGAGGTCGTTAAGGTACCTATTAAATACATAACATAACATAACTTCAAGCCTGTATCCCCGAAGGGGTAGGCAGAGGTGTATTACACACCCACTATTCGCCAGTTATGATAAGGTCCCAATGTAATTGGGGGCGAGTCTATTGCCATCTACCGGGCACATTATTAAGCGAGCGATAATTAACATTTATTAATAACTACGGAAAGTAGATGTGTGCCCGGGGCGACTGGGGATCGAACTGGAGACCTCGTCTCAGCAGTCCGTTACGTATGCCACTGGGCTACCGCCGCTTTTTATTACCCCTCTCGGGCTTCAACTCATGAACTAACGATTTGGTGGGGATGTCGACCCGACTAATACCGCACGGCGTTTCGTAACATAGGCCTGCGTGCCCGAGGAATTTGATGCGCCCTAGAAAAGATATCACAGAGATATAGACTAGCCCCTCCTGAGTGCGTGGGACTAAAAAACATAGTTGGTTAAATGTGGGGGAAAATAAATCTCTGCCTACTCTGGACATACAGTCGTGAATATATGTATTTAATAAAAAGTAAGTAGTATGAATAGTATAAATCTTAGAATATTATAGTATGTTGTTTCCCCAGGAGTCACGCGGGTTCTCAACCCAGACAATCATTTTTTTTCGTTCGGTTTCTCCTCGGATACCCCCCCCCCCCCGCCGTCCAGCGGGGGCGGTTATGTCGGGCTTGAACCCACTAAAACCGCACGCCATCTCGGGTCTTCAGACGCCGGGGTGTAAGGTTGCCCATAGAGCATATCCCTCGCACCCCGATCCTAATATGTACCTTTTTTTTTTTTTTTATCGTGCGGAAATCCCTTCGGATACCCCCCCGCCGGCCAGCGGGGGCAGTTATGTCGGGCCTGCACCGACTAAAACCGCACGCCGTCTCGGGTCTTCAGACGCCGGGGTGTAAGGTTACCCATAGAGCATATCCCTCGCACCCCGGCTGACCCTGGGCCATCTCACCACTAACAGCATCGCTCATTCTGTCTCCTCTGAAAGCAGAGGAGTACGGAGAGCGATGTGTTCCCGCCACGTTGGGTATTGGCCGACGATCAATGCCTACCCTATGAAGGGGTGAAGGGGAAGCCATTGTCCGCCGCCCAGGGTGTACCGGCCGCTCCAATTCCGTTCCCCCCGGACTGCAGCGGGATCGGAATCGGAGCGACACTCGAGGAGGTTACCCAACACACACCCCCACACCAACACACACCCTAATATGTACCTACCTAATAATGCCAATGTTATTGATACAGATAAAATAAACGATCTTTTCTCCGAAAACATATCTTATTGAACGAAATGAAGTCAATTCCTTAAATCTGTCACTTTTATTCGTATTCACAAGAGAACATTTGTAAACAGCAGCGATACGTATAGTAAATATTTATCGTAACAATTTTCTCTCAGATATGTATTTTTTTTTCTTTTTACTTTGTACATACTCTTTATTACCGCCCCCGTTGGCCGGCGGGGGGTGTCCGAAAAAAAAAGGGTGTAAATATTTCAGTATATATTGTACAGATAGATAAAAGTTTGTCTCATCAAAAAAAAGACATCATTTTCTTGAAAATATCTTAGATATCCATATAAATATACAGTATAGTCACCAATAAGAAAAACTACACACAATAAAGAAAAATAAATACTATGATCTCACAAACGAATTAACCAAAAACGGTTATGTGGTTAATTTGTAAGCAGTGGAAGTGGGACCAAGAGGCATACCAGCAAAATCTCTCTATAACCTACTTAAAGATCTAGGCCTATCGAGTGCTACAATAAGCTCATTACTAGGACTAATGTCTAAAGCGGCACTAGTAGGTTGGCATCAAATTTGGTTAGGCAGGGAGAGGAACTTGGGTAGTGAAGGTGAGTGTTCCCCAGCAGAAGCAGGACGGGACGGTGGGGCGACTAGCGCCCCTCCCCCAAACCGGGGCAAGACGGGGACACAGTGGTTCCCAAACCCGAGGGGGCCATCTCGAAATCGGAGATGGCCCAGGGTCAGTCGGGGTGCGAGGGATATGCTCTATGGGCAACCTTACACCCCGGCGTCTGTAGACCCGAGACGGCGTGCGGTTTTAGTCGGTTCAAGCCCGACATAACCGCCCCCGCTGGCACGCGGGGGGGGGTATCCGAAGGGATTTCCGCACGATAGGTACATCAACAAAAGGGGCCCCTTCTAAACCTACACTTGGGTCGCAAGTCCCAAGCACTGTCCCGAGTTCACCACTCAGCAACGCGATAGACCCGGCACTCGCACGGAGATCCATGTTGCTAAGAATATCGGTCTCTTTAACTAAAGTCGGAAGTTTCGTGTATGTTCACTGTGCACTATACGGACCAACCTATAAAAGGTTTGATTTATCTATGACGCGAGCCCTTTGGAGTACTTGATGCGTTTAATATAATCTAAGATTGATTAACTGGCACGCCTCTGATGCCGTCGCGCGCCACATTACTACCAAACAGAGTTTAAAAAACCGGCCAAGTGTGAGTCGGACTCGTGCACGAAGAGTTTCGTACCATTACCTATACAATTACCTAAACAAAATAATTAAATAACTTAAGGGGGGTTCCCTTAAGTTTTTTGATTATTTTTTTGACATACAAATAAATATTCTGTCAATATTTCATGCGTCTACCTGTTGCTGTTATTAATATCGAGCAGAATACGACAAAACAAGTTGAATTCCTGAGACGAGCTCAGCCGAATACAAGGGATTTTCGATTTAGCGTTTTTTTTGTTTTTGCGATTTTTTTGCGATTTTTTCTTTATCTTGCAATGGTTCACCCCAGCACGAATCTATTACCGAAAACAGCAACTCGATAGCTCATCTCCTTCATACCCAAAACCGTGACAGAAAATTGGCAACGACGACGTCGACGACAACTCGATAGCAATAGGGCTTTTCTAAAGAAAATCCCTAAAAATCTCGTTTCTTGTATGATGGGAGTCCGCCAATTATTTTTTTTTCTGTTGTTAGTACTTGCGATGCGCAGGTTCAATTCCCGCTAAGTGCAAATATTTGTACGCCTGAATATGTCTATTTGCATTGGTCTGGGTGTTTCTATGTATAATATGTACTTATGTACAATTTACAAAAAAGGTACATAAGTATGCTTATCCGCATTCTGGAACCCATAACACGAGCTAGTTAAACTATGATTACTTTCGGTCTAGAAAGAGCTGTGTAGAATGTCGTAGAATATTTATTTATTATTTATTTTATTTATTATGAGGATAGTTTTCTTCAAGCTTCACTATGCGCAAATGAAACTCTGTAGCACAGTTTACAAAATCAAAATGTTATACAAATCGCATGTTGGGAGTTATTATATGAACTTGGTACCGATTGGTACCAAACCGTCTGTCGTGAGGATTCGCTATTGATTTCACAAAACGGTTACAAAATGGCTGAAGGCTATGTCAATTCTTTGTTATGATGAAGGTATAAAAAGGATCTTTGACCACTGTGGCTGTCCGTTAGTGGTCTTATCGAGAATTGAATACTATTGAGTGGCCGACAGTAAGCAAAATAAAATAAAATTTATTACAGTTGAAGTAGGTATGGTATATTATAGAAATTCCTAGCTGTTGCCCGCGGCTTCACCCGCGTGGAATTTTGATCCCGTTCCCGCTACCCATGGGACCCTATTCCTCCACCACCACAACCTATTTAAGATACACAATTCCACTATACTTCATTTTGTTTTATCTCAAAGGATTTAGGCAGCATATTCGTTAAAAGCTCCCAGACGACTTTTTTTTTTCTGACACCTCCAACAAATGTATACAAAGACTTGACATATTATATACTAAAAACTTCCTCGAGAACCACTCTATCCTTTAGTGAAAACAGATTGAATATCGGTGCAGTAGCTTTAGAGTTTATCGCGAATATAGATAGATAGACGTAGTGATGATAGAAAGTTCGTTTATATGGAAGTGTGGTTCCAACCAAGATAACAATATTTGAATCGTGGGTGTGTAATACACCTCTGCCTAACCCTTCGGGGATACAGCCGTGAAGTTATGTTATGTTATGAATGAAAGAAAGATTGACATAATGTAGTTAGTAACACTGGTTAAAATTAGTTTTAATTCGGTAAACGTTTGGATAAATATATAATTACGAAGATTGGATTAAAATGAACTAGAGACGTATAATGATCAAATCAGAGAGATCTTCACGCTGCTTCGGTTCAATCCGGTTTGTTAGGTTGCTATTCTATTGAAGATGAGCTAAGCTGCATGTCGAGAAATCCCAACTATATGAACCCATAGGATCGTTTTCTAGAGGAAATCGTTCAAAAACTAAGTACAATTACTCGTTGCAGTGAGGGATATATAGGCCATTGGCCGGCTTTTTAAATTGAGAAATTGAATCAATGAAATTTGTAAGAAAATTATATGCTTAGGTACTATTCCTATAGGGGTGTGTGTTGGGTAACCTCCTCGAGTGTCGCTCCGATTCCGATCCCGCTGCAGTCCGGGGGGAACGGAATCTGAGCGGCCGGTACACCCTGGGCGGCGGTCAATGGCTTCCCCTTCATAGGGTTGGCATTGATCGTCAGCCAATACCCAACGTGGCGGGAACACATCGCTCTCCGTACTCCTCTGCTTTCAGAAGAGACAGGATGAGCGATGCTGTTAGTCGTGAGATGGCCCAGGGTCAGTCGGGGTGCGAGGGATATGCTCTATGGGTAACCTTACACCCCGGCGTCTGAAGACTCGAGACGGCGTGCGGTTTTAGTCGGTGCAAGCCAGACATAACCGCCCCCGCTGGCCGGGATTTCCGAAGGGATTTCCGCAAGAAAAAAAAAAAAAAAAAGGTACTATTCCTATAGATCTAGATCGGAAAAAGAAAACATCTAGGACAGGACTTGAACCCGCGACCAGTCCATTACAGGGGGAAATCCCCCTGACCAACTGAGCTACCTAGACACGTCCCAGATATTCGAAATTCTCCGATAAATTATATACGTCTCAAGGCGACGCTGGAGCCATATACCGTAATTCTTGCGAACTACGTAGCTTGGTCAGAGCATTCCCCCTGTAAGGGACTGGTCTCGGGTTCAAGTCCCGTCCTAGATGTTCTCTTTTTCCGATCTAAATCTATTGAAAAATTGAAGTTGCGGTGTCGTCAACGCCTCAGTGCACACTGTGCGCAAGTAGGCGTTGACGGCACCGCAAATTAAAATATTTAAATTCAGAAACCGGCCATTTAACTGAGATAAATTTTAATTTTCTACGTGCGCACAATTTGCTTAAAACAGTTGTATCTTTTTTTTTCGTGCGGAAATTCCTTCAGATACCCCCCCCCCCTCCGCCGGCCAGCGGGGGCGGTTATGTCGGGCTTGAACCGACTAAAACAGTACCTACTTACTTTTCTATTGACATGAAATGTATCAGGTCTAAGTAAATTGATATTCATTCTATTCTTTAATATGTCTCATTTATTAATTACTAGCTGACCCGGCAGACTTCGTACTGCCTCAATCGATAACAACTTCCATATTTATTCACCTTTTAAACCTTCTCTGGACCTCCACAAATAATTCAAGACCAAAATTAGCCAAATCGGTCCAGCCGTTCTCGAGTTTTAGCGAGACTAACGAACAGCAATTCATTTTTATATATAAGAGAAGATTTATGTTGTTATCTGTGTCTGTCCTGAAAAAAATTGTTTCTTTGTTCCTTTCTTAAGTTTCATAGCTTAGCTTTATCACGCTTAACTACCTCGTACATCTTTAATGGAACCGCAGTCTTAATAAGAATGAAGTGCCCGGAGATAAGGGGTCAAGGAAATAGCACAGGCTGTGTACGGCCTCGTTGCTGACCCTCGCGGAGGGCGACGGAATGAGAACATTTGTTTTATAGAAAACGCTACGGGTACAATTGTATAGAGATTTTATTGTTGTGTATATTGAGAGTGTCAGAGATTCTGTGTGTGAGTATAGGGGTTGAGTATGTCGAGAGTAGTGTGGACTGAAAGAGAATGCAGTCAGTATTGAAAGAGGTGTAATTATGGGAAAAATCTTGAGAATTACGGCCACTGAGAATGACGGCCACTGTGGAGTTTTTTTTTTTAGCGTGTGGAAACCCTCACGGGCTTCACTCCATCGGTGCCGACGATGGGGTGGGCGTGTCGGAATCGGAACGACTAAAACCACACGGTGTCCTTCCCAAGTGTCCATTGCAGGGCACCCCGGGTAAGCCCTCGAAAGGATAACCCCAGGGTTACCGGCGGACTTTGGCCGCCACCGCGGCCTCGCCTGGTGGGGTCGGGTTTTATCCCGCGGCGGTGAGTAGACAGGCGTGTGTGGACACACACGACGCGTCTCCGCCACGGGTTGCTTCTGTAAGGACGGCGAGTCGGCCAACTGCCGTCCTCAGGCCCCGATCATGGAGGTCGGTAGTCCCGGGCGTAGACGAGTCTGCGGCGTCCTCGCCGCAGACTGCGGAACTCGGGGGGCAGGGTTCTCTCCCGCTCCCTCTGGCCCCTGTGGCGTAGCGGTAGTGCATTCGACTGCTACGACAAGGGGCGCGGGTTCGATTCCCGCTCAGTGCAAATATTTGTATGCATGAATATGTCTATTTGTATTGGTCTGGGTGTTTCTATATATAATGTATGCATTTACAAAAAAAAAGTGTATATAAGTGTGTTTATCCGCATTCTGGAACCCATAACATAAGCTAGTTAAACTATGCTTACTTTGGGTCGAGAAAGCGCTGTGTAGAATGTCGTAGAATATTTATTATTTATTTATAAAAGAATGTACTCAAGATGCGCAGAACGAATTCTTAGGTCTCTTTAATGATACGCGTGGGGTGTGACGGCGGAGACGCGCCAATTAACCAATAATAGATCCTATATTAAACTAACCGCCTGTGATTAATTCAAAGGGCTTGCATCATTGGTTAATCAGTCCTTTTGTTGGTTTTTTGGTAGGCCAGTTTTTTAAGGTATGGTATTAGGCCCCCCAAACCGGAGCAAGACGGGGACACCGTAGTTCCCAAATCCGAGGGGGCCATCTCCGGATTCGAGAGGGTCATGTCAATCGGGATGCGAGGGAAATGCCCTATGGGCAACCGTAGACCCTGTCTTCAGGGTAATATCTTTACACAATATATCGCGTCTGACGACCCGAGACGGCGTGCAGTTTTAGTCGGTCCAAGCCCAACATAACCACCTCCGTTGGCCCCGGCGGGCGGCGGGGGGCATTCGAGGGGATTTTCGCACGAAAAAAAATAGTTTTGGACATGTGCTTATTACAGAGTGGATGATATACCAAGTAAGCAACGTGTAAGTAGGTGGGCGAGCTGAGGTCGACCTCGCGAAACATACACTAAACCAATTGGTGATGTATTGCAAAAAAGGCTGGTCAAAAGGTTTAATAACAGAAGAGTAAACTCGTGAAATATGTAAGCAGATAGTGACGAAATAATTATATAAAAGAAAGAAAGAATAAGAAATTATATAAAATATTTACATGCTAAAAAAGAGTATGTACTAAGTAGAAAGTTCTGGTGTCAACGAGTTCCTGCCCATCGATGTCGACTGGTAGCGTACCCAAAAGGCTGGCGGCATTGCCACGTTGGATGGCAATAATGCCAATTCTTTGCGCAAAAAACAAGCCGTCTAAGCGTCGACCAGCCGCTTAGCGATTTCTTTGCAAAGCGACCGTGCACTCGGGCCCCACGAACCTGGTGTATCGACCCAAACGGCTCAAAAATATAATTAGGAAAAACTGTTTCTAAGATTTTTTTTTTCTTAAATATACAGGAAACTTCCCCTTGATTTTCTGTCCCATGGCATTGTAAGTGCCATAAAAAGTAATTTGGCAAAGTGGCTCCAAGTTTATATGCCAAAATACTTGTTTAAACAATTCGACGGATAAAGTTTTCTTATTGCGACAATATTTCAGCCATTTTGTATTGTATCTGTATATTCAGGTACGATTTGCCAAGAGTTTCCAGTAGATAACGCACCAATACATGGTTTCTGGAATTAATCCAACGAACGCAACTTGTAATATGATTTGAACTCTGTGGCGTGGCGGTAGATCATTCGACTGCCACGTCGGATGTCAGGGGTTTGTTTCCCGCTCAGTGCAAATATTTGTGTGCAGGAATATGTTTATTTGCATTGGGCTGGGTGTTTCTATCTATTATATGTCAATCAATCAATCAATTAGCCTATTGCAGTCCACTGCTGGAAATAGGCCTCTCATATTTTACGCCATAGCACCCGATCCTCCGCCTTGCGCATCCAGTCTATCCCAGCTACCTTTTTCAGGTCGCCCGTCCATCTTGCTGGGGGACGTCCCACCTTCCGTTTACCGATTCGTGGTCTCCACTCTAGGACTCGTTTGCTCCATCGGCCATCGGTCCTCCGGCAGATGTGGCCAGCCCATTGCCACTTCAGCTTGCTTATTCTGCGAGCTATGTCGGTGACTTTAACATAGCCAACCATAAACCATAAATACCAACCATAAACCCCAAGCATAGCTCGCTCCATAGCCCGCTGCGCGACTTTTAAGTCGTGGACTAGCCTCACTGTCAATGTCCACGTTTCGGCACCGTAAGTCATGACAGGTAGGACGCACTGGTCAAACACCTTAGTTTTAAGGCATTGCGGTAAAGGGGCCTATTATATGTATTTATTTATAAAATAAAATGTAGTTAACTGTGTTTATCCGCAGTCTAGAACCCATAACACAAGCTGTTTAAGCGATGCTTACTTTGGGTCTAGTAGCGTTGTGTAGAATGTCCTAGAACATTTATTGTTTATTTATTTTAGTATTATAATATCATGTACAATCGCCATCGGTATTAGCGTAACACATTGCAAGTTAGCTCGGAAACTTTACACAAAATATTATCCTCAGAGCTCTTTCCAAACACAGTTTGGGTCGGCTTTTCAGTCTAACTACGAAACGGCCGAACTTTGGTTTTTCCCGTGAAGCGACTCCCATCTCCCCTCCACAACCCACTGGCGATATCGAAGTTCTGTAGTTACACCAGTTGTCGGACTTTTTTAGGACGGCAGTTGGCCGACTCGCCGTCCTTACAGAAGCAGGCCGTGGCGGAGGCGTGTCGTGTGTGTCCTACACACGCCTGCCTACTCACCGACGCAGGTTAGAAACCGACCCCACCAGGCAAGGCAAGGCCGCACTGGCGGCCAAGGTCCGCCGAAACCTTGGGTTATCCTTTCGAGGGCTTACCCGGGGTGCCCGGCAATGGACACTTGGGTAGGACACCGTGCGGTTTTAGTCGGTTCATGCACGACATAACCACCCCCGCTGGCCGGCGGGGGGTATCCGAAGGGATTTTCGCACGTAAAAATAAAAAAGAGCTCCAACTACCCGTATCGACTGCCTTAGAAGTTCGCATGGCAACCGGGACTGACTGCTTAACGTGCTCTCCGAGGCACGTAGGGGTCACAATATGTTAAAAATGGTCACCCATCCTAAGACTGACCTGGCTAGGGTTGCTTAACTTTGCAAAGTGTTAACCTACTCGGTTACCACTTAAACAAAATAATAATACAAGCATTGAAAAATAGTAAATTATCCTCTGAGGTTATAAAAAACCTTAATTATTTTGTTTTATTTCTATGTAAAGATCGTTTGTAAATTTGTTAGTGTTCAGTAACTTCTGAGCGAGCGCCAATCCCGGTTGCATCTACAATTCGGTCTTTTACAGATATTTTGTCTTTTACAGTAGCGACTGTCTTCAAAACCCTCGTACCCGAGAGATAAGCCTGAGCTCACTCACTCCTAACACAAGCAATTTAGCTCAGCTGGAGGGGTTAAGGAGAATATGACTAATTTTGGTTACTTAGGTCGTTACATATGAAATTGCCGTTTTTCTTGAAGAAATTGGAGGAAACCCAATTTTCAGTACTAACATTTTTGCATTTTTTTTAGGAATGACAAATTCAAATTTTATGATTTTTTTGTGTATGAATGAGATAACATTAAGTTAACAAACAGCAACTTTTATTACATTTTTGAAAAGTGACAGCTGTTAAGTAATATGAAATTTAGTATCAAAATGGATAGCATTTAGGAAGTACTGTTTTTGAAGATCGAATTAATTTATCAAGCGGCCAATAAAAACAAAATTTAATACAGAGTTGTCTCAAATCTTGAAATCAACTTTCAAACAAAATATAAATAATGTAAATAGCTATTAAATTACAGGAATAACGAACTCATGAATTTGTAAGAAAATTTCGGCAATTTCATAGGTAAAGACCTATTATTCTTGGTAAAAGAAGGTGGGCTCGAATCCAAAGCATTAACCCTAACACCACCGCCGTTGCATACTCTAAGTAGTTAATATACTTACTAAGAGTTGGCTCGTAGCCTAAGAAAATCTAGACCTAGTCATTGAAAATGTGAACCCTAGATCATGAAACAACTCAATATTGTTACAAGTTGTAGGTTTGGCAAGCGCTCTTGTTTGCCCAACGTAGGAAGTACGGTCACCATCATGCTGTAGGAAATGATGGATTACATAATTAAAAATAATAAGTCTGAATTTGACTAATCAATATAAACACGTTTATTTCATTTTTAATTATGTGGTAACATTTTACGATGAAATTCGTTGATTAAATGTAAATTGTCAGTTTAGTTAAACGTAGTGACACTGGTGAAATCTAACCAAAGAATAGCTGCAGTAGTAACGACTGCTGATTCTCATGACAGTTATAGAAAGTTTTATTGGGTTTTTTGGAGCCTGTATAAAGGACACGGCTGCCCGGTATGAACAGGTTAAGCTCAGTTTTATTTACAAAATATAGCTATCTTCAAAGCGTGTTACAATTTCCTAGTTAATAGTTATCTATTTAATATATTATATATTCATAAAATGTTTTGGAAAGTCATTCATTACGCATACTTAGGAGTGGAATGCATACCTGTATCTGCTTTTCCAGAACCTGGGGGTGAAGACTCCCAGGTTATAGCTTTAGTCTAGTAAATAGGTTGCTTCTAGGCAAGTGCATCCCAACATCGACCACATCATCACTTACCATCGAAGTGAGATAGTGATCAAAGGCAAAGTGGGCGTGCCGAAAATGCTAATCGGGACTTATCCGAAATACTTCCGGAAAGATGGTGAGCCTATTCGGACGGGATCCGCGTTCAAAATATTTGTTCAACACTAGGCATCGCTCGGATTTATTGTAGGATTAAACATTTCATTGTTTATTTTAGTTTGGAGCACGAGATATAACAACAAAATTGGAGATTTTAACTAATATTATATGATATGAATGTGAATTTTATTAATTATTAGATAAAGCCTGCGGCTCCGCCCGCGCGGAGGTCGGTTATCGTGTTTTGGTCATATCTCTGGTTCTACTTAACTAATTATAATCAAACATACGGCAGATTTTAAGTCCGACCAAGACCTTTCTAATAATCAAATAATAGAAAAATCCGCATCAAGATCCATTCAGCAGTTTATGCAGCTATCGCAAACAAACAGACAAACAAATATCCAGACAAGAGTTCCAAAAAAAAGGATTGTGTTCTGGAGCGTTCATTTAACATAGCCCAAATATTTTTCTTTAAATATCTTCAACTAGCTTTTGCCCGCGACTTCGTCCGCGTTAAATAAGCAATCCGCCCGGAATTTGTAATCTATAAGTTTATTAGGAGGTACTTTAAGTTAAACACTTTAAAAATTAATATTTAGCTCTTACATAATTATTAAAGTACCTTCTTACAAACCACGTTACAGGTTCTGCCTTCAGGTGCTAACGCGGCCAGGTTGCTTGGTGAGCTCATCCTCGAGCAGGCCACGTAGAACTGACCGTGGGAGAAGCAATTCCCTCTTAAGTCTATTCCCGCTGTTTTCAGTGACTGACCCTGAGCTTCATTAATCGTCATAGCGAAACAGATCTTAAGAGGGAACTGCAATCTCTTGAATTCGAACGGGTACTCCGTTGGTATCAGAGGTATTCGGGGAATAATTCACCTCGAGCTCAGCCGGTAAATATAATGGCCTCTACCACGATTGACACGATTAATTGTTAACCTAAAACCAAAGTTTCATGCTTGTAGCTTCAAAAATGACGGACTTCCACACAATCTTTCAACCCTCTTTTCTCCCCGTTAGGGGTTGAATTTTGCCTGCAGCTTCGCCCGCGTGGTCATTGGGAAATGTTAAACGTGTTTTCCCGTGGGTATAAGACGTTTTTACCTAAGACTATCCCCATAAAAAATCATGTAAATCCATTGCTTCCTTTCAAAGTCAAAATATTTTATTGCTCGTAAGTATCAAATATACATTTATACAACGTCAAGACGACGTGAAAGAAGGACAAAGAAACAAACACACTTTCACATTTAGCTTCTGCTCGCGACTTCGTCTGCATGAGAATTGGGTCCAGAGAGAAATGAAAAATGTGAGTAATAAAAGAAAATGGAATAAAAAAAATTAACCCGTGGTATCGCTTGCGCTGTAATAGAGATAATTAGCTGCAGTTTTGAGTGATTAAGTATTTAATAACTCAAAATAATATCTCACAAAAATTATATTTTTGTTTGACGCACATACCTAATTTAATTTAATATACTTCTGTACACGACATTGTATGATTTATTATTTTCCGCCAGTACGTGTAAGTTCTGGGCACTCGATACTCTTGAGCAACCGACATAAAGCTGACCATGTGAGAAGCAAGGAGTGCCCAAATGAATTCCTGCCACTTTCAGTGTTTGGCCCTGGGACTTATTAATGGTCATTGTAAATGCCAACTTTATGGGAAATTGCAGCCTCTTAAATTGAAATGGCAAATTATTTGGGATAATTGGTATTCGAGGAATCAACACGCTCTCTCCATTTGCTGCTCCGGTAAGAATAGTGGCCTTTATGATATTCCTACCCAGCTCTGTGACACGCAGCCTGGTGCCATTGCACAATCTCGGTGCATCAAGATTACGCATCAACAAAACTGGGACGCCAACCTTAAGCTCAAGTTTATGGGAAGGCACGCCTGTTAATTCCAAGGTGTTAAGAAATTCTACAGGGTAAGTTGTACTGTCGTCACTGCTCATCACCGTGTCAATGGATGTGTATATTTTTGATTCGCTGACTAACGCTTCCAATATCTTTTTGTTAATTTTATTGACTGACTCATTTTTCGGCGATAGCACTGCCCTCTCACATAACCACTCTTCGTTGCTGACATTGTTTTCTAAGTTCGGAAAAACGTACGAAATAAGTTCATCCTCTGTCGTCACTGGATGGCAAAAATCATGGGTAAATTCAATTTTACCATCTATGTCCGTTTCTAGTCGACCCTCTCCGATTTGCAGCAGCTTAGAGGCATAGGCACCTGATTCCAAATCATTGAAAAGTTGGACACGCATGTTGCACGTAAGGTGGAGCTTTTCTACCTTGGACCACAGTGGCGACGCCTTGAGACACGCATTCATTTCATCCGCCGGTGTACCCCTCTCAATTACAGGCAGTGTCTGCCTGAAATCACCAGCGAGCAAAACTACAACACCTCCCATCAGAGCCTGGTTGCCACGGATATCTTGCAGGCTGCGGTTCAACGCCTCTACCGCGCGCTTATGCGACATAGTGCAATCGTCCCACACAATTAACTTGCACTGTTGCAAGAGCGCGCCGCGGTTGCTACTTTTGCTGATGTTGCATGTAGGGGATTCTTCGCTCGCAAGATTTAGTGGTAATTTAAAAGTAGAATGTGCGGTCCGACCACCACTAAGCAACGTTGCAGCGATTCCCGAGGAAGCCACAGCCAGGGCTATGTTACGGTCCTTGCGAAGTCGGGCCAGCAGTAGGTTTAGCACAAATGTCTTGCCAGTGCCCCCGGGTGCGTCAAGAAAGAAGAGTCCCCCATCACCACTATTTACGCGCTGTATAATTAAATCATAAACATGACGTTGCTCGGGAAGTAAACGTGGCGCCATTTCATTGACAAAAGTATTTAAGGCTGTGGTATCGTAATTAAGTTCTCTTACAACATCGCTTGACAATTCTCCTCTTCGTTGTGGTGTGGGCAAACCGAAATCCCCCATATTTTTTCCAGATAAGTTAATTATTTTTTCCTCTATTAATTTCAGAGCCTCATTAATTATTAAGTCTTCATTCGTGCCTTGTAGCCTATGCGCGATATCCTCCGACAGTGCGTCCTTGTATTTATCCCACAGCTGGAGAGGGTTGGAGAGGCCGCAAGTGCTTACTAAAATTGCAAACAGCTCTCTGAGTTTGGCGGCTGAGCGACACAGTACGGCTTCCTCCATGGTTAAGTCCCAGTGGTTGTCATCTTCCAATAGCCCACGTGCCTCACATGCTCCCTGAATGTCGCTCGCTCTAGCCCATCAACTTTTTTCAGTGCCTGAAAGTTCGTCGGACCTCGCACCTGATTGAGCAACATGCGTAAACAGTAGCATTCGAAATTGCTGACGTGCACGGTATACATGCGACCCAGTGCATCTCCAGCCTTTACACCTGGCCAGCCCTCTACAGGTGTCCCCTGTACACGGCGCTTCCATTCTTTCCTCGATGCATTCCACGTGTAGTACCTCGGCACTTCAGCGTATAGTAGGGTTTTTGCGAAGTTGTCACTTTCGCATAGTTGGAAAAATGCAGTCAATGTTGTCTTTGGAGGCGTCGCCACTCTATCGCGGAAATTGTGCCCCGTGAAGTAAACGCGCTCGCCATTGGCAGGTGCACGGCTAGGTGGGTGACAGTGGGGTGTCTCTCGTGGAGTGGTAAGCCAAAGATTCGCCACGCCGCTTCATTGCTGCTCACGTATCGGCCCGCCCTGAACGTTTGCACTTCATCTCTGGGGTCAATATTTACATCGCCAGCTTGTCTCACATTGAAAATTGCTTGATCGCTCCCTTTGTTTATGTACTTGCATATATATTTTATGGCCTGCACTGAACTACAGAACTCTACATTAATATGGGCATCGAAGATTTTGATAAGAAGGGGAGAATAGGGCACTACCCACCTGTTATCCAACACGATGTACTCCTGACCATCGCGAATTCTAATAGTAGCTGTGCGTCCTCCATCGTGAGGTGCTCTTCGCCGGTACAGTGGGTATCCATTTTCGCTTGTCTGCGTGGCCTTCAGTAACGCCCGGGGGTACTTTTTGGTACACTTTCCATCCTTCATGCACGGAGATGATATATTGAGTGCACCACATGGACCATGGATCATACTTTTGACAACGGTGTCGTGTAGTTTTTTGTCAATGTTGGCATCAGGGATTTCCGCACTAATTACGTCGTCGATTTGGCTGGGACGCAATTTCTCTTTTAGCCACAACAAAAGATGTACGTGGGGTAAGCCTCGCTTTTGCCACTCTATGGAGTACATGAAGCACTGCGTCTCTCCAAATATTTGACCTTTCGTGAGCAGAGCGACTAACTTCTGTACTTTAATTTTAAAAACTCTGGCAATGAGGTCGTGCCTGTCAGTGGCCTTTTGGCCAGGCATAAGTTCAACGGTAATCTCTGGCCATGCCGAGTTGCACGTAAACGTGATGAACAGATCAGGGCGCCCATAGTGCCGAACGTATGCGAACGCATCTTGCGTGTACTCATGGAGGTATCTTGGGCTGTTTACGACGGAAGAGGGGAGTATAACCATTTGCCCTACATCACTGGCGTTAACTTGCGCGTCATTCCTTACAGCGTCTTGCAAATGAATGTAGTTTTCTGCTCGCAACTTGCTTTGATTTAAAGAGATGTACCTCAAGCGCTCACTTTCTATTTTGACATACATATTGTTACGTGCGCGGGGTACAAATTAAATGCCGTTTACACAACGAAGAAGTTTATTAGCTCACCACAAACTAGACAACTAAATAACTAGCCCACACAGTACTCTTCAACAGTTCAAATCGCTCAGCAGTTCACAGTAGTCCACAATCGTTGCTTAAGTCGCAGGTATAACTCTCTTGGTTCACTTCGGTAAGATGTGTTCACTTTCGCTTTCGAAAATTAACTGACTCGTGTCGATAGCCGGGCGTCCTTTTATAGCTCGTAATAAGCGGGGTAGAATATACTAGAGCGTTCGAGAATAGTAGGTATTTACTGGGGCGTTCGAGAAAATAAGTACCTACACAGTCGTGCCGACGATAGAGGTGAATGCCCTTTTTATCGCGATTTGTAGGTAAAGTTGGTATAGGTAGACAAAAGGGCGTGTGATTTTGTATTGACTTTTCTGGATTTTTCTAAACGGATCGATAGAGTACTTCGACATTAACAATGCGTTTTAATTTCTAGAAGATTCGATCAGTAGTTTCCGAGATATCGACGATCGTTGTAACAATATCAACTAAGAACTGGTGCAGAAGTTGCTTGCAGCGCAGCAGCAGATTAAAATCGTTGTTACGCACCATGAGATGGTAGGCATAGAAGTCCATGCAAGAAACTTTTTTGTTAGGCACTGGACGCCCAGTCTGTGGATTCATCTGTGGTATTTCAAAATGATACCCTTCCTGGCCTTTCCAAAAAATAATCGGGTACTGGAGAGCGTCGTAGAACCTATGCGTGTCGGCAATGCGACTGAGCTGTCCATCGCGCATGCGCAGCACGATGTCCCTGCCGGCGGTGTGTTCCGAGCCGGCCACCACTGCCGCCACCTCGCTAGTGGTGGGCGCGTTGTAGCGCCGCTCGTGCTGCCCGCGCGGCACGCGGTCTGGGTGGATTACCACTTTGAAGCTTTCATTAGGCATGTTCTCCAAAGCGGTTTTGAATTCGTGTACCAAAATATTATTATCGTTGAGAACCCTTTGTATTTTTTGAATTGTCTGTCTCTGAACACCTTGAACGATGCGAGAACGTCGCTCTACTTGCGCTTCCTCATCGCCTAAAAAATAAATTTGTAAAAACTGTGGCTGCCCATTTGACACGGGAAGCAGGGTCCCAATTCTATGATAAACCTGCCCTTGTACAGTAAATGTTGGAAAAAACCCCGGCATGGTAATAACTCTATCCGCCCCAAAAGATGTCATGTGGAAGCACCCATTGTATTTTCTGATATTATTTAAAAAATGCCGCGATTCGTCTGTTCTACATGAAAATAATTCTTTCAATGGTTCCGCTGGCTCCTCTAACCGTGGGATTACTATTTTGCCCCCAGAACAACACATTCCAGCCGTCTCTTCTTTCCATTTCAGCGCATTGCAAAATCTACACGCTTTATTCATTCTCTCCATTTTGAGGAGCCTATGACTGCCGTAGTCGAGACTCGCATCATACTCCAATGCAGCGCGTTCAAAGACACCCCAAGTGTTTCGAGTAAATGTTCGCCGACGCTGCGCCACCCTTTCAGCAACAGCCCGTCTCCGAGCTTCTGCTTCCTCCACAGTCTCAGCAGCCCGCTGAGATGCCACGTATTCAGCAAATTGCTGCCGTCGCTGATCAGCCTGCCCCGGCGTTTCGGCTGCTCTTAAGCTGGCTTGCCGCTCAGCTTGTTCTTGGCGCCGCACCTGAGATTGTTCAGGCGTCTCAGCAGCTCGCTGGGATGCCAGATATTCAGCAAATTGCTGCCGTCGACGGTTCGCCTGCTCCGGCGTTTCGGCAGCTCTCAAGCTGGCCTGTCGCTGACATTGTTCATCGCGCCGTGCCTGTGATTGTTCCGGCATCTCAGCAGCTCGCTGGGATGCCATATAGTGAACATGTTGTTGGCGTCGATAATCCGCCTGCTCCGGTGTTTCGGCAGCTCTCAAGCTGGCCTGCCGCTGAACTTGTTCCTCGCGCCGCGCTTGTGATTGTTCCGGCATCTCAGCAGCTCGCTGGGATGCCATATAATGAGCGTGTTGTCGGCGTCGATGATCCGCCTGCTCCGGCGTTTCGGCAGCTCTCAAGCTGGCCTGCCGCTGAACTTGTTCCTCGCGCCGTGCTTGTGATTGTTCCGGCATCTCAGCAGCTCGCTGGGATGCCATATAATGAGCGTGTTGTTGGCGTCGATGATCCGCCTGCTCCGGCGTTTCGGCAGCTCTGAGAGCCGCTTGACGCCCAGCTTGCTCAATCCTCCTCAGCTCCGCTTGAGGAGAAGTCTCTAGATTTCTGGATACCTTCATAGCTCTCGCATTTTTAGAATTTCTCGACAAATTAGATTTGCGTTTTCCCGGCATGTTTTAAAATTGGGAAACTGTGATTTTGGATTGAAGTAAAAACAACAAAAGAAAATTACCTAAATCAAAATTCGCTAACGAAGACAAATTAATCAAAAAACAAACAACGAAATCCGAAATGCTTAGCAAATTTATTAAAAAGAAACAAAACGAAACCAAACAACAATTCCAAATCGCAAAGCAAGGAATTAATTCCGATAAACGAAGCAAAAGACCGTTAGTAAAGAGAACAGTGAAACCAAAACAACAGTACCAAATAATAAAGCAAATAAATCGAATCCAGAAAGTAAACCTAGTCGTTATTCATTAAATTTGTCAAAACGCAGATATAAACGCAGGTAGCCCCTAGATAAGAGATGTTCGGCGCGATAAACGTTAGTGCTTATATGAAATCCGCAAGACGTAACCGCGCTTGCGCGTTTTAAATGTAAGGCAGCGCCATCTAGTGATGAAGTTTGAGAACTATTCGAGACGTTCGGCGCGACCAACATTAGTGCTTATATGAAATCCGCAAGACGTAATCGCTTGCGTGTTTTAAATTTAAGGCAGCGCCATCTATTGATGAAGTTTGAGAACTATTTGAGGGTTCGAAATAATCTGTCTCTCTCCGTGTCATAGATTAAAATTTTCTGCGTTAGTTATTCTTTAGAATATAAAAAAATGTGTTTGTTTATTTGTTTGTTTGTCCTCTTATGGCGCTTCAACGCCTCAACCAATCGTGATGAATTTTAGCATGCATGTAACCTATGATATGGAAATGGACATAGGCTACTTTTTATCCAGATCCCTGAAACAGTTCCCGTGGGAATCCAAAAATTGTTTGTGAGCGAAGCCGGCGAAAAGCTATTATTATTATGTTATAAAAGAACAGTACCTACATTATCACCAAATTATTATGATTATTATGATATATATGATTTTACCACGGGAACTATTTGAGAAATCGGGATAGAAAGTATCCTATGTCCTTTTCCATGTCATAGGTGACATGCATTCCAAATTTCAAAGTTTTCTCCCCGTGGCTTCGCTGGTAAACAATTTTTAATTTTCCCTCGGGAACTACTTAAGGAATCGGGGTAAAAGGTAGCCTATGTTCTTTTCCATGTCACAGGCTACATGCATGCCAAATTTCATCCAAATCCGTTCAGTCGTTTTTGCGTGATTGAGTAACAAACATCCAAACATCCAAACATCCAAACATACAAACATACAAACTTTCACATTTATAATATTAGTTAGATATACAGACACAACTAATTTACAATTTTATAACAGTATAGATTTCTATGTTGCAATAACGACTGGATGGATTTGAGAGAACCTCGAGCGATTCTCCGCCATCGACCTTGGTCATTCCACTACCGACGTGAACCCGTTCCTAACAATTGAGTAATTCAGCTCAGCTGAAGGTGTTAGGGGGAATCCAAAATTGTGTGATTTCTGTTAAAAAAAGGCAGTGGCACTCCGTGAGTGCCGACAGAAGTGAAAACTTGAACAATAACGTGATCATTAATCCCTTCCCCCTCCCATCCTCCCTCAGTCCCTATCCCTCTCTAACCTCCCTCCCTCCATCCAAGCATTCATCCGTCCACCTACAACAAAGATGTTTAAAAAAAAATATATGGAAAGCATCTCAGTGACGTAGGTGACGAATGGTGAGATTAAAAAAAAACACGGGTTTCATGTCACCCAAAAAGTGTTCATATGGAAAGTGCTCAACGCGCATTAAGAAGCTTTCACTATAAAAAAAAAATCGCTCCCAGGTAAAGTCATCATCGCAGCATTTTTTCCGGGGCATATAATTTGTAGCTCACGGGAACTGGATAAGAATATCACGGGGGCAGCCGCGGACATAGACTAGTCATTGCAAAAAAGTCATCACTTACCAACAGGTAAGATAGTGGTCAAAAGCGGGCCTATTAATAAGATTAACATTAAAATTAAATAAATGGTTAATAATCCTATGAAGTGCAGTATACAGATAGCCTCGCCTTGTTATTATTTACAGCATACTTAAAATTCTCAAGACCGTACTAAAAATTAATAATTTAAGAACCCCCGACATAACTAAGAACACTCCCAACTAATTCACCTTTCAAACAAAAATAAAACAAAATCAAAATCAGTTTATTCCGTTAGGGCGTTACGATGCCACATACAGATACACACACACACAGACACGTTAACTTATAACACCTCGTCGTTTTTGCGTCGGGGGTTAAAAATAGCAGGCGCTTTGAAAGATACTCCTTTAATCAATTTTTTTTAAAAGTTATGAGAGAAAAAAGACAGTCGAATAAGTTCGTCCCATGTTGTGCGCCAATTTCGCTACTACATAATTTAATGTAGGGTAGTAACAAAAAATTCGGTAGATTACATTTATTCAATTTAGTACTTCGCTCTACTACCGTAAATGGTCCAACGGTCTGTAAGTTTCGCTATGTTAAGCCAAAAGCGAATATATATTTTTATTATCTCGACACATTTGGTCTAGGATAGCGCAGTGTTTTGTGGGATTTTATGATTTAGACACCAAAGAGCCAAATAATTAAATTAATTTAATTTCATTTTGAAGCTATTAGTATTTCTATAGATTAAGGTCAGAAAAGGGAACATCTAGCTCGGGACTTGAACCCGTGACCCGTCAGTTGCCCATCTTAATATGGTCCCCGCAAGTACCTTTTTTTTTCTGCGGAAATCCCTTCGGATACCCTCCCGCCGGCCAGCGGGGGCGGTTATGTTGGGCTTGAGCCGACTAAAACCGCACGTCGTTTCGGATCTTAAGACGCCGGGGTGTAAGGTTGCCCATAGAGCATATCCCTCACACCCCAACATGCCCCGCAAGTATCTATCTATCTCTACTGTTATAACATTATAAATTAGTTTGGTAAAAAAAATTAGGTTATTTGTTACATGAACGATACTGAACGAAATTTTTTTTTCTATTTCTTGTCTGCTTGTTTTTCTGTCTGTTTGTTCACGATGGACGCACTAACTACTGAATGGATTTTGGTGCGTTTTTTTTCGATTCGAGAGCTTTTAGTCAGACTTAGAATGTGCCGTATGTTTGATTGCAATTGGTCAAGTAGAAACGGTGTCAGCTAGTTTTTAATAAAAAATATATATATATTTGTCGGTACGAAATTATTACGGCGTCAAAATTAATTAGCTCATTGTAGGGACACAGAAGTCAAGTATAACTGCAGCGTAGAAAATAAGACTATATTATAATTATGTAACTAGATATACGCCGGCTGCGCCCGAGCCCATGCCTTTCAGTCATTAATATACGTTCATACTTAAAACACGTGTCTCGATTATCTGCACCCACTGCCCTTCTGGTTAAGGTTCCAAACACCTTACAGTGGTGACCCCGACGGAACAGTAATAGTAGTGCATGCATGTTAAATAGTACGGGAAAATTAATTAAAAATGACTCAGCCAGCAATTTTCGGCGCGACACCTACGCCGGCAGTCGATCGCGTAAAGGTCGAAAATGAAACGGCCTTATCCAGCATCACGGTATCGTCAAGGATACCTGAGTTTTGGACTGATCAGCCACGACTGTGGTTCGTACAATTTGAGGCAGCCACCGATAGCCAGAAGTTAAGTGACGTCGCCAAGCAAAATTTGGTGGTCACAAAACTTAGCAAGACAGGCATTAATATACGTTCTTACTTAAAACACGTGTCTCAATTATCTGCACCCACTGTCCTTCTGATTTAAGGTTCCAAACACCTTACACTCATTTATATAGTTTCCGCGTCCCCTTCCAAATTCAAAATTCAAAATTCATAGAATCCTCACCCAGGAAACGTGACACAATATTGTTCTAAACAGCCTCTCTAGTATACATAGAAATAAATGATAACGGTTCACTATAGTGTGTCTACACCTTTAAATTCGGTGAGCAGTAACGATATAATACAATCAGTGTGTATGCAGTGGACTATAATACAATTGTTAGTAACCTAGTTCTTTTGCACCTCGATATGAAGCTCTATTTCAAGGGAATATAGTTGTAAATAGATTTAACACAGTATTATAATCTTGTGTGTCTACGATAGATAAGCTAGGACATTGAATCGTGATGGTTAAGGCTTGAATTGCTTCGGGAAGTGGAAGGTTCACATCGCCAATGTAAGTTGTCATTTGTAAATTTGCCTCTTTTGCGAATCTGTGCCCCGTCCGCAAGCCTTCAAATCCTCTTCGCAAGCCTTCAAGGACCGTTCAGAAGCCTTTAAGGCCTGTTCGCAGGTCTACAAAGCCCGATCGTAGGCCTCTGGGTCCATTGCGAGTACACCGCGCTCTAAACATTAGTGAATGGCCCAGAGTAAGCATGAAAAAATGTCAAATAGGCATAGTCAGCATTTTTTTATACCACTCGGATGAGCAGACAAGCTCATGGCCCGTCTGAAGGGAAGCGGTTACCGCAGCCTATAAACGTGTGCAACACCACTTCCCAACTCCGGGAGGCAAGCCTGCGCCATAGCCTCTACCTTCAATCATCAGGGCCTCGATTCTACTGTCACTCTAAAATGTAATTTAATTTTGAACGTTATCAGTATACAGTTTAAGTCTAAAATTAAATGAAGGGAGTTCATTACACTTTTTCATTCATGCTCCACAAATGGCATTTTTAACACCAAGATAATAAACTCTAAAAAAGCAGAATCGAGGTCCAGGTGTAGTGTTTGTAGGTGAGGTTGGCCTGAGTTCCAAGGATCTCGTCAGGAAATCTTAAACCCACCTATTATTCAGTTTTTTTTAATTAATATATTCGCATAAACTTTCAACAATATAACAAAAATGATTAATTAATGAATTCCTTTGTGCTACAGAATTTTGTTCACAAACACTCGGTGGCCATTATTATTAACTAGGAATGACTCAAAACTTAATAGTCGCAGTCGTCCGTAATGGCTGAAAGCATTTCGTTGTAAAGAATGACTGCTCACAGCTAGTGATCGAATATTCAAAAGGTTCCGTATAATAATCAATTTAATAATATTATTTCAAAAGAAAAAAAAATGTAATTTGTCTGAATCGGGCTCTAAGCCTGTAGTTATCCCCAGTGGTGGTGGGAAAACAGGACTTTACGACTGCACGTAAACATTAGCGAAAATTGACACCGGTATCAACGAGAATGCTAATTTAAGGAATTTCATAATAAATAGTTAGAAAGTATTGAATTCAATTGATAAATAAATTCTTATTCTTAACCCTACTTCACTTTATCCCTTCGAATTACGAAATGAAACGAAAAAGCGTTAATTTCCCGCGAAACTCGTAAATGTCAGCTGGAGGCGATAACTGTTGTGTTAGTACAAATGAAAAAGGTACAGATTTATTTGACAAGACACTCCTTTTACAAGCTTTTATGGGCCCGATTCAGTAACGACACGATTTCAAATCGATTAGAAAGAAAACGTTAAAAAAACTTTAGTATTCTGTATGATCTGTCAAAACAAAACCTACCTACGACGTTTCCGTGTATTAAACTTCAGAATCATAGCTTGATTCCCACGTCTTAAAAACGTTATTATCAGTTTAACGGTCAACTGCACATACTTACACAAAACTTCGTTTAAAAAAATCTTATTCTAAAAAAAATATTTGCTCGTTCTTTTACACATTCAAATGGAACTGTCCTCGCTTACACGGTACCCTAAAATATTCCGAGCTGCTATGCCAAATGTTGATGCATTTACCATAAATTTGCACTCGTTGAGAATTTAAATCGTTTATCAGACTCCGAGTCTACGGTAATTTCATTTTTAACATTGATTAATGGTTTTATTATATTTGAGACTAGCGGCCGGTCCCGGGTTCGATGGTTAATCCTATAAACCGATTGAAGTGTCACCTACCGGGTCCAAACTAGGCAACGCAAGCGCAACTTATAAGTTGACAAAGGTTTATGGCAATTTGGGGCCCCATCAAGACCTACCAAGGCCAAGTCAGCCTCACTTGCAAACAGGTGCCCCTACTGATTGACGGACGAGGCTCTGGTGAAGGCTTTCGTCTGGAGGTTAGGAGATCAGACGGCAGCCGCTCCCGTAATAGTCAAGATAAGTCAAATCAAAGAGTAGGAGAGTTGACCCCGGGATCCAAAGTACAAGTTTTGGATACAACCGGGATGAATAATGCTGTGATGATGATAACATCCTACTTCCATTAGGCGGCTCTAGGAGGCGGCCTCTGTGGCGTAGCGGTAATACATTCGAATGCTACGACAGGTGTCGCGGGTTCGATTCCCGCTCAGTGCAAATATTTGTATGCATTAATATGTCTATTTGCATTGCAAGTATGTTTATCCGCATTCTGGAACCCTTAACACAAGTTGGTTAAACTATGCTCACCTTGGGTCTAGAAAGTGCTGTGTAGTATGTCGTAGAATATTTATTTTAGTAGATACATCCTTTTTTTTTACGTGCGAATAGCCCCCTGCCGGCCAGCGGGGGTGGTTATGTCGTGTATCGACTAAAACCGCACGCTGTCCTCCCCAAGTGTCCGGGGCACCCCGGGTAAGCCCTCGAAAGGATAACCCCAGGGTTACCGGCGGACTTTGGCCGCCACCGCGGCCTCGCCTGGTGGGGTCGGGTTTTATCCCGCTTATCTAATGAAATTATCAGCATCAAAACCTAAACTAAAAAACCAAACTTTTACTGGGGAAAGTCGGCAAATGTGTATTACACCTTAGAAAGTATAAGGTCTAATACACACCTACCGACTCTCTACAATTAGAGTCGAAGTATAAAATAGCGAGTGTCACGTTTCAACAGACAGTTCGTGCGGCAGAGGTCGCCGGTCGCCACTTTCTAACTTATGTGGGGATTGCAATTTCCTTAAAACACGCTTCTCGTTAATAATGTAAGGTTCAGAGCAGACTGTGCGATTAAGCGGCGTGATTTTAAACTACGGTTTGTGTTTCTTTATAGTTCAGAAGTTTGATTCAATTTTGTTTTTTACTTAAGCTATTGTTATTAACACATAGTATATGTATGGCCTATATCCGGACGGTGGGGCGACTAGCGCCCCTCCCCCAAACCGGGGCAATGGGGGCAACGTGGTTCCCAAACCCGAGGGGGCCATTTCGAAACCGGAGATGGCCCATGGTCAGTCGGGGTGCAAGGGATATGCTCTATGGGCAACCTTACACCCCGGCGTTTTAAGACCCGAGACGGCGTACGGTTTTAGTCGGTTCAAGCCTGACATAACTGCCACCGCTGGCCGGAAGGGACTTCCGCACGAAAAAAAAAATATATAAAAAACATATGGCCTATGTCCATCGGGGATAATCTACTTTACCTTTCAAATGGTGAAAGATTTTTTCCAATAAGTGCAGTCCCTAAACATTAACAAAGTCACAAAACTCGGCCTTTTTCTTTATAATATTAGTATCTGATTTATTGGTCCTGGATTAACACATACCTCTGAAACCGAATACGCCCTGCATTTGGTGATTCCACTCAAAGCAACCTCCTCTAATACGCTGGCGGCTTATTTAGGATGCAATTTCCTTACGTGTTCATTACAAATGGGAGGCGGTGTGTTCATTATCAATGGGAACTACGTCGTCTCTGACGAGAACTATTTCTCTATAGGTGTTTGCATAATCATTTAGTATTATAAATGCGAAGTTTATAGGATGGATGGATAGATATCTGTAACTCAATCACGTTAGAATGTCAGAATAGTTATCTATAAATACAGAATTTTCACCATGCCCACCTTCATGAAAGTTAAGTAGGCACCTATCTATACAAATAAATGAAAATGAAGTTTTTTTTAGTAAATACATATATTATGGACGTATTTATGGTACCTTTTTTTTTTCTTATTCGTGCGGAAATCCCTTCGGATATCCCCCCCCCCCGCCGGCCAGCGGGGGTGGTTATGTCGGGCTTGAACCGACTAAAACTGCACGCCGTCTCGGGTCTTCAGACGCCAGGGTGTAAGGTTGCCCATAGAGCATATCCCTCGCACCCCGACTGACCCTGGGCCATCTCCGGTTTCGAGATGGCCCCCTCGAGTTTGGGAACCACGGTGTTCCCGTCTTGCCCCGCTTTGGGGGAGGGGAGTTAGTTGCCCCACCGTCCCGGCCTGCTTATGCTGGGGTGACAGGCGGCCTCACCTGCCACCCCCCGTATTTATGGTACCTAATAATTTTTCAAAATTGGTTAAACTGTTTGGTTGGGCCGATTTTGACGGAGCAGATAGGTGATATTATAAGGAGGACTTATGCTACTTGCTTATACTACTGAAAAAGATGGGGTTTTACGTAAGAAAATTAAAATCCCAATCTAAGTCTAGGCGGAAGAAACCGCGGGCACAGATAGTCTATAATGCTTGTATGCGACTAAGTGGTACAACAAAAAGTTTCATAACGAGGTGTATTACACACCTACGATTCGCCACATGTTTAGGTGCCATTGTAATAGGGGGCGAGCCTATTGCGATCTACCGGGCACATTACTAAGCGAGCGATAATTAACATTTTTAATACACACATAACTACGAAAAGTCAGAGGAATGTGCCCGGGGCGACTGGGGATAGAACTCGAGACCTCGTCTCGGCAGTCCGTTACGTACGCCACTGGGCTATCGCCGCTAATTAAAATTAATATTAAAATTAAAAGTTTCAAGATCGATGAAACTAGGTGAAAAAAAAATAGGTGTTCTTAATTCAAATGTTGACACAAAATTTATCCGTTTTATTATCACAACAATGAATAGCAGCGTACCTATACAATCCTTATTAATTTTAACAATATTAAGGTATTAAGATGGCCGCCGTTCCCGTCTTGTTGTGACTCGCGTTAACTGGTTTTATCCGGTTCTTTTGCATATGAAAAGGCGCTTTTAGACGGCAAGCCATCTTTTGTTATCAGTCTAAAGGTTATAAGGAAGCTATATTTCTCATATTAAAATGAAAATGTTTTACGCTCAGAGATTTTCTAATAGCTTTGTTAGATACTTTTTTTTGGTGCGGAATACCACCCGGGTAGCCCCTCCGCCGGCCAGCGGGGAGTGGGTATGTGTTGGATTCGAACCGACTTAAACCACACGCCGTCTTGGGTGTTTCTAAGGTGGGCTCATAAAGTATTTCTCTCGCACCTCGGCTGACCCAGGGCCATCTCCGGTTTCAAGATGGCCCCCTCGGGAACCATAGTGTCCCCGTATCGTCCCCGACAAGATGAGCAGCGCTCTGCCGCCCCGGCCTACTTCTGCTAGGGTGACAGGCGGCTCCTGTCGCCCCCAGGCCTGCGCTCATGGAGGACGGAGGTCGTTCAGCGACCTCTGATGCCTGAATCACCTCCACGCCTCGCGGGCTCTGCGGATCGGGAGACCTGAGTCTCTCCTGGACCCATTCCGCCGCCTTCTTCTCGAGCATTACTTGCTCGTAGAAGGAGACGGCGGCAGGTTTTATAACATAACATAACATAACTTCACGCCTGTATCCCCGAAGGGGTAGGCAGAGGTGTATTACATACCCACGATTCGCCAGTTATGTTTAGGTCCCAATGTAATAGGGGGCGAGCCTATCGCCATCTACAGGGAACATTAGTAAGCGAGCGGTAATTAACAGGTTTTATACTAAGGTCATAAATAATATACTGTTACTTCCCTCGTTAACGGGATCGGTGGGCCCCACCAAGACCTTCGGGGCAAGGCCAACCTACCTGCAAGCCGAGGCTCTGGCGAAGGGTTTCCTCTCGGGGCTGGGAGGTCAGATGGCAGTCGCTCCCATAAAAGCCGTATAAGCCAAGTTAAAAGGAGGAGATCCCGGACGCTGGGCTCCGATTTGAGAGTTAATCACGGCCAAAGTAAGCGCGTAGCGTTTGTCATTATTATGTGGATATTAAGTACTTCGACTGCGTGCGGTAATGATCAAAGAATGTCACTGGTTTGCGTTCGCTGGCTAAGCGCCTGCGCTGCATCGTGTGTTTGCACGCATGCCTATTTCGTACAAATAATACTGCGCTAATTTTGTGCAGATAATTTGCACAAAATCTCGTGCAAAAGAATCCATACGATTTGCACGACATGCGGGCTCTCGCATACTTGACATGCATGACGCAGCGCAGGCGCTAAGGTTTGTGTTGTTAAGTTTGATAGGTAGGTATGCAGCATTAATAACTTTGTTTAATATCCGCACTGAGGACATTTAATAGGTAATAAAGTTGGTTTATGTGCAGTATTAGAAGTTTAGTGTATTACATACAAAATTACATGGTTACCGGCGAAGCAGATTACAAGGCCACCCCATCTCTTTCGATGGGGTGACCCCACAATTCTACGTCACCGGGAATATAAAATCCATATCCATAAGTTCATAATTGAGCACTAAGTAAAATAAGGTTTACGAAAATTAATTAATCTTATTACGAGAAAATTTTATCCTTAAAAGTCTGCATCAAAATTATAACCCCAACAAATTATAGTCTTAACCAATTATAGTCTTAACCAATTATAGTCCCAACTATTTATAGTCCCAACCAATTTTAGTCTCACCCAATTATACTCGTACTCTCAACTACAAAACAATGGCCTCAACCGATTGTAGTCCCAACCGATTATAGTCTCAACCAATTTACTAAAGGAATAAAATCTAAACACGTGAATTCATTTGATCAGACAAAGTCTTCGCGCTCCATTCAAACATTTTTTTGATAGATTAATGGGTATTGTGTTATAAAATGTATGACTTACGTGTATAGTCCCAGCTATCCTGATCATTTTTGAACACGTTCAACCTTTCAGGCTGAAACAAATAAATTTCAATTAATACATTAGTCATACCATAGGCAATAGGGTGGCCCATCAAGATCCTGCTGATTGATGGACGAAGAACTGGCGCAGGCTTTACAGGTTTGGAAGGTCATACGGCAGTCACTCCCGCAAAAGTCAAGATAACCTAAATCAATAGAATAAATAAATAATATTTGCACTGAGCGGAAATCGAATCCGCGCCCCCTGTCGTAGCAGTCGAATGCACTACCGCTACGCCGCAGAGGCCGTCAACTAGCTGTTGCACGCGGCTTCACCCGCGTAGAATTCTGATCCCATTTCCCCTACCCATGGGACCCTATTCCACCACCACAACCTTATATAAGATACACAATTTCACCATACATCATTTTGTTATATATCAAAGGGTTCTGGCAGCGTTTCCATTGAAAGCTCCCAGATGGCTTATTTTTACCGACACCTTCTACAAATATCATTAAATTTTTGCCAATGTATACAAAAACTTGACAATTTTTTTGTTTTTTTAGTAAAGTTTTACTAAGTAAATACATGTTTTTTTCGGTTTTATACCTACATAGCTGAAATTTCAGAAACTAGAGCTGATAAAAAATTTCTAATGATATATATATTTTTTTTTTATATTTAGGACACGTCAATTTGACTTCACCTCGCCTGATGGTAAGCTGAAGGTAAAGTCTCAGGAAAGAGGGTCACCATAACATACACGTACCATGTTAACAATGGTGGCACTCAGCTTGACGGCCTCATCAGAAGAGGATTGTTGTCACAGCACCGCGTGACACTCACCGGTCCCACTAGTGCTGCGACCACAATCCCCCTGCCCGGCTATGCACTTGCTGACCCCTGAACGCAATCAAACCGAAATTGGATTACTATGGAGGGTTTTCCGCAATCGTGCACGGTGGTACCTACCCGGCCGAATTTTGTGACAAATTTGTGTCATCAAATTTCTACCACCAGTAAAAATATTTTTGATAATAGCATATCATATGTAGTCAGCAACAGCTAAAATGTCTTTGGCAACAGATGTACTGTAAACTAGTGTTATATACTAAAACCTTCCTCGAGAACCACTCTATACATTTATGAAAAATGCAAAAAAATCGATGCCGCAAGTTTTGAGTCTGTCGCGAACATACAGACACGTCGGAGGATTTTGTTTTATAATATGTCATGATAGTTAAGTGATAGTAATGATTTTGTAATTTTTAACTAAATATTCTTTCCACTTCATATTTCTATAATGTTCATATGAACAAAAGTTACAACAAAATATAGTTTTTCATAACGCCGCCGTAAGGGTCTGCAGCCTGCCAATATGCCACGATTACCACGCATATTCTTACGCGGTTGCGTAACCCGCTGTTCTTGTAACATGCGAGCTATTTCAATATGTTGCCTTCTGTCTTGTGGCCGAAACTGCCTACCCTTTCACTTGGAGCTATTAAATTAGCGAGTTTATTAGAGGAACGTGAGCGGGGGAAACTTAATAAAATTTTGTATACGAAAATTTGTTTATTATTGGTAATAGAAAAGTAAAATTAGACCTAAGATACATAGAGAATTGAAGTTTTCATCAATGGGAATAACTGACATCTATTTACATCTAACCTAATCAGGCTGTATGATGTACATGCTCCAATTCGCAAAATAAGGGTGAAGCATCTTCCATCACCTTGGCTGACTACTGAAATTAAATCACGTATTTCTAAAAAAGCGACAGCTAAGTCGAAATATAAAAGCCGTCCTACTGATATGAACCGGGAAAAATATATCGCGATTATAAATCACTACAATCGGGTGTGTAGGAATGCTCAACGCCGATATATTCATAACTCTGTGGAAAACGGAGATCCAGCAAAGGTCTGGAAATTTGTGAAGACATTGGGAGTTGGCAAATGTAATGTAAACAACAAACAAATGTAAACAATGTAAATTTAGATTCCCTTAATCAACATTTCTAACCCAAGACAACCTCACCTGCAAGCCGGTACGGTACACCTTCTGATTGACGGACGTGACCCTGGCGCAGGCTTTCCCATAAAAGCAAATCAAGCAAAAGAGAAGAGTTGACCCTTTTTTTTCGTGTGGAATTCCCCCCTTACTCTCCACGCCGGCCAGCGGGGGGTGGTTATATCAGATTCGAACCGACTAAAACTGCACACCGTCTCGTGTCTTCACGTCTCGGTATTTCTCTCGCACCCCGGCTGACTCCCGTCCATCTCCGGTTTCAAAATGTCCCACTGGGGTTTGGGAACCACGGTGTCCCCGTCTCACCCCCGGTAAAAGGGAAGGCGCGCAATGCGCCACCGCCCCGGCCTGCTTCTGCTAGGGTAACAGGCGGCTCCACCTGTCACCCCCAGGCCTTCGTATATTTCTTACGTATATTTTGGGCATATTATTATAATCTTCTAAGAATAAGATATTACGCGACGGAACCTTGAATTTAATTCAGAATCAATATAAATAGTATTGCCATATTTCTATTCTTAAATCCTCATAGCTCTCTTTATGGCCCAACAACGACAACCTGACTGAAACGATGGCATTCTTAAGTTGGCTGATTAAACACGAGTTTTATTGTTCCGTGTTAGCGCCATGATCTCGCTGAGAAGGGAAACAATTTGGCATTTTAGAGCCAGTCCTGTTTTATTCGTTTAGTTCAACATTCTCATAGCGATTTCCCATTTGCGTCTAGTCCAAAGTTCAATTATTGCTTTTCCGGGTGCGACTGTCGTCTGACCTCCCAACGCTAAGAAGAAAGCCTGCGCAAGAGTCTCATCCTTAGTAAGTAAGTGCACCGACTTGCAGTTGTTGTTAGCTGGGGCCTCAAGGATGTTAGCAGGGCCCGGTACACACCTTTATCATACCTCTACTAGGTATAAAGGTATCAAACTGTCAGGCTGTGTGCGATAGATAGAACGCTCTACAAAACCGAAGTAAGCCGGATCTGAGCGACGCCGCCGCCTCTTTCTGCGAGCAGGTAATGAGCTTGAAAGAGGCGGCGGAGAGGGAGCGGGAAAGAACCCTGCCCCTGAGTTTCGCAGCGAGGACGCCGCAGACTAGTCTACGCCCGGGACTACCGACCTCCATGATCGGGGCCGTAGGACAGCAGTTGGCCGAGTCACTGTCCTTACAGAAGCAGGCCAAGATGGAGGCGTGTCGTGTGTGTCCTACACACGCCTGCCAGCTCACCGTCGTGGGATCAAAACCCGACCCCATAGGCGAGGCCGCGATGGCGGCTAAAGTCCGCTAGTAACCCTGGGTTATCCTTTCGAGGGCTTACCCGGGGTGCCTGGCAATGGACACTTGGGGAGGATACCGTGTGCCTTTAGGCGGTCCGATTCCGACACGCCCATCCCATCGTTGACACCGATGGGGTGAAGCCCGAGGGGGATTCCACATGTAAAAAAAAGCCGATCTGGGCGGACTCTCACTTTGTTTCACAACGATGACGTGGTAAATCAAAAGCCGTGTACTGTTCTTACAGTTATACATCATATTTATTAATTAGCTGTTGCCTACGGCTCCACCCACTTGGCATTCGGATTCTATTCCCACTTCCCATGAGAACATATTCCAGAGATAAATAGCCTATACGTTATTCCAGGCTATTCCTGTACCAAATTTAAGACAGACCCGTTCAATCGTTAGACCTGAGTATACAAAAATCTTCACAAACTTTCACATTTATATTAGGTCGTTACGTATGAAATTGCCGTTTTTCTTGAAGAAATTGGAGGAAACCCAATTTTCAGTACTAACATTTTTGCATTTTTTTTAAGAATGACAAATCCAAATTTTATGATTTTTTTTGTGTATGAATGAGACAACATTAAGCTAACAAACAGCAACTTTTATTACATTTTTGAAAAGTGACAGCTGTTTGGTAATAAGAAATTTATCATCAAAATGGATAGCATTTAGGAAATACTGTTGAAGATCGAATTAATTTATCAAGCGGCCAATAAAAACAAAATTTAATACAGAGTTGTAAAATCTTGAAATCAACTTTCAAACAAAATATAAATAATGGAAATAGCTATTAAATTACAGGAATAACGAACTCATGAATTTGTAAGAAAATTTCGGCAATTTCATAGGTAAAGACCTATTATTATAAGTAGGAAGTAGGACAGGAGTTCAATAAAAAGATCGTTTGTATATTTGTAGCTATTTAACAACTTTTGTCCCTGAGGGTATATACAAGAATGATGACAAGCTGCACTCGTCTACCTGTATGCAATTAGTGTCAATCCGATTGCTAACGAAACAAAATAGTTCGAACGATTCTAATTAGTTCAATGTAATGCAGCTGCCGCTAGCTAGAAACACATGCACGCCGTCACTCGTTAGGCGACAGACTGGATCAGTTCTCGAATAGCTAGTGTTGCCAACTTATAGAAATAGTACCTGGATGACCGACCTTGGCTCGGCTTTTTTTTCGACGTTTTCTTAATAATTAAACCTGGTTAGATCGATTTTTCGCCCCCGAAATCGTTGGAGCCGTTTCCGAGATTCAGATTATATAATATACAAGAATTACTCGTAAGATTTATTCCTGAACATACGTTTTAAAAGTAAGATTTACAGAGACATTTTATCTTTTCACTTCCTACGATTCGGGTGCCTTTTGGCTTTCTCGACTTTCGTGATTGTATCCATACTTGCTCTTTAAATTTTAATATTTGAAATTTTACCCTCTGAAATTCCCTTTAAAGATTTTTTCTCGTTAAGTTTAGGAGTTGGCAACACTGCTTGAGTCTACGTCCTCGCGTTTACACGCGACCGCCTGACAAAGGCAGAGACAGTCTCACTCCAAGAGCTATTTAGTTGAAGTATCACTTTGTGGGAAATGGCTGCGCACACCGCGGTTGCAACTTCGTACGAGACTGATGCGTTCAGCTGGCGGTTTGTGGGTTTTCGAAGGGTGAGGGCTTTGGATTGCTTTTAACTACCAAGTCAGTTACTAGTTTTTTAAACTGCTAAGGTAGCAAACAATCATAATGGTCATGGTTATCACCAGAATGTGCGGAACAAAGAGCCTTCTTTCTACCTCGGGGTCATCCTTTCGAGGGCTTACCCGGGGTGCCCGGCAATGGACCCTTGGGGAGGACACCGTGCGGTTTTAGTCGGTTCATGCCCGACATAACCACCCCCACTGGCCGGCGGGGGGGTATACGAAGGGATTTCCGCACGTAAAAAAAAGGGCTTCGCCGATGACGTGATGTACGAAGTCTGGGGCCCGATTTAGTAACGCCACATTTTCAAAACGCGTATTTCAATTAAATAAGAAAGAAAACCGTAAAATAATAACATTAATTTTAAATTAAAAACCACCGAAACAGATTTATTTATAGCTAAGAACCATCTCGATCATATTCGTTTTCGAACAAAAAATCCGCATAAAAATAGATTCATCCGTTCCGAAGGAGCTACAATGACCCATAGACAGACAGACACACAGACACGTCAAACTTGTAACACCCCGTCGATCTTGCGTCGGGAGTTAAAAACCTTTAATACCTACGTTTTCGTGAAGTTATTAAACCATCACAATCACGCGTAGTTTGATTCGTTTTCAATTACATTTTTAATTTTATAATTTTTAGTGACTTAAATCATACGTTTTAAAAACGAAATTCTCTCACACGATGACGAATGAGAACTCACAGGCATCACCGCCATTCCGTTTGCATCCCATGCTTTGCCTCGGAGCTCGGTGTTCGCTTACTCCATCCCCCATAGATTTGGTTTATGTGGCTGTTATGCGACTGACCTCCCAACCTTGAGAGGAAAAACAACTTCAGACTCTCGTCCAACAATTAGCAGCTTTACCGGCTTGCAGGTGGGGTAAGCTAGGTCCGAGGGTCTTGTTACGGCACCGTACAGCCAAAAAAGACAACGGTCAATCAATTCAATCAATGAATTAGCCTATTGCAGTCCACTGCTGGACATAGGCCTCTCCCATTGTGCGCCATAGCACCTAATCCTCCGCCTTGCACATCCAGTCTATCCCAGGTACCTTTTTGACGCTAACGGTCAATTTTTGTTAAATGGCTGTGTGGTTATAGTTTGTCGGTTCTTTTCCAGTCGGCCAGTTCCAAATTTGACAATAAACAACGATAATTTTGTACCGAGACCTCGTCATAAATTCCCTTAGTTCTTTGTTTCAATTCAATACTTTCAGGAATAATATATGTCTGAATAAATTTCATCCTATCTACAAAGGAGTGCGTGAGAGCTCCCAGAGGGCACGACTCCTCACATAGTGCACTAGACTTCGCGAACGAACAACTTCAAACTTTTTGTTTGTCAAGCTCTTTATTGAAGTTAAATACTTTATTGTATTTTATATGAAAAACATCGCTTTCTACGTGGTTTTGTAGGGATTAATACTCATTATTACAACGCCAAGTCATCGAAGAACTATTTAACCGACAAGATATGTGATCGATAGGTTATTTCATCGAATAGCCACATGCACTAACTCCCATATAGCCGATAGTAGGAAGTCAGCGTCAAAAGTTGATGATCATATTCAGGTGTAAAAAGTAGGTGACGATACAGATTGTTAAAAGTATTACGACAAAGTTTCGTTGATTTTTATACAATCTGAGCACCGTCTCCTCGCTTTACGCCTTAAGCTCGCCTTAGGAAGCCCATACAAGACCGCAGCAGTGCGTCGTATCCTTGGCTTTGAAATAGACCGCCACGCACCAATGCCTGGTGCGTGGCTGTAAGTACTGGTCGTATGCCGTGCGTGATGAAATCTGCAGAAGAACTCACCGTAGAGAGCCGCCTTAACATTTAATTGGATAACCTTAATTCATAACATTCTGCTCAATTTCATAACAATAATTGCTACCACAAAAAGTTCATTACAGAAATATCTGTAACTGTCAAAGTAAAATGAGGTTAGCGGTTAATTATTTTGATAAAGCTACAAAAGGATTTAGGTTACAAATATATTGAATTTCACATTAATTACCTTTTGTTTACTTATGTTTAACGTACTCATGAATTGGGTCCCGCATGCAGTCACCTAACTTAACTAGAAACGTACGATTATGTTTGTTACGATTGTGAGAACGATAATCCTACTGTGATAATGTACAAGTTTTTCAGGCCGTGCGGAGGTGTGTCGTGTCGTGTCTATACACGCTTGCTAGCTCACCCTGGGGTTATTCTTTCGAGGGCTTACGAGGGCTTCCGGGGGTGCCCGGCAATGGACACTTGGGGAGGACACCGAGTGGTTTTAGTCGGTCCGGTTCCGGGACGCCCATTCGATGCCACCGATGATGGGGTGAAGCCAGTGGGGGTTTCCACACGTAAATAAAAAAAAAATCCGTTCCCGCAGGGGGAACGCACAGGTAGATTTCGTGAAGCAATTAATATTATTTTATATAGATAACTACGAACTTTAAACAGTTTAATTTTTTTTTCTCGAAAACGGTAACTTTTAGCGAAAAACTTTTCAGACATTTATTTTAGACTTAAAAATGGCCTATCGATTAAAAATGTTTCCGACTACAAGAATGTTCACCGGTTAGAAGTTATGATTTTTTTCCCGAAAAAATTAGGTTTTCCCCCCTGCACTTTTAGTTAAAGTTTTAATCTTATAGGTTTATAATTAAAAGTTGTTGGTATTCAAGTATACTACGGGATAAAATTAGAACGGTTCGAATATCTTTCATGGAACGTGAAATTTTTAGGAAAAACTGATTTGATGAGAGTGCCGCAAATTTTGGGAAGTGGAACCATACATACATATATATATATATAAACTTTTTGACCAGTGGTCATTTCGGACTCGGGGGGTCATAACTAGACCTCCTATGAAGAATTTTTTTTTAAATTCGGCTGTAGTCAAGAAACCAATAGGTAGATCGATTTCGGGGTGTGTGTTGGGTAACCTCCTCGAGTGTCGCTCCGATTCCGATCCCGCTGCAGTCCGGGGGGAACGGAATCGGAGCGGCCGGTACACCCTGGGCGGCGGTCAATGGCTTCCCCTTCACCCCTTCATAGGGTTGGCATTGATCGTCGGCCAATACCCAACGTGGCGGGAACACATCGCTCTCCGTACTCCTCTGCTTTCAGAGGAGACAGGATGAGCGATGCTGTTAGTGGTGAGATGGCCCAGGGTCAGCCGGGGTGCGAGGGATATGCTCTATGGGTAACCTTACACCCCGGCGTCTGAAGACCCGAGACGGCGTGCGGTTTTAGTCGGTGCAAGCCCGACATAACCACCCCCGCTGGCCGGCGGGGGGGTATCCGAAGGGATTTCCGCACGATAAAAAAAAAAAAAAAAAAAAAAAAAGGTAGATCGATTTCATCGAACTCTACCTAAAAATATATGATGTACATTACCATGTAAACTTCCACCGAAAATTGGTTCGAACGAGATCTAGTAAGTAGTTTTTTTTAATACGTCATCCGTCCAAATGTCCAATCCGTATCGTATTTACCTTTCATTCAATCAACTCACATTTAAAAATTTTACTGGCTGCTACGGAACCCTTCATGGGCGAGTCCGACTCGCACTTGACCGGTTTTAACTTTGTACATACTGCCTGTCCTTCTTATTAGGATGTAAATATTTTAGTTTGTATTATTTTGTTTTTAGTTAATATGTTTTTTGCCAAATAAATTTGTACTGCATTTATACTATGACTTCGGTTTTCTTCTGACAGGTGAGGCGATTTGCAAAGGACCTCACCTGTTAAGTGGGGCTTGGCTTGCATTCCTTGCCCTCTAGACGTCCGCCCCGTGGGTACAAGATATAGGGGGTGCTTGGTTGGGGACCTCCACGCGGTGCACCCTGGGCAACGGAGGCGGCAGCGCCTCTCTCCTAGGGTGGGAGAGACGCTGCCGCCTACGGCCAACTCCGACCGAGGCGAGGACGGCCCTGTTGAGGGCTGTTCGGAAGCTTTCCACGTGTCCCTCTGATTAGCAGAGGGCACAGTGGAGAGCAAGTAAGGGGGCCATCTCGAAACCGGAGATGGCCCAGGGTCAGTCGGGGTGCGAGGGATATGCTGTATAGGATTAGACTCCAAATTTTAATAAAATAAAAATGCAGCGATTGGAGTTGTACTGTGTATAATGCTTTCTTTAGCTCAGATCAAAGGCAAGTGAAAAAGATTAACAAATTAATTAATTAATCTACCTACGATGTGGCAGCGCCGCACTAGAAATAATTACACTTAATGCAAAGCAAGGTTGCTATCTCTAAACATTCAGGCACTTGTCCTGAACATGCCCCCGGACGTTGGAAGCAACGCTTTCAACCACCAAATGAAGTATCCACGGGTAATGGGCAAATTCGGTTAAAGGCTCTTCGTAGAACTCCAGCAGATGTCCGAATGTCAGCAACGCGAGCGACGCCATCAGATCCGGGATGCAGTGCAACGATTCTCCCAAGCCGCCACTTGAGAGGAGGTAGATGATCATCTTTGATGACTACCAACGTGTCCAGCTTCAATTCCTCCTTGGAGGAACGCCACTTCGTTCTCTGCTGCAGTTCAGCGACGTACTCCTTACTCCACCGAGTCCAAAAATGTTGGCGAAGCTGCTCGATGCGCTGAAACCGTGTCAATTGGCTAACGGAGTAGTCCTGATAATTTGACTGTGGAATGGAAGTCAACGGACGACCCACCAGAAAGTGTCCTGGAGTGAGCGGTGTATAGTCGGCTGGATCGGATGACAGCGGTGTTAAGGGGCGAGAATTTAGCACCGCCTCGATTTGGGTTAACGTGGTGTTAAGTTCTTCATACGTTAAATGACAAGTACCCAGCACTCGTTGTAAATGATATTTGGCCGACTTCACACCCGCTTCCCAGATTCCACCAAAATGAGGTGCATATGCCGGAATAAAATGGAATTTAATACCATCATTAGAAACCTTTTCCGCTAAATAATCACAATGAGACTTAAGGAATTTCGACAGTTCGTTGTATGCTCCCACAAATGAAGTACCGTTATCGGAATATATGTTGATGGGTTTACCTCGTCGCGAAATAAAGCGATACAGTGCTAATAAATATTTGTTGCTAGATAAGTCACTCACTAACTCTAAATGGACTGCCTTAGTGGCAAAGCAAACGAATATGGATATATACACTTTTACCAACCTACTTCCGCGGCCTTGCCGAGTAGCACACATTACCGGGCCAGCATAATCTACCCCACAGTTTTCAAAGGGGTATCCACCTGGAAGGAGCCGCTGCTGCGGTAGGTTTCCCATTATGGGAGTAACCACCCTACCTTTGAGACGATGGCAACGTATGCATTTGTGATAGCAGGCCTTTGCTAGGTTCCTGCCACCTATCGGCCAATATGACTCCCTAATCGCAGCAAGTAGTAACTGTGGGCCTGCATGCAACAACCTTTTGTGTTCGAAATCAAATAACAACTTCGTAAATACATGAGTGGACTGTAATAATATCGGATGTTTTTTATTATACGAGAAGTTAGAGTTATCTAAGCGTCCTCCTACACGAATAATATTATTCTGATCTAAATAAATGTTAAATTTTAGAAGGGCGCTTTTCGCAGGTAAATTTTGTTTTTTAACTAATAAACTATACTCAGGAAATGATTGCATTTGAGATTTAACACTTATAATATTTAAAGCATCTTGCAACTCATCTTGACCCAAGAATGTACTGCTTACAGGCAATTTCCTACAACGCTTAACAAATCGAAGTACATAAGCCATGCAACGCACAAGTTTTAAATAATTAGAAAAACGATTAAAATGTATAAATTCACTAGGAAGTGTGTTGTCTGTGACAACAGCGTTCAGCGAAACCTGAGGTCGAGTTTCAGGTAACAACTCAGTGTTTGGGTACTGGAACTGAGACGGCCATTCAGCCAGGTCTTGTTGTAGGAAAGTAGGACCGCTCCACCAAAGATCTAAATATTTCAGAGCACTAATATCTATACCTCGAGATATTAGGTCTGCTGGGTTTTGGTCAGTCGGTACGTGTCTCCATGTGCAGACACCGGCTTTGTCTAATATCTCAGCAACACGATTGCGTACAAACGGTTGGAGCTTAGTAGGTGGCATCTGCAACCATCCCAAAACTATGGTGGAGTCAGTCCAACAGTACGAACGACTGATGTTAACTCGAAGCGACTTCGAAACCTTTTCATAAATACGCGCCCCTAATAATGCCCCACACAATTCTAATCTGGGTATTGTGGTAGGTTTCAAGGGTGCTACTCGACTTTTAGACATCAGTAATCGAACCATGCATTCACCGTCAGCATTGATGCTACGAACATAGACGCACGCCCCATAAGCGCGTTCTGACGCGTCTGTGAATACATGAAGCTCAAAAACCTTGAACGAGTCACAAACAACAATTCGTGGAATACGATAGTTATATAATAATGGCAAAGATTGCACGATAATTTGCCATTTATGTTGCAGTTCGGGGCTTAAAGGTTTGTCCCATGGTAATTTATCCAACCACATCCTCTGTAATAACATTTTCATAGTTATTACAAAGGGAGACAAAAGACCGAGTGGGTCAAAAATGCGTGCGATCACAGAGAGTACCTCACGCTTTGTTTTACCATCAGATGGCACCAATGAACCACTCAAAAAACTCAGTTCATCGGTAGTGGCACACCAATCTAGCCCCAACAATTTATTAGGTTGACTACAACCCATGCTTAGGTCTAGTGAAGGTTGAGAATCCCCAGGGATCAATTTAGGTTCATTGGACTTAAATTTTCTAAGTGGCATACAAGCTGATGCCAGTTCATCAGTGACCTTTGAACGGATAACCATCATTTCATCCAGGTCATCCCCTCCAGTCAACATGTCGTCGACATAAAAATCATGCTTAATGACTTCAGCAATTTTATCGTCCTTACACTCAATGCCAATCTGCTTCAAGCAGCGTGTCGCAAGAAAAGGCGAACTGGCTAATCCATATGTAATGGTGTTAAGTGTAAAAACACTGACAGAGTTGGTAGGTGCAATATCACTACGCCATAGAACTTGCTGTAAGTACCTATCAGCAGGGTGGACGGCTATTTGTCTGTACATCTTCTCCACATCTGCTGATAGTACATATTTATGCTGTCGAAAGCGAAGAAGTACGGACAGCAAATCGTCCTGAACCGTAGGACCTACCATCTGGATGTCATTAAGTGATATACCCGATGACGTCGGAGAACTGCCATTAAAAACAACACGCAGCTTAGTGGTACTGCTAGACTCATGATGTACGCCGTGGTGAGGAATGAAATATCCACGAGATGTACAGCCGAAATCCTTGTTTTTTGTCATATGACCCAATTTCTCATATTCCGTCATGAATTCGTGATATAATTTACTAACATCGGGTTTCGACTTTAATCGACGTTCTAGGCAATATAAACAATTCGTAGCCCTTTTGTACGAATTTCCTAGAATAGACGGATCCTGTTTTAAAGGGATACGTACACAGAACCTACCACTAGGTAACCGCGTAGTATAATTAACAAAATGTGCTTCACACAACTTCTCTTCAGGCAAATAACTTGAAGAATCCGCCGGGACCTCCTCAATATTCCAAAACCGTGTTAAGTCAGAACGAATCTTTTCAAAGTCACCATCACTACAAGAACTAGTTTGAGTTAAGTTACATGTAATATTATTTCTAACTTTCTTATCATTATAATAAACGATGGGACCGGAGACAATCCAACCTAACCTGGTATCACATAAAACTGGCATTCCTCTGCCCAACTG
This sequence comes from Cybosia mesomella, assembly GCA_946251805.1. NCBI lineage: Eukaryota > Metazoa > Arthropoda > Insecta > Lepidoptera > Erebidae > Cybosia > Cybosia mesomella. The sequence goes on from OX276415.1 coordinate 3,275,904, forward strand.
TACTCTTTGTGTACCTAATAAGTCCCAGAATAGATCAGCGCCAATTAAAATATCTACGTCAGACGGCTTGTAGAACTTAGGGTCGGCTAAACATATATTAGTAGGTATTTTAAGCTTCGAAAAGTCAACTTCACGAGCGGGCACTACACTCGTAATCGACGGCAAAATAAAACAAAGTAACTTAGTACTATAATTATCATTAAGTGACGCTATTTGAACATTACATAATTTACCTACACGAGAAGCTATATTATTTATACCATGAATCGACCCATCTAATTGGCTACTTGGTAACTTTAAGCGATTAAAAAGTCGTTCCGTCATAAAACATGAGGTGCTACCACTGTCTAGCACTGCCCGCACCATATATTCACGCTTGTTATTATCACAAACTTTTACTAAAGCGGTGGACAATAACACGTCGTATTGTTTAGTAGGTTTGCTATCCCCGCACTCCCCGCCAGACGATGCAATGCTTGCGGATAGCGCGACGTTATTCTCACCGGTGATGGCAGACTGCGAATACGTTGACGGACACGATACGAAATCATTACCTGAAGAGTTTAGATTATTGGAATTAAGTGTAGTATTTTTGGAATCTGTGTGTACCAATATGTTGTGCCTGCGCTTACACAACCTACAACCTGATTTCTTACATTGGTTGGCAAAATGTCCTACGTGAAAACAATTATAGCACACTTTGAAGCTAGGTAACAACTTAAGCCGGGCATCAACATCTAATGCAAGGAACTGTGGACAGTTAGTTAAGTTATGACTATCCTTACATTTCGGACACGGTTTAGGTGAAGATTCGGAACTATTTTTTGTGACATTGCTATTGTGACAAGTGAGAGAACTTTGAGTGGTAACCAGTGACTTATTTGTTGCACTTGATTTAACAATTTGAAGTTGACTAGCACGAGAGGCGTGACGTCGCTCCAACTCCCATGACTCAACTAAATTAGCTCGCGTACGCAGGAATTCTAGAAATAAGTCTAACGTTATTCTGCTGTCTTTGCCTAATCGACTTTTGTGCTCCTTAAACTCACGAGAAGTTCTGTGATCTAACTTTTGAGTTATGATGTAAATCAACAAACTATCCCAGTGCTTAACAGGCTCACCTAAGGATTCTAAGGCCCGTACATTTTTATTTATTTCATCGATTAGGCCAGTTAAAGAAGAAGAACATTCCTTAGTAATAGTTTGAATATTACATAACGCTGCTATATGATTTTGTATTAATAAATCTTTGTTGTTAAATCGGTCACAAAGTAACTGCCACGCCACTGAGTAATTCCTAGCAGAAAACACAATCGACTGTATGACGGCAGCAGCGGTTCCTTCCAGGGATGCTCTCAAATAATGAAATTTATTAATTTCATCAATGCTATCATTTGAATGAATGAGGCTGGTAAAAGTGTCGTGAAATCCCAACCAATTATTATATGATCCATTGAACTTGGGTAGCGCAATAGTAGGTAGTTTAACAGGCTGATTGTTACAGACACTGGTGGTTTTTACACTATTGAACACTGAATCACTATCTTTGTTATACTCGTTCACCATTTCCTGTGCCCTAGCCAAGGATTGATGAAAAAGCGACTCAAATTCAGAACGATTTAAAAACTGACTAGTGGGATCATCAACAATACATTCCAGACGAAACTGTACCTCATTGTAATTGTCGTACATTGACTCGATCTTGCCTATGCGCTGCCGTAACTCTGTGACGTCAGGGCTGCTCAACTTTTTGTCATTAAGCGTATCAAGGTATCTAATGAAGACTGTTAAAATACCCTTATAAGCTCCTCGCTTCCTAATTAATAAATCTTGTTCCTCGGTCATGCTGGGTAGCGAGTATTAATCGACCTGGAATTTATATAATAAATAAATTAATTAATAGCAAAATAAATTAAGTAATTATACACAAACACGATTGAAATAAGTAACTAAGTTCTAAGACAATATCTAACATTCATAGAATATTCTATCAAGTACCTACCTACTACCTACTTATTTGTAGATAACGACTTTGCAACAGATTTTACGGGATTATCAGGCTAAATACAATAAATAATGTAGCACAAACTGACTACTATACTAATATAAGTATAAAATATTGTAATTGTGGCCAAATAAATGTGACTATGACACTAATCCGATTTTTTCTGTTCACAATGACTATGCGGAATTGATACTTAATACAATAATTAAACACAGGTAAAACTCTTTACTAACCTTGGATTATCCTTAATGAAGGCTAATTAATACCTGATTGAGTGCTGGGAGACGATATTTACAAAATTAAAACTTAACACCGTAGTTAACGTACTCTTCACTGGCCGCTTATATCTTCCGACGCGAGATCATTTCGATCTTCGATTTCCAGGAGTAGCTGCTAATCCTCGATAATTATAGATAATCCGGTTCGGTAAGGACCATGTATAGGATTAGACTCCAAATTTTAATAAAATAAAAATGCAGCGATTGGAGTTGTACTGTGTATAATGCTTTCTTTAGCTCAGATCAAAGGCAAGTGAAAAAGATTAACAAATTAATTAATTAATCTACCTACGATGTGGCAGCGCCGCACTAGAAATAATTACACTTAATGCAAAGCAAGGTTGCTATCTCTAAACATTCAGGCACTTGTCCTGAACATATGCTCTATGGGTAACCTTACACCCCGGCGTCTTAAGACCCGAGACGGCGTGCGGTTTTAGTCGGTGCAAGCCCGACATAACCGCCCCCGCTGGAGACCCCCCGCTCTCCAGCGGGGGCGGTATCCGAAGGGATTTCCGCACGAAAAAAAATAAAAAAGGGTACAAGATATAGTGTCAGTCGTTTTCATATCGAAATAGCATTGTAAAGACATTTTTTTCTCGCAGTTTAAAAAAAAAACTTCTACGACAATAATGCCAATACTTTATTTTAAAACGAAGCAAGGACTTTCGTATGCTGCGCTTGGCAGTATCTCAGAGTACGTTTAAATTCTAACAAATGCGCGGACCGTTTGTACTGTTAGCATAAAAATGATAGAATAAATATTTTGAGGGTTCCGTTACAAGATAAAGTTTTTTTTTTATTTAGGACACGTCAATTTGACTTCACGTCGCCTGATGGTAAGCTGAAGGTAGAGTCTCAGGAAAGAGGGTCACCATAACATACACGTACCATGTTAACAATGGTGGCACTCAGCTTGACGGCCTCATCAGAAGAGGATTGTCGTCGCAGCACCGCGTGACACCCGCCGGTCCCACTAGTGCTGCGACCACAATCCCCCTGCCCGGCTATGCACTTGCTGACCCCTGAACGCAATCTCTGCGAATTCTGAGACTTTACCTGACTACTGAGTCCGAAATGACCACTGGTCAAAAAGTTTATATATATATATAAATGTATGTATGGTTCCACTTCCCAAAATTTGCGGCACTCTCACGGTCGCATTTTTGCCCCGATCGCTTTCAAACTGCGGTCAAAAATTGCTTGGGTGTAAACTTAGTTTAAGTTCCTGAATGAGTGGAATCCGGCCTAAGGGGACGGTAGGGCCTCACTTTTAGTGAAATCAGTGTTTTCCTCAAAATTTCACGTTCCATGAAAGATATTCGAACCGTTCTAATTTTATCCCATATACATGAATACCAACAACTTTAAAATATAAACCTATAAGATTAAAACTTTAACTAAAAGTGGAGGGGAGAAAAACCAAAATTTTTCGTGAAAAAAATCATAACTTCTAACCGGTGAACATTCTTGCCGTAGGAAACATTTATAATCGATAGACCATTTTTAAGTCTAAAATAAATGTCTGAAAAGTTTTTCGCAAAAAGTTACCGTTTTCGAGAAAAAAAAATTAAACGTCCGTAGTTCTCTATATAAAATAATATTAATTGCTTCACGAAATCTACCTGTGCGTTCCCCCTGCGGGAACGGATTTTTCAATATGTGGTTTGAATTTAAAAGTTTGAGATTGAGTTTAAAAAAATCATATGAACCGGGGCAAAGCGAAGGCAGGTTGCTAGTTTTGCATAATAGCCCACACAGGTCCAAAACATTATTATCATACACCAAAAATTGAATATTCTCTACGGATCCCTAAATTAAAATCCGGCGGTAACCCGTCGTGTTAGCGAAAGACACGAACCATTTTTTATTCAGCCTTAATCGGAAGTTAAATACTACCATTTCACCTTCCGAGTTTTGCCGTGTTAATGTAGGTCATTTATCTTTCAGCTCATTTATTTTTAAAGGTGTGAGTATATAAGATATATTTATCCTATTATTATTTTTAATGTGTGACATCTTATAAATTTGACAATTATTGAAATATGTTGGTTTAAAATAAATTCATTAAACTAGTCTAAGGTTTTAGGCTGAATATGAAAATAAAGTCGCACGCATGCGCAGTTCGAACTGTGAAAAAAATGGCGTCCTTGTAAACTAAATAAGGGAGGTTTGGTGGAGTGAAATGACTGGCTTAATATATTCTAGGACATATTTTTGAACACAGTATTACTATCACTACATGTTATAATAAAAGTCCTTCGCCACGTCTGTCTGTTAGCGATAAACCTAAAAAACTACTGCACCGATTTTCATGCTATTTTCACTAATGGATAGAGTGGTTTTCGAGGAACGTTTTAGGATATATTTTGTCAAGTTTTTGTATACATTGGCTTAAATATAATGATATTTGTTGGAGGTGTAGGAAAAAATAAGCCGTCTGGGAACTTTCAACGAAAACGCTGCCTAAACCATTTGAGATGTAACAAAATGGAAGATACACTTAGGTTGTCGCGGTAAAATAGGGTCCCATGGGTAGCGGGAACGGGATCAGAATTACATGCGGGGGAAGCCGCGGGCAACAGCTAGTATATTCTAAAGGGCATATTACACCGCGTTATTTAGACCTAAACAAGTAAGGGTTCTAGAATGCTCGTATTTAAATCTAGATGGACATACTTATATCACATTCAATGAAGACTGGCGTGGTGTGGCGGAAAAGCGTTGGACTGCTAGGTTGGAGGAGGCGGATTCAATTCCCGCTCAGTGCAAATAGTTCTTGGTGTGTCTATATATAATCCAAAAAGTAAATAAGAATGTTTCTACGCGTTCTCGAACCCAGACCAATAAAATAGATAAACTTCATAATATATCTATTGTACTTTTACAAGTCTGTTTCTCCGCCAACTTGTTCTTAACTAAACAACGGATTTTGATAAACTTTTCACTGTCTTATAGAAGCCAGATATCTATGGAACTTACCAGGTTAGAAAGGGGCCATGAGGCCCCTGTTGATGATCAGTAACACCACGTTAAACGCGTGATTTCAACTCGATCATAGAATGCCAAATTAAAAAAATCAGCAGTGGCATTTCGGGAGTGCCGACAGAAGTGAAAACTTAATCAATGACGTGTGTAGGTTTGAATTGTCACCATTCATTTCATATAACTATCTCCCTCCCTCCGTCCCTCATTCCCTCCCTCACTCCCTTCATCTGTGCCTCTCTACCTCTCTTCTTCCATCCATCCATTCAACCATTCAGCTACAACAAAGACGGCGTTGTTATAAAAATTAATATGCAAAGCGTCTTAGGGACGTAAGCATTGATGTGTATTTTACTAAAGTAGGCGTCACGGTGACGAATGGTCAGATTTAAAAAAAAAACGCGAGTTTCATGATTTGTGTTCACCCACAAAGTGCTGATATGGAAAGTGCTCAATGCGCCTAAATAAGTTTTTAAATAATTAAAACAAATTTTAGTGAGATTAAATAATCATTCAGAATCACTCATAGCTTGGTAATGTTTTCAATTATATTTTAAAATTTTAATTTCGTAAGTTTAGGTAAGCTTTCGTAACTTTGGAAATCGCATGTTTCAAAAACGTATTTTTACTGAATCGGGCCCCAGGACAGGGATCATCCTCGGATACGACTGGGTGCTTCGCGGTGAGCTCGTAGGCGGTGCCGCCGTCACGTGCTACGCGGACGACACGCTCGTGACGGCGTGCGGGGCGACGTACCGCGAAGCGACCCGAAAGGCCACGACCGCGGTTGCCCAAGTCGTTAGGCGGATCCGGCGGCTGGGTCTCGAGGTGGCCCTGCATAAAACGGAGGCCCTGTTCTTCCATGGGCCTCGGAGCAAGCCACCCGAGGAATCCAGTCTCATCGTGGGAGGAAATCGCATCGGCATCAAGCCCCAAATGAAATATTTGGGGCTCGTGCTCGACGGCCGATGGGACTTCGGAGAGCACATCCGAAGTCTGGCCCCCAAATTGAAGGGCACAGCTCTTGCTCTGGCTCGGCTGTTGCCCAACATGAGGGGGCCCGATGACTCCTGCAGGAGACTCTACGCGGGGATCGTGCGGTCCATGGCCCTGTATGGGTGCCCAATATGGGCGGAGGCCCTGAGGACCAGAACTGTGCAGATGCTGCGCGCTCCGCAGCGAGTTCTGGCCATCAGGGTCATCCGAGGATACCGCACGATCTCCTTCGAGGCGGCGAGTCTCCTTGCCGGAACTCCGCCATGGGACCTTGAAACGAGAGCCCTTTCGCAACTGTACCAGTGGCGAAAGGAGGCGCGGGAGCAGGGATGGAACCCCGAGCCTCGAGAAATCGAGGCCGTGCAGTCCCAGCTCCACCAGGCCATCGTGGTGGAGTGGAAGGAACGACTTGGGCAACCAAGCGCAGAGCACGCCGCAATAGCGGCGGTAAGGCCCATCATGGAGGATTGGCTGGAGAGGCGACACGGAAGCCTCTCCCACCGACTGACGCAGGTGATCTCCGGGAAGGGGTGCTTCGGGGACCACCTGCATCGGATCAGGAAGGAGCCAACGCCTGAGTGTCATCACTGCGACGCGAGCGAGGACTCAGGGCTGCACACGCTGGCGGACTGCCCGGCGTGGGAGGCGCCGAGGCGTGACTTCGTGGCAGCCATCGGGGTGGGAGTCCTGTCGCTCGGCAGCATGATTGCGGCAATGGTGCGGAGCGCGAGCGCGTGGGCCGCCGCCGCCTCCTTCTGCGAGCATGTAATGCTCGCGAAGGAGGTGGCGGAGCGCGCCCGGGAGAGACTTAGAACTCTCCCGGTCCGCCGAGCCCGCAACTTGCTCGCCGCGCGTCGCAGGCAACTCAGGCGCCGGAGGTCGCTTAACGACCTCCGTCCTCCATGAGCGCAGGCCTGGGGGTGGCGGGTGAGGCCACCTGTCACCCCAGCAGAAGCAGGCCGGGACGGTGGGGCGACTAGCGCCCCTCCCCCAAACCGGGTCAAGACGGGGACACCGTGGTTCCCAAACCCGAGGGGGCCATCTCGAAACCGGAGATGGCCCAGGGTCAGTCGGGGTGCGAGGGATATGCTCTATGGGCAACCTTACACCCCGGCGTCTGTAGACCCGAGACGGCGTGCGGTTTTAGTCGGTTCAAGCCCGACATAACCGCCCCCGCTGGCACGCGGGGGGGTATCCGAAGGGATTTCCGCACGATAAAAAAAAAAAAAAAAAAAGGACAGGGATCATCTCGAAATAAAACTTCGTGTCATGTTAGAGCGAGCTAGATCCTTAATCCCCTTAGGACTTCGTGATGACATGGGTTCAACAAATTCGCTGGAGAAATTTATTGTAAAAACATAATATTTTAATACATAAAAATAAATCCCTGTTTCCCTTGGCCACGTCAAAACTGGAGAACGACTTTACCGATTTCATTCAACTTTTTATGTTGTTTTATTCTTTGCAGAAGGTTCTCAACGAGAGAAAACTTAGGAAAACTGAAAATTGAATTCGAGAATAGGTAACATCCATGACGAGACTCGAACCTGCGACCAGTCCCTTTCTAGAGGGAATACTCTGATCAACTGAGCTACTTGGAAACATTTTGGTATACATAGGTCTGTACTTCTTAAATATCGACTGAGGGGGGGGAGGATCTATAGGAAAAGTTAGCATAGGTAGTTATTGCTTTAAAATTTCCTGTATTTAGGAAAATTGTACAGAAAATTGGAAAAAAAACTTAAGGACTATTTCACGCAGGCGGAGCTGCAGGCAACAGCTAGTATTAAATATTGGCTGATCCTTTCTGGCTTCAAAAAGGAAAATTTGAAAGAAAATCCTGCTATAACTCGATTGCAGCGCCTACCAGGTCCAATGGGTAATTTCATTATAGTTTCATGCAGTGCAAGCTGCATACGGCTGTCCTCAAACTAAGAGGCGGCTAAGCGAAAACACAAATTTCGACCTAGAGCTGATAAATGAGGGTATATTTTAGAACCTATGCTAATATTTTCTATAAATCTACAATTACATTGTCATTTAACAGGGATTGGATATATTTTTGAGCATTTACGAGACAAAAGAAAGACTGCGGACAGATGCTGGATGCGGCAAGCTGAAGACAGGGCGCTCATTAGGGGAGACCTATGTCCAGCAGTGGACTAGCATGGGTTGATGATGATGATGATGATGACGAGACAAAAGTTGTTATTAAAATATATAAATATTTAATCAAAGTTAAGATTCGAAAATTGAGCAGAAGCTTAGCTTGAGGACGGCAGTATAGGTCACTGACCTAGACGTTAGTTTATTGAACTAAGTTTGGGAGAAGACTTAAACATCGAAGTGTTAGGTCTCTTCGGGGCCAAACCGACTTCACCTCAAGCTGGTATACCAGCTGATTGACTGACGTGACGCCAGGCAGACTTACCTCTCGAGGTTGGTATGTCGCTTCCATAAGCCAAACCAAACCAATAATTTCATTTCAGTGTAATATCATAACTGTCAATATTGAGGAATCAGATTTTGAAAATTTTGTTCGGTGATTATTCATCCGTGGTACGTTGGATTTCAAAATTTATTTTTTTGATCGACTCTCCACTTTAACAGCTACGCATTTTGGCGCCAAAACTGTGTGTCTAACCTTGACCATCAAGGCGGAATCAGATTTTGAAAATTTTGTTCGGTGATTATTCATCCGTGGTACGTTGGATTTCAAAATTTATTTTTTTGATCGACTCTCCACTTTAACAGCTACGCATTTTGGCGCCAAAACTGTGTGTCTAACCTTGACCATCAAGGCGGAATCAGATTTTGAAAATTTTGTTCGGTGATTATTCATCCGTGGTACGTTGGATTTCAAAATTTATTTTTTTGATCGACTCTCCACTTTAACAGCTACGCATTTTGGCGCCAAAACTGTGTGTCTAAACTTGACCATCAAGGCGGAATCAGATTTAGAAAATTTTCTTCGGTGATTATTCATCCGTGGTACGTTGGATTTCAAAATTTCTTTTTTTGATCGACTCTCCACTTCAAAAGCTACGCATTTTGGCGCCAAAACTGTGGGTCTAACCTTGACCATCAAGGCGGAATCAGATTATGAAAATTTTGTTCGGTGATTATTCCTCCGTGGTACACATGAATTTTTAATTACACAGCCTATGTCCTTCCCATCAGTAACATCTTTGCTTGTGTGAAATTTCATTAGAATCGGTTCAGCGGTTTGGGAGGAGAAGATGGTCTAACGAAATACATGAGTCGTCTAAAAGAGAGCAAAGCTCTGACGAACTTCGCTCAACGAGGAGCAGGCGAGTGGAATCCGGGCTACAAAGTGTGAGCTTTGGATGGGATGAATGAGACGAGTGCCGGAACTTGGAACCTATTCCCAGGTTACAGATTCCCGGAAACACTGATTCGAGCAGGGAATGGCACTCCTTAGCGGTACGCAAGATGAATGTGTCACCAAAACGTTTCGTGCGTATGAGTGGAATATCCATCATGTAGCTTGTGGCTGTGCGTCTGGTCGTTCGTTGTTGGAAAGGGCTTGGAGGTATCAAGTTGTACAATTCCAGCGCACACTGTCCGAAATGCATCTGATGAAATACCGATATGCTTGTAACTCTGCGTCGATGTTCAATATTCAAGGGTCCGATACCTTCAGATCTCAATTATGTCACTGACCACATCATCAACCCCAGAAGTTTTTATTTTATACTAAATTTAACCCTTTTTCACGTTTTGTTGTGATTAATAGTCCCGGGACTACAGACCTCCATGATCGGGGCCTGACGACGGCAGTTGGCCGACTTGCCGTCGTTACAGAACCAGGCCGTGGCGGAGGCGTGTCGTGTGTGCCCTACACACGCCTGCCAACTCACCGAAGCGGGATAGAACGCGACCCCACCAGGCGAGGCCGCGGTGGCGGCCAAAGTCCGTACCCGGGGCGCCGGCAACGGACACTTGGGGAGGACAACATGCGGTTTTAGTCGATACACGACATAACCACCCCCGCTGGCCGGCGGGGGGGTATCCGAAGGGATTTCCGCACGTAAAAAAAAAGTCAACTAACGTTATGTCTGTCGCTTTCGGGTTACCCATATTTTTTTCCGTGTGGATATCCCCTCGATTACCCTCCGCTGGCCAGCATGGGAGTTTTATGTCGGACTTGAACCGACTGACACCCTCGGTCTAATAGTATAGTCAACGACAAAAGTGGCTTTACAAACCTTAAACCTTTAAAATAATAAACAAAACATGAAATGTATAGAACAATTTATTCTCTGGGTACCTATAATGAAACTGCTAACACATCAATCGTCGGTATGTATATTCCATCCATTCCAATGTAAAAAAGGTTTGTAAATATTTTAGTGTTAATCAACTTTTGTCGTCGACTGTACAACGTTTAGCGGCACATTATGGCACGGCGGTAACGTATTATGTTATGTCAGCTAAGATCGTTCTTAGGCAAGGGTCAACGTGACAGGGTTGTCACAATGGTGATGAATTAAATATTTGAGAGGGGTGTGAGCTTTGTGAGTCATCATCATTATCATCTTAGCGTTGATGCCGGGTTTTTTTTAAACTTGAATTTATGGAGTTTTTGCCCACATGGGCACATCAACTTTTTTTTTTGCACGCCGTCGTCTTCAGACGCCGGGGTGTAAGGTTTGCCCATAAAGCATATCCTTCGCACCCGGCTGACCCTGGGCCATCTCCGGTTACGAGATGACTCACTCGGGTTTGGGAACCACGGTGTCCCTGTCTTGCCCCGGTTTGGGGGAGGGGTGCTAGTCGCCCTGCCGTCCCGGCCTGCTTCTGCAGGGGTGACAGGCGGCCTCACCTGCCACCCCCAGTTCTAAATAATCAACAGCAACATGATGGTTGCATCCGAGGTTTTCACCCTAGAGCCCGGGCTCCGCTAACTTTTTTTTAATTTAGCTTATAGGGGAGAGTATCCAATATTGAACCAGCGCGTAAATAGAACCTCTACTGTATTTTTCAAGAGTGTTCCATTTTAAGCGCCCGTTTAATATTGGTTAAAAAAAAGCGCTGATAGCCCAGTGGTGTACGTAACGGACTGCCGATACGAGGTCTCGAGTTCGATCCCCAGTCGCCCCGGGCACACACCTCTGACTTTTCGTAGTTATGTGTGTATTAAAAATGTTTATTATCGCTCGCTTAGTAATGTGCCCGGTAGATGGCAATAGGCTCGGCCCCTATTACATTGGTACCTAAACATAACTGGCAAATCGTGGTGTCGAATACACCTCTGCCTACCCCTTCAGGGATATAGGCGTGAAGTTATGTATGTATGTAATATTGGTTACTCTACCCTACGGCTTTTATGGGAGCAACTGCCGTCTGAACACCCCTGAGAGGAAAGTCTGCACCAGAACCTAGTCCGTCAATCAGCAGGTGCACCGACTGGCAGGTAAGGTTGACTTGGGCCCCGAAGATGTTAGTAGGGCCTTGTATACTTCAAATGAGCTTCATGAGTATTAAAACGTTAAGCTTCTTAGCCCTCTGTCTTAGCAGTCGAATGCACTACAGCTTAATAGGAAGCTGTAGTGCATTCGACTGCTAAGACAGAGGGCGCGGGTTCGATTCCCGCTCAGTGCAAATATTTGTATGCACCAATATGTCTATTTGCATTGGTCTGGGTGTTTCTATGTATAATATGTATGTATTTACAAAAAAAAAGTGTATAAAAGTATATAAGTATGTTTATCCGCATTCTCGAACCCATAACACAAGCTAGTGCTACTATGCTTACTTTGGGACTAGAAAGCGCTGTGTAGAATGTCGTAGAATAGTTATTTATTTTATTATTTATTAATTTGAATGTTCTTGTTCAATCATCATTATCTAAGAGCATTAACGCCCCCGATAGCATTCAAAAATTGCACTTCGGAGCCCGGGGTTCGCACACGGCTTTTGCGGGACTGACTGCCGTCTGACTCCATGAGAGAAGAAAATGTTTCCAACCCCGAGAGGCAAGGTTGCGCCAGAGTCCGTTAATCAGCAGGTGTAATGGCTGGTAGGTAAGTTTGGCTCCCCGCTGGCCGGCGGGGGGGTATCCGAAGGGATTTCCGCACGTAAAAAAAACGGCCCCCTTACACCCCATAATCTCAAGATTTGGTAGAAACTTTTAGTTAGATAAAATATACAATTACATAAAATGGATAATTTTACTTAACTTCTTACTTTCAAACCTTCATCCGCCATGATATTATAATCATGTTTAGGAGAAAGCCTGAAACCACAGCTTAACCAGGTTAAATCGTATACAGTTCAAAGGTAAGTACAGTACAGTACAGTCAGCAGTAAAAGTAGCTTAACACATTCCAATTTACAGGATATCTTAGCTCTAGAAATTTGCATAAAATAAAAACCAAAATATATTAACCGTGTCCTCGGAAAATTACAATTATATGTTAACACTTCAACACCGCGCCTCGTGTGGCGCTGCGGTAGATCGTTAGACTTCTACGTCAGAGGTAGCGGGCTCAATTCCTGCTGAATTTGTATGCATGAATGTGTCTATTTACATTTTTCTAAGTGTTTCCATGTCTGTCTAACTGCATTCTAGAACCCATTCCTCATGCTACGCTTAGTTTGGTTCTAGATGGAGCTGTGTAATAAATCCTATCGATGTATTCATTTAATGGCGTATTTCAATAAAAAGATCATTCGTAAATTTGCAAGAGTTTAGGAATTTAAATTGCTGACTGTACAAGTGTCCACACCTTTCCTTAGCTTCACCTAAAACCAAGATACCATTAAACTTAACCAGTAAGAAAACCGTTACCGTAGTTTTCGAGTTATAACCACAAATATGAACTAACAGACGAGCGTTAATAACTGTCAAAACTACAAACTTAAACAAATTATGAACTACTAATCCTTTGAATGTAACCGCCACTTCACTCCGAAAGCCGAGGTCCCATTAGTTTTTGTGGCAACCCTGCCATCGTCACAACGGAACCCTCGCAGGGTCCTTGACGTACGAGAGCCTTTCGCAACTTGTTACACATTAACTACGTTAACTTGGAACTTGAGAACTTTTAAGTGTTTTTTTATATTTTATTTTTTATAAAATGACCCGCGCTTGACTACCGTCTCATCAAATAAGAGTTGGTCGTGGATGGAAAACGCTTGCCTATAAGCAACTAGTTCACTCTATATTTGAAGAATGCGAGCATTCTGAAAACACAAACTCAGGCAATATTGTATAATATACAATATGTTGATTTGCATTTGCGCAGGATTCACAGGGGAGATTGATTTGAACAAGAGTCTGTGTTCAAATCAACACATTGTATCACGTGGGACCAAAAATATGGTTCAAGAAATTATTTCCAATATAAATAACTTCCCAGGTGAATCATTGGTATATATCTCACGGTTTAAGTAGCATTTATGCTGAGATGCGGCCTTATTCAAGATCGCACGCACAGTGATATTTACTATTAGATCTTAAGATATTTATTTATTAATATACTGCTGTATATTCATTGTGCGTGTCCAGAATTAAATGAATTTCTTTCTTTCTTTCTATTGGAAAATACTATTTTACCCTGGATCCACCCGGGTGGACTATATACGACGGGCAATAAACTAACCCTTTCTGGGATTCACAGTTACACATACATAACATTCATACCTCTTGCCCAAAGGGTAGGCAGAGAACACACGATTCCATTTGCTACGACTACAAACTAATAATAAATCTTCCTAAGTCTCAACAGTCAGTATCCACATAACTGTGGTAGGTATCCTGTACATAAACAAAATGATTAATGCTCCACAAAAAAGTGGAGTATTTTACATTTTTCATTTTAAGTCCTCTGAAAAGATAGCACACAATGGTGTAGGTACTGTTATATTTTTAAATCGTGTTACAGCGATATTGAACATGAATGGAATGAATGAACGAATGAAAGAGCTAGACAAATTAAACGAGCTCGAATGCTTGTTAATCGTTGTTGGGCAGTGAATGGGTTTTGAATTCTGATTAATGACGAACTTTAATACATGGAGATGGAACTCGGTCTACTGTGTACTTTGAAAGTGCCAAAATCAGTAAAAGTTATGTCTGTGGTATTTTCTAAGTTGCCTCGATACTGGACAAAATCTGGTTCAAGACTCCGGCGCAGGCGTAGGCTGTCTAAACATCAAAGCCGGCGGCGGCACAATCCAGCGGTATTGCGGCTTGCTAGTGCCGCTGGGCTTGTTTTGTGTCTAATGGTACCGAAACAAAACGGAAAACTTGTCTGGCGGGATAAGCCCAAGGGCTTTGGTGTGTAAACAGCCCTACTTGTCGGGGTTGGAAGGTCAGACGGCAGTTATAGTCCCATAAAAGTCGTATAAGTCAAACCAAGCGGACTCCGGGCACCTAAGTGAAAGCCCGGATGCAACTGGGAACAACGTTAGAATGATAATGTTGGCTACCAATAACATATTAATTTCGAAAGGTAAATTAAGATCAGAGTAATCAAATTCCAAGAAATGTAAACACACTGTATAACGCAAAAAAAAATCCTATTCAATACGAGAATCGCGTTAAAACAGTTACTATAAAGATATAAGAAGTGAAAATACTCTTGTCTGCTTTACTTTGTAACAAATCCAAATTGAAAAATACAGAATTCAACAGAAAATCCGATCGCTTTATATGAACGCGAACGTGACACACGTCCAAACATAGCAACGGTTGTCACGCAAATAACTCGAATTCGAAATTCGAATTGGACTCATACTTTTTTATTAACAACGCTCAGTGTCGAACTGCCAAATCACTAATTCTTGTGTAGCAGTACGTTTCGTTTAAACGTTAATTTTTTACTTGATTACTAACGGTAAAAGCTATTGTGTATATTTTGCGAATATTTTTTTATACTCAAGCTTGTATATTCTGGAAGGGATAGGCAGAATAAAGTTTTACATTTCCCCACTTATATTTTTAACCCATATAAGTACCAAGGGGTTAGGATTATATGCTAGAAATTTCTGTTCTTTATATTATTTAAAAAATATATGGCAGAGTGCTTAGTGATCTAGCGCATATATCCACACTTCGCTCTGCTATTGAGAATTTCCTAACAGAAATACCCTATTGGATATTGCTCCATCCGGGAATCGAGCCTATAAGCACTTCATAAGCAAGCAGCCCGAGCTCTATTTTCACCCTTTAAAAAGAATAATTTTCTCAAATATACATAACAATCAAATATTTCCTGCAGTTTCTTCCCAAATGCACTCTCAAACAATTGAATATTCAACAGAGTAAAAGTAATAAAACCCAGTGGAACTCATTCCGAGTGTTGCCGGTTCCGTGTTCCGCTATTACAATAGCCTGAATGTGATTACTCTGACAGTAAAAACTCTTGCACACCCGCCTCCCATTCCACCGGAGCATGGAAATCGAATAAAAATTGCCTATTCAGAACAATCCTGTCAAATTAAGCCCACCTATCACTCGGTAGGTTGACCATGGTATGAAAATATTGTGGACACTCCTATTTTTATATACGCGTGTATTGTTAAGAGAATGGTAGGTAGAAGGATATTATTATTCAGCCACGTTTTGTCAATTATATTTCTTGGTAACACCTAAAAGTGTCTTACCCATTGAAATTTACTAGGCACGTTATAAAAACCCAAATGAAACCCGAGTCAAATACGAAACCTTATGACTTAGTTGTTAAAATCTAGTGGGGCGAAAATCACACAGTGATTGTCAAACTTCGGGCCAAACTTAGTTTTTAGGGACAATTTGTATGGTAGGTACCCGAAACCTTGAAACGTACAAACCCTAATCAGTTCTTCCCATTAACTAAACAAGATGATTGGCGAAAAAAGTTTTTCAATTGGATAAGTGGTTCTTGAGTTATTGCGTAAACAGACATCCAGACCAACAGACAGACCAACACAAAAATTTTTTTTGCTTAATTAGACTTAGAATCATGTGAAACGTCGAGAAAACTGATAAAAAGTGGGTGTAAGATTTTGATTTATTTGCGTGACTTCGGGCCACCAACTAGGTGGCCCGAAGTCACGCAAAAAAAAATCCGTTATAAACGTTATAAATAAAGTAAAAGTCGTTATATCTCTAAATCTAATAGGATATAGGAAATACATGTAATAATCTGGACAGCTTGTATGCTGATATTAATAAATTGGGACTAAATTGAAGTTTTGTGAAAGAAGAAGAAAAAAAGAAGAAGAATTGTGTTAAAGTTATAATAAATGCAATCACCTCTTAAGCCAGAGCGGGAGAAAAAATATATAAATTACGGTATGAGTTACAGAGGCCATTGTTGTTAATAAATGATTGAATACCGTCTTGATTTTATTATCAAACTAAACAGTCAGAGACTGATCCCTCCCGCCTCAGCTAATGTAATCACGGAAAAATAATAATAACAATGAAATTTTTCAAGCAATTAGTATGTTAACTTTTTCTATAGATTTAGATGAGAAGAAGTCAACATCCAGGATGGGACTTCAAACCGCCACCGGTCCAATTCTAGCGGGAATACTCTGACAACGGGTTGAACTTCTGTCCCAAATGTTCACTTTTCCGATCTAAATCAATAATAATAATAATTTACAAAATAAAGAGTATCCGAAAATCACCTAATTGATGGTAACTGTAAGGTGCTACCCACGGTTACAGCAAGCGGTGCAACGGCCTTTTTTATTTTCCGCACAAAATCCCGTCGCACAAACGAAACGGGCGAGTTAGCAAAAATATAAGAGTGCTCTGTTCGCGGTGGTACTCCGGTGTGTGGTAAAAGTTGATACCTTAATATAGACTTTAGACTTTAGTTTTACAGATTTCTATAATAGGATCTTATTTTATTATGGCAAATTTTTACACAATTTTTTTTTTCTTTTACTTCGAAGTATAGCGTCAAAAGTATATGACCTTTCTCAGATTTAAATAGTTTTTGAGCATAGTAGTATGAGTGTTATATTGCATAGTGAAAATGCCCCTTAACTACTAAGTGAGTTCTTTTGAATTTTTTCTTTTAACAAATACTAGTAAGTCATCGAAATTACTAGTTTTTGCCCTAAACCCTTGAGCTAAGTTAAATTGCTTGAGTTAGGAGAGGGTTTATAATGACCAGTATTCGAACTCGAGTCCTCTAGATCATAAAGCCGATGCCACGCCTTAATCGTTAAGCTACAGATTTTTACTTCATTAAAAATTTTAATTTTGAAGTGCCATCATACATTTCGGTACTGATTGTAGATTTAATCCCGTCTATAAAACTCCTAAGGGTTTCTTATATAGAGGTTTATTTATTTATACTCTTATCATTGGGGCAGCAAAAAAAAGCGGCCAAGTGCGAGTCGGACTCGCCCATGGAGGGTTCCGTAGCAGCGAGTAACATAATAATGTTTTTTTTTTTAAATTTTTATATTTGAGTTGATTGAATGAAAGGTAAATTGCGGTTTACGATTGATGACGTAAAAAAAACTATTTACTAGATCTCGTACAAATCAATTTTCGGTGGAAGTTTACATGGTAATGTACTTAAATCGCTACGGAGCGAATCTGTTTCTGTTCATTATAATGGACCACTTCGTTGATTATAATAATAATATAGATAATTTATTTTGAGTTACATACTCACTTAAATTTCATTTCATTTTTGTAGTTACATTAATTATGCTAATCTCATAAATTACTGAACGTTTCTACTGGCGTTATCACTAATAGGATGTTACTTTGTCTAGAGGCCCAGAACACTGCGACAACTCCTTAAATATGGGGAGGGGGGAGGGGGAGGAACATCGAAAACTGTCCACTAAGTGTTCGAAACACGAACCAAAGCAAACGTACTCAGCCTTCCTGAGAGCTCTCAGAAGCAAGTGTCGCGTTACTTGGCCGATAAAACTACATGACTACCTCTTGTGTACTTAGACATATTACTGTTTATAGCTATAGATTTTTTTTTTTATCGTCGGGGGCTTAGTGGTAAGGAGTCCGTCTTACAATCGACAGGTTCGAAGTCTGGCCGTTACACTACCGACTTGAAAATGAATAAATAAAAATAAATAGCTTAGCTGAAGGGGTTAGGGAGAATACTTGTAATTTGGGGTTACTAATGTTATTTAAACAAACTATTTATTGATCTTAGCAGACCTCTCAGCCAACTTCCCGACGCGACGTGCCAAATCAAAAGGTGGGGACCTACCCTCGATTCCCCTCACCTGAGAAGCAGAGGTAGTACCTAACTCAAAGGACTTCATATTTAGGGGTCGCGACAGATGCTGTGAGGAAGGAACAAGCGCCCTGGAGTCGCTTCTACGTTCCCAGGAGTCGTATCCACTTGCACCGTACGGGGGTGCAGCGATATCTAAGTACTTGATTAAACGTTATCATTATTGTATAGCTTCCTATACTTTTTCAGCTAATAGGTATGCACTGATATTACAAATGTGTAAATAAAGTTTGTTTGCTACTCAATCACTCAAAAACGGTGGAATAGTTTTGGAGAAATTTTACACACAGCCGCCCCCGCTGGCTTTCCAAAAAAAAAAAGAAAAAAAAAGTTCCCAAACCCAATTACATCAAATCATACACAGATCAGAAATAACTATTATACTTAAAAATAATAAAGTAATGAATTTGCTTACCTTGGCGAACTCAATTTTGAGGGTGCAGCATCCGGAGTATATGTCGCAGCCGTGTAGCGCCTCCTTCGCTCTTGTTGCTGACTCCACGCTTTCAAATTTGTGGCCAGGAGTTAAGGAAACACATACATTATAGGCATATACAGAAAAATTGTGGGGGTTGTTGACTCAGTGTAGACTTAAGTCCAAGTTTTACGATGAAGTTGTCAGAATTGGACTTTGGTACAAGTTTTTTTTTAATACTGCTTAACAGTTTAATTCTGTCTCCGAAAAAATACAAATTATGGTCGCAAGAAATTTCTATTAAAGTTTTTTGAAGTTAAAATTTCTTTCGGTGCGTTGAGCGAATTTTAGTAGGTAGTAGAATGTAATATCTTACTGGTTCATATACTGATATTATGCGTAATAATGGTAAAATTAAAAACCAAATATGATTGCAACATACTTAATGTCTTCTTTTAAAGGCGTTGAGCGATTTTAGGTAGTATAAAATCTTATGCGTTAATAGGACAAAATTGCAATTCATAAATTAATGTGCTTTGCACGCCCCGTATCCAAGGCCTTTATCTCTGACTCGAGGATCCGCTTCCCGGCTTTTCCTCCTTCCCTACGCACTATCTTTAACATCCCTGGCAGTGAGACCATTGACACGCGTGGTTTTTGTTCCTTTCTTTTATACCACTAAGGTGGCAGACAAGCACACGGCCCACCTGATGGGAAGCGGTTACCGCGGCCTATGGACGTGTGCAACACCAGTGGCGTCACACTCGCGCTGCCGACCCTGTAAAGGAAAGGGGATGGGAAAGGAGTTTGGGAGGGGATGGGAAAGGAGTTTGGGCTCCGGCACTCTCACTCACCAAACGGACACTCTCACTCACCAAACGGAACGCAACAGTTCAAATACTGTTACTTGGCGTCGATATTCTGTGAGAGGGTGGTGCTTCCCCGGTTGAGTCGGCCCATTCATGCAACGGCCAAAATGACTGTTGCTTGACTCTACCACCTACAGAATTTATTTTTATATTTACGGTCAAAACTTTTTGAATATGTATAAATAAATATGCTTTTTTAATACTAATTTTGAAGCTTTCGCGTTCCATGATATACAATAACGTTAACAGGAATTAGCGTAATTATGTATAGGTATATACATACCGGGGTGCGACGGGTTGGATCACCTCCAAGTTTGGTGCACCCTGGGCAACGTGGGCGATCACGGATCATTGATTGCTCCTCTGGAGTAGCTGGCGTCAACGTCAACGGCCAAGAGTCTGACCAACCGGCCCTTTTCAGGGCCAGCTGACCCCATTGCACGAGGGGGTCGGGGTATGGCGGGCCTGCAAGGCCCGCGGGAGGGGTGGTCGCTCCAGGTACCCCTCTGCTCTTATCAGAAGGGACAATGCGAATGGCCCAGGGTCAGTCGGAGTGCGAGGGATATGCTCTATGGGTAACCTTGCACCCCGGCGTCTGTAGACCCGAGACGGCGTGTGGTTTTAGTCGGTTCAAGGCCGCCATAACCGCCCCCGCTGGCCGGCGGGTTTCCGAAGGGATTTCCGCACAAAAAAAAAACGATATATACATACCTTTGGATTGCCTGACGTTTCGACCAGGTTACACTAACCGTGGTCAGTCTGTGACCACGGCCAGTGTAACCTGTAACAACCAATATATGATCGCGTTAATTCTCGTTACCATTATTGTATGCTTATTTAAGTAAATTTTCGTTTTTTAAGATAATAATTATTATAACAGTAGAACAAATTAAAAAGTTTGGGTTGCTATTCACTTGGCCTCTTGGAGGATTGCCAAGCCTTAAGTGGTACAAATTACTCCGTTAAATTTATAGATTCATAACGTATCTTAATAAGTTATGATCGAATTAAACTTGTTTGTCTCCTTTAAACATTGGAATGACTGTAAATCGTAGTATAGTTAATCTTTTATTCTGCATTCTGAAGAATTTAATCCTATCTCTTTGAAATCGGTTTAAAATAAATAAAAGGTCGCTGAACTATCTCCATCCTACATGAGTGTAGACCTGGGGGTGACAGGTGGAGCCGCTTGTCACCCTAGCAGAAGAAGCCCTGAGCGGTGGCGCATTGCGCGCCCTACTTCTTTCCGAGGGCGAGACGGGGACACTGTGGTCATCACGGAACCGGAGATGGCCCTGGGTCAGCCGGGGTGAGAGGGAAATACAATTCTGGGGCCACCTTACACCCCAGCTTCTGAAGACAGCATGCGGTTAGTCTGTTCGAATCCGACATATATATATATATAATCCGGGGGGATTAGCGCACGATAAAAAAAGAGGCTATTATTTAACGGCTCAACGTGCTCTCCGGGGTACGGCGGGGTCTTAATGTGTCAAGAATGGTCATCCATCGTAAGACTGACATGGCTTATATTACTTAACCTTGCACTGTCCCATCGTGCTCGTTTACCACTTAGCCACGAGCTCCCCGCCACCGTCACACTTCATGGTAACTTTACTGAAGCCTACGAACCCTGGGTTTATCCTTTCGAGGGCGTACCCGGGGGTGCCGGGTAGTGGGCGCTTGGGAAAGTTCGATTCCGACATACCCATCTCTTCGCTAGCCCCGGTGGGGTGAATACCGTGGGGATTCCACACGAAAAAAAGCTTATTTAACTATTTAAGCTAATCTGACGACCTGTGTGGCAAAGCGATCGAGCGTTCGACAGCTTATGCTGAGTTCGCGGGTTCGATTACCGCTTGGCACAAATATTTGTATGAATAAATAAGTAAATTTACTTGATTACATATCTAAATCATAGATGCCAAGAGAATGCTAAATATACATTATTACAATAAAGTACTTTTTTTTTTCTTTTTTTTTTACGTGCGTAAATCCAGTACTTACATAAGTTCAATGGTTTTATTCATAAGCTCATAGCTGGGTCCACCCACATTTTTAAAATACATTATTTTACTCTAGTAAGGGCGTATTTCTTCAATGAAAGTAACGATAAACGAGATTATTGTAATGAAATTCATTGAAATTGTATGGTTTCAACATACATGCTTAATATGTTTTACCCAATCGGCAACCTAATTGAGCTGCGCGCAGCAATTGTTATCAATAAGTCATATAAATAATTCCTATACAATAATTAAAGTAGTACGTAACGAACAGTGACTCACTGACTCAGTACACTATACAAAGAAAGACTTGCCAATAGAAGTCTGTGTCTAAACTTACTACAAATAAACATTACAATTGTGAATCTTCTTTTACGTGCTCCACCACTTCAACTTCTCAACATCTACTTCAACCACAGTTCATGTAAAGACCAACTGGACTTTACAGAAATAAATGAGATAACTTCGTAAGATTTGATTACAAATATTTTCATTCGACCTAAGTTGGCAAATGATTCTCCTGATTTCATGCATTCCGCCCTCAAGCTAACAGGCGATGGTCAATTTTCACATTTTAATTTTAAGCAAATAATAGGTCTTTACCTATGAAATTGCCGAAATTTTCTTACAAATTCATGAGTTTGTTATTCCTGTAATTTAATAGCTATTTCCATTATTTATATTTTGTTTGAAAGTTGATTTCAAGATTTTACAACTCTGTATTAAATTTTGATTTTATTGGCGGCTTGATAAATTAATTCGATCTTCAAAAACAATACTTCCTAAATGCTATTCATTTTGATGATAAATTTCGTATTACTTAACAGTAGTCACTTTTCAAAAATGTAATAAAAGTTGCTGTTTGTTAGCTTAATATTGTCTTATCCATATACAAAAAAAAACTAAATTTGGATATGTCATTCCTAAAAAAAAATGCAAAAATGTTAGTACTGAAAATTGGGTTTCCTCCAATTTCTTCAAGAAAAACGGCAATTTCATATGTAAGACCTAATATTAATCAATAGCAACTTTATTCTCGTAAAAGCTCAGAACAATATCCATATGCTGATATATGAGAACGTAATTGCACATTTATACAAAATACGACCATAGGTTTAAAAATATTCATTCGTTTTTCAGCTCAATCTCTAAATTTTTTATCAATTAGCCACTTTTTAGCTTGTGGACGGTAAAGGTGGCGTTCTGCGTGTATAAATACATACATACATACATACATAAACTCACGCCTATGTCCCCGAAGGGGTAGGCAGAGGTGCTAGCACCCACATTTCGCCAGTTTATGTTTAGGTCCCAATGTAATAGGTGGCGAGCCTATTGCCATTAACCGGGCACTTATAAGCCTGCGATAAATACACACATAACTTCGAAAAGCATCCAAAAGTCATTGGTGTGTGCCATGGTAAAACCTGGGATCGAACCCGAGACCTCGTCTCAGCAGTCCATTACCCATACCGCTATATTTAAGAAAAAAAAGGCTATTATAGGTTAC
The DNA here is from genome assembly GCA_946251805.1 of Cybosia mesomella. Taxonomy (NCBI): domain Eukaryota; kingdom Metazoa; phylum Arthropoda; class Insecta; order Lepidoptera; family Erebidae; genus Cybosia; species Cybosia mesomella. The sequence goes on from OX276415.1 coordinate 3,299,207, forward strand.
GTGAGCCTGAAAAACATAGTTGACAAATTGTGGGTGGTTTGTACACCTCTGTCTACACCTTTCGGGATCATAGGGGCTCTCTGATACCACTAGTCTTCACGTCGAATAGTAAAAATAATCACAAAACCGTAAAACATTTAAAATTCCCTACAAAATTTGTAAAGTAAAAACTTTTCTAAATACGTCGCCGCGTTCCCAAAGTTGGACGAACAAAACCACAGCTGAATGCTAGTCATAAAGACAGCTGTATAATTACTGCCTTTGTATTTTTATAAAGAGGGTTTTATTCCAATGGGAACAAGTTTGAGGTTCACATTTTAAATGAAGACTGTGATTTGAGAGACTTCGAGTTGAAAGGAATGTTATTATGGAATTACTTCTTTATTTGAATGTAATCGATTAAAACAACTTTCGAGCACCAGTCTCGGTTGCATCCAAAGCTTGCAAGCATGAGCGACTGTCGTCTGACCCCTAACCCCGAGAAGAAAACCTGCGTCAGAGCCTCGTCCGTCAATCAACAATTGTGCCAGTTTGTAGGTCAGATCGCTTCGGCCCGTAATCATAAAATAAAATTTTTTTTATAAAATTATTAGGTACAGTATTTCTGCCCGACATAACCACCCCCGCTGGCTGGCGGGGGGTATCCGAAGGGATTTCCACACGAACAAAAAAAGGTACAGTATCATTGATTATTCCGTAATTCTTTAGAATCCCATTAGATGACTCCTATGTCAGTATGAGTTCAAGACGAAAACTTTAGGTAAGCAGGATGGGTCCAGGTTGCAGGTCCCTTCAAAAGGGAACTGTCACAGGTTTCAAAACATGGATGTTAACTTTTCAATTTAAATTCACATAAAACTTATATTATGCAATAAATAAATCATTTACTACGACGAGTTTATTTATCTTAACTTATTCATTTATTCTGATTGGTGTTCATTTACGTAATCCGAGCGTATTGAGGTAAATTGTTCTGTAAATACTTCGAATTAGGGTTGTTACTTGCAAATGTTTTTCATCCAATATTCATCACTTCCCAGTAAATCAATAACTTCGAGTAAAGGTGACGTTCTCGATTGCTCGACATACTTTTTGTCGTATTTTTAGCTATTGACTGACAATGCTTTCAATTCATTGGGCGGGGGCTCCAAAAATCTTTGTTGGGGCTCCATCAAGGCACAGCTAGCCCAGTATAGATCTAAAATAACACATTTATTCTCCTTTTATCTCCGCCATTGACGGATAAAAACAAACAAATTTTTGACATGCTACTTCGTTGTATAAACGGTTTCCTATCAACGAGCCGCCCGCTCGGAATAACTCACACATTTTTTTCGATGCGAAACAATCTGAGTCATAAATCATCGGCCTTTCAGTTTATTTTTATTATTAATAGTTTTGAAATAACTCTATCGCGCGCTATGTTTGAATGGAGTTACCAGTGAGAAATACCGGATATTGCGGTAAGTGGATTTTTGTATTATATATTATAACATTATTTACTGTTGATTTTTATTCGGATTTTTGGATACGAGAAATTCGGATACTTTTGATGTAGAGTGATAGAGATATTTAATTCGACCAACAGAAAATTAGGACGTAATTTTTTTTTCACCAGTACAGAATAACAACTTTACTCTCATTTGCTCTTTAATCTGCCTGCAACTCAGTAAAATAATGTAATGCAAAACATCTCACATCCGCATTATATTTAATTCCAAGGAATTAAATTTAATTCCACCTACTTTTGCATGAAAGGTTTAATGACAGTAGAGGAAGCTCCTGAAGTATGTAAGGATATAAGCAGATGGTGGGCTGTTGTCTCTGTCAGAGAGAAAAAGGCATGGATATGATAGTTCTTCATAAAAAAATAATGAAGCTTCACCTTTGGAAATGGTAACAGTAAAGCCCAGCAACACTACGCTCTACCCGGGAGCCACAACAGAGATATATCACAAGTAGGTATTCTCAATTAGGGGTGTGTGTTGGGTAACCTCCTCGATGTGTCGCTCCGATTCCGATCCCGCTGAAGTCCGGGGGGAACGGAATCGGAGCGGCCGGTACACCCTGGGCGGCAGTCAATGGCTTCCCCTTAATAGGGTTGGCATTGATCGTCGGCCAATGCCCAACGTAGCAGGAACACATCGCTCTCCGTACTCCTCTGCTTTCAGAGGAGACAGGATGAGCGATGCTGTTAGTGGTGAGATGGCCCAGGGTCAGTCGGGGTGCGAGGGATATGCTCTATGGGTAACCTTACACCCCGGCGTCTGAAGACCCGAGACGGCGTGCGGTTTTAGTCGGTGCAAGCCCGACATAACCACCCCCGCTGGCCGGTGGGGGGGTATCCGAAGGGATTTCCGCACGAAAAAAAAAAAAAAGGTATTCCCAATTAAAAAATAATAATTCTACCTGACGATATGAATAATGATCACTGGCAACACAACAAAAAAAAAACTCGTAAGCATGCGTAGGCACTGAAAATCACGCGTGGAGCGAGCGTCATAAATTCATAATAGAATAATGTTTCGTATTAAAATCAAATGGTACACATTAGTCATAGTTCTCATAGATTTTCTTTTTGTTGATATATTTATATCCTATTGGCAATAGTTCGTAATATTTTGATGGCAGCTCTATATCATCCGTAAAGATTTCTTTATGCTTACCAGCCGTAAAATTTCAAGAGACTATTCTAAGAAATGCTTCGTCATGGTGTTGCTGGGTGCGCCAAAGTTCACCTAAATTTTCAACTCCGAAAATTGGAACTCCGAAAATGTTCTTCCTAACATTTTTCATCCTAACAATCACAATTCCTAACTACTCTGTCTCTAATGTTTTAATTCCGAATCATTCAACTTCATAATGTCGGTAGCAATAAACATCTATTATACTTTTATTAGTTTTCCTATATTTTTTCAACATAACCATCTTTTACACTATTATTCAAAGTCATATCTTTTTTGTTTAGATTTCTTTTTATTCATAATAATCAGTATTTTATACATTAATTTTGCGTAACTTTTCCAGTTTTAGTTATTTAGTTATTTTCACATAACATGTATAACATATAAGAATAATAAATAGTACCATGGTACAAGTAGCACTTTACCCACCTATAAATAGTACCTACCACGGTACTATTTATAGTCATTGGTTTAGGTTAGGTTAGAACTGTGACCACAACGCACGAGCCGAGCGAGCGAAGCGAGCGTGCCGCGGCAGCGGCCGGTGAAGTGCCAATTACTCGGTAAATATTTCTTTACGAGTATTAGTGACAATATTATGGTAATTATGTTTAGGGATAAAAGCGTTATGATAAAAAACAGTAGGAGTTTTAATATTGTATGTTAACGATTTTATTGATAACAATTTTCGGAAACATGAGTGTTATGAACATCGACGGTAGCACTACAAATAGTATGAATAAAAACTTTAGGATGAAAAATTTTAGGAGGAGTGATCATTCGGATTACAAATCGTTAGGAAGAACAATTTCGGATAAAGAACTTTAGGTGAGTTAATATGGACCCGGTGTTGCTATTAAATTAAGTTTACGTAGATTCTTTCTGGGAATTTGCTATGAAACTACAGTTTTATTTATATGGACTTAAGGAATATGTTTGTTTTTGTAATGGAATGTTTACTCACTAAGGTATTTATTTGTATCCTTCGGATTTTCTAGGTAATTTTTTTACTAAAGGTCAAACTGAAGGTTCATAGAATCGGCCACTCCTACGCGAGATTGAGTTCAATATTCGAAAATCTCTTTATTATGTATCGAATTTTCTCATCTGTTATTAATATTATGTTGCAACTAGCTGTGCCTGCGACTTCGTCCGCGTGGATTTAGATTTTTAGGGTTCTTTTGCGAGGAGCCCTTGTTTTTTCTAAACTGAAAGTAGCCTATGTTACGTATTATATATTACCTATCTGCGAGTAAAAGTAACGTCAAAATCGGCCCAGTCGTTCCAGAGTAAATCTGGATTTTATTCACAATTTTGTGGGCTTTAACTTTTTTGCACGGATTTCTTATTATTTTTCTAAAATTAAAGTAGCCTATGTTACGCCTTGTAATATTACCTATTTGCCAGTAAAAGTCCCGTTAAAATCGACCCAGCCGTTCCAGAGATTACCTTTTTCTGACAGACATAAAAACAGACAGACAGACAAAATTTAAAAAAATTGTATTTTTATTATAAGTACCGTGTGTATTCACGTACAATGATTAAAAATCTGTTATTTTAATATTACAAACAGACACTTAAATTTTATTTATTTGTATAGAATGCTACTTGAAAATTTTGTGTTTGCATTTTAATGAGTTGAATAAATACAAAAGTTACAACCACCAAATATGTTTTATATTTGTTGGCTGTAATTTTATGTTTTACTCTCTTTATTGGTCGCTTTGCACAAATTACACGTATGTTTTGTTAAATACTCGTATTACGGCGAATGAATGAACCGAAGAATGTCCGCGGTTTTACCGATGACATTACATATAAAAGAGGTAAGGATAATTAACCATAACAAGGTTTTTTAGGAATTTAGATACCTTTTTTTTGTACGGGTATCCCCTCGCCGGTAGCCCATAAGGCATTTCCCTCGCACGCCGACTGACCCTGGGCCATCTCCGGTTTCGAGTTGGCCCCCTCGAGTTTGAGAACCACGGTGTTCCCGTCTTGCCCAAGACGGAGGGGGGGGGGCTACCATCAGTATTTAAAGTCAAAGTCAACATTCATTAATTCTGCATAGTGCAATAAATCGGCACTTACAAAACGTTAAAAAAAGGAAGTCCAATAAACCTCACCCAACCCATTAAACAAGCAATGAGCTAATAAATTTCTTACGAGACGCAACATTATCGCACAGGCGGAGACACCCGACATTATGCAGTAAATTTTAATTAATTTGTGAATTATGGCATCTCAACGTTTACTACGACATTCTCAGTTACCCCACCTTCCCCTCCCCCTCCCAAGGCTACTGATTGAGGCTGCCCCCCTATTACATGGGGACCTAAACATAACCGGCGAATCGTGGGTGTGTAATACGCCTTTGCTAACCACTTCGGGGGTAAAGGCGTGAAGTTATGTTATGTTTGTATGTTTTCGTTTGAAAAGTAATAAAACAGAGAATTAAATGAATGCAAACTATTCGTTTATTTATATAGCGTTTTATGATTCGCAGCGAACGAGGGCAACACTGTTCATTCAATAGATCCGAAAGCTCAGGTGCAACTGCGAGATCTAGCGGGTCTGTAGCACTTCGAACTCCAAGAAGGAAATCCCTGGACAGTCTACCTTTTTTTTTTTTTTTTTTCGTGCGGAAATCCCTTCGGATACCCCCCCGCCGGCCAGCGAGGGCGGTTATGTCGGGCTTGCACCGACTAAAACCGCACGCCGTCTCGGGTCTTCAGACGCCAGGGTGTAAGGTTACCCATAGAGCATATACCTCGCACCCCGACTGACCCTGGGCCATCTCACCACTAACAGCATCGCTCATCCTGTCTCCTCTGAAAGCAGAGGAGTACGGAGAGCGATGTGTTCCCGCCACGTTGGGTATTGGCCGACGATCAATGCCAACCCTATGAAGGGGTGAAGGGGAAGCCATTGACCGCCGCCCAGGGTGTACCGGCCGCTCCGATTCCGTTCCCCCCGGACTGCTGCGGGATCGGAATCGGAGCGACACTCGAGGAGGTTACCCAACACACACCCCTGGACAGTCTACCTAAGGCCTGTTTTTCGGCTTTCATTTCAATAAGGTAACCAAGTTTTAGATTCAGAATTTCATTCCATTCTGCGTACGTCTTTCACGTGCTTAAACTTAAACAAGTCAATGAAAAATGATAAGCGGGCTCCGGGCTTCAAATGGACGCAACCGGGGAGTTGCTAGGAGGATGATAATGACATACATTAATGTGACATCATCAAGGGTTATCAGATGATAGATTGAGGACTTCTTTTTTCTTTTTTTTTTAAAGAATATTAGTAACCGAAATTACTAATATTCCCCCTAACCCCTCCAGCTAAGCTAAATTGCTTGTGTTAGGAGTGGGTTCACGTCGGTAGTGCAATGGCCAGGATTCGAAACCGGTACCTTTTTTTTTTTTTTTCGTGCGGAAATCCCTTCGCATACCCCGCCGCCGGCCAGCGGGGGCGGTTATGTCGGGCTTGAACCGACTAAAACCGCACGCCGTCTCGGGTCTTAAGAAAACCCATAGAGCATATTCCTCGCACCCCGACTGACCCTAGGGATCTATATGTACCTACCTTTTTTTTTTTTTTTTTTTTTTTTTTATCGTGCGGAAATCCCTTCGGATACCCCCCCGCGTGATAGCGGGGGCGGTTATGTCGGGCTTGAACCGACTAAAACCGCACGCCGTCTCGGGTCTACAGACGCCGGGGTGTAAGGTTGCCCATAGAGCATATCCCTCGCACCCCGACTGACCCTGGGCCATCTCCGGTTTCAAGATGGCCCCCTCGGGTTTGGGAACCACGGTGTTCCCGTCTTGCCCCGGTCTACCTACTACACTTTAAAACAAATAAAGACATTCTGTTCTATGGCGTCAAAATAATGAATGGTTTAAAAACTCGCTGACAGTAGCACCTCGGAAAATGTAGAAAAATATACAAGGTTCTTATTTTAATGTCTTCGCTCCATTTCTCTGGAGCGTCGGAATAATTCTATTATTTTATTTCTATTAATAGACGCCCAGATTGTTTATGAGATGAATGTTTATTTTTAAAAATGTCTTACTATATTTTCATTACTGACATCGGGTAGTGCAGATAGAAGTCATATGTCTTGACTGGCAAAACTTCTTCGAAATGTTCACTTATTAACGTTGATCACTATAGTCGAAATAATCTAAGAAGTTGACAGCTCTCGTTTATTGTTGCGTTTCGTCCGACTGCTGCAGATTTGCCACCATCAAACCCCGCCGGCGCCTTAAGGACGTGTTTTTTTTTTTACTTGCGGAAATCCCTTCGGATACCGCCCCGCCGGCCAGCGGGGGTGATTATGTCGTGTCTCGACTAAAACCGCACGGTGTCCTCCCCAAGTGTCCGTTGCCGGGCACCCCGGGTAAGCCCTCGAAAGGATAACCCCAGGTACATTCCTTCAACTCAATATAATACATGATATTGTCGTAAGTTTACGCGAATGTCACACATTGAAATAAAACTATTTTTAACGGACCCCCCGTGACCATGGCTGCTGAAAAGCAACCGAAACGTCGATATTAATGGAAAATAACATCAAATAAATCGCGATAGAATCCGTTAAAAATAGTTAATATTTCAATCAATATAATACATTTCCACACTCATTTAAAAATCTGTTAAGTAATTTTAATTTAAGAATTGATTGACAATAATGTTAACGGGAATTAACGCGATCATGCACCCCGGCGTCTTAAGACCCGAGAAGGCGTACGGTTTTAGTCGGTTCTAGCCCGACATAACCACCCCCGCTGGCCGGCGGGCGGGGGGGTATCCGAAGGGATTTCCACACGGAAAAAAAAAAGGTTATGCATACCTTTGGATTGCCTGACGTTTCGACCAGGTTACACTGGCCGTGGTCACAGGCGGAATGTATACAGGTATATATACAGGTATCATGGAACGCGAAAGTTTAAAAATTTCGAATATCTGGGACGTGTCTAGATGGCTCAGTTGGTCAGAGAATTCCCCCTGTAAGGGACTGGTCGCGGGTTCAAGTCCCGTCCTAGATGTTCTCTTTTTCCGATCTAAATCTTTAAAAATTAGTTTAGAATTGTTTTATTTTCCTTCGAATCGTGCAAGTTATTCTGTGTATAGCTTATGTCAAACCCATGTGTCAAAATGTACTTTTTAGACTATTTTAACTGTAACGGTCTCGATAGGAGGAGATCAAACCGAAAACATAACATAACATAAACTCACGCCTATATCCCCGAAGGGGTAGGCAGAGGTGCTAGCACCCACGTTTCGCCAGTTTATGTTTTAGGTCCCAATGTAATAGGTGGCGAGCCTATTGCCATTAACCGGGCACTTATAAACCTCCGATAAATACACACATAACTTCGAAAAGCATCGAAAAGTCATTGGTGTGTGCCATGGTAATACCTGGGATCGAACCCGAGACCTCGTCTCAGCAGTCCTTTACCCATACCACTAGGCTACCGCGGTTCAAACCGAAAAGAGTAGAAGAAATAAGCGGACCCCTGTAGGTCGACCATGAAAAGTACTCGTACATCCGCAATTGCGGGCCTAAACGAAACACGAACGATAGAAGTGTAATTTAGGTACCATGAGATTGGGGTGTGTGTTGGGTAACCTCCTCGAGTGTCGCTCCGATTCCGATCCCGCTGCAGTCCGGGGGGAACGGAATCGGAGCGGCCGGTACACCCTGGGCGGCGGTCAATGGCTTCCCCTTCACCCCTTCATGGGTTGGCATTGATCGTCGGCCAATACCCAACGTGGCGGGAACACATCGCTCTCCGTACTCCTCTGCTTTCAGAGGAGACAGGATGAGCGATGCTGTTAGTGGTGAGATGGCCCAGGGTCAGCCGGGGTGCGAGGGATATGCTCTATGGGTAACCTTACACCCCGGCGTCTGAAGACCCGAGACGGCGTGCGGTTTTAGTCGGTGCAAGCCCGACATAACCGCCCCCGCTGGCCGGCGGGGGGGTATCCGAAGGGATTTCCGCACGATAAAAAAAAAAAAAAAAAAAAAAAGGTACCATGAGATTGGGGTGTGTGTTGGGTAACCTCCTCGAGTGTCGCTCCGATTCCGATCCCGCTGCAGTCCGGGGGGAACGGAATCGGAGCGGCCGGTACACCCTGGGCGGCGGTCAATGGCTTCCCCTTCACCCCTTCATAGGGTTGGCATTGATCGTCGGCCAATACCCAACGTGGCGGGAACACATCGCTCTCCGTACTCCTCTGCTTTCAGAGGAGACAGGATGAGCGATGCTGTTAGTGGTGAGATGGCCCAGGGTCAGCCGGGGTGCGAGGGATATGCTCTATGGGTAACCTTACACCCCGGCGTCTGAAGACCCGAGACGGCGTGCGGTTTTAGTCGGTGCAAGCCCGACATAACCGCCCCCGCTGGCCGGCGGGGGGGTATCCGAAGGGATTTCCGCACGATAAAAAAAAAAAAAAAAAAAGGTACCATGAGATTACTTCCGATTTCGTTCTTTCGGTCGGGAGCATAAAGTGTTAGGGAGTGAATCAAACATATCAATGAAGTTTTCATTTACAATATATTTCTATTAAAAAAAATGAACTATTATAAACCAACACATTAAAAATACATTCCTTTATATTGGATTATGATAACCTCTAGACCTATTGAAATAAGTCGTATAGTATCGTGTTTTGACTAATACGTGAAGTGAAAACTTGCACCCCTTTTTAAGAAAATTGCAGTTAAACAGTTGTTGTTGTTGTAGTTGTTTAAACAGTTGCAGAAAATTAAACGTGAAATTTGACACACTTGAAGTTTATATCTAGAGAAGAAAAGCATAAAGCTAATTTCTATATAACTTTTTTTTCTGAATTATAGTCGACTTTCGACTCTATGACTAGCCATAGACAGTTGAATTGAATACTACGACTTCTTCATCTATAGTGTTTGTTTTCATCGAAACCAGATATTTTGAAAATAATATACCATAATATTATTTTTATATTTGCAATCCGTAATTATTAAAATAAATTATTTATAACGTCAATTTAAAATGACACTCGAAATTCAAAAATTCATCTTGCCTAGAATGCCCGAATGTCAATTGATACGTGCCCGGATTATGATAATTGAAAATATTGAAATTCGGAATTCAAAATTCGGCATTATAATAACGAAATTATAAATTTAAATTTTGACATTTTTAATTTAGAATGCAAAACCGGTATTACGCTTAGCGTTTAAAAAGTGGCTTCAAACAATTCAAAATTCTATTTGAAAAGGATATTCAACCATGGCCTGTACACCATTTTTCTTGAACACGACGATCCTCTGTACTTGTCCGTGTGGTGTGCTGATTGTGTGTATCACGTCCTGCAACAAACAGACAATAAAATTGTTAATAATATAGAAAAAATCCGTTCCCGCAGGGGGAACGCACAGGTAGATTTCGTGAAGCAATTAATATTATTTTATATAGAGAACTACGGACGGAATTTTTTTTTACTCGAAAACAGTAACTTTTAGCGAAAAACTTTTCAGACATTTATTTTAGACTTAAAAATGGCCTATCGATTAAAAATGTTTCCGACGACAAGAATGTTCACCGGTTAGAAGTTATGATTTTTTTCCCGAAAAATTTTGGTTTTTCCCCCCTCCACTTTTAGTTAAAGTTTTAATCTTATAGGTTTATAATTAAAAGTTGCTGGTATTCATGTATACTATGGGATACAATTAGAACGGTTCGAATATCTTTCATGGAACGTGACATTTTGAGGAAAAAATGATTTCACAAAAAGTGAGGCCCTACCGTCCCCTTAGGCCGGATTCCACCCGTTCACGAACTTAAACTAAGTTTACACCCAAGCAATTTTTGACCGCAGTTTGAAAGCGATCGGGGCAAAAATGCGACCGCGAGAGTGCCGCAAATTTTGGGAAGTGGAACCATACATACATATATATATATATATATATATATATAAACTTTTTGACCAGTGGTCATTTCGGACTCAGGGGGTCATAACTAGACCTCCTATGAAGATTTTTTTTTTAAATTCGACAGTAGTCAAGAAACCAATAGGTAGATCGATTTCATCGAAATCTACCTAAAATAACAAATTGTTCTAAGAGATTTCGCACTTATTACCATAAGACAGGTATATTTAATACCTCGGGGTGCGAGGGATATGCTCTATGGGCAACCTTACACCCCGGCGTTTTAAGACCCGAGACGGCGTGCGGTTTTAGTTGTTTCAAAACCCGACATAAACGCCCCCGCTGGCCGGCGTGGGGGTATCAGAAGGGAATTCCGCACAAAAAAAAAAGTTATATTTAATACACTGTATACTGTATATAATACATTACAGAACATGTTCCTAATTCGATAATATCTTTACAAAAGCCCCTATATGTACGCAGTAAATTGAAATTTAACGCAATTGTCTGAAATCCGTCAGCATTAGCACTGAAAGGCGCGGAGAGCTTGTGCAGTGCACCACTTAAGACACGCTGGAAAGGAAGCTCCTCCAAATCAGTATCACTACCTACATAATATAGAACAAGTCCTCCGCCGCGTCTGTCTGTCTGTTTGCGATAAACTCATAAACTACTGCACCGATTGAAATGCTGTTTTAGTATATAATTTGTCAAGTTTTTGTATGCATTGGCTAAATTATAATTATATTTGTTGGAGGAGTCGGAAAAAAATAAGCTGTCTGGGAGTTTTCAACGAAAACGCTGCCTAAACCCTTTGAGAATATAACAAAACGATGTACTTTAGAATTGTGTATCTTATATAAGTTGTGGTGGTGAAATAGGGTCTCACGGGTAGCGGGAACGGGATCAGAATTCCACGCGGGTGAAGCCGCGGACAAAAGCTAGCGCGATATTTTTAAATAAACGTTACTATTTAAATGGAACCTAATAGAAACACTATCGTACTACGACGCAACTTAACTCTACACTTGGGGAGGACACCGTGCGGTTTTAGTCGATACACGACTTAACCACCCCCGCTGCACCGCCGCACGTAAAAAAAAAAAGCCCCGAGCAAGTGTGAAGTACGAGTGAATTTACTTATTCCTGTCGCATGTACGTATACATCTGAAAGCGGCTCTGATATTCAAATGACATGCATTTAGTATAGCCTATTTGACGCGAGTCGGGTACACTGCGAGCCAGTAAAACGGCACAGATTTTTTTCAATTTTCATTAATTTTGAATAACGACACTAATATCTAGTTAAACAACGTCGTTATTGCAAAATGTTGATTGATTGCGGACGATGGTACGTTCGCAATCAAATATATTATTATATACGGAAATATTACCAAATCATTGCTTCAGTAGTTCCGGTTTTAGTCGATGCACGACATAACCACCCCCGCTGGCCGGCTTGGTATCCGAAGGGATTTCCGCACGTAAAAAAAAATAAAAAAGGGATATGCTCTATGGGCAACCTCACACCCCGGCGTTTTAAGACCCGAAACGGCGTGCGGTTTTAGTCGGTTCAAGATCGACATAACCGCCCCCGCTGGTCGGCGGAGGGGTATCCGAAGGGATTTCCGTACGAAAAAAAAGGTACTGTTACCAAAATAGTGAATTCGTTTAGAAAACCTATTTTCTGACCACCACCACTGAACATAACAAAAATTATAAATGTTGACATGATAAAATCTGAAACGAGAATCCTACTATCTAACTTCTTAGTAATCCTATTAATATTATAATCGTGCAAATTTGTGAGTATGGATGTTTGTTACTCTTTCACGCAAAAACGGCTTAACAGTTCTGGCTGAATTTTGGTAGGTACAGGGATAGATTATAGTCTGGAATAACACATAGGCTACTTTTTATCCCTGGAATAGGTTCCCATGGGTTGTGTGTTAGCAACAGCTAGTTAAAGAATAAAAATCTGAACAATTTTTTTTTTTTTTTTTTTTTTTTATATTTAGGACACGTCAATTTGACTTCACCTCGCCTGATGGTAAGCTGAAGGTAAAGTCCAAGAAAGAGGGTCACCATTACATACACATACCATGTTAACAATGGTGGCACTCAGCTTGACGGCCTCATCAGAAGAGGATTGTCGTCGCAGCACCGCGTGACACCCACCGGTCCCACTAGTGCTGCGACCACAATCCCCCTGCCCGGCTATGCACTTGCTGACCCCTGAACGCAATTAAACCGAAATTTGATTACTATGGAGGGTTTTTCACACTCGTGCACGGTGGTACCAACCCGGCCGAATTTCGTGACAAATTTGTGTCATCAAATTTCTACCACCAGTAAATTTCAATGAGAAGAAGAATTTCAGCTACAATGAGCCGTTTATAGTAAATACTTACTACAATGTGCTACTCTAAACTATAATCTATCTCCGTGCCAATTTTCATCCAGATCCATTCAGTAGTTCTGGCGTGATTGAGTAACAAACATCTATTCGTCCAAACGTTCGCATTTATAATACTAGTAAGATTTCCTGTCATAATAATGTTTGCTGTACTCGCATTTACCCCTCAATAACCTAATCTGATTTATCAACGTGATAAACCTACCTATTTAGTATAAGTTTGCCAAATGGCAACTTAAAACTGCCAACACTTAACACCTCTTAAACATCAGTAACATCTGTATCCAATCGTTTTGCGTTTATTTAATACATTATTTACTATGACACCTAATAATTTCAACTACATACTACTCTCTTAAACATAAATAATTTTACTGACCATGTAGCAACCAAAATGTCTCAAGTGAGATCGAGTTTGCAAAGAAAAAAGGACCTTAATGGCATTATATAAACTACACCACACAGTGACTTTCCTTTCAACTGCTGATTTAACTTATTTAAACAACTGTCTCCATATATAACGCAGTAATTATTATAATAAATGGCATATGTCCTATGAATCTGAAAAGTGGGTTAATCGAAATATAATATTAAATACCTATGAAATTTATGTGAGCATAAATTCCGCTCAAGGTGTGTAATTTAGCGAATATCTAAGATTCTAAACGAATGTCGCTAGTAACTCGCACAAAATATACTGTGTTAATAGTGATCATAATAGAATTTGTATTAGGTACAGTCGCCATCGGCGTCAGCTTAACACATTGAAATAATAAACAAACATTGAAAAATGTTAAATTTGTCCTCTAAAGATTACAAAAATAATTAAATATCAATTATAAATTTTTAGGCTTGCTGCGCCTATAAATACGCCAGTGACTCGGGCCTCTACATCAGTCGCATAGAAGTCGCCGCCAAGGAGAGTTCTACGCACTCGTCGGCGCCCGGACCTGTACCACTGAAGATGTCGACCACAGTGATCGACGAAACGTTTGCACACTAGTTTCCTATGAACCACGGTCAATCAGCCCAGAAGCAGTATATTCTACATAAATATTAATTATTTACTGCTTTATTTCAATGTAAAGATCTTCTGTAAATTTGATAGTGTACAGAAACTTCTGAGGGGACTGTACACGCGTTTAACTAGCTTTAAACCTTTTAATTTGATTAAAGACCTAGTCTATTGCTTTTGCTGTATTGCATTGTGTTCTATTCTGCCAGAACAATAGAGAATTGCACTTGTTAGTTAGTTTATGGCAATCGTTGGTATCTTTTAATATTATCAATATGAAATTGAACTAGACATATTTGTCTGAAATTTGGCACACATAGAAAATAGTCGCTCCTTTTAGCTATCTAATCGGTTATATCGGATGTCTCAAATTACTACAAATGATTAAAAATGGCCGCGGTAGCCTAGTGGTATGGGTAATGGACTGCTGAGACGAGGTCTCGGGTTCGATCCCAGGTCTTACCATGGCACACACCAATGACTTTTCGATGCTTTTCGAAGTTATGTGTGTATTTATCGCAGGTTTATAAGTGCCCGGTTAATGGCAATAGGCTCGCCACCTATTACATTGGGACCTAAACATAAACTGGCGAAATGTGGGTGCTAGCACCCTGCCTACCCCTTCGGGGATATAGGCGTGAGTTTATGTTATGTTATGTTATGTTATGTTATGATATGTTATGTTAAAAATGGCATCATAAATATTGTCACACAAGAATATCAGAAAATTGTTGGCATCTATAATGGTGACGTTCACTCCTGAGACTTCACATCAGCTTGCCACCAGGCGAAGTGAAGTCGTATTGACGTGTCCTACACAAAAAATGTCACTCAAAAATTCAGGATCATTGACTCATTACTTTAGAACAATGAAAATAAAAGAAAAGTTCTTTCTACTTTCTTGTTCGTTTCGGATCGTAAAATCGCACAAATTCACTCGCAGCGAACTACTATCTAGAAAAACAAATTATTTTCAATAAAAAAAAGTATAGGGCTAAAGCAATATAAAATCTATCAGCACTTTACATCGGCCCGCAGTGTATATAAACGCGGCAATATCAGCCCACTTGTTGGAATTGAAATCCGTACACTGCGGGCCCGTAATAACATTTTGCATCCGACATTAGATATCTGTAGTTTTAATAAAATGTATTATTGGAAATTCAAGTGCGCGTAGCAATATTGGCATATTTTTTTAATGTTTATTGGAATTTGAGTATCCACAAATTGGATTTCTTTCCAGTGATAAAACTATATGAAAGCTATGTCTGTACTTTGATGATTATTTTATTAGGTTAAATGGTTAGGACAAGGGGTGAGGATGGAAAAAAAACTTTGAAAGATTGAAAATAAATTGACAAAACAGATTTCTGAGGTGATTTGGGTAATTCGGAAAGTGTACCTATGCGTACGTGTGCCAATCAGATCAAGGCAGTTTTAAGGAAGGGCCAGGTCAAGTATCCATATACGAGTGTTTATGATAGATACAAATATGAAAGTTGAAGAAGCGAAGCAGTGAAATGCTTCGGGGTTTTCTTTTCAAGAAGGCTGTGAGTCATTCTTTCTCTAACTTTTTAGCTCTCCAGCTATCTGGTATTTTTAGTACGAATATCAGTACACGTTGCTATGCTTAACTAGCCCCGTTAAAAGCTGACCAATTAGCCCCCTGCCTCGTTTTTTTGATAAATGTTGGATTATAATAAAATCAGTAATACTTAGTTTAAGATAGGTATTAAAACACAATAGACCAGTAAATTGAGTAAATAATTATGCGTAACTGATGCCAGAGACATCTATACTAGCAATTTTAGAAGAAAAATGCTAGAGCTAACTTTTTTACTTTTGATAACATAACTTCACGCCTGTATCACCGAAGGGGTAGGCAGAGGTGTATTACACACCCACGATTCGCCAATTATGTTGAGGTCCCAATGTAATAGGGGGTGAGCCTATTGTCATCTACCCGGCACATTATTAAGCGAGCGATAATTATCATTTATTAATGCACACATAACTACGAAAAGTCAGAGGTGTGTGCCCGGGCAACTGGGGATCGAACTTGAGACCTCGTCTCAGCAGAAACTTACTTTAGGTTCCGAAAAAAAAAAAAAACGAAGCTTGCTACTAACTCCTACGCCGCATGGAACTGGTAACAGCGGATTGTATTCCTCTCCCGCAGACCTCACTTTCCACCATACTGAGTTCCAGCGTCATATGTTTAGTCTTGGAGATATTTATATGACGGCCTCTGTGGCGTAGCGGTAGTGCATTCGACTGCTACGTCAGGGGGCGCGGGTTCGATTCCCGCTCAGTGCAAATATTTGTATGCATGAATATGTCTATTTGC
Organism: Cybosia mesomella; assembly: GCA_946251805.1. Classification (NCBI taxonomy): domain Eukaryota; kingdom Metazoa; phylum Arthropoda; class Insecta; order Lepidoptera; family Erebidae; genus Cybosia; species Cybosia mesomella. The sequence goes on from OX276415.1 coordinate 3,315,590, forward strand.
ATTGGTCTGGGTGTTTCTATGTATAATATGTATGTATTTACAAAAAAAAAAAGTATTTAAGTATGTTTATCCGCAGTCTGGAACCCATAACACAAGCTAGTTAAACTATGCTTACTTTGGGTCTAGAATGCGCTGTGTAAAATGTCGTAGAATATTTATTTATTATTATTTATTATTTCTATTGCCCAAATTACCTGCTTGCTCAACATGCTCCTCCCAAACCTTTTTTTATTTCGTGCAGAAATCCCTTCTGATACCCCCCCGCCGGCCAGCGGGGGCGGTTATGTCGGGCTTGAACCGACTAAAACCGCTCCTCCTTACCCTACGTATAATTGAATGCGTAGTAAACCTTTTCTGTACTACAAAGTGTGCTAGCGAGTGTGCAAGTAAGTGCACAGACTTGATGGGCAATAGTCATCGGCCCTGTAGTGCATGTTATCGATCCTAGCCCTTTGGTCGAAATAGCCCTGGCTACCGGCCGTACTTACTTCCAGAACAAAACACTATGCGAGTCGTTTGGATATCCTCATTATAGGCAAACTTTCAATTTGTTGTTATTTTGAACATATGAGAAAAGAAATAATGCCTCGGTGGTACAGCGAGAGCGACTATCAAGCATGAAGTCCAGGGTTGTTTGAAAATTATTATCGTTGGGCTTTTCTGCTAGAAAAAATAGTACCTGGCTGACGACTATAGGCACCTCTTACGTGGGCCTGAAAAATGGATGGAAAAAGTGAGTTGACACACTTCTGCCGATAGTTTACGGCGTGCGGTTTTAGTCGGTTCAAGCCCGACATAACCACCCCCGCTGGCACGCGGGGGGGTATCCGAAGGGATTTCCGCACGAAAAAAAAAAAAAAAAAAAAAAAAAAAAAAAAAAAAGGTATACAAAATGTAGGTACCTATATCAGTGACCATTCTTGTGGAAGTGATTTGCACCTATGACTTTTTGAGAATAAATCCTATATAAATTTACATACTTCACGCCTGTATCCCCGAAGGGGTAGGCAGAGCTGTATTACACACCCCCGATTCGCCAGTTATGTTTAGGTCCCAATGTAATGCCTCTACCGGGCACATTACTAAGCGAGTGATAATTAACATTTTTAATACACACATAATTACGAAAAGTCAGAGGTGTGTGCCCGGGGCGACTGAAGAGAAGGCAGTCCGTTACGTACGGCACTGGGTTATCGCCGCTAAATTTAAATTTATAAAATAAAAAGGTTGGCTTTACCACGTAACTAGTCAAAATAAACCTGCTTAATTAAAAAATCAAATAGTTCACGGGAACAGGCATATCCACTATATTCCAACGTCTTTGGTAACAACTGCGCAAGACAATTTTATTTCGAAACACAATAAAAGTGTTAAGTCATTCTTGTTAACCCCCGACGCTAAAACGACGGGGTGTTTAAGTTTAACGTGTATGTATGTGTCTGTCAATGGCATCGTGGCTCCCGAACAGATAAAATTAAATTAAAGATTTAAAAAACCACCGACATAGCTAAAGACACTCAAGTCAGAAGTTCATCTTTTCAACAAAAAAAACAAATTCAAAATCGGTTCATCCGTTCAGGAGCTACAATGGACAGATACATACACAGGCACGTCAAACTTATCACATTGCTTATTTTTTTCCGTGCGGAAATTCCCTCGGATATACCCCCACCAGCCAGCGGCAGAGCTTATATTACGCCGTCTTGGACGTTCAGATGCCGTGGCAAATGAGGCATTTCCCTCGCTCCCCCCGTACTTATAACACCCCGTCGTTTTTGCGTTGGGGGTTATAAAAAGTCAGTTCAAAAGCAATCGAAACCGGCGGGCTAGCATGAAAGATTAAATAACAGTAAAGCTAGCTCGTGAGCTGTGTGAGGACACATGCTGTGGTTTTCCCAAGCGACTACAATATGGGTTCTTCAAGAAGGGCATTAGAAGGTTTTTACAGGGTCGGCAGCGCGAGTGTGACGCCCCTGGTGTTGCACACGTCCAGAGGCCGCGGTAACCGCTTCCCATCAGGTGGGCCGTGAGCTTGTCTGCCACCTGAGTGGCATAAAAACAAAAAAAAAAAACACGCAGATGGCGGGCTGTTGTTTCAGCCTACCACGGATAGAAAAAGACGTGACTATATATGTATGTATGAATAAGTAAACGTGATGAATTAGGTGATAAAAATAATTACACAGATCACTAAAATAATAATCATATCCTCAATATTCGAACGTCTCTAGTCCGAACGGCGCAAGAGAATCCAGAAAAACAATAAAAGCTCTCTACGAATGTGAATATTTGTCAATATTCAGTGTCGAAAGTGACCGAAACTGTTTTGTCGCTGCATTTAGCCAAGATGGGTTTATTGTTTTCTATACCTAACATAACAAAACATAACATAACTTCACGCCTGTATCCCCGAAGGGGTAGGCAGAGGTGTATTGCACACCCACAATTCGCCAGTTATGTTAGGGTCCCAATGTAATAGGGGGCGAGCCTATTGCCATCTACCGGGCACATTACTAAGCGAGCGATAATCAACATTTTTAATACACACATAACTACGAAAAGTCAGAGGTGTGTGCCCGGGGCGACTGGGGAGCGAATCAGGCATGGAGGAAAAAGGCGTGAGTATGTATGTTTTTGTTTCAATAAAATAAATAAATTAATAAAAATAATCACACGGATCACGGGAATAATCATATCCCCAATATTCTAACGTCTCTAGTAAGAACGGCTCAAGACAATCTTGAAACACAATAAAAGCTCTCTACGAATGTGAATGGACTTCAATATTCAGTGTTGGAAGTGACCGAAACTGTTTTGTCGCTGCATTCAGCCAAGATTGCTTGAATTGTGCGCATTTCGCCGGACTCTGGAGAAATTGAGACTGGAATTATTCTCATTAGATTTTTCCGTTTGCTGAACTGGTTGTGAATAAAGGACGAGTGTATGCAGTTGTGATACAAATCCTGTTTTGGATCTGAAGTTGTACTTTTATTATAAAATTGTAAATTAGTTGTTTTTGTACAGTGGAGATAAGTTTTTTTTGAATAGGTTAATTCTGAACACAAAAACATTTTTTTTGTAATTCTTGTCTGTTTATCTGTTTGTTTGTCGTTCGCGATGGACACAAAAACTTCTGAACGGATTTTGATGCGGTCTTGGTCAGACTTAAAAACTGTCGTATGTTTGATTGTAATCTGTTAAGTAGAACGGGAGATATAACTAAAAACCGATAACCGACTTCCGCACGGGCGGAGCCGTGGACATCAGCTAGTAATTACTATATACACACGTATACACACGCACTTGAGAATAGAATAGAAATAAACTTTATTGTATACCAGTCAACACATGCATTCAAGGAATACACAGTCAACATAATATACAAATGGCGGCCTTATCGCTACAAGCAGTTTCTTACAGGCAACCCTTGACTTTGTGATTAGTATGATATAATTAATAGAGTCATACTTTACCATCTTATGTATCGTCTTTGAACTATAACGACAACTGTAAAAAAAAAAACGAACTTTTAACTATCACTTTAATCTGAACTCGGAATCAATTAAAAAAAAGCTATTCACATGTCGATAATATTCCGATTCATTTGAGCGCGGACTGCATAAAATTCACCTAATTTCTTTTTCTTAATTAAATAAGAATTTTTGTAAACCCGTTTTCTGAAATAACTTCGATTTTGTGATTCCCTACCAATGTAACTAAGGTTAAAGAAAGATAACCTACTTCAATTAATCCACTCACAAATTCAACGACTCAATATTTCTCTCATGAATTTCATGTTCAAATTTGAATGAAGTTGATACGGGAAGCTCCCCGTTTTTGAACAAAAAATTATGTTGAAATGAGACATGTTGTCTAAGTAAAATTTGGTGAAAGTTAAAATGTATTTTGATTACTAAAGTTAAGCTAATAGTCCTGGCGAACAGGTTTTAAAAAAAAGCCTTAAAAAAAATTGAATTGTTTCCGAGTGTGAGATAAAAAATTAAATGTTTCTATGTGAAAAGCGCTCGAAGCGCCCCCACCAAGTTTTTAATTATTACCGACCTCGGGACCGGAGGGTACGAATGGAAAATTAATTATTACAATATAAGCATTGTGCGGACGTGTGAGTTTGTACCCGTTTGAATTTGGTTTTCTTTTACTTTTAGAAGGTATTTTTATATTTTTGCTACCTCTGTATATTCGCGTGATCAATTCCTATGACAGTTATGAACAGATGATACGTAAGTACTATTTAGAAAGAGTGAGTGAGACAGGCAGAAAGAGAGAGAGAGAGAGAGAGACAAAGAGAGGGAGAGAGAAAGGGGCAAAGAGAGAAACAGAGAGTTAGAGAGAAAGAGAAAGAGACAGAGTGAGAGCGAAAGATAGAGAGAGAGATAAGTCTTTCTTAACTTTTCATAGATTCACCTTGCGGGTCCATCAAGTGATACATGCTCATAGGTAGAGTTGCGACGAAAAATACTCAAAATATAAATATGTCTATAGTCATACGTTTCAGTCCAGTGTAGGCTAACTTTAATACCTATTTATTTGTATACCCATTTGCTCATGATAATATCACAGATTACCTAATAGTTGGATAATATTTAATTAGCTCCTTACTGAAACATTTAAAATAGTTTAATTAATCATTATTTTTAATGGACCACAAAAAAAATGATGTGCATTAAGATTTTTATACCATTTGTTGACGTTTTGTAAGTTCCGTTTATGTGAACAGAATGTTTAATTTATTTGACATTCACTTCGACAATTGCGACCACACTAAATACATCACAAGCCATAGTTTGAAATGGCCAATTACCTTCCTATCGAATTAACTTCGCATAGGAAATGCACTCACGGTCTTTGAGCTCCCAGCGAGCACAGACATCCAACTTGGCGACAGTTACTATAATTGTCTCGCTAACTGACGCCCACGCGGGAATCGAACTAGGTGACTTTGCGGAACTGCTGCGAGTGTTTTGAGCTAACTTAGAGAACATGGACGTTTATATCTATACAAATAATAAAATCGTAACGACGCGAAAACTTTACATTGAATATTTTTTCAAAAAAATAATTGCTGTGTTCTAGAAACGATGCCGATGCCAAAATTTGATATTTCGAATTTTTTTCTGTTTATCTGTTTGTCTGCTTTTTACTATCGATGACCGAGCATCACTTGAAAACCGCTGAACAGATTCAGATTCAGATAGTTGATTAGACATTCAACCTTTTATAATAAATATCATCACGCTATTATATTAGGGATTTATTTAAATGAACACTAGATGTTGCCAACATCTGGTTCTAGACGTGGAAGCCCACGTCTAATGGTCGGGGTCTTTCTTTCTATACGTTTATACCAATATAATAAAGAGGAAAGATTTGTTTGTTTGTAATCCATAAACTTTGAAACTACTGAACCGATTTCAAAAATTCTTTCAACATTAGAATGGTACATTATCATATACATATCTTTTTATCCCAATATTCGCACAGGATCAGGACTTAGGCGGGTGAAAACGCTTGGTGATGCTAGTGTATGTGTGTTACAAAAGAAAATATTTTGTAGAGTCCTCAACTCCTCATCTTCATAGCGATTACTCAGTTGCGTCCATACTTAGCACTTCGAAATCCAAGGTCCATCTATTGTTTTTGAATGGTATCATCATCGGCTTTTCCGGGAGCGAGTGCCGTCTGACCTCCCAACCCTGAGGTGCACCTGCGCCAGCGCATCGTCCGTTGTTTAGCAGGTGAGGTTGGTTTGAGCCTCAAGGATGTTGGTAGGGCCCTGTACCCCTAAACGTATCTAAGTATGTTTATCCGCATTCTAGAACCCATATTACAAGTTAGGTAAGTTATGCTTCCTTTGGGTCTAGCCCGACATAACCGCCCTCGCTGACTGGCGAGGGGGGGGGGGGTATCCGAGGGGATTTCCGGTGGAATCGCTTCGAAGCGAACTTTCAAGAGTCAGACTGTCGAACGTATGGGAGTGACATTATTTGTCGAAATGTCACGTGTAACAAATAATGTCACTCTCATACTCTTCGGACTTCGGAAGGTTCGCTTCGAAGCGATTCCACTAGTAGAATGTCACTTTGTCTACAGGCCCTAGAATATTAATAAAGAACCTAAATGTTATTTTTCTACATCGTCCTCTTAATAATATGCGGTACATCCTCTATTATAATATATTTTTAAACGTTCAAGTTCTGCAGTTGGCGCGTGATAAACGAGTGTACGACGCAAGCGTAACTCTTCGCCGTTTTTATACCGTTTTTTGCCGAACTGTAGGGTGACACTGAGTCTAAAAATACTGAGGATTCTAATTACTATCGGTTATCGTTTTTTGGTTATATTATCTCTAGTTCTACTTGACCAATTGCAATCAAACCTAGGGCTGATTTTAAGTCTGACCAAGATCTTTCTAAAGCAGTAGTTAAAGCAGTAGTTTCAGCGTTCCTGGGGTTATCCTTTCGAGGGTTTACCCGGGGTGCCCGGCAACGGACACTTGGGGAGGACACCGTGCGGTTTTAGTCGATACACGACATAACCACCCCCGCTGGCCGGCGGGGGGGTATCCGAAGGGATTTCCGCACGTAAAAAAGAAGTCGTTTTAGCGTACATCGTAAAAAAAGACAAGCCTTACAAAAAAAAATTGTTTTCAGAATCGTTCCTTTGACATAATACAAGTTTTTTTTTAATGTCTACAAGTTACAGATACAACTGATTTATAGATATAGAGTATATCTATGCTCTATATCCATAATTTAGTTGTGTCTGTAAAACAAGGAATAATTTAACTTTTATTATCCAACTGGATAATAAAAGAAATTATTTTTCTTTTTTTTTTTTCAAAAAATACTTCTTTTCATGAAGTGTTATCGTTATTACTAACACACCAGCATAGTCCTGTATCAACGATAAGATGATGACGAGTCCTGTATTAACGTACCGTATACGGTATCATAGTTAAAAATCCTCTACACTTTCTCTAAATACTTCCAAATTCTACAATAATTGCGATAAAAAACCAATCCAGAAACACTATTTAAACATGGTCACCCCATCGGACGTGCAGCTACTAAATGTTGTGGATACGGTGAAGGATGTTAGCATTTGACTTTAGGGGGTAGCTTAGACAGGAATGAGTCTGCTTAATGTGCGCTCCTCGATAGGGTGGGTGATTTGTTTTATTTTTGTTTTGTGGGCTCGTATAACACGATTCCTGAAGGCTTCCCTTTTGGAACATTAATGAGTAATGGTAATAAAAATAATAACGATTAGTCCTAGATTAAGGGTCAACTGTTCCTAGGCGACATCGCCGTTGTCAGCGGCCCTGACCGAGTGAAATATTGATCTCATTTCTGCCAACAACAAGAATCTAACGGACGGACGGAGAGCATTACAAGGATTTAAATAGCTAATGTGATATTGAAGACAATAATCTATCTCCGTGTCAGATTTCATTCAGATCTATTCATCATTTATGCTGTATAAAGGACCCGCCATCTTGGAATATAAAATACAACCAACAGTTACAATATTTTCATCTTTACTTTAAAATATATATATAAAAATATATATATAAAAAAATACCGCGGTAGCCTAGTGGTATGGGTAAAGGACTGCTGAGACGAGGTCTCGGGTTCGATCCCAGGTTTTACCATGGCACACACCAATGACTTATCGATGCTTTTCGAAGTTATGTGTGTATTTATCGCAGGTTTATAAGTGCCCGGTTAATGGCAATAGGCTCGCCACCTATTACATTGGGACCTAAACATAAACTGGCGAAATGTGGGTGCTAGCACCTCTGCCTACCCCTTCGGGGATATAGGCGTGAGTTTATGTTATGTATGTTATGTTTAAAATAGTGGTAGGCACAGTCAACAAATAAAATTAAATTGGGGTAGCACTTAAGTATTTTGCTGTCGGTAAACAAGCTCTACAGGTTAGCTGCGAGCGTTGCCAAATTGATTCACTTGTAAAATTTGTTTTTTTTCTTATTGTGTTTACTTTTAACACGCTTTTATCAATTTCACCTGGAACAGCACATAGTCTCCTTTTATCACAGGAGCGCTAGGGCTGCAAACTTGAATGTTTGGTTGAAAGAAAGGATTTTTTTTTAAATTTCACCCCAACATTTTGGAATAAATAAGGAATGTACGGTTGTATGGAAGTCCGTGTTTTTCATGGTCAGAAAAAAAGGGAATTCCTTAAAACGTTACCTATAAGAGTTGAGCGGAACCCGGGGTCCAAGTGTAAACAGGTCCGTAACTTCATTTCGAGAGACATATGTTAGATTATTGGAATATCGACTGAAAGATTGTGCGAATAGAGTTTATTGAGAAACAACTTTTTGTCGCCAAACGCTGCTTCGACTGAACGATTCTTCGAATATTTATCAATCGATGGACTGATGTTTCGCACTTCTTGCCTCGCTCGGCTTATAAATATAAATATATAAAATATAAATCTACGTGCACTTACTACTCTCTATTCAATTCTTACATCTCCTACTCCTCCTATCTACCTATCGCCTTTCTTTCAATACCTATTTACAAACCATGATAGAGACCTTCGCTCAAAAAATAATCTTCTTTTAATCTGTCCTGCACATACTTCTGGGTTTGTTCATTCTTCTTTTCCAATACAATCTGTACTCCTTTGGAATGCGCTACCTCTTGAACTCAGGAAGGCAGTGTTCAAGGCTAAAGTTCACCAATTACTTCTCAACAAACTGGCAGAACCATCACGGCAATAATTTCAAATTCCTCATACTTTTAATTTATGTTTATCGAATTTATGATTTGTTATATATTGTGTATTATTATGTATATGGTATATTTATTTATATGTATGTATATTTATTTATCTATATGTGTAGGTATTGATACATACTACTGTAGTGTAGGTATGATATCACTATACAGTATTATATTTGTAGTTGTATTTCATCAATAATTTTGGCTCTCAATAATGCACCTACTAAGTTTCTCTCTGCACCACCTTTGGTTGACTGGTAGAGAATGCCTGTGGCATTATGTCCGCCTATGTACTTGTGCATAAAGTTCAATAAATAAATAAATAAATATTCCAAAAATAAGTAAAGTGGGTTAGGTTAGGTTAGAACTGTGAGCCCAACAGAGCGCGAGCCGAGCGAACGAAGCGAGCGTGCCGCGGCAGCGGCCGGCGAAGCGCGCCGGAACCACTAGTCCGGAAAGTTTATGGCAAGAAGTGCTATCTATGAAGAGAGATCTCTGTGTGCAGTGCTTCCTATGTACCGTGATGTCTACAAACAATGTTTTGAATTTAACATTCGGAACATCAATCCATCGATAGATAAATATTCGAAGAATCGTTCACTCGAAGCAGCGTTTGGCGACAAAAAGTTGTTTCGCAATAAACTCTCACTCTCACTCTCACTCTCACTCTCTCTCTCACTTTCAGTCGATATTCCAATAATGTAACATAATGTCTCTCGAAATCAAGTTACGGACCCAGTGTAAACATGTTTAATATTAACTAGCTGATGCCCGCGGTTCCGCCCGCGCCGAGGTCGTTAATCGTTTTTTGCTCGTATCTCCGGTTCTACCAATTTAATTGCCATCAAAGATACAGCAGGATTTTAAGTCTGACCAAGATCCTTTTAATAGAAAAAAAAGCCATCAAAATCCGTACAGCAGTATTTACTAATTTTTACATCCCTCGCGAACAAACAGATAAACTAATTCCAAAAAATATATTTTTGTGTTCAGAATCGTTCACTTAACCACTTAACCCAAGTTACTTTTTAATATCTGACTCAGACACAACTAATTTACAATTTTATAATAGTATCTATAGATATATAATTCATATACGATTCTAAGGCTATTCTATTCCTTATGAATTTAGTATCATAAAGCATATATACATAACATAACTTCACGCCTGTATCCCCGAAGGGGTAGGCAGAGGTGTATTACACACCCACGATTCGCCAGTATTTTTTTTTTATTTATAAAAAATTTGAGTGCGTTTGACTGCATCTCACCTGATGGTAAGTGACGATGCAGTCGAGGATGGTACACGCAAACTCAAATAATGCCTATTCACTCTCGCCTTGAAGGTCCCCAAATTATAAGAATCGGGGAACACAGACGCAGGCAAAGAGTTCCACTCCCTCGCTGTCCGCATAATAAATGAGGAAGCGTTGCGCTTGGTGCGGATTGGTGGAATATCAACAACGAAGGGATGAAAACGTTGCCCGCGTCTAGTTGTCCGATGGTGAAATGGAGCTGGGGGAATGAGGTCATGCAGTTCTTGAGCACATTCTCCGAAATGAATCCTATAGAACACCGATATGCAGGTGACTTTGCGGCGATGTTCAAGGCTTTGGAGCTTGTTGCTAACTAGCTCGTCGTCGCCAATGAGTCTCCTGGCGCGTCGATCGATGGTGTCCAAAGTATCCAGCTGATAGCGGGCTGATCCATCCTATAGGTGTGAACAGTACTCCATACAAGATCGGATCTGTGCTTGATATAAAATAAGAAGCTGTCCAGGTGTGAAGTACCGTCTCACCTTAGAGAGGATGCCCAGCTTCATTGCAGCAACTTAAGCCTTGGATTCTATATGTCGACCGAAATTAAGAGCAGATGTTAGGTGAACGCCGAGGAGCTCAAGATGATCGGATATTGGTATGGATTCATTTCGGAGAGTCGGAGTCAGGGCGAAAGGACTCCTTTTCGCGGAAAAAAGACACGCCTGAGTTTTAGAGGCATTGAACCTAACGAGGTTGGAGTTAACCCAGACAGACACTGACTGAAGTGTCAGGTTCATGCGCTCTATCATGGCCTCTCTCAGAGATAGCGTCTCAGCGCCTGTAGCTCGCGAACCGCGAGCCAGTTATGTTTAGGTCCCAATGTAATAGGGGGCGAGCCTATTGCCATCTACCAGGCACATTACTAAGCGAGCGATAATTAACATTTTCAGTTTCCAGTATCATAAAGCTGCCTGAATAAACTATTTTTCTTTCTTTTTCTTCTTCTAAACTTTGGAAGAAACCGGGAAATCGCTATGAGGACGTTGAAGTATAAAATTCAAGAGTAAAGCTCATGAAATGTCATGAGTGTATTTGAGTCGGATACTGGTAGTTGGCACTGCACGGTTACAAGATTTTTAGTGAGTAATTCCTGTGGGAAGACAGGTCGTCCTGTGGGAAGACAGGTCGTCCTTTGGGAAGTATCGTCATAAATAAAGTTAGTTGATTGTTTAGTTTGTATTCTTAACTAGCTGTACCCGACTTCGTCCACGTGGATTAAGATTTTTAGGGTTTTAGCTATTTGCGCGGAACCCTAATTATTTTTCCTAAAATTAAAGTAGCCTATGTTACTCCTTGTTATATTACCTATCTGCCAGTGAAAGTCCCGTCAAAATCGGTCCAGCCATTTCAGAGATTGCCCGGAACAAACAGACGGACAAAAATTGTAAAAAATGTTATTTTGGAGTACCATATATATATATTCATATACATGTAGTAAAAACGGTTATTTCAATATTACAAAAAGACACTCCAATTTTATTTATATGTATGTATAGATATTTGATTATTTGTTCTCTATCCACTTCTAGACCATTTATCCGATTGCAAAAAAACTTCAGTACGTCATTTATAACGCACATGCCTGGAAAAGTATCTGACTACAACGGCAGGCTCTATAAAGGAACATTAACGGAACAACACAAAACTCATATCCACTTTCGTACCAATTAATTAAAAATTAAAACTCCATTACGCACAGCCCTACCTCTACCACTTCGCCCCAGGGTTGTGCGTAACTAATTGACGTGTTAATAATTCACATGTTTTTGTCTCTTTTTTTCACTCCCTGTTCATAATAGGCTCGTGTTCGCGGAGGACAGGGTAGGGAGATTTATTAGGCATTTTGTTTTACACAACGAAGTTAGTTAAATGTTGGAAGCAATTTGTGGGTAATCTGTTTGCGGGTTTCATAACTTCACGCCTGTATCCTCGAAGGGGTAGGCAGAGGTGTATTACACACCCACGATTCGCCAGTTATGTTAAGGTCCCAATGTAATAGGGGGCGAGGCTATTGCCATCTACCGGGCACATTATTAAGTGAGCGAAAATTAACATTTATTAATGCATACATAACTACGAAAAGTCAGAGGTGTGCCCGGGGCGACTGGGGATCGAACTGGAGACCTCGTCTCAGCAGTCCGTTACGTACGCCACTGGGCTATCGCCACTATTACTATTACAAGAGAAATTTTGAAATTTGCTTAGCTTCGGTTACTTGTATTCTTTATAATACAAATCCTCTGCGTACCCCTTCGGGGATACAGGCGTGAAGTTATGTTATGTGTTATTCCAGACTACAGTTTATCACTGTGCCATATTTCATCCAGATACTTTCAGCCATTTCTTCGTGAAAGAGTAACAAACCATACAACTACAAATCGTCACAAACTTTCACATCACATTAGTACGTTTAAGAATATGGTGCTGTAAGCCTTTTCTAAAGTTTGATGGATTAAACTTATGTACCACAGCTTTCTCTTTCTAGTAAGGACAGCAAACAATTCCTCCGTGGTCCGCTCTCCTACTCGTACTTTCCATAATTTGTAATATCTTTACGAGAGCGACTGTCGTCTGACCCCCAACCCCGAGAGGTGCGCCTGCGCCAGATCCTCGTCGTCAATCAGCAGGTATACTGCCTTGCAGGTGAGGTTTGATTAGCCCCGAACTTCGTGGTGAGCCCCACACATTAAAAACGCGTTAGACATAAGACTTTTATGTTTGAAAAACCTAGCAAGTAAAGCCGCAATGTTGCAAAATGAGATATAAAGTGATAAAATGGATAAACAGCCATAAATTTGTCTCGTGTCACTTACCAGGTTTTGGAACTAGCACAGTCGCAAAGTACAGTTAGTTGCAAGTATTATAACATAATAAAAAGAAACAACGGTGGCGTGACCATCGGAGGAATAGCAGGATAAGTGTCTGGCTGTGAGTGCAATCCGGCCGGGGGCGTACCGGAATGGGACCGTAACGGTCGGACCCAAACACCCTACCTTAGTAGCAGGTATACCAAAACAAAAGGTAGTGTTGTAATCAAATTATTATTAACTTGTCCATTCCTCGCAACGCCACCTGCAATGTGGTTGAGTTATTAATAAATAATGCTCCTCGGTATCGGCGGCCGGAGGCGCCGACTACGGCAGCTTCTATTTTCATCCTTTGAGAAGCAAATTTGCTTGTTTTTGTATTGTCGTCATTATTTATTCAAAAATAGGGGAATATAAACAGTGCCATTTCAAGTAATGTTAAGAAAGTAAACTAAAACTAGTTAAGGTAACAATGATTGTATCAATCATTCATTGGTTTCGTTAGTTCGTAAGAATTTCAATAGATGGCTCCAGTGTCGTCAACCTAAAGTGTATGTACAGAATTTGGAATATCCAGGGCGTGTCCAGGCAACTCATTTCCCCCCTAGAAAAACCTTTCTAGGGGGGAAATGAGTTGCCTGGTCGCAGGTTCAAGGCCCTTCCTGGATGTTGACTTTTTCCGATCGAAATCTATAGGAAAAGTTAGCAAGGTTTATTCTACATTCGCCCTTCGAGTCTCAACTCGCATAAAAAAATATTATTCACCACATATTTTATTCGATTTTCGCCTCCAAAAATTATGCTTATTTGTATTTTACCCCATTTGTTTTTCCTTTTTGCCCCGTTTGTCGTTTGATATCTGTATCAGTTAACTAACAGCTAGCCCACAATAAATCCATACTAATTTTATAAATGCGAAAATAACTCTATTTGTCTGTCTTTCTGTTACGCTTTACCGCCTTAACCACTAAACCGATTTTGATGAAATTTAGTACAGAGATAGACTAGAGCTTGGGAAGGGACATACCTGTTATCGCGAAAAGAAGGCTTGAAGAGTTTCAAATAGGGATGGAAGTTTGTACGAAAGTTCATCAATTGCGGAGGTACGGACATGAAACTTTGTATTATAAGCACTTGGTAATCTGTGTGGGGATGAAATAGGGAACGATACGGCCTCTGTGGCGTAGCGGTAGTGTATTCGACTGCTACGACAGGGGGCGCGAGTTCGATTCCCGCTCAGCGCCAATATTTGTATGCATGAATATGTCCATTTGCATTGGTCTGGATGTTTTTATGTATAATATATAAGTATTTACAAAAAAAAGTATATAAGTATGTTTATCCGCATTCTGCAACCCATAACACAAGCTAGTTAAACTATGCTTACTTTGTGATCCTTTCGAGGGCTTACCCGGGGTGCCCGGCAACGGACACTTGGGAAGGACACCGTGCGGTTTTAGTCGAGACACGACATAACCACCCCCGCTGGCCAGTATCCGAAGGGATTTCCGCAAGTAAAAAAAAATAAAAAAATGCTTACTTTGTGTCTAGACGGAAATGTGTGGAATGTCGTAGAATATTTATTTATACTTAGTTGGTATGAACGTCCAGGCGCGATACCCGACATTCACGCGGGCGGAGCCGCGTGCAACCGCTAGTACTTTATAAATGTATTAGTATAAATTCCTAGCTCTTTGTGATACAATTTTCTGCGGCAACTGACGCGAAAACAAAGGTACATTTTTTAATTAAACCTTACGGCACATTACTACGTTTTCCTTTTATTTCTTTATAAGCTCTCAGTATAGGGATTCCCCTCTTTAACAATAGGTACTAATTGTGAGTACGAAATAGAGGGCTGGTCACGTGGCCACCACAAAGGGCCCCTTGTTTTTTTTATTAGAAAGTGACCTTGAGTAGGTAAGTTTTCAATTTCGCGGCATAATTTTAAATAATTAATAAATTGTAAGTCAGTTATGTCTGTATATATGAATGTGTTCTTGAAATTCTTGCCTGTTTGTTCGCGACGCAAAAACTACTGAACGGATTTTGATGCGATTTCTATTAAAAAGGTCTTGGTCAGACTTTAAATCTGCCGTATCTTTGATTGCAATTGGTTAAGAAGAACCGGACGTATGACATAAAATGATAACCGACCTGCGCGGGCGCAGCCGCGGGCATCAGCTACTTTTACATAATATTAAGATATTGTGTTTCCTGTCGGGGAGTGAGGACGCCTTACCTCCTTTTTATATAGGCCTTTTATATATATATATATTTTCTTATTCTCATAATTCTTCTATTTTTTTTAACTTTGGTATTGTAAAATATGTTTGCGTTTGCATGCACCAGTATAACCAGCGCCTTCAATTTTATTAATGATTTTAAGTATAGTGAGAGTGTGTATCTTGAAGCCCTGGTGATTGTGATGAAATAATTTTTTTTTTTTTTTTTTTAACGTGCGGAAATCCCTTCGGATACCCCCCCGCCGGTCAGCGGGGGTGAAACAAACAAACAATGTAAAAAGGTTTGTGAATGATTTAGTGTTAAGCAATTTTAGTCCATCTGACAGTCAACATAGCCCACGGCAAAGTGCCCGGTTAATGCTAGAAACAATACTTTCTTCTATAATATGCAAACCTCCCCTCTCCCCTTCGGCAAAATAGGAATAGATGAGTTTCCACTGCCCACAAGTCTCCAAGGAAATCAAATGCATTCAAAGAAATCGCACCTAGTTTTACCGATTGTATCAGATAAGTGGTATGTTGTTTGTACATATTAGTACAGTTCGTTAGAATGCGCTGAAAATACTGCGTTACTCGCAGAGCTCACGTTTACGTGCTATAATAATATTTTCGAAGACATCCCATCCCATATCTTCATGCCTGTATCCCCGAAGGGGTAGGCAGAGGTGTATTACACACCCACGATTCGCCAGAAACTTTTAGGTCCCAATGTAATAGGGGCGAGCCTATTGCCATCTACCGGGCACATTACTAAGCGAGCGATAATTAACATTCTTTTGTTCGAATAAACTACTCAAGGTAGGTACTTGACAAACATACAGACGCGTAAAAGTGAGTTTATTTTATACTATGTACTGATACATTTTCCATTTATCAAGTATTACACTCTTAAAGTATCGTGAAAAATATTTATTTTCAGACCATGAGAGAAAATATGTGCGAAAAATAATTCTTTGCAATCCGAATACGATTTCAGGATCGGCGCTGATGTGTGAATATTTCAGACAATCGCCAGTTTCATTCGCACAAAACCATTGTTTCATCTCGCTGCGATTAAAAAATTCAAACATAGCTAGGGTTGCCGCGTGTAAAATAACACATTAGTGTTTTTGTAACAAATTGCGATCAAACAAATTGGATGAAGCCTTCTTTTTTATTGAACTTTCGGTGCCTCACGCCTTGCTTCAAAGTATGGAAACTGCTTTGTTCTGTAGGGCGCCTTAATAGGACTCCACCCCGCCTGATGCTAAGCTACAGTAGTAAGTAGTACAGTAGTAAAAAAAAAAAAGTCTCAGGAATGAGGGCCAACATTGCAGATACAAAAGCATTGCCGTACTGTATTTCAGGATCTGATTTTTTCAGTATTGACTAAGGTACAAAATATAAATACATAAATACACGCTCATTTCTTTCTGAGGTAGGCAGAGATAAAAGCCGGCCACGTGATCTCTCTACCGCCATGGAACCTTTCATGCAAGCCTGCCGATTCCGAGTTCCTTCGACTTGCCCTTTCCAATACATCATCAATTCGATCAGTGTATTCGCTATGAGATTGACCCCAGAACAAGATATAAAATGTTAATTTTGTCATTTTCAATTTTAACTAAGATTTAATGTTTGATGACCCTACGTATGGGCTCCGTGTCTAATATAGTCTTGTAAATAACTAAATCCATCGTATAAATATTTTGTTCGCAATTGTACTTTCGTGAGAATTGGATGCGGATTGGCTATCGAGTGTCTATAACTGCTGTCGCTAACAGAAGGCATGAGGCATCCTCCCCCAAACCGGGGCAAGACGGGGACACCGTGGTTCCCAAACCCGAGGGGGCCATCTCGAAACCGGAGATGGCCCAGGGTCAGTCGGAGTGCGAGGGATATGCTCTAGGGGCAACCTAGAGCATATCCGCGGTTTTGGTGGTTTTAGTCGGTTCAAACCCGACATAACCACCCCCGTTAACAGGCGGGGGGGGGGGGGGGTATCCGAAGGGATTTCCGCACCAAAAAAAAAAACAGGTATGTTAACATCCATATTCCTACTATGATACTATGGATACATGATACTTTGATAATGATATATATATTACTAGCTGATGCCCGCGGTTCCGCCCGCGCGGAGGTCGGTAATGCTTTTTTGTTCATATCACCGGTTCTACTTAACAACGTGTAATCAAACTTACTACAGGTTTCAAGTCTGACCAAGACCTTTCTAATAGAAAAATCCGCATCGAAATCAATTTACTAGTTTTTGCGTCCATCGCGAATAAACGGAAAAACAGACAGACAAGAATAAAACAAAAATACTTTTGTTTTCAGAATCGTTAATTTAACATAACCCAAGTTTTTCTTTAAATATCTCCAGACACAACAAATTTACAAATTTATAATAGTAATTAGATATACCCCTTGACATCTATTCATCCCGTTTCACCAATATTTACTTTAGCTAACATTTTCTGGCCATCAGCTTCTACACAGCACAATCAAGCTCTGCTTAGGGTGATGGGGCCACCGCCAAGACCTTCGAGGCCGAGCCAACCTTGCCTACAAGCCGGTACACCTGTTAATTGACAGATGAGCCTCTGGTTCCTCCCAGGGTTGGGAGTTGAGACGGCTGTCACTCCCATAGAAGCCGTATAAGCTAAACCAAGAGAAGGAGAAGGAGTAAACGAACTTCGGACTCCATAATGAAAGTCTTAGATGCACCCTGGAACCGTTTGGATGATGATGATGATAAATCAAGCTGCATAAACAACTCCTCATCAGATACCGTGACTAAATATTCTACATCAAGAATACGAAACATCCTTTGCATTGCAATACAATTTGTCGGTACATTTGCGCCTCAGAATACGTAAGATTATTCATCTCGTGTGTATCAAATGCTCACTGAAGTGCAGTAACATAATCTTGTATTCTCATGCCGAGGTTGCATCACAGCTGTGCTTTAGGGGATAAACAGTGATGGTAGAACAACTGGATAACTTATAGTAAGAGCGTTACTTCGATACAAATGATAGATAATATATGAATGCGTTATCCTATTAATTGGATATTTTAATAATTGAGCTGAGTGAGACGAAGTCGAGCGAAAGCTCCTCATACCAGACTTCAGGATTTTCTTTGTCACAGGTCTCCTCCTAAACTACTAATCCAATCAGAACCAAATTTGGCATGATTAAAGAGGTCAATCAGAGGAAGGTTTATGGATATATTTTGAAAAAATTAATGCTACCACAGAGGAATGATCACCGTTAAAAAAATTCCAGATGGAATTACTAATACATAATAACCGCTCGAGACATTGTGACCAAACTTTACACGCTCAGAAAGCATGTCCAGAGTTGTGACTTTCAAAAAGAATTTTCAAAATCGGACTTGCCACGGACGAATGAACACTGTTCAAAATTTTCAAAATCTGATTCTTAATAATTCAAATCACGATGTCTCACTCAGCTCAACATTGCAAGCAGCGATTCGCCTTGCAGACCTAGTTTAATTATTTTAATTGTGAAGATGCTTGGATATTTTAATGTTTGTTACTCAATTACGCTTTAACGGCTGAACGGATCTGGCTGAACAGATACTTTTCGTTCCTGGAATACATTCCTGTGGGTTGCAGAACGGGATAAGAATTGTACACGGGCGAGGCCACGGGCAACAGCTAGTTGATTCTTATTTATTCAGTGGTACACGTTCTCAAAGGCTTTTTTTTATATAAATAAGCCTTGACTATGAAAGTAAAATTATTTGGTGCAAGTAGGTCACATTAATTACTTATTACTAGTACATATTCATTTAATATATATATTATTGTGTGACTAACGGTTGCATCAAATGGGTGTCCAGTTCAGCATATGCCAGGATTCAGAATGAACCTTGGCGCTGGTTTTCGACTGGAACCCAGATGTTTGCGGCGTGTGGATATATGTATGTCACTGAAATTTTCCCAAATGTTTGTTGTACCTATACCTACTGGTGGTAGAAATTTGATGACACAAATTAGTCACAAAATTCGACCGGGTAGGTACCACCGTGCACGATTGCGAAAAACCCTCCATAGTAATCCAATTTCGGTGCTGACACCAAAACCAAAGCTGCTAACTGGATTACCACGACGGCAGTCGGCGTCAGAAGACCCGATACGGCGTGCGGTTTTAGTCGGTTCAAGCATAACCGCCCGGCGGGAGGGTATCCGAGGGGATTTACGCATGAAAAAAAAAATGTATGGTCGTTAGTGTAACCCAATCTCAGTTTTCGTTATTACACAATAAATTAGCTATTTACTCAGAAAAGTGACTTAAAACATAATTTTAGAAACAAAAGATTTGACAAATGCCATAAGCTTATTCCGTCTGTTGAAGCTTATTCGTACTTAGCCAGCGGTGAGGCCGCCATTTGTCATTCTTATTACAAAAAATCCTTCAACAGCAATAAAATAATCTAAAACGAAATATTTTTCATCACATAATCTTATCGTCAGTGAGTAAAGTTCAAAATCGCTTGACACGAGCGGTATAGGTGTGTAATCATAAATCAGAATCGGCTGACGTGTAGCTAGCTCTGTGAACGTCACAACATTGGTCACACGTGTGTAAATCAAAGATTCCTCAAATTTGTACAATTATATCTATGCAATTAGTAACAGAAGGCATACGACTTTATTTAAAAGCCGTAAGCTTGATTTTCGAATGTATTTTCACGAATATGATCGTAAGAATAAATTTGAATTGAAAACATCTGTTCTTGCGATAATTATTTGATACGTTTACGAAGTTAGTTTCGTAGACATGTTGGTGACATAGTTTTACACGTGTTCCCTCGTTTGCTTGTACGTTTGTATGTGATCTAAATACACTACTAGGAGACCGATATTCTTAGCAATCCATGGATTCTCCGTGCGGGTGCCGCGTCCATCGCGTTGCTGAGTTGGGAACTCGGGACAGTGCCTGGGACTTGCGACCCAAGTGTAGGTTTAGAAGGGGCCCCTTTTGTTGATGTACATCAACACTCACCTTCACTACCCAAGTTCCCCTCCCTGCCTAACCAAATTTGATGCGAACCTACTAGTGCTGCTTTAGACATTCGTAAGTTTTTTTTTTCAACTACGGGTCAAGACAAGCTTTTCTATACGATATCATCATCATCTTAGCGTTGTTCCCAGTCACATCCTAGGCTTTCACTTCGGAGTCCAGGGTTCGCTACTTCCTTCTCTTCCTTCGATTTATACGGCTTTTATGGGAACGACTGCTGTCTGACCTACCAACCCCGAAAGGACAGTCTGCGCCAGAACCTCGTCCGTCAGCAGGTGTGTACCGGCTAGCAGGCGAGGTTGTCTTGGCCCTGTAGGCCCCCATACACCCGGTACATTGTTTTTTTGTAAAGAATATTAGTAACCGAAATTACTAATATTCCTCCTAACCCCTCCAGCTAAGCTAAATTGCTTGTGTTAGGAGTGGATTCACGTCGCTAGTGTAATGGCCAGGATTCGAACCCGGGACCTCTCGATCGTAGGGTCGACTCCTTAACCACTATGCTGTATAACCCCTCTTATGGTAAGTGCTTACCGAGCTTTATAAGTAGCTACAATAATATAGATTTCACTCGCGGGTCATCACTGCTGGAGAGAAGTAAATTGATACGAAGGACGAGGCTCTGATCCTCTCGGGGTTGGAAGGTCAGACGACAGTCGCTCCCACAAGAGCCAAGATGAGCCAAATCACGAGAAATAATAGAAGAGTGGACCCCGGGCTCCAAAATTCAAGCTTTGGATGCAGCCAGGACTTAACAACTGTGCTGATGATGAATGCCACTTAAATTAGATGATGAGAGAGTGAGTGGTGCAATGAAATACTCACGTTACGCTCTGAAACGAGTTATGAACTCGTTTCAGATCGGAAAAATGTCCCAGTAGTGTCATTCATATATAAATATTCTACGACACTCTACACTGCGCTTTCTAGACTCAAAGTAAGCATAGCTTAACTAGCTTGTGTTATGGGTTCCAGATTGCAGATAAACATACTTATATCCTCCTTTTTTGTAAATAGATACATATTATACATAGATATACCCAGACCAATGGAAATAGACATATTCATGCATACAACTGTTTGCACTGAGCGGCAATAGAACTCGCGCCCCCTGTCGTAGCAGTCAGATGCACTACCGCTACGCCACAGAGGCAATTTCGATTCTATTGACCAAAACATAACACTCGTTATCCTCCTAGCGAGTTCCCGGTTGCATTTAAACCGTGGGTTAAAGTTGCACTGCACTACCTAGCTGGTGAGGATGACTTGGGCCCAAAGGTGTTGGTAGGACCCTGTACACTTCTTTTTTTTTTTTTTTTTACGTGCGGAAATCCCTTCGGATACCCCCCGCTGGCCAGCGGGGGTGGTTATGTCGTGTCTCGACTAAAACCGCACGGTGTCCTCCCCAAGTGTCCGTTGCCGGGCACCCCGGGTAAGCCCTCGAAAGGATAACCCCAGGGTTGCCGGCGGACTTTGGCCGCCACCGCGGCCTCGCCTGGTGGGGTCGGGTTTTATCCCGCTTCGGTGAGTTGGCAGGCGTGTGTAGGGCAGGGCACACACGACACGCCTCCGCCACGGCCTGCTTCTGTAAGGACGGCGAGTCGGCCAACTGCCGTCCTCAGGCCCCGATCATGGAGGTCGGTAGTCCCCCCTGTACACTCCTAGCACTAACATAACACAAATTTGCCCATTTTTTAGGGTTCCGTTGCCAAATGGCAAAAAACGGAACCCTTATAGATTCGTCATGTCTGTCTGTCTGTCTGTCCGTATGTCACAGCCACTTTTTCCCGAAAATATAAGAACTATGCTGTTGAAACTTGGTAAGTAGATGTATTCTGTGAACCGCAACCCATACGTGTGTGGTATCTATGGATAGGTCTTCAAAAATGAAATTGAGATTTCTAAAATCATTTTTATCTAAACTTAATGGTTTGCGCGAGAGACACTTCCAAAGTGGTAAAATGTGTCCACCCCCCCTGTAACTTCTAAATAAGAGAATGATAAAATTAAAAAAAAAATATAAGTACTAAAATATATGATGTAAACTTCCAACGAAAATTGGTTTGAACGAGATCTAGTTAGTAGTTTTTTTAAATACGTTATAAATCGTAAACCGCAATTAACCTTTCATTCCATCAACTCAAATATAATAAAAAAAAAGTAACATTATTATGTTACTTTTTTACTTCTTCTTCTGTACTAACTCGCACTTGACCGCATTTTTTTTTACTACTTAGGTGGCAGACAAGCACACGGCTTCCTGATGGGAAGCAGTTACCGCGGCCTATGGACGTGTGCAACACCAGAGGCGTCCAACTCGCGCTGCCGACCCTGGACCTTCTAATGGTGTGAAGTACTTCCATATACCCTAATACACTATGGCTTTTCCTTCTATACACACGAAAAGTTATTATGCCGATTGCAACATAAAGTAAAGAAAAATATTTAACTTAAAACATTTTCTTAGACATTTGCAAAAATGAGTTTCAGGTCATTTAAATAAAAAGTCGGCTTCAACTTCAGGCGTCACTTTTTGCATCAGACAATCTTTAACCACGTAGGCAGACGTAAATACGAAAAATACGCCTTAATATTAAAGCGCTAAGGTCTTTAATACTCTCAATAAAACTTGAAGATGACATTCAAACAATATCAAATCGTAATCCAGTTTATAAGGTTGAGTCCACACTATTGTGACATCGGGCAGAATTAATAAAATTCAAAAATGTCACTTGTTTTACTTTTTTACAAATTTAGTGCCAAAACAACCTATGACTAGACTAATGGTCACTAAAACCAATGGATGCTTGAGACAACATACCTAGTCGTTGCCGACTACGTGGGTAAATATATTATAATATGTACCTTTGAAAATATATAAGGAACGACCATTTACTTGTTCGTACTTAGAATGACTTCCCATTATTACTAATAATATACCAGGCTTGAAAAATGGGGATCGGCTGCCAAGTCCCATGTCTATCCGAACAAGAAAGTGTGAAGGTAAGTGATTGAATTCCAAGTTCTCTTATAAATTATTCGTATGATGAGATAGATTAATGCATGGCTCAAAATTATATCAATATGATGATTTATATAATCATCAATAGTTCAAAAAATACTATGCTAAGAGCATAAAGACGCGGAACGTAAACTATTGTATTATTAACAAATTACTGAACACAGAAATTTTTTTTAAAATCGATACAAAATGTAAGTTCGTTATCTACAAGCTAAAATTTGTTTATTCCTTCGTTAGACAAAAGTCTACCATTATCGTGGCCACAGCTTAACTCCAGTACGCCGAGTGCTTTTAACGACTACAGTTAAATCGTCAGAGGACATTAGAGAGGGCTCGCTGAAGTATCAGATAAGTTTACTCCACCCTCGTCGGGACCCTGATCTGCGTTTGAAAGCCATCTTTATTTGTTTATTGAAGTTATTTGAACTAAAGGCCGTCTAGACTAGACTAGAAAAGATTTTGTATACTTCAGTGGGAAAAAGTAGGTATACAATAATTTAACGGGAATTAACGCGATAATGTATAGGTATATACTGTCACCCCAGCAGAAGCAGGCCGGGACGGTGGGGCGACTAGCGCCCCTCCCCCAAACCGGGGCAAGACGGGGACACCGTGGTTCCCAAACCCGAGGGGGCCATCTCGAAACCGGAGATGCTCTATGGGCAACCTTACACCCCGGCGTCTGTAGACCCGAGACGGCGTGCGGTTTTAGTCGGTTCAAGCCCGACATAATCGCCCCCGCTGGCCGGCGGGGGGGGGGGTATTAAAATATATACATACCTTTGGATTGCCTGACGTTTCGACCAGGTTACACTGGCCGTGGTCACAGGCTGACTCATTGTATTGACTGATTGACTTGATTGATTGATATTAAATTGATTGATTATTGTATATCATGGAACGCGAAAGTTTCAAAATTGGCAAAAAATATCCTTGATCGGAGATTTGAATAAAAAAATTGGTTTATTATAAGGATTTTTGAAATAAAACTATTTTTTAGCGGATTCTTTCTTAGCGGATTATCGCGATTTATTTGATGTTATTTTATATTTTAAATTGAATCCGACGTTTCGGTTGCTTTTCAGCAGCTATGGACACGGGGAGACACCAGATAAACCACGATAGAAATCTTTAAAAAATAGGACTTCGCGTAAATTTCCGACAATATCTTAAGGATGATTTTGAAATAGCTGGAAATTAAGAGAGTTTAGTTGTCGGATAAGCCAATATTATCGAATACTATTGAACAAGCAATTCTTGGAAGAATCTTGGAAAGGGTTCTAACGATGTGTAGTAAAAAATAATGTTTTTTGGAATTTCTATTAGCTACTGCTTTTTGAGTTCATCTTAAAACTATAAATAGCAGTGTATTCCAGAAAAACACGTGATTTTATATAAAATATTTTTTGTAGTATCCGCTTTATTCTTTCATTATATTGGCAGTTTCACCCACTTATTTTTTCGGAACTAAAAGCAGCATTCATCCAGAATATTAGCTTCCTCGATCAAAAGCCAGCCATTTCCGCGTGAAATATTAACTAATATACTAAGTCCCATACACATACAACATTTAATTTTCATTGCAAATCATATAATTTTTACGAAGTAAATTCTAACAGTCCAAATACCCCGCAAACTTTCGAACAGAATCTTCAACATTTAAACTTCAAAACTATTTAAACATATTGTATCTAAAGTTCTAGACCAACACTTGGAGGCAATAATCCTACTAGTTTAATCCATAAACTCATTTATTTCTCCCATAAAGTAGACTTCGGTTGTAGTTGCGTTGTGCCGGATGCTGAGGGCAGTATGGTCGCCGCTACTTCCTGCTCTGCTTCCGAAGTTGTCCAATGGAAAATTATTGTTCGCTGCGGTGTGTTGTCAAGCCAAGTAGAAATTGTGGTCGGGGATGGAACAATTCAGTATAGGTACTTTGTAGGTCGTATAATGAGGTGCTCGTGACAAAGTGGTAAACGAGTAGGCGAACACATTGCAAAGTTAAGCAACACTAGCCAAGGCAGTCTTAGGGCAGTGTAGAACCGCTTAACCTTAGGAGAGATTTCGCCTCTCTCTGTTGTCTATCGCCTTTATAACGGGGTGTGTTCAGAAGAATTGTATGATATGACGCCCACGGCCAAATTCTATCATAGCACCGCTCGCCACAGACAGGGAATTCATCCTCACACGTTGCGACCGGAAAAGTACATGAAAGGAACCGCGCACCCTCAGGCTGTGGAATGAACTCTATGCTGTGGTTTTCCCAAGCGACTATAATATGGGGTTCTTCAAGAAGGGCATTAGAAGATTTTTACAGGGTCGGCAGCGCGGCAGCGGCGACGCTCCTGGTGTTGCACACGTCCATAGGCCACGGTAACCGCTTCCCATCAGGTGGGCCGTGAGTTTGTCTGCCAGCTGAGTGGTATAAAAAAAAACAAAAAAAAAGTATAGGTGCCCATTCTTCTGACACACTGAGCCCCCTCCGTGTCTCATAAAAGCACGTTAAGCCGGCGGTGTATAGTTTTAGCCACAGTATGGCACACCGCGCACACATAACGGGGGAAAGCCGCACGGTACGCCGTCGGACATTTCCCCTGACGAAACAAAAATCAAAAAAAGGTGAGCGGACCATGGGCTACAAAGTGCAAAGCTTTCGATTCAACGAAATGCTGGGATGATGATAATGATGGCTTTTGGTGTTTAGGTTACTCGTTGGGCGGGGTGTGTGTTGGGTAACGTCCTCGAGTGTCGCTCCGATTCCGATCCCGCTGCAGTCCGGGGGGAACGGAATCGGAGCGGCCGGTACACCCTGGGCGGCGGTCAATGGATTCCCCTTCACCCCTTCATAGGGTTGGCATTGATCGTCGGCCAATACCCAACGTGGCGGGAACACATCGCTCTCCGTACTCCTCTGCTTTCAGAGGAGACAGGATGAGCGATGCTGTTAGTGGTGAGATGGCCCAGGGTCAGCCGGGGTGCGAGGGATATGCTCTATGGGTAACCTTACACCCCGGCGTCTGAAGACCTGAGACGGCGTGCGGTTTTAGTCGGTGCAAGCCCGACATAACCGCCCCCGCTGACCGGCGGGGGGGTATCCGAAGGGATTTCCGCACGATAAAAAAAAAAAAAAAGGTTACTCGTTGGGCTACATTGGTTTTCCTTCTCTCCGCTGACTTTTTTCAATTTAGCTTATAGGGGAGAGTATCCAATATTGAACCAGCGCGTAAATAGGACCTCTCCTGCATTTTTTCAAGAGTGGTGCAATTTAAGTGCCCGTCCAAAATTGGTTACTACCCTACGGCTTTTATGGGAGCGACTCCCGTCTGGCCTTTCAACAACGTGGAGCAATCCTGCGCCAGAGCCTCGTCCGTTAATCAGCAGGTGTACTGGATAGCAGGCGACGTTAGCTGGGCATCCGAAAATCTTGGTGGTGCCCATGCTTTATTAGTCTTTTAAAAATATATTGAAGGTTCGTATCTCGAAAATGTAAAATTTCGAATAATTTTATGTCCCTCAAAGCTTAATGGTAGACCGATTTCAGAATTCAGTCAATCTTGACCTGAGTACGGTTTCATCGTTTATGAGAAAATCGAAATGGAATGTCGACATATTCAATATGTCGGAGTCCACTGGGATTATTTCCTTCCATCTTCAATTCTTTTAAATATAATTTGTAAAAGGGAATTTATGGGATTTATAAAGGAAGAAATTTCTGAGCACACTTTTGTTAGTTATACCTGTACTGTAATTACCGACGTTTGCATCTAAATAAGTCTTGGGAGTGAAGTGAAATAAAATAGATCAGAATTGCTGTTTTAATTTTTAGTCCGTTTTTTGGTAAAGATAGGCGTGTTTTAAAATCATTTCCAACATACGTTTTACCACTTTGGAAGTGTCTCTCGCGCAAACTATTCAGTTTAGAAAAAATGGTATTAGACACCTCAATATCATTTTTGAAGACCAAGGCCACATATGGATTTTAATGAAAAAAAAAAATTGAGTTTCAATTCTGAGTACCTACCCCGGGGTACCCCCCATAATTAATTGTTTTTTTTTCTATTTTTGTGTAAAAATCTTATTGCGGTTCACAGAATACATCTATTACTTACCAAGTTTCAACAGCATAGTTCTTATAGTTTCGGAAAAAAGTGGCTGTGACATACGGACGGACAGACATGAGGTTCCGTTTTTTTTGCCATTTGGTAACGGAACCTTAAAACATTTCCATTTTAGCACACTCTCAATCTTCCAGTTAAATTACATGGAACAGCCTTGAAAGTTAGTTAAGTGTCCGGAGTCCGGAGTGATGCATCTTTGCAGCTGAATATTACACCGCTAGAAGAGAGAAATTTGTTTTAAATATTCTTTAAAGTGTCGGTAGCTTACTGGTTAAGGCGTCGACCTTACGATCGAGAGGTCCCTGGTTCGAATCCTGGCCATTACACTACCGATGTGGACCCACTTCTAACACAAGCAATTTAGTTTAGCTGGAGGGTTTAGGGGGATATTAACAATTTCGGTTACTAATATTCAATAAAAAAAATAAAGCTAGGATGTAAATGGTGCTCCAACAAGATCTTCTGAGCCCAAGTCAATCACACCTGCTGTCATTATTTGGTTTGTTATCTTGAATTTTACGAGAGCTATTTCTACTGGTGGTAGAAATTTGATGACACAAATTTGTCACAAAATTCGGCCGGGTAGGTACCACCGTGCACGATTGCGAAATACCCTCCATAGTAATCCAATTTCGGTTTGATTGCGTTCAGGGGTCAGCAAGTGCATAGCCGGGCAGGGGGATTGTGGTCGCAGCACTAGTGGGACCGGTGGGTGTCACGCGGTGCTGCGACGACAATCCTCTTCTGATGAGGCCGTCAAGCTGAGTGCCACCATTGTTAACATGGTACGTGTATGTAATGGTGACCCTCTTTCCTGAGACTTTACCTTCAGCTTATCATCAGGCGAGGTGAAGTCAAATTGACGTGTCCTAAATATATAAAAAAAAAAAAAAAAAAAAGCTTCTGTCCCCAAGAGGAAAACCTTCGCCAGAGCCTCATGTCAATCAGCAGGTGTTGAAGCTAGCAGGTGGGGTGGCCTGGGGCTCCGAAGATCACAATGGGGCCCAAAACACCCATTACAAAACAATTTTTTTAATTCCATAAAAAGTTATAATCTATCTATTTGTCTTCTTATAAAACTCACGTGAAAGATAATTAGGCATCATTTAGCTTCACGGACTCGTAATATTTCAAAATAGGTTATTACCGTAATTCGTGCACCCAACGACAGATTGACACAACGTATGAAATGTCTGAAACATACAGCGACGCATACGCAATATTTAGAACCTTAAAACAATTTTTTTAAAGTGTATGCGTCAATTTTTTACACTCATTTTGAGTTACTCTACAAATTTCCACCATTAAAATCTAATTAATTAACTTCAGATACGGCTCCCGTTAAAATGGTGACTCTCCTGAAAGCTTTAAATTACTATTAAAAGTTGACCCGTGAGTCAAGAAGCTGTAAGAGATCTTTATTCAACGCGAACCCTGAAACAATAGCTTTGTTTATATAGCTTTTGTGTGAAGAACAAATAAACATTGTTTATTCACGGTATTATGTCAGACGATAAGTAAAAATCATTGTCATAATCATCACAGCGATAGCCCAGGGATCGCTTCTCCCTAGCAGAAGCAGGCCGGGGCGGAGGCGCGTTGCCCCCCCCCCCCCCTTTTTCGGAGGCAAGACACCGTGGTTTCCAAACCCGAGGTGGCCATCACGAACCGGAGTTGGTCGTGGGCCAGTAAGTGTGCGTGGGAAATGCCATGTGGGCCCACTTTACACTCACCCGCCGGCCAGCAGGGGTGGTTATGTCGTGTATCGACTATAACCGCACGGTGTCCTCCCCAAGTGTCCGTTGCCGGGCACCCCGGGTAAGCCCTTACATTAGATTAATTATATTATATACATGAGTCGCTGTCGAGCAGACACACAGGCACGTGCCGTGACGTCACCGTGCGTTGAACGTGGACAGTCGTCACATGTCAGCCGGAATCCGACTAATCCCGTCCATCCGAACTATTTTTACACTAGCTACATAAAATAATGCGCTGATAGTGACAGTTTAACTAAATTTTACGATGTTTTCATATTGTGCTCGTGACGTTTTTGACGTTATGAGATTCGATTAAATAAGTTATTAAGTACGTTTTATATAATTTCATTTAAAAGAGTATTTAACTAACAAATTGAATGATATATAAAAATAAATACAACGCAAAAATCGGTTCGTCAGTCCCCGCTATAGAATAAACCTCATTGCCATTGTTTAGAAATTAAGAAACATAAACACTTCAATCAGGAGCATGGGTTCAAAGTATCTACAACATGGAATCCAGTGATACAAAACATGCTACCTCGCTTTTCTGTGCAATCGGATAGACACCGGACAGTTTGCTTACAAAATAGGGACACTGAGTGTGGTAGGTATGCGACGGTACATGGCGAAAAGTATGAAAAATATCGAGAACCTGCGGGTAAATGAAGAACTTTCTACCTCACGAACTTGACAACGGAGGGCGTGCACCACTGAGCCAGTCAGCCTGAGACCACGGTCAGTGTGACCTGGTCGGAACGTCAGGCAATCCAAAGGTGGTGGTAGAAATTTGATGACACAAATTTGTCACAAAATTCGGCGGGGTGGGTACCACCTTGCACGATTGCGAAAAACCCTCCATAGTAATCTAATTTCGGTTTGATTGCGTTCAGGGGTCAGCAAGTGCATAGCCGGGCAGGGGGGTTATGGTCGCAGCACTAGTGGGACCGGTAGGTGTCACGCGGTGCTGCGACGACAATCCTCTTCTGATGAGGCCGTCAAGCTGAGTGCCACCATTGTTAACATGGTACGTGTATGTAATGGTGACCCTCTTTCCTGAGACTTTACCTTCAGCTTACCATCCAGGCGAGGTGAAGTCAAATTGACGTGTCCTAAATATAAAAAAAAAGGTACCCGGTATTTTTGGATTGCCTGACGTTCCGGCCTGTCACCTCAGCAGAAGCAGGACGGGACGGTGGGGCGACTAGCGCCCCTCTCCCAAACCGGGACAAGATGGGGATACCGTGGTTCCCAAACCCGAGGGGGCCATCTTGAAACCGGAGATTTCCCAGGATCAGTCGGGGTGAGAGTGATGTGCTCTATGGTCAACCTTACACCCCGGCGTATATAGACCCGAGACGGCGTGCGGTTTTAGTCGGTTCAAGCCTGACATTACCGCCTTCGCTGGCCGGCAGGAGGGGGGGGGAGTTATTGTTATTGACCCTTAGAACTCCCTTCGGACCTCGTTAAATTAGTTTTCTTTAGGCTTCGTTTCCTAACAATATGTCTGAAGCTTTGGGGCCCAAACCAACCTCACCTGGTAATCGGTGACCCGCTAAACAACGGCCGATGCTGTGGCGCAGACTTTCTTCTTCCTCTCAGGGTTCAGAGGTCAAACGGCAGTCTCTTCCGAAAACAAAAACTATAAGCGTACACTGGGCTGCAACAGGGAAATCGCTATGAGGATGATAATGTCTCTGAAGTATTAAAAGTTCAGTAGCTCGAAGCAAATGAATCACTAGCCACGCGTCACCCACGAGCGTTATTTCTGTCGCGTCAACCGTCGGCTATTTCCGTCGCACGCGCACGTTGACGGACAGCTCTATGCGTACACGCAGGCGCTATTTCAACCGCATTGCTACTGCAGTCTATCAGTCGATTTGCAATGTATTTTAGTACGAGTGTTGTATTAGTGATTATTTTCATGGAAGTAGTATTTACGTTTTAACTTTTTATGGGGCCCGATTTACTAACAAAATGTTACCAAAAATCGATTTCAATTCGTTAAGAAAGAAAAACGTAAAAAAATTTGGTATACAGTATGATCTCTCCTAAAAAATCTTACCTACGTTTTCAAGAGGTTATTAAACCTTCCGAATAACAATTTGTTAGTTGTAGTAATAAGTTTTTATTAGTTTTTGAATCACACATCCCAAAAACGTAATTTCACTGAATCGGTCGTTCACGGATAGGAGTGTTTCCCAAATGGTGGCTCACACCGTGGTCTCAAGCTGACTGTCTCAGTGGTGCACGCCCTCCGTCGTCAAGTCCGTGAGGTAGAAAGTTCTTTATCTACCCGCAGGTTCTTGATATTTTTCATATTTTCCGCCATGTACCGGCTCTCATAGTGTCCCTGTTTTGTAAGCAAACTGTCCGGTGTCTATCAGACTGCACAGGTAGCATGTTTTATATCACTGGATTCCATGTTTCAGATAATTTGAACCCATCTTCCTGATTGAAGTGTTTGTGTTTCTTAATTTCTGAACGGTAGTGAACAGGTTTATCCTATCGGACTGACGAATCGAGGATTTATGGTGGGTTTCTGTCTTGTAAGTATTTTTGCAATGTATTTTCGCCATGTGTGCCGTTTCATTAAATTTGGCCAAACTTTACGGATACTGACCCCCAAATTGATGAAAAAATTGAGTTACTACAGTTTGTACAACTAATTCTGAATATTATATTTAAAGAAACTAAAATATATAAACTAAAATAACTAAATGACAGATAAATATTTACAAATTGCGTCATAGAATTCCTCCGCATCATCACCGACTGGTAATGTTCTCAAAAGGCTGACAGCATTGCCACGTTGAATGACAATGCTTCTTCGTGCTAAATGAAGTCCAGCCTTCTGGTCACGTGTAGCGTCGATCATGCCAAATCTTTGTAAGTACAGTGGCCACTTGGAACCCATGACCCCAGCGTCTAACTTCAAACGGTTCAAAGAACATAATCACCAGCGGAAATCCCTTCGGATACCCCCCGCCGGCCAGCGGGGGTGGTTATGTCGTGTCTCGACTAAAACCGCACGGTGTCGTCCCCAAGTGTCCGTTGCCGGGCAAACTAGGTTGGAGTATTTACTCCGTTTGACACTTTGCACAGATGTAACAGCAGCACCGGCACAGCCCGCTATGCTTGGAAGGTTTGAAGGCTCAGGGGTGTCGACGCACGATACGTCCCACACCTAAGGCCTACCTTTCTTCCAAGGCAGCAACCACACATCATCACCGTCTCTTGCCATCGTCACGTACCAGCCCATTAGGTTCACGAACGGCCGGCACGCTAGCGATGACAAGAGAACGGCGGATTATGTCGTTGATGCTGGCGTATCGCGAAATACGGCCTGCGTTTCTGCCATGGTGCCCAAGGCTGACGACAGCATCACCACAGTGACAATGATACGGTGAAACATACTCCCAGGCGGAGGCAAATGGCAAGGCGGAAAGTAGTATCGTGTAACGTGGAAGAGCAATAATAATGAATCTGAATTATTTCCTTTTTGGGTCCCGGATGGTACCAAGTGTACGATAGGGCAATAGACGTGTGTATATAAACTTCTGCCTACTCATCCGAGAATATGCAGGCATGAGTATATTATATTAAAAACTCTATTGAAAAAGAGATATTTCCACATCATTTGTCTAAAGCACACTTGAGTTTTCCCAGGCATAAAAACTAACAGAGTGAAAGCCGAGTTCACTAACTTGTGACGGGGGACTTATTCCATACGAAGTGGGGATTAACCTGGAGTTAACGTGATACGAAAAAAGGCTGAGCCTTAAAATAAGGTTGAAAAGTCTAGAACTAAGTCTAATATGGCTCCGTAGCTGAAAATGCGAGTTGATTTTTGAGATTTAACCTGTTTTAAAAGTAATATTGAAAATATATTCATGAGTAGATTGCAGCTACTGGAATAAAATGAAGGATGAACGGTTGTTTGGAGTCCGTTATTTTCTCAGTAAGTAGCACGAAATCTCATAAATCTGCTTCAGGTTAGAAATAAAAGGAAACGTGATATTTTTCACCAAGATCATCGGGGCCCAAACCAACCTCATTCCACGCACCCCGACTGACCCACGGCCATCTCCGGTTTCGAGATAGCCTCCTCGGTTTTTGGGAACCACAGTGTCCCTGAGCCGCTGTTACACAATCATCAGTTAAATAACTTATTTTAACCCAAGCCTAACAGGTTTCACAATTGTAAAATTAATATGTGTTGATTGGCAGCACTAAAACGGTTAAATAAGTTGCGGTTGAAAGGTTTTGTGTGAAAATAACTTTCAGACCATTTCAAATTTAATTACGCGGTAAATGTAACAAGGGTATACAATTATTGTTACTTTTCTTCTAAATGCTGCTATGGTAGCAAACAAGTCAACCTCATGGTAAGTGGTTACCGTAGCCTATGAGACCTGGCAGCACCAACTCAAAGGTATCAATCGTGGACACAAGTGAGGAGAACACAGTAGGTAATATAGTATATATTCACGCTTATATATCTCAGAAGGTGTACCTGAGTTATTTTCAAACTTATACTTCGTCAACTATGTAATAGGGAATACGCCAAATACCGTGCACCGGTTACTTTTTCCATCGGATATATGTTTACTGCCAGAAGGACAGTAACCCTATCCCTTAACCGCCTTCTAGGATACCCACGGGAAGGGATGGGTTAGCCCTTGTCTTCCGATGAATGCAGCATTTTGCTAGTGAACGACTGTGAACGAAAAGTGTGAGCGAGCCTTTAAAATTTAAAATACGACCTTTAATCCATCAGAATGTTGAATTTTTGATGCTGGCCTTTTTACTCTCAAACCATGAATTAGGTAAGGGCTCGAGGGACATCCCTTGAGCCCTTAGATGAGATTATAATAAAAAAGCGTTATACGTAATACACATTTCTATAATAATAGTATATAAGGCAGATGTAAATGGGCAGGCAAGCAGGGGTCGACCTCGCAGGACATACACTGATCAAATTAATGAGATATACTGTTGTCTCTGCCTACACCGGAGGGAAAAAGGCGTGAGTATATGTATGTATGTAATAATACTATCTGGAACTGATTATGCGATGTGAAAAAATTGAAAAGAGATGTATTTTTTAATTGAGGTCATATTATTGTCGCAGTACATACCGGTGGTCTGTTAATTTCACTGAACCTGATCGGATTGAAGCATTTCATTAAAGAAATGCGCTTACCTGAAACCAAAAGAATACACGTTTAATAAAGAGTTCAAATATTAACCCTCTTTCGATGGTCTAAGCATTAAATGTGCTATACATTTTTGCCTCCTAGTCCATCGATATAATGTTCTTATGTGAAGGTGCAAAATTTTGGACATGGTACGTTTATCTTCTAGACCATCGTTGAGTTTGAGAGAGGTATCAAGTGCCAAGCTATCGCTTGTACACCTCAATGCAGTACAAGTGATCAACATAATTTGCAACGTGATTGGTAACTAACTGAAATTTACTTTAAGGCTTGTTCTCTGTTGAAAATTGTAACCAATCACATCACTGTTGTGTGACGTCATCATCTTCATAGTGATTTCCTAGTTGCATCTAAACCTCCATCTGAGCTCTTAACCCCGAGAGAAAAGCCTACCACAGACCCTCGTCCGTTATTTTGTAGGTTCACCGACTAGCAGTTTGGCTGGAGCCCCAAAATTATTTGTACCTAGGGCCCTGTACACTAAAAGAATAAAATTTCTCTTTAGCCTTTTATAGGTACAGTTTGGATGAGCGCAGACCTGGAGGTGGCAGGTGACTGTCACCCCAGCAGAAGCAGGCCGGGACGGTAGGGCGACTAGCGCCCCTCCCCCAAACCGGGGACACCGTGGTTCCCAAACCCGAGAGGGGCATCTCGAAACCGGAGATGGCCCAGGGTCAGTCGGGGCACGAGGGATATGCTCTATGGGCAACCTTACACCGCGGCGTGTTAAGACCCGAGACGGCGTAATGGTTTTAGTCGGTTCAAGCG
The DNA here is from genome assembly GCA_946251805.1 of Cybosia mesomella. Classification (NCBI taxonomy): domain Eukaryota; kingdom Metazoa; phylum Arthropoda; class Insecta; order Lepidoptera; family Erebidae; genus Cybosia; species Cybosia mesomella. The sequence continues at coordinate 3,350,653 of OX276415.1, forward strand.
CGACATAACGGCCCCCGCTGGCCGGCGGGAGGGTATCCGAAGGGATTTCCGCACGAAAAAAAACACAGTTTTGATACAGTACAGGCAGTCTGTTGTGTGACGTCGTTGGTCATTAAATGTGAGAGTTCGAAGATACTAGTTTCCATTCTAATTTAAGGGTAAGGTCTTCTTTATAAGTCACAAGTCCGGCCCCAGACGGAGTACTGCTGTCACCTTTTTGCCGGAGCACCTACATACTGTAGTGTACGGACTCCTTCGAACACTATAGTTAGTTGCCTGGCCATCATGCGTCAGCTACATTTAAAAAAATAAAATAAATCAATTTGAATTTAGAGCATAGAGAAAAAACAAAAGGTTGGCGGACAGCTCCACTCAGTTGGTGGTCAGGGATCCGTCCTTGAGCCGAAGGAAGAAAATATCAAGCAGTGAAAAGTGTATTAGGCTCAATCAGTGAGCAGCTTTCGCGACCCTCTTGTTCGTGTCAGTAAATTTTAAGAACCTCGCGTAAATCCCATAAAATCACGTTCAGTAGAATTATAATTACGAATAAATATATTAATCTCATAAAATCCTTGTCTTATAATTTAAATATCACAAGTTATCGACAAGAAGCTGTGAAGTTAAACCCCAGACTCCACAATACCAACTTGACTGATGCGACTTGGTGCAAAGACGGGCGCTGAGGATCGTCAACAATCCCGTACTTACAGGCAGTGTAGAACCTCTCAGCCTTAGAAGAGATTTTAGCTCTCTGTGCGTGTTCTACCGCCTATACAATGGGGGGTATTCAGAAGAATTGTTTGATATGATGCCTACGGCCACATTCTATCATTGCGCCGTTCGCCACAGACAAGGAATTCATCCTCACACGTTGCGACCGGAAACGGTACGTACGTACGTAAAGGCACTTTAGTGGAATGATCTCCCTGCTGTAGATTTCCCGAGCGACCAAAATATGGGGTTGTTTTCCCACAAGGTGGACCGTGTGTCTGTCTGCCACCACAGTAGTAGTAGTAGTAGTAGTAGTGGTATAAAAAAAACGTTCTAGAACTATGACAAGTTATGCTTAGTTTGGGTCTAGCGTTAGTCTCAGTCGCATCCGTGGCTTTCACCGAGTGCTAACCCTCAGGGCCCAAGCCAACCTCACCTGCAAGCCGGTACACCTGCTGATTGACGAACGAGGCTCTGGTGCAGGCAATAGTCTCAGGTTTGGGGAGTCACACGGCAGTCGCTCCCGTAAAGGGCAAAAATAAACCAAATTTCTGGAAAAGGAGGGGCAGGAGAGTGGACACCGAGCTCAAAAGACTTGCACTATGGATGCATCCAGGATTAACCTTCGGATTAACTCTTCGTAGTATAATTTCCTTCTTATTTTACACTAGCTGATGACCGCGGCATCACCCGCATAAAGTGCTGCTCACATTCCGTTATGCATAGGAACCTACTCCTGGGTTAAGATGTTTTGTTATTCCAGACTATAATTTTTCCCTGTACCAAATTTCAGCCAGGTCCGTTCAGCCGTTAGAGCGTTAATGAGTAACAAACATTGAAACATATTTACAAACTTTCATATTTTTAATATTAGCCGTAAGTAGGATTCTGTGAACATAAAAATACATATATATATTTATATGTTCGGTGTTTGTAGATATATATGTTATTATATATATATTATATGTTATATGTTATATATATCTACAAGCAGCGAATTCACTTTTTTAAAATTAAACGTTCAAATTTCATCAGAATTCGCTACATAAAGGTTTAATCACATTAAGAGCTTTTCATAACGGTTTCCCATCTGATGGTTTGTTATCACGAGATGTATACAGAAAGGAAATTGTCTTCTAATGTAAATTCTAAATGACTGGGTTTCTTGCTGGCTCGAACGTAGGATTAAAAAAAAAATTGTAGATTAGAAATTTAAAGAAAAGTAACAAACAGAATGCTTCAAGAAATACCTGATGAAAACATATCTCTTTAGGTTGTTCAACTGTTGACCATCATTTTAGAATTAGAAATCGCAGCTGGCGCGACGCGAGCGAGGACGCGGGGCTGCACACGCTGGCGGCCTGCCCGGCGTGGGAGGCGCCGAGGCGTGAACTCGTGGCAGCCATCGGGTGGGAGTCCTCTCGCTCGGCAGCATGATTGCGGCAATGGTGCGGAGAGATTTACAACTCTCCCGGCCCGCCGAGCTCGCAATAAGCTCGCCGCGCGTCACAGGCGACTCAGGCGCAGGAGGTCGCTTAACGACCTCCGTCCTCCATTTGCACAGGCCTGGGGATGACAGGTGAGGCCGCCTGTCACCCCAGCAGAAGCAGGCCGGGACGGCGGGGTGAGTAGCGCCTCTCCCCCAAACCGGGAAAATACGTGGACACCCACGATTCGCCAGTTGTGTTAAGGTCCCAATGCAATAGGGGGCGAGCCTATTGCCATCTACCGGGCACATTATTAAGCGAGCGATAATTAACATTTATTAATGCACACATAACTACTAAAAGTCAGAGGTGTGTACCCGGGGCGACTGGGGATCGAACTCGAGGCCTGTCTCAACAGTCCGTTACGTACGCCACGTTTTACAGCATAGACTTTAAAACTATATTTTTATATGTGAAGTGCCTAGCAAGTAATATCCTTCAAATATAAATTTTACTAGCTGTTGCCCGCGGCTCCGCCCGTATGATGTTCTGATTTCATTCCCGCAACCTATGGGAACCTCTAATCTATATGTTATTCTAGACTATAATATATCCATGTGCCAATTTTCATCCAGATCCGTTCTGCCGTTGAGCGTGATTGAGTAACAAACATCCAAACATCTAAACATCTGCAACTTTCATATTTATAATATTACTACTTAGGATTTTTTTTTACGTGCGGAAATCCCTTCGGATATCCCCCCGCCGGCCTGCGGGGGCGGTTATGTCGTGCATGTACCGACTAAAACCGCAGGGTGTCCTGCCCAAGTGTCCATTGCCGTAGGATTGCTAAGACCTTTTGGATATGATGGCAATGCGAACCGATGCTTTATGATCCTGTAAAATGGAAAGACCCTTTGTTTTCCAGCAGGTGTAAGCCGTAAAAAATACCGGTCAAGTGCGAGTCGAACTCGCGCACTTAAGTGTTCCGTATAAAACTGGACGCTGATGAAGGGGCTAGTCTACAAACTGGACTGGCCCCTGACTACATAAACAGCTGTACCATTTAATTACATTGACCTAGAAATTTGATTTACTTATTCACAACTTTAAGGCGCAGGCCTGAGTATTTGGTATAAATTTCAACTTGATGCCTCTATGCGTCCTGAGAAAAAGGTCATGACAGACAGATAGACAAAAAACGAAGTGATCCTGTAAGAATTCAGTCCTTTTGAGGTACGGAACAAAATAAACACCAAAATATTACGCTATAAATTAAAAATTTAAAAAACGCTCCTACGCCTAAAAATACTTATAGTTTGAAGAACAACCCTTAAAAGTAAAGAATATCATTCGACGAATCTAATGGCACGCGTTAAGCACTTAATCGAGTAATCATACGCCAAATATGCCTTACATCATTTTGGAAAAAAGCTGATACTCTTACACTGCTAGACCAATATTAAGCTAGCTAGCGATCGCTAAGAACCACAGCAAGGAAATTAGTTTTGAAATGAAAAAAACCTTATCGAAATCGGTCCACCCGTTTGATAGCTACGATTACAGACACACATACACACAAAGACATCGACGTCAAACTTACAAAACCCCACTTTTTGCGTCGGGGGTTAAAAATAAAACCTGGCAAGGGTTTTGAAATTGCACAGTCATGGCGGGGTTCAATCATAAACAATTTACCATCAAAATCAACTTTCGAGTTTGAGCTCAAAGCGAGTATTAACAAAACTTAAAACAAGTAACTACACACATTAAAGTGTTGTTAACAAGAGCTAATTTCGAGCTGCTAACTATAGACGGTAGCGATCGTCGTTAACTTGTACACTTCGGGATCGTAAAATACACACGCACTTTTAGGACCACTTCTTGTTATGGTACGTCCCTAGGGCAGTAGGGCGAGGTTCCACTGATAGCGAGTATGTTAATTCAAAAATTGAGTAGTATACAATTAATACTTATGTAAGTAATGGGTAATTTATTATACCCATCAACGTATAAGCGAATACTGTAGCACTGGTGGTAGAAATTTGATGACACAAATTTGTCACAAAATTCGGCCGGGTGGGTACCACCGTGCACGATTGCGAAAAACCCTCCATAGTAATCCAATTTCGGTTTGATTGCGTTCAGGGGTCAGCAAGTGCATAGCCGGGCAGGGGGATTGTGGTCGCAGCACTAGTGGGACCGGTGGGTGTCACGCGGTGCTGCGACGACAATTCTCTTCTGATGAGGCCGTCTAGATGAGTGCCACCATTGTTACCATGGTACGTGTATATAATGGTGACCCTCTTTCCTGAGACTTTACCTTCAGCTTACCATCAGGCGAGGTGAAGTCAAATAGACGTGTCCTAAATATAAAAAAAAAAAAAAAAAAAGCATAATGACTGATTACAACACCAGAAGTGGCTTTCTTCTTCAGAAATGGGAAAAAGAAAGGGGGATTAGGCTTCTCAGATGCCTACATATAGATTGGGTAAGTTTATATTTTTACTATTCAGTAAACCATTAAAAGATTTCGGGTGAAACCCGACAGGATTAGCATGTAGGACACTTTTATATCTGGTAATGTGTTCCGAAATTATTTAGTCATTCGGTTTTCAATTTATCAATAGATGGCGCTATTCAAAAGCTAAGTTTTTATATATCCCCCCGCCGGCCAGCAGGGGTGGTTATATCAGATCCGAACCGACTAAAACCGCAAGCCGTCTCGGGTCCTCAGACACCGGGGCGTAATATGGCCCCATAAGGCATTTCCCTCACACCTCAGCTGACCCAGGGCCATCTCTGGTTTCGAGATGGCCTCCTCGGGTTTGGGACCCACGGTGTGCCCGTCTCGCCACCGGAAAGGAAGGGGGAGTTCAAAAGCTAAGTCCTATTAATTAAATTCTAGGTGACAAAGTTTGATATTTGTCATAACTTGGCTGTACAGATTTGAGAAAGATAAGGCAATATAATGCTTTTTATACCGGTAATATGTTCTTGTGGAAAAAAAATAACCTTGCCTCTTTTCCCCTTTTACCCTTGCCATTTTTACCATTTTTACCCTTTCCACCTTTTTCACATATCCCGTTTTCCTTTTTTAGCCTTGCCACTTTTCCCGTTTTTCACATTTCACGTTTTTACCCTTGCCACATTTCCCTTTTTTACCCTTTTATAGTGTGTGTGTGTCACGTCACACACGGTAGAAGTGAAACTTCTGAAAAGTCCCTGAAAAAAAAAAACTATGGACTTATTTTTTCGTTTCATGGAGTTAGAAATCACAACGATTCTAAAAAAGTTGTAATGTCGGGGATAGACAAATGAAACAAAACGAATGCTGTAATTAGACTGATCATTTATTTCTAGAACAACGTACTCGTATATATATGTGTTGTTTGTTTCCTCCACTACAAAGTTTCACTTCAAAAAGGATTTTAACGTGTATTCTCTATGCGATCGAATTTGCGGTTGCGAACAGCTAGCAAAGTAATAAATCTTCACCAGAACTAACCAAGACTTAAATTATTCACAGAGGGCAGACCACGATTCGCTACAGCTGTCATCACTGACGTCACGAAAGAGGCTTTATTTAGAGATAGGGTACTATTGTATTTTACAGTTCTACCCTACATTACGAGGGAGCTGGTTAATTGAGTGAAAATTAAATATATAATTTCAGTGAATATTCAGGAAACAGCATTAATTACACAGAGTTTATTCAGGAAAGATCTAAAATGTATTTATTCATGTGGAACAAAAAAAAGTTACATGCAATACTACAAAAATTTGATAAAGCATTAATAAATTAGTGAGCCGGTAGACATAAGACGCGCACAATCTGTAACCACGTCTAAAACAATGGTTAAAAATTACTACCTGAATATTTAATTATTCAACTCCTAATTTTTCAAAGGTGAGCGCTGTTTGAAAGTACATTTTGGTAAGGTACATAAGGGCCAAAATGTACTTCCAAGCACCACAACGCCATAACAACAACTCTCCACCCTTCAAATTCCCATTTGGTAGAACTTAGCGAAATAAAAAAATTCTGTGCCGATTTTACAGTGGATTCCCCGTGGTGCAAAGCCTTTGGTAGCTCAAAACCTAGCATTTTGCATAGGCCTCGTAGTACGGGAGAATTCTACCAGCGCTTAGGGACAATTATTAACCTTCCCATATAGGATTCTACACATCGCAAAAAATCAGACAACTCCCAAAAGCCTAACATCTCAAATTAAGGTCTTTCGAGTCGCACTTTAGATCCTATGCTCCTGTTTATTTGCTCTGCTGTGGGACTGTAGGTAAATGTCTTTTATGTATTGTATACATTGTATGTATTTATTATATTTTTATTTACGTGGAAATTTAATGATATGTAGTATATTATTTACATACAACTGCCATTCTAGGTACTCCTACTGAGGGGTGTGTGTTGGGTAACCTCCTCGAGTGTCGCTCCGATTCCGATCCCGCTGCAGTCCGGGGGGAACGGAATCGGAGCGGCCGGTACACCCATGGGCGGCGGTCAATGGCTTCCCCTTCACCCCTTCATAGGGTTGGCATTGATCGTCGGCCAATACCCAACGTGGCGGGAACACATCGCTCTCCGTACTCCTCTGCTTTCAGAGGAGACAGGATGAGCGATGCTGTTAGTGGTGAGATGGCCCAGGGTCAGCCGGGGTGCGAGGGATATGCTCTATGGGTAACCTTACACCCCGGCGTCTGAAGACCCGAGACGGCGTGCGGTTTTAGTCGGTGCAAGCCCGACATAACCGCCCCCGCTGGCCGGCGGGATTTCCGCACGATAAAAAAAAAAAAAAAAAAGGTACTCCTACTGATAAATCCATCCAAAGGTTGTCCGGTAGAGATCGCTCTTAGCGATAAGACAGCCCATTGTACCTTTTTTTTTTCTTTTTTTCGTGCGGAAACCCCTTCGGATACCGCCAGGCAGCGGGGGCGGTTATGTCGGGCTTGAACCGACTAAAACCGCACGCCGTCTCGGGTCTTAAAACGGTTACAATAAAGAATATTCTATTTATCTAAACATATAACCCACATTATTGCTCGCGGATTAACAATATAGAAATTGGTTTTATGATTTCAGAATAAGAAATGGTGTGAGCATATTTAGTTTCTAATGAAAGTCTCCATCTGGGTATCAGAAATTAATAAGACGGAAAGTGTAAAAGATAGTTACGAGAAGGGAGTGAATGTTGAGATGATTGCAAGTAGATATGAGTGGAAAAAACGGCACACATTTTTTTTTAACGGACTCTAAGCGATTTATTTGATGATATTTTATTATTTACATTGAACCCGACGTTTCGGTTGCTTTTCAGCAGCCATGGTCATGTTGCGCCGATCCCAAATCAATATGGGATAAGGACAGGAAAATCATAATAAAGATTCAGGCGAGAGAATTTTGAAATGATGATAAATTTACATATAAAAATTCAAAGGTTCATTCGAGCACAAACATTTTTAGACTTTAGAGAGCGCCTTGAAGGTGTAATCCTATCTTTTTTTTTTTTACGTGCTGTAATCCCTTCGGATATCCCCCCGCTAGCTAGCGGGGGCGGTTATGTAATCCTATCCTGCTTCCAACTAATATCCTATTATTCTACTACCTCCTAAAGAATGTTAGTAAACGAAATTACTAATATTCCCTCTGACCCCTCCAGCTAAGCGAAATGCTTGTGTTAGGAGTGGGTTTACGTCAGTAGTGTAATGGCCAGGATTCGAACCCGGGACCTCCCGATCGTAGGGTCGACTCCTTAACCACTAAGCTACCGACGCTTTATTATAATTCATTCATTTATTCATAAATCAAATTGTAGGTTTACAAGCAAATGTTGCATACTTAAAAACATAACGGTTGTTCTTCAATATTATATTGGGTGAGTTACTGCTCTCCTAGATAGGTAGCCTCCTAGTAGCCTGTGTTAAGGAGAAACAGGACCATCCCCCTGATATGATAGGAGTTTTATATAAGGTTTTAACATTTTAAATTTACAGCAGCATTTGATAAACAGGTATTGGGAACAGAACTAAAAAAATAAATACAAAATTAAAAATAAAACAAAGTGTGGGTGTTTGTGTGAGGGTGAGTATGTGGAGGTGTGTATGTGGAGGTGTGTATGTAGGTGTCTGTGTAGGGTATTTGTGTGTGATGTGTATGTGTGTTTAGGTTGGGTTTAGTTAGTAACAAAATATTCAGAGTCCTCGTAGTTTAGATTTGAAAGAAAAATTCGCAATGTCTTTTTCGAATTATGGTGTATGATAATCCGAAGATTGGACATTTTGAATTAATTTTATTATGGAGAGATGGTGCAAGATATATTGAAAAATGTTTGATGAAAGCCCAGGGTCAGTCGGGGTGCGAGGGATATGCTCTATGGGCAACCTTACACCCCGGCGTCTGAAGACCCGAGACGGCGTGCGGTTTTAGTCGGTTCAAGCCCGACATACCCACCCCCGCTGGCCAGCGGGGGTGTATCCGAAGGGATTTCCGCATGAAACGGTAACAAAATTTCACGCGGGTGAAGTCACGGCAACAACTGTAGTAATATTATACATGTGTCAGTTTGTGAAACACGCTCTAACGGCTTAACGGATCTGGCTGAAATTTGGTAGCGGGATAGATAATAGTCTGGAATAACATAACACATCATCATCAACCTATGCGAGTTCACTGCTGGACATAGGTCTCCCCTAATGAGCGCCATAGCGCCCTGTCTTCAGCTTGCCGCATCCAGCATTTGCCCGCAGTCTTTTGCAGATCGTCATCCCACCTGGCCGGAGGGCGTCCTACACTACGTTTGCCGAGTCGCGGTCTCCACTCAAGAACACGTTTACCCCAGCGGTGGTCGGATCTTCGCGAGATATGGCCGGCCCACTGCCACTTCAGCTTGCTAATTCTTGAGCTATGTCGATAACCTTGGTTCTCTGTCGGATGTATTCACTAACATAACACTACCAACACTTTATATCCCTGGAACTCTAAGCAACAGATTTCCAAGCGGGCGAAGCCGCGGGCAAAAGCTAGTAAATAATAATTAACTAACATCAAAACTTCATAAAAATATAGCTCACTTCAAAATTTGATGTTTCTTTTTGTAATACCGTGGTTAAATGGCCGTTGAATCATAATCAGGTGGGCATTGTTCTTGCTTACTACCTTAATACTAATCCAACCATATTGTTCCCTTCCACGTTCATTGTACGGAAGAGCTTAGTGGACGCGGACCTTTATGTAAGGCTCAATCGGATTACGTCACTCGCAAACGAAGGAGTTATCTTAACATTATTACTCGTAATGTTCGCGTGTAATGAGATTCTATGATAATAATGAATAATCTGATATTACATACATACATATACTCACGCCTTTTTCCCTCCGGGGTAGGCAGAGACAACAGCCCGCCATCTGCTTCTGTCCTTTCATACTTCACGAGCTTCCTTCACTGTCATTAAACCTTTCATGCAAGCCCGCCGGTTTCGAGTGCTTTCGACCTGCCCTTTTTTCAATACCTCATTAATATGATCAGTGTATGTTCTGCGAGGTCGACCCCGGTTTACCACACCGGCCTACCCACTTATATCTGCCTTATATACTTGGTGTGTCATCTGTTAATCTGATACTAGGGGCGCAATGCATTCTGCTGTTGCAATGTTGAGCTGAGAGTGCACTACATGATTACCTACAAAACCTGCCCAACACAACTACCCCCTGATTACCATCGACGGTGGGCATTATGGGCTTGGGTGCAACTTTCATTGGGGTCTGTTACAAATGCTACCAATTACAGGAATAATTTTTTTCCAGGAAAAGAATGATAGGGCTTGGCCGGTAAATTCTGTTTTCACGCGCAATTTTTTTCAATTGAATACCATTGAATGGTTTTTTCGGTGATTATTCCTCCGTTGCTAGACCGATTTTCAATTTTCTTTATCTGACTTAAGCCAATAGTTAAGTTGTACATTTTGGCGCCAAAATCGTGGTCTCAACATTGATCATTTTGGAGAAATCAGATTTTGAAATTCTTGAAGGGTGATTATTCCTCCATGGTATGTTCGATTTTCAATTTTTTATAAACCTTCCGGATATCAAGTTGTATTTACATGCCAAGATTGGTCAAAATTGGTCGATTAGTTTAGAAGGAGTAGCGTCACAACCGAAATACTCCGAGTCGAGTATATATAGAGAGCTTTTCGCTCGACTTCGTCTCACTCTCAGCTCAATGACTTGCAGTGAAGTTACTATTGCGGTTAATGTTAGCAATTAGGCACTAGCAACATCCCAGGGTGAGTCGGGGTGCGAGGGATATGCTCTACGGGCAACCTTACTCCCCGGCGTTTTAAGACCCGAGTCGGCGTGTGGTTTTAGTCGGTTCAAGCCCGAAATAACCGCCCCCGCTGGCCGGCGGGGGGAATCCGAAGGGATTGCCGCAAGAAAAAAAAAAAAAAAATTGTAGGACAAAGTACACAGCGCCATCTAGACCCAAACTAAGCAGAGCTTGTCATATGGGTTCTAGAATGCGGATAAACATACTTATATACTTTTTTTTTTGTAAATGAATACATATTATACATAGAAACACCCAGACCAGCGCAAATATACATTTTTGCACTGAGCGGGAATCGAACCCGCGACCTCTGGCTTAGCAGTCGAACGCACTACTACCACGCCACAGAGGTCGTCAAATGGCACTAGCAACACCCTTGAAGCCCTAGTCAATCTCACCTGCAAGTCGATTCACCTGCTCTACAACGAGGTTATGGTTCAGGCTTTTCTCTCGGGGTTTGGTGTTCAGACGGTATTCGCTCCCGGGAAAGCCGATATACCAATCAAAAATAGTAAGCGGACCTCGGGTTATAAGGGGCATACTTTGGAAGAAATTGGGACATCGCTATGAGGATGATGATGAGTGATCTAGTTTTTTAGGGTCCCGTACCTTATTTTTTTTTTCTTGCGGAAATTCCGTCGGATACCCCCCCGCCGGCCAGCGGGGGCGGTTATGTCGGGCTTGAACCGACTAAAACCGCACGCCGTCTCGGGTCTGACCCTCAAAAAGTAACAAAAATAACCCTTAATAAGATCACTCACTTGTCCGTCTGTCTGTCTCTCCGTGTGTCACTACCGATTTTCTCAGGAACGGGTGGACCAACAAGTTGAAATTTATACCAGATACTGAGGCCAAGTACAAAAATCAAGTTCCTGAGTCAATACGATAAAAAGATATGGCAAATTTAGATTTTTGCGAAAACTTGTACGTACCAAACTTTACCTTAGTTTTCAACGTTTTTTATATTTAGGATTTTTTTGACATTAACTTTGACAAACATACATAATTGACAATTCGAGGTCAACTGCAACGGGCTTGGCTCGAAAACCTAAATGGTAGTTGCCGTTGACCTTGAATCAGGAAATTTGGCAACAAGCAAGGTCTTACAGCACAAATAAAGAACATAAACTCATAACATAACATAAACTCACGCCTATATCCCCGAAGGGGTAGGCAGAGGTGCTAGGACCCACATTTCGCCAGTTTATGTTTAGGTCCCAATGTAATAGGTGGCGAGCCTACTGCCATTAACCGGGCACTTATAAACCTGCGATAAATACACACATAACTTCGAAAAGCATCGAAAAGTCATTGGTGTGTGCCATAGTAAAACCTGGGATCGAACCCGAGACCTCGTCTCAGCAGTCCATTACCCATACTACTAGGCTACCGCGGTCAACAAATAAAGAAAAAATTCCAAAAAATTAAACAAGTTGGAAATTGGAATTGTTCTATCGTTTTATAGATAAAATGGTACGGAACCCTTCGTGCGCAAGTCCAACTCGCACCTCGCCGGTTTTTTTTTAATAAGTTTTCCCTTTCTTTATCCGCCAAAGTTCGCCGGCAACCCTGGGGTTATCCTTTCGAGGGCTTACCCGGGGTGCCCAGCAACGGACACTTGGGGAGGACACCGTGCGGTTTTAGTCGAGACACGACATAACCACCCCGCTGGCCCGCGGGGGGGTATCCGAAGGGATTTCCGCACACAAATTGTGCACCTTGGAGTCCGGAGTCGGCTTTTTTGCTCCTCTGCCTGACCCCGAGAGGAAAGCCGCGCCAGACCCTCGTCCGTGAATCTGGAGGTGTACCGACTTGTAGGTGAGGTTGGCTTCAGACCCGAAATTGGTGGTGGTGGAAGTTGGGGGGGGGGGTAACGTGTACTCCATATAGTTCGTAGTATATTATGTCTTTTATTTTTATGAAAGAATGCTTTTTGCGTGCGGTAACTCCGTCGGGTTACACCTCACCTGACCTTACCGGAGCTAGTACGGAGGTGGGTATGTCGGACTCGAAACGAGTAAAATCGCACGGTGCTTTGTCACATTGGCTCCTACTCGATGCTCCTACCGGTAGGAGCAGGAGGACCAATATGTCCTTATGCTTCTACCGGTAGGACCACAAGGGTATGCTTATCCTCTTGACAAAGATTGACAGATTTTTTTAACACTAGCTAAGTTAAGTTTGCTATCGAATTCCAACTTTCCGAACTACTGGTTCCGGCGCTTCGCCGGCCGCTGCCGCGGTACGCTCGCTATGCTCGCTCGGCTCGCGCTCTGTTGGGATCACAGTTTTAACCTAACCTAACCCAGAAGCTATTTTGTGAGAAGAGTGTGAGCAACAGGAAATAATACTAAGTGTTCCTTACACGAAAAGTAGGAGCACGAGGAATAGTTTATCCTCGTGCTCCTACCAGTAGGAGAACTTAGTAGGAGCAAACGGAAACGCCTTTATTAACTGTTCTACCGGAACCAAAATGCTTGCTACAGCCAAAACCGTCATACCGGTTGTTCACTAACATATACTGCTGCGGGAGCACAGCACTTCGCGTCGGTCCTAGCTCTAGTCCCCCTTCTCCCCCCCTTCTTCCTGCCCATGCGCTCCTCACGACGACACGTATATTATTTAATTCTATTAATTTATCTTTTCATCATTAAAATATTATCAAGCAAAAACGTTATTATTATTCCTGCGAAGAAGTATAATCCTCAACACCGGTAGCGTCATGACCGAACTTCGAACCCGCAACCTTACCCTTCTATAAATACAAAATATAGGAAGTTGCCAAAATTAAAATTGTACACACTTTAACCGAGCCAGTATTAACCAAGAACAAGCCCACCCTCACAAAATAATCCCAAAAGGCGTGTACTGTGTTCATATTTGATGAGCTAGTTCCCGCGGAAGTTCACCCCCTATAGGAATTAATTACTTATGGATCCTGAATATGAGATTAAATAATGTTAGTCGAATAGAAATATAGAAAACTAGCATCGTTAGTTTCATCCACGCAAGTCTTGATCCCGTAGGAATATCGGGATAGTAAGCCTATGTTACTCAGGGATAATGTTCCCCTTTGTGATTTTTTTTGATGTATTCCCGTTGTCCCCATTGACGCAGTCCCCATTATGGGGACAGCGGAACGTCGAAATTTTTTTCCCCCGTTGTCCCAATTGACGCTTTTTCCTTATGTGGACGAAGTCAGAAAATGTCCTTCCCGTTGTCCCTATGTTTTAATTTTTTTTTTATTGAGTTCCAACGTCAATGGGGACAACCGGAATACATCGAATTTTTTTAATCGGTTCAATGCTTTAGAGTTTATCGATGACAAACAAACAAATCTTTCCTCTTTATTGTGATGTATGTGCATTACGTATAATCATGTAGGCAGGTATAGATTTATTTCAAAAGTCTGTCATCGTTTTGTTAACGCCAGTCGCAATATACGTTTACATGAGCATACGTGTTACTGTAACTCACTTAAATAACCTACAAATACTTAATTTATAATATTAGTCTAGCTGTGACTCGCAGTTTCACCCGGCGTACCCTTCCGGCCAGCGGGGGCGGTTATGTCGGGCTTGAACCGACTAAAACCGCGCGCCGTCTCGAGTCTTTAGACGCCAGGTTTTAAGGTTGCCCATAAAGCATTTCCCTTGCACAATCTTATAGTATCTAACAAAACTCAGCTATATTCACACGCGCGGAACGAGCTCGCCCACCCCGCTAAATATAAATAAGGTCATAAATACACAAGCTGAGGATAATGCCTCGGATCGCGGGCAGTGTGAGGCTACAAATCGCCTATGATGTATTATTTGCGATCGCATTCTTGCCGCGGTTGGTAAATGGGCAACGAATCCGCAATATCGCTCTATTATTTAGAAGTAAACCTCGGACCTGAGCGTGAGTTGTTTAGAGCGAACGAGACGGCCACGATACGATTGATTAACTCATAAGTTTGTGTATGCTGTTTTTTTTAACCTAGTATAATTACAACGCTGAGTCACACAATAGAGAATATTATTTGAGCTGAGAGACGAAGTCGAGCGAAAGCTGCTCATACCAGACTTCAGGATTCTCTTTGTCACGGGTCTCCTTCTAAACTACTAATCCAATCAGAACCAAATTTGGCATGATTAAAGCGGTCAACCAGAGAAAGGTTTATGGATATATTTAGAAAAAATTAATGCTACCACACAGGAATGATCACCGTTAAAAAAAATCCAGATGGAATTACATAATAACCGCTCGAGACACTGTGACCAAACTTTACACGCTCAGAAAGCATGTCCAGAGTTGTGACTTTCAAAAAGAATTTTCAAAATCGGACTTGCCACGGAGGAATGATCACTGTTCAAAATTTTCAAAATTTGATTCCGCAATAGCGGTCAAATCTATTGGACAAGAATCACGATGTCTCACTCAGCTCAACATTGCAAGCAGCGATTCGCCTTGCAGACCTAGTTGTTTATTTATTGGAACATTCATTATTTATGTGTTATACATTGATATTAGAAGTGTACAGTAAATGTGTCTGTTAGGTAAACGCATAACCCACACTGTGTAGTACGGGGGCTTCGGGTTTGTCTACTCCAAATGAAATTATTTATTTGTATCTTGTTGTAAGTAGTGGTTTAATTGATAATGACTAAATGTACATATTATGATTACTCAAAGAAAACAAACGAATAATTATATAATCAACTACGCGTCGTGACGTGTCTTGTAGATGGTAATATGGTAATGGCGGGCGAGGGGGGTGCGGGCGCCCCGAGTCGGGCTTGAGAGCCGGAGGGTTCCTATCTTCTCCGCCGCGCACGGTGTGGCACTGTAGTCGCGTAGTAGTAGTAGCTGTTCCGTATGAGATGCCGATAGATGGTGTGAGCAGATGCGTAGACACACACCAATGTCGGCAAAGTAATATTATAAGCAAGTGAGTAAACAGCATGCAAGTTTTATATTTATAAACATAACATAACATAACTTCACAGGCGTGACCCCGAAGGGGTAGGCAGAGGTGTATTATACACCCACGATTCGCCAGTTATGTTAAGGTCCCAATGTAATAGGGGGCGAGCCTATTGCCATCTACCGGGCACATTATTAAGCTAAAATGATATTGAGGTTTCTAATATGTTTATAAGAAACAAGTATATAAATATCTTAGTAGATTCTCTATTGTGTGACCCAACTTGAATATCCATAATCTAAAGTGCCAAAGCCGCGGTAGCCTAGTGGTATGGGTAATGGACTTCTGAGACGAGGTCTCGGGTTCGGTCCCAGGTTTTACCATGGCACACACCAATGACTTTTCGATCTTTTCGAAGTCATGTGTGTATTTATCGCAGGTTTATAAGTGCCTGGTTAATGGCAATAGGCTCGCCACCTATTACATTGGGACCTAAACATAAACTGGCGAAATGTGGGTGCTAGCACTCTGCCTACCCCTTCGGGGATATAGGCGTGAGTTTATGTATGTTAAAGTGCCATTCTTTTTGTTCGAATGATAACTTGCCGGACCTTGACGTCACATAATATCACATGCTAAAAAAAAGTATTAGGCCTCTGCGCAAAGAAATCAAACCCCAGATCTAAATCCATGCGAACGAAGTTGCGGGCACAGCTAGTATAAAATATAGTCACATATGTCTCATTTTCGTCAAAACGCCTGTAATTAGTTTAGTATTAATATCTGTAGGCCAATTGAGCTGAGATAACATGTATTAAAAACCGAGATACGATATAGAAAGGTCCTTAAGTGGAGACCACGTGTCGGCAAGCGCAGCGTAGGAAGGCCTCCCGCAAGGTGGACAGACGACCTAGCAAAGAGCGCAGGGAGTCGGTGGATGCAGGCCGCTACAGACCGGTCGAATTGGAAGTCGATGGGGGAGGTCTTTTTTTTTTTTTTTTTTTTATCGTGCGGAAATCCCTTCGGATACCCCCCCGCGTGCCAGCGGGGTGGTTATGTCGGGCTTGAACCGACTAAAACCGCACGCCGTCTCGGGTCTACAGACGCCGGGGTGTAAGGTTGCCCATAGAGCATATCCCTCGCACCCCGACTGACCCTGGGCCATCTCCGGTTTCGAGATGGCCCCCTCGGGTTTGGGAACCACGGTGTCCCCGTCTTACCCCGGTTTGGGGGAGGGGGATGGGGGAGGCCTATGTTCAGCAGTGGACTTCCTACGGCTGATATGATGATACGATATAAAAAAAAACCATGAAAATATTTTCTTTTTTCCGTCGTGATATATAAAGAGTCCCGTCCACCTGTCTGTATCACACAACACCAAATTATTCACAATACTCAATACACACAGACATACTGGTTAATAAATTAAGCGTGCATCCGCCCTTTTTTTTTTTTTTTTTTTTTTTTTTTCGTGCGGAAATCCCCTCGGATACCCCCCCGCCGGCCAGCGGGGGCGGTTATGTCGGGCTTGAACCGACTAAAACCGCACGCCGTCTCGGGTCTGCAGACGCCGGGGTGTAAGGTTGCCCATAGAGCATATCCCTCGCACCCCGACTGACCCTGGGCCATCTCCGGTTTCGAGATGGCCCCCTCGGGTTTGGGAACCACGGTGTCCCCGTCTATTGTGGAGTAGACCGTACAATACTTGATTCTTCAATATTATCCTACTAATATTATAAAATGAGAATGTTTGTGAAGAAGACGTTTGTCACTCAATCACGCTCAAACGGCTGAACTTTGGTACAGGGAATGATTAAAGGCTGAAATATAACATAGGTTACTTTTTGTATAATTGTATCTGACAATTTATAGGTTCCTATGGGTTACGGGAACGTGATAAGAAATCTATGCGGGCGGAGCCGCCGGTAACAGCTAATATTAAATTCAAATAATTTCGCTCATATTGATTTCGTGATACTCGATTGGAAAAATATTCCATAACCAAATTATGCCTTCTGTTTTAACATAACATAACTTCACGCCTGTATCCCCGAAGGGGTAGGTAGAGGTTGAGTATTACACGCCCACGATTCGCCAGTTATGTTGAGGTCCCAATGTAATAGGAGGCGAGCCTATTGCCATCTACCGGGCACATTATTAAGCGAGTGATAATTAACATTTATTAATGCACACATAACTACGAAAAGTCAGAGGTGTGTGCCTGGGGCGACTGGGGATCGAACTCGAGACCTCGTCTCAGCAGTCCGTTACGTACACCACCGGGCTATCGCCGCTTTTGTTGTTCTGTTTTTAAATAATAGAAAACATAATTTTTCAATAAGCACATACGACTGTGCTGTGTACAGTGCAAGTCAAAAAGCCCCGAGCACCCGGAAACGAAGAGTTAAACTGTGATCAATTGTGTTGCCTCGTAATATGCGGTGTCTCAATGTTTGTCTCGACGGGAATCCGAAGCGTGATATCAGTTCGTATGGTCCAAGTGAGATGTTAACAGCGAGTTAGCTACATTAGTACAAAAATTTGAAATGTTGTATTACAAAATTCTGAACTTTCGTATTATTAGCGTGTCCGAATTTTATTTATACAGTTTTCATAAAGATATTTGAAAACAGGCATCTAGATATAATTGGTAATAGAGTTGTTTATTGCAGAAAAACAATGGCAAGCGGTTTATATTTGATACGACACACCTTAAATCAATAGTTAACATGTATCTTTAATAAAACAAAATGTTTCTTTGATTAATAGACTGCCTTTTTAGCTCTTGATTCTTGATACACAATAATTAAAAAATAATCAAATATTACATTTATCTGAATTTGTTTAATGATTAAATATGTTAATTTCAACTAGAACACGTCTATCATACGTAATAACAAACTTTTAAAATGAAATCTGAGTTAAACCAAATTTAAATTATAATAGACAGGATCACTACTAATTTGTTTAGGTCCTCATTACATAAAGAGGTGGGACCAATTACATGTAATAACTTTACACAAGCAATTCTTGTGTGTATATTATTATACATACTAAATTTCATGAAAATCGTTGTACTTACCAGTTTTCAAAATGCAGATATATATTGTAATGAAGTTTAGTACCCAGGGGGTTTCGGAGGCGATAAATCGATCTTGTCCCTTCGGATACCCCCCCCCCCCGCTGACGGTTCCGCTTATGTCGTGCATCGACTAAAACTGATCGATCTAGCTAAGCTAGGTTCCATTTTGGGAGAAAACGTCAAAAAACAAAACGAGCAAAGCTACCGGCCTCCCAGATATTGTTGTCTTAATCAATATTAAGAAAATCAATTATGATCCACCATAACTTGCACCAAACATACCGATCGTCTGCTTCTCGGCGGCGTCAGGTGCAAAAATAGCCGCTCTTTAATTGTGAACTATTCCTGTCCTACCGCCTCGCCGTACCTCTGATACGCACTTTATTACACTATCGATTATTGCCCCCGGTCGGTTCATTCGGTTTCGCCCCGTGGCACCTATTAATCCCAAACATGCCTGTAAACATTTTTTTTTACAAGCAATTTAAAAAAAAAAAACTCGCCGTAAGAACCATCCTAGTGCTTCAAGGAATATTATTAAAAAATAATTAGCGAAATCGGTTCAGCTGCTCTCGAGATTGGAGCTTAGCAACACATTCAGCGATTCAATTACTTCGGGCCACCAAACAGGTGGACACCGAAATCTTAAAATCACGCAAAAAAAAATCAAAATCTTACACCCACTTTTTATCACTTTTCTCGACGTTTCACATGATTCTAAGTCTAATTAAGCAAAAAAAAATTTTGTGTCGGTCTGTCTGTTGGTCTGGATGTCTGAATGTCTGTTTACGCAATAACTCAAGAACCACTTATCCGATTTAAAAAATTCTTTCGCCAATCATCTTGTTTGGTTAATGGGAAGAACTGATTAGATTTTGGGGTTTGTACGTTCAAGGTTTCGGGTACGTACCATACAAATTGTCCCCAAAAATATTTTTTTTGTGTTTTTGACGTCGAAGACGTTTGATTTGATTTCATTTTCTTCATATTTATTGACATACATAACATAAACTCACGCCTATATCCCCGAAGGGGTAGGCAGAGGTGCTAGCACCCACATTTCGCCAGTTTATGTTTAGGTCCCAATGTAATCGGTGGCGAGCCTATTGCCATTAACCGGGCACTTATAAACCTGCGATAAATACACACATAACTTCGAAAAGCATCGAAAAGTCATTGGTGTGTGCCATGGTAAAATCTGGGATCGAACCCGAGACCTCGTCTCAGCAGTCCATTACCCATAGCACTAGGCTACCGCGGTTGATTTCATATTTATTGCTCAATATATAAAGACGCGTCGAATAATATGCATAAAGCCTAAGGTCTGTTCACAAGTTTATATTTTGAATCTTCTTCTCTTCTTCTTCTCTTATATATAAAAATGAATTGCTGTTCGTTAGTCTCGCTAAAACTCGAGAACGGCTGGACCGATTTGGCTAATTTTGGTCTTGAATTATTTGTGGAGGTCCAGAGAAGGTTTAAAAGGTGCTATCGATTGAGGCAGTTCGAAGTCTGCCGGGTATATAAAAATGAATTGCTGTTCGTTAGTCTCGCTAAAACTCGAGAACGGCTGGACCGATTTGGCTAATTTTGGTCTTGAATTATTTGTGGAGGTCCAGTGAAGGTTTATAAGGTGCTATCGATTGAGGCAGTTCGAAGTCTGCCGGGTCAGCTAGTTTTGAATAAAAATACTGCAACAAAAATATCTAAGTTTGGCCCGAAGTTTGACAATCACTGTGTGATTTCCGCCCCACTAGATTTTATATTATAGATCACGTTACAGTTTTGTATAATTACGCTCTTTTACGCGGCATAGCCGTTTGTTGGTAGCTGAACTCCTCGGTAACCACTAGCGCGATCTTGACCAAATTTACCACAGCGGTAGTGTGTTTTGAAGCGAGATGGTTCATGTCCGATGTACCATTGAGGATTAATCACCGAAAAACAGTTTCACGAGTGCGCGGCCTTAGCTAAGCGCGCGGCCGTAGTAAGATGTCTTATTTTCAAGTAAGAGTCCTGCTCGCTCAGCTCAATTTATTTCAGTCGCACCCTGCACTGAATTCCTAGTTTATTTACCATTCGTTTCCATACTATCTTTATCCGACGCCATTTCCTGTTTCATCCAAAACTTGCACTTTGGAGCCCGGGGTCTGCTCTCCTGCTGATCATTCTTTTATTGGTTTATTTCGGCATTTATCTGATGTCTGGTCTCTCAACTTCGAAAGGAAAGTCAGCACTAGAGCCTCGTCCGTCAATCAGCAGGTACACCGGCTTGCAGGTGAGGTTGGCCTGGGTCCCGATGAGCTTGGTGGGGCCCCATATAAACCCTACTAATTTCCATACCACCGAAATTTAAGGGCAGTTTCCTTGAAAGTACAGGTGAAATCTAGAATGTAGGTCGTCCCTCCTATGTAAGTATCATGGGAATAGACTTGCCAAACCTGTAAGTACCTTATTTCTTTCGTGCGGCAATCCCCTCGGATGTTCCCCCACCGGCCAGCGGTTATTTCGGGCTAGAACCGACTGAAATCGCGCGCCGTCTCGGGTCTTCAGACGCCGGGGTACAAGGTGGCCCATATGGCATTTCCCTCGCACCCCGACTGACCCAGGGCCATCTCCTCTTTCGAGATGGCCCCCTCAAGTTTGGGAACCACGGTGTCCCCATCTTGCTCCGGAAGGGGGGGGGGAGGGGGCTGTTCGTCATCCCGTCGCCCCGGCCTGCTTCTGCTGGGACAACCTCCGGTGTCAGAGTCGCCTGCGACGCGCGGCAAGCATGTTGCGGGCTCGGTGGGCCGAGAGAGTTCTAAATCTCTCCCGGGCGCGCTCCGCCATCTCCTTCTCGAGCATTACATGATCACAGAAGGAGGTGGCGGCGGCCCACGCGCTCGCGCTCCCCACCATTGCCGCAATCATGCTGCCGCCAGGTCACGCCTTGAAACCTGTAAATACCTACAAAAAGAAGAAAATTTATAGCTGAAGTTGAGGGCTAGCAAAATAAATAATTCACCTAATGATAGCACTTATACCTTTTCCTACTTAAAGGCTATCTGTAGGAACCACGGGTATTAGATTCCGATTATCTTGGTATCTACGACCTAAGAACCTTACATTTCTTGAAAAATATTGATATATCATTTTATATTTTTGACTTGCAATTGTTTGTGGATGTATACGATAATCTTGCAGGCTAAATTAGATCAATTTTATAGGGTTCCGTACCTACAAAGATAAAAAAAGGATCCCTTATAAGATCACTTCTTGTCCGTGTGTCTATCCGTCCGTCTGTCTGTCCGTGTTTCATCACCCATTTTCTCTGGAACGGGTGGGCCCCTAGCAAGTTGAAATTTATACCAGATACTGAGGTCTAAAGTCGCTATACACCTAGTATAAAAATCAACGTCCTGAATCAACACGATAAAAAGATATGGGCAAATTTAGATTTCTGCGAACACTTGTAAGTACCAAAATGTACCTCAATTATCAAACTTGACAACTTGTCAGTAACAAATTATACCTTAATTATCAACTACTTTTATTTTTCGGAATTTTCACTTTACTTGTGCTTTATGACCTTGCAGATGGCAAAGACCTTAGGTTTTGGGTCGAAAACCTATATGGTAGAATCACGAAATTTGGCAAAAAGCAAGTTCTTACGGCACAAATAAAGGAAAAGATCCAAAAATTTAAGGTAAATTTTGTCATTTTCATTAAAGAGACGGCGGAGAGGGAGCAGGAAAGAACCCTGCCCCCCGAGTTTCGCAGTCTGCGGCGAGGACGCCGCAGACTCATCTACGCCCGGGACTACCGACCTCCATGATCGCGGCCTGAGGACGGCAGTTGGCCGACTCGCCGTCCTTACAGAAGCAGGCCGCGGCGGAGGCGTGTCGTGTGTGCCCTACACACGCCTGCCAACTCACCGAAGCGGGATAAAACCCGACCCCACCAGGCGAGGCCGCGGTGGCGGCCAAAGTCCGCCGGCAACCCTGGGGTTATCCTTTCGAGGGCTTACCCGGGGTGCCCGGCAACGGACACTTGGGGAGGACACCGTGCGGTTTTAGTCGAGACACGACATAACCACCCCCGCTCGCCAGCGGGGGGGTATCCGAAGGGATTTCCGCACGTAAAAAAAAATAAAAAAAAATGGCGGTATAATGGGTAGGTATGGAATCCTATGCTGGATGCGGCAAGCTGAAGACAGGGCGCTATGGCGCTCATTAGGGGAGACCTATGTCCAGCAGTGGACTAGCATAGGTTGATGATGATGATGATGGAATCCTCGGCGTACGAGTTCGACTCGCACCTGACCAGTTTTTTAGAGTTGAATTTTAGATGTAGTTTCAGTTCCGGTGCAACACATTTTTATGATAAGCATGACTAGAGTTGACTCCCAAGATTAAATTTAGATGAAGGAGCCCGCAGCAGTGCTAAGGGAGTACCCTTTTTTTTTAAACCAAAAGCCGTTTTGGGTCTTCAGACTTCTTCAGTAAGCTTGCCCATAAAGCAATTTCCTCGCACCCCGACAGTCCCTGGGCCATCTCTGGTTTCGAGATGGCCCCCTCAGGTTTGAGAACCAGGGAACCACGGTGTCCCCGTCTTACCCCGGTTTAGGGGAGGGGTTCTAGTCGCCCCGCCATACCAGCCTGCTTCTGCTGGGGTGACAGGCGGCCTCACCTGCCACCCCCAGGCCTGCGCTCATGGAGGACGGAGGTCGTTAAGCGGCTAAGGGAGTACCCTAGCAATGTTTCGATATCAAGGAGTAACAAACATAACAAGTAACTTTCATTATGTGTTCATTCAACAACATTTTTGATATTAGGACGATAAATAAGAATAAAACTCTTATAAGGCTCAAACAGTGGAAAATAAAAATAAATATTAAGTCGAAAAAATATACAAAGGAGAAGCCAGTGGCGAGCATCGTTCCGTGACATTAGCGTTGAGCTGCACAGACACTTGGAAAACGAAACAACGTATGGTGCAAGTTAGACGCAAAAGCGGTAAAAATACTGAATAAGCTGATATCTACACAATTACCACATTACCAAAATTGTTTCATAATATGCAATGTTATAAATTAAATACTATTATATAAATGCGAAAGTTTGTACGGAGGATGGCCAGAACGGCTGAACACAATGCGGAAATGGGATCACTCGTTTAAAACATATTCAACACAATTACGTTCCTTGTACCTACCTCTTCAAAATATGAATTTACTGCAACATGAAGTCTCTAATACTAATAATGACTTTCATTTCATTGAGTACAGGAAGCACGTGAAGTGTGTAAGGACCGAAGCAGATGGCGGGCTGATGTCTCTACCTACCCAGAAGGAAAAAGGCGTGAGTGTATGTCAACGATAAAAGTAGCTTACCAAATTCTAATTTATGGATACCGTTCATGAAATAATAAACGAAACATGAATTAAATTAACTTTGTCTTCTGGGGAATATAAAACTAATTATACGTAAATTATTGGACCATGTATTTTAATAGAAAAAAAAGGATTGTAAATATTTTAGTGTATATATATATATATATACTTATAACATTTTGTCGTCGACTGTATGTATGACTTTCATTTCTTCCCTTCCCTCCCTTCAACTTTTAGGGTCTACTCAACATAAAAATGCCAACTAATGCTTTTGTCAGAGATGCCTGGATGCCAATTGAACAAATACTTACAGAAAATTTCGAAAAATCGCTTTCTCTTCCAACTTATCCCACACTACACACATAAGCTGCACGTTTATTGTGCTCCAAGACGGCTCTGGATAGGATTTCAAGACTCACACCCGCACCAACTGCATCTCAACTTGCATATACCATGCAACCCACACTGCACACTGTAGTGTGTGAGTTTGTACCGTGCGGTAGCCGGTAATGTTGAAAAATGTACCACTGGAGTTGTTTGACTTTGAGATTGCGAGTGGAGTTTTGTAGGCTAGTAAAGTTTTGCTACGTTGTTTTCATTTACTTGTGTAAACCCCACGGTCTCCTCCCTATCGGTGACAACGATGAGATGGGTGTGTCGGAATCGGACCGACAAAAACCACACGGTGTCCTCCCCAAGTCTCGAACCCTAGGTAAACACTCAAAGGGATAACCCCAGGGTTACCGGCGGACTTCGGCTTTTGATCCCGCGTCGGTGAGTTGATAGGCGAGTGTAGGAAACACACGACACGCCTCCGTCTTGGCCTGCTTCTGTTGTTGTTACGTCTCAGTGTTATGACGCACGAGTAGTCTTATGACGACCTCCGTCGCGTGGCGGTGAAGCGGTCGGCTGCTACGTCGGAGGTCGCGGCTTCCATTACCGCATAGTGCAAATATTTATATGCATAAGTATGTCTATTTGCATTTATCTGGGTGGTCCTATGTATATTATGTATGTATTTTCAAATACAGTATGTTTATCCGCATTCTAGAACCTATAACACAAGCTAGTTAAGCTATGCTTACTTTGCGTCTAGATAGCGTTGTGCAGTGTCGTGGAATATTTTATTTGAACTTAGTATACACGTTACAAAGTGGACAATCGTTAGGGGCTCGGGGCTAAATGTTATCACAGTGCAAGCATTGGCCGGCGGGGGGCAAAGGAGGAGGGGGGGGGGGTTGTATCCGAGGGAATTTTCGCAGGAAAAAAAAATAGGTTGTCTCTAAAGTCGCTTTACTGACGATAGTTGAACGTGACAACGTCATAAGAACGCGAGGTAACTCCGCATACGTCATGTGGTAACGCCGCTTACGTCGGTACCGCCGCATACGTCATGTGGGAACGCCGCATACGTCATGTTTTTTCGTGCGTGCAGCCGGCTCCATCAATTTATAAGACGTTGTCACGTCAAAAAAAGATATAGCAATGCTTAGTCAGTGTTAGCAGAGAGAGTCGTGCCTCGGAGACCACGTTACGCCATCGTCTGTCCCGATTGCCATACGAACACCTGTGGCTTTCGTTACGAGTAGTTGAAGCTCTAAATAGTCCGACAACCTTCATGAATTTAATGACATTATAAAGAAATTAGTATGCCAACGTTTCCTAGATTTGATTCATCCATAAAGTTCGGCGGTTTCGTAGTTAGATTGACAGTCAACCCCCGCCGAGTTCAGGAAAAACTCAGAGGATGACGATGATTGGCTATGACTAGGGCCCTACGAGGTGTTGGGTAACCTCCTCGATCCCGCTGCAGTCCGGGGGGGAACGGAATCGGAGCGGCCGGTACACCCTGGGCGCCGGTCAATGGCTTCCCCTTCACCCCTTCATAGGGTTGGCATTGATCGTCGGCCAATACCCAACGTGGCGGGAACACATCGCTCTCCGTACTCCTCTGCTTTCAGAGGAGACAGGATGAGCGATGCTGTTAGTGGTGAGATGGCCCAGGGTCAGCCGGGGTGCGAGGGACATGCTCTATGGGTAACCTTACACCCCGGCGTCTGAAGACCCGAGACGGCGTGCGGTTTTAGTCGATGCAAGCCCGACATAACCGCCCCCGCTAGCCGGCGGGGGGGTATCCGAAGGGATTTCCGCACGAAAAAAAAAAAAAAAAAAAAGGGTCCTACGAGGTTGTAATTACAAAGCGGACTGTAATTATATAACATAACATAAACTCACGCCTATATCCCCGAAGGGGTAGGCAGAGGTGCTAGCACCCACATTTCGCCAGTTTATGTTTAGGTCCCAATGTAATAGGTGGCGAGCCTATTGCCATTAACCGGGCACTTATAAACCTGCGATAAATACACACATAACTTCGAAAAGCATCGGAACGTCATTGGTGTGTGCAATGGTAAAACCTGGGATCGAACCTGTGACATTGTCTCTGCAGTCCATTACCCTAGCCTAGTGGTATCACTAGGCTACCGCGGTCATTATGTAATTATATAGGTCACTGTTTAAGAAAGAGCAAAGATTACAATTGGATGTGCGAGTGCTGGCTCCGCGACGACAAAATGAGAAGTGGCTGAAGAAGTGGTGGGTCGGGCGCGCCGTCTGCATCTTGTGTGTATGTCTTCTGCCTGTGTGCCTATGGTATGGTATGGATTTGCGAGCTGGTATCCGCAACTCCACGACAAGGCGCGGTTTTTGCGTGACTGTGTGCCTATGATATATGCTTGTGTAGCCGTGTGTGTGTCGTACACGATGATAGTGCACACTCGTGTAAGTTCACCGTTAGCTTACCATCAGGCGAGAAGTCATGTTTTTTGCAGTCATCAAATGCATTGATAACTTACCTGGAATAAAAAATAATACTTTTGAAATAAAGAATTTCGGGACAATGGATGAATGAATGTTTGTTACTTTTTCAAGCAAAAATGGCTGAACGGATCTGCATGAAATTTGACACAGACATCGGTAGCTTAGTGGATAAGGAGTCGGCTTTACGATCGAGAGGTACCGGGTTCGAATCCCAGCCATTACATTACCGACGTGAACCCACTCCTAACACAAGAAATATAGCTTAGCTGGAGGGGTTAGGCGGAATGCTGGTAATTTCGGTTACTAATATTCTATAAAAAAAATACAGCAAAAGCCACTTTTTATCCCAGAAATAGGTTCATGTGGGATGCAGGAACGGAAATCTTATTTCAAGCGAGCGGAGTCAGGGGCAACAGCTAGTTTACCAATTCCCTCCGTTATTTTTGACTTTCACTGTTCAAACAAACGTATGAAATTTCACTTTTTACGCCAGTCTACAGTACAAACAAAGTTCACTCGCTCGCTCAGCTCAATCGTGATTGATAGAAAAGTGATCAATCTAGACGATTGATGGTATAATGTCGCTAACGACCGGTTTAATCACCCGTTTGCAGAGTAGACTTTGTTCTTGTACACTTTTGTGTAAAGTCGTGAAAAAAAAAAACAATATAAAAGTTCAAAGAATACCTACTTTTTCAATTTTAATGTTCAAATCGATAGCTTCTATGTTTACTGTTAGATAAGCTGTTTAGAACAAAAATTGTGTCACGGTTTCTGGGCGAGGCGGGAATGGGGGGACGGGACGCGACTAGATAATGGGTTAATGAATTTTGACACCTGTCTTATAAGTGTAGCGCGCATTTTTGTAATGTCATTTGTATGACGCGTATATGGAAACCTTTGAAGTATTCAGAACTCCAGTGCTTCTGAGCTGCGGGAGGGTTTACAAGCATTAATTAATAAGCAAGCCAAACCAAAAAGTAATATTAAACCATTCTAAAAATATATCGGAGAATTTCGAATATCTGGGACGTGTCTAGGTAGCTCAGCTAGTCAGAGCGTTCCCCCTGTAAGGGACTGGTCGCGGGTTCAAGTCCTAGATGTTCTTTTTTTCCGATTTAAATCTATAATATTAAACCATTCAACTATTCAGAGTGGCGAACGTTCTGGATTCAGGCATTGTTTTCGGTGTAGTATTAAAGATTTTATAATTTAAATGCTTCCTCTACTCAGTGAATAACTAATTAATGAGAATTATCGATGGGCTAACCTAACAAGAAGGGTTTTGGGATCCTTTTAACCTATATATATATACGTGTTGAGGCACGTGGTGTCCACGAGCTCAGTTCGCTCGCTCCCGTGGCGATTTCTTAGTAGTAGATATTATAATTTTAACCTTTAGCTAGTCTTTACTCGAATACCTTGAAGTACTTTATCAAGCACAGAAATAATAATATTATTTCTGTGTTATCGAGTGTATCTGTTTAACCTAAAAGCGAAGTTTTTGTCTGAGTAGCGGTAGCAATTTATATCCATAACGCTAACATTACGTTTGTAAAGCATCCCGCATTACAGAACAAAAAGCAGAGTAGCATTTAATCCATTTAACTGATCAACTGCGTGTTCAAGCGCTTAAACCCTCCCGCAGTAGGTACAGAACTACTGGAGTTCTGAATACTGGAAGTGTTTCTATAAATGCGTGTATGAAGGCTACAAAATTTACGTGTTGTAGATGGTCGGTTAGTGGCCCTTGCGATACCATATTTTTTTTTGTTTTCACGTATGAAAAAAATACAATTATGAAAGTGGAAGCAGCAAAACGCGTTTACTAGTTTGCATGGGCATAGCCATGGTCCCCCTGGTTACGCCCATGCAAGCTATATCTTTTCACTTGCTACGATCGTTGGTTTTTTAACCTCCCTCTAAATTTCAAATATTATTTACAAGTTAACCTTCTGTTATTCTTCACTTGTTTTCCTAATCCCTCCCCTCCCCTTCAATCTTACTCCAGTCTCTGCCTACCCCAATGGTAAAATGGCGAGATTGTTTATATGTAATTACTAACTGAAGAACTGCTAACAGATGCGAACGGGAAGTCCCTTTGTGGGCTTAGCTTCCTTGGGAGACCAAAAAAAATAGATTTATTTCCCATCCATTTCACGTCGGGAGTCTACTGGTTTGAACCGGCAACCCCGTAATCGTAATCATTATGCTACCCTCGCATATACTTCATTAAACATCAAATCTGCAAGCTCATCAATACTGCGATATATTCTATAAGCTATATACGACGTCTATGTACAGTCAGCAACACAAGTAGGTTTCAAACACATAAAATAAAACTAAGAGGAAATGTATGAAACCTCGTTAGTTTGAAAATTAGTGTCAAACAAAACTGCGCCGTGATAGGTTATAATTTTCCAAAGAGAATAAGCCTAGATGTAAATGTTAGTCAGTTGTCAATCTCGTTGCGAATTATATTGAACATAGCTGTGCCGACGACTGCGTCCACAAGAACTTAGATTTGAGTTTTCAATTTTTTACGTGAAACACTAATAATTTTTTCTAAACTAAAAATAGTCGAAGTTACGTCCTTATAAAATCAGCTACCTGCAGCAAAATGCCGTGAAAATCGGCCTTGTCACTTCGAAGATTACATGGAACGGGCCGGAACAAACAAACAGACAAAAATAAAATAGTTTGTAGGAATTTTTGACGTTGACTGTACAAGAGAAAGGGTATCGAGGAACAGAGGGTAGAGCTATGTCTATAGCATGGAGTGTCCATTCATCAATCAAGAGGGCGGTCCTTCATGGGAGAAGCTAGACTGCAATCTAGCCTAGTCTAGCATTCACTGATTCAATACTTTCTTTATGAAAGTATATCCCTCGAAGGGTAGGCAGAGGTGTATAACGTTGACACAACAATTTGAAATATTACTATACTATAACTAGATATTTTTTTTTGGTTTGTTTTTGGTTTTCACGGGAGCGACTGCCGTCTGACTCCCGAACACCGATAGGAAAGCGTGCACCAGAGCGTCAATCTGCAGGTGCACCGGCTAGCAAGTGAGGTAGACTTTAATCTACTGCGACGCGAGCGAGGACTCGGGGCTGCACACGCTGGCGGACTGCCCGGCGTGGATGGCGCCGAGGCGTGACCTCGTGGCAACCATCGGGGTGGGAGTCCTCTCACTCGGCAGCATGATTGCGGCAATGGTGCGGAGCGTGAGCGCGTGGGCCGCCGCCACCTCCTTCTGCGAGCATATGATGCTCGCAAAGGAGGTGGCGCCGAGCCTGGAACATGCTCGCCGCGCGTCGCAGGCCCAGGGTCAGTCGGGGTGCGAGGGATATGCTCTATGGGCAACCTTACACCCCGGTGTCTTTAGACCCGAGACGGCGTGCGGTTTTAGTCGGTTCAAGCTCGACATAACTCGCCCCCGCTGGCCAGCGGAGGGGTATCCGAAGGAATTTCCGAACGAAAAAAAAAGGTAGACTTTAATCTGTATACAATTCTAAAATTGTAAATTAGTTGTGTCTATTGGAGATATTAAAAAAAAATACTTGGGTTATGTTCAATGAACGATTCTAAACACTTTTTTTTTAAATTCTTGTCTGTTAGTCTGTTTATCTGTTTGTTCGGGATGGATGCAAAATCTACTAAACGGATTTTGATGCGGTGTTTTCTATTACAAAGGTCTTAGTCAGACTGAAAATCTGCCGTGTATGTTTGATTGCAATTGGTTCTGTGAAACCTGAGATATGACCAAAAAATGACAACCAACCTGCACGCGGACCAAGCCGCGGGCAACAGTTAGATTTTAATATTATTATATTATATATTACAACAATATATTACAACTCCATTATTGGCTTTACTGTGGCTTTCACGGTAGCGACTGCCGTTTGATCCTCCAACACCGAGAGGAACGCCTGCGCCGGAGGCTCTTCCGTCAATCAGCAGGTGTACCGGCTTGCTGTTGAGGTTGACTTGGGCACCGGAGATCTTGGTAGAGCCCCATACAATGCTTTTTAAGGATAATTTTTTAAATATATTGCCCTCAAACGAAAAAAAAAATAAAGCACGCGTGCAGTAGTCTGGTAACGGCCAACAACACAGACAGAATATTTTGTTTTAATTTAATTCTACATTCATCTTCATAATATCATATCATTTGACGGCCTCTGTGGCGTAGCGGTAGTGCATTCGACTGCTACAACAGGGGGCGCGGGTTCGATTCCCGCTCAGTGCAAATATTTGTATGCATGAATATGTCTATTTGCATTGGTCTGGGTGTTTCTATGTATAATATGTATTTATTTACAAAAAAAAAGTATATAAGTATGTTTATCCGCATTCTGGAACCCATAACACAAGCTAGTTAAACTTTGCTTACTTGGGGTCTAGAAAGCGCTGTGTAGAATGTCGTAGAATATTTATTATTATTTATTTATTTATCATATGCATTTCACACGAAAAATATATTGGGAGTATAACTGCAGGGCACAGGTAGCTATCCAGTCCTTTTCCAGTCAATCAGCACCTACTATAAAAACATTAACACATTGCTGAACTAGAGAATCAAATCCGAGACCTTAATATACAGCTGTCGCACCGAACCCACCATTAAGCCAAAATGGAAAACGCTTAGTCGCAATTTCTGCACCAAATTACTATGAAAAATATTTTAATCAAAAATCCAATAAAATTACAAAATTATAGGAATCCGTTTGATAAATACTTTTAAATTTGCGAATAAATTTTACGTCGTAATAAGTTGAGTCATTTAAATGAACGTAATGTGAACCGTATTTCAAGGTAGGAGTGGGGTGTAAATTTTCGTACGGAAGGTGAATTGGATTTGCCGGTTAATGGATAATATTAAAGTAAAATGAAGAAAATGGTCTGAGAATTGCATTGAAAATGGGGAACTAATTTTTAGGTCAACGCTTTTTTTAACATTTTTCTTACTAATGCGCTTTTAAACGCGCTTTTTAAAAGCTTTTATTTAACTTGCTCTTTTAATAAGTTAGTATTTTAAAATCAAGTCTAGCGAGCTGAATTAGAATCACTTCCGCTTATCCTAAAGAGTTGAATTTTTCGATTCAGTTACGATGACAATGCATTTTTATGGTGAGCATAATCAAAGGAGCAGGATAAAGAAACTCTTGAGGCGCTACGCAAACGACGCGGGCGCAGAAAGGGCCAGATGCCCCCGGGGCGCTCTTATTATTACTGAAAATAGGTTGCATTTTGCCCGCATTTTGCCCTCAGGTGCATGCGTGAGCCATTGCGCGGACAAAGTGCTCCCTTATATATATATATCCCTTATATACTTTAAAAAAACTGTAACCTGACTACGGAAAAGTTCAAAAATTCGACGTGAAAGTGTAATTACTTTTTGCACGTTGAAATATAGTTCCAGCTAGTGTTGCCCAAAATCGGACTGCAAGAACAAGAGTCTTGCAGTCTTGGTCTTGGTCTTGCAGTTTTGCAAGACCAAGACCAAGACCAAGACCACCTATTTTTTGCAAGACCAAGACCAAGACTGACCCTTGCAAGACTTGCGCAAGACAAGACTACGTCTGCAAGACTCTTGCAGTCTTGCAGTGAAGTCAAACTGAGATTTGAGCATTTTTAATACCTGAGTATGTAGGTACTAGGTATTTAGTTTCTATACCACAGAATAAATAATAGTACCTAGGTACCTACTACGTCTATACCTACTGATAGAATGATAGACGGAGGCTGTGGTAGGTACCTTACCTATTCCGTGGCGTAGTGGTAGTGAACGCGACCGGTACGCAGGAGGCGCGGGTTTGATCCCCGCTCAGTGCAAATATTTGTGTGCATGAAAATGGGTATTTGCATTGGTCTGGTCGTGCCTCGGAGAGCACGTTAAGCCGTCGGTCCCGGTTGCCATACGAACATCTGTGACAGTCGTTACGGGTAGTTGGAGCCCTCAAAAGTCCGACTAGTCTAACTACAGAACTTCGATATCGCCAATTAATTGGTTGTGGAGGTCCGACGTCAGTCGCTTCACGGAAAATATCGTAGTTAGCCGCAACTTAGACTAGAAAGCCGACCCTAACTGAGTTGGGAAAAGGCTCAGAGAATGATGATGAGATAAGGTACTTACCACCATACTTACCTGTTGCTTTTTTGTAGTATGTTTTTATACCTACCTATGTTTAGCGTAGGTAAATAGAAAGGAAACTTCACTGACCTTGAACCTAAAACCCTAGTTAATGAAGAGCACAGGCGGTAATTAGTACCTATTCCATTTTCCCTTAGAGACAAATTGCCACATGTTGTTATACCTATGTATCATACCACTGGCAGCCGTACGACCCGATGTCTGACGTGCGTGCCAATATAGACGTGGCACAAGCCGCGCTAGCCAACGACTGAAGTTCTTTTCATCGTAGGCAGGTAGGTACACTAGGTACTTAATCGCGCTCATTGTCGGTAGTTACTAGTTACCGACAATCAGCGCGAGCGGCGACTTGCGCAGTGTCAATGTGAAAGTTTGTGAAGATGTTTGTATGTTTGTTTGTTACTCAATCACGCTCTAACGGCTAACGGCTCTGGATTTGGTACAGAGTTACATTAGAGCCTCGATCCTAGAATAACACATAGGTTACCTACTTTTTATCCCGAGAATAAGTAGATACACACACACACACGATTTTTTAATTCATAATCTGTAATAGGCGCGTGTCCCTCAATTGTTTTAAATTACTGTGTAATATGAATGGTTTGTGTTTTAATATTTTTAGAAGTAGGTAGGCCACTAGCCACTATCATTCGGCAGAGGAACGAACGTTTTTTAAAGACACTCGGTTCTGTTCTGGCGACGCCGCCGCCGACGACGTGACGCTTATTATGAGAATATGCAGTTTCAATGTAAAGTAGGTACCTACCTACTTACTTATGTGACACAAGACTCGAAGTCCTTTATATTTATTTAAGCTTCATGTAGATACAAAGAGGACTTGCACTTATTTGCACTTATCGATCTATGCATTTGTTGTAGGTACCTATTATTTCATTGACAGCCCCTATTAAAGGTCTCAAGATTCATCAACTATCACTGACTGTAGGTACGTATACCATTATACCGCCGATTTTTGCCTATTTGGCACATGGAAATGTATGTACTTGCCACGCTAAAGCTTTATGCCTACTCTCCACGTGTAACATTTGTCAAAGAGATACCGCTTTAAAATAAAGATTTTAATATAGAGATAAAACGACATTATGGCTGCTGTCAAAGGACACCGGCGAAAGGGGACGGATTGGGCGCGTTTTTACTGATTAATCAGAATCGAATAAGACGATTATAAATATATTTATTTTTTCATTAATTGCTATTTGTGTAAATAGTGTTGAAATACAAGGTAGGTTACTAGGTAGGTACCTACTAATTCATTATCAAATTGAATATTGTTACTATTTACTGCACTGAACGTGTACGTTGGTTATTGCAAAAAATCTAGCCTATGTAGGTGGGTAGGTAGGTAGGTACCTAATATTACTGTAAAGTTTCATCAAAATCAGTTTACGTATGTTTTTTTTTTTTTATGTTTCTACGGCGGTAAACATGCCTACGGCCCACCTGATGGAAAGTGGTCACCGTAGCCTATAGACGTTTGCAACACCAAGGCTGCTACTAACGCGTTACCGCCTGAAGGAGACGGTGGAAAGAGAAAGGCAGGATAAAGGAGGCGGAAGGGGAGAGAGGAAGAGGAGGGATGGGAGTTTGGGCCTCCGGAACTGACACTCACCGAACGAAACACAACAGTAGATCTGTTATTTTACGTCGATATTCTGTGCCAGGGTGGTAACTACCCGGTCGAGCCGGCCCATTCATGCTGACACCTAACGGTTCCAGCGGGGCTCTACCACCAGTAATATAAGTATATTACTGTATACGTAATACACATTCCTACATACATATGCTCACGCCCGTAATTCCCAAAGGGGTAGGCAGAGGAGTATTTAACACCAACATTTTGTCGATTGGGCACTTTGTCTTGGGCTGTGTGTTTATTGTCGAATGTAGAACAGCCCCTATCCCATAGTCGCCTTCTACGACACCCATGAAAAGAGATGGGGTGGTCCTATTCTACTCCACCGGGAACCAAACCAGCACGGCAAATACTTACGTTACGTAAAATTAAACAGCCCAATTGTAGAGGTGACCAATGAATGTGGTGATGAGTTTACTTCTCAGAAATTATTTATCACTAAAATAAAATCGATACATAAATGCTTTAAAAATAAATAGAGTTTTGTGTGAGAATCAAAGTTATACTTTATGTGATCCAATTATTCTATTTCCATGAATTTAATGGATTTAAATCGGAAAAAGTGAATATCCAGATTCTATTTCCGCCTGAATTCACCCCTGTACAGCTAATACATATAATACAATAAATCTACGATATTTTTGATATTTACCGACAAAGACGTGGCGGTATATTAAAAGAGTTTGCGACAAGTGAATTTCTTTTTTGATTTTGCCGCTCTGAAGTCAAAGGTATCCGACATTTCAAAGACTAATTAAATTAAGTTTCTGGGTGCTCAAAAGTGTCATAACTCATAACGAACGGACACGATAACCTGCAAGTTGTCATGCAACCTGCAAATCCTGCAATAGTCCTTGCAATGAATATTGTAGCCACACCATAAAGATAGATAGATGTTATAGTATTATACCTACTTGATCACAGGGATAGTACCTAACCTACCTAATAGGGTTAGTGCTTAGTGCAATAGTCTTAAAAAAACTTAAAAAAAGGTGGGTTGAAGTCAATTAATAATAATTTCGTTCCTCTTTTGATAGAATTCACTTAGTTACCTCCGTCACTTTATTGTTTTGCTCGGATTGCAGAGATTGGATTTGAGGAATTTGATACTACGTTAAGATTACGTTTCTGTTTTTATAGTCTTTGGAAGGATATTATTTTTGTCAATAGATGCCGAACGTAGGTTATGTAGGTATCTTTTGGCCTTTCGGCATGTGCTGTATATAAGGGCGTTCATCATGATAAAAATGCATTTTGGTTTTGATTAAGCTGCGCTTAGAGTCAACCGGGTTTTAAAATGAGTGACATAGATTCAAATAGTTCTAGTCAGAGTAGTGAGAGTTGGACTAGGTCTAAAAGACTAAAAAGTAAATTTGATGAGTTTTTCGATATAATTCATGCCACTGAAACTGCTACATGTAAGTTATGCCACCATAAGAAAGTTGAAATCAAAATGAAGAACAGAAATACTTCAGGATTAAGGAAGCATCTACTGTCTTTTCACGAGAAGGAATCGCGACTATTACTTCCTGCAAGTCAAGCAAAAGCCAACAAAGGGGCCCATATCAAAGTTTTTAATGAGAGATGGAGAAAATAGACAGGTAAGAAAAAATACCTACCTAAGTGTTAATATACGTAATTATAGTTAGGTACCTACCTAATTACCAACAACAAAACATATAAAAGTATGGCAATTCTGGTAACAAGTAGGTAGATACCTATTTAACATTTTTTTCCGCCCCATGTCATTGGTTGTGCGTGGGAGATTGTCGTGCACATTTCTCTCCCCGGCTGACCCAGAGCCGTATATCTCGCCATGCATTACAAATTGCGTTGGTGCGCCAACAAAACAATTTGTAATGCATAAATATCGATGTAGATAAAAAAGTGGTCTATGCAGATAAATGAATCATAATTATGACCGATTAATTACTAATATTCCCGGTAACCCCTGCAACTAAGCTAAATTGCTTGTGCTAGGAGTGGGTTCACATTCGGTAGTGTAATGGCTAGAATTCGAGCCCGGGACCTCTCAATAGTAAGGGACTCCTTAACCACTAAGCTATCGACGCTTCTCACAATAATAACGAAAATAACTGAATTTGTTTACAGAGACTTCGACCGGGTTCGATTCCCGGTTACCTATGTATGAAAGTTAGTAGAAAAGTTTGAATGTCATTATTATTAACTGAATTTGTTTACAGAGACTTCGACCGGGTTCGATTCCCGGTTATGTATGAAAGTTAGTAGAAAAGTTTGAATGTCATTATTATTAACTGAATTTGTTTACAGAGACTTCGACCGGGTTCGATTCCCGGTTATGTATGAAAGTTAGTAGAAAAGTTTGAATGTCATTATTATTAACTGAATTTGTTTACAGAGACTTCGACCGGGTTCGATTCCCGGTTATGTATGAAAGTTAGAAGAAAAGTTTGACTGTCATTATTATTATATCCAAAATCGAAGCCATGGTTGCTAATAACAAATCTCGCTATATCTCATAGTTTCTAACTTCTCCCCACTGACCCATTTGGGTTGATCACTCTGTATACTATCATAATACATTTAGTGAAAAGCTGTTAATTAATAATAATTAAACGACGAACAAACAAAATATTCATAGTATTGATGTTGTATTGTATCATATAATTATCATAATATGTTTTATTATTTTATTTCAGCCAGCACTTTCTAGAAACCGCAGTGAAAACTTTGTGGCAGCTACAGTTGATTGGATTGTGAAAAAATATCTTCCTTTCTCATTTTTTGATGATGAAGATACACAAGAATATTTTCGATCCATTTGCCCGAACCCGATGATGGTATTTCCTAAAAGGTCAACTCTCAGACGGAAGATTAAAGAGCGATTTGAAGAACTACAATCTCATGTTAAGAACCGACTACAACATTACTCGTGCAAAATGTCATTTACCATAGATGGATGGACCTCTATTGCTGGTAGGAGTTACTATGGCGTCACTGTGCACTATATAGACAACGAGTGGAAATATCGATCTATAGTCCTTGATTTTATGCCTTCACACGGTCGACATACTGGGGAAGATATTGCAACTATTTTCCACGAATGTTTAGTTGAATATGATTTGGTTGATAAAATACAGGGTATTACGGTCGACAACGCTAGTGCAAATACGCAATTTATGTTTGAACTTGGCAAACAAATGCCACATTTTGACTCAGACAATCAACATTTCCGGTGCTTTGCTCACATTTTGAACCTTGGTGTACAAGATTTATTAAAAACTTTAGCATTACATAGTGACACTGAAAATGCAGAAAGAGAACAGCAGTATGAAGAGGAAAGTGAAGAAGATGAAGAACATATTCCAAATATTGCTGACTCACGTACAGCGATTACAAAATTACGCAGTATTTGTTGTAAAATAAAAAGAAGTGAGATCTTAAAAAGAAAGTTCCACTCTGCTTGTGAAGCATCTGGTGTACCAGCTGATCTTAATCCCATACTTGACTGTCCAACAAGATGGAATTCTACACATGATATGATTGGATTTGGTATAAAAGTCCGAATGGGTATTAACATATTGTGTACTTCTGTCAGCGAATTAAACGATTTTCAAATCACGGAAATTGAATGGCGAATACTCGACAAAATATATAAGTTTCTAATAAACTTTAAAGTTTTATCAACTAAACTTGGTGGAGAAAAATATGTTACAATACCGCTTGTCGTTGTGTCATTCAATCTTTTACTGGATAAAATTGAATCCATGGCAAAACAATTAGACGAGAAACCAAATCGAACCGAAGTGGACGAAAAGCTCGTTCTGGGTTTTCAAGCAGCCCGAGATAAAATGCTTAAGCATTATAAGAAGAGCAACTGGATTTACTGTACAAGTTTAATTTTAGACCCTAGGCACAAAGCTGAGACTTTCGAAATGACTACGTGGGGACAGCAAATAAAAACAGAAAGCCTGCGCAAATTCAATGAAATTTATACGCAATATAAAAGTACAATAAACCTTATGTCTAAGTCTCCACAGAAC
This sequence comes from Cybosia mesomella, assembly GCA_946251805.1. Taxonomy (NCBI): domain Eukaryota; kingdom Metazoa; phylum Arthropoda; class Insecta; order Lepidoptera; family Erebidae; genus Cybosia; species Cybosia mesomella. Next base: position 3,389,154 of record OX276415.1, read on the forward strand.
AATGAAAATATTGAAAATATTCTTCACGATCATGATGAAGATATTGAAGATGAAGACATAATAGATTTCGAGAAGCTATACACAGGTCCCTCTACGTCTTCAGGATATGGCTGTGGCTTAATGAAAACTGACGAGTTGGAGGAGTATTTAAGTAAGCCGAGAGCCACCAGCTCGGAAGACATTTTAGAGTGGTGGAGGACGCATGAAACGGAATATCCGATTTTATCCAAGATGGCTCGTGATTTTCTTTCAATACCTGCAACTTCAGTACCCGCTGAAAGATTATTTTCTAAAGCATCACTAGTAATAAGAAAACACAGAAATAGGTTAAGTGATGAGTCAGCCAGGTGGTTACTTTGCATTAATTCTTGGTCAAAAGAATTATTATAATAATTCTCTTATTATTAATATTTTTAAAAATCTACCTGATATTTACCATGTTTATTGTTTCTTGAGCTTAAAATTGATAATTTCAATAAATAGTATTTTGCATACTTTGTCTTTATTATGTTTCCTTCCATATATGGTGATTACGATTACTATCACTATTTATCTTGACAATATTTAAAAAATGATGTCAAGTCATTGACATAGGAATCTATGTCAATGTAATCTCAAGTTTCCATACTTCATTACGATGTTTCATATCTTACTAAATCACACTAAGCAATTGATAAGTGCGAGACTTGCAAGACTCGCAAGACTCTTGCTGCAAGACCAAGACCAAGACCGAGACTGAGCGTGCAAGACCAAGACCAAGACCAAGACCAGGGGTATCGGTGCAAGACCAAGACCAAGACTGGCTCAAGTCTCGTCTTGGTCTTGCAATGGGCAACACTAGTTCCAGCTCTCCACCGATAGATGTGCCGTGCCATCTGGCAGTATTTTAAATCGCTTAACTATAAAAAATGAATATTTTTTTTTGGTATGTTACATAATATTATACTGTGTTTATATTAATGAATTCGGGATTTTCTCTCCTTTCATTTGATATAACACTCGATACGACAGCCAAAAAAATTTTTTTTGATGACATCTTTGGATCCAACATCCGTTATGTTGATGTTATTCGTAAAAAATGAAGCCTATTGCACCCTGAGCATGACACTGAATCGATTGACACGTTATTCATTATAATTAGTTCAGTATCTTAAGAGCTACATTGGAATATATACAGTGGTAGAAATTTGATGACACAAATTTGTCACAAAATTCGGCCGGGTGGGTACCACCGTGCACAATTGCGAAAAGCCTCCATAGTAATCCAATTTCGGTTTGATTGCGTTCAGAGCAACTGCATAGCCGGGCAGGGGGATTGTGGTCGCAGCACTAGTGGGACCGGTGGGTGACACGCGGTGCTGACGACAATCCTCTTTTGATGAGGCCGTCAAGCTGAGTGCCACCATTTTTAACATGGTACGTGTATGTAATGGTGACCCTCTTTCCTGAGACTTTACCTTCAGCTTACCGTCAGGCGCGGTGAAGTCAAATTGACGTGTCCTAAATATATATAAAAAAAAACCTACATAGACAGGTAAACACATAACCTTACTACGGAGGCGCGGACGTGTGCGCCGTAGTCCGGTAAATAAGAGCGCGGAGCGGGCATTTTGCTTGCTCTGCGCTATCGTCATGCTCTTGAACGGCCAACAGCACAGACAGAACATTTTGTTTTATTTACTTCAACATTTATCTTCATATCATATCCATCCCATCCACATCACTTTGTAGATAAAAAAAAACCCGTAAATGGCTTGGTTTGGTTAGACTATGAGAGTATAGAATGTACAGTACCCGTATGAGGTGACACATACAAATATGCACACACGTAAACGTACACATGCACGCACAGACACGACGGGGACACCGTGGTTCCCAAACCCGAGGGGGCCATCTCGAAACCGGAGATGGCCCATGGTCAGTCGGGGTGCGAGGGATATGCTCTATGGGCAACCTTACACCCCGGCGTCTGAAGACCCGAGACGGCGTGCGGTTTTAGTCGGTTCAAGCGCGACATAACCGCCCCCGCTCGCCGGCGGGGGGGTCCGAAGGGATTTCCGAACGAAAAACAAAACAAGTTGAATTCCTGAGACGAGCTCAGCCGAATACAAGGGATTTTCGACTTTGCGTTTTTTTTTTTGCGATTTTTTCTTTATATTGCAATGGTTCACCCCAGCACGAATCTATTACCGAAAACAGCAACTCGATAGCTCATCTCCTTCATACCCAAAACCGTGACAGAAAATTGGCAACGACGACGTCGACAACTCGATAGCAATAGGGCTTTTATAAAGAAAATCCCTAAAAAATAAAAGAAAAGAAAAAGGTACTGGGAGTAAAACTGCAGGGCACAGAAAGCTTTTCGTAACTTCATCTACTTCGGACTTGAATAATAAATATCCATTCGGCTTACGAATAATACTTTAATCATTTTAAAGGGTTTGTCGTTTGGTTTGAAAGGGTTATCCGAGTGAATTTTCTTGTGAAAAAATTTAAATAACTGAACACTTAATTGAAAAAGTTTTCAAAGTGTTCAGATATCGAGTTGTTAATAAAATACTTTTAACGGCTTTTGTTGGCGGCTCACTTTCTTAGTAACTATGAAAGGTAATCTCGTCGTGCATAGAGTACCTAGAAAAGTAAGTGTCTTTACTATTTAAAATTATTGAAATAAAACTATTTTTAACGGATTCTATCGCGATTTATTTGATGTTATTTTATATTTTACAATTACTTCGGGATCAATGTAAGGGAAGTTTAGGCGAATGTCACTCGCCTAAACTTGCGACAATATCATATTTAAAATTATTTTGGAATTCTTGTCTGTTTGTTCGCGCTGGACGCAAAAACTACTGAACGGATTTTATTGCGATTTTTTTATTAGAAAGGTCTTGGTCAGACCTAAAATCTGCTGTATTTTTGATTGCAATTGGTTAAGTAAAACCGGAGATATCATCAAAAAAGGTGTACTATAAATGCATGAATATACGCGTATGAGACCCTATCCAAATCTTCGCCTTTGCTTTTTTTTATACGTATGGAAACCCCCACGGCGTGTCGAAATCGGACCGACTAAAACCACACGGTGTCCTCCCCAAGTGTCCATTGCCGGGCACCCCGGGTAAGCCCTCGAAAGGATAACCCCACCGGCGGACTTTGGCCGCAACCGCGGCCTCGCCTGGTGAATATTACCTGGTAGCCGGTGCAGCAGTTGATTGACGGCCGAGGCTCTGTCGCAGGCTTTCCTCTCGGAGTTAGGGGTACAGACGGCAGTCGCCCCCGCAAAAGAAGTAAACCAAATTATAGTAACGCGGAGTGGGAAAGGACTCCGGGCTCCGAAGTGGAAGCTTTGGATGCAGCTGGGATTGGCACTCGGGTGTAGAAGGAGATTTTTTAAAGTAAATATATCAGTTCGCATTCGAACGCGTATATAATTATGTTGACCAGCAGTCCAGACTCGACCAGCAGTCGTAGCATACAAGAAACAGCTGCACGGCAGTTACTGTTAATTTTCCAATGACTTCTATGTACACTACACAAGCAGTTTAGAACATAATTCGTATCACACCTCACGGAGTTGTCGTCGACGTCGTCGTCGTCGACGTCGTCGTCGTCGTCGTTGCCAATTTTCTGTCACGGTTTTGGGTATGAAGGAGATGAGCTATCGAGCTGCTGTTCGGTAATAGATTCGTGCTGGGGTGAACCATTGCAAGATAAGAAAAATCGCAAAATATCGCAAAAAAAAAATATCTCAAAATCGAAACTCCCTTGTATTCGGCTGAGATCGTCTCAGGAATTCAACTTGTTTTATATATTTGGGTTCATTGAATGAAAGGTAAATTGCGGTTTACGATTTATGACGTAAAAAAAAAACTACTTACTAGATCTCGTTCAAACCAAATTTCGGTGGAAGTTTACATGGTAATGTACATCATATATTTTTTTTAGGTTTATCATTCGCTTATTTTAGAAGTTACAAGGGGGAGACACATTTTACCACTTTGGAAGTGTCTCTTGCGAAAACTATTCAGTTTAGAAAGAAATTATGTTAGAAACCTCAATATCATGTTTAAAGCAACGAGCATAGTTTGATGAAAAAAATATTTTTGAGGTTCAGTTCTAAGTATCCCGACCCCCAAAATTTATTGTTTTTTTTTTATGCTTGTGTGAAAATCTTGATGCGGTTCATAGAATACATCTACTTATCAAGTTTCAACAGCATAGATCTTATAGTTTAGGAAAAAAGTGGCTGTGACATACGGACGGACAGACAGACAGACATGACGAATTTATAAGGGTTCCGTTCTTTGCCATTTGGCAACTGAACCCTAAAAAGAAAAGCAGTTAATTTCGGACACGCACAATAAACTTACAGTAGCACAGTATATCTACACATAATACAATCACAACGAGATGAAAACTGTACATTGAATACTGTTCCAAAAAAATAATTGCTATGTTCAATTAAATTTTTCAGCATTTTGTATGCTAACTTTTTTCTAAACATTTAGATCGGAAAAAGAGAACATCTAGAACGGGATTTGAACCCGCGACCAGTCCCTTTCAGGGTTCAAGTCCCATTCTAGATGTTCTCTTTTTCCGATCTAAATCTTTATAATTGCTATGTGTTCTAGGACCGATACCGACAGTATAATTTTTAGAATTTTCGTCTATTTGTCTGTTTTTGACAGATGGCAGTTGCTCCCGTAAAGGCCAGTGTACCAATCAAAAACTAAAAACCAGTCAAGTAGTGTATTGTAATTTTCCGTGCCATGTTTCAATCAGTCATTTAAAACGAGCATAGTTATATCACACAACATACTCGTAGTAAGACCGATCCGGACAGGATGACATTTAACAAGATATATTTATATACAATAGTTTCTCGCGCTCTATTTCATAATGGTATCAAGTATTTTGATTAGTATTCTAATGACGTGTGGAGCCATTATAGCTGAATTATGTACCGTAGCATACATTGCGTTTGATGAAGCGTTTTGTCTTTACGAAATGACTTAGTACAGTATTGTTGACAAGCCGTGAAATATGGGCGTACTAGCTGACCCGGCAAACTTCGTTCCGCCTTAGAATCAAGATAACTTGGTCAGCTTATCAATTGAATTGATTTTGTGAATGTCTCACCCGAGACGATATGAGGTTTCGGTTGGTCCGACATAACCAACCCTTCTGGCCAGCGGAGGAGGGGGAGGGGGGTTCTCGAGTTCATCGTGGACATCACTAACACGACTTTGTTTTATATGTATGTATACATTACTGCCGTCCTCAAGCTAAAAGGCGGCTAAGTGACATCTGGTCAGTGTTCAAAGATTTCTTTTTTGACATCCCGTGACCATGGCTAGAGTTCAGTGTAAGTGATAAAATAACATCAAAAAATCGGGATAGAATCCGTTAAAAATAGTTTTAAATACAATATGAAATCTATATATTTCTATCAATTGCAACTTTATTCTCGTAAATCCGCCTCTTTCTGCGATCAGGTAATGCTCGCGAAAGAGACGGCGGAAAGGGAGCGGGAGAGAACCCTGCCCCTCGATTGCGCAGTCTGCGGCGAGGACGCCGCAGACTCATCTACGGCCGGGACTACCGACCTCCATGATCGGGGCCTGAGGACGGCAGTTGGCCGACTCGCCGTCCTTACAGAAGCAGGCCGTGGCGGAGGTGTGTCGTGTGTGCCTTACACACGCCTGCCAACTCACCGAAGAGGGATAGAACCCGACACCACCAGGCGAGACCGCGGTGGCAGCCAAAGTCCGCCGGCAACCCTGGGGTTATCCTTTCGAGGGCTTACCCGGGGTGCCCGGCAACGGACACTTGGGGAGGACACCGTGCGGTTTTAGTCGATACACGACATAACCACCCCCGTTGGCCGGCGGGGGGGTATCCGAAGGGATTTCCGCACGTTAAAAAAAAAAGAAACAAAAATTCTCAAAAAATATCCATAATCTGATATATTAAGACATATCACATCTTGAAATATGTTTTTTTTTTAAATTCAACACATTTGACGGGAGTCGATTCTAATATATCTAATAGTCCAGTTTTAGTAGGCGAAGGTCCTACTTTTCGGTCGGACCAAAATCTATTCTCTATTCTCCTCCTAGCAATTTCCCGGTTGCGTCCTAAGTTAACACTTTGGAGCCCGGTGTTGGGGTCCCACTTATTATTTTTGATTAGTTTGTCGACAAGAGTGACTGCTTTCTGACCTTCCAACCCCGAGAGAAAAGCCTGCGCCAGAGCCTCGTCTGTGGTTTAGCAGATGCTCCGACGTGAGGTCGACTTGGGCCCCGAAGGTTGGGCCCTGTACAACCCATCTTCGCTATTGCTTTTGTATAAAAAAAAAACCGCAAAATATGTTTCCTCTCTCCTTGAAGGTTAAGATCTATAGATCATACTTTGACTTTGCTGAGCCTATACTCTGACTTACGACAAAATCGGTAATTACAGTGCAGTATTTAAATATTTTTATGTTTAGGCTTAGCAAAATCAAGTTCACGAAATCGGCGACTTATCAAAAACTCAGACTAAAAAGCAACCAAAATAATTAACTAATCTTTACATTATCGTGCCTTTTTTTTTCGTGCGAAAATCCCTTCGTATACCCCCCGCCGGCCGGCGGTGGCGGTTATGTCGGGCTTGAGACGACTAAAACCGCAAGCCTTCTCGGGTCTACAGAGGCCAGGGTGTAAGGTTAATAATTTTAAGGGACTTTTTAAATCATTAGTATGTATTTATAAGTAATTTGTCAAAGTGTTGCGATCCGTTTCTATTGTGTAACTTATATAAATGACCTTCTTAATAAAAAAAATCTCCTTATATCACACAATTTCGCGCAGTTATTTAAATATTAATTACATATATTCATAATATCTTACTGATAAATAAGTACAAAGACATATATTCATAGTTTAATTAAAGAAAACTCTTGCGCAATCTCTTCTACTCTCAATATTAGACTATGCTGATATCTGCTTTCTCGATGCTTCGGAGGAACTACTGAATAAACTGGAACGCTTGCAGAATTTGGGGATTCGCTTCGTATTTGGCCTTCGTAAATACGACCATGTTAGTGAATTTCGAAAAAGACTGAACTGGCTCCCTATTCGGCAGCGCCGTAACACTCACATCCTATCTCTTCTCTACTCTATATTTCATAATCCTAATTCTCCGTCATATCTGCGGGAACGTTTTGAATATCTTGTACCTAGGGGCAAACCCTGTCGTGTTTCTTCCTCTCTTCTGCTTGATACTCCTGCACACTTTTCTAGCTGCTATGACTGATCCTTCGTGCAAGCTGTTCGTCTTTGGAACTCACTTCCTCATACCATTCGCAGTAGTAACAGTCTGGACATCTTCAGAAGGCTTTACGTTAATATAACATTTTTGAACCATCAATATGATTGGCAACGAATGCTGTTAAATCCGCTTTCCTGTAGCATAAGGACAAACCTCTGTGGTTTTTTTGTGCTATTTGTATCCTGTATTGTATATTTTATAATTTGTAATAATAAAAAATAAAAAAAAGAATTAAAGATTTTTTTCTTTTCCAATCATTTATTGTGTATATATCTAATCTACGAATATATTTATGTATACATGGATGTATGTGTGTGTATATGTGTATTTATTTTTTATTCTCAGTATTAAAGTACTAGCATGTTTCTCTTTTCTTTTTATCTTGTAATGTACACTTCACACCCTTTCTTTAATTTATTCTTCTTCTATTACTTAAAGGTTTGCTGGGAGAGAACTCATATTGAGTTGAGTTCGCCTTTGTACATTTTCATTTTAATTTTATTTATGTTATTATCATTTTCTTGTGAATACAAAAAAAGTAAATAAAATAAAACATAAAGCATGAAAAGGAATCCAGGTTTGTATTTTGACGCGGCAAGTCTTAGCACATGCTTAGCATAATCTTACGCGTATTGTCTATAAATCCCAAAATAAAGGATATGCTCTGCATATACTCAGCTAAGATTTACCTTAGCTAAGCTTGAGGAAAGTCAAAGTCTTAAGTCTTTTCCTCCAAGCTTAATGTAAAATATATTATGAATAGCCATTTTATGCTTAAATTTTATAACACACACCGTTTTATCTATTAATAACATCGCACAATTTTCAGCGATTTATTGCAAAATTTACGTCAGCGGGAATCGAAAGGAAAACGCGGCGTCATGGCGAAATCTAACCGTTACACGCAAGTCATGCTCTGGAACGCCTTACCTATGGACATAATAACGAGATGTGATTCCACATATATTTTTATATCGGACGACACGAAAACGATTCGACACTGTTAATGAAACGAGAGACTCGTGGCTTAGTCGTATAACCGAGTAAATTACTATATTACAAGGTTGAGCAGCATTAGCCAGGTCAGTCTTAAGACTGGTGACCAATCATAACATATAGAGACTCCTCCATGCCTCGGAAAGACCTAAAAAGCCCGATAACCTGGTAATAACTGAGTATAGAACTTCGATATGTGGGTTGTGGAGGTCAGAAGGCGGTCACTTCATGGAAAACATCGAAGTTTGGCTGTTTCGTAGTTAGAGAAAGCCGATCCTGAGGATGATGATGATGCTCATCATCCTTCAAGCCTTTTCCTAACCCAGGGTCAGCCTTCAGTCTGACTGGAGGTTAGGTTAGATCAGACGGCAGTGGCTTCCATGAAAACCAAAACAAGTCAATAAAAGGACAAAAAAGGAGAGCTGAACCCGGGCTAGAATTAACGCTCGAAAGAATAACAGTTTGCTCGAAGACATTAGGCGAGAACCAGACATGAATAGGTGTAAAATAAAGTCAAAAGGTACAAAAAAAAATAAAAATAAGGTACTTGCTTTCGAATATTACAAAGTAATGGTTCAAGGTAAAAAAAAATGTACCTACTATGAGATGAGATTCACCAGAACCCTGCAAAACAAATTGTGCAAACAGTTTTGTAGGCCCAATATCTATTTATATGTGTATAATGTATACAGGAGAGAATATAAGAATAATAATAAATAAATAAAAAAAGAAAAAGTGTAAGTGGTATGAAAAAAAAAAGATGCAGCGGTAAGTCGAGTCGCGTGATGTAAAGCTCGCGTTACATCAAGAAACGCAAAGTCATACGCGAGAAGTTGTTAGCATTGGTAATTCAAAATGTTTCTAACCAGTAATTGGTGTACGGAATTGGATAGAACTAGCTATGTGTGCTTGCTCACTGGTGAAGGAGGAGGTAGATAACATTGATTGATGATATATAATGGAGAACTTCAGAAGAAGAAGGAGGCCACCGCTTACGCACTTTTCCACGTTGCACTAAGAAACTAGTATCGGTTGTCAATTTATCATTTCAAAGTTGGATATAGTCGTACAGGCGGGTGTTCTACGTGAGTTCGACAAATGGAAGTGCGATTAACGATTGTGTGACAAAACTGTACTGTGACTCACCATAGTTCGAATGCACGCTAGTGCGACACACTGTAGGTCGAAATTACTCTAGTGCGACAAACAATTGTGCGACAGTAGTTCGACACTACGGTAGTGCGACAAATCATTGTCGCACTACCGTAGGAATAACAACAATGGTTTGATTTGATTTAATATGATTTTCTTACATCACTGACATCGGCAGGGTTGGGTTAGGTTAGGTTAGATCTGTGACCACAACAACCAGATAAATAACACAAATAACATGAACAAAATAATGAAAACCCTCTTTAATCGATGTGGAATACTTTCGCACTACCATGCTTCGCGGTGGAAAACATTCGAAATTATGAGTATCGACGTGGCGCACTTTCGCACTACCGTGAGTCGCGTTTCGGTACTTTGGCAACCCTGGGGTTATCCTTTCGAGGGCTTACCCGGGGTGCCCGGCCACGGACACTTGGGGAGGACACCGTGCGGTTTTAGTCGAGACACGACATAACCACCCCGCTGGCCGGCGGGGGGGTATCCGAAGGGATTTCCGCACGTTAAAAAAAAAGAAAAAAAAAAGGGCTTCAGTTCCTCGCTATTTTGAACTTCGAAATTCAGTATGACAGTCCGTACAGGCACAGAATAAATAATAGTACAAGTACAGAAGACCCTCTGTTTTGATTTTCACGAATGCCGCCTTTTTACGTGCCTATTAATTATTATTAGCAACGGACCGCACGCCAGCCGCGCCGTCTTTGAGTTCTATTGCCCGGCGCGAAGGTCGACATTACTCCGCACCTTGCCGAAGATAGGGTTGTCATTTTTTGAAACTTCGTCGGTGGCAAACGAGCGGATCGTAAGCGGATACGGTAGCTTTGCACTATTGTCTATTCTGTGGCGCAAGCATCGACTATGTCAGAATAAGGTACCCGTCTAGCACAACTATGCTTATTGCTTGGCAACTCTCGTTGCAGGACATAACGACACCCGTCACTTTTTCACAGTAGTGCACAAAAAGAGATAGGTACCTTTTTTTATGTGCGGAAATCCCTTCGGATACCCCCGTTATGTCGGGCTTGAACCGACTAAAATCGCACGCCGTCTCAATATAATTTCTCGCTCGAGAAAGAGTCACGTGTCACAGTTGGTTTAGACCGGCTGATAAGCGTTTTATAGTCTAGGAGCTAGCAACCAAATTCATTAAAAAAAAAAAACAATATATTTACTTACTGATTACTTTTTATTGGTTTACGTAAGTAAATACTAAAGGTAACGCGGGCGTGACCTGTATTTATTGCTTACTTAATTGCAAATGCCTTACTTTTATATACTTTTTTTTTACCATCTTTAAATTGCCGGTTGTTAAATTTAATTGTTGCATATATGCGAAACCTACAAAACAATTTTAATACATATTCCACTGGGAAACATGCACATGGTGATTATGGAGGTATATTTCTAAAAAGTTCTATAAGTTTGTTGCCTGGATTACTTTGAACACAATTTTCAAAATTTTCTATGATTTTTCTATGCCACCAAAAGATTTTATAGAGTATGTACAAAATTTAGAAACCACTTCTAAATTTTGTACATACTCTATAAAATCTTTTGGTGGCATTTTTAAGCTGCCATAAATACTAGATTGGTTGTTGAATGCTTTGTATCTAGTAAATCGATTAGTCTCGTCTAAGCCTGCAACTGATCTTGAAATTTCATCTATTAAATCATTTGAAATTTCATCTATTAAAAACGTATAATCCGAATTTTGATCATTCTTTCTGCAACCCGCAGCAATGCAATATTTCATTGCCCTTATTTTATACATCGTATACAATATGCGCTTGCGACGTTGGTATGCGGGAGACAGGCGCGCGAGTGTCGCGGCCCACGGCGGGGCAACCACTGAATAAGCAACCCCGGGGATGCCGCCGGCATGTACTTATAATTTCTCGCAGATCGGCGGAGTGACACCCCCCTGGTACAGGCCACTCTTTTTTTTTTTTTTTTTTTTTTTTACGTGCGGAAATCCCTTCGGATACCCCCCCGCCGGCCAGCGGGGGTGGTTATGTCGTGTCCCGACTAAAACCGCACGGTGTCCTCCCCAAGTGTCCGTTGCCGGGCACCCCGGGTAAGCCCTCGAAAGGATAACCCCAGGGCACTCTTATGTAACTTATTATTGATAAATTATGTTAGTTGGTTTAATGCTGAAGGTAAGTTGAAATGGGTAAACAACTTTGTATTAAATACGAGCACGTCTCGCCATCAAGCGTTGCAGTTTGGCGAGAAAACGTAACGTAAGTAATCTATGTATATTGTATAATTAAATACAAAATAAAAATCTCTATATATTTCAGTATGCCTATCGGCTTAACATGATATGTACGAGTACACTCGCCCTCAAAATTTTCTGGACACTAACAAACGCTGTTATCATTGAAATAATGTGTTAAGTTAATACCGATGTAAAAGTACCGGAGATGGCCCTGGGTCAGTCGGGGTGCAAAGGATATGCTCTATGAGCAACCTTACACCCCGGCGTTTTAAGACCCGAGACGGCGTGCGGTTTTAGTCGGTTCAAGCCCGACATAACCGCCTCCGCTGCTCGGCGGGGGCGGCTTTTTATCCCCGGAATAGGTTCCCATGGGAACCTTATAAAAGGTTATCTCTTATAAAAGGTACTATAATCTATCGCTGTACCAAATTTCAGCCAGATCTGTTCAGCCGTTCTGGCGTGATTGAGTAACAAATATTCATCCATACATTCATCAATCCATCCAAACTTTTACATTTATGATATTAGTGGAATTTAAAATTGTATAATTATATTTAACTTCTGTTCTATACATCTGCAGATTGCTTCTCTGAAGGTTTCATTCTTACGAAAAATGTGTATTGTAAAAGATATCGTTAAAAATACATTAAAATAATATTCCTACGTAATCAGAATCTTCTCTTTTTGTGCAGTCAGTTAACAAGACACGTAAAATTACACGTGTAACCAAAAAGCCATTACATATTTCATAAAAATCGGTACCATAAACTATTTTATGGAGCTAGGATAATACATTTGTCTATCAGACTGTGAACTGATGCTAGAACGAACACTGCTTTGTAATAAACATGATTTTATTGTGAATCGTAAATATTGATCGCGTTTTTAACGGTGACGTGTTGAACATATAAAAATAATTATCAATCTTAACACTGGGGTCGACAAAGACTTTTGGGGCCAATCTAACCTCCCCTGTATGCCAGTACACCTTCTGATGCACGGAAAACGCTCTGGTGAAGGCTTTGTTCAGATGGGCAGTCACTTCTATAAAAGCCCTGTAAGCTAAATCAAAAGGAGAAGGTGTATGTTCCTGGCTCCGAGGTGGAAGCCGGAAACAATGCTGAGTGATCTCTGTACCAAATTTCAAGACCGCGTAATAGACAGACAGACAAAGTTACTTTCGCATATATAATATTGCTTTCTTCCATAATACAGGCATTAGCCTAGTAGGGAATACAGTTTCAGTATGTTCAGTTTCCTTTCTGTTTGATTTTAGAGTTGTAATCATCTGTCTAAAATGTGTACTTGAGTCCAATAAATATTTATTAATAGCTGACCCGGCAGACTTCGTACTCCCTCAATCGATAACAATTTCCATATATATTCACCTTTTAAACCTTCTCTGGACCTCCACAAATAATTCAAGACCAAAATTAGCCAAATCGGTCCAGCCGTTCTCGAGTTTTAGCGAAACTAACGAACAGCAATTCATTTTTATATATAAGAAAGAAGAAGAAGATTATAGATCGAGCTACCTCACGCCTCACCCTAGAGTAAGGGAGAGGCGGCGAGATAACCCCGGCGAGGCAAGCAGCAGTAATATTAGTAAGGATTGATCCCAGGATATTTTTGTTAAACCAACATAAAATTGTAATTTAACTAAAGGCTTGTCTATTTCGTAAAACCAACCCGTTGTTTATGTCAAACCAAATGGGTTGCATAGCAACACGTCAAGTACTTGACATGTTCCCGGCGCCGACGCGGGAGACCTCGACTCACATGGATGGCCGCTGTAGACAGGGACCTGCGAGATGCAATCATCACAACCGAGACGACCCGGGACCGACTGTCCTGGCAAGAGCCGACCCCAAACAATGGGATAATGGCTAGGTCAAGAGAGAGAAATAAATAAATAAATATTCTACGACATTCTACGCTTTCTAGACCCAAAGTAAGCATAGTTTAACTAGCTTGTGTTATGGGTTCCAGAATGCGGATAAACCTACTTGTATATCGTTTTTTTGTAAATACATACAGAAATAAATAGAAACACCCAGACCAATGCAAATAGACATATTCATTTAGACTAATATTTACACTGAGCGGGAATCGAACCCGCACCTCCAGTCGTCCAGCCTCCAGTCGAATGGACTACCGCTACGCCAAAGAGGCAGTTAGAGAAACGATTTGCATAGTGATCCACTTATTAATATTACTTTTTTATAGATGTACCAGACTTCAAATCCGAAAAGGTTAAGAGGAGAAGGGAGGAGGGTTGCCCCTTCACGTTCAAAATATATTTAAAATATTCTCAAACCCGTTTAGCATTTTAATGAACTCTGTCGAAAAATAAATTAATTCGTTTCATAAATAGAAAAATAATCCGTCCGATTGGACTTACAGCCGGATGTTACTCCAAAGCGGATATTACCCAAGAAGCCTCAGGAATATTAATTACGGTATGAACCTGTCAGGGATCAGGCAAAATTATAGAAGACGCAACGCTGATTGACACTTTTTTTTCCATCCGCCACCGCAAAAAGGAGTAATCTTCCAATGAGATGAGTGATACCTATTCTATTAATATACAGTATCCGTGCACTAAAAGTGCCCGTAACTTCGTTTGCGTAGTCTTAGATCTGGAGTTCAATTTTTTTAAGTTGAACTCTTATAGGTACTTTTTCAAAACTAAAATTATACCGCCTCAGTTACGCCTTATAACTCCAGCTATCTATAGTAAGAATCTCATCAAAATCTTCCCAGCCACTTCGAAGATTACCCGGAACACCATTGTAATAGTGCTTTCTGCAAAATAAATGATTTGATTTGAAAAAAAAAACAGACGGAGACAGACGCATAAACCTTTTTAAACTGGTTCCGCAGGAAAATAATAAGATTCTTGCTTCATAATGTTTTTAATGATGAAACAGAGAAAATTAACATAATAAAATAATAGACGTGTCGTCGTGAGCGCATGGGCAAGAAGCACGGAGTACAATAACCAGGCAAGACGAGAGCGAGGGCGCTCGGCGGCACCGGACTAGAGCTGGGACCGACGCGTAGTGCTGTGCTCCCGTAGTAGTATATGTTCGTGAACACTAGTGTTACATGGTGTTCAAGGTCCGATGATGGAGTAGGAAGGTGGCCATAGGAACTCCTAAACTAAAATAAGATATACTCATCGAGTTTGGGCTCATTTGGTTTGTCTTGGTGGAATCTTTGTTGTTACATGGTATTCAGGGGCACTCTGGTGTTACATGATATTACTAAAGCGAAAAACTTGAAAATAAAACATAACATAACATAAACTCACGCCTATATCCCCGAAGGGGTAGGCAGAGGTGCTAGCACCCACATTTCGCCAGTTTATGTTTAGGTCCCAATGTAATAGGTGGCGAGCCTATTGCCATTAACCGGGCACTTATAAACCTGCGATAAAAAAAAAAACTAAGAAAAAAGTTTTTTTTTTAAATTTTATTCAAAAGTATACATAGTTGCGCTAAAACGAAAATAATAATTTTATGCAAAGGCTGTGCTAATTTAAAAGCTTGTAGCGCAAATACACAACAGAAATATCCCTCGCGATACAAGCTTTTGAAATCAGCACAGCCCTTTTTTTGTTTTTTTTATTGCGTGCGGAAATCCCTTCGGATACCCCCCCCCCCCCGCCGGCCAGCGGGGGTGGTTATGTCGTGTATCGACTAAAACCGCACGGTGTCCTCCCCAAGCGTCCGTTGCCGGGCACCCCGGGTAACTCCTCGAAAGAAGGATAACCCCAGGGTTGCCGGTGCATAAAATTATTATTTTCGTTTTAGTGCAACTATATTTTTGAATATAAGCTTGTTTCAAAAAAAAAGGTTTTTTTAATAATTCGAACAGACGCTTCAATTTTACTCATTTGTTTAAATAGAAACCCTTAGACCAATGTAAACATAAATATTCATGCACACAAATATTTCCACAGAGCGGGAATCGAACCCGCCTCCAACGTAGCAGTCGAACGCGCTCTACCGCTGCACCACTGAGGGCGTATTATGTAACGTAAGGCTGTCTACACACCAAAGCCGCTTAATCCGCCGGGAAAGATCTACGGCTTCATTTTGGAACATAGGTAGAATCGGAAAGGGCCAGGTGAGCTAGTTGTAGAATAAGTAAAGTTAGCCTTCGGCACAATGGCAACTCACTGAAGCGGGATAAAACCCGACCCCACCAGGCGAGGCCGCGGTGGCGGCCAAAGTCCACCGGCAACCCTGGGGTTATCCTTTCGAGGGCTTACCCGGGGTGCCCGGCAACGGACACTTGGGGAGGCACCGTGCGCTTTTAGTCGAGACACGACATAACCACCCCCGCTGGTC
Source organism: Cybosia mesomella (assembly GCA_946251805.1). NCBI lineage: Eukaryota > Metazoa > Arthropoda > Insecta > Lepidoptera > Erebidae > Cybosia > Cybosia mesomella. The sequence goes on from OX276415.1 coordinate 3,405,207, forward strand.
AGCGGGGGAGTATCCGAAGGGATTTCCGCACGTAAAAAAAAAAAAAAGCCTTCGGCACAACTTTCTGTAGCCGCTGAGTTGCCGGCGGCTTAAGTGTGTAGACATCCTTAGAAGCCATATAGGTAATTACTTCTCTGTAGTTATTATCAAAGGAAAGGTTGCAATAAGGGATAATAAGCCACAAGATACACCCCTAAGAAGGTTAAAAAAAATTGCAGCTACCGGCAAATTGGATTTTTTTGGAGGGTAGAAAAATAATAAGGGTTTTGGGATATTATGGCAGAGGGGCGCAAAGTTCTTGTAATATCATCATTTTATATCATAACAAGCTTTACTTAGGGGACCGGCTTTTTTTAAATATTTATTCCGTCAACTGACTGCACCCCGCTAGATGGTGAGAAGCCATCAATTTATGATAGTGCTATTTAGGATCACATGGTAGACAAAACCGAAAGACTTGGAAATTGATGTATTAGGGGCTCTATCAAGATCTTCGGAGCCCAATTCAACCTCACCTGCTAACCAGTTCATCTGCTGATTAACGGACGAGCCTCTGGCGCAGGCTGTCCTCTCGAGGTTGGAGGGTTAGACGGCAGTCGCACCCGTGAAAGTCAAGATAAGCCAAATCAGTCAAGTGAATGAGAGTGGATCCTGGGTTCTAATAAAAACCTCACCAACCAGGACTAACGTTGTGATGATGATGAATTACTTGGAATTTTTCAATTTAAGTTTTTTAGGTTTGAATGTTAAGTTCAAGGCAATAGGGTCACCCTGGCTAATAGTGACTGTAATTGTACTTTTACTTACCCTTTCAGATATAAACAGGCGTGAATACGTGTATGAATTGTACCAATACAAATATTCAATAGTAAAAAAGTGTAATATCTTTGTACAGCCAGCGTACAGCACCTTTTTTTTTTTTTTTTTTTTTTTTTTTTTCTTGCGGAAATCCCTTCGGATACCCCCCCGCGTGCCAGCGGGAGCGGTTATGTCGGGCTTGAACCGACTAAAACCGCACGCCGTCTCGGGTCTACAGACGCCGGGGTGTAAGGTTGCCCATAGAGCATATCCCTCGCACCCCGACTGACCCTGGGCCATCTCCGGTTTCGAGATGGCCCCCTCGGGTTTGGGAACCACGGTGTCCCCGTCTTGCCCCGGTTTGGGGGAGGGGCGCTAGTCGCCCCACCGTCCCGGCCTGCTTCTGCTGGGGTGACAGGTGGCCTCACCCGCCACCCCCAGGCCTGCGCTCATGGAGGACGGAGGTCGTTAAGCGACCTCCGGCGCCTGAGTTGCCTGCGACGCGCGGCGAGCAAGTTGCGGGCTCGGCGGACCGGGAGAGTTCTAAGTCTCTCCCGGGCGCGCTCCGCCACCTCCTTCGCGAGCATTACATGCTCGCAGAAGGAGGCGGCGGCGGCCCACGCGCTCGCGCTCCGCACCATTGCCGCAATCATGCTGCCGAGCGAGAGGACTCCCACCCCGATGGCTGCCACGAGGTCACGCCTCGGCGCCTCCCACGCCGGGCAGTCCGCCAGCGTGTGCAGCCCTGAGTCCTCGCTCGCGTCGCAGTGATGACACTCAGGCGTTGGCTCCTTCCTGATCCGATGCAGGTGGTCCCCGAAGCACCCCTTCCCTGAGATCACCTGCGTCAGTCGGTAGGAGAGGCTTCCGTGTCGCCTCTCCAGCCAATCCTCCATGATGGGCCTTACCGCCGCTAAGCGTACAGCACCTGCGTAGGTAGACGTCTACGAATATCTACGCATTTATATTCGTAGCTGGTCTACGGTAGAATGTAATGTAGCTTTAACATATCCTTTTATATCATACTAGCTCACCCGGCAAACTTCGTTATGTTCATTACCTTATTAGCTGAATTTATTCCGTGAATGTCTTATATCTATTTGTACAGTATCCCGAGGGAGCCATCTCAATGCTGTAAATGGCCCAGGCTCAGCCGAGGAGCGAGGGAATTGCCTTATTTGGCCACCGTATACCGTTAGACACCTAAGACGGCGTGCGGTTTTGGTCAGTTTGAGTCCGACATATCTACCCCCATTGGCAGCGGTGGGGTAACCCTGGGGATTTGGACAAAAATCAACGACAATAAGCAGTATAAGGTGGAGAAAAATCTGAAAAATATAAGATCATGACCCGTTCTCGAGTTATAAACGATCATCACTTACACGACTTGGTTTTATATATATCAATCATTCAATAAGCCTATCAGCCAGTCAATCAGCAGGTATACCGGTTTGCAGGTGAAAATGGCTTGACCTCAAAGTCCTTGGTAAGTTCTTGGCAGATGGCAGGCTGTTGGCTCTGTCTACCCCGGCGAGAGAAAGCCGTGAGTAAATGTGTGAAATAATAATCGAAATTGCTAGTATTCTCGTTAATCCCTCTAGCGGAGCTGAATTGCTTGTGTTAGGAGTATCAAATAAGCAGTGCAATGATCTGTATCCGAACTCGCGACCTCTCGATTACAAATCTGACATCTTACCCGCAAGGAACGCTAGTTTTAATCCATCCTATAAATTGTTAAGATACGAAAGTGGAAGGCGCACGAAACCTTACATAAGGCTCGACTTGCTCCAGTTTAATAACACACATTAGTTGTAAGGCTTTGCAGGACATGTGTGAGCTTAAATAGAATTTATTTGGTATTGTCGGTGGTTTACGCGAATATTACAAATGAAATAAAACTATTTTAAACGGATAATATTACGAGTTACTGATCCCTTTGAACATGGCTGCTGTAAAGAAACCGAAACGTCAGGGTCAGTATAAATAACAAAAAAAAAAATACGTGTGGTAAATCCCCACTGACTCCAACCCATCGATGGATGTGTCGGAATCGGACCGACTAAAACGGGATCCTCCCCAAGTGTCCATTGTCGGGCACCCCGTGTAAGCCCTCGAAAGGATAACATTCAAAGGTCACCGGCGGACTTTGAAATTGCGAAATTATTAAATTTCTAAGGTATTAATAGATAGTAGTAGTATATCTTTTTTATATATTTGGGCCGTCAATTGATGCTCCCCGCCACCGCCACCATTCCAGATGCTATACTTAGAATGATGGTCTCTACTTCGACGGCCTTGACAGATGATTTTTCACGGCCCGCTTAAAGAACCCGGGACTGTAGGTAGAAGGGAACACGTGTGTGGGTGAAGCATTCCAGTTCTTTATCGTGACACAAGGAAAGGAAACACGGAACCGCTTGGTTTCCGATGGTATCAATCACACCGTATGAGGGTGACACCTAAGTCCTGCACGTGTTGTTCGGGATAGGGAGGGAGAAGGTGGAATCAACTGGAATAGCTCGTCAGAACACTCATCATGATATAGGTGATAGAATACTGCCAAAGAGGTTATGTCTCTACGCAGCTGCAGGGGCTCTAGAGTTTCAGGGACCTCTGGAATGTCAATGATTCGAACTGTACGCCGCTGCAATTTATCTAGAGAGTAATGAGCGGAGCCATTGCAGAGGTGACAACAGTATTCTACGCAGGGAGGTATCTGTGTTTTATATAGAAGACACCGCTGCTTCGGCGTGAAAAACCGTCTCACCTTGTTCAGCACTCCGAGTTTACGTGAAGCTGTTTTGATGCCGCTCTCGATGTAATTTTTGTTATTTAGTTTGCAGCGAACATCCATACCAAGCATGTTGATTTGGGCCGTGGTCTCCGACGGGAGCAAGTGGCACGCCGCCGCCGCCTTTCTGCGAGCAGGTTATGTGCGCAAAAGAGACGGCGGAGAGGGAGCGGGAGAGAACCCTGCCCCCCGAGTTCTACAGTCTACGGCGAGGACGCCGCAGACTCGTCTACGCCCGGGACTACCGACCTCCATGATCGGGTCCTGAGGACGGCAGTTGGCTGACTCGCCGTCCTTACAGAAGCAGGCCGTGGCGAAGGCGTGTCGTGTGTGTCCTACATACGCCTGCCAATGAACCGACGCGGGATAAAATCCGACCCCACCAGGCGAGGGCGCGGTGGCGGCCAAAGTCCGCCGGTAACCCTGGGGTTATCCTTTCGAGGGCTTACCCGGGGTGCCCGGCAATGGACATTTGGGAGGACACCGTGTGGTTTTAGTCGGTCATATTCCGACATGCCCACCCCATCGTCGGCACCGATGGGGTGAAGCCCGTGGGGGTTTCCACATGTTAAAAAAAAGCATGTGGATTAAGTCCTGTAGTGGTAGTGATGTGTTCTGGTGAGTTGGGAGAGGAAGGAAAGGAGATAACTTCGCCGTGGTCTTCTCTTTATTGTACACCAAGAATATAGAAGACAGAAGAAAAATGAAAGATTTTATTAGGAGTCAGACGGCAGTCGCTCCCATTAAAGCTGTATTAGCCAAATTAAAAGGAGTAAAAATAGGCGGGCCCCAGACTCCGAGGTAAAAGCCTCGGATACAACCTTACATAATTACATAAAAAATAAATATTGCAGGATGAAACAATAATTGAATAATTATATAATTAAATAACAAACTTAGGACCCAATACACTTAGCAGAACAGTTGGGACGCGTTGGACACTAAACAAGAGATACACCAGTAGGGTGACTATACAATATGCTAAGGAAGGACAGAACATAGTACGAGGGATCAGCTGTTAATATTAAAGTTTTTTTTTTAGTTCCACTAAACTAATCGGAACTAAAAAAATCTTTTTAAAACGAACAAACTGCGAACTTTAGCCTTTTATTATGAAGTGTTGCCTCAAAAAATAAATCTCAAATTCCAAATCTATACAGATGAATAAAATTGTCTGTTTGTTATATTAGAATAAAAGTTATTGAATAAATGCATATGAGTATACGTAAGATAATTATAACACAATACATTTTATATGTCTGTCTTTCTGTTTGTTTGTCTCCGAAGTGACTGAGACAATTTTGATGCAATTTCAACCGTATTTTATTTTTTCACGTTTTAGCGTGTAACGGGTTTAGCGCAAAAAAATAAAAGCCCAGTTCTAAGTAAACGCGGACGACGTCGCGGGTACCGCTGGTCGATTATAAACTGGTTAGATTTGACGATTACAAGCTGCTTAAATTTGCCTTCAAAGATTTGATAAATAGTCAAATAGTTACAGGTAACTAAGGCGTGTTAAAAAGTTAAAATGCATACTAAACTCACAAACGTCTCCGTAGAAACATAAAAGATGGTCACCACATTAATCACGACCACTCACAGTAAGTTCCGTTACTGAGCGCAATTTATTTCAATTTAGTCCTCGCCAGCATTCGTGGTATATACTTCATTGTCTATTTATAGGCACCTATTTTTAACACGATTTTATTCGCTCCACCTGTCAGCGTCAGTAGCTTAGTAGTTGAGCCTTACAATCGAGAGGTCACGGGTTCGAATCCTGGCCATTACATTACCGATTTAGCTTTACTGCGGGCTTTACTAAATTAGGGATAGTACTAGTAATTTGGTTTATTAATATATATATATATATATATATATATATATATATTAATAAACCAAATTACTAGTACTATCCCTAATTTAGTAATATAATATAATATAACAAAGTCGTTTTAGTGATTGATCGCAATCATCTCGAGAACGGGTGGACCGATTTTCATCATATTTGATTTTTTCAATTTGTCTCCGCCTGATCGTGCCTGTTTGTGTTTTTTATTACGGAATTCAACATAATTGTTTAGTTTTAATCTTTAAGTATTTATGTTTTGATGTTGGTACCGCGTATTGATAGGACCTACATCATTTTTTTTTTTACGTACCCACGCATTATTGTACGTGAACTGGCGCCGGGTACATCGCGAGTTGAGCGCGGCGTTGTGCGCGACGTCGCGGTGTGAGGGTCCGGGCTCCTTGGGTCGTTGGTGGACCATGTGCTCGTGAGGTGTTATTAGGGTCGGGTTCGCTAGCCCGTTTGTAGACCCTGTGCCCGCGCCTTTTTTGGGTGGCCCGGCCACGAGCTTTGAGGGGACATTGTTGTGACCTTGTTTGTATGATGTTGAGTAATTGGTGAACATTAATTAACGAGATCGTTATCTCTTTGTAAAATTAAGTGAATACTCCCATCGCGTCCGTTTGACTTGGAACCATTGTTGCGGTGGCCACACACTAAGGAAAGTGAAATCTTTTGTAATTTTTGTAATCTATTGTATAATACATCCACAACATACTTTAGACTAGGATTAGATTAGGTACTGGGTCATTCCCGAGGGGGCCATCTCGAAACCGGAGATGGCCCAGGGTCAGTCGGGGTGCGAGGGATATGCTCTATGGGCAACCTTACACCCCGGCGTCTGTAGACCCGAGACGGCGTGCGAAAAAAAAAAAAGGTACTGGGTCATTTGTTCCTAAATAAGGGGGCCGTCAGTAATAAGGTTAGTTAACCACCTACTTATATATTTCATTTTCTTGAAATTTTATTTATTTTTTGGCTTGTGTAATCGTATTATTTTGTTTGAAATCGATTGATTTTTTGTGGATCATTATTAACGGATTGGTTTAATTTTGGTTTGCCATTGGAAACTTAACACACGGTTCAATTCCGCCATTTTGAGTGTTAATTTATCGGATTTTTCTGCCTTTTGGTGCAATTAAATTTGACTATTTTCACCTTAAAACTTGCAATTGTTATAGTTATTAAAATATTTCCTGGTCGATTTCGATCGGATGTCAATTGCGGCTTAATTTGATTATTGAAACAATTACGTGCTAAAATTCTGTTTAACTTTGAATTGTTGTTTATTCATGTTTATTTGTCCCGCCGGGAGGTCTGAATAGATAAGTATTTGTGTTAACTTGCTATAAAATTGAAAGTATTGTATGATTTGATTTGTTTTTATCCGTGCGGTTTTAGTAGATTCGGTTAACCGGTTTTTGTAAAATTGCGGTATTTTATTGTTTGAATCGTTTTATATTCGTGCCGACTTCCTGTGTTTGATACTTCGTGCGGTTTTAGTAGGTTCGGTTAACCGGTTTTTATAAAATTGCGGTAAGTGTTCAATTAATGATTTTGTACCGTTTGTACCTTGGTGTAGATACGGAGCATTAGACATTAGGTTAGATATTAAGTTTTAGTTTTATTTGCGTTTCCTGTCGGCTTTAGATCACGCTTCGGAACGAAGTAGTGATTGCGTGAAAGTGAGTGGTGGGGCTATGGCTTGAATACTACCTGCTCGTGGTCTCACTCTTCACCCTTGTCTCCGGGTTAAAGGAGACTGGTAGCAGAGCTGTTAATTATTTTTTTTATTACTGCGCTTGCTCGGTTCACGCACTGAACAATGATTAACCCCCCCTTCCCCCATGGGGTTGTTTATGTCGGACTCGAACCGACCAAAACCTCACGTCGTCTCGGGTCATTAATACCAGGGTTCAAGGATTCATGCACGAAATAAATTCAGCTGATAAGGTAACCAGCATAACTTTATCCTAAAGCGGAACGAAGTTAACGAACTTAAGGCATAGATCCAACAATATCTTTGGAGCCCAAGCTAACTTCACAATAAGCCGGTACACACACACACACACCTGACGGACGAGATTCTAGCGTAAGCTTTGAAGGGTCAAACGAAAGTCGCTCCACTAAAAGCCACAATAACTCAAATTATGGCAAGAAGAGCGGACCGTATTTTTTCTTTTTTTCGTGCGGATATCCCTTCGGATACCCCCCGCCGCCCAGCGGGGGTGGTTATGTCGGGCTTGAACCGATTAAAACCGCACGCCGTCTCGGGTCTACAGATAAGTAGTAAGTAGTAGTAAGATAAGTGTAAGGTAGCCCATAGTGCATATTCCTCGCACCCTGACTGAACCTGGGCCATCTCCGGTTTCGGGATGGCCCCCTCGGGTTTGGGAACCACGGTGTCCCCGTCTTGCCCCGGTTTGGGGGAGGTGCGCTATTCGCCCCACCGTCCCGGCCTGCTTCTGCTGGGGTGACAGGCGGCCTCACCTGCCACCCCCAGGCCTGCGCGCATGGAGGCCGGAGGTCGTTAAGAGACCTCCGGCGCCTGAGTCGCCTGCGACAAGAGAGCGGACCCTGGGCTCCAAAGTGCAAGCTTTGGATACAACCGGGATTGGCGCTAGGCAAATATTATTATTGCTTTCTGTCTATGAAAAGCAGTAGGTAGTCCGAGTCTGAAATAATTGGATGACAACCCCAAAGACCTTACCATAACACTCTTATAGGAATTTAAAAGCAAAACTTATGGTTATAGTCTATTGAATTGCCATAAGAATGTCGTGGTCACGCCAAGTTAGATACAAGTTCATAGGAGGCCGCCTGTCACCCCAGCAGAAGCAGGCCGGGACGGTGGGGCGACTAGCGCCCCTCCCCCAAACCGGGGCAAGACGGGGACACCGTGGTTTCCAAACCCGAGGGGGCCATCTCGAAACCGGCGATGGCCCAGGGTCAGTCGGGGTGCGAGGGATATGCTCTATGGGCAACCATACACCCCGGCGTCTGTTAACCCGAGACGGCGTGCGGTTTTAGTCGGTTCAAGCCCGACATAACCGCCCTCGCTGGCCGGTCGGGTACCCCTCCACCGGCCAGCGAGGGCGGTTCGAAGGGATTTCCGCAAGAAAAAAAAAAAAAGGTACAAGTTCATAGTCAAACTAGTTGAACAGAGCAATTGGGCCACTCTGCCCCAAAACGGCTGAAACAGCCTACATATACGAATTCTCATTCATCGGATGTACTGCAATTAATCATTGCAAATAGGCTGCATCGACCTCAAAGTCTCCCAAGCCGAGTAGAGTAAGCCACATCCGAAACAGTAGGCCCACTACACAGATAAATAAAAACAGATCCGTACCACCCGGTCTACGACCGCAACCCACCTAAATTACGAAGTGCCATGCCAATAAAATACAGAACGGGTGGTCTCTACGTTTCAATTTGGTAGTGTTACCAATTGTGGGTACGAATTTCGTCTTGTTTATTAAGAGTAGTGTTGCGACTTTGTTTGCGGGATACAAGAGTTTAAAAGGCTTTTGGAATCACGTATTTTGGGATGGACTTAGTTTGATTTCATTTACTTAAAACATTTTGTAGAAAGTAAAACAGTACGTAGGTTTAAACCGGTAGCTTAGTGGTTAAGAAGTCTGCCTTAAGATCGAAAGGTCCTGGGTTCGCATCTTGGCCATTACTTTATGAATGTGAACCCACTCCTAACAAGCAATTTTACTTAGCTGGAGGAGTTACTACATATATTTTTTTTAGTTTTATCATTCTCTTATTTTAGAGTTACGGGGGGGGGGGGGGGGGGGACACATTTTAGCACTTTGGAAGAGTCTTTCGCGCAAACTATTCAGTTTAGTAAAAAAAAGTGTTATTTGAAACCTCGATTTCATTTTTGAAGACCTATCCATAGATGTACGTGTGGGTTTGATGAAATAAAAAAAAATTGAGATTCAGTTCTAAGTATGGGGAACCCCCAAAATTAATCGTTTTTTTTTCTATTTTTGTGTGAAAATCTTAATGCGGTTCACAGAATGGATCTACTTACAAAGTTTCAACAGAATAGTTCTTATAGTTTGGGAAAAAAGTGGCTGTGGCATACGGACGGACACACAGACAGACATGACGAATCTATAAGGGTTCCGTTTTTTGCGATTTGGCAACGGAACCCTAAAAACTAACATCGACACGCGGTTTTACGCGCGTAAATCCTGATCCCGTGGGAATATCGGGATAAATAGTAGTCTATGTTACTCAGGAGTAAGTAGCGTTCTAATGGTAAAGAACTTTTGAAATCAGTCCAGTAGTTTCAGGGCCCATTCAATGCAAACAAACAAACAATCAAATATTTCCTCTTTATAACATTAGTATAGAAAACAACAAACAGAAAGAACCCTAGCAGTGACATTATAAGTAGTTGTATACAGTAGTAGACCTCGACTGCTATTCAGAGTTCACAGGTTCGATTCTGCGAAGTACAAATATATACCAGAAAATTTCTAGGTCTACATTTTCTATGTATTCTACATTTGGTACCTTAATAGTACGAAATGCATGAATATAGTTAGATGAGTCAAGACCATTACAACCCACGGGAGTAATGGACTCTACCTACATCCTTGAGGACCAGACCAACCTCACCTGCAAGGTGTACCGACCTGCTAAGCAACGGGTGAGGCTCTGGCACAGACTTTCCTTTCAGGGTAAGGTCAGATGGCAGTCGCACCCAGAAAAGTCTACATACCAATCAAAAACTTTTTTTCTTTTTTTTTTATGGATGATAGGCTCACGTTTGCCGAAGCAGGCCGGAACGGTGGGGCGACTAGCGCCCATCCCCCAAACCGGGGCAAGACGGGGACACCGTGGTTCCCAAACCCGAGGGGGCCATCTCGAAACCGGAGATGGCCCAGGGTCAGTCGGGGTGCGAAGGATATGCTCTATGGGCAACCTTACACCCCGGCGTCTGCAGACCCGAGACGGCGTGCGGTTTTAGTCGGTTCAAGAACGACATAACCGCCCCCGCTGGCTGGCGGAAATCCGAGGGGATTTCCGCACGGAAAAAAAAAAAAAAAGGCTCCCGTTTGCCTAGAAGGAACCTATTCACTCGAGACTTGAAGATTCCAAGGTTGTAGTACAATACATAGTACAATAAACAGACTTCGGAATCCAAAGTATAAATTTTGGACGCAACTGAGCAACCGTTATGATGATGATGAGACAAGACCCTTACCCTCCTTATAACAACTTTTTTTTATTCCACTTAGGTGGTTGACAAGCACACGGCCCACCCAATGGGAATCGGTTACCGTAGCCTATGGAAGTGTGCAACACCAGGAGCGACACCCTCGCATTGCCGACCCTTTTGTAACTTGTGGAAACGGGCTTTACCCCATCGCTCGGTGCCGACGATGGGGTGGGCGTGTCGGAATCGGACCGACTAAAACCACACGGTGTCCTCCCCAAGTGTCCATTGCCGGGCACCCCGGGTAAGCCCTCGAAAGGATAACCCCAGGGTTACCGGCGGACTTTGTTGGCAGGCGGTGTAGGACAGGACACACACGACACGCCTCCGCCACGGCCTGCTTTTCTTTAAGGACGGCGCGTCGGCCAGTTTGCGGCCCCAATCATGGAGGTTGCACTGCTGTAAAAACCATCCAATGCCCTTTTTGAAGAACCCAATATTATAGTCGCTTGGTAAAACTTAATACTTTGCTAACTACAAATAACTATTCAACTAAATAACGATTTGTCGTTCATAGTTATCGATGCAGTTATCCTATCTGGTGTCTGTCCATTGAGCTGGCAACACATCTGATTTTACTATTATTACTGCTATTAGCATTAATAATGACATCGTATGCGATCACAACTGCGACTTTGCAACTATCTGAAGTTTGCAGACTGCCCAGCTTGGGTCTTAAGGTCCATTTTGCTGTAACAAATGTTTAGTTAATAGCGTATAAGACGTTTTATTTATTTGTTATCTAACTATTTTCTGTTACAAAGTGTTGTACTTTTCATTTGACTAAAAATATAATAATATTTAAGGCCCAAAAAAGCGTGGTTAACCCCCTATCAACTAGTGTAGTCAATGATGATATAAAGATATCCTAAGTGGACGACCTGGTTCTGGATCGTGCACTTGGGTCCACAGTCTGGGAAAAAATTATTAAGAGAGCTGACCCAAATGAAATGGAAAAGGCTAGGTAAAGAGCGAGAGAAAAAACATTTTAAAACCAAATCATTTTTTTTATCATTGAAATAAAACTGCAGCCATGGTCACGGGGAGACTGCTGCTGAAAAGCAACCGGAACGTCGGGTTCAATGTAAATAATAAAATATCATCAAATAAATCCGTTAAAATAAAAACATATAAAATGGTAGATTGTTACACAAGGATTGAAAGTCGACCCCACCAGGCGAGGCCGCGGTGGCGGCCAAAGTCCGCCGGCAACCCTGGGGTTATCCTTTCGAGGGCTTACCCGGGGTGCTCGGCAACGGACACTTGGGGAGGACACCGTGCGGTTTTAGTCGAGACACGACATAACCACCCCCGCTGGCCGGCGGGGGGGTATCCGAAGGGATTTCTAGCCAGTTCGAGGGTGAAATAGTGACATTCACCCGAGGTAAACACTCTACTTTTCATTATAATTAAATTCATGTCACTGAAATCACTTTCCGAAACCATTTTTAACCACAATTAACACAAGGTATTTATTTATATTGAATCTCGTTTTCCCGCTAATTCTTTAGTAAACTTAAATTGTTTTTTTTATACTGAAAAAAGTTATAATTCTCGTACATACTGCCAACATTATAAAGGTTTTGAAAATCGAATCTATTGGTTACATTGTAATCGATTTGGTCAAGAGATGTGCATTTAGGCGGCCATGTAAAAAAAAACGTCATGATTTCAAAGCATTATGACGTAATTAAATTATCACGGACTCCATGGCAAAACTTAAAATTAAAAAAAAAATACTTTCTACCCTAGGGATGAAATAAGCTACTTTCCACCCGGCTACAACAACAACAACAACAACAACACAATCTACCCATGAAAATTAAACTTTCCGAACAGGAGAGATCAAAAAATAATTTCAATGTGGTGACATTCGCGTACACTTCCGATAATATAAAGTATAATATAAATTAGCGCAAGTCAAAAATATCCTACAATTTGCCTTCACCTAAGAATATTTTAAATAATTTAGTTTATATATATTTTTATCCGACTTCGAACGGTGGTTCACAGTTTAACCTGTATGTTTGTATGTATGTTCTCACGTTAGGACGAACCGATTTAGATGCGGTTTTATCCACATGTAATAGGGTAGCATTACCGTACTGTGAAGAGGACATAAGGTACCTCCGGGTAACGACCTGCGTCCTCCATGAGCGCAGGCCTGAGGGTGGAAGATGAGCCCGCCTGTCACCTCAGCAGAAGCATGCCTGGGCGGCGGGGTGACTAGCGCCCCCCCCCCCCTTTCCGGGGCAAGATGGGGACACCGTGGTTCCCAAACCAAAGGGGGCCATCTCGAAACTGGAGATAACCCTGGGTCAGTCGGGGTTCGGGGGAAATGCCTGCGTTTTAGTCAGTTCAAGCCCGATATAACCACCCCCGTTGGCCGATTGAGGGATATCCGAGGGGATTACCGCACGAAAAAAAAGGTACCTTTAGGTACAATCAGAAAAAAAAGGTACCTTTAGGTACAATCAGAAAAAAAATCGTTTTTTCGGTTAGAAAAATAACTTCTAGACAGTCGTACATTAACGCAAATACACGAGAAAATCCAGTAACAGGTAAAGTCACTTCTGGGGTGCTTGGTTGGGGACCTCCACGCGGTGCACCCTGGGCAACGGAAACAGCAGCGCCTCTCTCCTAGGGCGGGAGAGACGCTGCCGCCTACGGCCAACTCCGAACGAGGCGAGGACGGCCCTATTGAGGGCTGTTCGGAAGCTTTCCACGTGTCCCTCTGATTAGCAGATGGCACAGTGGAGAGCAAGTAAGGGGGCCATCTCGAAACCGGAGATGGCCCAGGGTCAGTTGGGGTGCGAGGGATATGCTCTATGGGTAACCTTACACCCCGGCGTCTTAAGACCCGAGACGGCGTGCGGTTTTAGTCGGTTCAAGCCCGACATAACCGCCCTGCTGAACGGCGGGGGGATATCCGAAGGGATTTCCGCACAAAAAAAAAAGGTAAAGTCACTTCTTTAATTCGTTAGCGGATAAAGCAACAAATCCAACTGCAACCAAAATACCCTCCCAAAACGAGCACCTCGATGCCACTTTTGACTCTCATTAAAATGTACCCCTTAAATAAACAGTAATAATTAAAACCATACCCGTACAATCTACATGATTGCGTGTGTAGGAACGTGTTCCGTGTTAACAGGAACAAATGTCCCACGGTGGCACGTCACCACTTACAGAACAACAAAGTTAAGCCAGCTGAAATGAACTAGTTAAAGTTTGGTATATCCTCTTCTTAGTTCTAATGGGGTGCGGTTGCATTGTGAGCGCAAGTATAATCATATGCTGATTCTATGAATTTGTAAGTAATGCGTACAATCAGCGGCAAAAGAAGATGATAATTGCACAGATTTCCAACTTAAAAATTATTAAAAATGAAATTGTAAATTATTAATTTTATTAGGTATAATCAGAAAGGGGTGCTTGGTTGGGGACCTCCACGCGGTGCACCCTGGGCAACGGAGACGGCAGCGCCTCTCTCCTAGGGCGGGAGAGACGCTGCCGCCTACGGCCAACTCCGACCGAGGCGAGGATGGCCTTGTTGAGGGCTGTTCGGAAGCTTTCCACGTGTCCTTCTGATTAGCAGAAGGCACAGTGGAGAGCAAGTAAGGGGGCCATCTCGAAACCGGAGATGGCCCAGTGTCAGTCGGGGTGCGAGGGATATGCTCTATGGGTAACCTTACACCCCGGCGTTTTAAGACCCGAGACGGCGTGCGGTTTTAGTCGGTGCTAGCCCGACATAACCGCCCCCGCTGACCGGCGGGGGGGTATCCGAAGGGATTTCCGCACGTAAAAAAATAAAAAGGTATAATCAGAAAAAAAATTATAACCTAAAAATGATCGCCTACTTTTGACGATGACTGTAAATACATGTTATGTGTGTACAGGGCCCAAAACTGCACAACTAGTCATAGATTTAGATCGGAAAATTCTCTTTTTCTGGTCTCTCTTGGTCTGGTCTTTCTATAGGAAAAGTTAACACACTAATTGCTTAAAAAATTCATTGAATTGATGTGGCGGAGTAAGAAAAAAACAATGTTTAAAAATGATTGTAACATCATTCATTGTTTCCGTAGTTCGCAAGAATTACGGTAGATGGCTTCAGCGTCGCCCCGAGACGTATATAATATATCGGAGAATTTCGAATATCTGGGACGTGTCTAGGTAGCTCAGTTGGTTCGAACATTCCCCCTGTAAGGAACTGGTCGCGGGTTCATGTCCCGTCCTAGATGCTCTCTTGTTTTTGTGTCATGTTATTAATAGGAAAAGTTAACATACACATACATACATACATACATACATAACTTCACGCCTGTATCCGCGAAGGGGTAGGCAGAGGTGTATTACACACCCACGATTCGCCAGTTATGTTTAGGTCCCAATGTAATAAGGGGCGAGCTTATTGCCATCTACCGGGAACATTACTAAGCGACCGATAATCAACATTTTTAATACACACATAACTACAAAAAGTCAGAGGGTGTGCCCAAGGCGACTGGGGATCGAACTCGAGACCTCGTCTCGGCAGTCCGTTACGTACACCACTGGGCTATCGCCGCTTCAACAAAGTTAACATATTAATTGATTAAAAATGTCATTGCACAACTGGTTGTACCGTGGGGGAAGGATTTTCGATTATCATTCTCGACCGCACAAGGGCAACTGGGGAAGACTACCAACATACTTGAGGACCAAGCAAACCTAAACTGCAAGTCGGTACACCTGCTAAACAACAGACGAGGCTCTGGCTCAGGCTTTCGTCTCAGGCGGCAGTCGCTCTCGGAAAAGCCGACATACCAATAAAAACAATATGTGGACCTCAGGCTCCAAAGTGCACATTTTGGACGCAAGTGGGGTATCCTCATGGCGGTAGCGCTATGAGGATGATGATGATAACGTACGTACATATGTCTATTTGCATTGGTCTGGGTGTTTCTATGTATAATATGTATGTATTTACAAAAAAAAGTATATAAGTATGTTTATCCGCATTCTGGAACCCATAACACAAGCTAGTTAAACTATGCTTACCTTGGGTTTAGAAAGCGCTGTGTAGAATGTCGTAGAATATTTATTATTATTATCTATTATATTTTTTCATTTTTTTTTAAGAATATTAGTAACCGAAATGACTAATATTCCCCCAAACCCCTTCAGCTAAGCTAAATTGCTTGTGTAGGTACGCCCTATGTCTCGTCGCGCCACACGTGTGCTTTTCCATTCATCTCTGCTTGCAGTCATCACAAAATTCACTTTCTTCCCGGACAAATTATATTTCACACAGAACGGTGGTAAGTAGAAAGATACTCCATACTTGTACACGTAATCTCTAATAACAATACCGCAAATGAACCATAATTCATACTTCTAAAACCCACACAGCACCATCCATATAACCACTAAAGTAAATACAACTCTGTAATAAATCAAATAAAATCTTAAGCAAGTGCATAAGATATGCAGTACGAGATAACAGGCTGATGTAAAATTAATTAGAAAGTTAAGACTGCGGGTTGAGATGCGCGGAGCGTAAGAGGGAGCGTATATTCGTAAATATCGCTACATAATTTTGAGGTATACCTTGACATACACATACACATGCCTGTAAAGCTCCAAAGGTGTAAGCTGAGACTCACATGAATACCTAGAATAGCGCGAGTCCATTAACCGGGTATTTTTTCTTGGAATATAATGTTTACTTTTGTATGAAAAACAGCCCTTACCTATCTAGCCTGGTACAATACCCATTGATTGCAAATGGAAATCATAAAGATTAAAAAAATGGTATGTGCTTCTTATGAAGAGGCAGGTACCGGCGTCTGTAGACCCGAGACGGCGTGCAGTTTTAGTCGGTTCAAGCCCGACATAACCGGGGGTATCCGAAGGGATTTCCGCACGAAAAAAAATATCTTTAAATTTTATGTGTTATTGTTTGTTATAACAGCTTCTACTTATTGTATAGGTATTTATGTATTTTGTATTTATGTATTTAGAATGTATTATTAGTCCGTATTGTCTATGTAAGTTTATAGTTTGTATCTTAAGGATGTATGTATATTCTTCTGGTTGTACACCCATGTTTGCCCATTTGGTGTCCTTCTCCACGATCCCCCTCCCAAAAGTTTGCTGGGAGAAAACTCAGTACTGAGTTAAGCTCGCCTTTGTACACGTATTTTATCTGTAATGTTTGTAAATTATTTACTGTGTGTGTACAATAAAGAATTAAATAAATAAATCTTTTTAGGGTATAATTTAACGTATCGACTAACTTGGTTTCGAATTTCCTAAACACATTTCTAAAAACTTCCTAAAAAATTAAATAAATTGTTCGCAAAGTAGTAGATCTGTCGCCGAAATGTAGTCGGCGAATAATATAAAAACAATGTATATCATTATATATTTTCAAGTATCAAATAAATAGATTTGTATTTATTATAACAGGTTTATCCTGATGACTTTATCATCAAATTATCAAATTGATAATTAAAATATGTCACTTAAAAAGTGACACTTGAGAGTGATGTCGACGGGGCTACAATTTCTTAGTGCATTATCACAAGTACGAAGAAACCTCAGTCGATAGAACTCATACCTATCCGTGTCGGGGCGTGCGGTCGATAATCGACGTATTTGGCGACAGATCTATCAATCTGAGTAACAATCAATTATTTATGAGGTAAACCTTTTATTTTGAGAACGAATTATTTATTCTTGGTATTAACTACGATTTTATTTGGTAATCATTCCTGATGACAAGTTTCATTTATTTAAGAATAAAAATTAATTTTACTAATAATAACAAAAAGTTGTGGCGATAGACTAATTAACTACAAGTTGATGACAAATATAAACTTCACTGACAAAAAATATAATTCCATTTTTTTAAGATTTTTACAGGTTTTTACCTAGCGTGTTGCAATCGCTCATAAGTTACGATGAGGTAAGCCGACAATCATCAATAATAATAAACGTCATGCTCACCGCTCCGCTTATGTTACTAAGCACGCAGCCTTAGAAACTGCAGATGGAGGAGACTTAACCGTTCAGTTTTCTGTACAAAGCCAGTTCTTTAGATTTAAATTGCTTCCTTGAAATTTTCATAAGCAGTCTCAGCTTTGAAATAGGAGAGATGCTCGATTCGTTTACGATCGCACCGACAACAGAAGAAAACTAAAACTTCACAGTTTCATTAATCGCCGGAATAAGAAATATATCCATATGCTTGAAAACATATAGCTTCGTAAAAAATTACCTTTTCGACCCCTCGTCGATATTTAAAAAAATGTACCAGTTATATCCCTTCATGTACCCCACCAACTATCTGCTGGGCGTATTGGGTTTTAACTCACTGGAGATGAGAAGAGGCCTAGATCAGCTCACAGTTGATGTGCTTAACGAGCTCCTGTCAGTTTATCCTGATTGCGATTTGTTTGCGGATGAATCATCATCATCATCATCAACCTATGCTAGTCCACTGCTGGACATAGGTCTCCCCTAATGAGCGCCATAGCGCCCTGCCCTGATGAATGGGAGGATGTAATGCGTGTATGTCTTATATTTTCTGAGAGTAAGTATGCAAGAAAATCTTCCATACAAATTTGAGATATCTGCTTTATACTATGTTATGTTGTGTTATGCTATGTTAATTTTTAAGTTATTTAATGTAATTGGTCATGTACCGTATTATTTAACTATAAATAAATAAAAATTAATACTGTGTCACGAATGATAGGCGGGATTCATAAATGAGATCAGCAGTTCATTAGATCAATAATGAACATATAATTTTGACATAGTGGCAAAACCACTATGTCAACAGTTTAAAAGACCAACAGCTAACTATATCAATAAGTTACGAGTTCAATAGTTCATTACATCAATAGATCGTTTCGTCAACAATTTACTACATCAATAGTTCATGAGATCAACATTCAATTGGGTAACGACTTAAAATCCGTTAGAGGGAAAATAAATTCTTCATGATGTTGACGGAAGGTTACGCGAATGTCACACATTAAAATAACATCAAATAAATTGCGATACAATCCGTTAAAAATAGTTCTATTTCAATAAATTCTTCATATTATTATTTTTACTTATTGTTTAGACAGAGGGGAGAACGAAGATGTACTTTCGCACGGTGCTGGATATATTGCTTTTCAAATTGAAACATTATCTGAGAGAGGTAACCCCTGCCTAAGTGTCTCAAATCACAGTATATGGCATGCTTTGACCCTGACTAACAAGCTCACGTACTCAAAATTGACGATACCCTTGTCCCAAAATAAGATATTTATATCTACAGTGACCCACCCTCGCTTTGCTGCGGTTTTTAGCTGATAGTCTGTGTCCATACGGAACATGTACATTTCAAATAGAGAAACAGTTTTTCAAATAGGTACTGTGTTTTCAGAGATTACCTCTTGCTTACATACAAGCTCATAAAAGTTGCACTCATCATCATCATCATCACAGCGATAGTTCCGGTCGCATCATAAGCTTGCACTTTAGAGCCCGGGGTTACCCTCGTACTCTTTCTTTTGATTTGGCTTTCACGGGAGCAACTGGTGTTTAGACCTCCTGAATCTGAGGAGAAACCTGCACCAGACTCTCATCATCAGCTGTTGTACCGGCTAGCAGATGAGATTGATTTGAGCCCCGAAAATCTTTGTGGGGCCCTAAAAACACATAGAATTTTCACTTTTTCATTTTTATACTCAGTCCGTCTGTTCTCTGCATCCCCAATATGCTAATCAGACCAGCATCGTCCAGATAGTAAGAGTCACCATTCCAGATGCTTTCGATTCAGAAATGGTATAGCTTATCATAACGGCCTCAACAGATGTTCTTTCACGCCCCGTTTAAATAACAGGAAGGTAGGAAGAAGGAAACACGTGCGTAAGTTGAGCATTCAAATTCTTCATCGCGATGCAAAGAAAGGTAGGAATCTCTTTATAATATAAGCATTGATAGGTGCCATATTGAACAGCTCTTGAACAATAGAATACGATTTTAAGCAACAGGATAAAGACAGCAACGCCAGCATAGCGGGAGGTAATTGCTATCACTTGCAGCTAAAGTAATACTATATATATAGGAAAAACATAAGACCAGTTTTAATAATTAAGACGCGAAACAAAGAAAAATGTTAACTTCTAACAAGAACATGCTACAGTGGATAACAGTATAGCAACAATGTGATGAAATCTAGAATGCGAATGTCCACAGAAATATCAAACTACCCAACACAAATAAAATGGATTCAAATCATCTAGTTTTGAGCTAGTGACAAGAAGACTCCGAGAAGATTATGGTCAAAGACCAAAGATAAAGAGGTGGTTTAAAACCGATCTTAGTTTTCACAAAATGAGTACATACGATATTAATGACATTTTGT
The DNA here is from genome assembly GCA_946251805.1 of Cybosia mesomella. Lineage (NCBI taxonomy): Eukaryota > Metazoa > Arthropoda > Insecta > Lepidoptera > Erebidae > Cybosia > Cybosia mesomella. Next base: position 3,425,293 of record OX276415.1, read on the forward strand.
AGCAATTAGTATGCAACCTTTTATTATGAATTCAAATCGGAAAAAGTCAACATCCAGGACAGGAATTGAACCTGTGATCAGTCCCTAGTCCCCAGTTCTAGGTGGAATACTCTGTCTATCCGAGCTTCCCCTAGAAAGGACTGGTTTTTTCGATTCAAATTTATAAAGAAACGATATGTCTTATCGTGTAAGGAGGAACCAAATATTAAAAAGGCACGTGAATTAATAGCGGAAAGATATAATTATCCGAAATCAATCCATTTGATACAATATTTTTATAATAATTGTAATGTAAATTGCTCCTGACGTAAGCAAAGGAGAATGTGGAGAAGATTAGCGGTATGCGACCAAATTCTATATTTAATTATCTCAAAATTGTATATTCCTGACATAGAATATTAAAGATATAAGTTTGATCCACGGATAAAGTTATATATTATTACGATGAAATAAGGATAAAATCCGGATGAACTCTTCAATATTTTTCTCGATAAATCTGGATCTAAACTCTGCACGTGTTTTACAATCCTTAGAATCGCAGTGCGCGTGGGATAGCTCAAGTAGTTTTCTTATGTCAAAGAAATATTTCATACTTAGATCTCATGTTTACTTACTAAGAAACAGCATTTTCTTAACAACAAGTTTCACATACCTGAAATAGAAAAAAAGACATTCGGTAAAAAGATGTTCATCGATTAAACAAGACAACAAATACTACTTATAAGTCCTATAATATGTATTAAATATCTAAAAATTAATCCCTTTTTGACTTTACAGATTTAATTTTTCTTTTTTTTTAAGTTTTCTGATACTTTGAAGAAGGTTTGTCCGAAAAGTAAAAATATAAAACTGTTTCAGTATACCATGCAGGTAATGCAGCAGGCGGGACAGCTAGTAGTATATAGAGAGCGTTGAGTAGAATATCGTAGAATTTTTATTATTACTATATAAAACAAACGGCCGCGGTAGCCTAGTGGTATGGGTAATGGACTGCTGAGACGAGGTCTCGGGTTCGATCCCAGGTTTTACCATGGCACACATCAATGACTTTTCGGTGCTTTGCGAAGTTATGTGTGTATTTATCGCAGGCTTATAAGTACCCGGTTAATGGCAATAGGCTCGCCACCTATTACATTGGGACCTAAACATAAACTGGCGAAATGTGGGTGCTAGCACCTCTGCCTACCCCTTCGGGGATATAGGCGTGAGTTTATGTTGTATGTTGTTGAACAAACGCCTTTATTTCTGTATGGCTCTTATGCCATTGCAACCATAACATGACTACGAAAATGACAGCCTAAATTGGTGATTATAGAAGGATTCACAGTCATGATCGCATTCAATGCTAGAGCTAAATTACTCTCATCAATCACCTTTCGATTTTCCGACGCACGATGAATTTCTCTCGTTTGTTCCCTGGCTTTGTCATCAGCACTCAGTTATTGTCGGCGTAATGACGTACTTCCCTGTGACGTTGCCGGTGTTGGGTATCGAAATATCTATAAATCTATCCTACCAAGAGTTAAAGTAAAGACCAAGTTAGCGAAAATAGCAAAACAACGCAATGCTCTGCTCAATTTATACAATCCGTAACTACCTCATCAATGTAAGTCAATTGTTAAATCGTTCCTAACTCAAAAGATTGATTGAAAATAGATTTACGAACGTACGATAAGACTACGCTTATTCTCGATTTTTGCTCGATTTGATATAGATACCGTTGTCGATATTTTCGGATTTGAACTCAGATCGGCGCACTATGTATAAGGAGGCCAAAGTCGCGACATTTTATGTACTACCCATAAATAAACAGGCGTTAGTATTCTAAATGCAAGAGAAGAACAGTCACGTGTCAACTCCGTCTAGTTTAGAATAAAAACATCATCAAAGGCAGCTTGTTTTTTGCGGTTGTAAACAATAAAAACTTTTTCTTGCAAACTTTAAATTCAGTCACTGTATTATGTTATTGGTAAATTGTTACTTAAATTAAAGCCTGTTACTTTCTTTATTGCAAGCCCTATAAGTCAATATTTAGCGAGTTTATTCAAAATTTTAATTTTGCGTTTTTTTTTCTCCTAAGTCTAGGCGTATGAGCAGAGATCTCATATTTCAAATGAAAGATTTACATGAGTACTATGCTATTAAAAATATTAACGCCTGTTAATTTATGGGTGTACACAAAATGCCCGACTAGCGTACATTGTGCGGCGTTGATGGCTAAAGTAAACAATTAAAGACAATGAAGCTAAAAAGCAAACCGTTATAATGTTCCTAAAATTATTTATAGCTGAATCCTCTGTTGAGTACGTTTTTGAAATTCATTTTCACTGCTGAGTAATAAGCTAAATTTATGGTAGATTCCGTATATTAGATTCGTTAGGTTTATAACCTAATAAAATATATTAGGTCGTTACATATGAAATTGCCGTTTTTCTTCAAGAAATTGGAGGAAACCCAATTTTCAGTACTAACATTTTTGCATTTTTTTTTAGGAATGACAAACCCAAATTTTATGATTTTATTTGTGTATGAATGAGACAACATTAAGCTAGCAAACAGCAACTTTTATTACATTTTTGAAAAGTGACAGCTGTTAAGTAATACGAAATTTATCATCAAAATGGATAGCATTTAGGAAGTACTGCTTTAGAAGATCGTATTAATTTTTTATATTTAGGACACGTCAATTTGACTTCACCTCGCCTGATGGTAAGCTGAATGTAAAGTCTCAGGAAAGAGGGTCACCATTACATACACGTACCATGCTAGCAATGGTGGCACTCAGCTTGACGGCCTCATCAGAAGAGGATTGTCGTCGCAGCACCGCGTGAACCCACCGGTCCCACTAGTGCTGCGACCACATCCCCCCTTTGAAAAGTGACAGCTGTTAAGTAATACGAAATTTATCATCAAAATGGATAGCATTTAGGAAGTACTGTTTTTGAGAATCGAATTAATTTATCAAGCGGCCAATAAAAACAAAATTTAATACAGAGTTGTAAAATCTTGAAATCAACTTTCAAACAGAATATAAATAATGGACATAGCTATTAAATTTATAAGAAAATTTCGGCAATTTCATAGGTAAAGACCTATTATTTGAAATTATAAATGGTGCAATTAGATTAATAATGTAGAATTTTAATTGTAGATTGCCTCAGGGGAACGTAAAGTTTTCGTGTTAGGAAATTCACTGTAGCAGATCAGAGTCTGCCCGGTTTATGACGATACGCTCGTTCCGTATGGCTTGGGAAAACCTAAAGCCCCAACAATATTTGGTCACAATCTGACTTCAGGCGTGAACATTGAAAAAAATATGTAAAATACTATTCTAGAATACTATACTATATTGTTTTTGCATTTAGTTAGGTCTCTTCTTTATTAAACTCCCTAATACGATCGTAACGTCGGGCTATAAAATATTTTTTTTTGTTTGAACTTGTTTTGCCTCAAGTAAAAAAAAAAAAAAGCGGCGATAGCCCAGTGGCGTACGTAACGGACTGCTGAGACGAGGTCTCGAGTTCGATCCCCAGTCGCCCCGGGCACACACCTCTGACTTTTCGTAGTTGTGTGCATTAATAAATGTTAATTATCGCTCGCTTAATAATGTGCCCGGTAGATGGCAATAGGCTCGCCCCCTATTACATTGGGACCTTAACATAACTGGCGAATCGTGGATGTGTAATACACCTCTGCCTACCCCTTCGGGGATACAGGCGTGAAGTTATGTTATGTTATGTTAATAAACTGAATATGAATAATAGTATTTAATAAGAATGTACACTCAATAAACACAAATGGATCTCACTCAAAACACTTCATTCCTAAAAGGATTTAACACAAAAAATGAGTACTACACTCTCACATAGAATGTGGGTAGTCGTACATTATTGCTAATCGGATTTTAAGTCTCGCGGAACAGCCAGATGCGACAAATCCACGACGACGGTCGTAATTAATTCAATGTTCTCGTAGAATTTTGTACTTGAATTTTCTGTTAGGTTTATTCTGTGAGAAAGGATTACAGAATGCAGTGTGAGCACAGGTTGCGAACATATGAGTTTTTAAGGCAGTGTCGAAGTGCCATGACATCAGGGTAATTGCAAAATCTCATCAATAAAAACAATCAATCACTTATATTAATAAAAAGTTGATAAACTCTTCAACTACTAAGCTGATTTCATAAATGATTTCACAATTGGATTGCTACATTATCCTGGAGTAAAGTAGGCTTTTTATCCCAATATTCTATCGGGAGAAGAACTTACACGGGCGAAGCTGCGGGCAACGGCTAGTTTATAATAATAGCCGTACACAAAAGTGTAAAAATATTTATCTGTGCCGCACGGTTTTACTCGAATCAAGGTTAGCGCTCTGCTGCTATGGGTGGTAGCAATAAACCATCGCCACGAGAATACAAACACATTCGAATATCTTTATGAATAATATTCATTATAACTAAACGCTTATAAAATACCTTTTGACAAAGTCCCATTATTTAACCTAGTAACCCTACAGAAACTAGCGTAACATTGGTTAACGTTGTATTCCTGCTGGTATGTAAAGTCACTAGAACTCCTTCTTTGGCAACCTTACACTTTATCTTACTTTACAAGAACAGTCGCCATCGGTATTAGCTTAACACATTCCAAGTTACCGACCACCTTAGTTCTAAAACTTTACATACAATAACAAACATAAATTGAAAAATGTTAAAATTAGTCCTCTTAAGTTTACAAATTACTCAATTAATTTATTGATTTAATTCAGTGTAAAGATTGTTTGTAAATCTGTTAGTGTTAACCAACTTCTGAAGGCGACTGTGCGTATTGGTAATTGGCAAAGCCTGAGTCACATCTCTAGTGTAGACATAAATATTGTTACCAATATTACAAAAATTGGAAAGTAGAATTTTATTTCCTCATCCAATGTACAAACACACGCCGAATTTAATAACAAATATTGGATATAAACATACATAAACAAAACACTTCCTCAATATCCACGCGCGTAATTATATCAGACCCACGTTGGGCGCCAATTCATCTTGGACATACAATAATTAAACGTCAACCGGTTACGCATCGACGTTATAACTAAATAAAACAACCTTACCTATTTAACATTCTATATAACATTACTGGTTTCATGTTTTCTGTATAGTAGCTCAATTTGTAAATTTAAATAAAATCCCGCTAATTTGAGATGTGTATTTACAAAAAACTAGGTTATCTCCAAAACCATGATTTAAACCTAGATTTTTTGCAAGTCCATGTTTTGTAATATGACTGTAAATGGTTTGCCTTAGCATAATATGATTTATTCTAGGCCAAAGAGCTGTTTTTTTCCAATACGTACTAAATATCAACGTTAAATCTCAATATGGTTACCACAATTCGCTTTACGAAAATACAAGAGCCCTTTTATCACTTCTTTATGGTAACGTGTGATTGTTCGCAACTTTAGTTGTATAAAACCGAATGCGTACTTAATTATAATCAAAATAGCTTTTTTCGTTCCCATTCACTATTCATGGATATTGAAACCAACAGCGATAAATCGAAAACTATTTTCTCACATTCAAAACATAACAGTTTGCCGGCTTCACGTTGGGCGCCAATTCATCTTACCCGTTGCAATAATTAAACGTCACAGGGCCACGCATCGATGGGCAAATTGTTTCGCTTTCACATGTACGCGTTGGCTATTGCAACCTTTTTTGCTATATATTAATTACCTGTCATGGGTTACAGTTGAGCGTAAAAACTAGACGGGGTGTTTTAAAGGAATCATGTATTCAAATCAAATTACAATGAAGATGTATTTTGTTATATTTAACAATAAGGAAATAGAATACTCTCTAAAATGATAAGCCCCTACATCAAGTTTTGGATAAATTTGGAGGTAAAACCTAGCGATTTGTAGCCATGGTGGAAAAATATTCATATTTTTCGTCTTAATGTGCCCCCTGGACCCGAGAACGATAACCGTTCGAAAGTGCATTTGTACATCACTGTCTCTATAACCTTTTCTTTGAAACATGATTAAAGTAGTTATTTTTGTCGGTGAAATATCAAAATTTGTACAAAAATTATGTAAATAGGCTTTCAATGGGCGCTCCTTTTGGAGTTCAGAGCGTGTTGAAAATTCAAAAACATCGTTACTTAACCGATTGTGAAATTTTTGAAAACACGTATTGTTTCTTGATTTTTTTTAATCTAATGCTTGCCTAATTGGCGGTAGATAACTAATGCATGTATTGTAATGTGCTGGGACGTGCGTAAGAAGTGTATTTCTGCCTTGCTGGTTGGATATTTTTATCCAAAAAATCATCAATTTTCATAACCTATACACTATACCTGCGTACGTATCTACATCTTCATCGTTATTAACAATTATAGTCAGAACATAATATTTTCATTAAAAAAATATTGAAAATTGCCTATGATAATAAATCTCATAATTGATCGTCGAAAGCCATCTGGCGGTAATTATCATTTCAATAAATATTTTGGCACACAACTTGGTACCACAATTTCAATTTAGAAACAAGCTGTTCAGATCAAAGTGAAGTTGAATAATTTTTTTTATAATACTTACATAATTAACAAATCCTTATCAGCTATATTTCTCTCACCAAGAAGTTCCTGCTAGTTTATATAAAACAAACGATAAAACTAGATATGCCAGTTGTATTTGCCTTCGGTTTTATGGAAGGTGCAGTATATTCCCAGTCATAATATTCATGAACGAAATTAACTTATGGGAGATGAACTGTTATTCTTTACCTCCGACGCTGTTTCTTCGCTTTAGCGCGTGCTCTAATTAAATTGCAAGGTTCTATATGCATTTTCTAACACAAATGAACCGTTTCAATGTAAGTATTTATAAATACTTATACTATAGTACTTAAGCTTAGTTGATACAACTTTAAGTAGCTGTAATGCAATATTGCGTTCAGATTGCGATATAAAAATGCTCTTCCTTCCATTTCTTTCTCTTATATTCTATTTCCTCTCCCTTTACTCTTGCTGAAGGCAATGCACGAGTGCCTGTTTGGCACTGGAAATCATTAATAAACTAAACTGTCAATAGGAATGCTGATATCGAGAGATTAATACGTTTCTGAGCTCTATTATATGCACTGTGCGGGCGTTGAATGATATTCGACACGTGCAGTCACAAGGTTGCGTTAAATACCGGTTTAATTTAAGTCAGCACACCCCGGGGAAATCGAAGGCTTTTAGGTTAATTGGTTGCTTAATTAGCTTGCCTAGAAGACTTACTTAGATTTAATGGATTTTTCGTTTTTGCCAAAATAGAGGTACTTGTAAGTCGTATGCCATCGTATGCCATTATCCATATCCTGGCTCCAGCATCAGATTAGCCTAATGGTAATAAATTAATGTATTGTCTTCCGGATGACACACACTTACAAAGTTTCAAATCTAAACGACAATCAGAGTTTGGCAAAATTCGACATCCAAGATTTGCTTAATCAAACAAACATACAAATATTGCAACTTAAATAAAAGATTGTAAAAACCTTGAATCACAGGTCATCTTTTGACTAAAAAATAAATAGGTCAACTTAGCCAAAATAGGCTTTTCCTTTCACGCTAAAAGCTCGGCATCCCATTATTCACAACACGTAGTAATCGTGTCAGGGTTCAAACAACGTGTTTGGGGTACAGCTCCTCATGTAAGATGCGAACGTGTTACATATTTTGTAAGAGAAGGAATCAAATAGATATATTTTATATTGTAGTCTTTTGAATATATTGAGAAGGCTAACAACGGTTGACGTATGTGTAAAAATTATTGTGAATTATTATTGTGAAGTAGATTACGTACTGCTTACTTGATGTACGTATGTATATGTGTTGTCCAAGACGTCTTCGGTATCCCCAGCGAGCACATTTTTTACCACTAACGTCAGCACTATGTTACTAAAATTGCCAGCAGCGGTGATCTTCACCGCCACCATGAACAGCATTCATGGTGGCGGTGAAGATGCTGGCAATATAAGTAACATAGTGCTGACGTTGGTCGTCAAAGATGTGCCGGCTGGGGATACCGTAGACGTCTTGGTCAATGCGAATATAGTTGGCGACTGAAAGACTAAAAATAATTGACTAGAAGTGAAGGAGGCCAAGGCGAGCTACTTCACGAATAAAAACGAGGTGGACCTGGTAGCAGCCGCGCTGGTTTAGGTGCAGCCAGTGCTCACTAAGTTCAGTTTGGAGAGCCTGGCGAAACGTAGCAAGAAGAAGTCTAGTGCGGAATGCTGGCGCAGTTGGCACTGTGCTGGTGCATGCGTCGGGCCTCTGTGGGTGGTACTCAGTCCAGTGCAATCAGAAGAAGTTCGTCCGAAATTAACTCTGTGTTGTGAAGGTGGATTGACTGTTTCTTAATAAACCTCGCAGTTGAAGAGTGCTATTATTCCTTCCAATCCCTGATCCCTCGCTCCTAATATTATCTTATTTTTGATACGTTTTTTATATGTATGTAACCAGTTTCGGAAGTCGTTAACCATTTAAGTGGGCAGACAGGCGTTTGCATTGTGTAAAATATGTATATATTTACAAAAAAAAGTATATAAATTTGTTTATCCACATTCTGGAACCCATAACACAAGCTAGTTAAACTATGCTTGATTTGGGTCTAGAAACCGCTTTGTAGAATGTCATAGAATATAAAATAAAAAAATCTATAGACAAGTTACAAATTTAGTGAACACGAGATGATATTTGGAATGCATTAAGGTTAATGCGTGCAGTATCGAATGGCATTACAGTGGCGGTACGGAAATTGTGTTATAATAAGTAGTGGTAAAATCAGAATGCACTTTTCAGCTTTTACTTTGAAATTTGAATACAATACCATATTACATTATGGTAAAAGCAATATCCTTAAATAAATTTAAAGCTTCGTAAGAATTTTCGGTAGGTGGCTCCTATATCGCCCTTAAATGTATGTAGACAACAAATTCAGCAATTCAGGATGGGTTAAGATAGCACCGTTGGTCAGCGGATACCCCCAAGTATTTATTTTTATTCATAGGTAAAGTTCTTGGAAAAACAAGTATGAAGTTGAAAAAACTGTAACCAGACTACGGTTAGGGGGCGTCCATTAATTACGTGAGGTATTTAGAGGAAAGCGCGATCGCGTGGGCCGCCGCCACCTCCTTCTGCGAGCATGTAATGCTCGCGAAGGAGATGGCGGAGCGCGCCCGGGAGAGATTTAGAACTCTCCCGGCCTGCCGAGCCCGCAAAATGCTCACCGCGCGTCGCAGGCGACTCAGGCACCAGAGGTCGCTTAACGACCTCCGTCCTTCATAAGCGCAGGCCTGGGGGTGGCAGGTGAGGCCGCCTGTCACCCCAGCAGAAGCAGGCCAAGATGGTGGGGTGACTAGCACCCCTCCCCTAAACCCGGGCAAGACGGGGACACTGTGGTTTCCAAACCCGAGGGGGCCATCTCGAAAGCGAGGGTTATGCTCTATGGGCTACCTGCGCCCCGGCGTGTTAAGACCCGAGACGGAGTGCGGTTTTAGTCAGTTCAAGCCCGATACAACCGCCTCCACTGGCCGGCGGGGGGGGGGGGTATCCGAAGGGACTTCCTGCACAAAAACGTGTTTCCTTATTTCTACACTCCAGGTTATATATATAAAAAAATGCGGTTAATTATAGTGTCGAAGTAAAATTAACATTAAAAATATCCATTCTCAAAAATCTCTTAAGGGAGGGTATCGAGAGCGAAATCTTACGACATCTCGCTAAGAGGCTAAAAAACACCAAATTTACCTCACGTTATTAATGGATGCCTCTAAGGTTAAAAATAAAGACGTGAAGAGTATTTTATCCACCATCCATGACCCAGCTCTCCAACGATAGATGGCGCCAGTAGTATTTTAAATAGCTGATTGCTGAAGATACTATAAAATTTTATTTTTGTCTAATGGTATAATAAATATTACCTACACTATATTTATGTTTTGAAAGTCGGGATTTTCTCGCCCTTCATTTGATATCACATTCACTTAAACATATTTTTTGAGCCCCCAGTTTATTGGTTCCAACATCCCTTATGTTGTTTTTATTCGTATAAAATGTAGCCTATTGCATCCAGAGCATGATACTGAATCGATTGACCCCTCATTCATTACAATAGTTTCAGTATCTTAGTAGCTACGGTGGAACATACGCAAATACTCGACATAGACAGGCAAACATATAACCTTACTACGGAAGCGTGGAGGCACGCCGTAGTCAGGAAAAAAAAAGAAATTGTAGGCCATGCTTTTCTCGGAGAACAGAGCCAAACGCTGCTGTTCTTGGACTGCATATCTTGTTATACCCGGTAAATTGTTTCTATCATCCCAAAACCAATTCGCACGAATAAGTCCAAACATACAGTTAAAATTTAAACTAAGAACCCGGAACAACGTAATACCTCTTTGAGTTTGCATCACATACAGAATGCGACCATACGATTGGCCGTCCATAATCCAATCGCGTCACCGGATTTGAATTTCGATCGGATTCGTGTTCTAAATTTAAATCCCGTTTGGATCACGTACGTTACGTGAGGGCGCAACGGTCCGATGGTCCTGAACTTTTGTAGGTAGCTGTATTTTCAAGAGGCTTTGCAAAGGATGAATGTAATTGTATTACAATGAGATTTAATAGAGGCGAAAACGTTGCAACCCGAAACATATTTTCCTAACCTAACCTTACTTGAATCACAATGAAAAGGCTTCGTAGACTCCCCTCAAGGGGTGCTGGAGAAGCATTGGTTGTCATTAGTGGTAAAATTTGTGACACCATTCTTAATAGTTCCCGTTCATATCTGAAACTTATTTTCCTAACCTAACCTTACTTGAATCACAATGAAAAGGCTTCGTAGACTAATCGAATTATATCGTCAATACCATTTCAATGCAAATGAACCTGATGCTCAATACAGGCGCCCAAAGACAGGACTATCCTGATAACTGTCTCAGCTTCAGGTAAAATTAACAGATTATGTTTAGTAGCAGCAGTTGTAGAAGTTGTGTACATTCAGACTGAGTTTTTTTGGTTAACCAAGGAAATTCAGTTTGCGGTACTCATATTAATCATATAAGTCATCATAATGTACGCGAACGTATGTAGCTAGAGCAATGATTCCGAAGCAGCTCTGCTACCAGCTCCCTCAATAAGGAGGAAGCAAAGGCGAAAAATGCGACTACGAGTAGGTAGTTTTCAAACCGTAGCCCCACTAGTCGCTTTCGCGCTCGGAAACCGCGTTACGAGGCACCGATATCGTCGCAAGTCAACGATATTACTTAAGTCTAAAAAATCGCGTAATGGAAACGTGCGTAAAACTTAATCATTAATTTATCAACCGTGTCAAGTAAAATCCGATGCTAAACTAGGCCCGTAAAATCGGCACAAACAATTATTAATAGGTTATACGATTATAGCAAGTAAACACAGATAAATATCTATTCAGACCTCCCGGCGGGTCCGATAAAACACATGAAAAAACACCAAATCAAATTTAAACAGATTTTTAGCACTTGTTTCAATAATCAAATTAAGCCGCAATTGACACCCGATCGAAATCGACCAGTAAATATTTCAATGTTAAGAGTGAAAATATTCAAATTCAATTGCACCAAAAGGCAAAATAGAAATGGTAAATTAACAATCAAAATGGCGGACTTGAATCGCGTGTTAAGTTTCAAATGGCAAACCAAAATTGAAACCAATCCGTTAATTATCATCAACAATACACAAACTATATTAAGAGATGGGTCACTGACCTTCGATGGACTGGGATTCAGCCGGGAAAGTAGCAAATATTGGAAAGTGTGCCTATTTAGTGTATCTAACTATATGTGACATGTATGTACGTGTAATTGAATATAAAACAATATAAAAAAATCCTTTTATTCCATGCATTTACAAATGAAATTAACAATCTTATTCTTAATCTAATTTAAAATATAATATAAATGTATAAATAATTAAAATGTGAAAATAATTTAAGTGTAAATAATTCGAATGTACAGATAAATTTGAATAATATTATTATTGTTTATTATAATTGGATCCCTCTCAGGTGAAGGCCTCCTCCAAAGATATCCATTTTTCCCTGTCTTTTGCTACTTTGATCCAGTCCTCGCTGGTGGGCCCACCGATTAATTTAATTGAATATACAATAAACTAATTATACAGCAACATCCAAATTGAGTATTACTTCACTTAAGATGTGTGTTCCACCGCAGCAATGGTTCCAAGTCCAACGAACGCGATGGGCGTATTCACTTTATTTTACAAAGAGATAACTATCTCGATAATTAATTTTCACCAATTAATCAACATTCAACAAACAAAATCAAAACAATGTTCCTTCAAAGCGCGTGGCGAAGCCAACCATAATCGCGCGGGCACGTGGTCTACCAAAGAGCTAACCTCGATCACTTTTAAAGACTAAGTCACCTCGCGCACAACTCGCGATGCACAGCTAACATACCACGCCCACTTCGTCCGGTGCAGGCGTTATTGTATTGCGCTCGTACTCCTAATAATGAGCGGGTACGTACAGAAAAAATAATATAAAACACAGACACTCTAATACGCGGTGAAAACATCAAACTATAATTACTTAACAATTAAAACTAAACAATAATGTGAATCAAATTACCAATCAATTAAAAGTTAGGTATCACAACTTTCACCGTACATCTTTTTGGTCCTTTGAGCCGGATTTTTCTTTTTCATCATCGCTCTTCCTTTCTTTTCAACATTTTGTTATGACGATGACGTACTAATCGTATCCTACTATCCTACTCCCTATTATCATAAATGTAAAAGTTTGTGAATATGTTTATAACTTTGGATTTTTGTTAATTAATAAATTTGGAATAACCCATAGGCTACTTTTACCCCTGGAATAGGTTCCCGAGGGATGCGGGAACAGGATCAGAATTCCACGCAGGCGGAGCCGCGGGCAACAGCAAGTAAGTCATGTATGACCAAACATTATTTCAAACATATATACAATTCCATAAAAGAACTCAGTTTTCCCTAAAAAAAAAACAAAATTAACATTCACAACACTTCCTAACTAACTTGTTAGCATTACCCGGCTTAAAACAACTTAACGTGGACTTAAAGGCATTTGTTGACCGCAACGTGCCTCCCAACTTGGTCTGTATAATACCATTTGCAAACTTTCCTCGAATTAACTTTTTAAATTGAGTTAATGCGAGGTTTATAGTGAGGCGCTCGGTAAGCTGTTACGTTCGAATTTGAGTGACAAAATAGAGTTATGGTAACGGAAAAATATATATTTAATTTTATTATTTAAAAGTTTAAGTTGCTCGGAAAGACATTAATCAAGTTCGGTTAAAATGAAACAGCCTGGTATAGTTTTTCGATATGAAATGTAGCTTAACTGATTCATTGCCACCTAGTCTTACAAATGACTACCACAGGTCACAAAGATCGTTCAACTGACGCAAATTTGCGTCATTAGGCTGGCTGGGGATATTTTAGACGGAAATTTCCATCATGACGAGTCCTTAGAATAAGCTGGTCTTTAGACATCGATTGTTACGTAAATCCATCAAGCCATATAACTTTGCTTCCGGAATTCTCACAAACGCAGCATACTGCTAATCAAAATCGATTTTAATTACGACTACGGTTAAATCAGCTTTACCACAAAATTGTGCAAAGTTTAACAGTTCAAAATCCATTTGGAAATTCAGAATCAGGAAAATGGCCCGGAACCAGATGGTTCTATTTTCATTTTGGCACTTTTTGGTTGTTTTTTTTTTTGGATACACCTTTCTTTTTCATTACGCGCAATCCCGTGATTGCAGTTGGTTCTATTTCACGGGCAATTGAAGATTAACGCGATAGTTTCGAGTATATATTTGCAAAGTCGTTATTTGCAAAGATCAATAGTCACATGTACTTACTTGATCACACTAGTTCACATTAGCCGAGACACGTTTCCAAACAGATAAAGCCTTTGTTATCGTAACAGCCCATGTAAAGTCACGAGTTGTGAAGACAAATGAAACGCTTCACGTTGGAGAATACACTGACTATAATGTCATAATCACTTGTATATAGAGAGTAACCAATATTGAACCGGCGCTTAAAATGAACTACTTTAGGTAATATTGAAATAAAACTATTTTTAACGGATTCTATCGCGATTTCAATCATTTCATGAATCACTTCAATATTGGTTACCCTCCTGTAATAACTCTTACAACTACTACATCACAATTATATTCAATGTTATTTTTCAATATGGCCATGATATCCTAAAACTATCTAATGCTATTCATGTCACACACCCTCACATAATAATTTTAAACCTAACTCCAATCCAATCAAACAATCATACATTAAAGCATTCAGCTGTGTAATACAAACTTCGAACTACCCTCCGTGCGAGCACAAAGATCGATGGTGTTTAAGTTTTAAGTAGTTGGAATCCGATGCGCTTAGCACCTTCCATACTACCCGTTGCTTACTTCAACCGGAAATTAACTGTTTTATTTGGATTTTCGTCAATAAGTAGTCGTACTCGGCCGATTCCGGAAACTGGGTAAATGTAATTGACCTTATTTGGGACTTAATAGACACTGCTTTCAAGGTAATGGTGATTTTTTATTAGTTTCACCAAATGATCTTGTGTTAAAATGAGATACATATGTTACCTCAATAATGGGACAAATTTACCACTTTGTATGACAGAGCCCGTATAAACAGTGTCAATAACATATAAGTCCAAACAGCGGCGATAGCCCAGTGGCGTACGTAACGGACTGCTGAGACGAGGTCTCGAGTTCGATCCCCAGTCGCCCCGGGCACACACCTCTGACTTTTCGTAGTTATGTGTGCATTAATAAATGTTAATTATCGCTCGCTTAATAATGTGCCTGGTAGATGGCAATAGGCTCACCCCCTATTACATTGGGACCTTAACATAACTGGCGAATCGTGGGTGTGTAATACACCTCTGCCTAACCTTTCGGGGATACAGGCGTGAAGTTATGTTATGTATGTTATGTTATGTCCAAACGCGACATTATTGATGTGCAATATAGATTACCTAAAGCAGTGTTTTACTCGGAACTCTCTTGCGGAAACAAGGAGGACAATATCTGCGGTATAAGGATGTTCTCAAGCGCCACTCGGCTTGTGATATGCCTAGCGACCGTTGGCAGCGACTCGCAATGCAACGCTCGGAATGGCGGTCCACTGTCTGCAAAAAGGTTGACAGGTATGAGCAGATACGTTTGTAAAACCTGGATGCTAAACGCCATATCCGCAAGACTTGCCCAAGGCCCTCTTACTGATACACCTTTAACCCGGAGGGACAACTTTACTGCGAGCCATGTGACCGAGTCTATGCACATCAATATATATATATTGATGTGCAAACAATCATGATTGGTCCCTACAACGGATCACATTATTCAATCCACTATCCAATAATGTGATTGGATTATAGAAGTAATTCTTTGTTCTCGGTCGCATTCACTGATGAGTGCAGATAGTATTTTTCATTTTTCCCTCTCACTTCACCTCACCAAAGCTAACGGTGAGGTATGGGTGTGCTGAACTCGAACCGACTAAAACCGCAGTGTTTTTGCCTATGTCCTAGAAAGGATGACCCCGACGTTCTATTGAGGAGGGATTTGGGGAGAGATGATAATTCTGTAATATATTAAAATAATCTAAAAGCTAAATTCTTGCAAAAACCCTCTAAAACAAATTATAAGTCATAGTCAAAATTACTTTCTCGAAGAACAAAATTTCAGAGAAACTTTCTACCTAGTTAGTTGAAAGTATTAAATTAATTGAAAATATTTAATAACACTCCCAAACTTCTGTAGATCTTGCTGAACAAGTAAGGATTCTTCTTTAAATACCTACGAAAAAATGGTGGAGACAGATGATGCCAGTTAAAATAAAGTTTTAGAATGGTACTTTCTATATAGGTAAGTAGCTACCGAGTGTTTTAGGGCCTCACCAGGATCTTCAGGGCTCGAGCTAACCTCACCTGCAAGCCGGTACACCTGCTGATTGACGGATGAGGCTCTGGCGCAGGCTGTCCTCTCGAGGTTGGGAGGTCAGATAGCAGTTGCTCCCATAAAATCCGTGTAAGTCAAACCAATAAGAGGAGAATTATGAAGTAGCTATTGGATGAATCCCAATAATCCTACTTTACTGATTATTCTTCTTGAGGTGAGCAAGCAATTCTGTATAAAATGAAATTGAATGTATTTGCAGTTGTCACTTACGTTGAACATAAAAAACCGGCCAAGTACGAATCGGACACGCGCCTGAAGCGTTCCGTACTATTAGCTATAAAATTTGTAAATACCAAAAGTAAGCTTCATTTTCAACTTTTTATTTTATGGAATTTTTCCTTTTTGTGCTGTAAGACCTTGGTTTTTATCAAATTTCATGATTCTAGGTCAACGGGAACTAACCAACCAGTTTTCGACCCCAAACCTATAGGGTACTTCCGGTTGACCTAGAATTGTCAATTTTGGTTAAAAACAAGGTCTTCCGGCACAAGTAAAGAGACAATTTTACCGCTGAACTAGCCACCCGTGAAGGGGATGACGTCCATGTGTGCCTGGACGTCAACCAATTGAGAGTATGGAAGGTGTGGTGCCCGCGTTAATGGACATGGGCTAGGGGGGGGTCGCCATAGAAGTATTCCTGCATAGTTTCAGGCCCCCCCGATAAGGCGTAGAGTATGGCACACCGTGGGGTTTAGTGGGTATGCCCATCCGGTTTGCGGATGGGAGAGTCCCACACACGATCTCCGGCTACCACCCCGTGGCCGGCGGTGCCGTGCGTAACAGCATTCCCCACGTAAAAAAAAAAAAAAGAATTGTCAATTTTGGTTAAAAACAAGGTCTTCCGGCACAAGTAAAGAGACAATTTAAAAAATAAAAAAGTTGGAAATTAAGGTAAATTTTATAACTTTTGGCGAAAAATCCAACTTTGTCCATACCTTTTTATCCTGTTGCCAAAGGACCTTGATTTTTATACACCTAATAGGGACAACAGATCCCAGCATCTGGTATAAATTTCAACTTGCTAGGTCCACCCGTTACTCAGAAAATCGGCAGTGATGCACGGACAGACGGACAAGAGAGTGATCTTATAAGGGTTCCTTTTTTACCTATTGAGGTACGGAACCCTAAAGAAAAGTAAACAAATATATATAATTATGTTAAGTAACTTCTTATATTCGTTTATACTGATAACAACAAGCTAGTGAATGAAAAATGTTACAATGAAAATATGTGCATAACGTAATGTATTAGAATTCCAAGAACTAAAAAGCTTCTATTCAGGGAATCCCTTCGGATACCCCCCGCCGGCCGGCGGGGGCGGTTATGTCGTGCATGAACCGACTAAAACCGCATGGTGTCCTGCCCAAGTGTCCATTGCTGGGCACCCCGGGTAAGCCCTCGAAAGGATAACCCCAGGGCTACCGTGACCGCCAGCGCGTCCTCGCCTGGTGGGGTCGGGTTTTATCCCGCGTCGGTGAGTAGGCCGGGAATTTGTAAGTTATTGCAGACAGAATATGTAGCTCAAAGTAAGTACAATCTTGCTAGTATCCGTACATCTATATTTTAAAACGTAAATGTGGGTAAATAGCTTAGTCCATTGTAAAGTTACATTTGAGATTACAAAAGTCAATGAACGCAATTTTACTTGCTTAACAATGAATAGTTGTAGTAGTCTGCCTACGGCATCCGTTCGAATGGCACCTGCTTTGCCCGATAGAGCGTTTACACCATTCTCAATCCGTTTTACAAGATGGCGGTCGAGGGACCAGGGTTGCGACCCCACATACTTTTTTTAAAATTCATACCAATATGCCAAGCCCTTTGCGCATTTAATCATCTTTTCCTCAAAAGAGAAAGAATCAAAGCCCCTTGACCATCGGATATAGCTCTGATGTTGGGTGTGCTAGAATGCTTTGATACCTACTTTTTTTTATTCATATTAAATTTACACATCAGTGTCACTATAATTCCCTTTGAATTCATGTACTTAAAATCTTAAAAATGTGAATATCTTTATTTTTCATTTATTTATTTATTGAACTTTGTGCACATGTACATAGGCGGACTTAATGCCACAGACATTCTCTAACCAAAGGTGGTGCATGGAGAAACTCAGCAGGTGCATTATTGAGAGCATTATTTATTGATTAAATAAAATGCTGTAAAGAAATATCATACCTACACTACAGTAAGTATGTATCAGTAAACATATAAATAAATATACCTATATAAGTATTAGAGTTAACGGGATATTTACCATGTGTTTCTAAGAATGTCCGATATTTCGGCACTGTTGCAACAACTGTTGTAACCGGGAACAAGCCATTAACAAATTCGCGAGTAGATACGGTAAGCGTCGTGTGTCGCGATCGTGATCGAGTTCGAGTGTGTAGTGAGACCAGTGGTTGTTGCGCGTCAGAGACGAGTACGAAAGAGGGTAGATCGATATATTCACTCTTAAACTCGTTCACCGTTAACCGCTATCTTCAGTTCCTCCGTGATCATGGCGCTGCAACAGTGCCGAAATATCGGACATTCTTAGAAACACATGGTAAATATTCCGTTAACTCTAATACTTATGTTAGTGACCATGATAGTTTAAATACCTATAAATATACCTATATGTATATATAATACTACCCAATATCTTACAAATATAAATTAAAAGTATGATTAATTTGAAATTATTGCCGCGATGGTTCTGCCAGTTTGTCGAGAAGTAAATGGCGAACTTTCGCCTTGAACACATAACTGCTGGTGGCCTTCCCCTGATTTCAAGAGGTGTTTAAATTTACACTGAACCCAGCTTTAAATCCAAACGAAAATCACGTTTGTGGGTTAACCCTAAAAAACTTAACATTTCAATGGACTAATTTGTAAATGTACATACCTGTATTTACAGTATCCGCAATCACAACCTATTCGCATACTGCTATTTGAGGTCCAAATTAAGTGAGAAGCCCCCTTCCCCTTCACAGCCGGTTCATTAGTGTTGAGAAAATATTTCTTTGCCTCCAAAAATTTCAAACAAATTGTTAACATTAAAGCTGGCAAACTACACGATTCAGACCAACAGGTGTTGGTGTATGCCAAGATTGTTGGCACCAGACGATAGACAGAGGCTTAACGATGTGTCAAATAGAACCATATCGTTAGTTGCTTTCAAAAGCTGGAACGATCCGCTGAGCGCAAAGAATTGGCATGTGTATAAACTAACAGCGACGTAATTGTTTTTTTTATAATGGTCACGTTCATATGACTTAACCTCGTCTGTTCGTCAGCTAAAGGTAAAGTTTCAAGAATGAGGGTCACCATTACAGACACTGATAATGCTTCAATGATGGCCGTCAGTTTGATAGCCACATCACATGCTTTTTCATCTCTCCTGCTCGGAAAGTTTCATTTTCATGGGTAGATAGCCGGGTGGAAAGTAGCTTATTTCATCCCTAGGGCGGAAAGTAATTTTTTTTTAATTTTAGGGTTTGCCATAGAGTCCATGATCATTAAATTACGTCATAACGCCTTGATATCATAACGATTTTTTTTTATATGGCCGCCTAGATACTCCATTACAATGTAACCAATAGATTCGATTTTCAAAACTTTTCTAATGCTGGCAGTATGTACGAGAATTATAACTTTTTTTCAGAATTAAAAAGAAACAATTTAAGTTTGTTAAATAATTAGCGGGAAAACGAGATTCAATATAAATAAATACCTTGTGTTAATTGTGGTTAAAAATGTTTTCGGAAAGTGATTCCAGTGACATGGATATTAATTTAACTCCCGATGAGATTGAAGAACAGGCAAAAGCTGTTGTTAATAATTCATTTTCAAATTGTTCTAATTTTAACTGATAATCGATATACCTGTTTCATTAAATGTGTGTGTAGTATTTTAATTTCCTCACATACTCGTAGTCGAAATGAAAAGTAGAGTGTTTACCTCGAGTGAATGTCACCATTTCACCCTCGAACTATTGGCGCTCTCACTACGTTCGAGCGCCAAAAATAACTCGGGTGAAATGGCTGACTTTCAACCCTTGTGTAACTATCTACTATTTCACGCCCCGCTTAATGAACCAGGGACTGTAAGAAGAAGAAAACACGTGTGCTGGTAAAAAAAATCACTTTGATTTTCAAAATATCTGAGAAAGCTATTTTCTTCTCAGATATTTTAAAAGTCAAATGAATTAACGCTCAAATATCGGCAGTATTTTCGATTGTAAGCCGGTTGCCATCAATCAGTTAACACCGTGATTTTTGGTTTTAATTTCAATCAATTATCAGCATACCAATCTTCTTTTAAATCGATCTCTCATTTTATTGACATGTGTTACCATTTAGTGCTATTAAAAAAAACTAAAACTAATTAAAACATTAACCCGCCAATTATTTATCAACCCACCAGATACACGCAACTAATCAAGAGCAACTAACTGCTATCTCGAATACCCCCTTAAACGTTCCATTTATCATTCGAACAATATACTTCATACAAAAGCACCGCACGTTGGCTAAACAAAAGGAAGGTTGGATGCGCCACGAGCACTACCTATCGGCAGGAAATTGCAACATCGATCCGTCACCGACACTCAATGGTCGCCGATGATGAATTGGTTACCGGTGAGGTGTCACACGCACGCGTGGACTGCTGCGTTGGAATTGTTCGAAGTCTTTTAGAGTGTCATCAAAAGGGAATGATAGTTTTTTTGTAGCAAGGATTGAGCAATAAAAAATAAAACTAAGTTTATTCTTAGTGATATGTTATTTATAACACGAATGCGGCGGAGTAAGGCGTATGTTTTTGACAGATATGTAATATAATATGGCATAATAACAGATGGGTAAATTTTCATAGGCTATAAAAATAATAACTTATTTTTTTAATGTGTCTGATCTAGTGTTATCTTTTCACAGAAATTAATAAAATTAGTGTCAGTTTGTAATATTAAAATAATAAATGCATATGCATGCATACTTACACGGTACATAAGTAAAACAAAAATATAAAAACAAATCTGTTTGTTCCGGGTAATATCCGCAGTGACTGAGTCGGTTTTAACGGGATTTTACTGTAGATAGTTGGTCTTACAGCCAGTCTCCATAATCCATCTACAGTTAAAGGTAGATGCTATCTCAGATAAACAGTCTACATTAATCTATCTGTAACTGCGGTTTCAAAATTATCAAAGTCATTTTCTGCTTATCTTTGTTTATTGAAACAGAAAAAATCCCCGATAGATACTAATGGTAGCTAATTTAACTGCTGGTAAAGGATAGATAGATTATTGAAACCGGCTGTTAATGGGCGTAAATTAGGTTACTTTTATTAAAAAAGCGCAAAAAATTAAGATCTAAGTCCACGCGGACGAAGTTGCGGGCATAGTTAGTATTTTATATAATCTTCATTTGTTCTTATAAGATATGACCTATACCTTTTTTTTTATTTTCGTGCGGAAATCCTTTCGGATGCCCGGGGGCGGTTATGTCGGGCTTGAACCGACTAAAACCGCACGCCGTCTCGGGTCTACAGACGGCGGGGTGTAAGGTTGCCCATAGAGCATATCCCTCGCACCTCGACTGACCCTGGCCTATACCTTTTTTTTTTTCGTGCGGAAATCCCTTCGGATAACCCCCCGCCGGTTAGCGGGGGCAGTTATGTCGGGCTTGAACCGACTAAAACCGCACGCCGTCTCGGGTCTACAGACGGGGTGTAAGGTTGCCCATAGAGCATATCCCTCGCACCCCGACTGACCCTGGCCTATACCTATTACAATGGAAAATAAACTTCACTGTATAAATATGTGTTCTAAGTAAGATTACGTGCTGTTCCAAATTGTATTGTATCTCATCACAGGTCACTTACGAATGTAAATACCTTGCTAATGTGATTTCTATGTCTATGTGTTTACTCAAGGCAAAGTTTGCTGAAATCTATCTATTAGTCAATTAGTCGCTTATCTATCCATTTACAGTATTTGGTGTGAGATCATGTGGACTTACCACAGATGCAGTCACAGTCGACGACTGCATGCTGCTGTTTAGCATGCAGTCGTCGAATGCTGAGGCTTTTGTGGTGTGACAAGAATGGATTGAATTTGAAATGTACTCACATCATCATACATTAGAAGCAGTTTCAAAGTTACAATGAAATGACCTACTGATCACCGTGAAAAGTAAATCCGCATACAAACGTACCATGAAACCCGCAATTGGGCCCGAAGACGGAACGTGACAATAACGGCCTAAACCATGGAGCTGCGTATCTCCAACAAATAAAACTAATCTCGCCAACATACAAAACGAATTTCTTCAATATACAAAACGACTTCCCAACATACAAACTGCACTTTTGTATACTTGCATGTAAACAAGCATTATCTATATTAAACTGTAATGGAGATTAAGGGTGTAGGTATTAAATCTTGTATGAGGATGTGCCCTCCCACCGGATGCACACCTGATTTATGAGGTTCTCTACACGAGAGAGAAATGAAAAACGTGGTTAAATTAACTTTATCTACACCCATGCTTTAAATCCTCTATAAAAGATTCTGAAACAGTTAGCTTATTGCCAACATTAATACATCCAATGTCATAATAATCATAATATCATCCGAACTGGTGTTATAATGTTGTATGAAATTTCATAATAACACTCCTTTCGCTTTTTCAATCTCTTCCGCGCAAAGGGTTACTCATCAGACAGCCAAATTCTTAACGCTCGATGCGTGGAATCTGTATGAGTTTCAAAAAAAGAACTGTCATTCACGCGCGTTGCATTGCACTACCACAGCGGCGGCGCGCCGTAAAAAAAAATTAAAGCTTATTCGTTCGAATTCGAATTCCCGCTATTTTTCTTCGCTATTATTTTTGCAAATTGTTTTGTTTACTTACGAAAATGAGCGATTCAAGTTTTGATAACACACCTCCAGATATCGAATGCAGCAAAGGACATTTCTAACAAATTACTACCGGAAAAATCTAGAAAACCGGATGAAAAGGCGTACCAAGATTTCATGAATTGGAAAATATCAAAGGGCAGTACATCATTCTCTGAAGATGTATTATTAGTTTATCATGGGTGTAGATAAAGTCTTGTATGCAACTGTATAATTAGGTATTAAAACACTCATGTGATACTATTATCATGTTTGTGTTTATGTTTTAATACCCCTCATTATACCACAGTTGCATAAATAACTATAATATACTCTTATATGAACCCAACGCCGCTTCTAGCGTTATACACTAGTAAAATGGTGAATAAGCATACGGTCAATTATTGGTAAAAAGTTACCGTGAGCTATTGAGCGTGAACATTTGTTATTCGGAGAGAGAAATCTATATATATATATATATATATACACACATATATAGCCTAGTGGTATGGGTAATGGACTGCTGAGACGAGGTCTCGGGTTCGATCCCAGGTCTTACCATGGCACACACCAATGACTTTTCGATGCTTTTCGAAGTTATGTGTGTATTTATCGCAGGCTTATAAGTGCCCGGTTAATGGCAATAGGCTCGCCACCCATTACATTGGGACCTAAACATAAACTGGCGAAATGTGGGTGCTAGCACCTCTGCCTACCCCTTCGGGGATATAGGCGTGAGTTTATGTTATATATATAAAAGTCGTGTTATTTTTTTTTGTGGAATAGCGGCGACTGCCCAGTGGCGTACGTAACGGATTGCTGAAACGAGGACTCGAATTCGATTCCCAGTCGCACCGGGTACACACCTCTAACTTTTCGTTGTATGTGTGCATTAATACGAGGGTCAAACTGAAAGTTCTTAGAACTGGCCACTTATAAACAATATAATAAAAAAATAATTCTAAAATTTGAAAATAGAACTCTTTGCCAATATTACTGAGTATATATTTCATTCATTTATCATTTGTTTTACGATTTGGCGGCAAATTGAAAATTGTCTGTGTCACGTTAACATGAATTTAACACGAGAAAATTTTCGTGCAATGATTATTTATGACTTTCGATGTCATTTAAGTCAACAAGAAAGTTATGATAGACTACGATTGGCCTTTCACGATGAAGCCCCATCTCGTGCGACTGTTTACAACTGGTTTAATGAGTTTAAACGTGGTCGCACTAATCTCACTGATGATTTACGTGAAGGACGGCCTTCTACGGCGACGACTGAAAATAACATCTGTGTTGTGCGGCGTATGATAGAGACTGACAAAAGAGTGACCTATCAGCAGATTCGGACAAGCTTAGGCATCGGTATGAGTCAAGTGCACAAAATCCTCCACGAACATTTAGCGGTCAGGAAGCTTTGCGCCCGGTGGATACCTCATAATTTGACTGAGGCTCAAAAACTCCATCGTGTGGATTGGTGCCGTAAAATGATTGAAAGATTTAACGGAGGTGACTCTAATGCTGTGTTCGACATACTAACAGGTGACGAAAGCTGGATTTACTGTTATGATCCTGAAACCAAAAGACAATCTGCTCAGTGGGTGTTTCCTTTCGAGGAGTTGCCAACTAAAGTGAAGAGAGATCGAAGTGCGGGAAAAAAAATGGTGGCCTCGTTCTTTGGAAGGATAGGTCATTTCGTAACAATTGTGTTAGAGGATCAAAAAACAGTTTCTGCAGAATGGTACACTACCAATTGTTTGCCACTTGTCTTGGAAAAAGTTCGAGAGAAACGACCTCGCAGTAGGATCCTCCTTCACCACGACAACGCCTCGTCGCACACAGCCAAGCGAACGATCGACTATTTGGCGACATCAAACGTTGAATTACTGGGTCACCCGCCGTATAGCCCCGACCTCGCGCCTTGTGATTTTTATTTATTTCCAAAAATTAAAGAAAAACTTAAAGGAAAGCGGTTTATGAATGCTGAAGAAGCGGTGGCTGCGTATCGCGATGCCATTGAAGAGACCCCTAAGGACGAGTGGGCAAAGTGCTTTTCCCAGTGGTTCCATCGCATGCAGCGGTGTATTGACGTGAATGGACAATATTTTGAAAAGATATAATAAAACTAATAACTGGCTAATGTAATCAGTTTTTGATTTTCTAAGAACTTTCAGTTTGACCCTCGTACATGAGAATTATCGCCCGCCTAATAATGTGCCCGGTAGATGGCAATAGGCTCGCCCCCTATTACATTGGGACCCTTAAATAACTGGCGAATCGTGGGTGTGTAAGACACCTCTGCCTACCCCTACGGGGATACAGGCGTGAAGTTATGTTATGATGTTATTTTTTGGATTTGTCTGTACTGTGCCTTTTTGTTTTCTTTTTGCTGTAAAGCCACGGTTACCCCACCGCTGGCCCGTCAGGGTAGTTACGTCGGACTCGAACCGACTAAAACCGCACACCGCCTCAGGGCTCTAATTCCGAGGTGTAAGATGGCATAATAAGACATTTTTTTTGACCAACGTAAGTTGATTCTATGGCGGAACGAAGTTCGCCGGTTCAGCTATAGCAAGTAAATACCTAAATTAAATCTCTGGCCTCCCCATTCACAAAATACTGGTGTGAATATATGCATTGACTTGACGCAATCTATCAGACACACTAAACATTAGGTTCCATCAACATTATTGAAATATAACATAGCGATTTGTCATAATTAGGGAGTCAGAAAACCCATCACAGATATTACCATAGGGCACGGCTATCAAGGTAGGGTTCATCCTATCTTATGTCCCCGAGTTGAGTGCGTGTCCAAATGTGTTAAATTTATGCGTGCCTATGCGACACAGTTTCCTGTAGGAGATAGACGATAGCCACTAATGAAAGCCGTGAGGGATAAGTTAAGCGAGAGCTACAGAATTATACAGAAGAATTTATAGGAACTAATATTATAAAGCTGAAGAGTTTGTTTCTCGCGTTAATCTCAGGAGCTACTGGTTCGAATTAAAAATATATTTTTGTGTTAGATAGCCCATTTATCAAGAAAGATTATTAAACAAGGTTGCCACAGGGGCGAAGTATGCCTCTGGCGACAGCTAGTACAATATACTAAGTGACGAATGTGAGCTTTTTCACTGCTTTTTAGCTGTTCAAATCTAATATGCAATTTCAAAATCTAAATGAAGGGATTACCAACATTATACTCCTAGCAAATTCCCGGTTGAGTACAAAGTTCACACTCGGAACCCAGGGTCTGCTTATTGGTTTTCATTAGTTCATTGACTTTTACGGGAGCAACTACTGTCTGACGCCCCAATGCCGAGAGGAAAAGTCGTGGCAGGGCTTCATCCGTTGTTTAATAGGTGCACAGGACTAGCAGGTGTGTTTGACCCTGTAAGTAAAGTAGGACCCTGTGCACCCTGTTACACTTAGCTCAGGGATATGAGACTAATTGTATCAAGCAGGTGAGTTTTTTGGGTCCCGGAGATCTTGGTACCCCTCATATACCCAAATCTGTTTAGCCAATAACATAAAAAGCGGTCAAGTGCGAGTCGGACTCGCCCATTAAGGGTTCCGTAACAGCAAGTAACACGATAATGTTTTTTTATTTTTATATTTGAGTTGATTGAATGAAAGGTAAATTGCGGTGTACGATTTATGACTTATTCAAAAAAAACTAGATCTCGCTGAAACCAATTTTCGTTGGCAGTTTACATGGTAATGTACATCATATATTTTTTTTAGCTTTATCATTCTCTTATTTTAGAAGTTACAGAGGGGGGGGAAGTTACAGACACATTTTACCACTTTGGAAGTCTCTCGCGCAAACTATTCAGTTTAGAAAAAAATGATATTAGAAACTTCAATATCATTTTTGAAGACCTATCCATAGATATCACACATGTATGGGTTAGATGAAAAAATAAATTTTTGAGTTTTAGTTCTAAGTACCTTTTTTTTTTTTTTTTTTCGTGCGGAAATCCCTTCGGATACCCCCCCGCGTGCCAGCGGGGGCGGTTATGTCGGGCTTGAACCGACTAAAACCGCACGCCGTCTCGGGTCTACAGACGCCGGGGTGTAAGGTTGCCCATAGAGCATATCCCTCGCACCCCGACTGACCCTGGGCCATCTCCGGTTTCGAGATGGCCCCCTCGGGTTTGGGAACCACGGTGTCCCCGTCTTGCCCCGGTTTGGGGGAGGGGCGCTAGTCGCCCCACCGTCCCGGCCTGCTTCTGCTGGGGTGACAGGTGGCCTCACCCGCCACCCCCAGGCCTGCGCTCATGGAGGACGGAGGTCGTTAAGCGACCTCCGGCGCCTGAGTTGCCTGCGACGCGCGGCGAGCAAGTTGCGGGCTCGGCGGACCGGGAGAGTTCTAAGTCTCTCCCGGGCGCGCTCCGCCACCTCCTTCGCGAGCATTACATGCTCGCAGAAGGAGGCGGCGGCAGCCCACGCGCTCGCGCTCCGCACCATTGCCGCAATCATGCTGCCGAGCGAGAGGACTCCCACCCCGATGGCTGCCACGAGGTCACGCCTCGGCGCCTCCCACGCCGGGCAGTCCGCCAGCGTGTGCAGCCCTGAGTCCTCGCTCGCGCCGCAGTGATGACACTCAGGCGTTGGCTCCTTCCTGATCCGATGCAGGTGGTCCCCGAAGCACCCCTTCCCTGAGATCACCTGCGTCAGTCGGTAGGAGAGGCTTCCGTGTCGCCTCTCCAGCCAATCCTCCATGATGGGCCTTACCGCCGCTATTGCGGCGTGCCCTGCGCTTGGTTGCCCAAGTCGTTCCTTCCACTCCACCACGATGGCCTGGCGGAGCTGGGACTGCACGGCCTCGATTTCTCGAGGCTCGGGGTTCCATCCCTGCTCCCGCGCCTCCTTTCGCCACTGGTACAGTTGCGAAAGGGCTCTCGCTTCCAGGTCCCATGGCGGAGTTCCGGCAAGGAGACTCGCCGCCTCGAAGGAGATCGTGCGGTACCCTCGGATGACCCTGATGGCCAGAACCCGCTGTGGAGCGCGCAGCATCCGCACAGTTCTGGTCCTCAGGGCCTCCGCCCATATTGGGCACCCATACAGGGCCATGGACCGCACGATCCCCGCGTAGAGTCTCCTGCAGGAGTCATCGGGCCCCCTCATGTTGGGCAACAGCCGAGCCAGAGCAAGAGCTGTGCCCTTCAATTTGGGGGCCAGACTTCGGATGTGCTCTCCGAAGTCCCATCGGCCGTCGAGCACGAGCCCCAAATATTTCATTTGGGGCTTGATGCCGATGCGATTTCCTCCCACGATGAGACTGGATCCCTCGGGTGGCTTGCTCCGAGGCCCATGGAAGAACAGGGCCTCGGTTTTATGCAGGGCCACCTCGAGACCCAGCCGCCGGATCCGCCTAACGACTTGGGCAACCGCGGTCGTGGCCTTTCGGGTCGCTTCGCGGTACGTCGCCCCGCACGCCGTCACGAGCGTGTCGTCCGCGTAGCACGTGACGGCGGCACCGCCTACGAGCTCACCGCGAAGCACCCAGTCGTATCCGATGTTCCACAGGAGCGGCCCCAGGACCGATCCCTGTGGAACACCGCACGACATTTCACGCCGACCGAAACCGGTCACGGTTGGGTAGATGACGGCTCTCTCCGTCAAATACGCCCCGACTATGCGGCGGAGGTAGAGAGGCACTTCGTGATACACGAGCGCCTCCCTAATGCAACTCCGGGGCAAGGTGTTGAAGGCGTTGGCGATGTCCAGGGACACCGCCAACATCACCTCACCCCGGGCTACTGCATCCTCCGCCAGAGCCCTCACGCGCATGATGGCATCCACGGTGGAGCGCCTCTGGCGGAAGCCATATTGGCCATCCGCCAGGTCCGGCCCCACTCTTGAGAGGTGCTCGACGAGGCGCTTCGCAATTACTCTTTCAAAGAGCTTGCACACCTCGTCGAGCAACACTATGGGCCGGTAGGCGGACGGCGAGTCCGCCGGGCGCCCCTCCTTTCGGATGAGGACCAGTTTCCCCGTCTTCCACAATTTCGGAAACTGGCCCCGCTCCAAACATGCGCTGAGAAGCCCTCTCAGTCGGGGCTCGAGAGCGTCGTCGACTAGAGCTAGGACCCACGCTCGGCCTGGAATGCCGTCGGGTCCCGGGGCGGTGTGTTTGGCTCTTAGCCTTCTCACCGCCAGCTCTAGTTCTACCCAAGTGACCTCGGGCACGTCGTCGTCTTCCACGTCGGGCGCCATGCGCAACCGAGGCGGAGTCATCCGCGGTGGAACATGTTCCACCGCCCGCGCTGGGAACAGGGAGCCAACAACTCCTCCGAGCAGATCCGGCTGGAGACACCGGGTTAACGGCGGGGCCTTGGGGCGCAGCTTGCCCCTCACCATCCGGTAGGGCCGCCCCCAAGGGTCCCGCTCCAGCGTCTCCAGCAGCTCGCGGAAGGCGTCCCGTTTGGAACGCCTTATCTCCGCTCGGAGGGCTCGTCTGGCCTCCCTGTATCCCTCGTACAACTCCGCCTCTCGGGCCTCCGCATCTGCGGGGCGGCGACGCCTCCCACGGAATTGGCCCACCGGCGGTGCGTGATCACGCAGCCCCGTCTGAGCTGCGCGATCTCCGACGACCACCAGTAGACCTGACCCCTCGGATTATAGGGCGGAGCCCTAGGCATCGCCGCGTCACAGACACGGGTCATGGCCTCCCGGAACCACTCCGCCTCATCGTCTATGCAGACAGGCCTGTCCGGCGCGGGGGCCCAGGCCTGTACGATGGCGGCTTCCAGGAGGAGCTCCCGATCAAGTCGCTTAAGCGCCCAACGTGGCTCGGGTGGAGCCGGTGCAGCCGGCGCGTCGCTCGCAGGGGGGGACACGTCAAACCGAATGTATCGGTGATCCGAACTTGTGTCCTCCCCCAAAACGACGCGCCAGCCCTGAACACGTCGCGCCAACGCGGGGCTCGCGAACGATAGGTCCACGATGGAGCTACCCCTCGAGGTCACGAACGTGTCCACGGCTCCCCGATTTAGGAGGACTAGGCCGAGTCGTGCGGCCCAGTCCACCAGTGCCCTGCCTCTATGCCCCGTCGGGCCCCTTTCGTGTCGGGAACCCCAGGCATACGACCAGGCGTTGAAGTCCCCGAGCACAAGGACCGGACGGGGCTGGCAGGCATTGACGACGACGGCCAGCTGACGGAGCCATTGCTCATATGCAGCTTGGTCTCGGTTCGGCGTGATATAAGCGGCCACGACCGCTATATCCCCAACCGCCGCCGCCACGCAGCCGGGTCCCCTTGCAACGACGGCAAGAGGGGGGCTGCCGGCGGCAGGGTTGTGCACCAGTGCCGCCGACCCATCCAGCGCGGTTTCCCAGGCAGGCCCGAGGAACCGGTGGGTGTATGGGTCGGCGACAGCGGCGACATTTATGGCCCACTGTGCCATGCTCTGGCGCAGAAGATCCTGAGCATGGGCACCGTGGCCAACGTTCGCCTGCAGGATGCGGAGTTGAGGATCCATTATGGAACCCCCATCTCCGCATCCCGCTGCGAACTAGGGGCGGAAGGCCGGCCTCCCGGCTTCGGCTCCCCTCCGGCGCAGGCCTTGCTGCCAACCCTATGGTCAGCCGGCTTGCCCCCCGCTGCACATCTGAAGCAGTGCAACGGGGCGCTACACGTGCCGGCCTTGTGACCGGGCTGGCCACAGCGGAAGCAGCGGTCACCCGCCGTTACCTCCGCCGTGCAGTGCACCCCCACATGGCCCACCGACAGGCACCTGAAGCACCTGGCCGGTCGGGCCTGCAGGAGCCGTGCCTGCGCCCTCAGGAAGCCTCCCACCAGGAGGCTCCGCCCGTCTGCGACCTTTTGGGCCGCCGCGATAGGGCAGCCGACAACTGCTGCCCCCTGTCCACCGCGGCCGAAGCGTATAGCTCCGGCCTTCACTGTGTCCGGGGAGCAGTCCCCGGCCTCCGCCACGGCGAGCCTAAGCTCCTCAGCGGTGACGGAGTCGTCCAGGCCCGTGATGCGCACTTCTGCGCATTTAATGGGCCTGGACACCCGGACGTCGGCTGCATCCAATGACTCCCTAAGCCGAGCCGCTAGGGCGTCGGCTTTGGGGCCACTGGCGGCGCCGGGGACCTCAAGAAGCCGGGCTCACGTCCGTGTGCTCTTGCACCGGACGCCCGGGATCTCGAGGGCCTTGAGGTCCACGTTGGCCTTTACCTTGGCCAACACCTCGGCATACCCCATGCCTCTCGACGCTGCCTCCGCCGTCAAAGTGACGACGACGGCCGTTGTTCGAGGGGCACGGAGCTTCCCCGGTGCTGCCTTCGCGGCGGCCGCGGCCCTCCTGGCCTTTTTGGCGGCCTTCTTGGCGGCCTTCCGCCTCTTCTTACTGGCTCCAGCCACCTCCCAGCCCCCTTCCAATGGGGTGGAGGTAGCCGGAACCACGGCTGGGGCTGGGGCTGGGGCTGGGGCTGGGGCCAGGGCTGGGGACGTCTTCCCCTTGCCCTTGCCCCTCCCCTTACCCTTCCCCTGAGTGGAAGCGGGGCCCTGAGCGGGAGCGGGGCGACGAGCCGGCTCCGGCAGAGCCTCTACTGCAGCCCGGCGGGTATTACCCTTCCGGGCTGCAGTCGCGTAGCCGGCCACTGGTGGCGCCAGAGGCGGACGGCGGATGGAGTCCATTAGGGCCTCCATCCGACTCATCATACGCTCCTCTAGCGCCTCCACGTACGCGAACCAAGGCTCCGCCGGTGCTACTTTGTGAGGTGCTGGCCGAGCCGGCTGTGCCGGCTGCTGCACCGGTTGCACCGGCCGCTCCAGCTGCGCCGACAGCGCCTGTTGCGCCGACTGTCTCGCAGACGAGCGAGTCATGCGCGCTGAATCTGCCGGTTGCGCTCGCTGCACTGGCTGCGCTGGTTGAGTCGGGCGCACCATCCCGCTCCTCAGCTCCTCGACGGCTGCAGCTAGTCGAGCCGTCTCCCGACGGGACTCGGCCAGCTGCGCCGCGAGGGCCTCATTTTCGGAGGCGATGCCGAGCACAATGTGCAGCATCGCCTCCTGATCGGGGTTCGGAGACCCCCGGAAAGACGCGGTCACCTGCTGGAGTTTCTCCATCAGAGACCGCGTCTTCCCACCTGGTTCCGACACCGCTGAGGTGGAAGGCCTCGGCGGTGACTTGCCCGCGGCCCTCTCAGGGGCCGAGGAGACTCGAGTGGATTGCCCAGCCCTCGTTCCACCTCGCGCCCCTCGGCGGCCTGCTGCCACCTTTGAAGCAGGCTTTGACGCCTCGTCACTGCTGGAGGAGGTCGTCCCGGTGAGGGTGCAGTCCTCATCCGACACGTCCTCCCCCAGCCGGGCCTTAGCGCGGCGTCTGCGCTTACGGGTCCGCTGTACGCCCAGACCCGCCGGGCTGCTCGCCCTGCTTCGCTCGTTGGCGGTGTCGAAACTCTCCGACACCGCCGAGGTATTTAGCGTCACCTCCACGCATGACTGCTGCGCGATCTCCGCGCAGGCTCCGTCAT
Organism: Cybosia mesomella; assembly: GCA_946251805.1. Lineage (NCBI taxonomy): Eukaryota > Metazoa > Arthropoda > Insecta > Lepidoptera > Erebidae > Cybosia > Cybosia mesomella. Next base: position 3,457,779 of record OX276415.1, read on the forward strand.
TCTCATTGTCCATATTCGTAGCCATTTTGTTGTTATTTAGTTTTCCGTCCGGTTTTCTGATTATGTTTGGATTAATATTCATATCATATCCCACGAGTATGGGGGAAAGGTGGTCCATCCAGGCGGTGCCCCCTGCACCTGGATAAGCCTATATACTATGGAGGTCGGCTGGTATCCATAGGTTTTTACGACTTGGCTGTCGGGTGTTATAGACTTTTCCTTGTCGTGGGCCGGCCAATAAAGGCAAGCCCTCCGGTCAGCAAGTTCACAGCGTACCCTTCTGGAGCCACCAGTCAGGTCGTTGCTGATCACCTGCCGATTACGGAACGCGAGAGGGTGGCTAGTCCTCTCTCACCGGCGGCGGCACAAGTGCCCGTCGGCCCCTGCGTTAGCAGTGGGCCAACCCGCCCCTGGATCCCCCAGGACCCTATGGTGGCCTCAGCCACAAACACCATCGCTCGTCCTGTCTCCTCTGAAAGCAGAGGAGTACGGAGAGCGATGTGTTCCCGCCACGTTGGGTATTCGCCGACGATCAATGCCAACCCCATGAAGGGGAAGCCATTGACCGCCGCCCAGGGTGTACCGGCCGCTCCGGTTCCATTCCCCCCGGACTGCAGTGGGATCGGAATCGAAACGACACTCGAGGAGGTTACCCAACACACACCCCCAGTTCTAAGTACCTATCTATCTTAAAAAAAAACAATTAATTTTGGGGGTCCCCCCCAAAATAAATTGTTTTTTTTTTTCTATTTTTGTATGAAAATCTTAATGTGGTCCACAGAATACATCTACTTACCAAGTTTTAATAGCATAGTTCTTATAGTTTCGGAAAAAAAAAAAAAAAGTGGCTGTGACATACGGACAGACAGACAGACAGACATGACGAATCTATAAGGGTTCCGTTTTTTGCCATTTGGCAATGGAACCCTTAAAAGGGACATAATTTCATGACAGTGAAGGAAGCTCGTGAAGTATGTAAGGACAGAAGCAGATGGCGGGCTGTTGACTCTGCCTACCCCGGAGGGAAAAAGGCGTTAGTCTATATATGTATGTATATATAAAAAGGGAAATTTAGGCCGAAACTTCAAATGAATACGAAAAGTGACCAACATACCCAAAACTGTGCAACAAAGCAAGTAGGTCCTTCGTTTAACGCATCTTCTAAATCTTCAGACAAGAGCCCTAAGCACCAAGTAGTACCTAAAAGTCTACCGAGTGTGGTGTTCATGATCAAAGAGGTACGAAACGAGCCGAGGCCTAAATGCTGTGAAGAGACGCAGTAACCAAAATAGAGGATATTTTCGGACAGTTTTTAAAGTTTCTTACAAAAAACGATAAATAAATACCTTTTTATTTCGTGCGGAAATCCCCTCGGATACCCCTCTCCGCCGGTCAGCGGGGGTGGTTATGTCGGGCTTGAACCGACTAAAACCGAATACCTAATACTTACATGGAGATTAAATGGAGAGCTCCGCAGCTGATATGTGAACTGTGTGATGTCGCAGTAGAGCAAGCGACTGCATAGATCGCGGGTTCGATTCCCGCTCAATGGACATGCTTGTATCCATAAACATATACAGGGTGGTAAAGCGTCGGTAGCTTAGTGGTTAAGGAGACAACCTTACGATCGAGAGGTCCTGGTTTCGGATCCTGGCCATTACACTACCGACGTGAACCCACTCCTAACACAAGCAATTTAGCTTAGCTGGAGGGGTTAGGGGGAATATTAGTAATTTCGGTTACTAATATTAAAAAAAAAACATTAATTGTGTCATATTTTAAAATCTTTTAACTGATATTCATCGCTTAATCCTATGTAACGCAAATTTCCATACCAATATTCCTATTGGTTTGAGTTTTTCTATGAAATATTTTTTGGTTCTAAAACCTATATTAGAAGGTATGCTTAGTTAGCGTTATGAAGTATATCCAATATTATAATGTTTAGGCAGAACCCTAGTTATGCGGCTCTAATTAGACCGCAGATTTCAACACAGCCTACATCTCAAAAATATTCCAACCCAACCTAACCACTAGAATGTTTTATTATTTTACCTTCACATACCAGTTTCGCCACAAACATTAAATATTAGAGGCATTTCATATAAGAGTCTTAGGGAGTAGCAAAAACGGGACTGTCCGCATGAATCTTAAATGATGTGTGCTCTAGCCTTTTGATGTTGGTAGCGCTAAATCAGAGCCGTTTAGTTGTTTAACCAGCGAAACCACCAAGATGATGAATGTCACCAAGCTTTATGATTTACTTCGGGCCACCAACCAGGTAGACACCGAAGTCTTAAAATCACGCAAAAAAATAATTAAAATCTTACACCCACTTTTTATCACTTTTCTCGACGTTTCACATGATTCTAAGTCTAATTAAGCAAAAAAAATTTTTGTGTCGGTCTGTCTGTTGGTCTGGATTTCTGGATGTCTGGATGTCTGTTTACGCAATAACTCAAGAACCACTAATCCGATTTAAAAAATTCTTTCGCCAATCATCTTGTTTGGTTAATGGGAAGAACTGATTAGATTTTGGGGTTTGTACGTTCAAGGTTTCGGGTACCTTTTTTTTTTTTTTTTTCATGCGGAAATCCCTTCGGATTCCGCCCCCGCTAGAGAGCGGGGGTTTCCAGCGGGGGCGGTAACCATACAAATTGTCCCTCAAAGATTTTCAGGTCTAAAATGACTAAAGCAGGCCTACCATGAAACGTACATACGCAATTTGCGAACTGAAAATTTGACCTAAACCCTACCATGAAACGACCTGAAACCGCAAAATTCGGAATTTTGACAGCCCGCCAAAAAAAAATTAAAAACACGATACTATACGACTTAATTCAAAAGGTCGAAAGGTTATGATAATCCAATACAAAGGAATGTATTTTGTTTAATATATTGGTTTATAATAGTTCATTTTTTAAATTATAAATTATTGTAAACGAAAACCTCCTTGATATATGTGATTCAGTTCCGAATATACTTTATGGTCCCGACCGAAAGAACGAAATCCGAAGTAAGTTCATGGTACCTTTTTTTTTTTTTATCGTGCGGAAATCCCTTCGGATACCCCCCTGCGTGCCAGCGGGGGTGGTTATGTCGGGCTTGAACCGACTAAAACCGCACGCCGTCTCGGGTCTACAGACGCTGAGGTGTAAGGTTGCCCATAGAGCATATCCCTCGCACCCCGACTTACCCTGGGCCATCTCCGGTTTCGAGATGGCCCCCTCGGGTTTGGGAACCACGGTGTCCCCGTCTTGCCCCGGTTTGGGGGAGGGGCGCTAGTCGCCCCACCGTCTCGGCCTGCTTCTGCTGGGGTGACAGGTGGCCTCACCCGCCACCCCCAGGCCTGCGCTCATGGAGGACGGAGGTCGTTAAGCGACCTCCGGCGCCTGAGCCGCCTGCGACGCGCGGCGAGCAAGTTGCGGGCTCGGCGGACCGGGAGAGTTCTAAGTCTCTCCCGGGCGCGCTCCGCCACCTCCTTCGCGAGCATTACATGCTCGCAGAAGGAGGTGGCGGCGGCCCACGCGCTCGCGCTCCGCACCATTGCCGCAATCATGCTGCCGAGCGAGAGGACTCCCACCCCGATGGCTGCCACGAGGTCACGCCTCGGCGCCTCCCACGCCGGGCAGTCCGCCAGCGTGTGCAGCCCTGAGTCCTCGCTCGCGTCGCAGTGAAGACCCTCAGGCGTTGGCTCCAGTTCATGGTACCTAAATGACACTTGTTTCGTTTGTGTTTCGTGCGGGCCCGCAACTGTGGATGTACAGTTCATGGGACGCCTACAGCACATTCCTATGCTTTTCTTGTTATTTATTTATTCAGCAACGACACATTTTTTACATAATGTTATATGTTAAAAGAGGCGATAGCCTAGTGGTGTACGTAACGGACTGCCGAGACGAGGTCTCGAGTTCGATCTCCAGTCGCCCCGGGCACACACCTCTGACTTTTCGTAGTTATGTGTGTATTAAAAATGTTGATTATCGCTCGCTTAGTAATGTGCCCGGTAGATGACAATAGGCTCGCCCCCTATTACATTGGGACCTAAACATAACTGGCGAATCGTGGGTGTGTAATACACCAAACTGCTAGGCCAGTTTGAAGGCGCTGTGCTCATATGTAGTATAAATTGTTATTTACATGACCACTTTATTGCATGATACAACATTCGTATTATTGCAATATGCAATATTTTTTTAGTTGGCCGCGGTAGCCTAGTGGTATGGGTAATGGACTGCTGAGACGACGTCTCGGGTTCGATCCCAGGTTTTACCATGGCACACACCAATGACTTTTCGATGCTTTTCGAAGTTATGTGTGTATTTATCGCAGGTTTATAAGTGCCCGATTAATGGCAATAGGCTGGCCACCTATTACATTGGGACCTAAACATAAACTGGCGAAATTTTGGTGCTAGCACCTCTGCCTACCCCTTCGGGGATATAGGCGTGAGTTTATGTTATGTTATGTTATATTTTTAAAACTAGATACACCGGCGTCTGAAGACCCGAAACGGCGTGCGGTTTTAGTCGATTCAAGCCCGACATAACCGCCCCCGCTCGCCGGCGGGGGGTATCCGAAGGGATTTCCGCACGAACAAAAAATAATAAAAAGGTACACAAGATCTATTAGAACAATAGATTACACATAACAATGTTAATACGTTTTAAAACAAAGTAATTTAAGATTTATTAGGTTCAGGTAAAGCCTCGTTTATGCCAACACGAATAGGTTGATCCACTAATAGTTCACTTCAAAATCCGAAGTATCTTAGAAATCTATTGGAATTCCTGCCCAAAATTACCCCACCGCCATTATAATTCTGTTATAAAGCAAATAGATTGCAATATTCGGCCTTCATAGTTTTAAAGCTATAAATAACAAAATAGCTTAGCTAATAAAAGTCACTAGAACAGTCACAACCCTATTCGAACACCCCAATAAATATTTAACAAATATAAATCACTGAGAAAACATTAATTAGTTGTAAAACGTACTCAAATTCCGTCTATTGTTAGGTCCCGCATAAATCAGCGGTGCTAGTGATGGGACACTATTACTAATTTAATACTCAACTAACAAGTATAACGATAGAAAACATGTAGAAAATAGTTCATCATGATCGAGGGTGTATGGAGCTCCACAACGATCTACGGCGTCCAAGTAAACCTCGTTTGCAAGCTGGTGCACCTGCTGATCGAACGAGACTGTGGTGCTCTCTCATAAAATACAGAAATTTCCTTCCTATTAAAATTTACAGGCCGCGGTAGCCTAATGGTATGGGTAATGGACTACTGAGACGAGGTCTCGGGTTCGATCCCAGGTTTTACCATGGCACACACCAATGACTTTTCGATGCTTTTCGAAGTTATGTTTGTATTTATCGCAGGTTTATAAGTGCCCGGTTAATGGCAATAGGCTCGCCACCTATTATATTGGGACCTAAACATACACTGGCGAAATGTGGGTGCTAGCACCTCTGCCTACCCCTTCGGGGACATAGGCGTGAGTTTATGTTATGTTTATGTATGTTATGTTTTTTTAAAATTTACAACAAAAAAACTTGCATTAATAAATGTTCTTAAATTCAGCCTGACTTAAACCACTGCTAGAAATACGTAAAGTCTTAGCTTGCGTAGAGATCTCGAGCCGCATTATATCAAGAATTAATTGGTTTTCTCAACAGGTTAGGCAAAAAAGCAACATTTTTTTTACATGTAGCTTTACACAGTAAACAAGACAAGTGTCAAGATAAACTAGTGCTGGGTACTGGGTACAACGCTTTTAACTCGAGTCAAGACTTTGTAAGGAAACTTTGCAGATACACTTAACGTTAGAGATGTTATCTTAGCAGAAGAACTAACATTTAAATTGTAAGATTTTTTTTAATGAATATGTTTTATTGTAATAATTTGCTAAATGCAATAGGCGTATAATTTTTATTTACATAATTTTGTTTAAATTTTTCAATCAGTTGATGAATTGATTTACCATTTTTTGATCAGTGTTGTGGGAGGACTGCAAAATTAGAATAATTATTTATTTATTTTTAAACTAAGCATCTAAAACAGAGTTCCACAAAGCCAAACAAACGGTTCGACGTATGATTAAGATGTAGGCAAGTCATAGGTACAACTTGAAAAATATCCGTCCAAAGTGATTATTCAACATTGAGAATTCGCACAATTTCAGTGATATTAATTTGGCAATTCGTTGTTCAACATTTGGTCAATTAATAATTAAACAAATAAGTGCAAGTCTCATACCCAAATCGTGATCACCGATTTCTAAATCTCCCAAGTAGACAAAAATATTTAACGGCCACTGTGGCGAAGCGGTAGTGCGACTTCAACATTGTCATTCGACTCCCACGACAGGGGGCGCGCGTTCGATTCCCGCTCAGTGCAAATATTTGTATGCATGAATATGTCTATTTGCATTTATGGAACCCATAACACAAGCTAGTTAAACTATGCGTACTTTGGGTCTAGAAAGCGCTGTGTAGAATGTCCTAGAATATTTATTATTATTATTTAAACCTCTCAAGTAGATGGTGTTTTAAAAAGTCAAAAACATCGCGATAACTTCTGAAAGAAATAACGTTAAAACGAGAGTTTCACTGCCAAATGCGAAGGAAGTAATTTCATGAACGTTTCAAAGAGGCGGAATTGAAAACTTTTTGCCCTTCTTACAAATTGTCCTCTGTCAGAAAAACAGGTATGTGAAACTGGCTTTAAAACTTCGCTGTAAGTATTTGTCATTGTTCATAATTTTACGACATGAAAATGTTAAACAAAATACGACAAAAGGGACTTCAAATTTACTTTGGATAAATAGTACTTTTTACTTAGGCGAGGCCGCGACGGTGACAAAAGTCCCCCGGTAACCCTGGGGTTATCCTTTCGGGGGTTACCCGGGGTGCCCGGCAATGGACACTTGGGAAGGACACCGGGTGGATTTAGTCGGTCCGATTCCGACACACCCACCCCATCGTCAGCACCGATGGGATGAAGCTCGTGGGGGTTTGCACACGCTAAAAAATAAATAAAAAAAAGGGTGCATACTCAAACAATAAGATGACGATAGGACCCTTCTTATCGACATTTTCGAAGTTCAAGCCAACCTAACCTACAAGATAGTATACCATTATTACGGGGCCAAGCAACCTCACCTGCAAGCCAGTACACGCCTTCTGATTGACGGACGAGGCTCTGGCGCAGGCTTTCTTCGGGGGGGTCTGAGCACAGGCCTGGAGGTGACAGGTGGAGGTCCCTGTAACAGACAGTTAACAGAAGCAGACCGGGGCGGATTATATAGGCAGAATCAGGCGGCGAACGGTGTATCAAATGAAATATACGAGTAATAAAATCAGACAAGCCTTGCAGAATATATACTGATCAAATTGATGACACATTGAAAATCTGATAGTTCAGAAGCTCTTGAAACAGGCGGGCTTGCATAAGTTTTAATGACAATAGAGGCAGTTCGGCAACTTCGGGCCGGTAGTAAACACGAAGGAAAGACGTAGTTTACGTACCATGAAGTTTCTTCGGCTTTTTCTTGGTAGGGTTTCTTGCACTGAGAGGGAATCGAACCCGTGCCCTCTGGTTTAGCCGTCGAACACTCTACCAATTGTTGAAATAAAACTATTTTTAACGGATTCTACCGTGACATTGATCCCGACGTTTCGGTTGCTTTTCAGCAGCCATGGTCACGGGGAGTCTACCAATTGGCAGAAACTTTAGTTTGAAACTTCGAAACTATGTTAAGCCTACAGATGGCGCGCTATTGTCTCTGCCTACCCCGGTGGGAGTAGGGGTATGTATGTGTATGGAGATAAATGTTTGTTTGTTCGTATTTAATGCGCTGCGATACCGTTCATCTGATGACCCAGTAGGTGGCTGAAATCAGGCTATTTACGAATTTCCGACGAATAAAATAATAATGGGATTAGCAACTTCGTCGCACTTCAATTTATTTGCGAACTTCGTTACAAATTACATTTAAAACTAATTAGAAGGGGTGTTACAGCGTTAAGAAAGTTGTATTTTGGTTCAGTTAACTTTTGATAACAATTTCAATTATAGTTTGAGGGTCTATGGAGCTCCAAGGTCTTCGGGGACCAATCCCACCTCACCTGCAAACCGGTACACCTGATGATTGAATGAACGAGGTTCTGGCGCAGTCTTCCATCCCGGGGTTTGGGGGGTCAGTCGGCAGTAGCTTCCGTGAAAACCACGATTAACCAAATTAGGAGTAGCTGAGTGAAACTTGGCCTTATTTTTTAATACAAGGCTATAAATTTGCTTAACGAACTGAAACCTTTTAAACCAACAAACGCCTAATTGACTACTTAAACTTATTAGTTAACTACCTAAATGATCTTTGACTTTCACATCACTAGCGAGGACAAAATTAAGTTGTAATATCAACTCGAAACAATTATAACAAAATGGGGGAAAATTTACATAATCTGCCATTTTATATACAGCCCTAATGGAATAAGATTAGGTTCCATTTAGAATAACTTTTTTTATTACTTTGACAAGCATGTTTTTTTATACTACTAAGGTAGCAAACGAGTACATGACCCACTTAATAAGGGAAGCGTTTACTTTTATCCAAGAACGCTTGCAACACCTGAGAATACTCTTTCGTACTACAAGGGGGAGGGACGAAATAAATTAAGGGGTTAATAAAGGGCTTCTTTGGTCCTTCCAGCCGGTTTCTATGGTCCTTATGGACGATATTAAAACGATCGATACCCGATACATTAACCTACTGTTTAATTCGCTGTACGGACTTCAATTCTGGCAATTTTCTGGAACTTACCTGTCACAAAGAGATAGCGTCACGATGAATTAATGAAATTTCTAAGCAATTAGTATACTAATTTTTCCTATAAATTTGAACCGGAAAAAGTCAACATCAGACGGGATGGGACTTGAACCCGCGACCAGTCCCTTTCTAGGGAGAACACGTCCAGGTAGCTTAGAGAGGTGGGTTAGAGTATTCAACCTAGAAAGACTCTGGTCGTGGGTTCAAGTCCAGCTCTGGATGTTGACTTTCCTGGATTTAAATTTATAGAGAGTAAGTAATAACAATGATTACTCAGAGTGAGATAGCGATTCGTTCTACTTAGAGACGTCACGTGTAGTCATGTCATTTTTGCCCCGATCGCTTTCAAACTGCGGTCAAAAATTGCTTGGGTGTAAACTTAGTTTAAGTTCGTGAACGGGTGGAATCCGGCCTAAGGGGACGGTAGGGCTTCACTTTCTGTGAAATCAGTTTTTCCTCAAAATTTCACGTTCACTGAAAGATATTCGAACCGTTCTAATTTTATCACATAGTATACATGAATACCAACAACTTTTAATTATAAACCTATAAGATTAAAACTTTAACTAAAAGTGAAGGGGGGAAAAACCAAAATTTTTCGGAAAAAAAATCATAACTTCTAACCGGTGAACATTATTGCGGTCGGAAACATTTTTAATCGATAGGCCATTTTTAAGTCTAAAATAAATGTCTGAAAAGTTTTTCGCTAAAAGTTACCGTTTTCGAGAAAAAAAAATTAAACATGTTAATAAAATAATATTAATTGCTTCAAATCTACCTGTGCGTTCCCCCTGCGGGAACGGATTTTTTTTCCTTTCTTTGGCAAATATGTAATGAATGCAGTGTCAAGTAATTAGATAAATCAAGTCATTTGGATATGAATTCAATACAATGCAGCGTTTTTGTCATTTAGTCAAGGTCAAGTAAAGTCCGTCATAGTCATAGTCATAGTCAAGTTAAAGTCCTACCCTAGTAAAGTAGTGGACGTTTTACTAGAGGTTTCTTTGGAGTTTTGGGAAAAACACGAAAAAACACGGTAAAGCCACTAGCTTTTCTCCACTTGTGCATGTTGTTAACGATGTTATGTCTAAAAAACCCCCATTTTTACACATAAAAAATCGAAATTGAACAAATTTTACAAAATGAAACACTGCCTCGATTAGTCTTATCCCGTGTTGGCGCCAAAACTCCCAGCTGATTGTCCTAATACTAAAGTATTATTATAATGACAGATAACAATGAAGGTCATGACTGATAAATGTAACGTTCAGCAATCGCAAGTATAGTAAACCAATAACTATTTTTGAACGCGTTTATTTACATTTTCCAGTGTGTATTTTTTTAAAGAATATTAGTAACCGAAATTACTAATATTCCCTCTAACCCCTCCAGCTAAGCTAAATTGCTTGTGTTAGGAGTGGTTTCACGTCGGTAGTGTAATGGCCAGGATTCGAACTTGGGTCCTCTCGATCGTGGGGTCGACTCCTTAACCACTAAGCTACCGACGCTTGACGCTTTATGTCTGTATGGGATTCCAGGAGCCCAAAATAAATCAAATTATGGAAAGTAGTAGAAATGTGGACCCGCGCCCAAAGTGCTAGCTTTGGCTGCAACAGCTACTAGTGAAACCATACAAAAAAAAATTAGTAACCGAATTGTATACCCCCTAACCCCTACAGCTAAGCTAAATTACTTGTGTTAGGAGTGGGTTCTCGGCAGTAGTGTAATAGCCAGGATTCGAACCAGGGACCACTCGATGGTAAGGCCGACTTCTTAACCACTGAGCTACCGGGGCGATTCCCATACATTACATATAGTAATAAGGAAATGTTTTATATGTATATAACTGTGAACTGTCATATGTGATGACACTACAAACAGACATGCTATGAATATATGAACAGGCGTCAAAATTCATTAATCCAATTGAAATAAATGTACAAGTACTTTTCCACTATTATATTAGGTCGTTACATATGAAATTGCCGTTTTTCTTGAGAAATTGGAGGAAACCCAATTTTCAGTACTAACATTTTTGCATTTTTTTAGGAATGACAAATCTAAAATTTATGATTTTTTTTTGTGTATGAATGAGACAACATTAAGCTAACAAACAGCAACTTTTATTACATTTTTGAAAAGTGACAGCTGTTAAGTAATACGAAATTTATCATCAAAATGGATAGCATTTAGGAAGTACTGTTTTTGAAGATCGAATTAATTTATCAAGTGGCCAATAAAAACCAAATTTAATACAAAGTTGTAAAATCTTGAAATCAACTTTCAAACAAAATATAAATAATGGAAATAGACTTTTAAATTACAGGCATAACGAACTAATGAATTTGTAAGAAAATTTCGGCAATTTTATAGGTAAAGACCTATTATTTAATAAATTACACCTGACCGGTTTCGCCTCACGGCATTCTCAAAAGTTTTTTATATTAATTTACACGTTACAATCACCAATTATAGTGAACCTCAGATGTAAGAACTTTCAAAACAATAAAGTTTATAATGTCGGTAGATGGAAAGAATACCAGCTCTAACTTTAACCCTAAAAATTTGAGAGAGTACTTTTTTTGAAATTGAATTACAAATGTCAAATTAGTAAATGTCAGGAAATATACATGTCAGAATTATTAAAAAGTACAAGTGATACATTTATTTCAATTTGTGTAGCAAGTTCCACCAAGTGCCATCAATCTACATAACATAACATAAACTCACGCCTATATCCCCGAAGGGGTAGGCAGAGGTGCTAGCACCCACATTTCGCCAGTTTATGTTTAGGTCCCACTCGAAACCGGAGATGGCCCAGGGTCAGTCGGGGTGCGAGGGATATGCTCTATGGGCAACCTTACACCCCGGCGTCTGTAGACCCGAGACGGCGTGCGGTTTTAGTCGGTTCAAGCCCGACATAACCGCCCCCGCTGGCACGCGGGGGGGTATCCGAAGGGATTTCCGCACGATAAAAAAAAAAAAAAAGGTCCCAATGTAATAGGTGGCGAGCCTATTGCCATTAACCGGGCACTTATAAACCTGCGATAAATACACACATAACTTCGAAAAGCATCGAAAAGTCATTGGTGTGTGCCATGGTAAAACCTGGGATCGAACCCGAGACCTCGTCTCAGCAGTCCATTACCCATACCACTAGGCTACCGCAGCTACTTCAATCAACAGTATAAAATAAATAGTCTCATTAATCCAGGGTTTAACACAATTTGTATAACTACTGACAAAAATCTTGACAATTTACTCTAGATGCGCAGTACGAGTTTTTAGGTCTCTTTGTGGAGGTGGAGATGGAGGGGAGCCAATTAACCAATCATAGAGATATGAAACTAATCACGATCCCAAGGGCTCGCGTCGTGGGGTGATCAGTTCTTTTATTGGTTTTTTTAATGACCAGTACATGTAAGAGCTTTTTGACGGTTGTTCCAGACTTTTACCTTAATGTAGTAGAATACTTCAAGGTAAAAGTCTGGAACAACCGTCTGGCTATAATATTCGACGCCATTCTACACAGCGCTTTCTGGACCCAAAGTGAGCATAGCTTAACTAGCTTGTGTTATGCATACTTATATAATTTATTTTTTGTAAATACACACATATTATACATATAAACACCCACATCAATGCAAATAGATATATTTAATGTGAGAAACAATATTATGACCTTTTCTTTAAATTTTTTTGTTGCGACAGATCGAAATCTGTGTACCGTTTTTTTTTTTGTGCGGAAATCCCTTCGGATTCCCCCCCGCCGGCCAGTGGGGGCGGTTATGTCGGGCTTGAACCGACTAAAACCACACGCCGTCTCGGGTCTTCAGACGCCGGGGTGTAAGGTTACCCATAGAGCATATCCCTCGCACTCCGACTGACCCTGGGCCATTCGCAGTGTCCCCTCTGATAACAGCAGAGGGGTGCCTGGAGCAACCACGCCCTCCCGCGGGCCCTGCAGGCCCGCCATACCCCGACCCCCTCGTGAAATGGGGTCAGCTGGCCCTGAAAAGGGCCGGTTGGTCAGACTCTTGGCCTGTGCGAAATCTGTGTACCTACTATTAATTGCACAATACGGGAGGAAGGGGAGTGAAGTGACCTATCATTTGTGACGAAATATTAATAGCGGGGTTCACAGAAAAGCCTCCAAGATACTGGTTATGAGGCTCACTCATACTATCTTACCTCATTAAATACTTCAAAACAATTCAAACTGTCTGACGATTCAACCAGGTTGTACTGAGCGTGGTCACTGGCTGATACTTCACGGCCCGTGCATCCTTATCGCACTGTCAGATAATTTAAATGATGGGTTTAATTTCTACCAATATAAACCAATTAAAAAAATTGTATTGATGGTAGTGGGTAGTTGGTTAAAAGTGCACTTTTCGTCTCTTGATATTTAATTGATTTAAAAATAGTATTATCTGTTTTTACACTAATTAAATGATTGGATTAGTCAGTTAACTCAACGTACCTGCCAATCTAGCGTTTTCTCCATAAACTAAACACTAAATAGCAACACAGAAAAACGATGGAGAGCTCCTTACTCGATATACAAAAATATTTTGAAGAGCGAATGGCAAGATTTGAGGCAGACCTGCAGAAGAAGTCCTCAGCAAGTACTGGGAGCCTGGCTGATGAGTTTGGTGCATTTAAAACATTCGTGTTACAGGCGCTTAAGTCGTTCTCACAACACCTTGATACAGTTGCACGGGAGGTAGATAATCTGGAGACACGTAGCCGCCGAAAGATTCTACTCTTACATGGCATTGCAGAGACGACAGGTGAGGAAGCGGTTGAAGCTGTTACTAAGGTCGTACAAAAACACCTCAAAATCGACCCTTTTACATCTAAAGATGTCAAACGGTGCCAAAGGATGGGACGGCAAACATCTAGTCAGCAGCCCAGACCGATCCTTGTTAAACTCCAGAGTGTAGCAGTAAGGGACAGCATTTGGTTCTCGAAGACGAAGCTGAAAGGTACGGGTATTACTTTTTCTGAGTTTTTGACTAAGTCACGGCACAGAGCTTTCATGGCTGCTCGGGATAAGTTCGGAGTTCACAAATGCTGGACGAGGGAAGGTTCCGTGTATGTCCTTGGTTCGGATGGAAACCGGCACCGCATCGTATCCATTGGTGACATCGCAAACATACAGTGCCCAGATCTCGAAGACACTGCTACAGTCAAAACCATTTCTACAAGATCCAAGCGTGCAGCACAAAAGAAATAAACTTTCTATGTCATTCGTACTTGGCCGGGTAACTAGTGTTGATGTCTGTACTACTTTTGAACTATTCATACTATTTTATCAACATTTAATCACTACCTTCCTTAAAGAAAACTAGAAATTGCATAATAGTAACAGTATTTTGACTATGAAATGACATGACATTACATACAAACAAATACACGACAAATGACAATCAGCGTTCCATGTTACTCACAATGTAATCAATATTAGCATGTCTTTTTGTCAGAAAACTAGTCTTTTAAGTCTTAAATAATAGTGTAATCTGTCATATCGATACTTCTCATTGTTAAATAAATAATATTGATATGATTTATGCTTTATGTTATAGTACGTTACAAATTGTTGCCCGGTATAGGTATTTGTGTGTACCGCTGTGATATTTGTGTATGTTGTAAATTTTTAAATTACGTTTAATATTGTAACACGCAACTGGCGGGTGGATACTGTATATTGGTATTTAGAGTACTTATACTGATATACACATTATAATATATAGATACATATATATATATATATATATATATTATTTCAATTTATTGCATACCTATTTATATTATTTTACTTTATTAATATTGTTGTACTTAACTATTCTTATAGGTATCATATTTTGTAGGTATTTACATTCTCAGAGAACTTAAATATATATATTACATTACATATTATGAATGATTCAGATAGCGATAATGATAGCTTTGTTTCTGCCAGCATTCTAAACGACAGCTTCGTCAGTTTGGCGTCCGTTTCGCTAGAAGACACTCTCCGGTTCCAATTTTCAGATGTTCCGCGAAATTTTAATGTGATCCACATAAATGCCCAGAGTATTCCTGCTCATTTCCCGGATATGCTGGCTAACTTTCACTCTAACCTTATCGACGCTATTCTTGTCTCTGAAACTTTCCTCAAACCTTGCCTACCGACTTCATCTTACTCTCTTCCAGGTTTCCAGCTGGTTAGGAATGACCGTGAGTTTGCTGGGTGTGGTGGTGTGGCTATATACTTGCGTTCACATATTCCATTCAATATTATTAGCTTGTCACCACAAACATCACCAAACTCGAGTGAGCACTTGTTTATTGAGCTGGAACTTAACCACACAAAAATTCTACTTGGTGTTTTCTATGCACCATCTCTGAGAGTGAACTATTTTTCTTTCTTAGAACAAATGCTGGAAACTTTTTTAACTTCTTACAGTCATGTCATTTTGATGGGAGACTTCAACACTTGCCTACTTAAAAATGACTCTCGTTCTTCCTCCTTGCGTCATATCACTGAATTCTGTAATCTATCTATCCTACCTCTAAATGCTACTCATCATTTTCCAGATTGTGTCCCTTCTCTTCTTGACCTCATAATAGTTTCTTCTTCTAACCATGTCGCTAAGTATGGTCAATGTTCAGCTGATAGCTTTTCCTACCATGACCTTATCTATCTATCTTATAAAATTCGGCCTCCAAAGGCAAAACCAAAAATTATTATGCAGCGCAATTTTAGTGGCATAGACGTTGACAGGCTTCGCGAGGATGCTTCTAGAATAGATTGGGAACCACTTTTTACCTCAAACTCTATCGACACTAAGGTGCAAATTCTTACGTCTAACATAACACAGCTGTATGATGCACATGCTCCTATTCGTGCAATCAAAGTAAAACATTTGCCATCACCTTGGCTTACAGACGACATCAAAAAGTTGATGACGAAAAAAGCTGCAGCCAAGTCAAGGTACAAGTTTCGATCGACCCAGGAGAATCTGGAGAAGTATGTGGCCATTAGAAACCGTTGTAACAAGGTGTGTAGGAACGCACAACGCCAACACATTCACAAGTCTATCGAAAACGGAGATCCAACTAAAGTTTGGAAATTTCTTAATTCATTGGGAGTTGGAAAATCACGCCAAGACTCAATTCCTAATAACTTAGATGTCAATTCACTTAATGTACATTTCTGTTCTTCGACCCATTTAGACGGGACAACTAAATCAAATACAATGCAATATCTTTCAACTATTCCAACTCCCAAGTATCCTTCTTTTGTCTTCGAACAATTGACCGCTTGTGATGTTAAGAAGAGCATAATGGCAATCTCATCCAATGCTGTCGGTAACGATTGTATTAGTCGAAATATGATCATTCCTATAATGGACGAAATTCTTCCTATTTTATGTAACATTTTTAATCATTCCATATCTAGTGGAGTATTCCCATCTACTTGGAAACACTTGGCACAGATAATTCCTTTACCCAAAAAATCAAAACCATGCTCTTTATCTGATTACCGTCCCATATCGATCCTCCCATTCCTATCTAAAGTCTTAGAGCGCCTTATTTACTCCCAACTTAGCACTTTTCTCAATAAAAATTCCTTGTTGAACTCATTTCAATCCGGATTTCGTCCTGGGCATAGTACTTCGACAGCATTGGTGAACATCACAGATGATATAAGGCTAGCAATGCATGGCGGAAATCTTACACTTTTATCCTTACTGGACTTTAGCAGTGCCTTCAACAGTGTTGATTTCCACATTTTGCTTGGCATACTAAGCTCTATTAACATATCTCCAACGGCAATTGATTGGTTTCGTAGTTACCTGTTTGGTCGTCGGCAACGTATACGCATTGAAGAATCATATTCTTCATGGTGCAGTACTGAAGCCGGTGTACCACAGGGTGGCGTTTTATCTCCTTTACTCTTCGCAATTTTTATAAATTCGATCTCTGACAAGTTAGTTTCATCCTAACACCTTTACGCGGACGATCTCCAAATTTATACACAAGCCCCCTTGAATAGGTTATCTGAGGCTTTCTATACTATTAACACCGATTTGGAGAGGATCTGCGATTGGAGTAAGAACTACGGACTCACGATAAATCCCACCAAAACGCAAGTCATTGTTATTGGCAGCCCCAGCATGGTCTCGAGGATGAACTTGTCGCAACTGCCTCAAGTTCTGTTTGACGGAGCCGTGCTGCCCATACAGGACTGTGTTAAAAACTTGGGTATTTATTTCGACAAGACCTTCTCCTGGGGCATCCAAATCCAAGAGACAAGTCGTAAACTCTTTGCGTCAGCGGGTTCTCTACGGAGGCTAAAGAACTTTCTTCCAACTGCCACTAAAATTGCGCTCGCACAATCCCTTCTTCTTCCAGTTCTAGATTACGCCGATGTCAGCTATCCTGATCTCACTGAGGAGCAACTTGATAAGCTTGAGCGTCTTCAAAATTTCTGCATAAGATTCATATTTGGTTTACGCAAATATGATCACGTATCTGAATTTCGTAACAGACTCAAGTGGCTTCCAATTCGACTTCGCAGGGATTCTCACATTCTAGCATTATTATACAATGCTATGTTTAATCCTAAGACCCCCACTTATCTAAGGGAGCGCTTTAGATACCTCAAGGATACACATAGTAGAGTTTTGAGGTCGTCTGAGAATTTGGAACTAGAGATGCCAGTGCACTCCACCAACTATGCTGGGAAATCATTCACCATTAGTGCGATTCGCCTGTGGAATGCACTGCCCTTAAATATTAGACAGGCAAAATCACTTTATATATTTAAAAGTATGTTGAAAAACCACTACTTAGGTATTATCCAACCATCATGAGTATTCATGAGTGAAAATTACGTAGGTACAAAATTTTCACCTCTGGGATATAGGTTGTACTTATTTAAATTTATATATATGATTTTTACTTTATTTACTATTTTAGTATGGAGTATTGTAATTTATATGTATGTTTTTTTTTCTTCTTATTACTTTTCTTATTACTCTTTATTTATATTTGTCTACTTAGTGATTTCATCCTGACAACTACACCACTGTCTAACAGGCATGTCTTGAAATATTTTTTTTCCATCCTAAGGTTGCCTGGAAGAGATCGCATTTAGCGATAAGGCCGCCCATTGTGCATTTAACTGAGTTACTGTTATCCGTAATACATTATGTTCAAATCTAATGTTGGTGTACAATAAAGAGTTGTCTATCTATCTATCTATCTATCTATCTATAATAGTATATGTAATTAACAATGAATAAATCATAATTGGCGAACCTCAATGACAAACGAAGGGAAATGTATCAGTGAAACAATAGCCGGTTTAAATTTGTAACGTCTGGCATAACAATTAAAGTTACGACTTAAACTCTCCTAAATTGAAGTCAAATAAGCTCAAAGGAATTAATTTCAGATCTAGTAATAGACGACATTCGAAACTTTAATTAAAGTTTTAAACAAAGCATAATATCTAATACCTTTAAACGAGCAACTCTAGTATATATATATATATATATATATATATATATATATAACATATAATGTTGTTACATAGTTACACTTTTTTTTCCGAGCTGCGTATATATATATAATCTGTGTAGAATGTCGTAGAATATTTATTAAAAAAAACTCGGTAACAGCTCCAACGACTTGCATGAATTGGTTTCGGGGGCGAGAAAGATACGATAAATATACAAATAAAAAATTGGAAAACGTCACTTAGATAATAAACTTTATACCTAAATATCTACTTCCGTAAAGATACACAAAACATTTCTAACCATAATCAAATTGTGTATTATCCCGAACGTCCACAAACCGTTTCTGACCAACTTCCATTCAAAGTGTGCACAAAACATTTCATTAGGAATATCGAACTGAAGCGCAATAAATTGGGTTCGGTTCAGCCGACGGTGTATTACGTCCGAGTGATTTACTGCCCGTCCCCTGCAATTGTTAGATAGCGTCCGATGACACTATTTGTGTATAAAGCGTCGGTAGTTTAGTGGTCAAGGAATCAGCCTTTCGATCGAGTGGTCCCGGGTTCGATTACACTAAGGCCATTACACTACGGAAGTGAACCTACTCCTGAAACAAGCAATTCAGCTTAGCTGGAGGGGTTAGGGGGAATACTAAAAAAATAAGTTAACAAATATTCTATGACGTTCTACACAGCGCTTCCTAGACACAATGCAAGCATAGTTAAACTACCTTGTGTTATGGGTTCCAGAATGCGGATAAACATACTTAAATACTTTTTTTGTAAATACATACATATTATACATAGAAACACCCAGGCCAATGCAAATAGACATATGCATGCATACAAATATTTGCACTGAGCAGGAATCGAACCCGCGCCCCCTGTCGTAGCAGTCGAATGCACTACCGCTACGCCACAGAGGCCATCTAATACAATACTAGTATATTCGGTTATTGATAAGCTTTAAAAAAAATCCGTTCCCGCAGGGGGAACGCACAGGTAGATTTCGTGAAGCAATTAATATTATTTTATATAGAGAACGACGGACTTACACACACAAGTAAACACAGTAATATTTTTAACATGTTTAATTTTGTTTTCTCGAAAACGGTAACTTTTAGCGAAAAACTTTTCAGACATATATTTTAGACTTAAAAATGGCCTATCGATTAAAAATGTTTCCGACCGCAATAATGTTCACCGGTTAGAAGTTATGATTTTTTTTCCGAAAAATTTTGGTTTTTCCCCCCTCCACTTTTAGTTAAAGTTTTAAACTTATAGGTTTATTATTAAAAGTTGTTGGTATTCATGTATACTATGGGATAAAATTAGAACGGTTCGAATATCTTTCATGGAACGTGAAATTTTGAGGAAAAACTGATTTCACAAAAAGTGAGGCCCTACCGTCCCCTTAGGCCGGATTCCACCCGTTCACGAACTTAAACTAAGTTTACAACCAAGCAATTTTTGACCGCAGTTTGAAAGCGATCGGGGCAAAAATGCGACCGTGAGAGTGCCGCAAATTTTGGGAAGTGGAACCATACATACATATATATATATAAATATAAACTTTTTGACCAGTGGTCATTTCGGACTCAGGGGGTCATAACTAGACCTATGAAGAATTTTTTTTTAAATTCGACAGTAGTCAAGAAACCAATAGGTAGATCGATTTCATCGAAATCTACCTAAAATAGTAAGGGTTCACTAATTTGCATCCAAAACTAAATTGCTTGACAGCGGGAGTACTAGTAATTCCGGTTCCTAGTACACTGTAAATAAAAAAAAACGGCCAAGTGCGAGTCGGACTCGCCCATGAAGGGTACCGTAGCAGTAAGTAACATAATGCATTTTTAAAATTTTATATTTGAGTTGATTGAATGAAAGGTAAATTGGGTTTTACGATTTATGACGTATTAAAAAAACTACTTACTAGATCTCGTTCAAACCAATTTTCAGTGGAAGTTTACATGGTAATGTACATATTTTTTTTTTTTACGTGCGGAAATCCCTTCGGATACCCCCCCGCCGGCCAGCGGGGGTGGTTATGTCGTGTCTCGACTAAAACCGCACGGTGTCCTCCCCAAGTGTCCGTTGCCGGGCACCCCCGTACATCATATATTTTTTTTAGTTTTATCATTATCTTATTTTAGAAGTTACAGGGGGGGGAACACACATTTTACCACTTTGGAAGTATCTCTCGCGCAAACTATTCAGTTTAGGGTTTTTTTTTTTTTTTCGTGCGGAAATCCCCACGTATGGGTTAGACGAAAAGAAAAATAGAGTTTCAGTTCTAAGTATGGGGAGCCCCCAAAATTTATTGCTTTTTTCTATTTTTGTGTGAAAATCGTAATGCGGTTCACAGAATACATCTACCTACCAAGTTTCAACAGCATAGATCTTAT
Organism: Cybosia mesomella; assembly: GCA_946251805.1. Taxonomy (NCBI): domain Eukaryota; kingdom Metazoa; phylum Arthropoda; class Insecta; order Lepidoptera; family Erebidae; genus Cybosia; species Cybosia mesomella. Next base: position 3,478,539 of record OX276415.1, read on the forward strand.
GACAGACATGACGAATCTATAAGGGTTCCGTCTTTTGTCATTCGGCAACGGAACCCTAAAAAGTAGCCTCTGTGTTATCCCAAACTTCAATATATCTCTATACCAAGTTTCACCCAGATCCGTTCAACCGTTTTTGATTCACACATAGCGAGTAAACCTACAAAATGTATTATTTAAGTCACAGTGACACATCATTGTTGACCTGCGTGGTGAAGATGTGGATTATATTTAAACTACTAACAACTACTAACTAACACTAACATTAGTATAAGTTTTTTTTTAAAGTTTTTTTATGTTTTTTTTTTGACTGGTGGTAGAAATTTGATGACACAATATTGTCACAAAATTCGGCCGGGTGGGTACCACCGTGCACGATTGCGAAACACCCTCCATAGTAATCCAATTTCGGTTTGATTGCGTTCAGGGATCAGCAAGTGCATAGCCGGGCAGGGGGATTGTGGTCGCAGCACTAGTGGGACCGGTGGGTGTCACGCGGTGCTGCGACGACAATCCTCTTCTGATGAGGCCGTCAAGCTGAGTGCCACCATTGTTAACATGGTACGTGTATGTTGGTGACCCTCTTTCCTGAGACTTTACCTTCAGCTTACCATCAGGCGAGGTCAAGTCAAATTGACGTGTCCTAAATATTAAAAAAAAAAAAAAAACCACTCGGGTGTTAGTCGGATATCCTCCCGCCCGCCAGCGGTTTTTGTTATGTCGGACTCGGACCGACTAAAACCGTACGCCGTCTCGGGACTTCAGACACCGGGATGTAAGGTGGCCGGCATTTCCCTCACACCCCGACTGACCCAGGGCCATCTTCGGTTTCGAGATAGCCCCCAAGGGTTTGGGAAGCACGGTGTCCCCGTCTTAAGTAGTAGAGTACCTATTCGACAGCTACGTCAGTGGTTGCAGTTAGCCGCTTACTAGAACCCATATTACAAGCTATGCTTAGTTGGCGCGTCGAGCAATTGGAGCATCGGTAGCTTAGTCGTTAAGGAGTTCGCTCTGCGATCGAGAGGTCCCGAACTCTGGCCATTACACTACCGACGTGAATCGACTCCTAATACAAGCTATTTAGCTTAACTGGAAGGGTTACGGGGAATAATACTAGTAATTTTGGTTACTAATATTCAAAGTTAAGACCTAGATCCTCGAAACCGGAGATGGCCCAGGGTCAGTCGGGGTGCGAGGCATATGCTCTATGGGCAACCTTACGCCCCGGCGACTCTAGACCCGAGACGGCTTGCGGTTTTAGTCGGTTCAAGCCCGACATAACCGCCCCCGCTGGGCGGCGGGGCATATCAGAAGGGATTCTCCTGTAAGAGGGCGTGAAAAAGCATCTGATGAGGCCGTCAAGCTGAGGTCCACCGTTGTAGCATCATCGGTGTCTGAAATGATAACCCTCACACGAGATTTTACCTTTAGCTTACCATCAGGCGAGGTAAAGTCATGTTGACGTATCCAAGATAAAAAAAACAGTATATATATCATCATCATCATCATCATCATCATCAACCTATAATAGTCCAGTGCTGGACATAGGTCTCGCGACTCGGCAAGCGTAGTGTAGGACGCCCTCCGGCCAGGTGGGATGACGATCTGCGAAAGACTGCGGGCAGATGCTGGATGCGGCAAGCTGAAGACAGGGCGCTATGGCGCTCATTAGGGGAGACCTATGTCCAGCAGTGAACTAGAATAGGTATATATATATATATATATATATATATATTAATCATTAAATAAAATCGGATCTGCCGTTTGTATTTACGGGGGAACATAGGGACTGATACTTAAAAGTAAAACACATAACCTTTTTTTTCGACACAGTCGGATAAGAAGCGTTAAAGTGCAGTCAGTAATTGCTACACCTACAGAAATATCACACGCACTGGTCAAACTCCGAAGTTCGAATAATTGTTGACGATAATGTAAGCGAGATTTAAACCGAAACGTTGCTGGTTCGGTCAGGTTAAGGTGAAGGACGCTAGGTTGTTATCTGATGGGCTGCTGGTTCTCAACATTTTATATGGTAATTAAAATATTTCATTTATGATGCAAGTTTAGTGTTCATCAGAAAGAGAATGGGAAATTAAAATATTGAAATTTTAAAAATGAAAAATCTTTAAAAAAAAGACTGACTGCAAACCTAAGTAATACCACTAGATAGTTTATAAAATGTCATTGCCAGATAATTTCAGGGTTTGATGATTTTCTCGTATAAAAATAAATAAATACTCCAAGACATATTCAACAACGTTATCTAGACCTAAATTAATATTAGCTTGTGATATGGGTTCTCCAATTCTTATATTATGCGTAGAAACACCTTAACAAAAATAACTAAAAATTGGACTATACGGTTAACAAGTTTCGCTGCAGGTTCACCAAAAATATTCGTAGGAATTTAGAACTTCCTCTTTCTATTTTCTTTCTATCTGCATAACATTACTGGTAACCTGTGTTATAAATATCTGTCTGGAGGGAAAGGCATGAGTAATATGTTTGGAAATATCTGACGTTCAAATGAGTAGACACAAGTCTGAAATCCTTGTGATTGGAACGTCAAGGTCGACTGTGAGTTAATCTTGCATTGTTGCTGAAGGAATTACGTATTCAAAGCCATACGAATTGGTACTAAAATTAAATATTAACACTCAAATTATTCCATTGAAAAAAAAAACTTTGAGAACCTCAATGAACATAAAATTGGAAACCTGTTCTGCAAACGCACAGAACACTATGACGTAGGGTCGACAGTCGCATGTAGTCTCTCGCAGTAAACGGGCGTGTGTACACATGGATTTTACCGGGAAAACGGCTATCGTCACCGGCGCGAGTTCCGGCATCGGCGCTGCCACGGCCAAGTTGTTATCGTCACACGGGGCAACGCTCGCATTAGTCGGACGAAACGAGCAGAGATTACTAGAAGTGGCGAAACATTGCGAAGAAGCAAGCTCAAAAAAACCACTATGCCTCCTTTTAGATCTGACTATTGACGGTAACTGCGATGAAGTCGTCAGGAAAACAGTCGAAACGTTTAAACGAATAGATGTTTTAGTTAATTGTGCTGGTAAAGTGACTGTCACGTCACTGTTTGACACAACAATGGAGATTTTTGACGAGTTAATCGCTTTGAACCTACGTGTACCGTACAAACTAACTCAGTCTTGTATACCACATTTGAAGAAAACAAAAGGTAATATTGTCAACGTATTCTCTGCTCCAATGAGAGTTAGACCTGGATTTCTACCTTTTGCAATGATAAGAGATGCTATGGAAAGATTCACAAAAGCTGGAGCTTTGGAATTAGTGAGTGAAGGCATAAGAATTAATGCTGTACGCCCAGGAATAACAAGGACAAAGATATTGGCTAATTTGAATGTGGAAGACGAGTTCATGGATCAAGCTTATGATAAGATTGCAATGGCTGTACCTGGCAATGTTATTATAGAACCAGAGGAAATTGCTAAAATGATAGTGTTTGCTGCAAGTGATAGTTGTCCAAACTTAAATGGTGCTAGTTTGACGGTGGATAGTGCTGCGTCTTCGTGTTAAGTGATAAGTGTTGATACTACAAGAGATTATTAACTGTTAAATTAAATGAAGTGTTTTTTTTGCTCGATATTGAATATATAATGACGACTCACAGCGGCTTCGCAAGGCCAGTTCTCTAAAAGTTTATGATCTATCTGATTGACAGCGAAAATCATATCATTATCTGTTGTGTGATTTAGAAGAAGTTGGCAGAGAAACAGACAGATGTGTAAAAGTATCTCTATATTATAGTATGTAATGTAAATTATATTAAATCATTAAATAAGTTTCTCAAGCGTACGATACTAATGTACGAATGGACTTATCTATTAAAGTCAAAATATAGCTCAATTAAAATCTAAAAATAGGTAAGTTCAATAACTTAGAAGAGCAATTATAAGCTTAACTTCTAAATCTATTTTAGTATTAAAATTTGATGGCATTAAGTCATAAAAATAACTCGTTTGATGAAAAATAGTAAAGTCGATTAGTCGAACTGACGGCGCTAAAATACCATGCTTCAATTTTTAATAAACTGAGTTACCATTTCAGTGTATCGAAAACAAGCGAGCTATTTTTAGGTATTTTTACGAATTCGACCGAAATGCACTGTATTCAGATTACCATTTTTTTTTAAATCCCTTCGGATACCCCCCCGCCGGCCAGCGAGGGAGGTTATGTCGGGCTTGAAGCGACTAAAACCGCATGCCGTCTAGGGTCTTCAGTCTCGGGTGTAAGGTTGCCCATAAGTTGAAGTTAACTTTTTTTTTTTTTTTTTTTATATTTAGGACACGTCAATTCGACTTCACCTCGCCTGATGGTAAGCTGAAGGTAAAGTCTCAGGAAAGAGGGTCACCATTACATACACGTACCATGTTAACAATGGTGGCACTCAGCTTGACGGCCTCATCAGAAGAGGATTGTCGTCGCAGCACCGCGTGGCACCCACCGGTCCCACTAGTGCTGCGACCACAACCCCCCTGCCCGGCTATGCACTTGCTGACCCCTGAACGCAATCAAACCGAAATTGTATTACTATGGAGGGTATTTCGCAATCGTGCACGGTGGTACTCACCCGGCCGAATTTTGTGACAAATTTGTGCCATCAAATTTCTACCACCAGCCTTCAAAAGCCTTTATTTAACTTGCAATACATAATAATTTGTCGAAAGTTGTTGGATTGAAATAAAACAATTTGTAGCGGATTTTATCACGATTGTTTATCAGTCGTCGTTCATTCGCGAATGCGTGCGGACGAACTTCTCGGGCGGTACCCTTTTCGGTGCAAAAATGGCGTCAAATATAATTAAATGTGCAAATTGTAATATAGTGATAAACGAACTACTGTCGTTCATTCAAAATAAAGCAGATGTGATGGATGAGGTCTCCCTTATCCGGATATGCAGTGATAGTTTTTCTGAGTGTGAAATAGTGTCGGCTAAAACGTTACTGTTCGATTCGGTTCCGAATTCAAAGCGAAAAGTCCGTAGAAATAAAGGCAAAAATGCTCGGGACATCGATGCCATAATATGTCTATTCAAAGTGACGGATCCTGAGTTGATGCAGGCGTCGTTACTATGCAATAATTCTGGTTTTGTCAATAGAAAGCGCGGTGCATTTACTGGCGACCCTTTTGATAGTGGCCCCATGGCATTACAACAGTATGTTGAGAAGGCCCCTAGCGAAGATAAATCGCCCAAGGCATCGATAAATTGTACCACTCATTTCTCACCGCAATATGAAGGTATGAAGCATACTGTTTTAACGGCCCAACAAAATATGAATGGCGGTAAGCAAACAGCTGATTGCGCGCCGGCGGCCGCGAGGGAAAAGGCGCGCGATAGCACTTTTGTCTCTGTCGCACCTATTAACGGCAGATGCGGCTCCGATGCGTCAGAGCATGACACTGAACGAGTGAATGAACATGTTAGAACCCCTACCATTGGCCAAGATGTCACTAAGACAGATGTCAACAACTACTGTGCGACTTTGGTTCGAGATACCCCATGTATACCGAGTCCAAAGGATTATACGAGTAAAAAGTGCCAACAAATAGTAGGGGACGATGAGCCATGGCGCTTGGTGGCAAAAAAGCCTAAGAAAACCTTAGCTAGAAGGACTGGGAGAGCGGAGGTTAGGCCTGATGGTAAATTTAAAGCGGCGCCAATAAAACTGCCGCTATTTATCTCCTATGTATGCAAAGATACCACTGAAAGCGATATTAAGGCGTATATACTTGAAAAAACGCAGGAAGAAGTAGAACTTTATAAAATAAACAGAACGGTTGAAAAAAGGTACAACTCGTACAAGCTGTACGTCTCACAAACCAAAATAGGCGTATTCCTTGATGATAAGTTATGGCCCGATGGAATAAGTTTTAGACGCTTCTTTCGTGAAAAGCTTAAGGCGAAGAATGGCACACAACAGCATACAGCAAATAAATAAACAAACTATTTATGGCTTCGGACGCTTATAACAATACAAAATTAGTTAGTTTCAACTGCAAGTCTGTGAAGAGGTCTGTCGAGGGTGTAAGAACTTTGTGCCAATCAGCTGATATAGTTGCTCTGCAAGAAACGTGGTTGTTGCCCTACGACATAACATACCTTGACACTATACACAACGATTTCGCCAGTACGGGAAAATCAGCAGTAGATCTTTCGGTAGATTTATTAAGAGGGCGTCCTTTTGGCGGTGTTGCTATCCTGTGGCGCAAACAAGCGTTTAAAGCGGTCACTGTGATCGAGTGTGTCAGTGCGCGGTTAGTGGCAATTAAAGCGTCTCTCGGTGATAGCTCGATAATAGTATTTAGTGTGTACATGCCGACCGATTGCAGTGAAAATTTACCGGAGTTCACTGAGTGTCTGGCTGAAATGTACGCGATAGTCGATAGTGAGAACGTCGAATCGGTTTATCTACTTGGGGACTACAATAGCCATCCTGGTGAGTCTTTTTGCTGTGAACTTTTAGACTTTTGTACTGAGCAAAAATGGACATGTGCGGATATTGCAAAATTAGGAATAGACTCTGATAGCTATACCTACATCAGTGAAGCTCACGGCTGTAGGCGTTGGCTAGACCACTGTGTGGTTACTGAATCTGCATGGCAGACGATAACGGATATTGGTATATTGCAGGATGTTTTCTGGTCGGACCACTATCCTATGTTTATCAACTGTAGGTTAGGTATTAATAGGCAAATATTAGATATTATCGAAACACCTTGTAACCGGGTAATTTGGGGACAGAGGGACAATGATCAGATAACTGAATATTCTAACCTTTGTAACGACAGATTAAGGTTGATTGAGTACCCTCAAGACCTAGGTTTGTGTACTAATGCTCACTGTGTAAATCTTGAACATAGGCAAATTAAAGACAGTGTGTATAAAAATATTGTCAACCTTCTCTCTGAAGCAGCCACACAGGGTTATGTAAAAAATCATTCTAGGAAACACAAGGCTCAGATTATAGGATGGAATAAGTATGTGAGGGAAGCTCACATGAATGCTAGGTCTGGCTATCAGAACTGGCTCTTACACAATAAACCTACCTCAGGGCCCATCCATGAGGATATGTGCTTATCTCGCAAAATGTTTAAAAACAAACTTAAATGGTGTCAAAACCACCAAGAGCAAATTAAGCTTGACATTATTGCTTCACATCGTGATGGTAAGGACTTTAAACAATTCTGGAAAGCCACAAATAAACTGAATACCAGACCTGGCCTTCCTGTGAACGTTGGGGGTGCTGATCAGCCTGAAAGCATTGCGAATATGTTTGTAGAGCATTTTAAATTAGAGTCACCTCTTGGCCATTCGTCGAGGGTGGTCGATGCTGGCGTCTGTCACTACACTGATATAGTTCGTTTTTCTGCTAAAGATGTGGCTAAGGTTATTAGTAAAATGACGACTGGAAAGTCTCCTGGTCATGATGGTCTCAGCATCGAGCACCTTCGGTACGCCGGGCCTCATTTACCTAGAGTTCTTGCCATGTTCTATTCACTTTGCATGTGTCACTCATACCTTCCAGGTGATTTAATGAGAACTATTGTGATACCAGTAATTAAGAACAAGACAGGTGATGCTACTGACAGGTGTAATTATCGACCTATCTCACTGGCTACCGTCATGGCAAAGGTGCTCGATAGCCTGATGGATATTAGGCTGGAACCCCTACTCGGGATACATGACGCCCAATTTGGGTTTCGACCTGGGTTGTCCACTGAAACAGCAATACTAAGCTTGAAACATACTGTACAATATTACACCCAGCGTCAAACACCTATTTATGCGTGTTTTCTGGACCTTTCCCGTGCCTTTGACCTCGTATCTTATGATATATTGTGGGAAAAACTACGGGAGAGGAAAGTGCCAGCAGAATTGTTGCGCATTTTCCAGTTTTGGTACCTCAATCAGGTAAATAATGTTAGATGGGCCGGTAAGCTTTCGGTTTCTTTCGGGTTGAATTGTGGAGTAAGGCAAGGGGGTATAACATCTCCAAAGCTCTTCAATGTTTACATAAATGACTTGATTGTTGAGCTCAGTAACAAAAAAATCGGATGTCGTATTGACGATATAAGCGTTAATAACATCAGCTATGCTGATGATATGGCGTTACTAAGCCCAACAATCAAGGCACTCAGGGAGTTACTGGAAGCTTGTGAACGTTATGCTGCAAACCATGGCTTAGCATATAATGTTAAAAAAAGTGAGTACTTGGTCTTTAAGGCCGGGCGTGGTAAATGCCCAGAATCAATACCTCCTATAATATTGAATAAGTGTGAGCTTAAACGAGTGTATCAATTTAAATACCTTGGGCATTATGTTACTGATGACCTTAAAGACCAAGCTGATATCGAGAGGGAACGTAGAGCGTTGGCGGTGCGATGTAACATGGTGGCCCGCAGGTTTGCACGATGTAGTGAACCAGTTAAAGTTACTTTGTTCAAGACATACTGCCAAGTATTTTACACGTGCAGCCTGTGGACCAACTATACACAGCGTGTCATCAGCGCTTTACGTGTCCTATATAATAATGGCTATAGAATGCTGATGGGGCTGCCTCGCTTTTGCAGTGCATCAGGTATGTTTGCGCAAAGTCGTACAAATGATTTCGTTGCTATATGGCGCAAAAAAACAGCCTCCTTGCTCTGCAGAGTTCGGGCCAACTCCAACAGTATTTTGCGAATGATTGCTGAGAGGTACGACTCGCCTATTTTGAACAGTTGTACGCGTAGATGTATGTCTGCCGTACAATTGGTCTCGAAATAGTTTTATCTTTAAATGTCTTTAATTTGTTTACTAACATAGTCCTAAGTATATTGTTACTAACATAATATGAATCTGTTTTTACTAACATAGTCCTAAGTATATTGTTACTAACAAAATATGAATCATTGTGTTCGAAATAAAATATATTTTATTTATTTTATAGTTTCCTGATATTTAAGGTGATTGTCAGTAACCCTGGTTACGGGCAGAATAATGCATATATAGTGATAGTTGCATATCATGAAGTGTAAAGTTATCTCAATGTACCCGAACTTTGAAGGTGATACAATTTTGTAAATTTTAGTTAATTTAGGACAAATTTTGTAAGCAGAATTAGAAGCACTATTTGACATCTGATTGAGCTGAAATTTTGAAAGCACGTTTAGTTCTGGTGATACCACAATATTCATACCTTTTTTTTTTTTTTTTTTTTTTTATCGTGCGGAAATCCCTTCGGATACCCCCCCGTCAGCCAGCGGGGGCGGTTATGTCGGGCTTGCACCGACTAAAACATCGTGAACTATGAAGTGTGCTCCAAACCCTCTCTAACCAAGAGTGTTATACCACCTTCCCCAGGAACATACAAACTAAGCAGTATTGTTAAGTTCAAAACATCATTTTTTGCCAAAAATGAAACACGAACATGCATCGCGTTATCGAGGAATTTTATCAGCGTATATTAATGTTTCTATCACGCACAAGCATTTGGTTCAAAAATTGAGATTTACTTTTGCGTGTTTTGCTCTCGCAGAGAATCAAATAGAATGAAAGAGAATCTCGTAGAATATCAAATATGAGAAACTTTGAAAGTAAAACTATTTTTAATGGCAATTACCTCATCTGCAAGACGGTACTCCTGCAGATTGAGGGACGAGGCGCGCCCCCGCTGGCCGGCTGGGGGGAGTCAGAGGGGATTTCCGCTCGAAAGAAAAAAATAGGGACGAGGCGCTGGCGCAGGCTTTCCTCTCGGAAGGGGTAAGATAAGACGGCAGTCGCTCCCGGATTAGCTAAATGCAAGCAAAATTATAGGAAGAAGAAGGATAGTAAAGCCGGGCTTCAAAGTGTAGTATGGTAGCGTTGGATGCACCAGGACTCGAATGAAGACACGAGTCTGAAATGCCGTGCTACGTGCTCAAGTAATGGTAACCAGTTGCTGTCAATCAGGTACAAATGTATACAAAAACATATATAAAGCAGATATAAATAGGTAATTAAAGTTACCGCATCTATTTATACCTTATAGCGTACACATGCAGCGCAAATGTGCAACTTATTGTTCATTATATCATGACCTTGAATGAGGAAAATCCCCTGTATTCACATAACTAGTATTATGAAATCATTATGCCGTATAAAATCAACATGTTGTGTCATCTATTTTTAATATGTTGTTTGATTTGAGGCTAAAAAAATGAAGATGACAGAAATATACTTCAGGAGCTGCGGCCCACCAGGCGAGGCCGCCGTGGCGGCCAAAGTCCGCCGGCAACCCAGGGGTTATCCTTTCGAGGGCTTACCCTGGGTGCCCGGCAACGGACACTTGGGGAGGACACCGTGCGGTTTTAGTCGAGACACGACATAACCACCCCCGCTGGCCGGCGGGGGGGTATCCGAAGGGATTTCCGCACGTTATAAAAAAAAAAAAGGAGCTGCGGCCCGCGGCTTCGCTCGCGTGTAGTTCTGATCCCGTTCCAGCAACTTATGAGAAACTATTCCAGGGAGTGAAGAGGGAGTGTTATTTTAGATTATTATGCATCCCTTTTTTTTTTTTTTTACGTGCGGAAATCCCTTTATCTATTATGCATCCCTGTACTAAATTCTTTATCTATTATGCATCCCTGTACTAAATTCTTTATCTATTATGCATCCCTGTACTAAATTCTTTATCTATTATGCATCCCTGTACTAAATTCTTTATCTATTATGCATCCCTGTACTAAATTCTTTATCTATTATGCATCCCTGTACTAAATTTTAACCAGATCCGTTCAGACGTTTGAGCGTGATTGAGTAAAAAACTTCCAAACATCTAGGAAAACATTTCACATTCATAATATTAGTAGGATTTAAAACTACCGTGACATAATAGGGAACACATGATTTTTTTATATTCTTAATAAATCGCTGACATTTTCAAAGAAAAATGTGAAAGTTTATGATTATGTTTGGATGTTTGTTACTCAATCACGCTCAAACGGCTGAACGGATCTGACAAAAATTTGGTACAGGGATAGATTATAGTCTGGAATAACACATAGGCTACTTCAGATTCACACAGATTGAGCGAATAGGATTAGAATTCTACAAGGAAAGAGCCGGCGGCTACAGCGAGTTAAACAATAATTGAATAGGGGAACCCAATACGCACCCTCAGTTTGTCAAATCCCATGATAGCAACAGCGAAGGATATACCTTAACGAGTACTAATTGAAAGATATGGGATTCGAGCCCCTCGAAGTAAGTGTTAATATTCAATGTTTCGCTGGCATGAAGTGAAAGTGTGAAACGTGTTTCGTCTCCCAACGAAGCATCCTCAATACCATTTTGTAATGAAGTAGAAAACAGAAATTTCTATAGTACGATATGCATTGAAATAAAATAATTTAACGAATTCTATCGCTATTAATTTGGTAAGTATTATTTTATAATTATTTAGCCCGACGACGTTTCGGTTACTCTTCAGTAATCTTCATGCAATCAACCTATTTAATAAAAGTAAATGCGCGTATGTGTTAAGCATTATAAAAAAAACGGACTCACGCACGAAGGGTTTTTACGTGTGGAAACCCCCACGGGATCACCCCATCGGTGCCAGCGATGAAATGGGTATGTCGGAATCGAATCCACTAAAACCACACGGTGTCCTCCCCAAGTATCCATTGCCGGGCACCCCGGGTAAGCCCTCGAAAGGATAACCCCAGGGTTACCGGCGGACTTTGGCCGCCACAGCGGCCTCGCCTGGTGGGGTCGGGTTTTATCCCGCCTTGGGGAGTTACACACACGATACGCCTCCGCCACGGCATACTTCTATAAGGACAGAGAGTCAGCCAACTGCCGTCCTCAGGCCACCTAGTGTTGCCACCTATAGAAGGAAAGACGCATATGAGGAGAATGGAAAATGAAGGAGGCACTCCTGACAGTATTTAATGCACCTAGGTGAATTAGCTCAGCTGAATTAGGTTTACGTAGCCTACAAATGGAATAAAACAAGAGGTGTTTGAATTGACATTCGTATTATCACTAAATGAGGCCTACCATGACAAGTACAAGTACAAGTACCATACAAAAGTTGCTCACCGAAGTTTCGGACAATTCGACCATGAAACGCATTTATGCCGTAATCGGACCCGAAGACGACACGTGAAACTTCGTTTGGCGTTTTTTAATATAGATTTATTTTTAGTAGAGTGTAACCCTATATTATGTAACGAACTTTCTTACGGTTAGGGTTCCGTTGCCAAATGGCATAAAACGGAACCCTTATAGATTCATCATGTCTGTCTGTCTGTCCGTCCGTATGTCACAGCCACTTTTTTCCGAAACTATAAGAACTATGATGTTGAAACTTGGTAAGTAGATCAATTCTGTGAACCGCATTAAGATTTTCACACAAAACTAGAAAAAAAACAATGAGGGTCCCCATACTTAGAACTGAAACTCAAAAATTTTTTTTTCATCAAACCCATACGTGTATAATATTGATAGGACTTAGAAAATGATGTTGAAGTTTCTAAAATCACTTTTTGCTAAACTGAATAGTTTGCGCGAGAGACACTTCCAAAGTGGTAAAATGTGCCCCCCCCCCCCTGTAACTTCTAAAATAGGAGAATGATAATAATAAAAAGAAATATGCGATGTACATTACCATGTAAACTGCCACCAAAAATTGGTGACTGGTGAGTTTAATACGTCATAAATCGTTAATCGCAATTTAACTTTCATTCAATTAACTCAAATATGAAAATTTTACTTGCTGCTACGGAACCCTTCATGGGCGAGTCCGACTCGCACTTGTCCGGTTATTTCTTTCTAATAAATATTTCTAGACTTCATCAGACATCTAATAATAGAAGAAAAAAAAAACACAAGTCATCATCATTTAAAAAGCGACCTTATTTCTCCACAAAAAAGCGAGAAAAAACCATCTGAATATGAATACCTACGTGGTCTGAGCGCTGATGAAAACCTTGCTATTGTTTCGAGTTCACGGTCGTACACTTTCGTGTTTCGGCACAAAAAATCTTACGCGTTCACATAACGAGAAATGGAGCATTTTTTAGTGCAATATATCAGAAATGTGATGAATATGAATGTCGCATTGTAAGGTTAAGCAACACTAGCCAGATTATTATTTTTTTACATTTTGATACCTCCACGGGCTTCACCCCATCGCTGTCAACAATGGGATGGACGTGTCGGAATCGGACTGACTAAAACCACACGGCGTCCTCGTCAAGTGCCCATTGCCGGGCACCCCGGGTAAGCCAGCGAAAGGATAACACCAGGGAGCCCGATCATCTTAAGATGTCTTTTTGTCTGTCTGTTCTTAGATGATAAAAAAAGTTCACCTGGTTTAACTACAGAACTTCGATATCGCCAGTGGGTCGTGGAAGTCTGATGGCAGTCGTCATGGAAAACTGAATGCCGACCCCAACTGAGTTGGGAAAAAGCTCGAAGGATGATGATGATGATGATAGGTAGTGCGACTTGAGCAACCAAGCCTGTAAGGTGAGGCTTGTCATGGAGGAGTAGTTGGAGAGGCACGACGGTTACCTCTCCTACCGGATTTCACTGATGGTTACCGGACACGGGTGCTTCCGTAAGTATTCTGTGGTGCATCCACCGGGAGTCAACGCCGCTGTGCCAGCACTGCGAGGATCCAGGCGAAGACACGGCGGTCCACACATTGGTGGGGTGCTGGGATCTCATTGCGGTCCTGGGCGTGGAAGTTCTTTCGCTGGAGACCATGGTGAGAGCCGTGGTTTCCGACGGGAGGAAATGGGAAGCCGCCGCCTCTTTCTGCATGCAGGTAATGCACGCGAAAGAGGCAACGGAGGAAGAGTGAGAGAGAACCCTGCCCCCGAGTACCGCAGTTCTGCTTACCGGGACTACGAACCTCCGTGACAGAGGCGTAAGGACGGCAGTCAAACAGGCTAAGACGGAGGCGTGTCCGTTGTGTCCTATACACGTCTGCCAACTTACCGAGGCAGGATCAAACCCAACCCCATAGGCGATGTCGCGATAGCGACCAAAATCCGCCGATAACTCTGGGGTTATCCTTTAAAGGGCTTAAAAGGACACTTAGGGAGGAAACCGTGTGATTTTAGTCGGTCTGGTTCCGACACACCCATTTGATCGTTGGCACCGTTGGTGTGGAGCACGTGGGGGTTTCCACACGTAAAAAAATCTGAATTTCGCTGATGAATGTAAACGCGTTTAATTCAATTTCATTGAGGTGAATCTTGAAAACATATTACAGTATAGTTACATGAATTTTCACTGCTAAAATCGAGCCAAGGTTTTATAACGCCATACTGCAATCTTTTTGTTACCAAAATATTGAATAATTCCTTCATTTGCTCATTAAATAATCATTCTACAATCCGTTATCAAACGTAAAAAAATATCAAGGTCACAGACAACACAGATAAAACTCGTGAGTAAACAAAAATAATAGAATGATAACAAATACTGGTGATAAGGTCTCATGTGAATTATGATACTTACGGGTATCAGTGATGCCACAATTTCTGTGCGATGTGGACTACAAATAAAAAAAAAAATTGTGACAAAAATATTGTGTATCGTGTGACAATCATCGTCGCTTCAATAAGCTGCTGAAAGTTCTACCAATTGAGAATTGCGGACATTGATATTCTGTGTCAGTTCTCAAGTATCTCGGTAGCCAGCGACGCTTCAATAAGCTGGTAGAAGCTCTACCAAAAATTGTTTATTTCGGATCTTTTCTGTCGGTTCTTCAATACCTCAGAAGCCATCGTAGCTTCAATAAGCTAGTGTAAGTTCTATCAAAAATTGTGTATTCTGGACATTCTGTCAGTTTTTCAAATTCTCAGAAGATAATTTCGCTTCAATAAGGTGGTGGAAATCCTACTAAAAATAATCGATGCGATACTGAGCAGAAAATGGACAAAATCGACTTCCGTGGCAAAGTCGCAATCATAACAGGCGCAAGTTCTGGCATAGGAGCCGCAACAGCCATAGCTTTTGCCGGATATGGAGCAACCCTTACTCTTGTTGGACGAAATGAACCTCGGCTCTTGAAAACCGCTAATGAATGCGCCAATAAAAACAACCTCGTACCTCTTTGGCTTACATTAGATCTAACTAAGGAAGGTAAATGTGAAACAGTGGTGAATAAAACTATAGAAATGTACGGCAATATCGATATTCTAGTAAACTGTGCCGGTAAAGTGGCAATGTCCTCTCTGTTCGACCAGTCCATGGAAACGTTTGATGAGTTAATGAACATAAATTTCAGGGTGCCGTATCATCTATCACAGCTGGCTTTGCCACATCTAATTAAAACAAAAGGTAATATAATAAACATAGGAACTTCGATGTCCAGACGATATAAGCCAGGTATTTTACCGTACGTTATATCCAAGTCAGCTTTACAAGTATTTACGGAGCATGCAGCACCTGACTTGATGTGTGAAGGTGTCAGGATTAATACTGTAAGTCCAGGACCGACAAGGACAAACATATTACAGAATATAAACATTTGTGATGATATTAAGGACCAAACTTTTGATTTTCTGGCCCAACAGATGCCTAATGGCACAGTTCTGGAGCCTCAAGAAATCGCTACGTTGATATGTTTGACTGCAAGTGGCGCGTTTCCTAATTTGAATGGTTCGGAATTGTTAATAGATGGTGCTGTGTGTATGACTTGAGTTTTAAGTTATTATTCAAGGACTAGTTTTTGAATGTATTAGTTAATAAATAGTGTGCTTCTTTCAACCGTTGATTTGTTGTATCATGTTGTTGAAGATGAATTTTGTCGCACTGCATTTTAAATTCATTATTTTATATACACTGATAGTATGACGTTGATGCATCTAGTTGTGTCACGATCGCGTTTGAAAATTGATCGTTTCGTTCGTTTGAGATTGGACAACGCCTTATACAAAGTTATCCCAAATCTTGAAATAAAACTATTTTAACGGATTCTATCGCAATTTATTTGATGTTATTTTATATTTTACATTGATCCCGACGTTTCGGTTGCTTTTCAGCAGCCATGGTCACGGGGAGCATCAAATAAATCGCGATAGAATCCGTTAAAAATAGTTTTATTTCAATGTGGTGACATTCGCGTAAACTTCCGACAATATCATGTTATCCAAAATCGTTAGTACACATTTAATTCATATAATTCTTAATTTTATAATAGACTATAAACAATTTATTGATATTACCGTGCGATAAAGGCGATAATCGTGTGTCATTCTGACAGATTTAGTGTTTTTACTTTGTAAGCAAGACAAGATTCAGTTAAAATTAAATTATTCATTAATTTGCTTCAAATAATTTTGTACTCAATTAGAAATTCGCCGAAGTCTGGGGTATTCTTAGAGATATCAACTTACAGGGTCAGACTTGGCTGGAACAGCCCTAATTTAATAGTCCTAAGGGATATTATATAATCCGTGTTACTGGGAGCACTGGGAGCGCTCGAACCTATCCTCTTTGGTATTATTTTAATACCTCTTCTATAGCGAGTATTCCGTTGAGCTCTTCCAATTAGACCCACGGATCCGACCCTCCCCGATCCTATACAGAACAACACTTGCAGGGCAGTTTTGACACGATATACAACCCGCTTAAAAAAATACTTTATGTATTTTGTGCGTCGATATTTTGGGGGAAGCCGGGACCCGGATCGCCAGTAAATAAATAACATAATAGAAAATGTTTTTTAAATCGTTACAGAACTAATGTAACATTTTTAATTTTTTGTTTATTATTTTATGTAAAGTTTTAGAGCTTAGGTGGTCCTTAATACCGCTTGCGGCCGTACCGGCTTGTAAGCTAACTTTAGCTTTTTTTTTTGCTCGTTTTGTTATCAGTTACAACGCAGATAACCGACTACTCAAGGTTAATTAGGCAACGTGTAAGCGCTTAGGATAAGGATTTAGGCTGAGCGCTCAATACAGACGAGACAGTCTTAAGACAGACTTGTCGTGACGTAACTTGTAGGTTTTAGACAGCTTTCATATGTTTCTGTAGCGCAATTTAGTCTGTGTTAAGACTGTCGTGTCTCTAATGAGCGCTCACCCTTAGAGATATCTGGTCGCGGAAGAAATGCCATGTTTTTCAAAGCACGAAGAGGTCAGCGAATGTGCATTAAATGTATTATTATTAATTAATACTATGAAAATATCTAGTCATCACATATTTCCCACACTATCGATTAAATCACGCAAGTCACTTAGCGATAATGCTAACCGTAAACAGAATCGTTTCAACGCGTCAGTCGGCACTAGTCGTCATTCATGTTGACTATCGACCGGTAGTCAACTGGGGCACTTTCTCTTGGTTTTAAATGTAGAGGGTTATATGGATAAACGAATACATTCTTTAGTGTCATGGTTATCGACACAACTACCATCGACAACTGATTAAGTTTATAATAGGTCTTTACCTATGAAATTGCCGAAATTTTCTTACAAATTCATGAGTTCGTTATTCCTGTAATTTAATAGCTATTTCCATTATTTATATTTTGTTTGAAAGTTGATTTCAAGATTTTACAACTCTGTATTAAATTTTGTTTTTATTGGCTACTTGATAAATTAATTCGATCTTCAAAAACAGTACTTCCTAAATGCTATCCATTTTGATGATAAATTTCGTATTACTTAACAGCTGTCACTTTTCAAAAATGTAATAAAAGTTGCTGTTTGTTAGCTTAATGTTGTCTCATTCATACACAAAAAAAAAATTGGATTTGTCATTCCTAAAAAAATGCAACAATGTTAGTACCTTTTTTTTTCTTTTTTTTTTTTTTATCGTGCGGAAATCCCTTCGGATACATCCCGCGTGCCAGCGGGGGCGGTTATGTCGGGCTTGAACCGACTAAAACCGCACGCCGTCTCGGGTCTACAGACGCTGGGGTGTAAGGTTGCCCATAGAGCATATCCCTCGCACCCCGATTGACCCTGGGTCATCTCCGGTTTCGAGATGGCCACCTCAACAATGTTAGTACCTACTGAAAATTAGGTTTCCTCCAATTTCTACAAGAAAAACGGCAATTTCATATGTAACGACTTAATATTTGGGCTTACAAATTATATCACAGCGATAAGATATTCACTGATAATTTCGCGTAAAAAGACACGTTGTACTTCATATTTTTATAATCACTTACACCAATCAAATTGATGATGTTTTGAAAAATCATCAAACTGGTGTACATGCCTTTATAATCATCAACGTCTTGGCGTTAGGCCCGGTCGCATCATCATCGCTTCGGAGTCCGGGTTCCGCTTCCCGGGTTTTACGGTCTTAAACATCCAGGGTAGTGACACAATGGGCAAGTATGTCAGCTTCTACGACGAAGAGCCAGCTCTTCTTGGTTCTACCCCTCCATTCGGACAGACATTCGTTACCCAAGTACCCTTTTTTTTTTTTTTATCGTGCGGAAATCCCTTCGGATACCCCCCCGCGTGCGAGCGGGGGCGGTTATGTCGGGATTGAACCGACTAAAACCGCACGCCGTTTCGGGTCTACAGACGCCGGGGTGTAAGGTTGCCCATAGAGCATATCCCTCGCACCCCGACTGACCCTGGGCCATCTCCGGTTTCGAGATGGCTCCCTCGGGTTTGGGAACCACGGTGTCCCCGTCTTGCCCCGATTTGGGGGAGGGGCGCTAGTCGCCCCACCGTCCCGGCCTGCTTCTGCTGGGGTGACAGGTGGCCTCACCCGCCACCCCTTACCCAAGTACCCTGGCGGTCGCTATACACCCCACTTAGTTCTATCCCTCTTTTAGCACGTGATGGGAAGCAACATGTAACAATGATGAATATTTGTTCATTCACTTCAGACCCTCAGTGCTAAGCTCTAAACGTAACTCAGGGGTAGCTATTCCGCCTCTTTCTGCGAGCAGGTAATGCGCGCGAAAGAGACGGCGGAGGGGGAGCGGGAGAGAACCCTGCCCCCCGAGTTTCGCAGTCTGCGGCGAGGACGCCGCACTCATCTACGCCCGGGACTACTGATCGGGGCCTGAGGACGGCAGTTGGTCGAATCGCCGTCCTTACAGAAGCAGGCCATGGCGGAGGCGTGTCGTGTGTGCCCTACACACGCCTGCCAACTCACCGAAGCGGGATAAAACCCGACCCCACCAGGCGAGGCCGCGGTGGCGGCCAAAGTCCGCCGGCAACCCTGGGGTTATCCTTTCGAGGGCTTACCCGGGGTGCCCGGCAACGGACACTTGGGGAGGACACCGTGCGGTTTTAGTCGAGACACGACATAACCACCCCCGCTGGCCAGCGGGGGGTATCCGAAGGGATTTCCGCACGTAAAAAAAAAAAAAGGGGTAGCTATATTCCCTGGGATAATCCCTTTCCCCTTTCCCTTTCGAGGGCTTACCCGGGGTGCCCAGCAATGGACACTTGGGGAGGACACCGTGTGGTTTTAGTCGGTCCGATTCCGACACGCCCATCCCATTGTTGGCAACGATGGGGCGAAGCTAGTGGGGGATCCCATACGTAAAGAAAAAGGGTAGCTATATGTTTACCTCCACCATAAAGCAATTATATCTAATAGCCACTTATGAAAGTTGCGTGACCGGGGATCGTACGCAAACAGCAAAATTATTCAGTCATTACAACGGAAATCACTTTTAATTCAAGCAATTATACTAGCTGTAACTTGCGGCTACGCCTGCTGATATGAATCTATCGGAGTCGAATTGTATGACTATTTATAACGCCATAATTATGGAATTTGTTTATAATTTGTTACAGCGCCATCTATCGAATTTCTAGCATACCTATGAAACTTTGTCGCAACAAATACACACACATACATTCACTAACGCCTTCCTCCTTCTAGGGTAATAGTGAATCACGTACTCTCGACAAAACCTTTGAAATTGAAGTTTTGTAATATTTGAAATCTGCTTTTACTTTTTGATGAGATTTTTGATTGTATTAGATTTAGATCACGTTCGAACATCATTCCAAAGACGTCATTGATGACCCCAGAAATCATTGATGACTGGATGCTCCAGACGTGTGGGGGGAGCCATTCGAGCTTTTAATAAATAATATTTTCTATACTTCCAATCCATATTTCCAACAAACGCTGTACTTTACAACACAGTGAAATCTTAAGTGTGTTCGCAAGTCGCCGACAAGCTTTAAAGGCTGAACGGATCTGGCTGAAATTTGGTACTGGGATACATTCTGGAATAACGCATAGGCTACTTTTTATCCGTGAAATAGGTTCCCATGGGAAGCGGGCATTATATCAGAGTTCCACGCGGGCAAAGCCGCGGACGACAGCTAGTAGTTTATAATTTTTATAATTCGTTTTGTAATATTCTTTATGAAATATAAACCATACAACAGATGATACTACTGCTACTAATCTAGTTACTTCAATATAGATCACATCAGACGCATCAATGAACACGTCACTATAGCTCGAGTGTCGGCGGTTAAATGAGCGCGAACGCAAGTCGCTGACATGCAACCGACATGTTTCCACAAGTCGCCGGGCGATACGCGCGGGTAGAAGTCGCCGACAAGATTCGTTTCGAATAAACTTGACTTGTGTGGAACCAGTATTGCGAAGATGTACAGCGTACAGCGTGTTAAGCGTATTTCATTTTCTAAAAACCACGAGCTAATCGTGGTTTTTCGAAAATGAAATCTTTTGTTTTATTTTTGTTGTCTTTTTATATAATCTTAGCTTTTACATGCGCGTCAATATCAAAAGCCTGTCTACTACATACTAAATACATAACCATCAAACAGCATATAAGTGGAAATTTGTAATTGGCCCTCGTCTAATGTCTATCTATTTGTAAACTAACTCAGCTGTAAGTTTACTTAAAATATAATAAATAAATAAATAAATCCGCCGACATCAAGCTTCCGGGATGTGTCGGCTGGTCGGCGGGTATGGTGTGTAAACTCCTTTATGCATTGGCACAAGCCGCTTACATGATTCATTCAGATTTGACGGCTTTATTGGCGAGTAGGAGGTTTTGATAGGGCCGCTTTACATGATGGTTAACGATCGCCCTCACGATAATATAGTAATTTAATAATTAGTTGAATAAAATAAACCATTTGTAGCTTTTAATTATGAGACATTATGGTTTTATGGCAGTTTGAAATGCATAATTAACCTCACGTAAGTAACAAACACGACTATATTTAACAACATTCCTAGAATTCGCAATTATTTTTGTAATTATTGTCGTATGCATTTATATAATTAACAGAAAATAAACTTGGAGAAATTATTCTCACAATAACACGTACTTTCAAGGGTTCAAAGTATTAATGCAGAGGACTTTAGGAGCAGAAGTATGCGAATTTTGTGGGAGCGACTGACATTTGACCCCCCAATCCCGTAGAGGAAAGCCTGCGCCAGGACCTAGTCCGTCAATCAGCCAGGCAATCCCCAAAACACCTATTGTCATTACCGATACCCAGTAGTATTACAGTCCACACCTAAACTGAACATTTTTTTAAATGTACTTCTATATCCCACTTCTGATATTCACAAGTTACATTGACATGACTCAAAAGTTTGGCTTCTTTGTTACAATTTATAATTGCGACGGGACGGATGAAGTCATTTAATTTACTGTTGGCTGACAGGTGACCATGGTGTTGATTACTCTATCAGCTATTAGCAGTAAACAGCTGGACTTGATTGATTGACCAACATCTCTAAAATGTACTTAAATATTCCGTTTCTGGTGGTCAAAAGTGTAATAACATAACATAACATAAACTCACGCCTATATCCCCGAAGGGGTAGGCAGAGGTGCTAGCACCCACGTTTCGCCAGTTTATGTTTTAGGTCCCAATGTAATAGGTGGCGAGCCTATTGCCATTAACCGGGCACTTATAAACCTGCGATAAATACACACATAACTTCGAAAAGCATCGAAAAGTCATTGGTGTGTGCCATGGTAATACCTGGGATCGAACCCGAGACCTCGTCTCAGCAGTCCTTTACCCATACCACAAGGCTACCGCGGTTGTTTTACGTTTGTTACGGTTGTAATATTCACGGCGTAAAGAATTGTCCGTCTGTTACAATTTGTAGTGCCGTCAGCATGGATGAAATCTTTTGATTTACGATGTCTGTGTAGAATGATCGTCGACCACTATAGAGGTAAGAGCAGTACGTTTAGTGTGTGACTTTATATTGAAATATGTAAGTGTTTTAGAGGAATTCATTCATGAAAGAAATACGCTGGATGATATTAGAAGCTGTAAAAAAAATGTAGTACAAATATATACAACACTAGCTGATACCCGTGGCTACGCTCGCGCGGAGGTTGGTCATATCTCTGGTTCAACTCAACCAATTGTAATCAAACATACCGCAGATTTTAAGTCTGACCAAGACCTTTCTAAAAGAACAAACCGCATTAAAATCCGCTCAGTAGTTTTTGCGTCCATCGCGAACAAACAGACAAACAGATAAACTGACAAACAGACAAACACGCAAACAAACAGATAAACGGAAAAACACAATTACAAAAAAAAATTGTTTTGTGTTCAAAGGGTTTTTTTTTAATATCTCCAATGTACAAATACAACTAATTTACAGTTTTGTAATATTAATGTTAATGTAAAATCAACATGTTCCTTTATATGGATACCATTTAAATTATCCCG
Source organism: Cybosia mesomella (assembly GCA_946251805.1). Lineage (NCBI taxonomy): Eukaryota > Metazoa > Arthropoda > Insecta > Lepidoptera > Erebidae > Cybosia > Cybosia mesomella. Next base: position 3,501,238 of record OX276415.1, read on the forward strand.
CCGCCATTCATGTTACTGTTTCATTCGCATTTACTGTTTTTATTACTCTGTGCTTTCATCAACCAAATTTAATCGATCCTATTGGTTGATCAAAATTGTTCACTCATTCAATGTCTTCAAACTTCACTAGCCGTTTAGCGCTGTTCAGCTGTGCGCATGTTAACAATACGTGTGTAGAGATTCAGATAAATTTCTTATAACTCAAATAGTCATAAGAGCACAATTTGTTACTAATTGTTATATTTACCCAAATATAATATTATAATGTGCCCGGTAGATGGCCATTATTGCGAAAAACCCTCCATAGTAATCCAATTTCGGTTTGATTGCGTTCAGGGGTCAGAAAGTGCATAGCCGGGCAGCGGGATTGTGGTCGCAGCGGGACCGGTGGGTGTCACGCGGTGCTGCGAATACAATCCTCTTCTGATGAGGCCGTCAATCTAATTGTCATAATTGTTAACATGGTAAGTGTATGTAATGGTGACCCTCTTTCCTGAGACTTTACCTTCAGCTTACCATCAGGCGAGGTGAAGTCAAATTGACGTGTCCTAAATATAAAAATAAAAAAAAATAAAAAAATTGGCTCGCCCCCTATTACATTGGAACCTTAACATATCTGGCGAATCGTGGGTGTGTAATACACCTCTGTCTAACCTTCGATGCGCACCGCCTGGTGATGTTATGTTATAATATTATCAAATCAGTGTCATATTTCAATGACTTTCAATCAGCAAGCCACCGAAGGAGAAAAACGACTTCATCGGCGGAGTCACCTCAGCGAATTTATTATTCAACTAAAGATATGATAGCAGACCAAGACAGAGGCATATCGTGTGTGTCCTCTACACACGCCTGCCAACTCACCGACGCGGGAAAAAACCCGACCCTACCAAGCGAGGCCGCGGTGGCGGCCATAGTCCGCCGCCGGTTACCCTGGGGTTATCCTTTCGAGGGCTTACCCGGGGTGCCCGGCAATTGACACTTGGAGACGACACCGTGTGGTTTTAATCGGTCTGATTCCAAAAAAAAAATAGTAGTACGATAGTAAGTGGTCACCTAGGTCTGTTAACGCCCCCAACAGTCGCGCTCGTGTTTTAATAATGTAAAGGCGAGGATAAAGCGTGAAAAAGAAAGAAATGAATACCTTTTCACCCTTTTTGAAAAGCAGCGCTATCTGCCTGCACTACTAGGCGGACATCATTACGCTGAAAGCCACCATTATTCTATTCGCTTGTGTGCGACATTATCTCGTGTCTATTTAAGTTCTATACTTCTAAGTTTTTTTATTTATTTTCTATGTAGTCTGTATGCCTATGTGTATGTGTCACTTAGCACTTGTAGAATAAAACGTATTACTGTCTCTCTTTCTTTATTTTTCCTCACCTGAGATATTTTCAGGAGCCATATGAAATACAGTACCACTTAACGTCGATATTAAGTGTATTACACTAACATTACAATGATTTAAAAAGACGGCTGCTACGACTGGGGGCGCAGGTTCGATTCCCGCAAATATTTGTATGCATAAAAATGTATTTTTGCATTGGTTTGGGTGTTCCTATGTATACCTAATAAAAAAATTATATAAGTATGTTTATCCGCGTAATAATACAAGCTAGTTAAACTATGCTTACTTTGGGCCTAGAAAGCGCTGTTTAGATTGTCATAGAAAATTTATTTAATATTTAATAAATAAAAGATTCAGCTCCAACTTGACCTACTGTTTCATTCGCTGTACGGACTGCAAAGTCGGCAATTTTACGCGACTTACCTGTAACAAAGAGATAACACATCATTATAATAAATTCCAGTCTTAAGGAATAAAGACAAACCGGACATTAACCATAATTTATTTGCTTCACGTATAATGTTATATACATAACAAAGCAACTCACCGACGCAGGATCAAACCCGAACCCAAAGGCGAGGCCGCGACGGCGGCCGAAGTACGTCGGGACCCTGGGGTCATCCTTTCGAGGGCGTACCCAGGGTGCCTGGCACTGGGCGCTTGAGAAGGAAACCTTGTGGTTTTAGTCGGTTCGATTCCGACATACCCACCTCATCGCTGGCACCGGTGGGGCGAAGCCCGTGAGGGTTTCAAAACGTAAAAAAGAAGCCTGCCTACGTACCTTTTTTTATTTTTTCGTGCGGAAATCCCTTCGGATACCCCCCCCCCCGCCTAGCGGGGGCGGTTATGTCGGGTTTGAACCGACTAAAACCGCACGCCGTCTCGGGTCTACAGACGCCGGGGTGTAAGCATATCCCACGCACCCCGACTGACCCTGGGCCATCTCCGGTTTCGAGATGGCCCCCTCGGGTTTGGGAAAGCCTGCCCCCGTACCTTTTTTTTTTTCTTCGGATACCCCCCCGCGTGCCAGCGGGGTTGGCCATGTCGGGCCCGAACCGACCAAAACCGCACGCCTCCTCGGGCCCACAGACGCCGGGTTAAAGCCATGGAACACGGTTGGCATAGAACCTATGACACCTAACCTATGACAGTCGTTATAAGTAGATTGAGCTCCGAAAACTAGGCTAACCGCAGAACTTTCATATCGCCAATGGGTTATGGAGGCCATCAGATGTTTGCAAATATTTGTATGCATAAATATATTATGTCTATTTGTTCACCATCAGACGGGTGTTTCTATGTATAATATGAATGTATTTACAAAAAAGATATATATAAGTATGATTATCCGCATTCTGGAACCTATAACACAAGCTAGTGAAACTATGCTTAGTATGGGTCTAGAAAGCGCTCTGTAGAATGTCGTAGAATATTTATTATTATTATTTTATTATACCTGCGCCATATTCCTGGATAGGAATCCATCAATCAGCAGGTGTAGTGGCTTGTAGGGTACATTGACCTTAGTGGGGTTGCATACACCCCCTTGTCGTTCTAAATCAACTTATATCATAAAATGATATCGGCTTAGTTGGTATAATATTTCCAAGCGGATAGCTATAAAGCTGATTGCCCTAATCATTTTAATAAAAAAGTCATTTATCAAAGCAGAAATTATTAAACGATCATAAAAAAACCAATGTAATTTAATAACCGTTAAAGTTTTGATCGTAAAGTTTATTTTCGAAGAGAATTCTCATGCTTCGTAAAAGTTTTCGGGTGTTCTGTAGAAGTTCCAGTCATAGTGACTAGTCTAATGGATATATCGATACTTATATTATAAATTGAGAGCCCGAATTTTGTGAGTTTATTTCTATGTTGAGGGTTATCTTCGGAGCCACTGCACTTATTGGAAAAAATCTTTCTCCATTTGAAAGGTACATTATATGGACGACTGTCATACTGAATTTCGAAGTTCAAAATAGCGATGAACTGTACCTGTTTCCACCGCGAAGCACGGTACTGCGAAAGTATTCGCGATGTGGAATACTTTCGCACTACCGTGCTTCGCGGTGGAAAACATTCGAATTATGGGTATCAATGTGGCGGACTTTCGCACTACCGTGAGTCGCGTTTCAGTACTTTAGGGCTACAGTTCATGGCTATTTTGAACTTCGAAATTCAGTATGACAGTACCGATGGACATAGGCTATATGTGGCTTGAGCTAAAAAAAACGTATGTAAAGCAAAGCGAAGCCAGGGCGATTGCTAATACCATCTTCTTTATACTTGAAATAAAACTATTTTTAACGGATTCTATCGCGATTTATTTGATGTTTGATAGATTTATTTCATACTTATTTAGAAATGAATCCCTATTTCCCTTAGTCGGCATCACGCGTGAATTGCTGGACTTTGGCTTGCAGTGTTTGTCAGGAGAAGGTTCTTATGAACGAACATTTTTGTTAATAAAAGAACCAAAAATGTATAAATCAAACGAGTCGAAAATCGATGAGGTTTCATTACAGAGTTCTTATGACCACCTCCCAGATCCATCATCAGACCCTGGTTACCATTGAAATACAAACTATTCGTAAAGACGATTCAAACGAGCCCAAACTCGATGAGGTTGTGTCGTTTCATTGCGAAGCTCCTATAGCCGCCGCCTCTTTCTGCGAGCAGGTAATGCGCGCGAAAGAGACGGCGGAGAGGGAGCGGGAGAGAACCCTGCCCCCCGAGTTTCGCAGTCTGCGGCGAGGACGCCGCAGACTCATCTACGCCCGGGACTACCGACCTCCATGATCGGAGCCTGAGGACGGCAGTTAGCCGACTCGCCGTCCTTACAGAAGCAGGCTGTGGCGGAGGCGTGTCGTGTAGCCCTACACACGCCTGCAAACTCACCGAAGCGGGATAAAACCCGACCCCACCAGGCGAGGCCGCGGTGGGGGCCAAAGTCCGCCGGCAACCCTGGGGTTATCCTTTCGAGGGCTTACCCGGGGTGCCCGGCAACGGACACTTGGGGAGGACACCGTGCGGTTTTAGTCGAGACACGACATAAGGGGTATCCGAAGGGATTTCCGCACGTAAAAAAAAAAAAAAAAGCTCCTATAGCCACCTTTCAGTTTCATCATTATATCAGCACCATCATAATATTGCTTTGTCACGCGATTTTCAGATGTATGCTAAATTTCAGATCGATCGGTAACCGGGAAGTGGATCAAATTTAATCAAATTTAATTTGAAAGATTTGATGACAAACATCGGGAAAGGTGAAGCTAAATAAAAGCTTATGATAACGCTGGTTTTCTATTAGGTAAACAGACGACACCTGAGTACGAGGACGAGGACGAGTAGGTACTTTAAAAATAACATAACCGCCCCCGCTGGCCGGCGGGATCCGAAGGGATTTCCGCATGAAAAAAAAAAAGGTACTTTAAAAATAAATTAATATGGACTGGTCTCGTACCGGGGGATCAATGGGCACCTATATAGGGGCCGAATCTACAACTTTTATTCCCAGGTACGAATATTAGGGGAGCAGTGGGTTTTGACCCCCTACCAATTGCCGAGTAGGCGGTAATGATATATATCATCTCCATAATATACTAACTATGCCCCGCGGCTTCGCCCGTGGTATACTTTACCCCCGTGTGGCACCTACTTCTCCCATATACATGTCCGTAATTTATTAGTTCTACAATAATGTTTAGAAATTTGAAATTTATGATTACTGCTCCGCTTCTGTATAACCTTCCCCGATAAATGGGCGATCAAACACAAACATTTTTTTTTAATTCGGACCAGTTGTACCTTTTTTTTTTTTTTTTTTTTTTTTTTTTTTTTTATCGTGCGGAAATCCCTTTGGATACCCCCCCGCTGGCCAGCGGGGGCGGTTATGTCGGGCTTGCACCGACTAAAACCGCACGCCGTCTCGGGTCTTCAGACGCCGGGGTGTAAGGTTACCCATAGAGCATATCCCTCGCACCCCGGCTGACCCTGGGCCATCTCACCACTAACAGCATCGCTCATCCTGTCTCCTCTGAAAGCAGAGGAGTACGGAGAGCGATGTGTTCCCGCCACGTTGGGTATTACCTGATATTAGCGCGTGCTACCAACTCTTCAGATTTATATTATGCCCGGGGTGCCCGGCAACGGACACTTGGGGAAGACACCGTGCGGTTTTAGTCGATACACGACATAACCACCCCCGCTGGGCGGCGGGGGGGTATCCGAAGGGATTTTAGCACGTAAAAAAAAATAATTAGTAAAGATTTCTTCTGTTGTTTAATCATTATCTCGGTTTACTGAAGATAACTTTTTATTTGTTTAATTCTCACTCAACGACGTAAAACATACTTGATGGATTAGGCTGCAATTTTGCATCAGAAAACGTTTTGGTCTATATTATGTCATGCTGCCGATATAAATCACAACGGTATTTAAGTGAAGTATCATAAAGTTTGACACATAAGTTCTCTAATGAAATATGCAATGATTCGATTGAAATAGCGCGACAGGTTTCAGACATTGAGATGAAATAAAACTATGTGTTCTGACAAAGTATGGTGCAAGCGACTGGGACTTTGACTTTTGACTCTCGACACAGCCATTAATAATTTTATAAACATTTATTATATTTTGATACTCTTTGAGAAAACCGTACGACGTTGCCGTTAATTTGAAATGCTTAGATTTCAAATTACTAATTTACTTGACATTGGCGAAATTGCGGTGATTCTGCAGAAGCCATTAACTAAAAGAAGAAGAAGAAGAAGAAGAAATAGCGCGACAGGTTTCAGACATTGAGATGAAATAAAACTATGTGTTCTGACAAAGTATGGTGCAAGCGATTTTTGGTGATCGTTCGATAAGACAAAAATCTTTATTACTTGGCTAACATTCATATAATTATCTTGCAAGTATTTTACTAATAAGGTAGCAAATAAGGACTCTGTCGACCTAACTAAACTATTACTGATCCCTGTATACGCTCATAACATCAAATATGTCACCAACGCGTTGCCAATATTAAATCCGTCCTCTAGATACTCTGGTGACGCCAATAGCAGAGATATCATAATATTATATTATGTTTTAGTTTGCCTAGTGCCCAGTGAAATATAAACTTCATAACTTCACGCCGAAGGGGTAGGCAGAGGTGTATTACACACCTACGATTCGCCAGTTATGTTTACCTACCAGGTTTATATACCAGGCACATTACTAAACGAGCGATAATCCTCATTCTTAAGTACACACACCACCATATACCACGGTAACCGCTTCCCATCAGGTCGTCGTGTGCTTGTCTACCACCGAAGAGGTATAAAAAATGCAGCCTATGAAAACTTGACAGGTTCTAAACATTTAGATCGGAAATCGAATAAATTATATACGCCTTAAGACGTATATAATATATCGGAGAATTTCGAATATCTGGTACGTGTCTAGATAGCTCAGCTGGTCAGAGCATTCCCCCTGTAAGGGACTGGTCGCGGGTTCAAGTCCCGTTCTAGATGTTCTTCGATCTAAATCTTTAGAAAAAGTAAGCAAAATTTAATTCAATTGACAAGTTGTCACGCAGAAGACTAGCGCCCTATTACCAGACATTTATATTGACCCATAAAAAATTGTTAACGAAATTTGATTGTTAGCCCTTCGAAATATGTAGGTATAGTTTTTAGTACGTTAGATGTAGGTCGTGGGTGTGTTATACACCTCTGCCTACCCCTTCAGGGATAAAGGCGTGAAGTTATGTTATGTTAGATGTAGGTCAAGGACCTAAAAAATCGAATAAGTAATTCCGTTACATTCAATTTGTTCAAATAATCTTTTAACATATATAAGGAACCAGATTCATTTCCAAAATGCGAATGGAATGCGGACTCAATCTTATCGCTACCGCTATCGCTTATCACTTGAACCGTGAGCACGCAGGAGATTGACATTCCTGCTCCACTTGGGTTGGCAGCGTCGAAATATCGCCACTAAATAAAACCAGCGCCATTGTCGCTCACTTGCCAACTGATGAGCTACTCATTACGAGTTATTGTCTTCATTTATTATATTTGAATATTCGTGTGTTAGAGGGTTTTTTTTATCTACGTGGAAAGTGGTAGGAGCGGACGCGGTAGTCAGATCAAAAGAACTTATTAATGTATACTAATATTTATAAAGCTGAAGTGTTTGTTTGTTTGTTTGGTTGAGTTGAAAAATTATTTTAGTGTTATCCTTTCGAGGGCTTACCCGGGGTGCCCGGCAACGGACACTTGGGGAGGACACCACGCGGATTTAGTCGAGACACGACATAACCACCCCCGCTGCCCGGCGGGGGGTATCCGAAGGGAATTCCGCAGGTAAAAAAAAAAAAGTTTTGGATAGACAATTTATTGAGGAAGGTTATAGGCTACAATCATTACGCTTCTATTCAGGAGAGCGGAGTAGTGATAATAAATGTCCACAAACCGGGCAAACTTCCATTGACGGCCTCTGTGGCGTAGCGGTAGTGCGTTTGACTGCTAAGTCAGAGGTCGCTGGTTCGATTCCCGATCAGTGCAAATATGTATATTTGCATTGGTCTGGGTGTTTCTATGTATAATACGTATTTAATTACAAGAAAAGTATTTAAGTATGTGTATTCGCATTCTAGAGCCCATATGACAAGCTCTGCTTAGTTTGGGTCTAGATGGCGTTGTGTACTTTGTCTTACGATATTTATTTATATTTATTCATTATTGTAAAGCTTATAATTCCGGGCATGTATGGGTTAAATGCGTGTCACGGGTGAAGCCGCGGCGCACAGCTAGTCATTTAATAAGTATTGACTTTAAGTTACCATTATCATTATTTTTCTGGCCGAAAGTTGATGGTATCCAGGATCCAGAGAGATGAAATCTATTATATCTATTCAAGTGAACAGGTTCCTTCTAGGCAAACGTGATCCATCGTAGACCACATTGTCACTTACGACCAGGTGAGATAGAGGTCAAACGTGAGCCTATCATTCATAAAAAAAAAAGTTGATGGTATCCAGGATCCAGAGAGTTGAAATCTATTATATCTATTCAAGTGAATAGGTTCCTTCTAGGCAAACGTGATCCATCGTAGACCACATCGTCACTTACGACCAGGTGAGATAGAGGTCAAACGTGAGCCCATCATTCATAAAAGAAAAGATCATCAGCCCATGTGTAGTTTTATGTTTGTATGTGTTCGTGCAGTCCTGGAGTCGATGTCCAGTTCGGAAAAATACTTTTTATACCATTAATGTGGTATTTATAAGGTGTCACAAAATTAGGTCTCTGAATTTGGTGAGATGACTTGGATATCGAGAAAATATGTATTTGAAACAAAAAAAAAATATCGGACAAAATAAAAATATAAAAAAATATAAAAATTTTTTTTTTTTTTTTTAAAGTTAAAAAATATATAAAAACGATAAAACAAACACCACCAGCGACCAGCGTCACGTGACGCGACGAGCCCGTGATGCACGTGGTAGGCGTGCAGTCCTTCTCCTCGCAGTGTTCTCCACGTCCAAGCGGATGTGTGGGAAATACCTTTTTTTTTTCGTGCGGAAATCCCTTCGGATACCCCCCGCCGGCCAGCGGGAGCGGTTTGTCGGGCTTGAACCGACTAAAAACGCACGCCGTCTCGGGTCTAAAGACGTCGGTGTGTAAAGTTTCATATCCCTCGCACCCCGACTGACCCTGGGCCATCTCCGGTTTCGAGATGGCCCCGGTTTGGGGGAGGGGTGCTAGTCGCCCCACCGTCCCGGCCTGCTTCTGCTGGGGTGTCAGGCGGCCTCACCTGCCACCGCCAGGCCTGCGCTCATGGAGGACGGAGGTCGTTAAGCGACCTCCGGCTCCTGAGTGGCCTGCGACGCGCGGCGAGCTTGTTGCGGGCTCGGCGGGCCGGGAGAGTTCTAAATCTCGCACGGACGCCATCTCCTTCGCGAGCATTACATGCTCGCAGAAGGAGGTGGCGTCGGCCCACGCGCTCGCGCTCTGCCCTATTGCCGCAATCATGCTGACGAGCGAGAGGACTCCCACCCCGATGGCTGCCACAAGATCACGCCTCGGCGTGTGGGAAATACCTAAATCGCGACGAGCGTCACGTGACGCTGGTCGCTGGTGGTGTTTTTTTTTTCAAATTTTTTTTTATATATTTTTTTTATTCTATTTTTTTTTATTTTACCCGATAACTTTTTTTTGTGTTTCAAATACATATTTTGTCGATACCAAGTCATCTCACCAAATTCAGAGACCTAATTTTGTGACACCTTAGGTATATAATACAGGGGTGTGTGTTGGGTAACCTCCTCGAGTGTCGCTCCGATTCCGATCCCGCTGCAGTCCGGGGGGAACGGAATCGGAGCGGCCGGTACACCCTGGGCGGCGGTCAATGGCTTCCCCTTCACCCCTTCATAGAGTTGGTATTGATCGTCGGCCAATACCCAACGTGGCGGGAACACATCGCTCTCCGTACTCCTCTGCTTTCAGAGGAGACAGGATGAGCGATGCTGTTAGTGGTGAGATGGCCCAGGGTCAGTCGAGGTGCGAGGGATATGCTCTATGGGTAACCTTGCACTGTCTGAGGACCCGAGACGGCGTGCGGTTTTAGTCGGTGCAAGCCCGACATAACCGCCCCCGCTGGCCGGCGGGGGGGTATCCGAAGGGATTTCCGCACGATAAAAAAAAAAGGTATATAATACAAGTTACTTTTGCACTACCCTTAATGTATAGCCACTATTAATTACTTCCTCATACAAAATGCAGACGATGTAATTAACCGTTAATTGGTAGTTTGACATAAGCTTTATTAATGTTAAGGCGAAATTCACCTGAGAAAAATATTCGGGCATATTGATATTATAAATGGTAAAATTTGCGGACGTGTGTATGTGAGTGCGTGAGGGTGTCTGTGTGTGCCTCAGGGGTGAATCAACTTATAAGTCGGTCAGGCGAGGTCTAGAAGATACACTCAAATTCGATATTCGATATTTAGGCGTAAGTATACATTACAGATAGAGTCATTAATCAAATATCTGGGTGGGATTTTTTTCTGGATCGATTTATCGCCCCCAAAACCCCCTGTATACTAAATTTCATGACAATCGTTGGACCCGTTTCCGAGATTCAGATTATATGTTTAATGGTATTAGATAGATAAAATTGATTATGAGGCGTCTATTATTTTTAATAATGTTTTTTTCGAAGTTGTATTTTCAAGAAACTTCAATCTACGACACACTCTTCAGATCTTCTTCGCCTTAATCGAACTCAAATAGCTTGTATTATAATAGACAAAAGGAACTTACTGCTCGGCCAGAATTATTACACCGTATAAATCTTAGCCCAGCGACAATATAGGATCGCTAGATGACAATAGGTGAGTAAGTACCTGGTTTATTTAAGAGCGTGATATGTCATGGGTTGAGCTCTTGAGTTATATATAACACACGCCGGAAACTCTCGGAAAAGTGTATGAAATAATCGTCTTGTAAATTATATTATAATAATATATAGGTCGTGTACAATGTACATGTACGGTTGTAGGCGATAGAATTAAAATAAAAGAATCGGTCTAGAATTTTTTAACTGAGAGCGGTCGCGGGTAGTAGGCAACGTATTTACTGGTCGGTGTCACAGATGCTACTGGCCCCCCGACCGCCCTCTCGCGTTTATTAAGGTAAAACATACAGTACAGGTGCAGGCACAAATGACACAAATGTAGGTAGATACATGTGATAAAGTTCTTAGTTTCTAAATTAAATAAAACGGTCAGTAATAGGGTTTACTGTTAATAAAATAGACAATAAAAAAAAAACTTATTGTGCGTCGCTTACAACGGTGGTGTTGATATGTGAGAAAATTAGAAATGTCATGGTTGGCATTATTTGAAATTTTACACATCATTCGAGCGGGATGGTACTTGTTTTCGATTAGTCCCGGTGTCCACCACCAATTTGGCCACCACTGGTGGACAGAGAGACAAATTATGAAATTATTGTTAGTATGTAACAAGATATAATCTACGTTTTGTACCTACTAGCGCCATCTATGTCAATGTAAGTGCTAATGTGATGTCATTCAATAAAATGTCAGTCTATTGAAATCTGCTTGCACATTTGTTTCATTAGGTTATGGACACAGCTCGTAATAAAATTAGTTTCCTAGTAAAAAGTGATAATTACTGTGAAGTCTAGTGCTAAAAATGACTGCGAACTATCTTGCTAACGTTCCCAAGTTGCGTGGTCGCGAGAACTATGAAGATTGGTGCTTTGCGGCACAAAATGTGTTGGTGCTGGAAGGCATGGCGACCGCCATTGACAAAAAAATATCTGCAATGGCGACTGCTGAGGAAAAGGCGGCTGACGCCAAAGCAAAAGCGAAGCTCGTGTTGACGATTGATCCATCGCTGTACGCCCACATCAAACAAGTGGCAACCACGTACGATTTATGGCAAAAATTGAAAACAATGTTTGATGATGCCGGCTACACAAGAAAAATCAGTTTGATGAGAAAGCTCATCAATATTCGTCTTGAAAACTGTGAGTCCGTGACGCAATATGTAACCCAGATAATTGAAACGGGGCTGCGACTTCAAGGGACAGGTTTTAAATTGACAGACGAGTGGATCGGTGCATTAATGTTGGCAGGATTACCCGAAAAATACTCGCCCATGATTATGGCGATCGAGCATTCGGGAATCCAGATAAGTGCAGATGTCATAAAAACAAAGTTGATGGACATGTGTGGAAGTGAGGTTAGTACAACTTCCGTTTCCGATAGTGCATTTGTGGCAAACTTGAACGGGACGCAAACGCACCGTATAAAACATGGCAACCCCAAAAGTGACCATAGACAACTGCCGAAAACGTCAATGTCAAAACAAAAGGTTATCAAATGCTACAAATGTAAACAAACAGGTCATTACAAAAATCAATGCCCCAACTCGGAATCAAGTAAAAGAAACCAAACAAATGCGTTCAGTGCTATCTTCCTGAGTGGAAAATTCAGTCAATACGATTGGTATATTGACAGTGGGGCAAGTAAACACATGACGGCGAAACAAGATTACATTGTGAACCCGTTCCATCAACATGTTACGAAGGAAATTATTATAGCAGACCAGACAAGTGTTCCAGTGCTGTGTTCTGGCGACGTTAACATCGTTACTGTCGTGAATGGTGTTGAATATGATGTCACAGTTTCAGATGTATTGTGCATACCGAGGTTAACAACAAATTTTCTCTCGGTGAGTCAGTTGATTGCAAATGGCAACAATGTTATCTTCAAAGACAATGTTTGTCACATCTTCAATCGACAGAAAGTGCTTGTCGGGGTAGCAGAATTAGTAGAAGGTGTGTACAGATTATACATGAAACCAGAACAGTTACTAGCAGCAACTGCAATAGCATCGTGTGAGATATGGCATAGACGCTTGGGACACATCAATAGTACTAGTTTAACAAAAATGAAGAACGGTGCTGTAGAAGGTATATCATACCCAGATGTAGCAAACATAGATAAAGCTACGTGTACTATTTGCTGTGAAGGGAAGCAAGCTAGGCTACCATTCCAGCCGAGTTCCTCAAGAACGGAAAATCTTCTTGAGATGATACATGCAGATGTATGCGGGCCGATGGAGACTTCATCAATTGGCGGATCGAGGTACTATGTTCTGTTCGTGGATGATTACAGCAAGATGGCGTTTGTTTATTTTTTGAAAACAAAGAATGAAGTATTTATTAACTTCAAAGGGTTTCAGTCTATGGTTGAAAAACAGAAAGACAGAAAGATCAAAATTCTAAGGACAGATAACGGAGGCGAGTTCTGTAGTCAAGAGTTTGATAAGTATCTGAAGGAGCAAGGGATAGTCCATCAAAGGACTAATGCTTATACACCACAGCAGAATGGCTTGTGTGAGCGTATGAACCGGTCCATTGTCGAAAAGGCCAAATGTTTATTATTTGATGCTGGCCTAGAAAAGAAATTTTGGGCAGAGGCGGTTCACACTTCAGTGTACTTAAGAAATAGATCTGTCGTTACGGGACTGAACAACAAGACTCCATTCGAAGTCTGGACAGGGTCAAAACCAAATTTAAGTCATTTGCGGATATTTGGAAGCACAGTGATGGTGCATGAGCCTAAACAAAAACGGCTGAAGTGGGATAAGAAAGCTGAAAGGCTCATCTTTCTTGGCTATTCTGACAACGTAAAGGGTTATAGGGTATATGACCCAGAACATAACTCAGTTAGCACAAGTCGGGACGTAGTCGTCATGGAGAAAGCTGCTGAAAGCACGGTCAACATATTTGTGGATTACCAGCATGCAGCGGAGGAAGAACGCACCGAAGATCCAGAGACTTCAGATGTGGAAATCTCAGATCCTGAAGTAGAGAATGGAGATAGTACATATATTAAAACTTCAGATAGTATGAATACTACAGATGAGAGTTTCTTCGATACTACGTCAGATCAAAATGACACATTAGTGGATCAGATTCACCAGAATCTCTACCGAAGAGAGAGCGGTGAAGACCTGATTGGTTTGGCTATAACAATATGTGTATAGCAGAGTGTGATGATATTGATAAGGAGATCACTCTCAAAGAGGCCTTGCATGGACCAGAATGCAAGTATTGGAGAGCATGCATGAAGGAGGAGCTGGATTCATTCAATGAGAATGATGCATGGGAAATAGTAGACCATCCTGAAGATAGCACAGTGGTGCAGTGCAAGTGGGTCTTTAAAAAGAAGTTTGACAGTTCTAATAATGTGCGTTACAGGGCAAGATTGGTAGCAAAAGGCTTTAGTCAAAAAGCTGGTGTAGATTATCATGAAACGTTTTCACCTGTTGTTCGCTTTTCTACTTTAAGATTGCTATTTGCTCTGGCAGCTAAATTAAATTTAGATATAAGTCACTTAGATGTTACCACTGCTTTTTTAAATGGCTTTTTGAATGAAACTGTGTATATGAAAAAACCTGTTACTTTTGAATCCAATAATAAATCCAATTAAAACGTGCTATTTATGGCCTTAAACAGTCCTCCAGGGCTTGGTACCAGAGGGTTAATGATTATTTGTTAAGTTTGGGATATCATAAGTCAATGTATGAACCATGTTTATTTACAAAATTTGAAGGGAGTGTTAAAATAATTATTGCACTATTTGTTGATGATTTTTTTGTTTTTTCCAATTGTATATCTGCAACTGATAAGTTAGTGACAGAGTTAAGCTGTAAATTCAAAATAAAAAACTTAGGTCAGTTGCAACAATGTTTGGGTTTAAGGGTTAATATAAGTAAAAATAAAATTACTGTTGATCAAGAACAATATGTAGATAATTTACTAAGACGTTTTAATATGTTACATTGTAAAACTGCACAAACTCCTATGGAGATTAACTTAAAGTTAGAGAAATCTAAAAATGTTTGTAATGACTATCCGTTTAGGCAACTGATAGGCAGTTTAATGTACCTGGCAGTCTTAACTAGGCCTGACATAGCCTACAGTGTAAGTTTTATTAGTCAGTTCAATAACTCTTATGATGAAACTCACTGGAAGCATGCCAAAAGGGTATTAAAGTATTTAAAGAATACCAAAAACTATGGTCTTGTGTTTTGTAAAGATAATTCTTGTATTGAAGGATTTGTAGATGCAGACTGGGGTTCTGATTTAACTGATAGAAAATCTTTCTCAGGATTTTGTTTTAAATTGTCAAATACTGTAATTTCTTTTGAATGTAGGAAACAGAGAAATGTAGCTTTATCCTCAACCGAAGCAGAATACATTTCTATGTCTGAAGCAAGTAAAGAGGCAATTTATTTGAAAAATTTAATGTGTGAGATAGTGGGAAGTTCAGACTCAATAGTCTTGTTTAATGATAGTCAGAGTGCACAAAAGTTAATTTCAAATCCTACTTTTCATCGTAGATCAAAACACATAGACATAAGGTATCACTTTGTCAGAGAGGCAGTAACTAACAATTTTGTAAAAATAGCTTATTTGGAAACCGCTGAAATGCCAGCAGATATTTTAACCAAGAGTTTAGGGTCTATTAAACATTATTATTTCATGGGTAAGCTGGGTATTTCACCTGTTTCATAACATTTGTATTATTCTTGTTAAGCGGAGGTGTTAGTATGTAACAAGATATAATCTACGTTTTGTACCTACTAGCGCCATCTATGTCAATGTAAGTGCTAATGTGATGTCATTCAATAAAATGTCAGTCTATTGAAATCTGCTTGCACGTTTGTTTCATTAATTATGTTCCGCTGTCCACCAGTAGTGGACAGAGCAACATATTTTGACAGAGGTGGACAGAGCAACATACATTCCGGACTAGTGGTTCCGGCTCTGTTATAGGGTCACAGTTCTAACCTAACCTAACCCACTTTACTTATTTTCGGAATATAAGCCGAGCGAGGCAAGAAGTGCGAAATATCAGTCCATCGATTGATAAATATCCGAAGAATCGTTCAGTCGAAGCAGCGTTTGGCGACAAAAAGTCGTTTCGCGATAACACAACTTTTCAAAATATGTTGCTCTGTCCACCACTGCTGGACAGCGGAACATAATTTCATAATTTGTCTCTCTGACCACAAGTGGTGGCCAAATTGGTGGTGGACACCGGGACTAGTCACTTGTTTTTCGTGTGCGGTCGGTACGGCCCTTTCTTAAGACACATAGGTATTGTTATGAACTCACACTAATTGTCGAAAAGGCGGGGTGAGGTAGCCGATATCGGTGGGAGGGCGTGAGTTTCCATTCTGTACGATTTCCACGTGGATTTAGATTTTTAGGGTTTTAGTTGTTTGGCGCAGATCCCTAATTTGTTTCCTAAATTAAAGTAACCTATGTTACGCCTTGTAACACTGCCCATTTGCCAGTGAAAAACCCGTCAAAATCGGCCCAGCTGTTCCAGAGATTACCTCTTTCAAACAGACAGAAAAAATGACAGACAGATCAAAATTTTAAAGATTGTATTTTTGTTATAATTATCTTGTATACATTCATGTGCAATCAATAAAAATCTGTTATTTTAATATAACAAACAGACACTTCAATTTTATTTATTTGTATAGATTCTGTGCTTATAGGTAATGTGATGTGCCCGGTAGATGGCAATAGGCTCGCCCCCTGTTACATTGGAACCTTAACATAACTGGCGAATCGTGGGTGTGTAATACACCTCTGCCTACCCCTTCGGGGATAAAGGCGTGAAGTAATGTTATGAATTATGAGACACGATATGAAATTCTATTACTTACTGTACTCGTTACTAGTGTAAGAATCGTAGTCTTTTCCTACTAAATATTAGTATCATAACTTTTTTTTTTTTCGTGCGGAAATCCCTTCGGAACCCCCCCCCCCCGCCGGCCAGCGGGGGCGGTTATGTCGGGCTTGAACCGACTAAAACCGCACGGGGATAGGTGGACCATAAACAGCTGTATGGATCTCGATAAAAATGGCGCAGGCATAGATTGTAATCTGGAAGAACACATAGATCACTTTTTATTCCAGGAATAAGTTCAGAAACAATTTCATATATAAAAATTAGTAGAATCAAATAAATTTTAAATTAGTAGAAAATAAAATGTCAACTACTTTTCACTATGTGCCACATCAGATAAAATGGAACGTGGAAATTAATTTCCGTGATACGTCCAACTCACTCGCATGTCGTTCATGAAATGACGACGGTCGACGCCTCGCGAAGCCGGAAATTTAAACTTTTTGCCGGCTACCCGCGTAATTTCACTTTTTAATATCGATGTATTCAATCTACTCCAGCGAGTTTTTTATCGCTTTTATGCTCAAAGTTATTGAGAAATTTGAGATACGTACATATCTTTTATGTACCTATCTCTAATAGGTACATAATTTTGAACTGAATGGAATGGAAAAAAAATGGAATTCTATAGGCCAATTACACTAGTACCTATCTTCTCAAAAATTTTCGAAAAATACATACACAGTAAAATTTATGCGTACTTAGAACATCATGAACTTCTATGTCAGGAGCAAAAGGGATTCAGAACCAATAGGAACACGAATTTGGCAATCTATGACTTCTATGAAAAAGTGATCGGTAATGTTGATAAAAGATCTCCGGTATGTGCCATCTTTTGCGATATGACGCAGGCGTTTGACTACGTAGATCACTCGATATTATTAAATAAAATGGAGGCATATGGAATCCGAGGTAATGCATTAGAGTTGATAAAATCATACCTTTCTAGCAGGACTCAAGTTACAAGTATATCAAAAATAGATTTTAAAAGTAAAAATGAGGTTACATATATATCCGAATCACGTGCTATTACCTATGGCGTACCGCAGGGAAGTGTATTAGGCCCTCTATTATTCATTTTATATATAAATGATCTACCTAAATATACTAAACATCCAATGTCCCTATTTGCAGACGATAGCACAGTATCTATACAATGCCAAAACGCAAATCAGTACCTGAATGATATTAATGACTGTTTGGGATCGATTGTTGGGTGGATGAACAATAATAATTTGAAAATTAATATAACAAAAACTCAAGTTATGCATTTCAGCCAAAGACCAAAACCACATAACCTAATTGTAGCGTATAACAATCAAACAGTACGCGAGGTTAGCACAGCTAAATTTTTAGGTGTTACTATTGACAAGCAACTTAATTGGAAGGCACATGTTGAGGAAACGGTTAAAAGAGTTACCAGTTCTGCATACGCACTATACAAGCTGGCACCCATTGTTAATATTGATGCTCTGCTTACTGCGTACCATGGTCTATCTGGGTCCTTGCTTCGTTATGGTATCATTTTTTGGGGGAATTCGACTAACAATGACGTAGTTTTTAAAGCTCAAAAACGCTGCATCCGGGCTATGTTCACTTTGCAGTCTTCAGACAGCTGTAGACCATACTTCGTAAAGTATAACATCCTAACACTTCCGTCGCTTTACGTCCTCGAAGTGGCTTTGTTTGTTCATGGTAATCCTCACTTGTTCCCACTTAAGTCTGAATTTGTAAAGCGCAACAGGCGTATGTTTCATAATAATGATAAGAAGTTGTGTTTACATACTTCAAAAACTACTATGATGTCAGACAGCTTGCTAGGTATTGCGCCAAAGGTTTATAACAAAATACCAGATGCATTAAAAGAATGTAATATAAACATATTTAAAATAAAATTAAAAACGTTATTAAGCAGGAAATGTTATTATGATTTAAGTGAATTTCTAGAGGATTCAACTCTGAATCAATTGACATTTTGATTATACCTAAAAAATCTTTTTTTTTTTGACATGATAAAATGGACTTAGTTTTGTTGACAATCATTAAATTTGGCTATTATTAATTTTAAGATTTGACATTTATAATAACTTTGTGAATGACAATATTTATATTTTTATTTATATATTCTTATTATTTCTATGTATTGGACCACAGTGACATTTGAACTCTTTTTTTTTTTTTTTGATTATATGCCTGATTCTTTGCCTAGCTAACCATTATATTACATCTATTGTGTCACAAATTAATTATTGACTGTTTGAATATTTACATACCACACAAAAGTGGTAGAATGTACAAGGAAACATTATTTTAATTATAAGACCACACTTGTTGTACCTGCATTCTGTGAATAAATAAATGAATATGAATATGAATATGAATATGAAAAAACTGAAAAATTAAAAAAAAAACTGAGTAACTATTAGACTTGTGTAATATTCCGTATGTTTTATGAAAATGAGTTGAATGGTGGCTCCTAGGTGAGGTTTGCTTGGGGCCCAAAGATCTTGGTGCCACTACCCCAAAAATTCATATTTTATTAGTATAAAAAGATAACATTGGTTTCCTTGATTGATAGATACACGAGTTGGCAAAAGATCACAGATTTCAAGGTCACGGCTCATACAAGAAACATGATTCAAACCGAAGAAAGTTGCAGGTCAAGGCCGAACCCTTGGTTCATGATAGAACAATAAATCGGGTCTGAATGACAACAAAAACCGTATTATTGGAGAAAGATGAGGCTTGTAGGTACAGTCACCGATAAGAGGGTTAACTCTAAAATATTTATAAACCCTTTCTATACCTTTTTTTTTTTGTTTTTTTTTTCAATACGAACTCAAAATTCGATTGGGGTTAGCGCTCGGACGAAGACACATTTATCAATATAAAATAATGTAATTGACTAGCTGTGCGCCACGGTTTCACCCGCCATACGTTCTGTTTTATTCCATTACGACCGCTTACCTAACCTGACCCGGTCGCGGGTTAGGTTAGAAACTTGAAAAAAAATGTAATGTTTGTTCCGAACGTAACCCTCTTCCTAACCTGACCCGACGTCTCGCTCTTATCATAACCCGAATTGCGCAGGTTGGTCATACTCTCTAATCTTTCTCAAAATAAAAAGTACAAATGTGTCTAATCAGTATTTAATATTTAGTATAGGTACGACTTGGATAGGTTAGGTTAGAAGGCTACGCTCCGCTCCGCTCCCGCATTAGCCTTCGTTGTTATTTTTTTATAAACATGCAGAAATAAATCATTTTTAAAGCTGTTTGATTAAATAGCTAGGCAAGTAATTAAACGTATCTGCACAATTGGGGTTATGATAGGAACGAGACGTTGGGTCAGGTTAGGAAGAGGGTTACGTTCGGAACAAATATTTCATTTTTCTTCAAGTTTCTAACCTAACCCGCGACCGGGTCAGGTTTTCGGGTCAGGTTCGGAATAAAATAAGATAAAATAAAATAAAATAAAATAAAATAATCGATTACGACGTAATTCTTCATATCCCACCGACCCGCTTCTTTCTTATTTTCATTTCTTACTGCTCGGCTTCTAAGGATAATAGAAGTGATGTTCCAGCATCATGATCTTAGCGTTACTTCCGGGTACATCCCAGGGTTTCACCTTTTCAGGGCCCTTATGGGAGCGACTGCCGTCTGACATCCCCACCTCGAGAGGAAATTCTGCGCTAAAGCCTCGTCTACATATATCTACAACCTCAAAGCTCGAATAGTTTCAAAGCCAATTCGATATAACATCACTAAAAGGCAAAAACTAAAGGCGATTACAACACTATTAATCAGTATTTCAAAGATTCCCTTGCTCCATAGACGATGAAAAAAAAAACAAGTAAATTAGACAAGAAGGAATGTTTAGATTTTACAAAGCGATAGTCTCCTCAAGAATAAATTACCACGTCTATTAGTGGCCAAATAATTTTTATTAATAAACAACCAGTTAATATAGACCTTTTCTATTTCCCGCAATCCAAGTGCCAAGCAAAACAAAATGTACAACAAATCTATGGCTCTTATAAAACTGGTCGACAGGATTTGGCGGTTGTCCAAGTTTGCGGATAAACTTCATCCATTGTAGATACATGCCACTCAGAATTACACCGTATGACAAATGACACAGAGTTGTAAATTGGTGTACGATGTCAGTCGGTAAAGTTATTCTGTTTTGATAGCTTCGGGGTAGGTATGTTGATGAACGATATAAGAACGATGTAATAATTTCCAAATGTGAAATGGAGCAATCGCGTGTAATTGTGTGACAACTATCATTCGTGATAAATTATGAACGAATTTAGGTTTATCTGTACAAGTGTTAAATGTATAATAGTGTAATGCAATTTCTTTGCATTTTTATTAGCGGCGGTACGTTGTTTATGCGATTAGGTATTGTTAAAATTTATGTTGTAAGGTTATGAATATAGCTGAATTTTATTGTATTTTCTTAGCATTTATGTACACAATAACACTAAACTAAACACTACACTAATTTGCAAACTGTACATCCATTAGTCTTATTTATGTGTATATGTAAGTCTAAAAGTAGCGCCAATAACAGAAAAGTTACGAGGAAATCGCTTGTCCTGGTTCTGACATGTAATGCGTAGGGATGAAAGTTATATCGTAAGGAAGGCATTAAGTATGGAAGTGGAAGGTTACAAGGGGAGAGGAAGACCTAAGAAGAGATGGACGGACTGTGTGAAAGAGGATATGGTTAAGAAGGGAGTGATTGTTGAGATGGCCGCTAGCAGAGATGAATGGAAAAAGCACACATGTTGCGCCGACCCCAATTAAATTTGGGATAAGGGCAGGAGGATGATGATGATGATGATGATACGTATAAAATAAAATCGTAACGAGGTGAAAACTGTGCATTGAATATTATTCCAAAAACTTATTTAAGTGTGATATTCTAGGTGCGATACTGATGCCAAAAATGTGATTTTTAGGATTTCTGTCTGTTTTTGCATCTTTATGCTTCTTTCTGCATCACTTGAAAACCGCTGAACAGATTTAGCTGAAATTTTGCATGAACATTCTTCTAGGGCATGGTCATAAACTGTGCTATAATCATAACGCTATGGTTGGCACGATAGGAGTAGTAGAGAAAAATCGGTCTCAACTATTATTGATGACAACTTCATTATTACAAGGTAGATCTTTACGAAATTTGCAGACATGGTCAAAGTCTGGACTATAACTCATCACGCTAAACCTGAAAGGTAGACAGAAAGAAAGTAAGGAGTAAAGTCTCGAAACTGCACAGAGTTACCCACGTCTAAAAGCGTAGTCGTATGTAGTTTCGAACGCCGCTGTGGCGACACACGCTGTTGCGAATTATTTTTCCACTGCCTCACAGGTTCGAAAGCTCAAGGACTCGAAATAGTCGCGAAAGACGCTGTTTCGAAAAACATTGTTGCGTTTAGAGTGCCTATTAAAGTGACTAGTGGTTCCGGCGCTTCTGGATTAGGTTAGGTTAGAACTGTGACCCCAACAGAACCACTAGTCCGGAAAGTTGGATTTCGATAACGTGACTATATTCGAGCGTATGAGGCAGTGAAAATGTTTTTCGAGGCAGCGTCTTTCGCGACTATTTCATTCGAGTCCATGAGCTTTCGAAGCTGTGAGGCAGTGGAAAAATAATTCGCAGCAGCGTGCGCCGCAAGGACGGCATTCGAAACTACATAGGTATCCCGTCTAAAAGATAATTGATTACAGACGGATAAACATTTTATAATGAATATTATCACGCTATTATATTAAAGAATCAGGCAGAATTGATTTCGATATTACATATTTCTCGTTCTATTTCGAACGAATTGTCAATATAAAACGAGTGTACTACATAACCCATCCGGCCCGTTAAATAAAATAACTTAATACTTGAACCTTGATCTATTTGAAACTTAACGCGAACGAAGGCGCGGGCAACAGCTAGTAATACATACTCGTATAATACTTACATTTCGTTAAACAAAGAATTTAAAATTAACTAAAACCCGATTGCAGCACGGTACCTACCGAGCTTGGGGTGACCCATCAGAGACGTCAGACGTCAGACGTAAGAACATCATACGACGATAAAATGATTTATACGAGAAAGTTATTTCAATAATAAATTAAAAAAATAATTAGAATACAATTCTTTACTTGTCCCCTTTTATGAGGCCTATAGTCAATATCCAATTAAAAGTTAAGTTAATTGTTATTAGCTAAGGTACCAGTTGTGAACTTAATTGTTGTGTAACAAAATCCAATAGAAAATGTCTACAAAAATTTGGTGTAGCGGCTGATCGACGCTACACGTGACCAAAAGGCTAGACTTTATCTTGCACAAAGAATTAGCATTGACATTAGGTACACGTGGCAATGCTGTCAGTCTTCTGGGAACATTATCAGTCGGTGGTGATACAGAGAAATTCTATGACGCATGTATGTAAATATTTATCTGTCTTTTAGGTTTAGTTTTCTTTAGAGTTATTTATAAGAAGTTGTACATTATCATTTTAAGTTATTGTTGTGATTTTCTTTTTATAATGATATTTTACTTCTATTCCAATTCCTATCGGTTTTATGTTTTAACTTTAACTTGAATATACGAATGACATAAATAAATATGTTCTATAGTAGGTAAATATACACTATTTCATATAATATTCTATGAATTTTTTGATTGAGTGAATAAAGATTATGAATATTATTAAAAACAGTCGATGAACTCCAAATATCATCTTTTTCTCGTTCCTCTGTATTGGCGATTAGATTTAAATTCGACATACAATGCGGTTCATATATTATTACGGATGTAAACTGACGATATCTGCGAATCTAGGAATGCGACGTGTCAACCAACTCTTGGCTCAGTTTGATGTCAAGCAACAGATGTCCACGATTTTGTACATATATAATTATACACTTACTGCAAGCTGTTTTTCACCTTTTGTCCACCATAGCATCGGAGCAACCAGCACTTGCGAAATTAGCAATGGAGAGTTCTTTCAAAAGATCATCATCATGATGATTTATTATAATCATCGGAGCGCCAATTCCGATTGAATTCAAAGCTTGCCCGTTTTCTTCATCAGCATCATCCCCTTAGCGTGTCCCTCGATTGCATCCGACTCTCACCTTGGAGCCTTTATTTTTTTTTTGTCGTGCAGAAATCCCTTCTGATACTCCCCCGCCGGCCAGCGGGGGCGGTTATGTCGGGCTTGAAACGACTAAAACCGCACGCCGTCTCGGATCTACAGACCGGGGTGTAAGGATACCCATATCCCTCGCACCGACTGACCCTGAGCCATCTCCGGTTTCGAGATGGCCCCCTAGGGTTTGAGAACCACGGTATCCCCGTCTTGCCGCGGTTTGGGGGAGGGGCGCTAGTCGCCCCACCGTCCCCGCCTGCTTCTGCTGGGGTGAATGGCAGCCTCACCTGCCACCCCCAGGCCTGCGCTCATGTTGGACGGAGGTCGTTCTCACCTTAGAGCCTAGATGTTACTCGTACGGCTTTTTCTCTTTTAGATTTGACTTATGCAACTTTTATGAGAGTGACTGCCGTCTTTTCTCCCGAGAGGAAAGCCTATGCCAGAGCCTCGTCCGTTACTCAGTAGGTAAACCGGCTTGCAGGTGTGGTATCTTGGGCCGCGAAAATCACGATGGGCAGTCATAACACTAGATTCATTGTACGTAAACCTAAAGCAGATTACAATGAAGATTATCAATTCAGCATCTGCATCAATCGCCATAATCTCATAACGCTGCCTCGTTCAGGTGTCCATCATAGCGCGCGCCCTGCATACCAATGACTACCAACTCAAAGGGTTCACAGATTAACTGTCAACTGTTTGTGAATGTCCCCATTGTGAAATATATCTAATCTATACTTATAACAAAGCTTAAAGTGGCTCGTGGCTCGTGGCTGAGTGTTAACCAATCAAGGGGCCTCACCATAAAGACTTATAAACAGTTTAATTTCGGAGCAATTCAATACAAGTTTGTTAACTGATTTGCTATGATCCGTACTACGATATGCTTAAGCTGAAACGCGTTCGCGTTTGGTTCGCTTTTTAACATTTGGAACGTGAAACTGAACTACTTAATACGACGTCATCGTATGAGTGCGCATCTTTTCAGTTAAGGTCTGTTAGCCCCCAGGCAAGATTAGGCAATACTGGAGAGATTTGTGCTAAGATGAGTGACCATTCTTAACACATTAAGACTCCTCTGTGTCTCAAAGAGCACATTAAACCGTCGGTCCCGGTTACCATACGATTCTGTGGAATCCGTTGAGTGTCTAAATTGGTGACGTCCGGATCAATTGTCCGCGGCAACACCAGGGACGCGTCCCTGGTGTTGCGCACGTCCACCGCTTCCCATCAGGTGGGCCGTGAGCTTGTCTGCCACCTGAGTGGTATGAAAAAAAATGGAAGAAACTTCATTCCACGCACGCTAAAACTGTGGAATGATCTCCCTGCTATGGTTTTCCCAAGCGACTACAATATGTGGATCTTCAAGAAGGACATTAGAAGGTTTCTACAGGGTCGACAGCGCGAGTGTGAAGCCGCTAGTGTAGCACACGTCCATAGGCCACGGTAACCGCTTCCCATAAGGTGGGTCGTGTGCTGGTCTGCCACTAAAGTGGCATAAAAAAAAAGTTCGACTTGTTTTACTTGCAAAACTTCGATAACTCCTCCAGTGGGGTGTGGAAGTCAGATAGCAGTCGATCTTTGTAGGCTGACTGAAAAGACGAGCTGAACTAAGTTGGGGATAGGCTCAGACGATGATGATATTCGCTACGGTTTAACTCCTGTACACGAGATCAGCAGATCCTGGTGTACAGGAGTTATAGTAGTGGGTGTGTATATACATGGTATGAGTCTCGTAAAAAAAGCAACGCATTACAAAGATCCTTCTAGTTTTATTGTATGTAAAGAATGAGTAACAAAAGAGTGTTAGATTTATATGTCTCGATGTTTTATTTTAGAATTTCTAGGTTTTTCACTTATTTATTCAACCTTATACATATTTCCAAATTGCTTCAACAAGAGAAGAGAAAGAATTACAACAAAAAAATAGGAGTATCTATTTGGTATTAAATTGTATTGTATACTGAAATACGTCTTTAAAAAAATGTTGATTTATATTCTATGATATACTAAACAGCGCTATCTAGACTCAAAGTGAGCATCGCTTATGTATAGGTATATAGAAGTACTTAGATACATTTTATTTTGTAAATACATACCTACATAGGTACACTAAGCGGGCATCGATCCTGCGATTTTCGGTTTTAAACGGTTTGCGATATATTTTTTATTAAGGTTCCGTACCCGAAATATTACTGTATTCGTATTTCAATGGCCTTATCTCACAAACCGCATTACATATTATAAACTAGTTAAGTTCTTCTACATAGCGCTGTCTAGACCCAAAGTAAGCATACTTTGGGTCTAGATAGCGCTTTGTACTACTATTAATACTACTATTATATGACATTGCAGCTAATAACAATAAATAATAACATTTAAAGAAACACAATGATAAAGCACCTCTCTGGTTCCTAATACAAAAACATTTAATAACCTTTCATACGCGTCCGATTCGCACTGGTCCACTTTTACACTTCATCACGCATTATCAAACGTTGAATTGCCATCACAAAAGTGGAGACCCAGCATCCATAGTCAAATTAGCACCATTAATGTTAGGGCACAATCCACTAGCCACAAACACCACCATTTTAGCCACCTCCTCAGGCTCCAAGATATTCATATTCTTTGACAACGTCTCATATGTCAGTTCCCTGTCTTCTTGCCCCATATTTAGATTAGCCATTATATTAGTTCTAGTTATACCTGGTTGGATACAGTTCACACGAACTCCTTCGCTAGCCAGCTCAATAGCTGATGATTTAGTAAATCTTTCCAAGCCAGCTTTAGAAATAGAATATGGTAGATACCCGTGTCTAATTCTGGTATGTTTTTCATTAAAGTTCACGATATTTCCCTTTGTTTTCACTAAGTATGGGATAGCTAGACGTGTTAACTCGTATGGTACACGCAGATTAATGTTGATCAACTCATCAAAAGCGTCTATATTGTCATCAAAAAGAGATCCAACCATGAATTTAGCTGCACAGTTTACTAGAACATCAATCCGATCAAATTTTGAAACTGTCTTTGTGATCACTGTTCCACAGCTTCCAGGGCTAGTTAGATCCAGTCGAAGAGTTAAAGGTTCTAAACCGTTTTCTTCTTGGCATTTTTTCGCAACGTTTTTTAATCTCTTCTCGTTTCTGCCGACCAGGGATAATTTGGCTCCATGATTGGCGAAGAGTATAGCACACGCTGCACCAATTCCCGAACTTGCACCTGTGACTATAACTACTTTGTCGGTAAAATCCATTATTACAATCTTCAAATCTTTCTCTATTTATTTAATAATCTAAACTCATTTACACTTAAACTTAAGCGATTTGCAAAGGTGTGGTTTGGACAATAGATATAACAATACTGTAGATATCAGATATTTTAATCACTTATCAGTCATGATAAGATAAGTAGTATACGCGATATCATTGACAAAGTTCTTAATAATTAACAGTATTGCATTATGTATTGATGTTTATTCTAAACTTAAATACTAATATTACAAAGCGAGATACCGTATTTTGTGAGGTTGTTTATATGTTTGGGGTGATCTTCGGAACTACTGCACTGATTGGAAGATTCATTCACCATTCGAAAGGTATATTATCCACGATTGACATACGCTATGTATTATAATGTAAATTACGACGGCTTGAGTAAAAAAAAAACGGCCAAGTGCGAGTCGGACTCGCCCATGAAGGGTTCCGTAGCAGCAAGTAACATAATAATGCTTTTTTTAAATTTTATATTTGAGGTGATTGAATGAAAGGTAAATTGCCGATTTATGACGTATTAAATAGAAACTACTTACTAGATCTCGTTCAAATCAAATTTCGGTGGAAGTTTACATGGTAATGTAGATCATATATTTTTTTTAGTTATATCATTCTCTTATTTTAGAAGTTACAGGGGGGGGGGGGACACACATTTTACCACTTTGGAAGTGTCTCTCGCGCAAACTATTCAGTTTAGAGAAAAATGATATTAGAAACCTCAATATCATTTTTGAAGACCTATATCCATAGATACCTACCCAACATGTGTTTGATGAAAAAAAAAAAAATTGAGTTTCAGTTCTGAGGAGCCCCCAAAATTTATCGTTTTTTTCGATTTTTGTGTGAAAATAGAAAAAATGCGGTTCACAGAATACATCTACTTACTAAGTTTCAACAGCATAGATCTTACAGTTTCGGAAAAAAGTGGCTGTGACATACGGACGGACAGACAGACAGACATGACGAATCTATAAGGGTTCCATTTTTTGCCATTTGGCAACGGAACCCTAAAAAACATATCAACTGAAGCGAAGCGAGAGCGGGTCTTAGAGTTTCTGACAATATTACATTGATAATTTCTAGAATGAAAACGAACACATCTAAATACTGTAATAAGTCCGTTAAAGAGAAAGCCATTTTCGATAACAGGTCCTTTTTTCGACATGGAGCCAAGTACGCCCTTTAAGGAAAGTACTTCCCAAATTCGACTTGCAACCTTCCACTTGCGACCTTCCACTTATTAGTTTTCAAAGTTTAAATTTCAAACGCCTCACATATGTTCGCAACTCCTGAAATTCCATATTACTCTTCATATCACACACTTGGGCCTCAAGTGCGCGTCAGAAACGTAATGGGGGAGCTTATCTCCGTCCATTAGTCGAATTGAACTGAGTACTTTTGTTTGCAGCGCAGTGTACTGGAATTGTTTCGATGCATCGTGTCTGTTCTTTGGTTTAGTATAAGTTATAAGAGACAGCGGGTTGATATTTTGTTTTTGGATTGTGGCTCGAAAAGGCTACAGTTTAGAGTTTGCTCTCAGATTTAAGAGTGTTTTCAAAAGAAAGAAATACGAAGTGCAAAACACGGCAATGTGCCCGGTAATAATATTGCTGGTGACTACTGGTGGAGCTATACAGATGTAATTATCATTTATCCTGAATTAATTATCCCTGGGTCAGGGAGAACTTTACAAATATACAAATAACGGTTAAAAGTTCATAGACACGCATCATTTTAGGTACATTTTATTTATACGCTAGAAGTTCTCTGCTTCAAAGCATTTTCTTTCAGTGGTTCGAGGAATTGGTAGAGTATTGCTGTACTTGTTCTTTGCGATCTAGTACAAAGTTCCTGAATGTCATATGTAAACAGTACCGGCAATCCCCTCATTTTCAAGTGCCGAGAACAGCATGTAACTGACGGGTTTCTCCGTGATGAAGGTTTGATTTATATTTTTTGCCAGATCAACATCCACTGTGATACAGTACAGTAGTATACTAACTTCAAATTATAAGATAACATTAGTCCTGTAAGCTTAAAAGTTACGAAATAATTAGATACTTTATTATCGCTGCCGCTACAGCTTATGCCTTATAAATAGTCATTCTGGAAATAGAAAGCACAATGCTATCTGATTTATACCACAGAGTTACAAATTATGTCTATAATACGATTACTTGTTTATAAATAAAGTACACATTTATTTTAATCCCAGGTATGGATCCACCGGGGTGTGTGTTGGGTAACCTCCTCGAGTGTCGCTCCGATTCCGATCCCGCTGCAGTCCGGGGGGAACGGAATCGGAGCGGCCGGTACACCCTGGGCGGCGGTCAATGGCTTCCCCTTCACCCCTTCATAGGGTTGGCATTGATCTTCGGCCAATACCCAACGTGGCGGGAACACATCGCTCTCCGTACTCCTCTGCTTTCAGAGGAGACAGGATGAGCGATGCTGTTAGTGGTGAGATGGCCCAGGGTCAGCCGGGGTGCGAGGGATATGCTCTATGGGTAACCTTACACCCCGGCGTCTGAAGACCCGAGACGGCGTGCGGTTTTAGTCGGTGCAAGCCCGACATAACCGCCCCCGCTACCGGCGGGGGGGTATCCGAAGGGATTTCTGCACGATAAAAAAAAAAAAAAAAAAAAAAAAAGGTATGGATCCACCATTAAAGTATCCAATATTATTAATGCGAAAGTCAGTTTGCTTGTTACTCAATCATGTAAAAACAGCTGGGTGGATTTAACTGAAGTTTTGCACATAGGTAGAGCCCGACCGGGAATGAATCGGTATACCAGGCGGGTAAAGTCACTTGCAGTGGTTCCGCGACTGCGATACTGTTAACAGTGTCAGAAGACAGACCAGGACCTGCAGACAAGGTGATATTCTACTACTGGAATCGCTTCGAAGCGAACCTTCAAAAGTCCGAAATGTATCGGAGTGACGTTATTTGTTACACTCGACATGTCGACAAATAATGTCACTCCCATACATTTTGGAGTTTTGAAGGTTCGCTTCGAAGCGATTCCACTAGTAGTATGTCACTTTGTCTAGGCCCGGAGGAAAGTTTATATATTCTACTAGTTGCTACCCACAGCTCCACCCGTGTGAAACACTGAAGTAGTCGTTAAAGTTTTCAGAAATTTTTCAATTTTCCGCGCAATTCTCTTTTTATTTCTTTCCGTCAGAACCTACTTACTACAATTAAAATAAGACTATTTTTAACGTATTCTATCGCGATTTATTTGATGTTATTTTATATATAAAATATAAAATAACCTCAAATAAATCGCGATAGAATCGCTAAAAAAAGGTTTAGATAGATATAGATTTTGCACACGTTTAGGGTACATAGCTGGGGAGGGGTGCTTGGTTGGGGACCTCCACGCGGTGCACCCTGGGCAACGGAGACAGCAGCGCCTCTCTCCTAGCGCGGGAGAGACGCTGCCGCCTACGGCCAACTCCGACCGAGGCGAGGACGGCCCTGTTGAGGGCTGTTCGGAAGCTTTCCACGTGTCCCTCTGATTAGCAGATGGCACAGTGGAGAGCAAGTAAGGGGGCCATCTCGAAACCGGAGATGGCCCAGGGTCAGTCGGGGTGCGAGGGATATGCTCTATGGGTAACCTTACACCCCGGCGTCTTAAGACCCGAGACGGCGTGCGGTTTTAGTCGGTTCCAGCCCGACATAACCGACCCCGCTGGAGACCCCCCGCTCTCCAGCGGGGGCGGTATCCGAAGGGATTCCGTACATAGCTGGGATTTTTTACCTAATTATTCCGGAGCTAATTCGCTAAAAGCTAAAAGGCTTAGGTGGCGGTAACGTGATCAGTATTCCACGCAGGCGGGGCCGCGGGCGGTTAATTATACAATATTTTACTTACATAACTGTACAGGATCGTGACTCCAGAGTCTAGACAATCGCAGTACAAATTTATAGTACTTACCTGTAACAAAAGAAAAAGGACATTATTATAATATGAAAATCTACATTATTTCTCGTGTTAGAAATAGAATCCCCAACAAAATCTTCAGAGCCTAATCTAATCTGATATGCAAGCTGGTACACCGCCTGCTGATTGACGGACAAGGTTCTGGACCGGGTTTTCCTCTGGAACCTGGGAGGTTAAACGGCAGTGGCTCCATAAAAGTCAAACCAAAAGGAGGAGATGGAGTAAGCGGACCCCGGGTTCTGGGGTGAAGGCTTCGGATAATGATGATCATAATATAAACTGGTAAATATTACACTCAAGACATTACTACTCAATTTCTTACCTAAAACTAAACTTTTACAAAATCTCAATGCAAACGACACGACCATCTCCTGGGTAGAGCCATTAAATGCGCAATTTAACTCCACTCGAGCGCAAATTGTTTGAGAATAGCTGTGGAATCGCTAATTTTATGGCCGAACGTCTAACATTAAGTGCTAGGCTTGTTTCTACTTTCTTTACAATTTAAATGAGGCATTTAGATGCTGCGTAACACGTGAATGTAAATGATGCGGCCGCATCCTGATCTGGGGAGGGGCGAGCTTGCGAGGGGGCTATTACTCCGATAGGAAAATGCCCAACCCAACGTTTAAGAAGCGATAAAAGTACCTATAATTACTTTTATACAAATAAAGTGGCACTCGAATATGGCCATTTATGATATTTAACATACAAACTGTTTACCTCAAGGATATAAAGGTTAAAATCCAAATATACAAGATTTCGTTAAGGAAGGGTGCAGGGACAATTATTAGGATTTCCTTAAAGGGAGGGGAGGGGGGGTCTGAGATTGACGGTCGGGGCTAGCCTTCATCCTAGCATTAGCAGGCCCAGGGTGGAGGCGCGCCATGTTACCGTGCGCACCTCTCTTTAGGGGATTAGATCCCCAACAACGCGTCAGGGTCGCCAGCGGTGGCGACCGCAGCTAGTCGGGGTCTCTGGGATTTCCTTTCTAGGATTCCCTGTACCACATAGCTGGCGCAAGAGATAACAGACATACCCACCTCACCGACAACTACGGTGGGGTGAAGCCCGAAGGTGTGTCCACACGTAAAAAAGGGGGAAGGGGTGGATGTCATAAAGGATTTCTTTAATTGCTAGATAGCTGTCTAGCTAATAAGCATTCATTGCGTCGTCCCGAATGCAACCGAGGCCTTCACCCCGGACCCCAATTATTCCTTCTCCTACTTTCGATTTCACTTTTACGGACTTTATGGGTGCGACTGCCGTTTGATCCCCAACCTCACGAGTAAAACCTGCGCCAAAAGTCTCGTTTTGATCAGCAGATGTATTGGGTTGCACGTGACTTTGGCTAGGTGCCAAAAGTCTTAGTGGGGTTTTGGGGTCAAAATGTACCATAGTAAATGCTTCAAAAATGTATTCATCCTTTAGAAATTATGCAGAAATCCAAAATTTAAACAAGAAAGCGTAGTTCTTGCGACTTAACCCTCCTTGCACAACCAGAGATTACACCAGCAATATTTTTAATCCAATAAACCCATGAATACACGTTATTACCATCCATTTATCATAGACTAACAAGTTGTTTTTTTTACCGCCGGTGTAAACCGAGCACACGGCGGTAATTTTTCATCCCCCTGGCGAGAAACGATAAGGTGAATACAAATTAATGAAGTGGCTGTGACGGTTTGATAAATATTATTCCGTTTTAATCATTCTCTGATAGCGCAGCGGTCGGTGCGACTGCTATGTGAGAGGTCACGAGTATGATTCCTGAGTCGGATTACTGTTAGTAGGTTTATGTTTAGTGTTAGCAATACAGCATCAGAATAATATGCTCGGTTGGCGGTAAATGGCGAATGGCGGTATGAGTAATGAATTCATGAAATGTGAGTCTTATTACAACACTGCCGACCCCTCTGGGTTATGGAGAGTTGAGCATGTAAAATATGTAAATAACCCAAATTCAAGCGATACTAGTAGTCATTGAAAAGTTCCAGATTCTGAATCCATCATTCGGTTATCACATTAAGATTGTAACTTTACTAGAAGTTGGTTAAATTTTTCTTTTAGTATATTTTCCATACCTTGTTTAGTTACAGCTTTATCTACTACAAGCTGGTAGATTTAGATCGGAAAAAGAGAACATCTAGGACGGGACTTGAACCCGCGACCAGTCCCTTACAGGGGAATGCTCTGACCAACTGAGCTTCCTAGACACGTCCTAGAAATTCGAAATTCTACGATATATTACATATATATCTTCAATAAAGAATACTAATTTTTAAACTTTCACGTTCCATGATATACCTACAATAATTTAA
This sequence comes from Cybosia mesomella, assembly GCA_946251805.1. NCBI lineage: Eukaryota > Metazoa > Arthropoda > Insecta > Lepidoptera > Erebidae > Cybosia > Cybosia mesomella. Next base: position 3,534,599 of record OX276415.1, read on the forward strand.
CGGTAATTAACGCGATCATGTATAGGTATATACATACCTTTGTATCGCCTGACGTTTCGACCAATAAAGAAAAATATATTCAGAATTTCGAAGCACCTGATAGTGTATAAAAACAGATGCTTAAAGTCACAAAATGAACGTTGTTCTATTTGGTTCATTGGACACCCGTACTCAGTGGGATAGTTATTGTTGCCTGGAGACATTTGTAGATACGATCTCCTCACTTGAGTACCTAAGGCAACCGAGTTGACTCTCCTTTAAAAGTCGTTTCTGTACGTTGGCGGGGGTCTAGGCTGGAGCCCGAGTCTGCAACACCACGTTATCAAAACACGTGGTTTCAATTCGATTACAAAAATAAACGTAAAAAACACATACATAACATAACTTCACGCCTGTATCCCCGAAGGGGTAGGCAGAGGTGTTTTGCACACCTACGATTTGCCAGTTATGTTTAGGTCCCAATGTAATAGGGGGCGAGCCTATTGCCATCTACCGGGCACATTCTAAGCGAGCGATAACCAACATTTTTAATACACGCATAACTACGAAAAGTCAGAGGTGTGTGCTCGGGCGACTGGGGATCGAACTCGAGACCTCGTCTCGGCAGCCCGTTACGTACACCACTGGGCTATCGCCGCTGACGTAAAAAGAAGTTCGAAATTCGGTATGATCTATCAAAACAAAACCTAATGGCGTTTTTGTGAGGTTATTAAACTTCAAAATCACTCGTAGTTTAAGTGCGTTTTCAAATTTAAATTTTATAGGTCTTTATAAGTTTTGAAATCACACGTTTTAAAAACATGATTATACTGAATCGGGCCCCTGAACGATTTTCATTACGACGATAAGTGACAGGAATACAAAAGTTGCGACAATGTTGAAGCAACTAAAAGTTAAAGATTGTCGGTCCGTCATCGACATGGTAGGCGACCAGCAACAGTGCTATACTTAGCGACAGGCTTTGGAGCAAAGAGTTTTATGCAATAATTAATTTAGAACAAAAAATATGGCACGGTTGAGGTGGAAATGGAACGGGATGTAGAAACTAGGTAAATGAGTTAACTAATATTGACACTTATCATGACCGAACAGCACCTTTTAGGTAGATTTCGATGAAATCGATCTACCTATTGGTTTCTTGACTACTGTCGAATTTTAAAAAAATTTCTTCATAGGAGGTCTAGTTATGACCCCCTGAGTCCGAAATGACCACTGGTTAAAAAGTTTATATATATTATATATATGTATGTATGGTTCCACTTCCCAAAATTTGCGGCACTCTCACGGTCGCATTTTTGCCCCGATCGCTTTCAAACTGCGGTCAAAAATTGCATGGGTGTAAACTTAGTTTAAGTTCGTGAACGGGTGGAATCCGGCCTAAGGGGACGGTAGGGCCTCACTTTTTGTGAAATCAGTTTCTCCTCAAAATTTCACGTTCCATGAAAGATATTCGAACCGTTCTAATTTTATCCCATAGTATACATGAATACCAACAACTTTTAATTATAAACCTATAAGATTAAAACTTTAACTAAAAGTGGAGGGGAAAAAACCAAAAATTTTCGGGAAAAAAATCATAACTTCTAACCGGTGAACATTCTTGCAGTCGGGAACATTTTTAATCGATAGGCCATTTTTAAGTCTAAAATAAATGTCTGAAAAGTTTTTCGCTAAAAGTTACCGTTTTCGAGAAAAAAAAATTAAACATGTTAAAAAATAATATTAATTGCTTCACGAAATCTACCTGTGCGTTCCCCCTGCGGGAACGGATTTTTTTGTAATGCTTATGCTCGAGGGCTTACCCGGGGTGCCCGGCAATGGACACTTGGGGAGGACACCGTGTGGTTTTAGTCGATCCGAGTCCGACACGCCCACCTCATCGTCGGCACCGATGGGGTGAAGCCCGTAGTGGTTTTCAAACGTAAAAAAAAAAGCCATATGTATGACAGTTAACCTCGTAGAACATAAACTGATCAAATAATGATATGTTAAAAAAACTGACCAAGTACGAGTCAGACTTGCGCACGAAGGGCTCCGTACCAGTATCTATAAAAACTTGTAAGTACTAAAGTTTACGTTAATTTTCAACTTATTTTTTGGTATTTTTACTTCATTTGTGCTGAAAGACCTTATGACAAATTTCTTGATTTAGGTCAACGGAAACTAACATAGGTTTTTGACCCAAAACCTATAGGGTGCTTCCGGTTGACCTAAAATCCTGACAATTTTGGTTAAAAGCAAGATCTTTCAGCACAAGTAAAGGCTAAATTCCGAAAAATAGAAAATTATATTAAGGTAAATTTTGGTACCTACAAGTTTTCACAAAAATCTAAATCTGGCCACATCCTGTTGACACGGGACGTTGATATTGTACAACTAATAGGGTCTATAGACCCCAGTATCGTTTACATTTACGTACGTTAGAGGTACGGAACCCTAAAAAGGACAGGTCAAAAGCAGTTGTAACCGGCGGACTTGCATAAAGGGTTCAATGACAGTAGAGGAAGGTCGTGGACTGTGTAAGGACAAAAGCAAATGGCACTGTGTCTGCCTACCCCGGAGGGAAATTGTGTAAATAGATGTAAATATTCGGTGAATAAGTAATATGACTGCACTTTCCCGGTCCGGATCGGCACAGTTCGAGACCACCTCAAAAACTTGCCTTGTGAACCAAAATCCAACTAAAATGGCGATTCCGGGAATTATCGCTTTCATAGTAACGGTGTCTATGTATAACCACAGAACATCAATATTCATCGCGTAACCACCTCTATCTGGAAGGGTGCTGTTAATCACCCGAACCGAACTACTACCGGTGGAGCTAGGGTTGTTGCTAAACTGATTACGTTTCACGAGACGATTTTACGAAAATATATCCCAGAAAGTTATGCAGCGATGTATTTTTAAAGAGTATTAGTAATCGAAATTATTCCCCCTAACTTCTCCAGCTAAGATAAATAGGGTAATGCCAGGATTCGGACTCGGGACCTGTTGATCATAAAACCGACTCCTAAATCACTAATAACGTATTATTAAAAAAAAAAACTTATTTGAAACAGTTAAAATGACGGCATCTGTGGCGTAGCGGTAGTGCATTCGACTGCTACGACAGGGGGCACGGGTTCGATTACCGCTCAGTGCAAATATTTTTATGCATGAATATGTCTATTTGCATTGGTCTGGGTGTTTCTATGTATAATATGTAAGTATTTACAAAAAAAAAGTATATAAGTATGCTTATCCGCATTCTGGAACCCATAACACAAGCTAGTTAAACTATGCTTACTTTAGGTCTAGAAAGCGCTGTGTAGAATGTCGTAGAATATTTATTTATTTATTTATATAAATAGGCACTTTTTTGTAGATTTTGAATCATATCGACAAATAAAACTAAAGGAGAATGCCCATTCTTGGTTGCGCTTTTAGACGTTCGCGTCAATATTTCAAATGTTAAAAAATAATATTGATTATAGTATGAGTTTTCAACACTAAATCGCTTCTATAGAACTTGGGGTTTGAATTTAAATTATAAAGATATAAAACTTGAATGAATAATCGTTTCCATTTTAATTTAATTGTTACCATTATATAAAATAAACCATTGGTGGTAGAATGCAAATATACCAATCTTTTTAAAATAAAATGGTTAAATAATAATACGTGATACTAATTCGCAATGTGACATTCAAATATATTGCAATTATGAAATCTTAATATTTCGTGTATGTATTCGTAGTTTATTAGTGATAATCAGTTACAAGTTGTAAAATAATGTATGCTTCAGTGGTAGTTTTCTCTTAATTTATACATGGAATCCCTGTCTTACTCAAACGTCAGTTCAACAGTCTGTGTAACAATATTTTCTAGTTGTTGTTGTTTTTCTCGTTATGATCATTTAATTTCTCAATAACCCCAAGTTCTGTTACAATATGCGTTTATATTTCAGATAATACTTAATGCAGGCTTTTTAATGTAGTTTATACTTATGTGACATAGCAAAAAAAGTGTGCAACCGATTTCCATACTGACATGGGCATTGTCCTTTCATTTCTTCATAATGTATCATGACGTAATTGGATACGTCATAGACTTTTCATTACAAATACTACATTAAAATAGCCGTTGGCAGCCCTACATAAATTAAGCCGTTCAATTCCGGACCGAACTACTTCGTACTGGATCGAAGCGGTTACAGGAAGATAGTAGGCGGGGGGCACACCGTACTCGAGATAATGGATGGTCGAGGAACCAACTTCAAAATGTTACTATTAAAGTGTGGAAACACAAAGAGTATACAAACTTGTATATTTATTTAACCCTTATATTAAAATCGGGTAACTTAAATAAAGTTATCTGGGTAATTTAAATAATATTGAAAAAAAAAACACGTCAGATACGTCAAAAAAAATCATTTAAAAATCATTGTCAAATGTCAAATGTCATTCGCAATGATGTAAAAAGAAGAAGAAGAAGGATTCTAACGATATGCCATACGTCTAATACTGTTCAGGTATTAAAAGTTATGGTGGTGTAAAGAAACTCTATTATTAACCCTGAAAGCATTACACGCCCTTTTTGGGTAGTCAATTCACACGATGACGGTTTTAGGATCAATATGATAATTAGATAATGTTTTTAAGCGAAAAATTTCGATAAAGTTACTTTCTTGGTTGCTGAAGAGTATCTGGCGAGTAAAGTTAGCCAATTAAAACTATTCTAATCCTTTTAAAATCCTTCGTTTTTTCAAAGATTGTTCTGTTTCTTTGACGCAACTGATCAATTGCATTCAACAACATACACAATCAAGTCTACAAAATACCAAAATATAGATTGTAACATTGCAAATTTGAAACTAATTTTAATTTCAGCAAACGATTATTATAATCGATTGAAGTTCAAATTCGACTAAAACTTTATAAGGTGTGGTTTTACTGGCGTTTTGATCTATGGTCGAATGTTCTGGGATCATTTGATAGTCATTTCGTAATGTCCGGGTACGAGAATATGCCTTGAACACTGCCGAGGCTATATCGCCCTCCCACGAATGGCTCATGCATTTTCTCCTGCATTTCAACACCTAAGTGTACTTAGTTGGTCGCCAGTGTCTCTATTGTTTAGTCGCATTAGAGACAGTGGAATTTCCCGTTACGGGCTCCACCTACGGGCTACGCGACACTGTAACGTCTGCGTGGCACGTTGAACCCTGCAACTACGGCTTTCGTTAAGAAGTTAAGTACCACCCTACACCTGGACCACGCGGAGCGTCTTTACTTCCACTTACTTCTCCTCACTTCGTCACTACTCATTACCTTCATTATAATTTGCTGGAAGAAATTACCGTATCCATCCCTGGGGTTTTATATTCTCAATCTTTGTGACAAATCTTAATATACAATATATATACTGTTTGTATTCAATTGAAATCAATGCTCCTCGAGCTAGGTCGGACAGGGCACTTAATAATTAATATTCTTTTTACAAACTTCACGAAGTCACATCAAGAAAAAAAAAGCTAATCGAATAATTATAAATAAAGCGTCGGTAGCTTAGTGGTTAAGGAGTCGACCCTATCGAGAGGTCCCGGGTTCGAATCCTGGCCATTACACTACCGACGTGAAGCCACTCCTAACACAAGCAATTTAGCTTAGCTGGAGGGGTTAGGGGGAATATTAGTAATTTCGGTTACTAATATTCTTTTTCAAAAAAAAAAAAACTGAGTGTGCCTCAAACCTTACGCTAGGACAGTCGCACGGTGCAATCGCTATTACGTACCGAAGTAATTGAGCCGACTACAGATCGACAATCATACCAAACATTTAGCACGGCTCCCAGTCTTTTGTAGAGCTAGCGGTTGGCGTTTCTGAATGAGACTAAATATATCTTAGTACTAAAATACTTCGCTCAACGACCTCCGTCCTCTACGAGCGCAGGCCTGGGGATGACAGGTGGAGCGCCTGTCACCCTAGCAGAAGCAGAGTGGGACAGCAGCGCGTTGCACCCCCTGCCCTTTCTCCGGGGGCAAGACGGGGACACCGTGGTTCCCAAACTCGAGGGGGCCATCTCGAAACCGGAAATGGCCCTGGGTCAGCCGGGGTGCGAGGGAAATGACATCAGAACCTATTCAAAGCTTTGTTTCCACTGATTATGATGGAAAGCACCATTATCATCTTAACGTTGTTCCCGATCGCATCCGAGGCTTTCACCTCGGAGTCCGGGGTCTGTTTACTCCTTTAAATTTAGCTTATGCAGTTTTTATGGGAGCGATCGCCACCTGACTCCCCTCGAGAGGAAAGCCTGTGCCTCGTTGGTTAATCAGTGACCGTACCCGCTCGGAGGGGGGGTTATCTTGGCCCCGAAGGTCTTGGTCCCCCCATTCACCCATCATTCATTTAACAAGCTTTATTCATATAAAGTAATTAGTTAAAATTCCATGAGTGAGCAGGTTTCGTGCACAAAGCTTTGTACTATAAAAGTGAAGATATAGAGGCGATATTACTTTGTCATGAGTTCGGTAACGTTTAACAACGCTGCAATGAAATTGAGGAAACCATGCAGTGAAAGTTTTCCCGCTGACTGTTGGAAAAACCGTGTGTTTGATGTGTGGTACAGGTAATAAGCTGATACCATTTATAATTAGCATGAAATGTATATAATTAATGTATACAATTATAATCTACCTACGTATAAAATGAAACTAAAATAAGTAGGATATATAGATTTGTTAGTATTTAAAAATGAGTACCTAATGAGTTTGCCAAAATGAAACCTTAATATCTATCTATCTATATTTATAAAAATGAAACCCGTTTTCCGTTGTCACGACATAGCATGAAAACGGCTTGACCGATTTGGCAGATTTTTTTTTTGTAGTTTTCTAATACTCTGTACAAGGTTCTTACGGAAAAAAATATTAAGAAAATCTCTCGGATTTTTTTTTTCGTGCGCACACCGTACGGTTTTAGTCGATACACGACAAAACCACCCCCGCTGGCCGGTGGGGGGTATCCGAAGGGATTGATCCTCCCCAAGTGTCCGTTGCCGGGCACCCCGGGTAAGCCCTTGAATTCAATACATGGCGGATCATTTTGACGTAGCGAAGCACGTACCGGGCCGCTAGTGGTTTATAAATACGGTACGGTATTTATATGGTACGTTAATGCCTTATTCTGGAAACGGCCGCTGAGTCCGAAATTGACTTATTCCTGAAATAACCTATTCTTAAAAGGGCTCATTCCGGAAATAGGTTAAGTCTGAGAATTTGACTTTAACTCCCAGATCCGACATGTGTGTTTAGTCCCGGTCACGGGACCATGTATAAAATTTTACCCTTAAGAATTACCGCAGAGAAATACAGGACGAAGAATACGCCTTCGCAAAAGATTGAATTAAATCGCTGCCGGTTCTAACTAGCACTCCACACTCTTACCCAACAATCGAAGGCGTGTGATTTAAGTTTTTTTGTAAAATATTACGAGATTCTTTTGTACCATTCGAAACTTTCTTTATGATAGCTACTTTTACAATAACCCTAATGAATGACTTTAAAACTCCCGCAGACTGAATGTTGTGTAACTATTTGTAGGAAAAAAGGGCAGTGGCACTCTGGGAGTGCCGACAGAAGTGAAAACTTGAAACTTGACGTGTGTATTTTTTGAATCGTCATCATTCATCCCTCCCTCAATCTCTCACCCATGGTTTCCATGAATTGCAGGAACGGGATCATAATACCACGCGGGCGGAACCACAGGCATAAGCTAATATAACAATAATACTTAACAAATACCTTCTTTCTATGAGGAATTATTATTAGATATTGGGCATCGATTTGTAGCATTTATACTTTTTCAGATTTCGTAATCAATGAGTGCCATTTCGTACAAGTTTTCAATTTCTTATTTTTTAAACAGCATCACTACATATACCAGAAAGAATTGAAAAGTATTTTTTAATTACTCGCTACAAACAATTGTTGCGGTGTCTAGCGGAGAGGAGTGGAAAACAGAGGGTCATTTCCTCTTTCATGGCAGAGGAAACGAGGTGAAAATTCCCCTTCGACTGACTGTAATGAGGCTCTATGAAGAGGGGAGGATGTTGAGGGATGATACTTTGAGGCAAATTTCACAACGAAGCCAATGAATGCGATCTTTCTACTTAATATTATAAATATGGAAGTTTGTTAAGATGTTTGGATGTTTGTTACTCAATCACGCTGAAACGGATTAAACTATCTGGTTGAAATTTAGTGCAGGGATGGATTACGGTCTGGAATAATACAAAGGCTACTTTCATCCTTGGACTAGGTTCCCATGGGTTGCGGTAACGGGATATTGAAACTGAAATTTATTGTATTTTTAATGTGTACTTAAAATCGTCTGCTGGTGTATGTTTTCGAAAGGTAGGCAGAAATCTATTATTACAGGCTGACTGGCTCAGTGGTGCACGACCTTCGTCTTCGACTCTTCATAGAGTCACTCCCGTAAAAGCCAAGACAATTCTAAGGTGCGATCGGGATTAACGCTGGAATGATGATGATGAGACTCTGTTAGCAACAGCTTTGCCCAATGAAAGATCACATAGTCACTTATTAGGTGCAGTTTCTGCTTTCCTCTGGCACTTAACCAATAACACACCGAATTCTAACTTCGTATGTTTTTAAAGAGAGGTAGGACATGACGGTATTCCCGTCCAACTGAGCAGTCCGACTGGGGAAGTACCTCCGCCCTATAGAATACCGCGGCCATAATAACCTCGTGTTGTGTTCCCGTCGGTGAGTAGGGTAGCCAGAGCTCACTGAGAGTTTTTGTGCTGTCAGAGGGAAGAGTCTTCTTTCTGACAGCACAAAAACATAAAAAGAAGGGAGAGGCGGGAGTAGCCTTTGGTCTTCCCGGAAGACTAAAGGCTATTCCTGCTTTGCAATTTCTTTTTTTTTAGGGTCGGCAGCGCGAGTGTGACGCCCCTGGTGTTGCACACGTCCATAGGCCACGGTGACCGCTTCCCATCAGGTGGGCCGTGAGCTTGTCTGCCACCTGAGTGGTATAAAAAAAAACACTATGAATATGAGTCATTTTAGTTCATAAATAACACTTTTAAGAAATAGGTTTCGATTAATAAATAAATAAAACTAGAACGCAAATATGCCAACTATCGCATCAACATAAAACATAGAGTTGATATCATCCTTTCGATTTAAGGAAAAATACATTTCCTTGTGTCAAAGGGGTTGAATCATTTCCGTACAATGTTAAGCCGCAAGCGGCGGAGGAAAACGGAAAATATTGGTTATTTATGCTTTTCTCGCATTTAGGGCTTGGAAGGAAAGATAAAACAAATATAGATACATAGGTCTTTCTTTTATGGTGCCTTTTTATTTATATACTTACACGAAGAATTGCTGCTTACAGGTGCAGCAATTTTTTTTTTAAATATCTATGGACTATATCTGTGCCTGAGGACGGCAGTCGGCCTACTCGCCATCCTTACAGGAGCCATATGACGAAGTGTATGTGTGTAGGACACACACGCCTGCCAGCTCACCGACGTGGGATCAAACCCGATCCCACAGGCGAAGACGCGATGGCGGCTAAAGTCTGACGGTAACCCTGGGGTTATCCTTTCGAGGGCTTACCCAGGGTACCCGGCAATGGACACTTGGAGAAGACACCTTGTGGTTTCAGTCGGTCGATTCCGACACACCCATCTCATCGTAGGCACCGATGATTTACACTTAAAAACAAACTTTCTATTGTTTTAACACGCTTTTATTAGAAAGAAAGAAAGAAAATTTTTTTTTAATAATGAACACGTAAATATGACTTTACCTCGCATGATGGCAAGCTAAAGGTAAAGTCTTAGGAATGGGGGGTCACCATTACTGACACCGATAATGTTACAAGGGTGGCCCTCGCCCTCAGCTCGACGGCCTGTATTTTTTACCACGTTTTTCTTAGTTTCACTTCGTGTCTGTGTTTCTGTGTTTCTTTCCCTCTGAAGCCAAAAATTGACACTTAATTTTCGACCACTTCTGATCACCCTAGAGCTGTGAATTTTTTTATGTAGGCTAATGCCACCTTACATTTTCATATTTAATCATCAGAAATAGTCAGTAATTAATAAATTTTGTTTATCAGTTCATTTTCTAATTTCAAACTTATTACCAGTTATGTTTCACTTTTTAGTTTGGTGAACACACGTGAAGCCTGAAAATATTACAATCCATTTCGGGCAGTCTTATAAAAAGAAAAACATTATTTATATAACCATAACAAATAGTAGGGTTACGTGATTCCGCAGCGGGGGTAATTCGTCAATAACGGAACTGGACGTTTAACAGAATGTCCAATATTGATTTATTGTCTACCACACGCGTTTGTCAGTCTGCATTCGTTTATCTTTATGAAGGGCAGAGATTTATAGACTGATTTTGTATATTTTCTGAGTTACGCAATTGTTTAGGTGATGAGAACACGAAGACTTCTGTTGTGGATGGGTGGCGGATGTTCTTAGGTATTATATTACTAGGTCTGTAAGGCGAATCACTGCTTGCAATGTTGAGCTGAGTGAGACATCGTGAATCAGATTTTGAAAATTTTGAACAGTGATCATTCCTCAGTGGCAAGTCCGATTTTGAAAATTCTTTTTGAAAGTCACAACTGGACATGCTTTCTGAGCGTGTAAAGTTTGGTCACAGTGTCTCGAGCGGTTATTATGTAATTCCATCTGGTTTTTTTTTAACGGTGATCATTCCTCTGTGGTAGCATTAATTTTTTCGAAATATATCCATAAACCTTCCTCTGATTGACCTCTTTAATCATGCCAAATTTGGTTCTGATTGGATTAGTAGTTTAGGAGGAGACCTGTGACAAAGAAAATCCTGAAGTCTGGTATGAGGAGCTTTCGCTCGACTTCGTCTCACTCAGCTCAATAACAATCTTACTAATATAATGGACTATCTATTGCTCGCGGCACCACCGGCATGGAATTCTGATCCCGTTCCCGTAGTCTATGGGACCCCATTCCATGGAACAAAAGTAGCTTGTGTTATTCCAAAGTATAATCTATCCCTAATTTTTAAACTTTCGCGTTCCATGATATAATAATTATATTTACGGGGATTAATAATACCTTTAAATAAGTGATCGCGTTAATCCCCGTAAATATAATTATTATAATCTATCCCTGTACCAAATTTCAGCCAGATTAGTTCAGTCGTTTGAGACGATTGAGTTACATCAAAGCATCCATATTAATAGGATTATTATATTATAAGACATTATACATCCTACTATACATTAAAGTAGGATGTGAAAATTCGTGAGCATCCTAATGTGCGCGGTGAGAAACAATATACAGGCTCGTTATCACGAGAAAAATTAGGATGAAAACCTACAAATTCACCTAATTTAGGTATACTATAAAATTTAAGTGCGTCATTTGAGGTAATGCTTATATAATCCAAAGCCGACACAGGATTGACTTAAACCTAACAAAAATAATACTAGAAGAAAAGTTAATACATGGACGTCAAATATCTACGTAATAGCAGTTCCTAACAAGACAAGGGACCCAATAAATGGGCAAAAATGAAACACAATGGAAGACAAGTACGAGAATACGTAGCCCATTATAACGAAAAAAACTGATACCAAAAGAAGTAATCCCTTTTAGTTGCCAAATTCTCACCACATCACCTCGTCATGCCTCGGGGCAGAAGACTCGTAAGCGGAACTACAAGTTAAACGAAACGTCAAATATTGATTTATTGCTCGCTGCTCGTATTGGGCTATATTGACTTACAGACAGACATGTAAGACGCTTTAATATGTTTAGGGTAAGTATGAAATTCACGTAGTAAATTTGTATTCGTCATTGGGGTAAATGGAGTGCCAAAATCTTCGAGGGCCAAGCCAACTTTACCTACAAGCCGGTGGTGTACCGGCTGTGCTGACTGACGGACGGATTTGGAGGTCAAACGGCAGTCACTCTCATGAAAGCCGTAGAAGTCAAATCAAAGAGGAGGAGAAAGAGTAAGCGGACAGCAGGATCCGAGGTAAAGTCTCGTATGCATGATGAGTATTGCCACGAATCCGCAAAATCAAACATTTTTAGATGTTTTTATCCGACCTTTTATTTACGACTGTCATACTGAATTTCGACGTTCAAAATAGCGATGAACTGTAGCCCTAAAGTACCAAAACATCGATACCCATAATTTCGAATGTTTTCCACCGCGAAGCACGGTAGTGCGAAAGTATTCCACATCGAGTCGCGTTCCGCTACTTTAGGGCTACAGTTCATCGCTATTTTGAACTTCGAAATTCAGTATGACAGACCGTTAAAAGTCCAAAGAACATATTTTTTCGACAGTGTTTATTTACCGACCTACCTCTTTATTACTATTTATTTACTAGCGGCCCGGTACGTGCTTCGCTACGTCAAAATGATCCGCCATGTATTGAATTCAAGGGCTTACCCGGGGTACCCGGCAACGGACACTTGGGGAGGATCAATCCCTTCGGATACCCACCACCGGCCAGCGGGGGTGGTTATGTCGTGTATCGACTAAAACCGTACGGTGTGCGCACGAAAAAAAAAATTCTGAGAGATTTTCTTAATAATTTTTTCCGTAAGGACCTTGTACAGAGTATTAGAAAACTACAAAAAAAAAATCAGCCAAATCGGTCAAGCCGTTTTCATGTTATGTCGTGACAACGGAAAACGGGTTTCATTTTTATATATATAGATTTTAGCATCGGGTATTTTATCATACAGAGGCATTTCAAGCCTAGTATCTTTAATGTGTTCATCAAATTAAACTAGATCTAATTATCATGTATAGGATTCATAGAAGTGTATACATTCAAATATTTTAAAATCTTCCTAATCGACTTTATTCTGTTCATTTTAGATTCCTAAATACTTAACAGTTGACAATTTTCATTAACTTCAGTTACAACTTGCCATGGCAATATATCACAATATATACCGCTTGTAAATTATTCGCCAAAATTTATTGTTATTGAAGTAATCAGTACAAGATAATTTACTTAACACATTCTTGCTAAATACGGTAGCTATGTTAGCTGTAATCAATACATCTTGTACTATCAAGCATGTAAATGTTTAAACAGCCATAATTCCTTGTCTGTTGATGTAACGCTTAACAAAGTTTTTGTATCTTTCATCTACATAGTAGGGTCCGACAGTACCGACCACTAAACTATTATCTAGATAGATCTAACATTAAATTAAAACAGAACATGTAATTAAACACAAAATAAATGTTATCACTTAATTCAATGGTACATAATTAATTAAGTGCCTTCTTTCGTTTTAGTGTTCTAGATATTTGTTATATCAGAAATGTTCAACCATTCAAAGCATTATAGCTATAGTAACCCGAATGTTTAATTAAAATGTAGTCAATGTTTGCAGTATAGCATAATATCGGCAAAAGAAAGTTGCATTATACATATCTGTTTGATACTACTCGGTACTACACAATATCTAAGACTAAAGTATTGGACATTAACCTATGGTGAATTTTAACGTGGAAATAGACGCCTTGAGCTGCTATCCAAACGGTTATTAGTGCAGGACGTCAATTGAACAAAACACAAATGTGAAGCTGACGCGTTTTATTTCGTCTGGCATGCCGTCCGTGTGAGTGTGAAGTGCGTGCGTATTCAAGCACATAGTTACTTCCGAAGCAAGTTGTACATAGTTGAGAATCAACTTGAAACTATGTAGGCTTCGCAAAGTGACTAATCTTAGTCTTACTAGTTCGAGTTCAATGTTTACAGGCCTCGGGGGACGGACTTGATAACGGCGTTATCTGTAAACTCTGTAAAGTGAAATGTTATTTCAATAATATACATAATTAATTCACGGTCTCTCACCTCTGTGATTATTGAAATTATTGTTGGCAAAGTTAATTGATATGTTGGTTATGTTAATTTGTATAATGGAGACAGAAATTTTGTTAGAATTTTGCCCTAATGAGCTACCTTTTTATTTTGATTAAATGGATAATCAGATAACCTGTTATCCCGCTGCCTTATTCAAATCATTTATTTCAGATTGTACATTCATAAATACCGAAAGATATACCAAGAGGAATAGGGAAAATGCCCTCAAAATAACAAAAATACAAAAAGGAAGAGCATTCCCTTATGTAAAAATGGAGTAAAACTGAATTCAAAGGTTTTTAAGAAAACCCCTAAACGAAAGTAAGAATTTAGACACATATTACGAATAGTTTTTTTTTAACTTAGAATATAACTTAAATAGATACAGGATAGATAATGTCGCACACAACCGTCTAGAATAACGGAATGCCTTCATTTTCAAGTCACTAATTGCTAGGGCTCAATCATAAGTATCTTATCTGTCTAATAAACTTCGCCAAATACGGACAAAGTTCTTGATGATCTTAACAACTAAATTAAAGCAGTAATTATTTCTAATTACTAAATAAACGCAATGAATCCTTGAGTATTAAAAGAGCTTCGACTAATAGAATTCATAAGTATTCTCAGATTTTATAGTCTTCCTTAAATTTAAGAGGGATTATTATACCGATCGGCGTCACGAAAATACAGGGTATTGTTTCCGGTTTTTGACAAGTATTTCCCAAAATAATAAATGCACTTCTGGGTTTTCTTTTAATTCAAGTTAATTTTCCTCGAGTAACATTTGCTATCTTCATTGTTGAGAATATTTTTATTCAGTTTATTCCACACTGTAACTCGAGTAACTTTCGACACAAACTTACAACACTATATTTTCCGTCTATTTATTTATTCCATTTTGGGTATTTTTAAGTTAATTTAAAGTTGAATTTGAATTGCTCATTTAAAGGTATTTAAACGAGCAATTCTTGTTATATGATTTATTTAATTTGAATCTTGGAAACGACTCCAACAATTTTCATGCAATTTAGTATGCAGGGGGTTCCGGGGGCGATAAATCGATCTTACTAGGTTTAAGGTTTAGAAAACGAGGAAAAAAAACCGAGCGACATCCAGGTACTGTATTTAGGGGTGTGTTGGGTAACCTCCTCGAGTGTCGCTCCGATTCCGATCCCGCTGCAGTCCGGGGGGAACGGAATCGGAGCGGCCGGTACACCTTGGGCGGCGGTCAATGGCTTCCCCTTCACCCCTTCATAGGGTTGGCATTGATCGTCGGCCAATACCCAACGTGGCGGGAACACATCGCTCTCCGTACTCCTCTGCTTTCAGAGGAGACAGGATGAGCGATGCTGTTAGTGGTGAGATGGCCCAGGGTCAGCCGGGGTGCGAGGGATATGCTCTATGGGTAACCTTACACCCCGGCGTCTGAAGACCCGAGACGGCGTGCGGTTTTAGTCGGTGCAAGCCCGACATAACCGCCCCCGCTGGGCGGCGGGGGGGTATCCGAAGGGATTTCCGCACGATAAAAAAAAAAAAAGGTACTGTATATAAATACCAATTTACTCAGCAATACGAGAACGTCGCTTATACGGATGTAGACGTTTGACAAAACGACCAAAATTGGTTTATTGACTGCTACTTTCAGTTATGTTCATGGTTTTACATTTTGAGCCCTCTCCTTAATAGCCTATAATATTCTATGGACCGTTTTACCCTTGAGAGCGTTTTTTCTTTGTGTAAGATGGGATGCTGTGCCGATTTCCGGGTAATGTTTTTTCTTTTGTTTTCCTGAGAGACGTGGTTTGTGTATATATCCTGCTTCTATCATACCTCTAGTGCCGCAGGGAGTAGGTAAGTTACGATGTGATGGAATACAACCTGTTTTATTTAGTAAATTGCTTCAATAGTTAATAGAGGTCAGATCAGAAGGACTCTCTTTTTTTTTACGTGTGGAAACCCCCACAGGCTTCACTCGACCGGTACCAGCGATGAACCGACTAAAACCACACGGTGGCCTTCCCAAGCGCTGGGCACCCCGGGAACGCCCTCGGAAGGATAACCCTAGGGTCCCCGGACTACGGACGTCGGCCGCCGTCGCGGCCTTACCTTTGGGGTCGGGTTTGATCCCGGGTCGGTGAGTTGGTAGGCGTATGTAGGAAGGACACACGACACGCCTCCGAAGGACTCTAAGCACTCTTGGGTATGTATAGGGCTACACCAATATCTTCGGGGCCCAAGCCAACTCATCTACAAAACGGTACACCTCATGATTGTTGGACGAGTCACTGGTGCTGACTTACCTTTCGTGGTTAGGGGAGAGGGAGAGGGAGGATAAGATGACACTGTCGCTCCCGTAAGTGTCAAAATCCACTAAAAAGTCAGACTAGGAGAGCAGACTAAGGAAACGGAGGGATATGCTCTATGGGCAACCTTACACCCCGGCGTCTGTAGACCAGAGACGGCGTGCGGTTTTAGTGGGTTCAAGCCCAACATAACCGCCCCCGCTTTCCGGCGGGGGATATCCGAAGAAATTTCCGTACGAAAAAAAAAAGGCACTGAAAATGTTACATCTATACATTATGAAACGATGTACGAATACCATTCATTGCGTTGTAAGTAGTTTAATTAATTTACATTTAGTGTATAAATAGCCCGTTTCATTGCACTCATTAGCGAGCAACGAAGTTGTGTGTAGGTGGCAACTGTGGGAAGCCATACAAAATGAGGTAAGTCCGTGTATAAAGGCGCCTTTCCACGGAGTGCGATTCCGCAGACGGACGCCGATCAGTCCCTACCCATTCAGTAGTAAGTGTGTGTGGAAGCGAAGATATGTACGATGTACGTAGCGGTACGTCAGATCCGTGCCTTCGAAACGAAGCGACTACGCACTGTCGTCTGCTGCATGACACAAATCTGCAGAGCTACGCACCGTGGTAAGCCGTCTTAAGACAGCATCGTGCCGTTGATCCTCACGATATACGATTTAGGCCTACATTACACTAGACGGAAACGACGTCGTGGACTTCCGCGGCGATCCACCTCTCAATCCGTTCGATCCGCCGCGCCGTAGTTTTGTTCGCTTGCCAATAGATTTTTAATGAAATGTTTTTTTAACATGAAACATCTATTGTACAACTATTGTGTATTCTCCTTTAGTGAAAAATATAACAAGTTTTATTTTTAACAGTTTGTCGGCTAGTAATGAAGAAACTAATTCAAACATTTATATGAAATTACAAAAATAATATTATTTTTAGTACCGCGTCGTAATTAAGACAGGCACACATCACCGCCCAGCAGAAGCAGGCCGGGACGGTGGGGCGACTAGCGCCCCTCCCCCAAACCGGGGCAAGACGGGGACACCGTGGTTCCTAAACGGGGCCATCTCGAAACCGGAGATGGCCCAGGGTCAGTCGGGGTGCGAGGGATATGCTCTATGGGCAACCTTACACCCCGGCGTCTGTAGACCCGAGACGGCGTCCGGTTTTAGTCGGTTCAAGCACGACATAACCGCCCCCGCTGGCCGGCCGGGGGGTATCCGAAGGGATTTCCGCACGAAAAAAAATGAAAAATAAAATAAAAGGCACACATCACCGAGTTCTGGTCTAATAGTAATTCTGTTCCGTGCGTGGATCGCGACCCAATTCGTATCAGTTCCGTGTTTAGATAGGTCCGGGTCTAAAAATATTTAGTTACGATTCATTACTTACTCCTATTATTTGCAAATTCAGGATCGGAATGAAGCCATTGAATGATTGTCCAGTTGCGCCCAAAGTTTGCTCCTTCGAGCCATCCGGGGTCCGTTTATGGTTTTTGATTGTTAGTCGCTTCTGAAAAAGCCAACTTTTCCAAGAGCGACTGCTGTTTGACCTTCTAAACCTGAAAGGAAAGGCTCTGGGGCAAACCTCGTCCGTTGTTTAACAGGTGCACGTTGGGTTCGACCTAAAGGTGTTGGCAGGCCGCGGTGGCGGCCAAAGTCCGGCGGTAACCCTGGGGTTATCCTTACCCGGGGTGCCCGGCAATGTACACTTTTTTTTTTTTTTGACACGTCAATTTGTCACGTCAACCTCGCCTGATGATAAGCTGAAGGTAAAGTCTCAGGAAAGAGGGTCACCATTACATACACGTACCATGTTAACAATGGTGGCACTCAGCTTGAAGGCCTCGTCAGAAGAGGATTGTCGTCGCAGCACCGCGTGACACCCACCGGTGCCACTAGTGCCGCGACCACAATCCCCCTGCCCGGCTATGCACTTGCTGACCCCTTTTTTTTTTTTTTTTTTTTATCGTGCGGAAATCCCTTCGGATACCCCCCCGCCGGCCAGCGGGGGCGGTTATGTCGGGCTTGCACCGACTAAAACCGCACGCCGTCTCGGGTCTTCAGACGCCGGGGTGTAAGGTTACCCATAGAGCATATCCCTCGCACCCCGGCTAACCCTGGGCCATCTCACCACTAACAGCATCGCTCATCCTGTCTCCTCTGAAAGCAGAGGAGTACGGAGAGCGATGTGTTCCCGCCACGTTGGGTATTGGCCGACGATCAATGCCAACCCTATGAAGGGGTGAAGGGGAAGCCATTGACCGCCGCCCAGGGTGTACCGGCCGCTCCGATTCCGTTCCAGCCGGACTGCAGCGGGATCGGAATCGGAGCGACACTCGAGGAGGTTACCCAACACACACCCCGCACTTGCTGACCCCTGAAAGCAATCAAACCGAAATTTGATTACTATGGAGGGTTTTTCGCAATCGTGCACGGTGGTACCTACCCGGCCGAATTTTGTGACAAATTTGTGTCATCAAATTTCTACCACTAGTAAACTAAAACTAAAACTTGGACAGGACAACGTGTGGTTTTAGTCGGTCCGATTATGACACGCCCACCCCATCGTCGGCACCGATGGGGAGAACCCCGAGGGGGTTTTCACACGTATAAAAAAAAAGTTATCTGCACACCGGGTCAAATGGCAGTCACTTTCGTAAAGAAAAGATAATCCAAATCATAGAGATTAGGAAGCAAATTCGAGCTCTAAAGTGCAAGCTTGAATGTAATCGGTATTGGCGCTATAATCGCGTTCGTCCGGTAGCCACCGCTCGCTTTCGAGCTCTTTATGTGTACTTGGCTTTACATGCTGACGTTCCTACAACATCGAGCGAATAGCAAAGGTTTCTAATTACCCTTTTCCATATAGCGAATGTAATACATATAAAGCGAAAAACATTTCTACCCCAAAACGCATTAATATTTTACAAATCTGAACGGAGTGATATCCTGATATACAAAACACAATTGACCCACTTTTCACGGCCCCGACTGTACGCACACCTGCACGCTAAGGGCGCGTCTACATGAGGCGTAGATGTATTCAAAAGTATATTTTATCAGTAACTAGCCGTTGCACGCGAATTCTTCTACTTTAAATTCGGAATACAGAGGTATTTTAACTTCTGCAGTCTCGAATCTAACATAAGTTGGGTTATTCCATCGTCATATTGTCAGTGATTCATTATGAGTAAGACAGTTTTTTTTGTGTGATTGGCACATCAAAGCAGAGCTAAACTACCGATGCGAGAACTACGAAATGATGACAGACTTCTTCTGAGTATTTTGAGAAATTCATCCTTTCAAGGGTTTAGGTTAAAAAACACAATGAAACATGGTGTATCAGTATTTATCGATGTGCACTCTAGCGATAGGCGATAGCCCGGTGGCGTGCGTAACGGACTGCTGAGACGACGTCTCGAGTTCGATCCCGAGTCGCCCCGGGCACACACCTCTGACTTTTCGTAGTTATGTGTGCATTAATATATGTTAATTATCGCTCGCATAATAATGTGCCGTAGCCGTGTGGTAGATGGCAATAGCCTCGCCCCCTATTACATTGGAACCCCAACATAACTGGCGAATCGTAGGTGTGTAATATACCTCTGCCTACCCCTTCGGGGATACAGGCGTGAAGTTATGTTATGTTGTGTCACTCTGAACTGAAAATCTTTAGCGACATAACCGCCCCCGCTGGCCGGCGGGGGGGTATCCGAAGGGATTTCCGCACGATAAAAAAAAAAAAAAAAAGGTTGTTACATGGATGTCATTGATAATTTCTCTTTTTTTATCTTCAATTTATCAATTTATCGAACCGAAACACGTGATTATTCGATGTCTGGTCGTCTATTGAAATTTCTTCCTAAAAACACAGCCTTAGGCTACCGTTTATGACATTGTATGTACGCACGATATTGTCCATCCCCTGCTGTCGTGTGGTCTTATAAAGGCGATTGCAGAATTGTCAGCCCTTGACTATACATGTGGTTCACAACCACGAAATGTACAATCAACATGAAGAAGAAATTTCAATAGAGAAAAATTTAATGTCAGTCAAGCTCATTGTGGTCGTTATGAGACACTTTCTCTTCGTTTTACGTCCTATGGTTGCTACCGGCATAGTGAGAGGAGCATGGGAATATCGAAAAGAAGGTAAGTATGCCCTTCCGTACACAGCTGTACGAAATGCAGCATACTGCACCTTAGGACGACGTTAAGTGATAGGATGGTATTTCATCATCCGAACCGGTCAATTCGTCCTGGTAAAAATGCATATCAAGTTATGGGTGGTGGTACCTTTGGCCTGAATTATATTGACAAAGCAAGAGGCATTAGGTGAGCTTAAGTCATGCTTAAGGCAAGGCACGGACGCCTGCGCTTCAAAACGTTCATAAATAACATAGAAAAGGCGTGGCGGAGGCATGGCTTTTGGTCGCCTGTTCCGTGTCGCTAGTAAGCGAGACGTGCAAGAGATATGCTATCGCAACAAAGTATAATGGCGCATCGTACCGTTTCATCGCCTTACGCCTCCTGCCTTTTCTGTATAATTCACGTCTTAACTGTGCCCCGCCTTAAGTGTGCCTTATACCTCTTCTGTATAGCTCAGGCCTTTAACTTGAACTCCACAAATGAATATAGAATTGATTTTCAATTACTTGAAAGCAAATATACTCAAGGTATGTCAACAGAATACCATGAAAAAGCCCCTTCGCATAAGTCTGATGGGGAAGAGTCCTTAGGAGCACTTCGGTCAACGATGACGTAATTATCATAAGGGTACAATGACGTCATTAAATAAACGATTATTGCCATTCCGACTGGTTCTTTCCGCTATATTGATATGTTTTATTCGGTGAGGAAGGGCGGTGAAGGGAAAAGGGAGAATATTTAAGATGGTTTTATTTCTTGCTATTTAAATGTACAGTCAACGACAAAAATGTTTACAATTCTTTTATGTACTACACGAGCTTCAAAATATGTACAGTCAAAGATAAAAGTGGCTTAACAAATTCTAATTTGTTGATCACCTTAGCTCTTAAACCTTTCATGAAATAATAGATAAAATTGAAATATATTACTTGTGTCCTCTGGGGATTATAAAACGAATAATCAATCAATTTATTGATCCATTGTAAGGATCAATAAATTGATGGATTATTTCAATTTTATCTATTATTTCATGAAAGGTTTAAGAGCTAAGGTGATCAACAAATTAGAATTTGTTAAGCCACTTTTGTCTTTGACTGTACATATTTTGAAGCTCGTGTACCTTTTTTTTTTTTTATTTTTTTTATCGTGCGGAAATCCCTTCGGATACCCCCCCGCCGGCCAGCGGGGGCGGTTATGTCGGACTTGCACCGACTAAAACCGCACGCCGTCTCGGGTCCTCAGACGCCGGGGTGTAAGGTTACCCATAGAGCATATCCCTCGCACCCCGGCTGACCCTGGGCCATCTCACCACTAACAGCATGAAAGCAGAGGAGTACGGAGAGCGATGTGTTCCCGCCACGTTGGGTATTGGCCGACGATCAATGCCAACCCTATGAAGGGGTGAAGGGGAAGCCATTGACCGCCGCCCAGGGTGTACCGGCCGCTCCGATTCCGTTCCCCCCGGACTGCAGCGGGATCGGAATCGGAGCGACACTCGAGGAGGTTACCCAACACACACCCCGAAGCTCGTATACCTAGTACCTATAGAAGTTTAGAAGCAGATGGCGGGTTGGTGTCTCTGTCTACCCCAGAGAAAAATGCGTGAATATATGTATGTATGTCGGTATATATATTTTGTTGATAACAAGTTTGTATGTTTAATAGATTTTGTGCTAATTGAACTTGATGTTAATACGTAATGTAAAACAGTGATGTTTGAGGACTTTTTTTTTTTTTTTACGTGCGGAAATCCCTTCGGATACCCCCCCGCTGACCAGCGGGGGTGGTTATGTCGTGTCTCGACTAAAACCGCACGGTGTCCACCCCAAGTGTCCGTTGCCGGGCACCCCGGGTAAGCCCTCGAAAGGATAACCCCAGGGTTGCCGGCAGACTTTGGCCGCCACCGCAGCCTCGCCTGGTGGGGTCGGGTTTTATCCCGCTTCGGTGAGTTGGCAGGCGTGTGTAGGGCACACACGACACGCCTCCGCCACGGCCTGCTTCTGTAAGGACGGCGAGTCGGCCAACTGCCGTCCTCAGGCCCCGATCATGGAGGTCGGTAGTCTCGGGCGTAGACGAGTCTGCGGCTGTTTGAGGCCTTATCTAGACCTACGGAGCCTTCAGCTGCATGAAAGCCGTATAAGTCAAACTGAAAGGACTAGACTGAGTAGGTGAACCCCGGACTCCCAGGTGAAAGCCTCAACAACCGAACCAAGCTTTCTTTTTTTTTTACAGGCGGAAATCCCCGCCGAACCACGAATCGAACCACGCTAAGATTATGACGATGACGATAGGGCCTAACCTGTTTACTGATTCGAATTCGCAAGGATTTGAAAGAATTTGCCATTGGAAATTGTGCCATCATCGCTTGTTTATCTAAAAAACATTATGCAGCTAAAGGACCTTTCAGTATCTTAATATAGACAGTAAATACTACAAATCAATAAACCAAAAATATTTATAACCTAAACAAACAACAAATTTAACTTCATGCCAAACCTCAGTACAATAAAACAATTGAAAAATGCTATACTAATCGAATAACAGTAAACAATTATAATGCAAATGAGACGTCCGCACTCTTCGTCGAGTGTCGTAGAACTGATCATATCTGGTCACGCGACGGTGTTACCACGTGCCAAGCGACTGAATTACATTACATTATATTTGTTTAACGAAGGGTGCCAAACAATTTTTTGTGAAGTTATCAAAACATTTTTACGGGCATAGTTGATAACTAATAGGTGCTTTTATTTATTTATAGGTTCACGTGCAACTATGGTATAAGTTTTTAAACAGATTAAAAAGATATAATACCTTTTTTTTTTTTTTTTTTCGTGCGGAAATCCCCTCGGATACCCCCCCGCCGGCCAGCGGGGGCGATTATGTCGGGCTTGAACAGACTTTTTTTTTTTTAATTTCTACAGACAAATAGAAGTTCTTACTATATGCTAAACGCATTCATTAATATCAATTAGTACTCATCAATACTTAGTTACAGGGATACGTTTTCATAATTAAATATTTATTTTCATAAAAACTCAAAATTTTGGACGTATTATAAAATCATAATAAACATAACATAACATAAACTCACGCCTATATCCCCGAAGGGGTAGGCAGAGGTGCTAGCACCAACGTTTCGCCAGTTTATGTTTTAGGTCCCCCAAATTACCGTAATCGTGATCAATAATTTTCCCCAGTATTTCTGGTAAAGAAACGATCTACATGACGCGGTTACCGTAACTTATTCTTCGCTAGCTGATGGCCGCGGCTCCGCCCGCGTTGAATTGTTCTTCCGTTCCCGTTAACCATGGAAACCTATTCCTGAGATAATAAGTTCAGTCACCCGTTATAGGGTGATTAAGAAACAAACATCCAAACATGTTCACAAACTTTCGTATTTAAAAAAATTGTAGGATAGGAAGAAGATATTGTGGAGGTTAATGAAGAAAATAGGAAGCATTAAAGGAGGTAAGCTACAGAGTACACTCATTAATTTTATTGTATACTCTTATACGTGGCTAAGCCGTTTGGTCGAGACTATACTCCTCCGTAACCACAATACCGATCTTGACCAAATTTGCCATGGTGATAGTGTAGACACCGCTGAGTGTTTAGACGGGTTAACTGCTCAAATACAATGTACCATTGAGGAATAATCATCGAAAAACAGTTTCACGAACGCGCGGCCTTTGCTAAGCGCGACCGTAGTAAGATGCCTTATTTTTCAAGTAAGAGTCCTGCTCGCTCAGCTCAATTTATTTCAGTCGCACCCTGCACTGAATTCCTAGTTTAACTGTATTTTAATAAAACACAGCCAAATCTTTGAAAAGTAACTTGTAGGAACAAACGCGAATGAAATTAAAACAACTCCCTCTTTTGTGTCATCGGCTCTTATCATCAGATATTTGTAGAAGTATGAAATGATAAAAAATCTTCCGTTATCAGGTTATCGTAGGCGACAGGTGAAGCGATGCGCGAAATTTGAACATCCTTTTTATGTGTCTATATTCTTTCAATGTTAACACAAAATATAAGGATAGATTTCCTAAGAAAATGCAATATTTTCTTCTATGATATAACTGATCAATGTGGTGTCTACTTAAAAATATATCTATCAAAACATAACATAACATAACTTCACGCCTGTATCCCCGAAGGGGTAGGCAGAGGTATATTACACACCCACAATTCGCCAGTTATGTTAAGGTCCCAATGTAATAGGGGGCGAGCCTATTGTCATCTACCGGGCACATTAATAAGCGAGCGATAATTAACATTTATTAATGCACACATAACTACGAAAAGTCAGAGGCGTGTGCCCGGGGCGACTGGGGATCGAACTCGAGACCTCGTCTCCGCAGTCCGTTACGTACGCCACTGGGCTATCGCCGCTTTTCTATCATGATTTCATGATTTTCTATCATTTCTTTTCCATCATATATATCTATCATGTATAGAAATAACTAGTTAGAAGCGATGTTTTAGGAGGGCTCGCTAAGTTTCCTCACTAGCACTAGTAATTATTTAGTAGAAATTTGATGACACAAAATTGTCACAAAATTCGGCCGGGTGGGTGTACCACCGTGCACGATTGCGAAAAACCCTCCATAGTAATCCAATTTCGGTTTGATTGCGTTCAGGGGTCAGCAAGTGCATAGCCGGGCAGGGGGATTGTGGTCGCAGCACTAGTGGGACCGGTGGGTGTCACGCGGTGCTGCGACGACAATCCTCTTCTGATGAGGCCGTCAAGCTGAGTGCCACCATTGTTAACATGGTACGTGTATGCAATGGTGACCCTCTTTCCTGAGACTTTACCTTCAGCTTACCATCAGGCGAGGTGAAGTCAAATTGAATTATTTTATGATTGATAACACATCTACACATGAATATACTTTATATACTTTTGTCAAGCCCAAACGTGAAAGTGTGATAGTTTGTAGTAGAGGCCTTGTGGCGGCCAAAGTCCGCCGGCTACGCTGGGGTTATCCTTTCGAGGGCTTACCCGGGGTGCCCGGCAACGGACACTTGGGGAGGACACCGTGCGGTTTTAGTCGATACGCGACATAACCACCCTCGCTGGCCGGCGGGGGGGTATCCGAAGGGATATGAACCCGGGACCTCTCGATCGTAAAGTCGACTCCTTAACCACTAAGCTACCGACGCTTTTTATTGTATATGTATTTGTATGTATAATACATTTAGGTTTATGTATTACATAGTTTATATTATGTTAGTAAGTATTTTTGTGTATCTTAATTGGAATATGTTTTTACTTTTGTTTGTGTGTGTTAAAATGTATTCATTCTCGCTATCATACACACGTATATATAACTCTTTGTCTTGTTTGTTTACCCAAATAAATAGAAAAAAAAAACAATTATGTCAGACACGTTTGACCAAAGGGAGGGGGAGGAGGGGGAAATTTAGTCATCATCGTAAATAGTATCCCGCCAGAATAAAAGACACATTAGTCAGGCGCACATCAATCGAAACATAAACGCGCGAGCCCACTCACGCGCACCACACGTAAGTCGCAGCTGCCGTATTATTTCACTCATTTTATGAACGCTATTATAGCACCGGTACTAAAATCTCTCATAGACTTTTTATTAGACTTTAGCGGTATCATGGTTTCAAAAAATAACATTACGAATCTCTCTTTCGTTAGGTTATTGTGTAAGTTTGGTGGATACGTCTTTGAATTTGCTGCCATTGTGGGAGGTGATCTAGAAAACTTGTGTGTGTCCAGTTAAATAGATCCAAATTGCCAGGCCGATGTGTGTTAGAAAGAACCATTTATTTTCGTTAGGTTCCAAACGCAAGCCAATATGAGCCGGGCTGTCACTCTGCTTCTCGATGGGCAAGCCTATCCATCCGGGTATTTAAAAAAAAAGTCACAAACAAAACTCACTTTCGCATGTATTTAGAATATTGTAAACTACAGTAGGAAATGCATTCACAGTTTATGAGGGGTTCAAAACTAGAAAATTTTGATAGCTTATATCCTTACTAATATTATAAATGTGAAAGTAACTCTGTCTGTCTGTCTGTCTGTTACGCTTTCACGCCTAAACCACTGAACCGATTTTGCTGAAATTTGGTACAGGGGTAGATTAGACCTTGGGAAATGACATAGGCTATGTTTTGTCGCGATAACCGACATCTACGCGGGCGGAGCCGCGGGCAAAAGCTAGTAATACTATAAATTCCGAATACGAGGGTTTTGGAAAGTAAAAATAGCCTGAACTTAAAGAATTTTCTAAATCGGATTAGTAATTTCAAACATTACAAAACTTCAATTAAATTTTTAAGCAATTTGTATGCTTACATTTCCTATAGATTTAGATCGGAAAAAGAGAACATCTAGGACGGGACTTGAACCCGCGACCAGTCCCTTACAGGGACGTATATAATATAATATCGGAGAATTTCGAATATCTGGGACGTGTCTAGGTGTTTCAGTTGGTCAGAGCAATCCACCTGTAAGGGACTGGTCGCGGGTTCAAGTTCCGTCCTAGATGTTCTCTTTTTCCGATCTAAGTCTATTACAA
Source organism: Cybosia mesomella (assembly GCA_946251805.1). Lineage (NCBI taxonomy): Eukaryota > Metazoa > Arthropoda > Insecta > Lepidoptera > Erebidae > Cybosia > Cybosia mesomella. The sequence continues at coordinate 3,561,529 of OX276415.1, forward strand.
AAACTTATTATTTAATGTAGGATAGTTTAGTCAAGACCTACCGCAGCTTCTAAAATTATATTCACATATTTTATCATAACAATACAGAGATATAATAAAATATATGGGCAAAAGTACCCTTAGGAGATTTTTGTGGGTTGATTGCACAAGATGGACGCCGTATGTCGTCATGCGGAATATGGTTTCTTTTTATGACGGTTTGTGTCGAGATTTCGCTGGCATCCGTTACTATTGTTTATCTGATAGACTACATTCTATCTTGGAATTGTATTGTCATAACTTATGTATGAAAACCGGTCAAATGCGAGTCGGACTCGCCCCTGAAGGGTTCCGTAGTAGCATGTAATTTTTTTATATTTGTTGATGATGAGAATTGTTGATGAATGAAAGGTAAATTGCGGTTTACGATTTATGACGTATTAAAAAAAACTACTTACTAGATATGATTTCAGATTGACATGGTCTTTTACATTAAGATGAAGTGGGAACACGCTCATCGCGTTTATGAGGGGGTGAGGTATGAAGTGCGGCGGGAGCATGCGCGGGGCAAACATCTTCCCCCCGCGTTTTATGTTCGCGGACCATAAGGGTCACCGTACACTTGACCGGCTATCGGTATTGTCTTTTACGAATACCAATTTTTTTTTCATCAGTATGATGAGTTGACGTGAAATCGACGGTCAACGTACATTTGACCGGGTATCGGTAATATCGGTATTGTTATGTAAAGATACCAATTTATTTTTCACCAGTATGAGTAGAAGTGAAATGATCACCGTATATTTGTACGTACGTAACAGCCTCTGTAGCGTGGTCGGGCGAGCGCCAGCTTACGATGCAGGAGGTTACGGGTACGATTCCCGCTGGGACTAAATATTTGTGTGAACCACAGATATTTGTTTCTGGTCTTTAATACACGTTTCTATATGTATTATAAGTATGTAATTTACACAAGAAAAGTAATTCTGACTTTTTTTTGAAATGAAATCAATTAGACCATCTTCATACTAAAAGAAAATTTGTTGTGTCCGATTAGAAATGTCTGATCAGATATTTATTATAATGTGAATGCATCCAGGAAAATTCTTGTCTTCCGCAAGTCGTCGGAAGTCAGTTGATTGCTACAAGTTTTGGGTTCAATTTCATACAAACCAATGTAGGTATAGCGGACTAAAAAATCTAAGTTATCTATTTATTTTAATGCTTTTATTTCAATTTTTTCTAAAACGTGAAAAGAGAGTTCCAAAATAAAGTGACACTTATTAGATCTATTGAAAAAGTTTAATATATATAAAATAATCCCGTAGTAAATTTAAATGACTGTAGTTGCATTTAAATACAAATTCATGCTCCATTTCTTTTAATTGTTTCTAAAAATAGCCGATGTCCACTATTCTCCTGCCAGTAATTTCCTCAAAGTTCGATGTATCTTCAGGAAGATGACAAGTTCACAGTCAATATTATCTATGGACCTGAAAGGTTTTAATGCATATTACAAATCTCTCAATGATTATTTAATTACTATGTTGTATGTACTAATAACTATGTATGTACTAATAACTATACTAGGAATTCAGTACAGGGTGCGACTTAAATAAATTGAGCTGAGCGAGCAGGACTCTTACTTGAAAATAAGAAGTCTTACTAGCTAAGGCCGCGCGCTCGTGAAACTGTTTTTCGTTGATTATTCCTCAATTGTACATCGGCCATGAACCATCTTCAAAACACACCTCCCAGTCTACTTAAAAGAACGCTTTAATTTCCTCTGTGACACACATTCAAGGTCCTTAAGATCGTCAGAGAATCTGAGGCTGAAAATGCCAGCACACTCCACAAAGATGGATGGATAAGTCCTTTACTGTTCAAGCTGTTCGATTGTGGAATGCCTTACCTGTGGCCATAAGACGTGCGCAATCACTGTCAGTATTCAAAAAATTAGTCACGGCCCACTATCTACAGGAACCATAGTCATTAATTTTTCTCCTACTCTCTCTACGTTTTCCTTATTTATTCTAAACTATGTCTTAATTATAAGTATATATTGTATGTATGATGTACCTAAAAATAGGTACTGTTCCAGTATATATTATATATGTATAGTGATAAATTTATATATTTATAATTTTATATTTAAATGTCAGAGTACACCAGAAACTGCCCTATATCTTCTATTAACTGTTTTTTCTCCATCCAATGGTTGCCTGTAAGAGATTGCCTTGTGCGATAAGGCCGCCAATTGTATATGCCTCAAAACTGTAATGTATTATGTAATTTTTTTTTCAGTTTATCAAACATAAGTAATTTCCCAATACCTATTCAAATCATCATAACAAAAGATTCACGTATATACCCTTAAACCATTTTCACTCTATAAGATTTTTTTCTTGTCAGACACAAGAAATCCAGTTAGATTGGTGGTTGTAAGAGACCGTGCACATTACAAGAAATTCTTTCTGATGTCCGATAAGACACAAGAATTCTAATCTAGAAACGTCATCTTCTCAACTATCCTTCGTGAAGGGCTGGTCTTCACTCCCACTGTTCCTGGTTCCCACCGTTCCTGGCGGGTCCAGGAGCTAGGAATATTTGGTGCAATAATTTACTATCACTATTATTTTATATATATTAAACTTTTTCAATAGATCTAATACGTGTCACTTTAAATTTCTTATAATGTGAAGATGGTCTTGTCATTCCCACTCATACTGAGGTAATAAAATGGTATCGACACAAAACAATGCCGATATCCGGTCAAGTGTACGGTGACCTTTATTAGCATTCCCACTCGCACTAAGAAAATAACAAATATAATTATGTGGTACGTTGATACTCACTGAGATAGATTGTTTTGGGCGATCCTGCCTTTCCGCTAACGGGATATTGTCCTTCCTCTAAGGCTTTTATTGCCCATTTTACATCAAAATGCAATAGAGAGCGAGCGCGACGAAGCAGTACGTGTCTACTCGCGGCGAGGCCCCGCGGCCGACTGAGCTCGCACTCGAGCGCTATGTTTTATATAATTAAAATAATTAACTTCTATTTAAGAGAAAACCATCTGTACTACCATATGGGATTTGATGTAAGGTTTATGAAAATATAAATTTTGCACTTGTTTTTTCTTTACAATCGCCGTAAAATTGTTTCATTCTAACAAAATTACGATTTTTTACGATATTCACGATTTTTTTCTATCGAGGCAAATCACTCTAATCGTGTTTCGAATTGTATAACAATATAAAGCATTTCTTTACCTTTACGACGGTAGGAATATCATTTCATGCATTTTAGCGTTTGATTCCCAAAAACTGTTTCTAAGACACCTCCTTTACGCTTCTGGACTTACCACTTCGTCTTAAAATTAAAATTATAAATGGGATATTTTTACCATGTTTATTATCTTCTTCGAGAATCCGATATTTCGGCACTGTTACAAGTGCCATGATCACGGATGTACTGGCATAATATATCGGATTATCGAAAAAGATAATAAACATGATAAATATCCCGTTTATAATTTTAATTTTAATACTTACTAGATCTCGTTCAAACCAATTTTCGGTGGAAGTTTACATGGTAGGTACATCAAATATTTTTTTAGTTTCATCATATTAGTTACAGGGGGGGGGGGGGGCATTATACCACTTTGGAAATGTCTCTCGCGCTAACTATTCAGTTTAGAAAAATATGATATTAGAAACCTCAATATCATTTTTGAAGATCTATCCACGTATGGGTTTGATGAAAAAAAAATTTGAGTTTCAGTTCTAAGTATGGGGTTACCCCCAAAATTTATTGTTTTTTGTCTATTTTTTGTCAAAATCTTAATGCGGTATGCGGTTCACAGAATACATCTACTTATCTAGTTTCAACAGCATAGTTCTTATAGTTTCGGAAAAAAGTGGCTGTGACATACGGACGGACAGACAGACATGACGAATCTATAAGGGTTCCGTATTTTGCCATTTGGCTACGGAACCCTAATAAAATGAATGTTGGTATGTTTGTCCTCTGTGCGTTTCGAAATTCATCGTTTTCATCTTAGCGTTGTTCCCAGGTGCATCCGAGGCTTTCAGCTCAGAGCCCAGGGTCCACTTACTCCTTCTTCTGGTTCACTTCATACGGTTTTTATGGGAGCGAATACCATCTGATCGACCCGGAGAGGAAAGCCTATACCAAAGCCTCGTCCGTCAGCAGCAAGTTTACCGGCTTGTAGGTGAGGTTCGCTCGGTCCCATACACCTCATGGGCGGTGGTGGGGTCCAATCGGGTTAAATTATGTTATTTAGTGTAACAATAAATAATAAATTACTATTTCCTGAAACTGTTGTTGTTGACTGTACCACAAGTGCCACTTAACCCGTAAATGGGGCGTCACTTAAAACACGACATCCGACTATTAATTTGACACTTTCTTGATACAAATTCACAAGGTGTTTTGAAAGATATTCCTTAATTATAGGATTGGAGTCAATTATTTCTTAATTGAGAATTAATTTCGTTTCCTGTCGAAACCATGTTATTATGGCATGTTTCTAATTTAAACAGATGTGAAATTACTGTTATAAAGTTTTATGATCCACGTGTAATGCTCTCAGCTTCTGTTAGGAGCGTAAATTGTTTTAATGTCTCTTTTACTTTACTATAGAGCAAACCAGCAAATAGCCATAAGCTGCAAGCACTTATGATGAACTATGGGGTGTATGAAGCCCCCCAGCAAAACTTTTGGTGCCAGCCAAACTTACCTAATAGTCTGCTGCACACCTGCTGTACAGTGTCAATATAGTACATGGCATTTTGCTGACGATGCGACGATGTGACGATTTGTTTATTAATTGATTACTTATTACTCTTACAAAGGCACCCTGGGATTTATGAGTTTTTGCTTCCTTATCGCCTCGGTCAGCCGGTGAAGTGACCAAGAGGTTCCCCGGTTACAATTGATGTAAACCAAAATATATCACGAATCCAATTAAACTACGGTGTAAAGATAAGATTGGGGTCATCCAATTACCTATAAAGACTTGTTTGGCTAACCACTCTATATATATATATATATATTCTATAGCTCAGTTAAACGGAGTTGTTATAGTTAGGGATTTAAATGATGAGATGACGACACATGGTTTTATAGTCTGAAGGGCACGAGAACTGTAGAACACGTGAACTGAAGGGAACGTGAACTGAAGGGCACGTGAACATCATCATCATCTCAGCATTGATATATATATTTAAGCGTCGGTAGCTTAGTGGTTAAGGAGTCGACCTTACGATCGAGAGGTCCCGGAGGGGTTAGGGGGAATATTAGTAATTTTGGTTACTAATATTCTTTAAAAAAAAAAAAAAATTGTTCCCGGATCCATTCGAGGTTTTCACCACGGCGCTCGGGGTCTACTTACTTCTTCCCCTCTTTTCGATTCGGCTTTTATGTGAGCGACTGCGGTCTTACCTCCCAAACACAGAGGAAAGCCTGCGCCAGAGCCTTAACGCCAATCAGCTTCTCCGGCTTGCAGGTGATGTTGGCATGACGCCGAAGGTTTTGGTGGCGACCACATTCACCCATTTTTCATACAGCAGGTTTCGGAGATGATAAATCGACCTAGCTAGGTTTGATATTTAGAAAATGTCGATAAAAAATGGCGAGCAAACCTCTGTCACCCAGATATTCAATTAATATACAAACATAAAACCACGCCTCTTTCCTCTTTCCTCGACGGCCTCTGTGGTGTAGCGGTAGTGCATTCGACTGCTACGTCAGGGGGCGCGGGTTCGATGCCCGCTCAGTGCAAATATTTGTATGCATGAATATTTCTATTTGCATTGGTCTGGGTGTTTCTATGTATAATATGTATGTATTTACAAAAAAAAAAGTATTTAAGTATGTTTATCCGCATTCTGGAACCCTAGGAACGCTAGTTAAACTATGCTTACTTTGGGTCTAGAAAGCGCTGTGTAGAATGTCGTAGAATATTTATTTATTTATTGGGGTAACCAGAGACAATAACCATTCCACTTGCTACGATTCATACGTCTTCTAGACAGTACGCACCATAATAAAAAAAAAAAAACTATGAAAATTTTTTTTTTCCTTAGTTGCGAACAAAAGCTGCACAGAAAGGTATTCTGGTACACGTGGAATTGAAATCTGTGACACGTGCTGATTGCTCAACCCCAATATTGTGCGCGCCCTGAGACGCACGTGACTGAATACGAAACGGGGGAAGTCAGGTATAAATAATGTAGATTTTTATTATGCTTCTTGTCACACTGTACACCATTATAAGTACATTTCAATAGAACGTTATTTTCGCCATATATTACAAAAAACCCTGACTGTTACTGTCGTCCTCAAAAGTTGCTAAATAATAACATGTTTTCAAACGATCTTTACATGAAAATAAAAAAGTAATTAATGTATAATTATTTTTATAGTCATCAGAGGGACAATATTTGGATGTGTCAATTGGATTACTGGGATAGGCAGAAACAACATCTTTCCACTGGCGTACGCCTTTCGTTTCTTCTATTTTCACAATTGTTTTAATAAATAAATATTCTACGACATTCTACACAGCGCTTTCTAGACCCAAAATAAGCCTACTCGTAGTATAGCTAGCTTGTGTTATGGGTTCCAGAATGCGGCTAAACATACGTATATCCTTTTTTTGTAAATACATACATATTATACATAGAAACACCCAGACCAATGTAAATAGCATGCATACAAATATTTGAACTGACCGCGAATTGAACCCGCGTCCTCTGTCGTAGCTGTCGAATGCACTACCGCCACAGCAGAGAGGCCGTCAAACATGCATGCCCTTTTCATACATGCACGCCGGTTGCAGGACTCTTGACCTGGCTTTTCCTTAAAAACTTACCCTCACCTCTTTTGTCAATCTTCCTTCGTCCAATCTATCACCATCTTAACTTCCCTTTTATCTTGGCCACTGTACGTTCCCTTATCACAACTATCACTTGTACTTTTCCACAATTTTATTTAATAATCACACCTAACCGGTTTCGCCTCACGGCATTCTCAAAGGATTTTTATATAATAGTTATGTAACATAACATAACATAACATAAACTCACGCCTATATCCCCGAAGGGGTAGGCAGAGGTGCTAGCACCCACATTTCGCCAGTTTATGTTTAGGTCCCAATGTAATAGGTGGCGAGCCTATTGCCATTAACCGGGCACTTATAAACCTGCGATAAATACACACATAACTTCGAAAAGCATCGAAAAGTCATTGGTGTGTTCCATGGTAAAACCTGGGATCGAACCCGAGACCTCGTCTCAGCAGTCCATTACCCATACCACTAGGCTAATAAAATTGTGAAAAAGTACAAGTGATACATTTGTTTCAATATGTGTAGCAAGTTCCACCAAGTGCCATCAGTAAACAGTATAAATACTAAAAAAATAATTAAATATTTTTTTTTTTAAATCCCCGACATAGAGTAGAACGCTCTTGACTAATTCACCTTTCAAACAAAAAGCGGGAGTTCGGGAGTTACGATGCCACAGACAGACACACACACAGATACGTCAAACCCCGTCGTTTTTGCTTCGGGAATTAAAAATAATCAAATCAGTACCAGCCAGCCAACGGCCCATCCTTAAGGAGTATAAGTCATAAATTAGTCCACAAACTATTAATTGAACGACGTATGCCTCACTAACCATATTAGTTAGTCGGCCGTCGGGCCACTATGGTAATATGGGGACGCCGAGGGACGAGGGAAGGGGGATTTGCTCCATATTTGCACTGAACGGAAACTGGACCCGCGATCTCAGACTTAGCAGTTGAACGCTCTACCGCTGCGCCACAGACGTCGCCAGTCCGGGATCAAGAGGATCAGCAGGATCAGAGTGATGTATATGTACCTACGTTTGCATACATAGCCTTGTGCCGGCGGCCGCACTCAGCGCGCACCCAATACTATGTTCTTTGGCCAGTAATAAACTAGCGTTAAACGTGTGAACGTGTTTCATTGCTCCGCATACTTATCACAGAGGCAGTCATCATCCTCATAGCGATTCCCCAGTTGCGTCCCAACTTTGGACTTTGGAGCCCGAGGTTCATTTATTGATTTCGATTAGTATGTCGGCTTTTCCGGCAGCGACTGATGTTTGACCACCCAACCCCACGAGGAAAACCTGCACCACAGCTTCGTCCGTTAATAAGGCAGGTGCACTGAGAAGCAGGTGAGGTTGGCTCGGGGGCCAAAGGGGTTGTTGTAACATAACGCTCTAAATCGAATCTGAAAACTTGGTTACAGGCAAATGCTCTCGGTGAGTGAGCACCTTAAACTTATCAGTCCCGGTGAAGGGAAATGTAGGTGGTTCAATTTGAGCGAGATCTATTAAAATATAGTTAAACCCGTGGAATATAGAAACAAGACTAAATTTCCTTAAAACCTCGGCTCTATGGAAGCAAGTATCGGACGAGTATGGTGGATATTCCACTCATACGCACGAAACGTTTCGGCGACACATTTATTATGCGTACAGCTAAGGAGTGGAATTGCCTGCCTGAGTCTGTGTTTCCGGAAAGCTATAACCTCGGAATCTTCAAGTCTTGAGTGAATAGGTTCCTTCTAGGCAAACGTGATCCATCGTAGAACACATCGTCACTTACGACCAGGTGAGATAGAGGTCAAACGTGAGCCTATCATCCATAAAAAAAATGCAATGAGCGGGAATCGAACACGCGACGTCTGACTTAGCAGTCGAATGCTCTACTGCTACGCCACAGACGTAAGATTATAGTCTGGAATAACACACAAAGTACTTTTTATCCCAGGCAGGTATAGGCCAGGGTCAGTCGGGGTGCGAGGGATATGCTCTATGGGCAACCTTACACCCCGGCGTCTGCAGACCCGAGACGGCGTGCGGTTTTAGTCGGTTCAAGCCCGACATAACCGCCCCCGCTGGCCGGCGGGGGGGTATCCGAGGGGATTACCGCACGAAAAAAAAAAAAAAAAAAGGTACTTTTTATCCCTGGAATAGGTTCCAATGGGTAGCGGAAACGCAATCAGAATTCCATGCAACAGCTTCGAATAATATAAAAGACGGATACACAGCTGATGTTTGATATGTCTGATAAGTTACGCTAGCGAGAACGGTAGGGCGTTGAACGTACCAAGACGTATGTGTCTTGTAAGTATATACTAACAATAAAGTACCTTAAGAAGCTACGGGGGGCTGTAAGTAACCGAGACTTGGTACTTTGTACTTTGAAGTAAGTGCTCATGTAGGAAGATCTTTGTGAAATCTTTGTGTACACAGCAATATTATATACAAGGTGGAAACTTTAAGTGCGTCGAGCCGATAATTTCGTCATTTTTAAAGATATTGCAAACCAAATAGTGCAAAAATGAAAAGAAAAAAATTACTTATTTTAACGGTTATTTTATTATTTAAATGTTTTTGCAAAAGTACAAATTGTAAACACATGTCAGCATTTTTATTTATGTCATTTCATAGAATAAGTGATGCAGATTTCATATCAGTTTACCATAAAAATGTCGAATTACTCGTCATCAAGCTGTATACACAACGTTTTACCCCCTGTATATCGCAGGAGTTTAATAAAAAAAAAAGAGGATTTGATCTATCCTTCACTGACTTGATCAACGGTTGATGTTAAAATAACAACACAATTGTATCATTTCTCTAAATAAATCTAGTGATTTGATCAAACTACCAAAATGGTTCAGTGAAAAGTGCTAAAAAATAAGCATATCAGAAGAAATTTGGGTATTCAAATAAACTCACGCCTATATCCCCGAAGGGGTAGGCAGAGGTGCTAGCACCCACATTTCGCCAGTTCATGTTTAGGTCCCAATGTAATAGGTGGCGAGCCTATTTGGGTATTCATAAAACATATTACAAATAAACAAAAAGGTTGAAGCGGGTGCTCCACTGTAATCATAAAAAATATAACCACGAAGGTTGAAGCGGGTGCTCTGCTGCACCATAACCTTCTAACCTAAATTCTGCGTGGTGGGGCCGGCGGTTGTACAAATTTTAGTAAGCAATCGAATATTAAACTAATAATCAAAAGTGCACGCGACCCCTTTATCTCTTTCAATATAACTTAGCGCTACAGTATTCTTATTAGTGAAGAAACAGAGTTTCTGCATTTGTACTCACAAATTGTGTTATCAGCATCACGATTGCAGACACATCGCATAAAAGTCTACACTTACCTGCAACAAAAAGTTATAATTAAATAAATTTGTTTCCATTGACTAACTCTACCTCTGCCTAAGACTCAATTAAGACCAGCTGGAAAAATTCTCGAGCACTTTTAAGTTTTAATTAAATATCAACCTTATGTTTTTAAGTTGAAGCTTAAAATAATAAAATCTTACACGATGAGACATTAGTGCGTTGTTGCATACTATTTACGCTTTGTCTAAATGGAATATATATTGGAATAAAACTATTTTTAACGGATTCTATCGTGATTTATTTGATGTTATTTTATATTTTACATTGATCCCGACGTTTCGGTTGCTTTTCAGCAGCCATGGTCACGGGATCTCCCCGTGAACATAACATAGCACCAAATATATATATATAATATAACATATATAACATAACATCAAATAAATCGCGATAGAATCCGTTAAAAATAGTTTAATTTCAATGTGTGACATTCGCGTAAACTTCCCACAATATCATAAATGGAATATAGTTGTTATTTAATAACCGCCTAAAAACTGCTCGAGGAGGCCGCCTTAAGGGACCACTTAATTTTATAACACGTGGTTGAAAATCAATATCAAAATTCCATCCAAACATATATATATAAGAAAGCAATTTACTAGTATTTTAATAGTCCCACTATTTTATAAATTGAGCCTCCACAAAAGAGCTTCCTCATTTTTGTCAGAAATTAAAAATTAACCCCAAAACGTAATTCAGCTTTCAAACCTCTTGGGCTATATCACTTATGAACTCAAGTGGCTAAGTGGACGTGACGTGTGGCGCGTAATAACATCACGCTGTATCCCTCGGGATCTCAGCTGGATTGTAATTTGGATATTAAAACTAGCCGGTGCCAGTCAAGTAGTAATGTAATGTGACAGGTTGAATTTTTATTTAACTGAAGATATAGGAGATGCAAACCCTGATAGCTTGGAAAAGCTGATGGTAGTTGGACAGGTTGACGGGAAAAGACCACGCGGTCGCTCACCTACTCGTTGGTCGGACGCAGTCAAGAAACTTACTGGCCTGCCAATACCAGAAGCTATCAAGACCGCCGCGGATAGAACCAGATGGAGAAATTTAGTGCATCGGGTTGTCGAAGAGACTGCTACTACTGGACACGACCTTCAGCAATGAAGATAGCGACTAAGAAGAAGATAGGAGATGTAAACGGATTTCTTATTCGTTTTTCAGTCACTTTTTTCAAATCCGTATTCGACCGACGTATTTTACCAATTTACACGTAATTTATTCACAGTAAAATTGTCCTACTCCCCTATGCCAGAGGGGGGACCGTTATAAATAAACCTCTCGAATTGGGGCCTATTTGAGGTGTTTTAATGAATTTCAATTATTGCATTATGTTAACAAGTGTGTTTTTTTAATTTTTTGCAACTTTTATTTCTACGCTTAATTGTAGTTGGCCATCAAGCGATCACTTGAGACGCATGAACGTACAAAAATGTATCATTTTATCTAACTGAAATGAAAGTTAAGACATTTTATATTATAAGGGTTGCCCGAATTGTCGATATTGGTAAGACCGAGGGTATTTGCCGACAAGCCCAGACGTACCAGGCATAATAATGTAGGTTTTATATAACTGCACTAGTAAACAGAAACCTTTTCCGGAGAGCTCTCGGACTATATTACGTCCATAAAGTGAAGGGAAGTAGGATATGCGAGGTTTTGGCCAACGAGCAACTGTGAGTGTATTGAATAATCAGCCAAATAAATAAGTAACAAACGACCCGAAAACGCAAGAACCATTTTGGGGGCGGCAATTCCCATTCCGATACGCCCCCGGCCGGAACGCACCCACAGTGAAAATATTGTTATTCCGCTACGCCCCCGGCCGAGACGCTCCCGGCCGAGACGCCCCCGGCCGAGACGCCCCCTTTATCTAGGTGGAAATAGATAGATAACCTGTTTCCTGTACAACAAAAAATTAACGATACAGACATAAATAAGTAGTAAGTCATCATCATCACCATCAGTCTTCGTTTACTTTGCAGTTTTTTTTTTTTGCTTTTACAGGAGCTACTACCGTCTGACCCTCAACCCCGAGAGGAAAGCCTGCACTAGACCTTCGTTTGTTAATCAGCAGGTGTACCGGCTACCAGGTAAGGTTAGCATGGACCAAAGGTTTTGGTGGGACCCTATAGCCTCTTTAAGGGTCCTCTAGATTGTTTATCCCGTATTCGAACCTCACACTCTCAAGTCTAGCGCCTTATACCTTCCGTTACAGCTGCGTTTATATTACATTTAAATAGTGGCCTTTTAGTGTCACCCTCCGAGTTCCTCCTATTGTACGAGATCGTTATCTAAACGAATACCTTCCTCCCTCTTTCCTGAGTTTTTTGTTCGGCGTCCAATTCTTGACTTGTTAATTGTTAACGCGATGTGCTGATAAGCGGAACGCGATGGTTTGACGACCCATTTATTATTGCAAGAGTATTTTTTAGGGTTCCGTAGTCAAATGGCAAAAACGGAATCCTTATGGATTCGTCGTGTTTGTCTGTCTGTCCGTCCGTATGTCACAGGCACTTTTTACGAAACTTTAAGAACTATGCTGTTGAAACTTAGTAAGTAGATGTATTCTGTGAACCGCATTAAGATGTTCACACAAAAATAGAAAAAAAAACAATAAATTTTGGGGGTAACGTGGAGGTCTTCAAAAATGATATTGAGGTTTCTAATATCATTTTTTTGCTAAATTGAATAGTTTGCGCGAGGGCACTTCCAAAGTGGTAAAATGTGTGCCCCCCCCCCCCCCCGTGTAACTTCTAAAATAAGAGAATGATAAAACTAAAAAAAATATATGATGTACATTACCATGTAAACTTGCACCGAAAATTGGTTTGAACGAGATCTAGTAAGTCGTTTTTTTTAATACGTCATAAATCGTAAACTGCAATTTACCTTTCATTTAATCAACTCAAATATAAAAATTTAAATAATATCATTATGTTGCTTGCTGCTACAGAACCACTCTTGGGCGAGTCCGACTCGCACTTGGCCGCTTTTTTAAACCGTCGTGTTGAGTATTCATAGCGCGTAAGCTTAACTCCTACTTCTCTTTTAATTATAGATTGGTTTATCTTGGCTTTCGTGAGAGCGCCTGCCTCCCACAAGCAAAAAGGAAAGCCTGCTCCGCACACTGAACTCAATTTCAATAAAGTAGATATTCTAAGATTTAATCTTAGTATCGTAAACATACCAGCCATTTGCTGCATGCATTTGCATATTACACTCAGGACACACTAATCTTCTTTAAGAATGATGCTTTCATGCGTAGAGATTTCACGTTTATCCGGCAGCTGTCCGGAAAGTGATTTATCCGGATAGAAAAAATGACTAAGTATACGAAATAATTGTTACATTGTTTTATCATCATCTTAGCTGTCCACTGCTGTCAGAGTCTCAGGAATATCCTTTCTAGGGTACACCTGGTTCATCAGCCACATAGGCCGATTTAACGAAACACAGTGCGGTTTGAGACGGTCCGAGTCCGACATACCCACCTCATTGTTAGCTCCGAAAGGTCAGTAGCATCCATTTACCTATGTTTAGCTTAAATAGTGACGCGAGACCAATACTTGTGCTGTTACTAGCGTTCGTAGCCACGATATGTCTTCATCAATACACGGAATGTGCGTTTGTCTGCAAAAGATCTGAGACATAAGCAATTAAAATCCGGCAACTAAGAACTCTGAAGCTCCGGTAACCGGTATCTGCATCACTAATTATGAACACAACTGTATCTTGAGAATAACTCGAAAACTTCCAAGTCTTAGGCTGTTAATTTGCATGTAAATAGCAGTGACGTCACGCGTAACGTCATAGTTGAGGAAGGTTTATAGTAGTTGCGTTGGAACTTCAGACTCTGAGTTACGATTATGGAGCTTAAGAAGTTTATTTAGTTCTCATATTGAGATTATTTAATGACCACGCCTTGGAACTTGCTCGACTGTGGTTATTTCCATCTTAATTTGGTTCTGTTGTCTTTTTTTGTTTGGCGCTATACCTGTTGTATTATGTACCAGGTAATAAATGTAAACTCTGGCCATCATAAGGCCGCCCGCTGCCTAATGCGTGTCACACATGCGGACGTCGTGCGAATCGTATGTATTTTCTGCTAGAGTTTGTTCAAATTATCTGCACGAAATACGTTCCAAATTATTTGCACGAAACAGGCGCCCGTATGCGTGCACACGCACGAGGCAGCGGACAGCCTGAGCATCACCTTGTGACCCACATTTCGTGATTTTGTGTCACAGTTTTATAAAAATAAAAGGAACAGCTGACAGGAAAGCTGTCGGGCGCTCGTCACAATTTTGCGAAGAAACCGAACAACACTGAATCAATCGCTATTAGCACTCTGTCTCTGTGAATACAGCATGAAAATAGGTACAGTCGTTTTTGAGTTTATCGCGAACAGAAAGACAGACAGACCCGGCGAAAGACTTTGTTTTTAAACGACTTCAAAAAGGAGGAGGTTCTGTGTTCGTCTGTATCTATTTTTTTTTAATAATACTTAGCGATGCCCGCAAAAACGTAATGTAAAAGGGGTGATAAAAATAATATGGGACTGCTTATTTTTTAGAGACTTTCGGGCCTAGGGTTCAATTGCCTACTCCTCCTATGATCTGTTAGGTTGGCTTGGGCCCTCACGATCTTAGTGGGATACATACACCCAATAATAAAAAGTAAATGTAAAAATAAGGCTACAAACATAATTACTCCTTGAACACTCTTTAGATTATACTTCACATTTTTCAAATCAAAAATATGTTACGTTTTGTAAAAGAGCGGCGTCAGCAAACACCGCTGTGGAGTCAAAGCGATGCTTCAGAGTGAACACATGACCGCGAGCGAAAAATGTGAGGATAGGTCCCACTGTAAGCGGACAGAATTGCTTCGTTAAAGAGGACATTATTTTTCGAACAAAAAAATTTACTGACCCACTTGTTTGAAATGAACCTGGCATGCAACCACGTTCTGTTTTCTGTTGAAGGGGTTTTCAAAGGCTTTAAAGTGACTTAAAACTAAAGGCACATGGGAAAGTAGTCACCACCGTGGTATAAACGCATGCATAAGAGCAGATAGCCCTTACTATATGTACTGTGGAAAAAGGATAAAGGAAAAGAGTAAAATGGGATAATGGATCACAAATTGTACGAAATTAAGCATATTACATATTACAGCGTTAATTCGACATCGATTCGATTCGAGCCGACCTGTTATGATTGCCGGGGACTAGTGTTAAAATAACCCACACATACATCTTCAAAACAAATCGGAGTTAATAATATCTAATTTATGAGACCTTCAAATTGTGCCTGACATAAAAATACAACTTAAACCGCTTACAGTGAAACTCCACCACTTCCATTCAGCGCGCGCTCAAATGCGGGCCACGGCTGAGCTAAGATTGAGCCTCCAAGACACAGCCTACAGCTATGAATACAAATGGACCACTCTTCCAACGAACCAACCTTGGCTCCAATCCCCAACTATTGTGAAGATAAGGCACGCCTCCATTTCATAGAAGGAGATTTTAACTAAACCCACGTTACTTAGGGAGCTCTTCCATCCATGGAAAACTGCGGTTAAAATAAAATTCTTAGTTACTGTTGAGTTGGGTTGCCATCATGGGGTGTACCCAGGGGTTTGGGAGTTCATCTAAAAACCAATCTTCTGTTATTTTCACATGACTTATAATGTCATTTCATGCACATGTTTTCACTTTTGTTTTCTTAACCCCTCCTGAATCTGGAAGGAGGGGAAACGAGCCAGTGGTCAGTCGATCCTAGCTCTGCTTGCCACTGACTAGCAATGACTGGTTATTAACTAACGCGCAACTTTTTGTAGCTGTCATTAGCTATCTGTAAAGGTGCTAAAGTGAAGTAGTAGGTATCTGCCATAGATTAATATGGTCTCTGCGTCCCGTACCCCTCCCCTTCCTGCCTCTATTAGCCGTCGAGCTGCAACTCAATATTTGTTCTAAACAGTTTGTTTAATCGTAAGTATACAGTAGAAGTCATTACTTGTCCCGAAATTATAATATAAAATAAATAATAACCTCTCTGGGGAAGCAACAAATAATAACAATACAAAATACCTTTCGGATACCCCCCCGCCGGGCAGCGGGGGCGGTTTTGTCGGGCTTGAACCGACTAAAACCACACGCCGTCTCGGGTCTACAGACGTCGGGGTGTAAGGTTGCCCATAGAGCATATCCCTCGCACCCCGACTGAGCCTGGGCCTGAGATGGCCCTCTCGGGTTTGGGAACCACGGTGTCCCCGTCTTGCCCCGGTTTACCTATCGAATAAATTCCCCAGCGAGCGCTCAAATTATGAAAGGCAATGTCATATTTTTGCCAAGAGGGCTGTATTGTAATAATAAATATGTTATGTACTACAGTATGTAAAAAGATTTCCCGGGATCGATAACACGCGATTAACCCCTTTATCATCCATCCGCATAGTGTCCAAAGTTTGTATTTTAGAGCCCGAGGTCCGCTTATTGTTTTTATTGGTATGTTGGCTTTTCCGGGAGCGATACCGTCTGACCTCCCAACTACGAGAGGTGCGCGTGCGCCATAATCTCGTCCGTTGTTTAGCAGGGGCAACGTCTTACAGGTGATGTTGGTAGGGCCTTGTTCTAGGTAAGACTAGTTGAAACCAGAGTTATCGGGTAACCCGCAGGAATACCATGAAAAAAAAAAAATTTCGGGCAATCGGTACCATGAAAAGTACTTATCCTGCAATCGGACCCGAAGACGGCACATGGCAGTTTATTCGGCCTAAAACCTACTATGAAAAGACTTGAAACCGCAAAATTCGGAATTTTGATAGTCCACCAACAAAATTAAAATACGATATTATACGACTTATTTCAACAGGTCAAAAGGTTATCATAATCCAATACAAAGGAATATATTTTTAAATATGTTGGTTTATTATGTTCATTTTTTAATAGAAATTTATGGTAAACGAAAACCTTGATATGTTTGATTCAGTCCTAGGCTCTAGAGACGAAAAAAATTCTCTAGAAATCTAATCGCTGTGCCGAGACGGGACTAAAATAAGTCAAGTAGTTTTTAATAATATGTCTGTCCGTCCGTATGTCACAGCCACTTTTTTCCTAAACTATAAGAACTATGCTGTTGAAACTTGGTAAGCAGATGTATTCTGTGAACCGCATTAAGATTTTCACACAAAAATACTAAAAAACAATAAATTTTGGGGGCTTCCCCATACTTAGAACAGAAACTCAAAAAATTTTTTTTCATCTAACCTACAAATGATTTTTTGTAGATGGATTTTTCTTAAAAGTTTAATTTAGATACTGAAAACTATATAAAAATGATTTTATAAAAACTCCACATGCTAACTATTTTTTAAACTACCAACATTTATGATTATTTAATTATTACAAGCTTTTATTAAACTCGCACTTTTCGTATATAAGTAAGTTGTCCGTCAAAATTTGCAAACCATTTTCGATATATTTGTTGGCATCCGATCGAGCTGTAATTTTGCATACACATACACGTTCAGTTTGGATAATAAGTGAATAAAAGCTTGTTTAAAAAAGTTTTTTTAATTGATTCATTTGAAGTAATGAGTATGCTACCAGTAACCCACGACTAGTCCCTTTCTAACAAGAATTCTCTGACCACCTGTGATACCTGGACAAGTACTGAACATTTTTAATTCTCCTATACACACGTCTTGGGCCGACGCTGCACATTGGGACAGCCTCTATGAGATGAATACCAAAACTTATTTTTTAAAATGAAGGTAGGTTTATACTTATAGCATGTGTTGTTGACAGTAACTTCTACTTAAAGGTTATCAGTTATTTACCAAACATCTGCAAAGTTATTTTTTTATTATTGTTATATTTTATTTTTATTATTATAGTTATTTTTTATTTATTTTTCCGTATTTTACATTCGCATAAGTTGCCATTGAGTTATTTGATAATTAATATTTGTCTTACTATTGAAGTTATTACAATTGTAAACCGTGTTGGATGGAGACCAAGGGTAGCACTATCTCAATTATATACCTAACTGTATTTCATATCAATGACTTATTTTTAAATTTTAATTAAATCAGGCTCTTTGAAGTAATAAGCCATAGCAAACGTAACAACAGCACAATTACGTTGAAATAAACACAAATTAAAATTATTCGGCGGCCACATCATATTTTAAAGCGCCACACAGAACCAGCGGAACGTTAAATCCCGTAATTTAAGTTCCCAACGTTTATTAGTTCATTTAATACGCGACATGGCTTGATTGCATGAAATCATTTACAACAGCGGGTGTCAAAAAGTACTTTTAGATGTTTTTAATGAAAATATTTCAACAGTTCATCAGTCAGTTTGATAGTTAAACGATACTCAGTCATGAATCTCGACTTGAGATTAGTTCTATTTACAGATTGCATTCCAGAACTAAAATAGTTTTAACATTTTATGAACGCTCAGGTGATTTACGTCCATAAAATTTCAAGTTTAGTTTAAGAATACAAACTGTACTTACTTAGAACTAGTTTCAAGTGTAGACTTATGCATGACTGAGTATTGTTCAAGAATACAATACATGGGGTTAGAATTCAGTTTATGGTAAATTTCAATTGGAAAAAGTCAACCGCCAGGACAGGAATTGAAATCCCAATCGCGAAATTGTAATATTACAGGACCTGCCCAGGTTGCTCAGTTTTTCAGGTAAAGTTTCAGGTTTCAGGTTCTAGAAAGGGACTTGTCGCTGATTCAAGTCCCGTCCTGGAGGTTGACTTTTCCCCTATTTAAAATTTATGGAAAACTTATACTAATTACTTCTAATTTTCATTGAATTAGAAATTCAGATATTAGACCGGGCCGATCGGTGAAGTAACGCCCTCTCAGGACTTTAAACAGCAGTATGCTGCATTTCGTATACCCAGATTGTGAAAGTACAGAAAGTCTTAATTCACTTTCGATCCCTTTTCTCCCCATTGTCATTGTCTTGCCCCCAAATCGCGCCAATAGATATTGATTTATCTCGAAAATGCTTTTTACCTTTTATTTCAATGTGGAAAGGTAAAAAGTATTTATGAACATAATTCATTTGTAAACAGCAACCCTGATCCCGACACAAAGCGGACTATTAAAAGGCTAATTTCGGAACGCATTCATAAACGTAGCGGGTTACTTGAAACGTTCTAAATTCAAATTTAAACTCGAAACGCGCGGGAAATTTCATTCGACGGTTAACTTTGACAAAGTAAACACGTCTCTTTAACAAATATGAAAGTTTTAAATTGTGGAAAATTAATTAGGTAGCGTTGAAAACAAGTTGGATGGCATTTTATATGATGGGCATGCTGTTTGTCTTTTGAAAATTAATTGGCTGTTTAAGGTAGAAATGAGGAACCGTTTATCCTTTGACAGTGCCTACTTACACCTCGTTATCTTTAAGACTTAATTTATAAGTAGAAAATAAATTCTATTTTCATGTTTCCTTGTGGTTGTCTTTCGTGTGTATCGTATACGAACGGATTCGGAATGAGGTGAGCGATACTCTAAGTAATAAGAACACTCGTGGTTTAGCAACTCCTTTGGTAACTTACGATGTGTCATATGAACCGATTAATCTTCACCACGGTAACAATTAAATGTAACAACACTAAAATTTCATAATGAAAAAATAAAGAATTCCGTCATATTTTAAATTAGTTGTAGAAATTTTAACTGAAATATGTCGCATTACATTCCTGCAACTCAATATTATACATTACTAGCTGACCCGGCAGACTTCGTACTGCCTCAATCGATAGCAACTTCCATATTTATTCACCTTTTAAACCTTCTCTGGACCTCCA
Source organism: Cybosia mesomella (assembly GCA_946251805.1). Lineage (NCBI taxonomy): Eukaryota > Metazoa > Arthropoda > Insecta > Lepidoptera > Erebidae > Cybosia > Cybosia mesomella. Next base: position 3,581,631 of record OX276415.1, read on the forward strand.
CAAATAATTCAAGACCAAAATTAGCCAAATCGGTCCAGCCGTTCTCGAGTTTTAGCGAGACTAACGAACAGCAATTCATTTTTATATATAAAGAAGATTATAAAAATTGTTTAACTAATAACTTCTAATTTTGGAATTATTTTGTTTTTCATTGGAATCGTGCAAGGTTTACGTTCTGTGTCTATCTTCTGTCAAACCCATGTGTCAAAATGCACTTTTTGAATTATTTCGACTGTAGTAACCGAAATTAGGAAGGCCTCCCGCAAAGTGGACAGACGACCTAACAAAGAGCGCAGGGACTCAGTGTATGCAGGCCGCTACAGCCCGGTCAAACTGGAAGTCGAGGGGGGAGGCCTATGTTCAGCAGTGGACTTCCTACGGCTGATATGATGATGAGGATGATGATGAACCGAAATTACTAATATTCCCCCTACCCCGTCCAGTTTATAGCTAACTTGCTTGTACTACAGTTATTTCACCAAGTTACAGGTTACGTAAGAGCAGGTTCACCACAAGCTTGAAACTGTTAAAAGATCCTACGTTATTCAGCGGTTGGTTAATTACTGCACATGGAACAATTTACACTCTCCAAGCTAACCCTTAATTACCGGAACGGCCTGTTAAGAGCTCTTTCAGGTAGCGATTATTAGAGGGTACTGACCTAATATCTCCGTTGTCTCATGAGAAACATAAGTTTTGGAAGGAGATAGCAACGCTTTAGGCCGTCCACTGCGTTGAGCGGAAAACCGGCGCGGGAACATAAATATACAAATACAAATTCAAAGAGTAACGCTCTAAGAGGGGGATCGCCCGTCGTACAATTGTCAGCTACGTAACCCGCCGTGGGCGTCCGCGTCGCCGCTCAAGACAGCAGACGGCCTTACGTCAATGAGACTACGACGACTTGTGTGGCGTAACGGTAAAACGTTCGACTGTAACATCGGAGGTTGCGGAGTCAATTCGGGCTCAGTGCAAATATTTAAGTATATACGTATGGTATATGTGAGATCATTATCTTAACATTGTTTCCAGTTGCATCCGAGGCTTTCATCACCTCGGAGCCCGAAATCCGCGTAGTCCTTCTCCTGCCTTTGATTTGGTTCATACAGCTTTTATGGGAGCAACTGCCTTCTGACCTCCCAACACCGAGAGCGAAGCCTGCCCCAGAGCTACGTCCATCAATCAGCAGGAGTACACGCTTGCATGTATGTATGCAAAGTTAAAAAGACGCAGTAAATCTCTGCTTACCCCAATGTGAAAGTCTCATGACTGTATGTATATATTGTAAAGATAACATCCTGTTTATCAACTCAGTGTTTGACGTATAAGATAAAAAGGAAACACCCTTTTCATAACAACGTCGTCTGGGGGATGACGTCGAGTTTGCGCTTATATTGTGTACGAGATTTTAGATGGGATCTCGTTGTAAACATTTTAGATGAGCTGATCTTTACGCGATATTAAAAGTACAATTACTTTTATATTATAAAGGGTTTAAACACAAAATAATCTGATAGGAAGCGATAACCACTTCAATTTATACTAATATTATCTATACCTACTTAATATTATAAAACTGAAGCGTTTGTTTGCTTGGTTTAATGACCTAATCTCAGAAACTACTAGTTTAGTGACGGCCTCTGTGGCGTAGCGGTAGTGCATTCGACTGCTACGACAGGGGGCGCGGGTTCGATTCCCGCTCAGTGCAAATATTTGTATGCATGAATATGTATATTTGCATTGGTCTGGGTTTTTCTATGTATAATATGTATTTACAAAAAAAAAGTATATAAGTATGTTTATCCGCATTCTGGAAACCATAACACAAGCTAGTTAAACTGCTTACTTTGGGTCTAGAAAGCGCTGTGTAGAATGTCGTAGAATATTTATTTATTTATTTAAATTGAAAAATTGTGTTTGTGTTGGATAGCCCATTTATTTTAATAATTTAAGGAAGTGAAAAGTACGTATGGGCTACATATCATCTCGCTAATACTCAGGAGAGCGGAGCAGTAATCATAAATATCAACAAATCGGGTAAATTTCCATACATTTTTTTTTATACCACTCAGTTGGCAGCCAAGCTCACGGCCCACCTGCACAAACATTAGTATACAACTAATAAATTGACATGTATGGGACAAATGGATGATACGAGGGCTTACCTGGGGCACAGATTACTAAATAGTTACTACGTAACAGATACTTTACTCAGTAGAAAAATTCCAATACCTACTGCTATAATAGACTACTCCGTCGCGTCAGCAACCACTGCATGCTAAAATGTGCCTAAATGCTTAAGCGTACAGTTGAGATTGCTTCGCACCGCGCGATCCCACAGCAATCGCAGGGCTGCCTCTTTGATAAAATTAAATTAACATAACTTTTTGTGTAATGTTATTGAATACATTCTGACTACTTCTGACTAGGTGGCACCTAGTTTAAAATTGTATCGTTTATAAAATATTTTTTTATAAATTGGTGCTGACTGTGCAATACATCTAGATAAAACATAATTATAGAGGTCAGCGTGTAGGTAAAATAAATAAAAAATCTTTAAAAGTTACATGTGTTTTATTTTATATAATTTTTTATAAATTTCTTACCCTTTCTAAATTCTCGGTTATGAAATTTTAATGTAGAAAAAATCCTGAATCTAATAAATTTTGTATCTGCGCCTTTGATGGTAATGGCTGATAGTATATTAATATTCGAATATTTGGTTTGTGTCGATATTTCCTTAGATTCTGGTTCAGTACTGGCACTTGAAGTAGTTGGTAGAGATGGCAGCAGTTTTGTAGGCAAAGCGTCAAATCGTAATTGTGGTTTATGAATAATCACCGACTTTTCAAAATGAAGACAACACACATAATGACTTCTTGGCTTGGTGTCTGGCCTTGCTAAATCGGGCCTGCCAATCAATTCAGCCCATGTTTCACGCCTAAAAAAATAAAAAAAATTGGACAGGTCTAAGGAAGGAGATGGGTACCTAGATAAGACAGACGGACAGAATGACACAGACATGACGAATTTATAATAGATCCCAAACTAGGCAATCCTAAAATTTTATATTATGAATAATAAATACTAATAAATACATTGAATGATTATTAACATTTATCAATTTATTAATAATTTTAAACGTTGTTAAAATAGTGTTTAAGGTAAGCATGATGTTTCTATGTAACAAAAATATGTAAATCTGTGTCTGAAAGGCAAGCTAATCATGTATCATATAGACTAGACCTATTAAAAATAATTTTGAAACGACAAAAAACAGTAATAATTTATCACTTACCTTTCTTCATTGACAGGTAAATGGAAAAATGTTAGGTGTTTATTCCTTCTTTTACTTGATTTGCACCCATCTACAGCACATAAGGCACCAGACGGCATCGTTGGTACGCGTACGAACGGAGCGATTAAAATTAAACAGCGTGCGTGCGCTTCGCTTGTGAAAACCGCACTGAAATTTGGTCCGCAAACGGCCCGAGGCCTCTCGGCCGGGCGGTAGGTAATTATAGCGCGCAAGTATATGGAGTGAAGGAGGCCTGCCTGGGGTGCCCGGCAATGGACACTTGGGGAGGACATCGTGTGGTTTTAGTCGGTCCGATTCCGGCACACCCACCCCATCGTCAGCACCGATGGGGTGAAGACCGTGGGGGTTTCCAGACGCTAAAAAAAAGGGGTGAAGTATGCCACAAGCGAAGCCGCGGGGCACAGCTAGTCAGGTATATAGTCAACGGGAACAGTATTCCCTTAACACACGTTACCTGTGTCACTAGATGTGGGATTCTGCGGGATCTCTTTATCTCACAAATTAAGGGGATACAACTCCAGGGAAATATGTCGTCCGTTAATGGTATCCAGGCTTGTTTAGCGGGTACTGATTTAGAATATGTTATGTTCGACGGCCTCTGTGGCGTAGCGGTAGTGCATTCGACTGATACGACAGGGGGCGCGGGTTCGATTCCCGCTCGGTGCATATATTTGTTTGCATGAATATGTCTATTTGCATTGGTCTGTTTCTATGTATAATATGTATGTATTTACAAAAAAAAAGTATAATGAGTATGTTTATCCGCATTGTAGAACCCGTAACACAAGCTAGTTAACCTTTTTTTTTTCGTGCGGAAATCCCTTCGGATACCCCCCCCCCCCCGCCGGCTAGCGGGGGCGGTAATGTCGGGCTTGAACCGACTAAAACCGCACGCCGTCTCAATGTGTCTAAGTATGTTCATTTGTATTCTAGAACCCAATACTTAATACCCAGTATATCTGGTTAGGCTGGGAGGGCCACCCACCCACCGTCTGTTTACCAATTTGCAGTCTCCTGCCTTCGGCAGATGTGGCCAGCCCATTGCAACCTCAGTTTGCTGCAAGTTAGTTTTCCAAAAGCAAGGTTACGATTGTTTCATAATCAAATGGAGTACGGAACCGTGAGTGCGCGAGTTCAACTCGGATTCGTTTTGTTATAGAAGCGAATTTTTTCTCTAATTTTTTTTTTTTTTTATACCTTTAACTCGAAAAGTAGCAACAATATTATATTCATTAGTGAATATAGATCCTATTATGGGCACCCGTTACACATAATATGATCGTTTACCCTATACAACTAATAAAACGTTAAGACTTGTGTTATTAGAAACTTCCTAACTTTAATATTGAAAAAGAAACTTTCGAGCTTAATAACATCCATCATAAGCCGTAAAATTAAAACAACACAAGTCATCAATCATTTGGAAAAGAATACACGAAAGAATAAAAGAGAGGCAAAGACAAATGTCTGTATGGTGGGAGTTATTCCTTCAGCGGAGAGAGGGTCAGGACGCTGAATAATTCAGGAGGAATTCAACAAGTCGTGTCGTGTCGCCATTTCGGTTGAAACGATGCCGGTAGGTATATCGATAAAAAATATATCGATTTTATTATATAATATTGTTTTATTACATGAATGCCGAAAAAAGGAGTGTAACGTTTTCAGGATTTATATTGCATGTGAGTTTCATTATACTACTAGATAATACTTACTATAAATTTGAAAGCACTCTAAAAAAACTCAAGGGATACGGCTAAAATTGATACAGGGGTAGATTATAGGGATAAAAAGACTAATAGCCTATAAATAAATAAATACTCTACGACATTCTTATATTTAGAATGTAGTAGAATATTATTTATACGCGGCATAGCCGTTTGTTGGTGGCTGAACTCCTCCGTAACCACTCACGCGATCTTAACCAAATTTAACCACGGTGATATAGTATGGCCGCTGAGTTATTACCGATTAGACACATGACGAATTGACAATACTAGTGAAGTGACTGAACCAGTAACCCTAATATCATTTGGGAACAGTTTGTTTTTAAATATTCTAGTATAGTGTGTAATTAAATAAAATCAAAACAAATAATAGTTAAAGACACAGGTTCTTTATTAGGTGGAGTATCCTTGATGGGCGTAGATAATTGGTCGAGGACATATCAAAATAAAACAAATTTGTAAACACTGTTACACATTTTAATGAATAGAGTAGGTACAAGATGTTTTAATAAATGACTACCTATCATTTATTAAAACAATTATTCAGACTCTGAACCAGATTCGCCAGAGCTGTCATCGCTATCAGTCAGTTGTATGACAATTTCATTGTCTATAATGGTGTCCACTCTTATATCGCGTTCATAATCTTCTGTTATTAGTTTTCGAGTCTTTTCGACGACCTTGACCCAATCTTCTTTCGTTATTTTGCTGCAAGCATCTTTTAATAGACCCATCATTTTATTAGTACTGAATGGCGGAGTCGTATTATTATTACGAGCTGCGGAACCTGTAATGTAAACATTAAATAACGTTAATTTATTACATTAAATAAATGAAATGTTACACAATTACCTACATGTAAGGGACATGAGATATTTATTTCTTAGTTATGTATCTTTTTACTTATATGCTGAATATTGGTTGTTATAATAGTACAAATTATTCATATTCATAACTTATGCGATAAAAAACAATACCTTTGATTTGTGCCCATATTAGCTCAGTTGCATTGTACTGGCAGTGATAAGGAGGAATTCGAAGTACCCGATGTCCATGTGCCAGAGCTATCTCATCAACTTCATAACGGACTCTTGATGATTTATTTTCGCGTACCAACTTTACTAAGTCAGACTTTAGCAATTCGGCAGTAGTTTCAATTCCATTTTGGTGTAGCCATGCTAGGAGATCAGCTTTCTTGTAGGCCTGAGTAGGCGCTTTATTCACTTGTTTCGAGTGATATGAAGCGTTGTCCATTATTATGATAGAAGGCTCTGGCAGGCTGGGTAATAATTGATTTTCGAACCAATTCGTAAAAGTGTCTGTATCCATCTCCTCGTGGTAATCGGAAGTACTTTTTGACGCGAAAGCCAGCAGTCCATTTTCAAAGAAACCGCTTCCAGCAGAACCGGCGTGACAAATTATCAGTCGCGATCCTTTTCCAATTGGAACCTTTGAGGTTGATGCTTTTGTTTCGTCAGTCCAAGAGCGTGACACAGTGTGGTTCGCATTTAACCATGTTTCGTCAACAAAAACGACGTTGTCCCAAGACTCGATTTTTCTGGCTTCTCTTAAAAAGTCACTCCTTTTAATTATTAAATCAAATCTTACCATTAATATTTTCCTTTTATTCGTTTTTTTATATTCAAACCCAATTTCGTGCAATAGTTTTGACAACGCCGTTTTACCGCCTTTAAACAAGCCAGCTTCTTTTAAAGAGACCAAAAGCAAACGTCTAGTTGGAAACTCGTTCCTAGTATAATAACCATATATGTGGTTTCTTATTGCATCTGCATCAAAAACATCAACACCTGTCACGGGCTTTTGTCTTCGTTTTTTCTTAGGAGTGCGTAAAATATTATCTTCACTTCCAGAAGCACCAAATATTTCTTTATTTATATTATATAGTGTTTTTGCACCAATTCCAAGAGCTTGTGAAACCCGATCTTTCACTTGAGTGACAGGAATCAAAGGGCCGGCATTTTGTGACTCACGCTCAAAGTAATCCTGTAGCTTTAGTACAAGCTCACGACATTGACTATTCAATGTTTTTCCTCGTTTCGGCATTTTCAACAAAATTACCAAACACAAACAAAATTAGTCCAATAAAGCGCAACGATAAACAGGAGAAAGCCGAGTTAAAAAACAACGGTTACACAAGAGAACGTAGTCTGTGCGCACGAGAGTACGGAAGACGACTAAACAGATTAAAATAGCGGTGGTGAGGATGTTGCCAGAAAAGTATCGCCAATTACTTAAAAAAATACACCTATAACATTGCTTAATTGAGGGAGAAAATTATATTTATTAAATGTTGTTTTATATATTATAAATGTTAAAAATTATACATAATCATTTTAATTGTATTTATTTTTAAATCATAGAAAACAGTATTTCTGTCTTTGGATCACACATAAATCTTAAAAATCATAAGATACTGGCAACACAGTGCAATTAAGAGACGCAAAAAAATGGTAGCATTATATTTAGTCTAGTTGCTCGAAGGAATAAGTAAAATAAAAATATCCAAATAAAATAAATATCATATCTATTCCAATGAATTCGGACCGAATACTATCAAGCACATCACTATGAAAACTAGACGCACGATGTAACTTTGAACAAGCGCGCCAAAGAACAAAAAATAAATGTTTTCATATTATTTACAAACTATTTTAAGTTTTGAAACAGAGTTTATTGGAAAATTACTTGATTCTGACATTTTGACATAAAGTTTTATATTAAAGAGGTATTCTAAATCATTCGGCAAATGTGTCGCTCGTGCAAGGTTATATCGATTAATTTAAGAATAATCTGTCAAATCGGTAGTAACTCAGCGGCCGTACTTTAGTGTGGACACTGAGGAGTGTTTTGAAGCGAGATGGTTCATGTCCGATGTACCTTTGAGGAATAATCACCGAAAAACAGTTTGTCGAGCGCGCGGCCTTAGCTAAGCGCGCGAAGATGTCTTATTTTCAACCTGCTCGCTCAGCTCAATTTATATCAGTCGCACCCTGCACTGAATTCCTAGTTATCCCTGAAATGGGAAGCGGAAACGGGATCCGAATTCCAAACGGGCGAAGCTGCGGGAAACAGCTAGTAGTAAAAATGAGAAAAAACGATGCAATAATGCTAAATTAAGAGTCGCTTTGAGTAAGTTAGATTGGTGCGAGCGTAGAATCTAGTTTTATTATTTCTAAAGAACATTTTTCCTGTCTACAAGACTTTATCTCACAAACTGTATTAGCATTCTATAAGAAAGTAAATGAATAAGTAAGTATTCTAGGATATATTAAACAGCGTCATCTAGACCCAACCTAAGTACCTATAGCTTGTCATAAGGGTTTGAAAATACTTACATTATACATGCATGAGTATAATTTCAATTGGAAAAAGTCGACATCCAAGACAGGACTCAAATCCGCGTCAGTCTTTTTTTAAGGGGAATACTCTGCCAACTGATCAACCTAGATAGCTAAAATTCTCATCGGTATAAAAAAATTAGACCTGAGAGAATTTAGGCTGCGCGATTTAGACAGTTATGTTGCCAAACATAACATCTCAATGATGCTCTAACCATCCTCGACTACTCAATAGCAGTAAAACTAACCAGCGCAAATTAGTTTTACCCTCAAATTCGTGCGAGAAATCCTTTTACGCCTTATCTGCGTTCAAAAAGCACCAGCTCGTGCTCCGAATAAATTTCTTCCCCAAAGAACTCATTGAAATTCTCATTGCTAACAGATTAGGCTAATCACGTATTTTAATATGTAAGTTCTAGTCATTTTTATTTAAGAGCGTCTAAATGAAAACGAGATAAATTATATCTGCAGCAGAGTAATGAGATTCCTGACGCCAAAAGGGCGATTTATCGAGGGCTTTTATTAAATTCTTTGAATCGAAAAACATCGCACTCGTGTTTATAAGTGCGCGGAATTATAGAAAGCATATTATAAGTATCGCTTACAATATAAATATTAAATAAATAAATAAATATTCTACGATATTCTACACGGCGCTTTCTAGAGCCAAAGTAAGCATAGTTTAACAAGCTTGTGTTATGGGTTCCAGAATACGGATAAAGATACTTATATACTTTTTGTAAATACATACGTATTATACCTAGCAACACTCAGACCAATGCAAATAGACATATTCATGCATATAAATATTTACACTTAGCGGGAATCAAACCACCGCCCCCTGTCGTACCAGTCGAATACACTACCGCTACGCCACAGAAGCCGTCAATACTACGGCTCTATTCTTTGTCGATATTTTATCGACAAAGAATAGATCGATAAAATGGTAAAGTCATCGTTTCTCATAGGACGAACCGAATAGGGAAATACCATAGACTCATTTAAATATGGACGTTAATAAAGAGTTATGTCATTCTCCACTCTTCCTAGCAGAGGGGAGGGGAAAGACCTCTGCAGATAGTAATGCACACAGCCACACCTTTTCATCCTATGAGTTGTGTTTGTTTGCTATTATTTTTACTAAGGAGTAGTTATAAAAATAATAAGAACTGTTAAATTACAAATAATTGATAGATTAAATTATCACTATTAAGTATTAATATCGATATATCGATATTTCAAAATGCGCAACACTGACTCACACATGCGTCACACGAAGTATATTTAAAAAGTTTTACAGGAGAGGTGATAGAATACTTGACACAACTCGCAGGAATAATGTACGACCACACTTGTAGATAGAACGATGACGCGTTAAATATATTTTATTTAATTTGAACAGAATACTGACAGCCCTGACATTTATAGAGTAAACAGTTAGCATTTGAGATATAGTTATGGAAATCGGTTAATTTACAGAATAGCAAAAAGTTGAGCTGGTTTTTACAAGCGCAAATCTGTTCAATTTTTTTTGAAGTGAAACTTCTTTACGGGTTTTGGGGATTTTTGGTATGAAAAAAAAAGCAATTGAATTCGCGACACTGTTACCGTTAGCGAAACCTGTGTAAATATTTCCTAACGATTCAAAAGTACACACGTGATTGTTCATGTTTTCACTTGACAATCCCGGAGTGCCATTTAACTGTTTTATTTTGTAAAGACTACCTACTAGTAGCCGAAATGCTTAATATTCTCCTTAACTGCTCCAGCTAAGCTAAATTGCCTATGTTAGGAGTCAGGTTCACGTCGGTAATGCCAGGATTTCAACCCGGGACCTCTCGATCGTAAGCCCGACTACGTAACCACTAAGCTACTTTTACTAAGAAGTAACTACTACTAAGTATGATACGCTAACGCAGTTTAAATTGAATTAAACGTGTCATCGGTGAAATGCAGCCTAATTGAAGTAGAATACGAAGGCCACCCAATCTAATCACATATCTTACAAAGCTATATCCAAGATTAATAATACAAACCCCTTTAAAACCAAAGTGCAAGCAACGAATGCAATCGAGGCTGGCGGTCGGATGAAGAAGAGATTATCTACAGATGTGGGCCCAACTATTTCAATGAAGGTTTAGCAATTGTGGACGAGCTACGTGCAAAAATATAAGCGCAATATATATGAGCATATATGTATAATAAATATGAGCGCGAAAATATAACGTACACCTTGGAGGATAGAATATCAATCACTAAAGTTACCTGTAACTGTTAGTTAGAATACAGTTCACTTACAAATTGTACGCGAACTTTAGTAATTCCACAAGCAATATCTCTCGCCACACAGTTACACGGCTCACAGTCATGTGTACGATATGAATTCGTAAAAATATTTTACACACATTTCGTTGTAATGTATCAAAACTAAACAAATACTTCGACCTGATAAATGAGTCTTGTAATTACATAATTTGCCGTGGAAGTGGGTGCGAGGGGTATACCAGCTAAATCCGTCTGCAATTTGCTTAAAGACCCTGGATTGTCAAGGGCTTCAGTAAGCTCTTTACTAGTGCCCCATAAACCTAAGCCGGGGTCACAAGTCCCAGTCACTGTTGCAACTCTATAGTTCCCTGAATCTACCACGCGATGGACCCGGGTGCACGGTTAGGTAATTTTAAGTAAGGTATTAGCAAATGAGAATGCTTTAATGGATGGATGCATAGAGGTTTAGGTTACACAACCAAGACGAGGAAGACGGGCAAGATGGGGACACCGTGGTTCCCAAACCCGAGGGGGCCATCTCGAAACCGGAGATGGCCCAGGGTCAGTCGGGGTGCGAGGGATATGCTCTATGGGCAACCTTACACCCCGGCGTCTGTAGACTCGAGACGGCGTGCGATTTTTGTCGGCTCAAGGGATTTCCGCATGATAAAAAAAAAAGGTTACACAACCACGACAGAACGGTTGAAGAGTACTGGAAGAAATTTGGCACATAGATAGATAGATAGATAATCTGTAAGCTAGAATTCTTGGGACAAAAGTAGCCTATGTGCTAATATAGGCAACTTTTTATCCCGGAAATAGGTTCCTGTGGGTCACGGAAACATGATCAGTATTCCACGGACCTATACAATAATAATAATAATTTATTTGTTAATCCGATTAAATGTGTTACAATTTGACTTTCCATTGTTTGACATAGATAGGGTACACACAATTAGTTACAAGGTATTTTACCTGTCAGCTGTACTAGTTAAAAAACTGTATCACAGGCTAATTCAACATCTAGTTTTCATGATTTTTAAAATGAATGTTTAAACAATAATATCTTAATCATTTATTCATCTAAAATACTACTTTTTTTACAAGTCCTAGTCATTGTCGAAACTGTAAAGTTCCCTTAATTTACCACGCGTTGGACACGGTACCCGCACCGTGAGTTCATGGAAAGCTGCGGACACATGCTCTCTCTATGTGTCATTATTATAATAAAATATATTCAATTCATAAAAAAAACGAAACAACACCGAAGTTGATGAACGGCCACTTAACCTAACCAACGAAGTCCTTTAAGCTCTTGATCCTGTCCCACCCACATAATAGACCCTTGATTTCACCACCAGAACTTCAACATTCTAAAAACCACAAAATATCCGCAAACCATTTGGCTGGTTACGTAAAACGATGCAGACGGGTTGTTCTAAACTTGTTAAGAGCATCTTCGAAACTTGCCAAACTTTTGGAGATTTAGAATCGGGATGCTGCGCTCGATTCCGTAGAGAATATTATATGCAATGTGAAGATTTAGGTATGGACAAATCTTGTAAACGATGGTTTTGCTTTTAATTTACTTGTGCTAACTTAAAACGCTAAACGTGGACGACAATACAATAGTGATGAAATGTATCCACATCGCGTAAATTAGGTATAAGATTCAATAGTGTTGCCCAGTCGGTAGCTTAGTGGTTAAGGACTTGGCATTACGATCGAAAGGTGACACTAGCCGTGACACTACCGACGTGAAACCGCTCTTAACAAAAGTGATATGGTTTAGTTGGAGGTGTTAGGGGGAAATATTATTAATTTTGGGTGCAAATAAACATAACATAACATAACATAAACTCACGCCTATATCCCCGAAGGGGTAGGCAGAGGTGCTAGCACCCACATTTCGCCACTTTATGTTTAGGTCCCAATGTAATAGGTGGCGAGCCTATTGCCATTAACCGGGCACTTATAAGCCTGCGATAAATACACACATAACTTCGAAAAGCATCGAAAAGTCATTGGTGTGTGCCATGGTAAAACCTGGGATCGAACCCGAGATCTCGTCTCAGCAGTCCATTACCCATACCACTAGGCTACCGCTAGGGTGGTGCAAATAATCTTTAAAAAATATAAAATTAATAAACTAGTACGCGGTGCATTAGTGAATTTTAGTTTTATTACAATTAGGTTTTGTTCAATCTGCAAAACGGATGTATAAACTTAAAAAAAAACATAATATTGCTACATATACTTATCACAATTTTGAGTATCACGTATTTCTGACAAGAACGTCTGTCAGATGATGAACATACGATATCGCTGACCCTGGTACATACCTGTAACAAATTAAATTAATATTATTTTAAATAATAAAGTATAAACGGATGGATGTCAGTTTGTTACTCAATCACGCCAGAACGGTTAAACGGAACTGGATGAAATTTGGCATAGAGATAGATTATAATCTGGAATAGCACACTACTTTTTATCCCAAAATTTGGGTCACGGGAACGGGATAAATATCCCACTACAACAACTAGTTTTAATCGATTTTGAAAATCTTTATTCACGTAAATAATTAAACAATTAATCATGTGACTAATTTTTGGAGTAATTAGTCAGTCAACATGCAGCAATCTCCATTCTAAAAGGATTTCTCTTCCAACAAGGGACACGTAACAGGAGAAGAACTTAATATCATCAACCGGACACTTTTTACACACTTTTAGTTACTACGAATTTCCTAACAAAAAGAAAAAACCCTTTTTTCTGACTTGGGAAACAAGTCTAGGACTTCGAAAACATCTTTCGCATTCAACGTATCCGTAAGAATATTTATTTACATTAATCTACTTGTCGTCACCGTTCTGTGACGTCACGACCCTTATCACGGATCTCGGCAAGTGTCACGTCACGTGTCGTGATGTAATAGACTCGAGAAAGGTATCTATTATTTTGTGAAGGGAAGCAAGAATATAATGAAAGGGATGCGTCATCGTTAACTTCAGATTTTTATACTTTTCAGGTGGAAGTCAAGCTTACAGTGACGTAATGGTAAGCGGTTCTACAACAGGAGCCTGATTCACTAAAATAACGTATTTAAAACGTGTAATTTCAAAACTTACGAAAACATATAATTAAAGTTTTGACGTACTCCACTCCTGGTCCGCCGAGCCCGCAACATGCTCGCCGCGCGTCGTAGGCGACTCAGACGCTAGAGGTCGCTCAATGACCTCCGTCCTCCATGAGCGAAGGCATGGGGGTGGCCCCCTTTCAGGGGCGAATGGGGACACCGTGGTTCCCAAACCCGAGTCGGCCATCTCGAAACTGGAGATGGCCCTGGGTCAGTCGGGGTGCGAAGGAAATGCCTTATGGGACCTTACACCCTGAAGTCTGAAGTCTTTCAAGAATTCGTAAAGTTTTAGTTGGTTCAAGCCCGACATAACCACCCCCGCTGGCCGGCAGGTGCGTATCCGAGGGGATTAGCGCACGAAAAAAAAAGAAGGTACTCCACCTGTACCCACAAGCACCAGCGCGAATAGCACCTAGCCTAGTAAACGAAGAGCACCTTTTAAATTGAAAACGTATCAAAGGTGATTCTGAAGGTTTCATTACCTCATGAAAACATAGGTTTCATTTTGAAAGATCATACAGAATACCAATGTTATTTTTACGTTTTTCTTTGTAATCGAATTCATAGCATGTGTTTTGAAAACGTGATACTAAATTGGGCCCTAGAAGTGATACTCCTCAATTTTTCTTAGAGAATAAGGAGAAAAACATTACAACTGAAAAATAAGGGGTAATCAACAGTAATACATTCTCTACCTATTAAGTGGAGAACGAAAACCGTTAACGAAATGGAATTTGTGTTATTATATCTTTACCTAACCCTAACCTAACCCGGCGATAGCCCAGTGGCGTACGTAACGGTCTGCAGAGGCGAGGTCTCGAGTTCGATCCCCAGTCGCCCCGGGCACACACTTCTGATTTTTCGTAGTTATACGTATTGAAAATTTTAATTGTCGCTCGCTTAGTAATGTGCCCGGTAGATGGCAATTGACTCGCCCTCTATTACATTGGAACCTAAACTTAACTAGCGAATCGTGGGTTTGTAATACACCTCTGCTTACCCCTCCGAGGATACAGGCGTGAATGTATGTATGTATGTACCTACACCTAAAGGGTTATTTAGTATACAGGTGTATAACACTTTATACACCTGTATACTAAATAACCCTCTAGGCACTCTGATAATATGACAAATTATGCGAAATTCTACATCGTCAAAGTCGAAAAAATATTTATTCTGTATGGACTATGAAAACGAAACTTACAGAACTTCAAATATATTGTGGCGATACAACATATAACCAGCGTCATCTAGCGACAATAAGTTGAACTACTTCGATACTACTACGTCACTACCAATCCTGAATCGTTAAAGTGAAGTACGCGCGCTGGTATAACATATTATACAATATCCCAACGACAACCGTCGGGCCGCGGTTCGCCTGGCGTGATCACCATGCCTGGTCGGAGGATCCTCCCTTGGAGTAATATTTATCACCCCTTTCCTCCACAATATCAAAACTAGACTAATGTTTAGTAAATCGATCGCCGCTGGTTCGCAACAAAGCCACACATCCTGAGAAGATTGCAGCAAGAAACTTAGGAGTTTTTCTTTGGTCTAGTTATAAACATAACATACATAACATAACTTCAGGCCTGTATCCCCGAAGGGGTAGGCAGAGGTGTATTACATACCCACGATTCGCCAGTTATGTTTAGGTCCTAATGTAATAGGGGGCGAGCCTATTGCCATCTACCGGGCACATTACTAAGTGAGCGATAATCAACATTTGTAATACACACATAACTTCGAAAAGTCAGAGGTGTGTGCCCGGGGCGACTGGGGATCGAACTCAAGACCTCGTCTCGGCAGTCCGTTACGTACACCACTGGGCTATCACCGCTTGTTATAAACCTTAGTTAACATAGAGTTATAAACATGTATACTTAATCTTATTTACAATGTTTGGAGTAACTTAGTAGAGTAAACACATAGAGTCGATTGTAAGTTATGAGGGTACTTCGCCGGCAGCGTCAGTCCATTCGTGTAGGAAAATACCGTCTCTGTGAGTTTTTCTTGAGGATCACACAAAACTGATATATCGATTGTTTTATTTTCAAAACTTATGATTGAACTTAGAAACAGATATTGAGTTTTTCCTTCAAAAGATGCTTAGTAGTAGTAGCACCGCGGATGCTGGCAACGTGCCAGTTTTGACAGCAACGGATCACCTTCTCATGTAAGGGATCAAAAACAGTTCACGCATAATGTTCGTGAAATACACACAGGAAAGTATTTATGTATGGATTGTAACATCATTCATAATTTCCATAGTTCGCAAGAATTACGGTAAATGGCTCCAGCGTTGCCTGGAGACGTATATAATATATCGGAGAATTTCGAATATCTGGGACGTGTCTAGGTAGCTCAGTTGGTCAGAGCATTCCCCCTGTAAGGGACTGGTCGCGGGTTCGAGCCCCTTTCTTAGTGTTGCCCAAAATCGGACTGCAAGAACAAGAGTCTTGCAGTCTTGGTCTTGGTCTTGCAGTTTTGCAAGACCAAGACCAAGACCAAGACCACCTATTTTTTGCAAGACCAAGACCAAGACTGACCCTTGCAAGACTTGCGCAAGACAAGACTACGTCTGCAAGACTCTTGCAGTCTTGCAGTGAAGTCAAACTGAGATTTGAGCATTTTTAATACCTGAGTATGTAGGTACTAGGTATTTAGTTTCTATACCACAGAATAAATAATAGTACCTAGGTACCTACTACGTCTATACCTACTGATAGAATGATAGACGGAGGCTGTGGTAGGTACCTTACCTATTCCGTGGCGTAGTGGTAGTGAACGCGACCGGTACGCAGGAGGCGCGGGTTTGATCCCCGCTCAGTGCAAATATTTGTGTGCATGAAAATGGGTATTTGCATTGGTCTGGTCGTGCCTCGGAGAGCACGTTAAGCCGTCGGTCCCGGTTGCCATACGAACATCTGTGACAGTCGTTACGGGTAGTTGGAGCCCTCAAAAGTCCGACTAGTCTAACTACAGAACTTCGATATCGCCAATTAATTGGTTGTGGAGGTCCGACGTCAGTCGCTTCACGGAAAATATCGTAGTTAGCCGCAACTTAGACTAGAAAGCCGACCCTAACTGAGTTGGGAAAAGGCTCAGAGAATGATGATGAGATAAGGTACTTACCACCATACTTACCTGTTGCTTTTTTGTAGTATGTTTTTATACCTACCTATGTTTAGCGTAGGTAAATAGAAAGGAAACTTCACTGACCTTGAACCTAAAGCCCTAGTTAATGAAGAGCACAGGCGGTAATTAGTACCTATTCCATTTTCCCTTAGAGACAAATTGCCACATGTTGTTATACCTATGTATCATACCACTGGCAGCCGTACGACCCGATGTCTGACGTGCGTGCCAATATAGACGTGGCACAAGCCGCGCTAGCCAACGACTGAAGTTCTTTTCATCGTAGGCAGGTAGGTACACTAGGTACTTAATCGCGCTCATTGTCGGTAGTTACTAGTTACCGACAATCAGCGCGAGCGGCGACTTGCGCAGTGTCAATGTGAAAGTTTGTGAAGATGTTTGTATGTTTGTTTGTTACTCAATCACGCTCTAACGGCTAACGGCTCTGGATTTGGTACAGAGTTACATTAGAGCCTCGATCCTAGAATAACACATAGGTTACCTACTTTTTATCCCGAGAATAAGTAGATACACACACACACACGATTTTTTAATTCATAATCTGTAATAGGCGCGTGTCCCTCAATTGTTTTAAATTACTGTGTAATATGAATGGTTTGTGGTTTAATATTTTTAGAAGTAGGTAGGCCACTAGCCACTATCATTCGGCAGAGGAACGAACGTTTTTTAAAGACACTCGGTTCTGTTCTGGCGACGCCGCCGCCGACGACGTGACGCTTATTATGAGAATATGCAGTTTCAATGTAAAGTAGGTACCTACCTACTTACTTATGTGACACAAGACTCGAAGTCCTTTATATTTATTTAAGCTTCATGTAGATACAAAGAGGACTTGCACTTATTTGCACTTATCGATCTATGCATTTGTTGTAGGTACCTATTATTTCATTGACAGCCCCTATTAAAGGTCTCAAGATTCATCAACTATCACTGACTGTAGGTACGTATACCATTATACCGCCGATTTTTGCCTATTTGGCACATGGAAATGTATGTACTTGCCACGCTAAAGCTTTATGCCTACTCTCCACGTGTAACATTTGTCAAAGAGATACCGCTTTAAAATAAAGATTTTAATATAGAGATAAAACGACATTATGGCTGCCGTCAAAGGACACCGGCGAAAGGGGACGGATTGGGCGCGTTTTTACTGATTAATCAGAATCGAATAAGACGATTATAAATATATTTATTTTTTCATTAATTGCTATTTGTGTAAATAGTGTTGAAATACAAGGTAGGTTACTAGGTAGGTACCTACTAATTCATTATCAAATTGAATATTGTTACTATTTACTGCACTGAACGTGTACGTTGGTTATTGCAAAAAATCTAGCCTATGTAGGTGGGTAGGTAGGTAGGTACCTAATATTACTGTAAAGTTTCATCAAAATCAGTTTACGTCTGTTTTTTTTTTTTTATGTTTCTACGGCGGTAAACATGCCTACGGCCCACCTGATGGAAAGTGGTCACCGTAGCCTATAGACGTTTGCAACACCAAGGCTGCTACTAACGCGTTACCGCCTGAAGGAGACGGTGGAAAGAGAAAGGCAGGATAAAGGAGGCGGAAGGGGAGAGAGGAAGAGGAGGGATGGGAGTTTGGGCCTCCGGAACTGACACTCACCGAACGAAACACAACAGTAGATCTGTTATTTTACGTCGATATTCTGTGCCAGGGTGGTAACTACCCGGTCGAGCCGGCCCATTCATGCTGACACCTAACGGTTCCAGCGGGGCTCTACCACCAGTAATATAAGTATATTACTGTATACGTAATACACATTCCTACATACATATGCTCACGCCCGTAATTCCCAAAGGGGTAGGCAGAGGAGTATTTAACACCAACATTTTGTCGATTGGGCACTTTGTCTTGGGCTGTGTGTTTATTGTCGGATGTAGAACAGCCCCTATCCCATAGTCGCCTTCTACGACACCCATGAAAAGAGATGGGGTGGTCCTATTCTACTCCACCGGGAACCAAACCAGCACGGCAAATACTTACGTTACGTAAAATTAAACAGCCCAATTGTAGAGGTGACCAATGAATGTGATGATGAGTTTACTTCTCAGAAATTATTTATCACTAAAATAAAATCGATACATAAATGCTTTAAAAATAAATAGAGTTTTGTGTGAGAATCAAAGTTATACTTTATGTGATCCAATTATTCTATTTCCATGAATTTAATGGATTTAAATCGGAAAAAGTGAATATCCAGATTCTATTTCCGCCTGAATTCACCCCTGTACAGCTAATACATATAATACAATAAATCTACGATATTTTTGATATTTACCGACAAAGACGTGGCGGTATATTAAAAGAGTTTGCGACAAGTGAATTTCTTTTTTGATTTTGCCGCTCTGAAGTCAAAGGTATCCGACATTTCAAAGACTAATTAAATTAAGTTTCTGGGTGCTCAAAAGTGTCATAACTCATAACGAACGGACACGATAACCTGCAAGTTGTCATGCAACCTGCAAATCCTGCAATAGTCCTTGCAATGAATATTGTAGCCACACCATAAAGATAGATAGATGTTATAGTATTATACCTACTTGATCACAGGGATAGTACCTAACCTACCTAATAGGGTTAGTGCTTAGTGCAATAGTCTTAAAAAAACTTAAAAAAAGGTGGGTTGAAGTCAATTAATAATAATTTCGTTCCTCTTTTGATAGAATTCACTT
Source organism: Cybosia mesomella (assembly GCA_946251805.1). NCBI lineage: Eukaryota > Metazoa > Arthropoda > Insecta > Lepidoptera > Erebidae > Cybosia > Cybosia mesomella. The sequence goes on from OX276415.1 coordinate 3,601,293, forward strand.
AGTTACCTCCGTGACTTTATTGTTTTGCTCGGATTGCAGAGATTGGATTTGAGGAATTTGATACTACGTTAAGATTACGTTTCTGTTTTTATAGTCTTTGGAAGGATATTATTTTTGTCAATAGATGCCGAACGTAGGTTATGTAGGTATCTTTTGGCCTTTCGGCATGTGCTGTATATAAGGGCGTTCATCATGATAAAAATGCATTTTGGTTTTGATTAAGCTGCGCTTAGAGTCAACCGGGTTTTAAAATGAGTGACATAGATTCAAATAGTTCTAGTCAGAGTAGTGAGAGTTGGACTAGGTCTAAAAGACTAAAAAGTAAATTTGATGAGTTTTTCGATATAATTCATGCCACTGAAACTGCTACATGTAAGTTATGCCACCATAAGAAAGTTGAAATCAAAATGAAGAACAGAAATACTTCAGGATTAAGGAAGCATCTACTGTCTTTTCACGAGAAGGAATCGCGACTATTACTTCCTGCAAGTCAACTAATCAAGCAAAAGCCAACAAAGGGGCCCATATCAAAGTTTTTAATGAGAGATGGAGAAAATAGACAGGTAAGAAAAAATACCTACCTAAGTGTTAATATACGTAATTATAGTTAGGTACCTACCTAATTACCAACAACAAAACATATAAAAGTATGGCAATTCTGGTAACAAGTAGGTAGATACCTATTTAACATTTTTTTCCGCCCCATGTCATTGGTTGTGCGTGGGAGATTGTCGTGCACATTTCTCTCCCCGGCTGACCCAGAGCCGTATATCTCGCCATGCATTACAAATTGCGTTGGTGCGCCAACAAAACAATTTGTAATGCATAAATATCGATGTAGATAAAAAAGTGGTCTATGCAGATAAATGAATCATAATTATGACCGATTAATTACTAATATTCCCGGTAACCCCTGCAACTAAGCTAAATTGCTTGTGCTAGGAGTGGGTTCACATTCGGTAGTGTAATGGTTAGAATTCGAGCCCGGGACCTCTCAATAGTAAGGGACTCCTTAACCACTAAGCTATCGACGCTTCTCACAATAATAACGAAAATAACTGAATTTGTTTACAGAGACTTCGACCGGGTTCGATTCCCGGTTACCTATGTATGAAAGTTAGTAGAAAAGTTTGAATGTCATTATTATTAACTGAATTTGTTTACAGAGACTTCGACCGGGTTCGATTCCCGGTTATGTATGAAAGTTAGTAGAAAAGTTTGAATGTCATTATTATTAACTGAATTTGTTTACAGAGACTTCGACCGGGTTCGATTCCCGGTTATGTATGAAAGTTAGTAGAAAAGTTTGAATGTCATTATTATTAACTGAATTTGTTTACAGAGACTTCGACCGGGTTCGATTCCCGGTTATGTATGAAAGTTAGAAGAAAAGTTTGACTGTCATTATTATTATATCCAAAATCGAAGCCATGGTTGCTAATAACAAATCTCGCTATATCTCATAGTTTCTAACTTCTCCCCACTGACCCATTTGGGTTGATCACTCTGTATACTATCATAATACATTTAGTGAAAAGCTGTTAATTAATAATAATTAAACGACGAACAAACAAAATATTCATAGTATTGATGTTGTATTGTATCATATAATTATCATAATATGTTTTATTATTTTATTTCAGCCAGCACTTTCTAGAAACCACAGTGAAAACTTTGTGGCAGCTACAGTTGATTGGATTGTGAAAAAATATCTTCCTTTCTCATTTTTTGATGATGAAGATACACAAGAATATTTTCGATCCATTTGCCCGAACCCGATGATGGTATTTCCTAAAAGGTCAACTCTCAGACGGAAGATTAAAGAGCGATTTGAAGAACTACAATCTCATGTTAAGAACCGACTACAACATTACTCGTGCAAAATGTCATTTACCATAGATGGATGGACCTCTATTGCTGGTAGGAGTTACTATGGCGTCACTGTGCACTATATAGACAACGAGTGGAAATATCGATCTATAGTCCTTGATTTTATGCCTTCACACGGTCGACATACTGGGGAAGATATTGCAACTATTTTCCACGAATGTTTAGTTGAATATGATTTGGTTGATAAAATACAAGGTATTACGGTCGACAACGCTAGTGCAAATACGCAATTTATGTTTGAACTTGGCAAACAAATGCCACATTTTGACTCAGACAATCAACATTTCCGGTGCTTTGCTCACATTTTGAACCTTGGTGTACAAGATTTATTAAAAACTTTAGCATTACATAGTGACACTGAAAATGCAGAAAGAGAACAGCAGTATGAAGAGGAAAGTGAAGAAGATGAAGAACATATTCCAAATATTGCTGACTCACGTACAGCGATTACAAAATTACGCAGTATTTGTTGTAAAATAAAAAGAAGTGAGATCTTAAAAAGAAAGTTCCACTCTGCTTGTGAAGCATCTGGTGTGCCAGCTGATCTTAATCCCATACTTGACTGTCCAACAAGATGGAATTCTACACATGATATGATTGGATTTGGTATAAAAGTCCGAATGGGTATTAACATATTGTGTACTTCTGTCAGCGAATTAAACGATTTTCAAATCACGGAAATTGAATGGCGAATACTCGACAAAATATATAAGTTTCTAATAAACTTTAAAGTTTTATCAACTAAACTTGGTGGAGAAAAATATGTTACAATACCGCTAGTCGTTGTGTCATTCAATCTTTTACTGGATAAAATTGAATCCATGGCAAAACAATTAGACGAGAAACCAAATCGAACCGAAGTGGACGAAAAGCTCGTTCTGGGTTTTCAAGCAGCCCGAGATAAAATGCTTAAGCATTATAAGAAGAGCAACTGGATTTACTGTACAAGTTTAATTTTAGACCCTAGGCACAAAGCTGAGACTTTCGAAATGACTACGTGGGGACAGCAAATAAAAACAGAAAGCCTGCGCAAATTCAATGAAATTTATACGCAATATAAAAGTACAATAAACCTTATGTCTAAGTCTCCACAGAACAATGAAAATATTGAAAATATTCTTCACGATCATGATGAAGATATTGAAGATGAAGACATAATAGATTTCGAGAAGCTATACACAGGTCCCTCTACGTCTTCAGGATCTGGCTGTGGCTTAATGAAAACTGACGAGTTGGAGGAGTATTTATGTAAGCCGAGAGCCACCAGCTCGGAAGACATTTTAGAGTGGTGGAGGACGCATGAAACGGAATATCCGATTTTATCCAAGATGGCTCGTGATTTTCTTTCAATACCTGCAACTTCAGTACCCGTTGAAAGATTATTTTCTAAAGCATCACTAGTAATAAGAAAACACAGAAATAGGTTAAGTGATGAGTCAGCCAGGTGGTTACTTTGCATTAATTCTTGGTCAAAAGAATTATTATAATAATTCTCTTATTATTAATATTATTAAAAATCTACCTGATATTTACCATGTTTATTGTTTCTTGAGCTTACAATTGATAATTTAAATAAATAGTATTTTGCATACTTTGTCTTTATTATGTTTCCTTCCATATATGGTGATTACGATTACTATCACTATTTATCTTGACAATATTTAAAAAATGATGTCAAGTCATTGACATAGGAATCTATGTCAATGTAATCTCAAGTTTCCATACTTCATTACGATGTTTCATATCTTACTAAATCACACTAAGCAATTGATAAGTGCGAGACTTGCAAGACTCGCAAGACTCTTGCTGCAAGACCAAGACCAAGACCGAGACTGAGCGTGCAAGACCAAGACCAAGACCAAGACCAGGGGTATCGGTGCAAGACCAAGACCAAGACTGGCTCAAGTCTCGTCTTGGTCTTGCAATGGGCAACACTCTTTCTAGATGATCTCTTTCTCCGATCTAAATCTAAAGGAACGGTTAGCGGCCTCTGTGGCGTAGCGGTAGTGCATTCGACTGCTACGACAGGGGGCGCGGGTTCGATTCCCGCTCAGTGCAAATATTTGTATGCATGAATATGTCTATTTGCATTGGTCTGGGTGTTTATGTATAATATGTATGTATTTACAAAAAAAAAAGTATATAAGTATGTTTATCCGCGTTCTAGAACCCATAACACAAGCTAGTTAAACTATGCTTACTTTGGGTCTAGAAAGCGCTGTGTAGAATGTTGTAGAATATTTATTATTTATTATTATTTATTATACTGATTGCATGGAAACGGTGCGTACAGTTAGGTATGAAAGGCACTTTATTCCACGCACCCTTAGGCTGTGGAATGATCTCCCTGCTGTGGTTTTTCCAAGCGACTACAATATGGGGTTCTTCAAGAAGGGCATTAGAAGGTTTTTACAGGGTCGGCAGCGCGAGTGTGATACCCCTGGTGTTGCACACGTCCATAGGCCACGGTAAACACATCCCACCAGGTGGGCCGTGAGTTTGTCTGCCAACTGAGTGGTATAAAAAAAAAGTTCAAAGTATGTTATAACTAGATACAAAAATCTTGAACAAACGTCAAAAAGTTCGCCCATGAGCACTAAACCTGAAAATCAAATACAAGGACCGGATCAACTAATGAGGCGAACCCTTTGAATCGTGAATAGCTTAATATATCTACTAGCTGTTGCCTGCGGCTCCGCCCGCGTGGAATTTTGATCTCGATCCCGCTTCCCATGGGAACCTATTCCATGGATAAAAGTAGCCTTTGTTATTCCAGACTATAATATATCCCTGTACCAAATTTCAGCCAGATCCGTTCAGCCGTTTTTGCGTAACAACAAACATACATACATACTTACTCACAAAATTTCGCCTATATAATATTAGTAGGATGATTGGTTGACGTGCGCGCTTCCCCGGTTTCGTCCCGCACTTACCACCTAAAAACTAGTTCTCCCCATCTATAGTACATTGTGAACCTTTTTGCTTCCTACTATTTGACAGAAACAGGTTGCTAATACTCGTATAACTTGCTACAATGATATTACAACTTAAAAGCAAATCAGCGTTCAAAAGTTTATTACCGAAATAAATATTAGATTACTACCGCCAGAGGCTAGGACTTGTCCATATTTTGAGTTAAGCCTTTGATGAAAGCGTTTGAATTGAGTAAATAACTGTGTTTGTAATACAGGATTCGTGACTAAAGATTAATTGGGGAATCCGTTTGAGTTGAAAGGTGAAATTATGAAACTTTGGAAGTACCTATTGAATATTGATTTTGTTGTATCTGAGGGCACGGCAGTGCCTCTGCCAAGAAGAAACCCCCCCTTTCTCGAAGCGTTTCATTGAATTATGGACCCTTATAGATTCGGTCTGATCTTTCTATCTTTTAACTGTATGGGCATTGTCTTTTTTTTTTAAAAGGTATTCAACCACGTTTGTAACGCAAGCAGATCAGAAGATTCTTAATCCTATTGCGCCAATTCCGTTTGTATCGGATGTTTACACTAGACCCCTGGGTCTGAGGACGGCAGTTGGCCGACTCGCCGTCCTTACAGAAGCAGGCCGTGGCGGAGGCGTGTCGTGTGTGTCCTACACACGCCTGCCAACTCACCGACGCGGAATAAAACTCGAACCCACCAGGCGAGGCCGCGGTGGCGGCCAAAGTCCGCCGGTAACCCTGGGGTTATCCTTTCGAGGGCTTACCCGGGGTGCACAGCAATGGACACTCCGGGAGGACACCGTGTGGTTTTAGTCGGTCCGATTCCGATACGCCCACCCCATCATCGGCACCGATGGGGTGAAGCCTGTGGGGGTTTCCACACGCTAAAAAAAAAGGACCCCAGGGTCCGTTCGGTTATTCTTTAGAGGGCTTACTCGAGGTGCCCGGCAATGGATCCTCGGGGAGGACACCATGTTGTTTTAGTCGGTCGCATTCCGTCAGACCCATCTCATCGTTGGCACCGATGGGGTGGAGCCCAAGGGGGTTTTAGCTACCGGAACCACTACCGTCTGACCCCCAACCCCAAGAGGAAAACCTGCGCCAGAGCCTCATTGGTCACGCAATAGGTGTAACGGCCGGAGGTGAAATTAGTTAGGGGCCCAAAGGTATCAATAGAACCTGTTGATCACGTCGGGGTCACCAATGTTGAGTCACGGGGTTTCGGGCTAGGTAAATAAGTAGGCGTGTTCCTTTTCTAGGTAAATGTATTGTATTCTTGGTTTTTTATTGTATTGTACCATTCTTTCTCTTATTTAAACCCTTCGAGCACCTACTGGGACTTCTCTCTGCATCACCCAAAGGTTGATGGTAGAAAATGCCTCTGGCATTAAGTCCGCCTTTGTACAATTTTATTGTTGTGCAAAAAGTTTGAAGAAATAAATATTGTCCAAACAGATTACATACTAATGCGACTCACTCGCAGCCCGACAATCCCGAGACTGGTGAGTGCATACGCAGACGGTGTATGCATACAACTAGGTCTGCAAGGCGAATCGCTGCTTGCAATGTTGAGCTGAGTGAGACATCGTGAAGCAGATGTTGAAAATTTTGAACAGTGATCATTCCTCCGTGGCAATTTTTAAAATTCTTTTTGAAAGTCACAACTCTGGACATGCTTTCTGAGCGTGTAAAGTTTGGTCACAGTGTCTCGAGCGGTTATTATGTAATTCCATCTGGAATTTTTTTAACGGTGATAATTCGTCTGTGGTAGCATTAATTGTTTCAAAATATATCCATAAACCTTCCTCTGATTGACCTCTTTAATCATGCCAAATTTGGTTCTGATTGGATTAGTAGTTTAGGAGGAGACCTGTGACAAAGAAAATCCTGAAGTCTGGTATGAGGAGTAAAAATGCTGACACTGCTGTGTCCCTACAGAGCCTAAAAGTACACCCCTCGTTCTCCTCGAATGAAATAAGTGTCGAGAGTACAAATATTCTTCCACTGAACAAACAAAGTATTTCTCAGTTTCAAAGGACAAGTTTCCCATCAGATTTACAGTTCATTACTGTGATTCGGAGTTCGGTATTTACTCCATAGTATCGGAGGTACGGAGGCTGGAGGCATAAGCGGTGTACAACAAAGGAAAACTTATCAGATGTCGCCGTCGATACAGAATTGTGGTTCAACTTAAATGAGTTAAAGATTTAGATTGGTAAGTTGGTTTGTATAAGCCTGTTAGCAAACTGGTTGATAAATATGGGATAAGAATTAGTTAGATTGGAAAATGTTTTATAAATATCAGGATTATAAATACTAGGGGCGCAAAGCATTCTGCAGTTGCATTGTTGAGCTGAGAGTGTTTTTTTTTTTTCAATTGAATACCATTGAATTGTTTTTTCGGTGATTATTCCTCCGTTGCTAGACCGATTTTCAAGTTTCTGTCGCAAGCCAATAGTTAAGTTGCACATTTTGGCGCAAATTGTGGTCTCAACATTGATCATTTTAAAGAAATCAGCTTAGGATATTTTTGAAGGGTGATCATTCCTCCATTTTATGTGCGATTTTCAATTAAATTTTTTCGAAACCATCAACGGTATCAAGTTGTATTTACAAGCCAACTTTGGTCAAAATTGTTCGATTAGTTTAGGAGGAGTAGCGTCACAACCGAAATACACCGAGTGGAGTATATATAGAGAGCTTTTCGCTCGACATCTTCTCACTCTCAGCTCAATAAATACCAGGATTAACCAAAATCAAAGAAAAAAAACAAGACATCTAATAGCTACAACAATTTGACTACCAAAAAACTGAGAGTACAAGGGATTTTCGATTTAGCGTTTTTTTTTTTTTTTTTTTGCGATTTTTTGCGATTTTTTCTTTATCTTGCAATGGTTCACCCCAGCACGAATCTATTACCGAAAACAGCAACTCGATAGCTCATCTCCTTCATACCCAAAACCGTGACAGAAAATTGGCAACGACGACGACGTCGACGACAACTCGATAGCAATAGGGCTTTTCTAAAGAAAATCCCTAAAAATGCGGCCAAGTGCGAGTCGGACTCGCCCATAAAGGGTTCCGTAGCAGCAAGTAACATAATAATGCTTTTCTTTTTAAATTTTATATTTGAGTTGATTGAATGAAAGGTAAATTGCGGTTTGCGATTTATGACGTAATAAAAAAGAACTACTAACTAGCTCTCGTTCAAACCAATATTCGGTGGAAGTTTACATGGTAATTTACATCATATATTATTTTTAGTTTTATCATTCTCTTATTGTTGCCCTAAAAATAGTGCGCTGAGTACTTTACATATAAGCACTTTTTGGGTGATGATAAATCATGAAACACGCATTTGTTTTATTAAATCCCACCAATAATCGTCACTGAGACACCTATGTCGCTGTGGTTTTCCCAAGCGACTACAATATGGGGTTCTTCAAGAAGGGCATTAGAAGGTTTTTACAGGGTCGGCAGCGCGAGTGTGAAGCCCCTGGTGTTGCACACGTCCATAGGCCGCGGTAACCGCTTCCCATCAGGTGGGCCGTGAGCTTGTCTGCCACCTGAGTGGTATAAAAAAAAAAGACGCATTCCATTTTTTTGTTTTTATAACGTGCCGGGTGGGTGTGTCGGAATCGGACTGACTAAAACCACACGGTGTCCTCCTCAAATGTCCATTGCCGGGCACCCTGGATAAGCCCTCGAAAGGATAACCCCAGGGTTACCGGCGAATTTTGGCCGCCACTGCGGTCTCGCCTGGTTGGGTTGGGTTTTACCCCGCGTCGGTGAGTTGGCAGGCGTGGAGGACACACACGACACGCCTCCGTCTTGGCCTGCTTCTGTAAGGACGGCGAGTCGGCCATCTGCCGTCCTCAGGCCCCGATCATGGAGGCCGGTAGTCCCGGGCGTAGCCGCACCTAAAGAAGTTTTTACTTCAAAAAATTCAGGAAACTCCATAGGCCATAAAAGTCGCTACGAAAAGTAAGAAAAGTGTTCAGTGTGCGAGGGCCCTTAGGCGTGGGCCGTTATTGTCGCGCCGTCATTTCCCAGGGGGGCCGTCAGCAACTAAGGAATTATTTCAGGTAGACCAAATGACATCATTCCGCCATGTCGTTAACTCTGCCATTTTTGGTTGTAATAATTTAAATCACGTTTCTTTTTAGTTAGACACGAATTGAAGTCTAGATCCACTTTGGCCGTATATACAGTTTTTAATTTAAGTATTTTTTTCACTGTTAATTCGGCCATCGTCAAAATATTAAAGCTATTTTGGGAATTTCGACATTAATGACATTAATTAAAAAAAAAAATTGGCATCTAATCTGTGGAAAAACTGGGTACTATTTGGAATGACTTGCGTTTAGCTAAAACGTACAGAACCATTATGATGTTCTGTTAAGAAAAACCTAATTTCAATTATATGGGTACCTTTTTTTTTCCATGCAGAAATCCCCTCGTATTACTAACTTTTATTTTGTTCGATAGTACATGAGGGCGGGCCTGGAGACCTGTCATACAGGTGTCATACCTAATACGGACTCCAGCTCTCTCACAAGTGTAACAATGCTTTTATAGTTAGAATATACCTACATTGTATGCTTAATGAGAGAGAAAATAAATAAATTTATTATTATTAGAAAAAAAAAAAAATACCCCCCCGCCGGCCAGCGGGGGCGGTTATGTCGGGCTTGAACCGATTAAAACCGCACGCCGGTGTAAAGTTGCCCATAAAGCATTTCGCTCGCACCCCGACTGACCCTAAGTAATAACAGTCCAATGTATCTAAATAAAATTTGATTGGAATTTTCCTTTTTATTATAAAAATAAACACTTTTCACGGGTAGTCTCTTCTAAATAAAAAAACATTGCATGTATCTCTTTGTAAATGCCTTGGCTAATTTACGAATCTCAGGTATCCCATCATCAGATCTTGACTAAATTTATATGGGCATCTTACTCAAGATTTCCTATTCATCCTACTAATATTATAAATGTGAAAGTTTGTGAAGATGTTTGGATGCTTGTTACTCAATCACGCTGTAACGGCAGAACGGGTCTGGTTGAAATTTCGTACCGAGTTGGATTTATAGTTTGCATTACACATAGGTTACTGAGGTAGACTTTTGTCCCGGGAATAGGCTCCCATGGGTTGCGGGAACGGGATCAGAATTCCACGCGGGTGAAGCCGCGCGCAACAGCTAGCGCTAAATGAATGCTTAATAATTTAGACCCAATCTGGACAACAAGACAAAGTAACGCTGAATTTACGATAACGATATTTTGACGACCTTATAAGCATTTTGTAGTCGGTTCCAAACTAAATAAACCTAAAAAACTTACATGCTCGCGAAATAATACCCAACAACTTTATATACACGTAGAAATATTGAAATAAACACAGGAATACACAGGAAAGTTGGTCGGCAGCCATTTTAATGAGAGGGGCTACCACCCTGTGCAGGTGCACGATGGCATTTTACTGTCGACAACTTTTAACAAGATTTTAAGAAAAAGTTTAGATAAATCACTTTCTTACGGTGCTGCAGCTAAGAATACAAACGAACGTGGACACGACAGAATCACACCTGTATCCCCGAAGGGGTAGGCAGAGGTGTATTAAACACCCACGTTTCGCCAGTTATGTTTAAGTCCCAATGTAATAGTGGGCGAGCCTATTGTCATCTACCGGGCGCATTACTAAGCGAGCGATAATAAACATTTTTAATACACACATAACTACGAAGAGTCAGAGGTGTGTGCCCGGGACGACTGTGGATGGAACTCGAGACCTCGTCTCGGCAGTCAATTACGTACACCACTGGGCTATCGATCCTAGGCTTTTAGGACAAAAGCCTTATGAAAATGAATTGGAACGGTTTTAAATATAAGACTAGCTGTGCTTACTTTCTAACGGTGGCGGTGCTACTACTAACTAAGAATAAAAACGAACATGGACACGATGGATGTGTACTAAAAGCGTTATGAAAAAGAATTTGAACGAATTTAAATGGCAATGGACGCTTGGGAAGCACACCGTGTAGTTTTAGTCGGTTCGATTCCATAATACCAACCTCATCGCTGGCAACGGTGGGGTGAAACGCGTGGGGGTTTCCACACAAAAAAAAAAGACTTAACTGGTGATCGCGACTCCGCTAGCATCAAATACTGACCTTGTATTGTTCTTGTGAGCGACAGAAACCTACTCCCAGCATAAAAAGTAAACTATAATCTATATCTGTGCCAGATTTAAACCAGATCTGTTCAGCCTCTTTTGACTGAAGAAGCAACAAATTTTCAAAATTACAACAGGTTTTAAGTAGGAATCGAAATCACGAATTTTGGAAACGTAACGTTACTGAATTGGGTTTCTGGAGGGAGCTTTCTCCCTCCAGAAACCCAATTCAGTCCAGGCGTCAATACATACAATTATGTTTAAATTACTATCAAAGTTTCAGATTAGACTAGATCCGCAAACCATTGCCCCCCCCCCCCGCTCTTTCCGGAGGCAAGACGGGGACACCGAGGGGCAAAACGGGAGTTGGCCCTGGGTCAGTCGGGGTGCGAGGTTGGGACCTCCACGCAATGCACCCGGGGCAACCGCGACAGCAGTGCCTCTCTCCTAGCAAGGTGGGGAGTCGCTGCCGCCAATGGCTATCTCCAACATAGTAGCCCTTTTCAGAGCTAGAAGGAAATGGGCTGACGTTCAACTTCGCCAGTCGCCAGTCAGCATAAAAGTGTCGAATTGCTCTGATAGAAGCGTTGCGGTAAAAAATGTGTATTTATTATGAGCGTGATCTATTAAATTAAATAAACCCTTTTTTTTAACGTACGGAAATCCCTTCGAATACCCCCCCGCCGGCCAGCAGGGGTGGTTATGTCGTGTATCGACTAAAACCGCACGGTGTCCTCCCCAAGTTTCCGATGCCGGGCACCCCGGGTGAGCCCTCGAAAGGATAACTCCAGAATAAAACAAAAATGTCTCGCGAGAGGTCATCAGTACTGACGAAAAAATGTCACACTCGGTTTCTTTCTATACTATTTAATGCGCAGTGATATCTTGCTTAAACCTAAATGTGTGGTTACTTACGGGTTAATACACAGGTATCTGTATCGACTAGAAATGTACCTACCCGATTCTTCAATATATCGATACTTTTTCCGTGTACTTACTTACCGTCGAGCGTTCCACGTCACACTTTTTTAACATATTCATCGAAACGATAAATCATGTTGCTTGAGCTAACTTTGGAGCGTGCCTTCAATATGCTCAGGTCTTTATTGGAAAATTTTATGTAGCCATAAAATGTACTTTATGTATATTTAAAAACGGGAAGGGAAGAATATTTACTGTTTCGTTACAGGTGAAACGTCCACGAAAAGATCGATGAATTGCGTGAAAGAGGTCTGAGGAGGTAAGGAGTAACTAAGGAGATGACGTCTGACAGAAAAGTAAGGTAGATACTGTTGTCTGTATGGTACAGGCAGTGTCATGTTGCGCAGACACTAAATAATTGCCACAAGACCAGGCAGATGATGATTACAGGTGGTAGAATTATGTTTAACATAGCACGAATGTGCCTGCCTGACTGGAGCCACAAGTCTCTCTTTCAACTCCGTCTCGACAAACAAATGCGGGACAACTGTTAGAAGGACAGTAGGTACGATACGGCAGGGGTGCTTGGTTGGGGACCTCCACGCGGTGCACCCTGGGCAACGGAGACGGCAGCGCCTCTCTCCTAGGGTGGGAGAGACGCTGCCGCCTACGGCCAACTCCGACCGAGGCGAGGACGGCCCTGTTGAGGGCTGTTCGGAAGCTTTCCACGTGTCCCTCTGACTAGCAGATGGCACAGTGGAGAGCAAGTAAGGGGGCCATCTCGAAACCAGAGATGGCCCAGAGCAGTCGGGGTGCGAGGGATATGCTCTATGGGTAACCTTACACCCCGGCGTCTTAAGACCCGAGACGGCGTGCGGTTTTAGTCGGTGCAAGCCCGACATAACCGCCCCCGCTGGCCGGCGGGGGGGTATCCGAAGGGATTTCCGCACGAAAAAATTAACAATAAAACAATGTGCTCAAACTTGGATCATAAAGGCACGGCTTTTCATCAGATGGACTCTTTATCTGTTTGTCAGTTAAGTGGAATAAAAAACTCCTAAAGATTAACTTTCGATAACCGGGAAATCGATAGTTCAACATCACTGTCTAACGACAGACATACACACTGACACACACATACACAACTTATTGTAGCCTTTCACAGTAGCAGTGGGCCTACATAAAACCATAACCCTAAGCCCCATTTACAAAAAATAATCTCCACATTTTTCGTACATCTCAGCCAGAAAAGTGCCGAAACCGCATTTGTAAAAAGTTGCCAGTCGAAAAAAAAAATAACGAAGCGCAGAGCAGCAAGGGCTTCCATCAACGTCATGGTTTGTAATATAATGAAATAAAGTAGGCCTGTTTTTAACTGGAAGGGTGGTTTAAATTGTAAATTAAGTTATGTAGGTACGCAATCTTAGCGTGTCATTTGTCCATTTTATTTTTTATCCAATTTTTATTATAAGGTAAAAATATTGTATCATTACAAAAAGATTTTTATATTTCTACTAGTGACGATTGGTATTGTGCGGTGGCAGAGCTTTCGGCACAATGTCAGAGTTCGCTGTTTCGATTCCCATTGAGTGCATTTTTAAACGTTTGCATTAGTCTGGGTATTCCTAAGTATAGTATATATTTACAAAAAAAATGTATCTAGGTATACTTCTCCGCATTCTAGATACTATATTACAAGTTAACTCGAGTAAAATTACATCTGACCAATCCCTCATCGTCACAACGTTAGTCCTGGTTTCATCTAAATTTTGAACTCTTGGTCTGCTCCTCTACTCATTCTCTTAAGTTGGCTTATCATGGCTTTTGCGGGAGCGACTGCCATCTGACAAGCTAAAGCCTGCGCCAGAGTCTCGTCCGTTAATCAGCAGGAGTATTGACTAGCAAGTGAGGCTGGCTTGGGCCCTGAAAATCTTAGTGGAGCCCCCCGATACTTTTAGTAGAAACTACTGCTACCTGTTTTCTTTTCCAGCTACAAGCACATTTACCCGATTTCCAGTTTTACCTATAACATATAGCCTTTGATTATGCACTCGTATAATAAAAACTGGGCGCGAACTTTTACGGTAGCCACGTTAAGTTACTTAATGAAGTAATTGGGTGGGTGTTGTTCACTTTAATATCGTAATTAGTTATTAGTTACGCTACCTTGGAGAGTTAGTAGCGGTACTGCTGACAGCGTAATAGCTGCTTTAGAATGCATGGAAACGAGATCTCAAACCTATTTCTTTTCATCGTGCTAACATAAACCTCGGTTAAGTAGTACTTGCATTATGTAGTGCTTCTGGTAATACGGGGGAAAGTCGACAACGCATCAGTGACATCTCAAGATTCGCCATCAAATCGAATATCTTTACCACCATCATCATGGTCCGAGCGTTTTCTGAACTCAGTTGGGATTGGTTTTCAGTCTAACCTTTGTGGTTAGCGGCTGAACTTCGATATTTTCCGTGAAACGACCCCCATCTGACCTTCACAACCCCAAGACTCAAATATATAATAAGACTGAATAGCATAAAACCGACCTCCATAACCTACTGGCAACAGTTCTTAATTACAATGGTTGTATCAACAAGTAAACTCTGCTGCAACTAGCAGATCGCATATTCAGGAAACATCCTACTAATATTATAAACGCGAAAGTTTGTGAGTATGTATGTATGTATGTATCTCTGTTGCTCTTTCACGCAAAAACGACCGAAACGGGTCTGGCTGAAATTTGGCACAGAAATAGATTATGGTCAGGAATAACACACAGGCTACTTATTATCCCGAAATAGGTTCCCATGGGTTGCGGGAACGGGAGCAGAATACTACGCGGGTGGAGCCGCGGGCAATAGCTAGTAACGTAATAAAATGCGCACAAAAGCAAGTTAGAAAAAAATGGATAGATGACATTAGAGACACAAATTTCTAGGACCACTTGTATTGGCACTTTTTAATTTTATTAGTTTTTAATGACAATCAATTACTAAGCACCATCAGTGTATTGAAGGTATTTTGTAGTACAAAGTAGTTTAAATCTTTTGAATTGTGTGTGTGTGTGTGTGTGACAGTTCGGACAAGTGATCCTAGAAATTTGTACCCCTAACGTCGGCTAGCTAAAACTCTATTTGAAAAATCATCATCATCGCCCTGTTTGCATTTAGAGTTAAGCTCTAATACTCTTTCTCTTGATTTGACTTATCTTGGCCTCTGCGGGAACGACTGCCGTGTGATCTCCCACTTCTTAGGAAAGCTTGCACCAGAACCTCGTCCTCGTCGTGTGTTTGACTTGGGCCCCAAAAACCTTTGTGGAGGAAACCCGAAATTTACCAGTAATTAAGTAATATAAGTTCATTTCACATTTCATTCTTCATGTCGTCTCTGCATACGTCGCACTCCCGAACAGCCAGAACTGTCAAAAAATTTTCTGTATAGTCTATTATATAGAAGTCTATGGCCATACCCGCGGATCTCTTATCACAAAACAATGGCGCGTAAGTTTTATTTCCACCATGTGGGTAGTAAAATACTTTTATAGGTTGCACGTGAGTGGATTGTCAATGTTTACATTTTTTATTCTCTTTGCCACATACGCTAAGAAATGGCAGCCTCTAAGTGATTGTCGTAAAATGATAATATCAAGGTATAAGGAACCCTAAGGGTCGTTGTTTCAATAAACGGGTTCACATCTCAAAATTAATTTCTGGATTTCATTTTCTTTTCATCGTATCAAATTAAAGCATAAAGCAATGAATTTATTGCCTATTCCTGAGACTTTACTTAGCTTAGCATCAGGAGAAATGAAGTCATATTGACAAATTTTATTAAAAAAAAAGATCAGGGGCATCGTCTCGACTCGAAAAAATGTCCGGTTGCCGGTAGTAGACCAAACATATTGTTGATAAAATGCGAGTGTAACTATTCACCTCTTTTTTTTTTTTTTTTTTAAATAATATTAGTAACCGAAATTAATAATATTCCCCCTAACCCCTCCATAGCTTGCTTGTGTTAGGAGTGGGTTCACGTCGGTAGTGTAATGGCCAGGATTCGAACCCGGGACCTCTCGATCGTAAGGTCGACTCCATAACCACTAAGCTACCGACCTCTTGACATGACATCGTAGATGAAGTGCAGCAGAGTCGCCTTTGCTGGCGCGGCCACGGTATGCGGCGACCGACTAACTACGTGGCCCGTGGGTAGGACAAATGCCTGGCCATGTCGCCTCCACCCGGCCCCGGAAGGAGGGGTAGAGCCAAGAAATGGAGGGGTAAAAGTTGGAAGGTGGACTCCGGACTCCGAGGTGAGAGCATTGGATGCGATGGATGCTAGAGCGAAGATGATGATGATATCATTAACCTTTGCCTACTCTTTCAGGGATCTACAGGTGTAAATATCAACTAGCTGATGCCGATTCTAAGCCTGACCAAGAGGTTTTTAATATAAAAAAGGCAGTGGCAATCTGACAGTGCCGACGGAAGCGAAAACTTAAACTATTACGTGTATTTTTTTTATCCTCATCAACCATCCCTGGTACGCGAAGTACCTCATTAAGGTCCCTACCTCCAGGCCCCAGAATCGTACATTCAACATAACCCAATTTCTATTTTAAATTATTACTAGCTACACGCCCTGGCTTTACCCCGCTGCGGCCCGCGGGGGCTGTTACCTTTTTTTTTTTTTTATCGTGCGGAAATCCCTTCGGATACCCCCCCGCCGGCCAGCGGGGGCGGTTATGTCGGGCTTGCACCGACTAAAACCGCACGCCGTCTCGGGTCTTCAGACGCCGGGGTGTAAGGTTACCCATAGAGCATATCCCTCGCACCTCGACTGACCCTGGGCCATCTCACCACTAACAGCATCGCTCATCCTGTCTCCTCTGAAAGCAGAGGAGTACGGAGAGCGATGTGTTCCCGCCACGTTGGGTATTGGCCGAAGATCAATGCCAACCCTATGAAGGGGTGAAGGGGAAGCCATTGACCGCCGCCCAGGGTGTACCGGCCGCTCCGATTCCGTTCCCCCCGGACTGCAGCGGGATCGGAATCGGAGCGACACTCGAGGAGGTTACCCAACACACACTCCGCGGGGGCTGTTACCTACTAACCATATTTTTAAGTTAACATAACATCACGCCTGTATCCCTGAAGGGGTAGGCAGAGGTGTATTACACACCCACGATTCGCCAGTTATGTTAAAGTACCAATTTTATAGGGGGCGAGCCTATTGCCATCTACCGGGCACATTATTAAGCGAGCGATAATTAACATTTATTAATGCACACACAACTACGATAAGTCAGAGGTGTGAGCCCGGGGCGACTCGGGATCGAATCCGAGACCTCGTCTCAGCAGTGCGTTACGTACGCCACTGGGCTATCACCGCCTTCACAATGTAATACATAAATAAATAAACATTAACGGTGGACTTGCCTAAATTTTTCTTCCATACAAACCTTGTCATGACAATAACGAAAACCAATCCTATATGCTGCAGTCGTTCGGAAATTATGCGCGTATTTACATTTCGGCGATTCATTTTTGTTTAAATAGTTTTTTTTTTTAAAGAATATTAGTAACCGAAATTCCTAATATTCCACCAAACCCCTTCAGCTAAGCTAAATTGCTTGTGTTAGGAGTGGGTTCACGTCGGTAGTGTAATGGCCGGGATTCGAACCCAGGACCTCTCGATCGTAGGGTCGACTCCTTAACCACTAAGATACCGACGCTATATACGACGACGGAATAGACAGACTTAAAATTTTATTTCGCAAACCCATCGCCACAAGAAATAATAAATTATTTCTAATAAGTAAAGTACTTATTTACGGTTCGCTATCTTTCAATTTATACAAAGGACACCGTGAGTTCAGAGGTAAATCACAAATTCAGCTGAAAATATCTAAAAAAGTCGAAATATCCACTAGAACCTTTAAGACCTCTCGAGTCCTCAACTTCAATCGCTCGCCAATCGCAATATTTACTGAGCTCTGATCGCAATCTACCCTCTTAATAACCTGCTGTAAAGGTATCTTCACACGAATGCTATCAGATTACTTACGTACGTCATCATTGATATCACGACCTTATTGGATATATCGATTACATCTATTTCTGTGTAAAAAAAGCGGCCAAGTGCGAGTCGGACTCGCCCATGAAGGGTTCCGTAGCAGCAAGTAACATAATGTTTTTTTTTTAATTTTATATTTGAGTTGATTGAATAAAAGGTAAATTGCAGTTTACGATTTGTGACGTATTAAAAAAAACTACTTACTTGATCTTGTTCAAGCCAATTGTTTGTGTCCACACATATATTTTTTTTAGTTTTATCATTCTCTTAGTTTAGAAGTTACAGGGGGGGATCATGTAGACACACATTTTACCACTTTGGAAGTGTCTCTCGCGCAAACTATTCAGTTTACAGAAAAATGATATTAGAAACCTCAATATCATTTTTGAACACCTATCCATAGATACCCTACATACGGGTTTGATGAAAAAAAAATTTTTGAGTTTCAGTTCTAAGTATGGGGAGCCCCCAAAATGTATTGTTTTTTTTTCTATTTTTGTGTGAAAATCTTAATGCGGTTCACAGAATACATCTACTTACCAAGTTTCAACAGCATAGTTCTTATAGTTTCGGAAAAAAGTGGCTGTGACATACGGACGGACAGACAGACAGACATGACGAATCTATAAGGGTTCCGTTTTTTGCCATTTGGCAACGGAACCCTAAAAATTCAACTCAAGAGTTTGTTTGTGTTCAGCAATAAATTCATTCGTCTGACCCGATTATTGAAATGAGTATTACCGTGATTATGGGAGGTATAGAATATGTGTGTAATATATTAATAAAACAGGTAATTTAAATATAATGAAAATTGCTAGCGTATTAAAAAAACAAAGTTTGAAAATGATTCACCGTAATTAAGTGTACCGTGGTCCGTAAGAATTCCAATAGATGGCTATTACTTCGCCCTAAGACGTATAGGCGAGAACTTCCACAGCCGTACAACCGGCTATAGCAGTATGAAGTTTATTCCTAGAATCGCCAGTATGATGCTACCTTTACATTCATTATTATCTCTGACTACGTCATTCTGCAAAGTCATGGTGTGAAGATATATGTGTCTACTTAATAAGGTTTAATAGGGGAAGTTCTAAAGTAAATTGAAATGGAAATAGGATTTTGAGTTTTGTTTTGTGGACGCCATTATTTTCAAATCTAATTCTTAATTTACTAAATATTCTACGACATTCTACACAGCGCTTTCTAGTCCCAAAGTAAGCATAGTAGTACTAGCTTGTGTTATGGGTTCGAGAATGCGGATAAACATACTTATATACTTTTTTTTTGTCAATACATACATATTATACATAGAAACACCCAGACCAATGCAAATAGATAGATTCATGCCTACAAATATCGGGATTCGGACCCGCGATCCTTGTCGTAGTAGTCGAATGGTAGATACAATATACATTACATTCTATATAGGAAATGTACGTGGTGTGTGTATGAGGCGCCATCAAGATCTTCGGAGCCCAAGCCAATTTCACCTTAAGAATCCAGGGCCCGCTGTCCAACGCTTTCTTCTGCTGGTTTGGCTTAAAATGTCTTTTAAGGTGCCGGTTACCCTAGGTTTATCCTTTCGAGGGCTTGCCCGGCAATGGACACTTGGGGAGGATACCGTGTGGTTTTAGTCGGTCCGATTCTGACACACCCACACGTGCACACGTGACGCTGGTCGCGATTTAGGTATTTCCCAAACCTAAATCTGGACTGCACGCCTACCACGTGCGTCACGGGCTCGTGGCGTCACGTGACGCTGGTCGCTGTTGGTGTTTTTCTTTTCATTTTTATATCTTTTATATTTCTTTTTTTTATTTTACCCGATATATTTTTTTTTTGTTTCAAATGCATATTTTGTCGATACCAAGTCATCTCACCAAATTCAGAGACCTAATTTTGTAACACCTTATATATCTCCGGTTCCACTTAACCAATTGCAATCAAAAATACCGTAAATTTTAAGTCTGACCAAGACCTTTCTAATAGAAACAAAACCGTATCAAAATCAGTTTAGTAGTGTTTACGTCCATCGCGAACAAACATACAAACAAACAAGAATTTCAAAAAACATATTTTATCCAGAATCGTTCCTTTGACAAAACAAAAGTATTTTTATTAAATATCTCCAATGTACAGACATAATAATTTACAATTTTATATTAGTATAGACAGAAGTGACACCTCTATAAACTACGATTATTATAAAATCAAATGATGCTTCCTGTATAGGTGAGTGCTGAATGGAAGGAAAAGAGGAGGCAGAGAAAGGAAAAATAAAGGAAAGAGGTATATTAAATTCTATTTGCAAGATTGTTTACAGAGACATACTTACTTACTCGTCCCACCTGAAACTTCTATTAGCTTCTCGTGGGTAGGTTATAAAGAATTTGTTGAAGGCAAATTTAGCTAAGCTTCTCAAAGTTTCAACCTCCATTACATAATTGAGTCTATAAAAAATATTTACCAAAGGAAAATAACTCGCAAATCGAGGTATCAAAACGCCCCCTAACATTTACATATGTGGGCATCTACAATAACTAGGGATGGCACTTCAAAATCTATTTTTGACCTGAATTCGTCTTCGAATTCGTTCAAAGATAACACTAGAGTCCATAAATAAAAATAGCGTTAAGCTGCAACTGCCTCTGCAGAAACTCTCGAACGGCGCAAATACTCAAATCTCATTGGTGATTATGAATTTGTGCCGTTTGGAGTCGAAATGTTAGGGTCTGTGTGGTGGAATGTAGTGGTCACTATCTCTTCAGAGATATTACGGAGCGTATGATCGACGTTTCGCGGGACTTCTGGTCCCGCGAAACGTCTGGCTTTATTTTAAGCACAGAGAATAAGCATTGCCATACAACGTGGCAATGCTGCCAGTCTGTGTGTGCCAGTGTGTGCCAGCCGGTAATGTAATAGGTGGCGAGCCTATTGCAATTAACCGGGCACTTATAAACCTGCGGTAAATACACACATAACTTCGAAAAGCATCGAAAAGTCATTGGTGTGTGCCATGGTAAAACCTGGGATCGAACCCGAGACCTCGTCTCAGCAGACCATTACCCATACCACTAGGCTACCGCCTAGGAACTCCATGGTGCATTTTAGGTTTCTTTAGTTATTATTTAATTTATTTGTAATTAATTGTAAATGCATAACTTTATTGAAAAGCAGTTATTTTAATATTACAAATAGATATTTCATTTTTCTTAATTTTGGCCATTGTCAAATGTTTAATAATCAATTGTAAATACAGATGCAGATACCCCTTCGGTTCCCCCCCTTCCCCCCTCCGCCCATCAACGGGACAGGTTATATCGGACTTGAGCCGACTAAAACCGCACGCCGTCTGGGGTCTTCATACACCGGGGTGTAAGGTGGCCCCATAAGGCATTTCCCTCGCACCCCGAAGTGATTTTAGACTCTAATAAAAATGTTGAATTTCTAAGTATGTACATAAAATCGTATTTAACTAAGTATCTAAAATATCAAACAGAGGAGAAAATGTTTCTTTAAGGCTTCACTTTCGACCAATAAGTAAACTTTCATCATCATAATAACAGTATTGAGTCCTGATTGCAACCAAGATCTTCACCTCGGAGCCCGGGTCCACTTCCGGCTTCACCTCCCCCACTTCACACGTTCTTGGGCAATGAGACCAAACAAACTGCATTACCTTTTTTTTTTTTTTTATCGTGCGGATATCCCTTCGGATACCCCCCCGCCGGCCAGCGGGGGCGGTTATGTCGGGCTTGCACCGACTAAAACCGCACGCCGTCTCGGGTCTTCAGACGCCTGGGTGTAAGGTTACCCATAGAGCATATCCCTCGCACCCCGGCTGACCCTGGGCCATCTCACCACTAACAGCATCGCTCATCCTGTCTCCTCTGAAAGCAGAGGAGTACGGAGAGCGATGTGTTCCCGCCACGTTGGGTATTGGCCGACGATCAATGCCAACCCTATGAAGGGGTGAAGGGGAAGCCATTGACCGCCGCCCAGGGTGTACCGGCCGCTCCGATTCCGTTCCCCCCGGACTGCAGCGGGATCGGAATCGGAGCGACACTCGAGGAGTACCCAACACACACCCCAAACTGCATTACCTAAATATTCCCCTGTATGACAGCAAAAATAGCTTTACATCATTCCCTGTATAAAGTAAAGCTATTTTGGTTAAGTGGCAACCCTAACCCCGTCACGATGATAGCAGTGTTTGCCTAAGGTCGATTGAAATCCTCCACTACCCTCGCTTTAATAAGCTCCTAGGCGATCCACGCATGTAACGCAAACATCCCACGCGCCAAACGTGACTTCTTCGAAACTCTTTGAGATGATGAGATTTCATTATGTTTGCGTAACTTTTTAATATAACCGTGAAAGCAAACATGTTTCAGAATGATTATTAAAAAATATAATAGCCGCGGGGAACCTGGCAGATGGGCAAATATCGAAATTACTTTTTATAGAAAATAAACATGAAAGGATGGTTTATAAATGGAAATAAATATGGAAATAAACAAAAACGAAGTATTCAGATTTATTATAAAGAATTAAACGACTCTCCGTTAAAAATTCATCATCCAAATAAAAATGAATCGCCGAAATGTATGTACGCGAACGATTGTATCTAAATAGATCATTCTGTTTTTTTTTGTTCGTTATTGTCAGGACAAAGTTTGTATAAAAAAAAATTAAAAAAATAGTGGTTACTGATCAGCATCCCCCCTGGTCGAACCGCGGGCAACAGCTTCTTTAATATAAAATTTGATTACCGAAACGAATGGGCAGAGAGCCGTAGAACTACAACCGTATGACGTAGCGTCGCGGTCGACTGACTCGCCACATTAGATGTACGAGTATCACATTAATAAATAATAGTTCAAAAAAAATAAAAAAACACGCTTTTTGTAGAAAACCGAACTAAAAAAATAGAAAATAAGTTTTAATAAATATAAATTAATAATAGTGTAAATAAAAAAAAATATATTAAAATAAAAACATAAACACAATAAAAAAATTGAAAAATAAAACTTATTTTAAATTTTTTTAGTTCGGTTTTCTATAAAAAGCGTGTTTTTTTTGTTTTTTTGAACTATTATTTATTTTTTACTTTTTAGTAGTATTGTCAACGGTCCTCGATAAATTTACAAAGTTTGAACGAAATCTGGCCGTTTAAAGTGGGTCAAAATCGCAACCAAAGGAGTCTGTTACAAACATACAAACATACAGGTGAAGCTAATAAAAAGCGTATAAAAACATCGATTGTACTAAAGAAAGGTTTAAGAACCATTGTCTATAAAAGATATAAAAAAATATCGTATCTTTCAGAGGTTTATCGTTATCAAACGTTGTCTAGTTACAGAACGCCGTCTAACTAATAAAAA
Organism: Cybosia mesomella; assembly: GCA_946251805.1. NCBI lineage: Eukaryota > Metazoa > Arthropoda > Insecta > Lepidoptera > Erebidae > Cybosia > Cybosia mesomella. The sequence continues at coordinate 3,624,673 of OX276415.1, forward strand.
GAAGTTGAATTCCTGAGACGAGCTCAGCCGAATACAAGGGATTTTCGATTTTGCGATTTTTTTGCAATTTTTTGCGATTTTTTTTTTATCTTGCAATGGTTCACCCCAGCACGAATCTATTACCGAAAACAGCAACTCGATAGCTCATCTCCTTCATACCCAAAACCGTGACAGAAAATTGGCAACGACGACGACGTCGACGACAACTCCATAGCAATAGGGCTTTTCTAAAGAAAATCCTTAAAAATGATCTTAACAACAGTTTCGAGTCCAAAAATCGGTTGCTTAATGGTTTAAGGAGTCGGCCTTACGATCGAGAGGTCTCGGATTCAAATCCTAGCCAAATACCAACGTGAACCCACTCCTAACACAAGCAATTTAGCTAAGCAGACCCCTCCAGCTAAGCTATATTCCCTCTGTATAATATACGGGTATATATAGTATATTATAAATTCACATAATTTGATGGTGATCGGTTGCATTGGTTGAGCAATACCTTTTTTTTATCGTGTTTGTAAACAGATTTCGTTTTATTTTTGTTTACCTTTAGGGTTTTATAAACAAATTAAGAGATATTTTTTTTTTTTTACGTGCGGAAATCCCTTCGGATACCCCCCCGCCGGCCTGCGGGGGTGGTTATGTCGTGTCTCGACTAAAACCGCACGGTGTCCTCCCCAAGTGTCCGTTGCCGGGCACCCCGGGTAAGCCCTCGAAAGGATAACCCCAGGGTTGCCGGCGGACTTTGGCCGCCACCGCGGCCTCGCCTGGTGGGGTCGGGTTTTATCCCGCTTCGGTGAGTTGGCAGGCGTGTGTAGGGCACACACGACACGCCTCCGCCACGGCCTGCTTCTGTAAGGACGGCGAGTCGGCCAACTGCCGTCCTCAGGCCCCGATCATGGAGGTCGGTAGTCCCGGGCGTAGATGAGTCTGCGGCGTCCTCGCCGCAGACCATGTTTTCCTCTCAAATTTTCAATGATCCTAATAATATTATAAATGTGAAAGTCATCCGTACAGATATTCGTATATTTGGATGTATGTTACTCAATCACACTCAAACGACTGAACGGATCTGACTGAAATTTAGTACTAGGATAGATTATAATCTGTAATAAGTAACGCAGGCTACTATTTATCCCTGGAATAGGTTCCCATGGGTAGCGGAACCGGATCATAATTCCACCTGGGCGAAGCCATGGGCAACGCCTGGTGATTAAAGACTTTATTGGTACACCAGTATTACAGAAAACATATTTTAGATGAATATGGTCGCATTTCGACAAATGAACCAACACTCGTAATACATCACACTCAATTTGTCATTTGTCCAGTATCAGTCGAGTGTCGCTCCGATTCCGATCCCGCTGCAGTCCGGGGGGAACGAAATCGGAGCGGCCGGTACACCCTGGGCGGCGGTCAATGGCTTCCCCTTCACCCCTTCATAGGGTTGGCATTGATCGTCGGCCAATACCCAACGAGGCGGGAACACATCGCTCTCCGTACTCCTCTGCTTTCAGAGGAGACAGGATGAGCGATGCTGTTAGTGGTGAGATGGCCCAGGGTCAGCCAGGGTGCGAGGGATATGCTCTATGGGTAACCTTACACCCCGGCGTCTGAAGACCCGAGACGGCGTGCGGTTTTAGTCGGTGCAAGCCCGACATAACCGCCCCCGCTGGCCGGCGGGGGGGTATCCGAAGGGATTTCCGCACGATAAAAAAAAAAAAAAAAGGTATACGAAAATCGTTAAATAATGCGAAAAACTAGTATATATAATAGATATTGATGAGGAAATTGCGTGTGTTAATGATGCAACTGTTCCGTCGTCGTAACTCGCGTCTCACGGTTGAGAGAGTTCGGCGAAAGTTTTGCAGTGTAATGCGCGAACTGTACTTCCCGATAGATGAGACATGATTTCCATTGCTTAGTGAGTGAAAAAGCGATATGTAATTAGACGTACTACATTACATTACATACAGGGTGGAAACGTTGTGTGCCCAGCCCATTATTTCGTCATTTTCGAAGAATCCCTTCGGATACCCCCCCGCCGGCCAGCAGGGGCGGTTATGTCGGGCTTGAACAGACTAAAACCGCACGCCGTCTCGGGTCTTAAGATGCCGTAAGGTTGTAAGGTTGACCATAGAGCTGGTGGTAGAAGTTTGATGACACAAATTTGTCACAAAATTCAGCCGGGTAGGTACCACCGTACACGATTGCGAAAAACCCTCCATAGTAATCCAATTTCAGTTTGATTGCGTTCACTAGTCAGCAAGTGCATAGCCGGGCAGGGGGATTGTGGTCGCAGCACTAGTGGGACCGGTGGGTATCACGCGGGGCTGCGACGACAATCCTCTTCTGATGAGGCCGTCAAGCTGAGTGCCACCATTGTTAACATGGTACGAGTATGTAATGGTGACCCTCTTTCCAGAGACTTTACCTTCAGCTTACCATCAGGCGAGGTGAAGTCAAATTGACGTGTCCTAAATATATAAAAAAAAAAAGCATATCCCTCGCACCCCGACTGACCCTGGGCCATCTCCGGTTTCGAGATGGCCCCCTCGGGTTTGGGAACCACGGTGTCCCCGTCTTGCTCCGGTTTGGGGGACGGGCGCTAGTCGCCCCACCGTCCCGGCCTGCTTCTGCTGGGGTGACAGGCGGCCTCACCTGCCACCTCCAGGCCTGCGCTCATGGAGGACGGAGGTCGTTAAGCGACCTCCGGCGCCTGAGTCACCTGCGACGCGCGGCGAGCATGTTGCGGGCTCGGCAGGCTGGGATAGTTCCAAATCTCTCCCGGGTGCGCTCCACCATCTCCTTGGCGGCGGCCCACGCGCTCGCACTCCGCACCATTGCCGCAATCATGCTGCCGAGCGAGAGGACTTCCACTCCGATGGCTGCCACGTGACTTCGTGGCCTCGGCGCCTCCCACGCCGGGCAGTCCGCCAGCGTGTGCAGCCCCGAGTCCTCGCTCGCGTCACAGTGATGGCACTCAGGCGTTGGCTCCTTCCTGATCCGATGCAGGTGGTCCCGGAGATCACCTGCGTCAGTCGGTACGAGAGGCTTCCGTGCCGCCTCTCTAGCCAATCCCCCACTATTCTAAAACTTTTAACTAATAAGAAATCTACATCGCTTGATCTATAAAATGGCATTATTAAAAAAGTATATCGTCATGTGTCCACACTTTGAACTTTTGCGACAATAGTATATGGGAGCCGAAACGGACAAATTTTAAACACATGAAAATTGTTTCTACCTTTTTAATTTTTTAACCCCTGACTCAAGAACGACGCTGTGTTATACGAGTGTAGTTTGACGTGTCTGTGTCCGTCTGCCTGTGGTATCGTACCTCCCGAAAGGATGAACCGATATTGATTTTGTTTTTTTTTTTGTTTGAAAGGTGAATTAGTCAGGAGTGTTATTAGCTATGTCGAGGGCATTTTATTGTATTTTTATTGTATAGAGTAAGCAATGCAGATACAATCAGTTAAAATTTTTACAACATCTTTGAAAATTACGAAATAATCGTCTGAACACACTTAACGTTTCCACCCAGTACAGTTGTATCTAGTATACTAGCAGCTCGGTTACCTTGAACGTAGTACTCTGCTACTCTTCCTCTTGATTTGGCTTATCTTGACTTTTGCGGAAGTGCCTACCGTCTGACCTGAGGTTGGGAACCTCAAATGGAAAGCCTACGCCTGACAGCACGTGAACCGGCTTGCAGGTGAAGTTGGCTTGGGCTCCGAAGATCTTAGTGGGATCCATACACCTTTATGCTTCTGATGGTTTAATATTGGTAGAGGAAGCCCGTGAGGTTTTGAAGGCCAGAAGCACATGGTGGGTTACGGTATTTACCTACCCCAGCAGGAAAAGGAGTGAGAGATATGGTAAATGTAATCGACATACATTTTTACATTTATAAACATATATTACAAATCCAATAACGCAAGAAAATCATATTTTTGCTAAGGATTCATAAAATTTATTACGTCACGCCAGTTTCTCACCCGCCATATTTTTTATACAGATAAAATAAAATCAAGCTCAACAACAATGCAACGTTATCTGTCAAAACCTTATTGTATTGTCTGTGGCCCACTTAGATGTAATTTGAACGTCACCAAGAAAGGAGACCATTTACAATGTGTTGAATAAAATATTACTATTTTTTGACTTTTATAAATGTTTAATTACAACGAGATATATTTTTTAGTATTATTATTTACGTCCAAACAAAACCTTAATTAAGTAAAACGAATCAATACATCACATTTTATTCCCAATTTTGTTTTTTTTTGCGCGTATCCCTAATTTGTTTTCAAAAATTAAAATAGCCTATTTTATGCCTTGTAATATGACCTATCTACCAGCAAAAATTCCATCAAAATAGGGCCAACCGTTCCAGAGATTACCTAAGTCAAATAGACAGAAAAAAAGGCAGACAAAATTTAAAAATAAAAGTATTTTTGTTGTATGTGATTGAATGCAATTACTAAAAATCTGTTAATTTAATGAATTAATGAATGAAAGGTAAATTGCGGTTTACGATTCATGACGTATAAAAAAACTACTTACTAGATCTCGTTCAAACCAATTTTCGGTGGAAGTTTACATGGTAATGTACATCATATTTTTTTTTAATTTAATCATTATTATTTTATAAGTTACAGGGGGTACACATTTTACCACTTTGGAAGTGTCTCTCTTGCAAACTGTTCAGTTTAGAAAAAAATGATATTAGAAACCTCAATATCATTTTTGAAGACCTATCCATAGATACCACACACGTATGGGTTCGAAGAAAAAAAATTTTTCAGTTTCAGTTACCCCCAAAATATAATGTTTTTTTCTATTTTTGTGTGAAAATCTTGATGCGGTTCACAGAATACATCTACTTACCAAGTTTCAACAGCATAGTTCTTATAGTTTCGGAAAAAGTGCCTGTGACATACGGACGGACAGACAGACAGACATGACGAATCTATAAGGGTTCCATTTTTTTTCCATTTGGCAACGGAACCCTAAAAATCAAAGATCATGAAAATCGGTTCACCCGTTCTTGAGTTTATCCCCGTCATCACTAACACGACTTCGTTTTATGTATGTGAAACATTATCGTCGGAATTTGGATGTTAGTATGTACGCGATGAATTTGGAAATCCAAAATGAATGGTTGACAATGGGAGAGTTCTGCATACCGATGGCCTTAAAGTGACCTTGATCTATGACTGGTCGCCGGCCCTGTTAAAATTCTATCTTATCGCCTTTCAGATGACCCTCCCAGACCAGAGTAATCTGGTAAGGCGGGGAAAGGCCACAGAAAAATAATGTTATACTTGTGGTGAGGCAATAGGGACGGCTAGACACATATTAGTAGGATGTAGGGTGTGTCTCGATAGAGGCCAATACTCACGCCGCCACGATAAGGTGCTTATCATCATACGTGAAGCAATGAGTCTGGCAGTAGCTAGAGCCCAAAAAGGATTGACTACTAACAGACGTCATATCAACTTTGTGTCTGAAGGTTCATCCATAACATCCAGGAACAAACCTTATTCAATCTTAGATACTGCCTCAGATTGGACTCTCCTAATCGACACGTATGAAAAGCACTATAAAATTTCGGAGGATGTTGGGGTTTCGTCATCTAGACCTGACATATTCCTTTATTCTAAGAGGTTAAAACATGTGGTTCTTGTGGAACTTACTGTACCGTGGGAAACAAATATACCGAAAGACCACACAATAAAGAAAAATAAATACTATGATCTCACAAACGAATTAATCAAAAACGGTTACGTGGTTAATTTGTATGCAGTGGAAGCGGGAGCGAGAGGTATACCAGCAAAATCTCTCTATAACCTACTTAAAGATCTAGGCCTATCGATAGCTACAATAAGCTCATTACTAGGACGAATGTCTAAAGCGGCACTAGTAGGTTCGTATCAAATTTGGTTAGGCACGGAGGGGAACTTGGGTAGTGAAGGTGAGTGTTGATGTACATCAACAAAAGGGGCCCGTTCTAAACCTACACTTGGGTCGCAAGTCCCAGGCACTGTCCCGAGTTCCCAACTCAGCAACGCGATGGACCCGGCCCCTGCACGGAAAATCCATGGATTGCTAAAAATATCGGTCCCAGGATATGCCAGCGTAAAAATGAAAGACCAAAAATCCGAACCGGGGGTCGGATTTTTAGTCTTTAAGTCGTCAAGTCGATACCTCAAGCAATCGAACTCACTACTGGTTCACCAACCAATTCAACAAAACTAAAAAACTTGTCCTATACAGTAGGTATAGTCCAGTCAGTCACAACAAAAAAAAACAACATTCGTACGCGCGTACGACGCGAGAGGAGAGGTGATCTATCAACGTATTATTGCACTCCGCGGTATGATTAAACGCAATTTTACCGCTCCCGGGACGAGCATCAACTTACTCCGTTTGTGTTATTCTTGCATATTAATTTCATTTTACATGGGACCACACGTACCTTCTGTACTCTGACTTATCGTGTGGCAATATAAAGATGAGGAACATAATGTTTCAAGACGGATCAACGTGCTCTCTGAGGCACCGGAACTAAGAGTATTCCCGGTTCCATCGATCCGTGCTTCGGTCCCGGCCATGGCAACATCTGTGGCAATCGCTACGGGTAGTTGGAGCCCTAAAAAGTCCGACAAACTGGTCTAACTATAGAACTTCGACAAACTGGTCTAACTATAGAACTTCGACATCGTCAATGGCCTTTACTTTTATGGGCCATTTACCCGATTTAAATTTATACGGCAAAGTAAGTATACCAATTGATTCAAGAATTCAGTCATTAAATTAATTTTTCAATATAATTTAATACTAAACAACAAGAAAGGATTGGAAGGTCTTATAAAACAATTATTATCATAAATGACTGATAGAACGAAGCTTCTTCCCATAGAAAGTTCATTTACCTGTATTAAAATGCCCTTTCACAAAGCGAACAATTTTCAACTGTGTACGGCAAATACAAGAAGAAAACGCCTTCAAAGTCAGTCTAAAAGCCTCTTTATCGATGGACTAATTACTTCCTTTGCTACTTACTTATTGCTGGCAACTTTAATGTTAAGGTGCTTCCACACAGTTATTGAAAAAATTATTGAATATATTTTCGGAGCGAAAAGAATTTTGTGTTCTAAGCGAAACTGGTAAAGCGAATGCTGAATAAGCCTTAATTAATTAACCTCACCTGATAGCTGGTACACCTGCTGATTGACGGACAAGGCTCTGATGCAGGCTTCCCTCTTGGGGTTGGGGGTTGGAGAGTGGAGCTTTTTTTTAATTCCGGCAAATTAACTGCACCTGCCTGATGATAAGCTAAGTCCAAAAAGTAGTACCTACCTACACGGCCTCGACAGATGCTTAAAGCCAAGCCTAAAGAACCCAGGATTGTAGGACGAAGGGAACATGTGCGCGGGAATACCGTTCAAGTGCTTATCGTACGACAAAAAAAACCAAACCAAGTCACCAAACCGCTTGGTTCGCGACGCGGAATCAATTGGAATAGGAAAAAGAATAGGTCATCGGAACATTCACCAGGGTATAGGAAATAGAATACTGCCAAGGAAGCTATAGAGTTGTAAGAGAGCGCACCTAGGGCTCCACAGTGCAAGCTTTGGATGGCACCAGAATTCGCACTCAGATGATAATGATGAACAAATGTTAACTAATATTTTTAACCACTGTATGGAAGCACCTTTATGTTTGAATATTTGTAAAATGTTTGCGAATGGTGGTCCATATCTTCTGGACTTCACCCTAGCTTCTCACCATCAAGCGGCGTGCAGTCAATTGACGGAACGAATATAAAAAAAAGTATAAAATAAATACGTATGTCAATACCGATGTTTTACTTTCGATATATTGATATACCTCCCTCATGCCGAACTCTCTTTGGAGGACGCAGAGACAACAGCTCGACTAAAGGATAGGACATTTCGTCAACAGTAATAAACATACAGCCTATGAAAATGTGTCCTTATAACGGCAATAGGATCCTATAATGATAATCCTATTATATGTGATGTGTATAATCTAAACTAATATTATAAAGCGGAAGAGTTTGTTTGTTGAAGGCTCTAATCTCAGGAACTACTAATTCAAATTGAAAAATTCTCTGTGTGTTGGATAGCCCATTTATTGAGGGAGGTGTGTTACACCATCACGCTACTACCCAGTAGAGCAGAGCAGTAATAACATATGTCAACAAAACGGACTAATATCCATACGTTATTGTAGGACTAATAAATTACTCATGAGTTGAATGGGTGCCACGAGAGATACATGTAATATATGTAACGGGGGAAGCCGCAGGAGATAACATAACATAACTTCACGCCTGTATCCCCGAAGGTGTAGGCAGAGGTGTATTACACACCCACGATTCGCCAGTTATGTTAAGGTCCCATTGTACTAAGGGGCGAGCCTATTGCCATCTACCGGGCACATTATTAAGCGAGCGATATTTAACATTTATTAATGCACACATAACTATGAGAAGTCAGAGGTGTGTACCCCGGGCGACTGGGGATCGAATGTAAGCTGGACTGGGCTATCGCCGCTGAGGCAGCAGGAGAAAGTTATTTATTTATAAATGCCTTCTCTGAATGCCAGTGTTAATCCCGGTTACATACCGCGCGGAGGTCGGTTATTTTTTCTTGGTCATATCTCCGGTTCTTCTTAACCAATTGCAATCAAACATACGGTAGATTCGAATTCGGTAGATTTAAGCCTGACCAAGACCTTTCTGTTAAAGAAACCGCATCAAAATCCATTCAGCAGTTTTTGCGTTCATCGCGAAAAAACAGACAATACCAGCAAAATTTCATATCTGTTTTCAGATTCGTTCATTTAACATAATCCAAGTATTTTTTAAATATCTCCAATGTACAGACACAACTAATTTACAAGTTTACAATAAATTCAATAGGTCCACCCTCCTACTCTTTCTCTGGGTTCTAGAATGCGGATAAACATAGAAAATTAACTACATTTTTTTACATACATAGATACACTGAGAAAAATGCACGGTATCAAACCGCCACTCTAACTTGGCAGTAGAACAGTCTGCCTCTACGCCACACATGTCGTCAAACGTACATAGCCCTCTATAAAATGTATTTATTTATTTTATACCCATTCCTCGAAATATCCTATAAGTACAAAGTGTACCACTTTTCATCGAAGCTTCGAATTTTTACAGTGAATGTACTCGAAGACGGTAAAATATTCTGCCTGTCCCGTCTGAGAGATGGCGCAGATGCCTAGAAAAATAAACAGCGAGGATAGTGGGCTTGTCCTCAATTGATGCTACGGAACTCAAGTGGCCAAGAGTACAGGCGATGACAAAGATGTCTGGTGCATTTTAAGAATTATATTAACCACTAGCTGATGCCTGCGGCTTAGCCCCGGATCTACTTAATCAATTTCAATTAAACATACGACAGATTTTATAAGACTGACCTAAACGTAATTCTAATTTTAAAAAAACCGCACCTAAATAAGTTCATTAGTTTTTGCGTCCATCGCGTACAAACAGACAGGCAAGAATTCCAAGAAAAATATTTTTGTGTCCAGAATCTTTCATTTAACATAACCGAAGTACCGAAACATCGGGATCAGTGTAAATAATAAAAAACATCGGCCAAGTGCGAGTCGGACTCGCCCATGAAGGGTTCCGTAGCAGCAAGTAAAATTTTTATATTTGAGTTGATTGAATGAAAGGTAAATTGAAGTTTACGATTTATGACGTTTTAAAGAAAACTACTTACTAGATCTCGATCAAACCAATTTTCGGTGGAAGTTTACATGGTAATGTACATCATATATTTTTTGTTAGTTTTATCATTATCTATTTTAGAAGTTACAGTCCCCCCCCCTGTAACTTCTAAAATAAGAGAAGGGGGGCGTCACATTTTACCACTTTGGAAGTATCTCTCGCGCAAACTATTCAGTTTAGAAAAAAATTATATTAGAAACCTCAATATCATTTTTGAAGACCGATCCATAGTATGGGTTTGATGAAAAAAAAAATTTGAGTTTCAGTTCTAAGTATGACCCCCAAATTTTTTTTCTATTTTTGTGTCAATATCTTAATGCGGGTCACAGAATACATCTACTTACCAAGTTTCAACGTTTCAGCATAGTTTTTATAATTTCGGAAAAGTGGCTGTGACATACGGACGGACAGACAGACAGACATGACGAATCTATAAGGATTCCGTTTTTTGCCATTTGGCAACGGAATCCTAAAAATTATGTCCAACTTCAGGGGTGAGGCGGGAACGGGGGAAGGGTACGGGACGCCTCACCATTGATTTATAATTTGTGCCAAAATTACCTCACATTACTTTAAAGATGACAAGTGATGATCTCATATAAAATATATTTAATATACTCTGTGGCTATGACAGCAACAAAAAACACCGCAAAAGTACAGTAGCGTACAAAAATCAATACCATTTTTTTGGTTCAGAGAGCCAATACTCATAATAAAAATATAATCAAAATTCAGTCTCAATCTCGTCTCGATCTCGATCACCCAAATGTAAATGGTGATCTCGTGACAATTTTTTTTTTGAAAATATTGATAATTTTGTTATGAGAACTCCTTTCTTGACATGGGAATTGGCTCTCTGAAAAGCCAGTCTGGTGTACATAGAAGTAATTGACATAAACCTTCAAATTTTTGGTAAACAAATATTTCTAGGATACAAATATTCGCCGATAAACAGTTTCACGTTTGTTTACATTCACAAAGCTCGTGTTTGAGGTGTTCTGATTTATTACAACTAAAGTTTACTCTCAGAAGGAAGTTATAACAAGAATGTTTGTTTCATCTTTCCATAAATGACTAAAGAGGCCGTTACACTAATAGAAAATAGCTATATTGAATATTAGATCGTTACATATGAAATTGCTGTTTTTCTTGAAGAAATTGAAGGAAACCCAATTTTCAGTACTAACATTTCTGCATTTTTTTTAGCAATTACCAATCCAAATTTTATGATTTTTTTGTGTATGAATGAGACAACATTAAGCTAACAAACAGCAACTTTTATTACATTTTTGAAAAGTTACAGCTGTTAAATAATACGAAATTTATCATCAAAATGGATAGCATTTAGGAAGTACTGTTTTTGAAGATCGAATTAATTTATCAAGCGGCCAATAAAAACAAAATTTAATGCAGAGTTGTAAAAAATCTTGAAATCAACTTTCAAACAAAATATAAATAATGGAAATAGCTATTAAATTACAGGACTAACGAACTCATGAATTTGTAAGAAAATTTCGGCAATTTCATATATATAAACAGTATTTTAGTCATTGAAATAAAACTATTTTAAACGGATACTGTCGCGATTTATTTGATGTTACTTCATTATTTACATTGAACCCGACGTTTCGGTTACTTTTCAGCAGCTATGGTCACGGCGAGACTGACGATGGTGTAGTTTGAAGTGTAAGTTATATCAAAGTAGCCGAACTATGCTGAATTGTTGGTGTTACTATTTACGCAGAATGAGCTCACAGTGTCATGAAGTCTAATTGCATTTTGAATTTATTAAGTGAATGACTGGGTCCCAAGCTAGTGGTACATTCCAACCATCTTCTCTATTAAAATTAGGAAGTTTTTTTTTTCATTTCAATAGCCTCGCGGAGCATCCTATGTAGAAATCAATTTTCGTTTAGTCTGCCAAAGGAGTAAGTTATGAGGGCGGACAGGAACTGTCTCTTCAATACGATTAATTAACGTATGGTGAGGTAAGCAGAGTAAAAAGAAAAGTAGAATAGAATAGAACATAACAGAACCGAATAAAAATAAATTGTATAGCACATCAATCATAATATTCATTAATAACATAACATAACATAAACTCACGCCTATATCCCCGAAGGGGTAGGCAGAGGTGCTAGCACCCACGTTTTGCCAGTTTACGTTTTAGGTCCCAATGTAATAGGTGGCGAGCCTATTGCCATTAACCGGGCACTTATAAACCTGCGATAAATACACAAAATAAATCTAAAAAAAAAAATGCCTTAATACATTTATTTATTCGTTGGAGTTGTAAATTAACATAAGATTATATATAAATATATATATATATATATATGTATATATATAAATATAAGTATAGACGTTACTTAAATACAATACATAGGTATATAATAATCATCCCAATAATATCATAAATGTGAAAGTTTGGATGGAGGATGGATGTTTCTTACTCAATCAAGCCAGAACGTCTGAACGGGTCTGGCTGAAATTTGGTACAGGGATAGATTATAGTCTGGAATAGGACAAAGGCTACACACTTTTTCCCTGCAATAGGTTCCATGGGAAGCGGGAAGGGGGTCGAAATTCCACGCGGGCGGAACCTTATTATACAAACTTTATGTACAGATAGCTAATATGCGCCGGAGAGAGAAGCCATTCTAATTTTTGAATCAAACCCACTTAAAATGCTGAATAAATTCAAATACATAATATACTTAATTTAGACGGAAACTCGAGAAAATCAAAAACTCTAAAAAACATTATTGATACCAGAAGCCCTACAACACACGAAGTGAAGTCTGAAATAACTAAGTTAATAATAGACTGGACCTATGAAAAAACTGAAAGCTTCCTAAAAACAAACATAATAAGGCTCCCACACACTTGCAAACAACCACACGCACACACAACCACACTAACACCCACATGCGCCCACTCAAACACACCCACGTATACTCACACACACGCACGCAATAGTTGTACCGTTTAAAATATTTTATTTTAACTGTTACTTTATCTAAAGATTTATAGATCGGAAAAAGAGAACATCTAGAACGGGACTTGAACCTGCGACCAGTCCCTTACAGGGGGAATGCTCTGACCAGCTGAGCTAGACACGTCCCAGATATTCGAAATTCTCCGATATGTTATATACGTCTTAAGGCGACGCTGGAGCCATCTACCGTCATTCTTGCGAACTACGGAAACAATGAATAACTTTACAGTCATTTTTAAACTTTTTTTTTGACTTTATGTGTATTTGTCACTTTATATTATTATGTTCCTTCAAATAATTCACAAATGAAGTTCTTAGTAATATTTTTAAAATATCTATCATAATATAATATCGGAACGGATAGCTGTGCTTATATACAGGGGGCCGGGCCTAGACAAAGTGACATTCTACTAGTGGAATCGCTTCGAAGCGAACCTTCAAAAATTCGAAATGTATGGGAGTGACATTTTTGGTCGACATGTCACGTGTAACAAATAATGTCACTCCCATACATTTCGGACTTTTGAAGGTTCGCTTCGTAGCTATTCCACTAGTAGAATGTCACTTTGTCTACAGGCCCAGGAGTCTTTATTAGTTTAAGCGCAGCTGCATTTCGCTTCCGACGCTTAACTTTATATATATGTGTGTTAAATAAACGTAACAAAAAAGTTATGCTAGAAAAGCGTTTAATGATTTATTCTTTGCAGCAGGTGTACCGGCTTGCAGATGAGGTTGCCATGGGCCTCTCATATCTCGGTGGGCCCCATACTCTCTAGGTGAAGATGGTCCGGGCTCTGAGGTGAAAAGCAACTGGGACTCAACGCTCAGATAATCTATACATCCATACATATAAATAAAATAACGCTCAGATAATCTATACATCCATACATTTAAATAAAATTCGAGTGTCTGTTTGTATTATTGAAATAACCGTTTTTTACTACATGTGTATGAATATACAGGGTGGAATTTTGTAATGCCACCTGGAGGGAAAGTACTCTTAATACTGCAGATAGAAAATTTTACTCAAAGGAAACATTCCTTTATTTTTGAATAGAAAGCAAACTGCATTCAAAGATTTTCGAAAATTCTCTTCCACACCCGGTAATCGAACCGGCTAAAATCTGAAAAAAATATACCCTGTACTTTTATTGCATCGATCGTTAGGGTCAATTATAAGGATGAAATCTCTCTAACAAACATGATAAATTACAATTTTGTGAAAACATGCTTGGAGAAATTGACCGAAACCCTAATTTTTTGCTTTCTATTCAAAAATAAAGGAATGTTTCCTTTGAGTAAAATTTTCTATCTGCAGTATTAAGAGTACTTTCCCTCTCGGTGGCATTACAAAATGCCACCCTGTATATACGGTACATACACCAAAATAACATTTTTTACAATTTTTGTCGTTCTGTCTGTCTGTCTGTTTTTTCCGGCGGTATCTCTGAAATGGCTTGACCGACTTTCACGGGACTTTTATTGGCAGGTATCTGATGTAATAAGGAGCAACTTAGGCTTCGTTAGATTGGTTAAGTAGAACTGGAGATATGACCAAAATAGGATAACCGACCTCCGCGCGGGCGGAGCCGCGGGTATCAGCTAGTAATGAATAAATTTGTATTCCTTCAAACCCCATACTAACCAGATTTCAATAAATTTTCATTAGTACTTATTTAAACATTTAATCTGCTTCGATTCACATAATATATTACATTGATTTGCTATAACGCTATTTAAGCCGTTCGTGAATAATTTCAGGTATTCAAATGAATTACGAGCATTAATGGATTAACCAAGCATCTGGTCCATTTATTTTTGCAACGTAACCGTGCTTCTGAATCCCTATTAATAATTTAATTGGAGCATTCATTTACGTTCAACGAAGGCCAATCAAATCTTTCTACCTTTGAATTCCACATCACGAAATCTGAACAGTTTATAAATAGTATATTATTTAGATTTTTTTAAATTTAATGTAATTTTTTTTTTTTATAATATATTTATAATAGTTTATAAACAACCGCGGTAGCCTAGTGGTATGGGTAAAAGACTGCTGAGACGAGGTCTCGGGTTCGATCCCAGGTATTACCACGGCACACACCAATGACTTTTCGATGCTTTTCGAAGTTATGTGTGTATTTATCGCAGGTTTATATGTGCCCGGTTAATGGCAATAGGCTCGCCACCTATTACATTGGGACCTAAAACATAAACTGGCGAAACGTGGGTGCTAGCACCTCTGCCTACCCCTTCGGGGATATAGGCGTGAGTTTATGTTATGTTATGTTATAAATAGCCCGTCTCGGTGAACAACTTCTACTTAACCTAGATAACAATTGAATTAACCTATATTTACTTTACATGGCCCCACAACAAGAAGCTGCCGTAGGAAGAAATTCGAAACTTAATTATTCCGTTTAACTTTTGAACGCGACTGTACCTTCCTACTCAGTGTAAGGGTCTCGTGGAAGCCTCGAGTATATTGAATAACAATATCGATCAGACAGTCTGTTGGTGAAAAGAAACTTCTTGATTTTATACCGTTTAAAAGTAAAATAATTAATTTAAAATTATTATTCTTCTTATCGTTATTTATAATCCAATCTCATCACTACTATGCCGATGTGAATAACGGTTGCATTCAAAGCTTGCGCTTTGATTAAGTGCATACAGCTTTTTTGGGAGCGACTGTCGTCTGAGCTCAGCAGGTGTACGATTTGCAGGTGAGGTTGAATCTTCCCCCTTCACTTCCTCCCCCACTGGCGGGCGACGGCGGGGGAGGGGGGGGGGGGTCAGGCGTCATCATTTCACTAACATCTTCGGCAAGACTTAATTGGCTCGGCTCTGTAACCATTTACTGTTAAACAGTTCGTGTGCATGTTTTTTGTAACATAACATAACTTCACGCCTGTATCCCCGAAGGGGTAGGCAGAGGTGTACTACACCCACGTTTCGCCAGTTATGTTAAGGTCCCAATGTAATAGGGGGTGAGCCTATTGCCATCTACCGGGCACATTATTAAGCGAGTGATAATTAACATTTATTAATGCACACATAACTACGAAAAGTCAGAGATGTGTGCCCGGGGCGACTGGGAATCGAACTCGAGACCTCATCTCAACAGTCCGTTAAGTACGCCACTGGGCTATCGCCGCTTTTGCTTATGGTTTTTGTAATATACAAAAGTACAGTTGACGGCATGTTCTCATAACAGAACATAATTGATGTCGCGTCGGACGCTGCGATATCCGGATTTGTCCCGCTCAAACGATCCTCTCTATTCTATTGTGTGTTGTGAATAGCACCGAGTACCGAGTTATTTGTGGACGAATATTTCAAATATTCACAATACACTTGGAGTTTATAAATTGACGAGTGGTATATTAGTTGAAGGAACTGTTTAGTGATTATTTTGTTAAGTAAGCTTTTCATGGCTTTTAATTATTCGAGTTATTTGTTATTTCTTTATGAAAATACTGTTTAACTACTTATTGGGGTCTATTAAAATATTTTTAAATTTTAGTCAAAATATTTAGGTAGCTTACTAGTTAAGGAGTCGACCTTACGGTCGAGATCGGGTTCGAATCCTAGCCCTTACACAACCAACGTGAACCGACTCCTAACACAAGCAATTTAACTTAGCTGGAGGGGTTAGGAGGATGTTAGTAATTTCTGTTACTAATATTCTTTAAGAAAAAAGTCACTGATTTTCTTATAGATTTTGAATTTTGAAATATGTTCTTTTGACGCTGACTGACGTGGCTAATGCATTCCAATTGTTTATCGTATGAAAATAAAAGGATAGACAATTGGTATCTTTCTAATAAAACCTATCGAGCACCATTAGATCGAAAATGCGTAGGCTATCAAAGCCGCTCTTCAAACAAACTCCAATCTCACACAAAGTTTTCTATCAAAATATCAATTTGAAAATTTCTCGCATGAGTAAACCGGTAAATAAAAGGTATTTTAGATCAAAGACTATCAATTTCACAGTAACGAGCGTCGCATCACGCTTCGAGCGAATTGTGTATAGATTGCGGAAATATGGGACGAAAATGTTTGTCTCTCTCTGTCTACCCCGGAGGGAAAAAGGCATGAGTATATGTATGTATGCATGTAAAATTTTATGTTAATAGTTTTTGTTAGTAGGTTTTGTTTGAGAGTTAGAAATCCTACTGGTATTCACAAAAATATCGAGAGAGTGTTGAACATTGGCGTTAATTTTCCAAAGAGTAGGTAGTAGTAGCCGAGGGGGCCATCTCGAAACCGGAGATGCCCCAGGGTCAGTCGGGGTGCGAGGGTTATGCTCTATGGGCAACCTTACACCCCGGTGTCTGTAGACCCGAGACGGCGTGCGGTTTTAGTCGGTTCAAGCCCGACATAACAGCCCCCACTAGCCAGCGGGGGGGTATAAAAGGTAGCAGTAGTAGGAACTCCTTTACATTTTTATTTGATTGCACGGTTTCAAACCAAAAACAGGCTTCGAAATCTCATGGATGCCATTGTCAGAATTGGACCAAATTGAAATGGGACTACAAGGGAAGCACCAGCAGAATTATTTATTTTATTACGAACAGTTAAGGAATTTACAAGCATCAGAGCAATAATCACATTATATAATACATTAGTTAGAAGTCAGTTAGAATGCAATGCGGTCATCTGGAGTCCACATGAAATTAAATATAATCTCATGTTGGAGCGCGTTCAAAACAAATATGTGAGATACCTATATTTAAAATACACACACCGGCAGAATTAGCGGAACACAAAAAAAAGGAAGAATTAATATATTTTTTTCGTAGCACTGGGCGGTTACATTACTTTTTTATCATTATTTTACATAATTTTTTTAGAAACGTCTAATTTGAAAATGGAATGAATGGAATGGAACATATGTCAACAGTCATTTTTTTCATTCGTTTGCTTTAATTTTTCATTCATACATCTATATCGACTGCTTCGAAGTAGATTTTCCATTTTCGTAAAGTTCGTAAATTCCACTTGAAAAACTTTGTATTGCTGTTTTATGAGACTTTTGTGTTTTCTCGCTTATTGATAAGTTACGAACATCTAAGTATGCCTGATTTAACGCTACCAGAAATCATCAGGGCAGATGAAATAAGAAGAAATGGTCAATCCTACAGATCGATTGCAACAAGACTTCGTCGACCGTTATCAACGATTCACCGTAGCATCAAACGGTACAGATTGACGAATTCTCTAGTGAGGAGAAGAGGGCAAGGCAGGAAAAGGTGTACTTCAAGGAGAGATGACCGTTTTCTACAACTTCAAGATCGTCAGAACACGAGACTTACGGCGGTGCAGGCCCGAAATGCATTGGAGGAGGTTCGAGGAGTAAGAGTGAGTGAGCGGACAGTTCGCAGAAGATTCGAGGAAGTTGGTATAGGCTCATTTATACCCGCCAAAGCACCAAAACTTGAGAGACACCTCCGCACAAACCGACTATACTTTGCTCGTGAACACTTGACTACTTCACTATACTTTGCTACACTTGACTATACTTTGTTTGTGGACTTTGACGAGTGGGGACAGGTTCTCTTTACTGATGAATGCAGAATTCTGTTAAATCAGATTGATGGAAGGCAGCGAATATGGAGACGCAAAGGAGAGCGTTATTTACAGTCTAATTTTGAAAATACAGTGGCATATGGCGGCGGCTCAATTATGGTCTGGGGAGGGATATGTTTAGGAGCTCGCACGGAGTTAGTGGTAGTCGACGGCGGAAATCTGACTGCTGATCTGTATATCAGGGAGATTTTAGAGGAACATGTTGTGCCATTTGCCCCATTTATTGGTAACGACTTCATTTTAATGCAGGATAATGCTCGGGCTCACAGTGCTCGCTCAGTACAGGCATACCTAAACCATGTTGGTGTTACGGTGATGGAGTGGCCAGCACGGTCCCCGGATATGAATCCGATTGAACACGTTTGGGACTTGCTAAAGAGGAGTGTCAAATCAAGAATGCCACCTCCTAACAATCTGGGCGAGCTGCGACACACATTAGTTGAAGAATGGCAGAGGTTGCCCCAAGAAATCATTGACAACATCATTCGCAGCATACCCAGACGGATGGAAACCTTAATCAGGGCACGAGGGGGAAACACTCGTTATTAAACATTCATTTAATTAATTTTAAACCGTCATTAAATCTAAAAATTTTAACTGTTTCTCTGTTACTACGAAATCTAAGAAAAATGTATTTTGTTTAGTTAACTTTTCTTTTTTATTAAACTTTAAGTATGGTGTTGCAAATTAGTGTCAAAACATGTTAATTTAACTGTTGTTTCATGTTTAATTATTATTTGTTTAAAAATAAAGCTAACTATACTGTCCTTTTTTTGTGTTCCGCTAATTCTGCCGGTGTGTGTATTATGGAGTTTACCCTTTTTATCCTTTATTGTATCCAACACTATTTATATTAGGTATGGTTGGATATAATGAGTTGAGGGTAAGGAGGGAGCTAGCATTGGCCATATACCTATTTAAGGTTATGCGTGGAAAGGTCCAAAATCCGGATATACTGGTGCGAATTAATATATTCGTTCCGGATGGGTACGTGGGTAGGCGCCGGAGACCGCAGCTGCTTCAGTTGCCGAGCGCGCGCACTAACCTGCTGAAGGAAGCGCCGCTGACGCGGACTCTCCGGACGCTCAACGCCGTTTCGCAAAGTGTTGACCTGTTTTGTTGCTCTCAGAGTGAGTTTACAGACACAGTATTGTATATTATATGTTACAGATAGGGATAGATATATAGTATAAACCTAATTAGATTACCTACTCTGTTGTATTAGGGTGTACCTGTAAAGATAGATGTAGAAGAGATAATAAATAAATAAATAAATAAAATAAATTATCAAAATGGGTTCACCTAGAAAGTTCTGGAGTTACAAACATAAAAAATAAAGTCGAATTGAGAACCTCCTCTTTGTTTAAAGTTGGTTAAAAATAATTGTAACTATTTCAAATTTCAAACTCCTCTATTTCAAAAAAAAATATTTGAAGGTTTGATAGACATTTTGAAGAAAAGGTGCTGAAGAGGCTAGACAATCACAAGATGATGTGGCCACACCCAGAAAACCATGTCAAATACATACTTAAATTGTTACTTAGTGAGCAGTTTGTACTTCTGTAGTTGATCCGTGCTATTTGAGTTTATAAAGCAGCCACTAAATTCCCAAAAATAACTTTTAAACCTCCAACCTGTTCAAAAAATATCACTGAACGCGAAACAGAGGCCGACCAAACTATAATTATCCCGTTTCGCTTAACAGCATCCGCTATTTTGACACGCGTCAAATTTGACACCTGACATTTGCTGTCAAATGTGACGTGCACCGGACTTTGAGATATATTTCGGGAGCCATTGTTATAAATGCTTTTAGAAATTCAAGAACGTCCATCCGATGTTCTAGAAAAATATGAAATGATTGACAAAGAAATGTCAAAAAGTCAGCAATATGTGATTGAAGACCTTAACTGCATTGGACAGATGGAACTCGTAATAGTATTTTTGCGCATTACGTAAACATAATCCCGAAAACATGTTGAAAATGAACTCTTTTTTTTTCCAAAATGGAGGGATGTATATTCCTTTCGCTCTGATTTGTTTAATACTACGGATATTAATTTAGATTCATATTTTTATAAGTTTTGCAGCAAGTGTTGAGACGTACAGGACTGCAATAACTATCGGGAAAGCTCATGTTACATGGTATGAAAGTGTGGGAACGTAATAAAGAACGAGTGTGAGAAGGGAGTGAGATCGGTTCCTCAATGATTGGAATTAAAAGACCGAATTCACCTGAATGAACCTTACAAATACTGTATTCAATTCCCATAAATCCATTTCTAGTTGGTCGTTCTACTTGCCATTGGTCATGTAACGGTGTTAAATCAGAAGTTTGACTAATTTTAACAACTTCTCTGAACTTAGTTTAGGACTCCGGACACGGCTCACATAGGTCCTGCCAACTAACTGGACGCGTGACCGATGGGTAGGCACGCGACGTGGTAATGACAGCATTTATGTTTTAGGTACTTTTTAGGATTCGGTACCCGCTTACGTACTCAGCTGTACGTCCGCCGGTCAGCGGGCTGTATCTCATAAACGGCAATAGTTGGACAGCTGAAATTCTGACAGCGTGTATTCCACTGCCGTTAGAAGCCTCTTGTTACTTTTACAAAAATATTTTAAAGAGGCCCAATGTTTTGGTATCTAATAAAACTAGATTTATTTTATTTTATTATTTGCAAATATTAATTCAATAAACATTTTAAAAAATCACGGCATTAGGTATATAGGTCGCGATAAATATTATTTCCAGAATACACCACGGACAACAAGAAAAATGTTTAATATTATCAAGTGATAAAAACGACCCGTATATTTTGGTTAGCCTATTTTAGGCAGCGGTCACCAGTTTCCGTCGTATAGAAAAAAAATACTATCAAAGCGTCCGCACCAAAATTACCAAAACATTGCATCTACATCGGGAAAAACAAGTGACGGCATACACTAAATTAAAGTGTGCGCACATTGTCGGGCCCGGGAGGAGCACCCCATATAATTTATCGGCGCACGAGCTTGTAATTAAAATTATCAACCCTGGAGTGTTTAAAATTAAACACGCTGTAAGTAACTGGTGACGGGGACACACAGACGGAAAGATTAATGTGCATATGTAAACAAAAGACTTAGATTTTTTTTTAAGTATAGTATCTTCACTTTTACCTAAACAAATACCAATTTACCCGATCCAGAAATCGAAACTAGGACCTAACAATCGCATTCAAATATAATATGTAGCACAAATTTAGAAACAAACGAAGTAGTCATTGTCTTATTCCTAGTGCTCTTCAATTTTCTTATTCTCAGATATCTATGGCTTAGTTATCAATACTACCAGGTTTCGCCTGAATTTTCGTGTTACCACAAGACGAATACCGTTCAACCTATATTGAAAAAAAAAACAGAATACCATAACCTTACATACTTACCTATAGCAGTTGACAACGGGTATTGATACTATAGCATATTTTTGTAATAGCCACCGGCTTATTCCCAACTGCCACCGCTAAAACAGCAACCCCTGGTGGTCGTTGGGACAAAATTGCCAACCGCCTCCACTGCGGGCGCACAATGTATGAACATCTTCCCAACGGCCACCAATAATCTACCGCCCCTGGTGGTCGTTGAGACTAAACTTTACATTTATTCCTAACTGCCCCCAGGGTGGATGTGGTTGGAAATAAAACTAACTACATACTGGTGGTACTACAAAGCGGTAACTTTGTGCTACATATTTACTGGTGGTAGAAATTTGATGACACAAATTTGTCACAAAATTCGGCCGGGTGGGTACCACCGTGCACGATTACGAAAAACCCTCCATAGTAATCCAATGTCGGTTTGATTGCGTTCAATTGCATAGCCGGGCAGGGGGATTGTGGTCGCAGCACTAGTGGGTCCGGTGGGTGTCACGCGGTGCTGCGACGACAATCCTCTTCTGATGAGGCCGTCAAGCTGAGTGCCACCATTGTTAACATGGTACGTGTATGTAATGGTGACCCTCTTTCCTGAGACTTTACTTTTAGGTGAAGTCAAATTGACGTGTCCTAAAGATAAAAAAAATAAAATTATAAGAAGCGAAATATTAACATAATCATCCTATAAAAGTGATTTTGTTTAAGTGAGATGAATCTCGAGGCTGCGTTAGACCATATCTTAGAAATAAATAGCGCACAACTGAAGACTGATTAAATATTTTAATAAATTCGACGTACTTGTACGTTTTGATTGGTTACACAATTATTTTATGCGTAATTTTTCCCAAAATCCTCCAAAAATCCGTAAGCTGTCCATTTTATTCACCTATATGTCACTATGGAAGAGTCTAAGAGTGAGTTTCACACTCACGCAAGGATGAGAAAACTTGTGTTCAACTTTTATTACTTCGCCCTTAACATACTTTGTACCGCTTTTGATTTATAAGTCGAACGATATCTATATATATATATATATATATATATATCTTTATATATATATATTTCATGTGTGCGTGTGTATGTCACTGAACTCCTCCTAGACGGCTGGACCGATTTTGATGAAATTTTTTGTGTGAGTTCAAGGGGATTCGAGGATGGTTTAGATTCACAATTGGACCCGGTAGGTGGCGCTGCTGTCGATATGTCAACATATTTGATAAATGTGGTGCTTATTTTCTGAGCAGGGCGACGTCTGTTGGGTCCGCTAGTATTATATATAATCGCAAAATGTGTTGGTAAGCGCATAACTCAACAACGCCTGGACCAATTTGACCAATTCTTTTTTTAAATGTTCGTTGAAGTCCAAGGATGGGAAGTTTAAAAAATGGCATACAAAAATTACAGGCATGTTTGGGATAAATAGGTGCCTAGGGGCGAAGTATGCCACGGGCGAAGCCGCGGGGGACAGCTAGTTTTATATAAAATCTTTGTAAATTTTGTTTGAATTTCTGTAGGGATGTGAAGATCCAATGATACAATTGATATAAGACTGGTTTTCCCTAAACAGAAATAAAATAATACGCAACTTGATCCGCTTAAATGATCTAATGCAGTTTATAGCGTGTCAGGATTCTTGTACCTATTTTTTTTTTTTTTTCGTGCGGAAATCCCCTCGGATACCCCCCGCCGGCCAGCGGGGGCGGTTATGTCGGGCTTGAACCGACTAAAACCGCACGCCGTCTCGGGTCTGCAGACGCCGGGGTGTAAGGTTGCCCATAGAGCATATCCCTCGCACCCCGACTGACCCTGGGCCATCTCCGGTTTCGAGATGGCCCCCTCGGGTTTGGGAACCACGGTGTCCCCGTCTTGCCCCGGTCCTTATTTACAAAACAATTAATTACTTAGGTTTAAATAGCTCCATTACTTACATCATACGGATATATTATTGGCGAAAATTTCTTATTGGCAGCACTTACCTGTAACAAAATAGAATATAATTAATGAAGTTATTAAGGAACTAGCTGTTGCCCGCGGCTCCGCTACTCCCGGGATGAAAAGTAGCCTATGTGTTATTCCGGACTATCGCTGTACCAAATTTCGACCAGATCCGTTCAGCCGTTTTTGCGTGAAATAGCAACAAACATCCATACATACATACATACTCACAAACATTCGCGTTTATAATATTAGTAGGATTGCATATCTTTTTTTTTTTTTTTCGTGCGGAAATCCCTTCGGATACCCCCCCGCCGGCCAGTGGGGGCGGTTATGTCGGGCTTGAACCGACTAAAACCGCACGCCGTCTCGGGTCTGCAGACGCCGGGGTGTAAGGTTGCCCATAGAGCATATCCCTCGCACAGGATTGCATACCTCCTATTCTATATGATTTGGAAATTTCTGTCACAAAATAAAAGTACCAAAGCAATATTACCGATCCTAGCTGGTGATAATCGCAAATTTATATCAGTAAGTCCCTTCATCATACTTACGTGTACTCGTTAATGGTCTTACGTAATAGGCTTAAACACTATACGTCAATGTTAAGAGACCATAAACACGTACTACACAAATTGTTGGTTATTTTTACCGCTAAATGAGTTCCTTACTAAATATAGAAAGAAAGCGGTACGCTTAACGTAATTGGTGTAAGATGTTGATTGGGCATCAATAAACTATGGAGGATCGCTTTTGTGGTTCAGTAGGAGTTAGTATGAATGCTAGGTAGGAGGTTTCAGGGTTGAAACCTGGGGAGGACTAATGTTATCATATTTTACTGTGCGAAAATTTCTCGGTACCATAAAATGGAGGGTGAGCTAGGAGCAGGCAGAGGTGTGCGAGAGATATGTGTTTTTTGTATATCAATGATTATGATTCACACTTTATCAACTATGTTAGTCGCTCCCGTAATAAATTGCGAGGCCATTATCATTCAAGTCTCGAGTGAAAAGGTCTATGCAAACGTGATTCCTCGTAGACCACATCGTCACTTACGACCAGGTGAGATAGAGGTCAAACGTGAGCCTATCATTCATAAAAAAAAACCGGCCAAGTGCGAGTCGGGCTCGCTCATGAAGGGTTCCGTAGCAGCAAGTAAAATGTTTATGTTTGAGTTGATTCAATGAAAAGTAAATTGCGGTTTACGATTTAAGACGTATTAAAAAAAACTACTTACTAGATCTCGTTCAAACCAATTTTCGGTCGAAATCTACATGGTAATGTACATCATATATATTTTTTAAATTGCTCCCGTTCAGACAAGCAGAACGAGAAATTATAGAAGAGTCACCCCGGGCTTCAATCTGTAAGTCAAAACTTACAATCGGGACTAACTTGATGATTATTAGTAACCGAAATTAATAATATTCCCCCTAACCCCTCCAGCTAAGCTAAATTGCTTGTGTTAGGAGTGGGTTCACGTCGGTAGTGTAATGGCCAGGATTCGAACCCGGGACCTCTCGATCGTAAGGTCGACTCCTTAACCACTAAGCTTTTAGTACTTTTCAAATATCACACACGACAAATAAATGTCACTGAGTCAGCTCAGTCACACGGATAACAAATAGGAGACGCTATTTATTCAAAATCTCGTTATATAAATTCATAATAGTCCGCTGCCAACTACAGGCAGTCAGGTGGTGTTCAGACGCCTCCCTTCCGCCTACGGGCGTGTGATAACGAACAACCTTGTTAGGAATTTATACTTTGTTGTGATTGGGTTATGAGATAAGCGAAAAGAGGCATCAACTTTTTTTTTCTATCCATCAGAGTCGTATAGGTTAATAAATAAGTATTTTTGGCAAAATAAAAGCTGACTTTGACAGACCATAGAAAAAAAACAATGTTTAAAAATCATTGTAACATCATTCATTGTTTACGTAGTTCGCAAGAATTACGGTAGATGGCTCCAGCGTCGCCCCGAGACGTATATAATATATCGGAGAGTTTCGAATATCTGGGACGTGTTTAGGTAGCTCAGTTGATCAGAGCATTCCCCATGTAAGGGACTGGTCGCGGGTTCAAGTCCCGTCCTAGATGTTCTCTTTTTCCGATCTAAATCTATAAACCATCGAGAATTTCATCTCTATAGAATAGGATTTACTACACGCATTACTAAATCGCATCTGGTTTTCGTTACGTCACGTTTGACTAATCTATTCATCTGAGCACCTATCCCAATCGCAAAGCTCGCAATTTGGAGCTCGGGGGCTCCAGGAAAGCGGACACCGGGACCTTACTCCTTTACTTGATTGGTTTTGGCTTTTTTGGGAGCGAATGTTGCCTGACCTCCTAACCTCGCTCCACTATAGCCTTGTCCGTCAATCAGCAGGCGTACCAGCAGGTGCAGGTGTCTATCTTTATATTTATATTTATATTTTATAGTGTTTATCTTTTTTGACTATAATGTTTTATTGAATACCGCAAATCGCTTCCTCAATGTCCCCAATTCAAACATCCATCAACGCATCGTAGAAACGGAGAGCTTTAATAGAAATGATACTTTAATAGTCAACGAGACTTAAAGCAAGCTTCTACGTACTAAGTAATATTAAATTACAATTGTCTACGGTAATTTTAATTTAATATTGCTTAATATTCATACAGAAATACATGAGCGTAATAATTCCGATTTATAAATAAATAAATAAATATTCTAGGACATTCTACACAGCGCTTTCTAGACCCAAAGTAAGCATAGTTTAACTAGCTTGTGTTATGGGTTCCAGAATGCGGATAAACATACTTATATATCTTTTTTTTGTAAATATATACATATTATACATAGAAACACCCAGACCAATGCAAATAGACATATTCATGGATACAAATATTTGCAATGAGCGGGAATCGAACCCGCGCCCCCTGTCGTAGCAGTCGGATGCACTACCGCTACACCACAGAGGCCGTCGCTTTGTAGGCCCATGTGATTTATGAGCAGATAGTACATTCAATCAATTGCCTACTGCAGTCCACTGCTGACAATATGTGGGCACGAACCTTCGCCCTCCGCATCCAGTCTATCCCAGCTAGCATTTTCAGGTCGTCAGTTCGTCTGGTGGGGGGGCGTCGTAAAATTCGTTTGCTGATTCCCAATCTCCAGGGTAGAATGATAGATATTTACAATTATGTAAGTATACCTTAACCTTATTATGTAAATAAAGACAATTTTAACAAATAAATTCCTTAATATTATCAATAGACTATTGTCTGAGGTATGCAGTAACAATGTTCTTCGTCTAAAGTCCCGGTTATTGCACGCCGAGCCACTAACTAATTGCTTTCTTCCAATTTGCTTGATAATGATTTAAGTGTGGCCCAAGTTAAATGTGTGAGCGTGGTAGAAGAAGGGCGCGGTCTTCGTATTATATTGCCGCTGCTTGCATTACCGCGAAGAGACAATTCTGTTGTAATAAGGTTTACATAAAAATAGACGCGATCATATGACGATATGACTTGCAGTACTAAATTATTGTCTACATACCTACCTATAACACAATTGGGTTAATTCTTATTAATATATTCCTATTTTTAATACTGATTCAAATTTTAAAAACAAATTTATGTATTTTGTTCTAAGACCAGGTTTGAACGGAAATTTAAAGTGCATGCCTTTCACTTCCAATGATCAGGTGCATTTTATCAGACCAAGGCAGTCACAATTGCGATTACAAGGAATTTCAATTACCGTATTATATAAGATACTCATACATAAGTTCTAAGACTAAATTTTCCCACTTAATACCCGCTCTCGCTTCAGTTTATAATTTACAACTTAGTCATTATGCACTAAGTTGCTAGGAGAAATGCTTGCACTGTCTAATACACTAACTCTGTGTGAAATTGTTGCTACAGCTCTTTACAAACTAAGAACCACCGCATCTCTTGCGGCTCGTACATTTAGTAAACTAATTAACTATTCACCATTTCGTTACTATGTGTAAGTTCTGCCTTAATAAACTAAGCATAAGACTTGAAACACTTAGGTTGTACTCAAAAGTTGTTATTTAAAACTTTTCGTATTGCGATGTGTTAGAGTTAAAAATATGTCATGATACAATTTGAACCAAAAAGTGTTTTAGTAGATTTCGATTGATCACTTACGTAAGTATAATTTTACGCACAATCAGAATGATAGTCAGTAACGTGATATTATTTGAATGTATATATACAGTTCTCATCAGAAAAATCGAAACACGAAACAAAATAAATAGGTGCCAAAGACGAACTTTATACAATGAGAGCAAACGCACGCACATATTGATTTACTTGCAACGATCTCAACTCGCTTTAACCGTCTCCACTGCTGCGCGCTTTGAGGATATAGGTAACTGTCATGGTTATATGTAGAATATACTACTTCCGGGCTGTTTGGCCGTGGTTCATAGGAAACTTGTGTCTCTGAGCGTGAAGCCGTATGGAAGGGTAGAGCTGCACGGACGCTTCTTTAAGGCTATACATGAGCCTCAAGTGGACCAAGAGGCCTCCGTGCACTGGCTGCGCTTTGGTGACCTCTTTGGGAAACCGAGGGTTTTGACTGTGCAATACAAGATCAAGTTATTAAGACGAACAACTACAGGAGGTACAAACTGGGGGATGGAATGGTGACGTTTGTCGATTGTGCCACCGTCCCGGTGAACCTCTCAGACACGTAACCTCCGGTTGTTCAATGCTTGCTAACACTTGCTAACACTGAGTATCTGCATAGACACAACCAAGCAGCCAGGGTACTGCATCAAGAGCTTGACCTTAAATATGGCCTCATCGAAAAGAGGCTGCCCTACTACAAGTACGTACCGTACTCGATAACGACCGCGCCAAGCTCTACTGGGACCGGTTCATTATCACGGATAGGACTATTCTACCGAATAGGCCTGATATCGTGCTGATGGACCGGGCAAGGTCACGGGTATTTCTTGTGGACATCACTATCCCCTATGACGAGAACCTCGTCCGCGCCGAAGCAGATAAATAGAACCAATATGTGGAGGGTGGGGTCCACAGAAATAGTCCCAGTTTCACAACTGGGACTATTTTTGAGATCACTCTCAGCGAATGGTTTGATCCCAAGGAGCCTCTCAGTCCATCTTGAGAGGCTCAGGATCAGTGGGAAGTCGATGGCGGCCAAGATGCAGGAAGCGGTCTTGCTCGACAATGCCCGAATAGTCCGGCGGTTCCTCTGCCAATCGCCCTAACGCCCCGGCCGACTGTTGCCCACCTCGCCGCAGTTATTTTGCCGCCTCTCCCAAACTAGGGGAGAGGCGTGGAGTACTTTAATGGGAATAACAATAATAATGATCCTTAGAAAACATAAACTTGCAAAGTGTTTCGACTTTGATGAGAAGTGTATAGTATGTTATTTATTAAATATTTTGGCTTTGGATGCAACAGGTATTGGTGCTCAGATGATCATGCTTGATTAAAGACCTACCTTTTTTTTTTCGTGCGGAAATCCCTTCGGATACCCCCCGCCGGCTAGCGGGGGCGGTTATGTCGACCAAAACCGCACGCCGTCTCGGGTCTACAGACGCCGGGATGTAAGGTTGCCCATAGAGCATATAACTCGTACCCCGACTGACCCTGAGCAATCTCCGGTTTCGAGATGACCCCTCGGGTTTGGGAACCACGGTTTCCCCGTCTTGCCCCGGTTTGTGGGAGGGGCGCTAGTCGCCCCACCGTCCCGGCCTGCTTCTGCTGGGGTGACAGGTGGCCTCACCTGCCACCCCCAGAATTAAAGACCTACTGTAACAATGCACATTGTTCTATTAAGTGATAATGGTAGAATATGTAGTCGATTCTTTAGTTTGATATCGATTCATAGTGTACTAATATTATCTGTATTCTTTCATCGACTCTGTCTATGGTTAGCTGTGGTCAACTCTATCGGCTGTGTCATTTTATCTACACGTATGAACATACATAAGTAGCCGTCACCTAGGTTATAAATGTGAGTGCAGCTGTTTGGCGAACCCCTAATTTTCTGCATCGCTTCCACAAGCACAGGCTAGCCCTGGTACTGAGCCGTTGGTCCGCCGAGACGAGTCACGCAGCGGTCGGTGCCAGCGCGACACGCCGGGCGGATTATATAAGCTAAGTGCTGACTCCTGGCTGTTGCGGGTCGTCGTATCACCTTTCACCTTCACGCTTCTTCACCTTCTTTCACCCTTTTAAATCTTAAACTTAGCTGTGCGTACTCATCCCTGAGACCACTTTTATAATTCATTGTCATATATACTTTTATAATATATGAAAGGTAAAACTATTTTCATGTTTAATTTACTATCCAACCTTTAAATAACTTTAATTAACTTATAAACTTACTACCTACCTATAAATTAACTATCAATGTATACTAAATTTTTATTAATGAGATGAAAATACTACGATTTTCAAAAACTTTATTTTCACAGTGACCAAATATGCTAGATAAATAGAAATTGATTATGTCTGACAGGTTTTTGTAATAAAAATGCGATGTTTTACAAATAATTTTATTAAAAAAAACTGGGTGTGTAAAACAGTGCTTCTACTTGTACTGAAATGTGGCTACAACATACGAATGTTTAGACTATTTATACTCTGTTGGCACCTGACGGAACTTACTACAATTAAATCACTTGTACTTTTCCACAATATTTATTTAGTAAACGTAACCGGTTTCACTAATCTCGCTAACGCTTATGACTCACACCTTTTATTACAGTTTCGTCTACGCCACGAAGCTGTACCGCCGTTAATACCGACAGGTTTAATTAAACACATTTCTTTGTTGTCACAGTTTTACATTAGAACTCCTGGAGGGAGGGGTAGGGTTGAGGACATATTTTTCTTGTTGTACAATTTACTGTTTCAGGTAAACAAATTGGGTTAAGGAATGACTGTTTTAAGATGGCCGTTTGTTTTGTTGGAGAAAAAATAAATAGGATAACATTCTACAAGGTTTCAATTTCTTTTTAACTCATAAAATTTCGAGTTTTTAAAGTACAAATGGCTGAGCTAGAGATATCATTCGTGTTACACCGGTCCTAGAGATGTGACGTCAATGACTGACACAGCTACAGAAAAAATATTACTTACTAGCTATTGCCCGTGGTTCCGCCCACGTGTAATTCTGATCCCGTTCCCGCAACCCATGGGAATATACTCCAGGGATAGCTTAGGTATTATTCCAGATTATAATCTATCTCTGTACCAAATGTCAGCCTGATCAGTTTGAGCGTGATTGAGTAACAAACATGCAAACATCTAAACCCAGTTTGAAATTTTTTTTTTAAAAAGAATATTAGTAACCGAAATTACTAATATTCCCCTAACCCCTCCAGCTAAGCTAAATTGCTTGTGTTAGGAGTGGGTTCACGTCGGTAGTGTAATGACCAGGATTCGAACCCGGGACCTTTCGATCGTAGGGTCGACTCCTTAACCACTAAGTTACCGACGCTTATTTATATTTTTTTAATATAAGTAGGGTAAAAAACCTACCAATTATTGATGGGTCATTAATTAACAATTAAACTTTATCAGGATTAGGAATGGGTCACGATATGCAGATGCACGCGCGGATTATGTCGAAATTTATCTGTTGGTAAGCTGACTATAAATTTAATTAATACCGACAGGGGACAGAGATATCAGGAAACAATTTTAAACTGAATTACCAATAAAAGCAGCGGAAGCTTAGTGGATAAGGCGATGGATTTGAAATCTAAAGGACGCGGGTTCAATCTGCGACTTTAAGCCGTCCTCTGCCTCATGCGTGCACGTGTTCGGCCACCTATTTCGTGCAAACAATATGGAATGAATTTCGTACAGAAAATACATACGATTTGCATGAAGTGCGGGCGCCCGCATGTCACATGCATGAGGCAGCGCACAGCCTTACACTACCGACGGGAACCCACTCCTAACACAAGTTTTAGTTACCAGACGGTTTTTTTTCCCCATAGATGCCCACCCCTGCCGGTCAGCAGGGGTGGTTATTTCGGACACGAACTAATCGAAACCGGTGTGCAAGTGCAAGTTGGCCCAATAAGGTAATTCCCTCGATTATTAAAACAAGTTGAATTCCTGAGACGAGCTCAGCCGATTACAAGGGATTTTCTTTTTTTTTTCTTTATCTTGCAATGGTTCACCCCAGCACGAATCTATTACCGAAAACAGCAACTCGATAGCTCATCTCCTTCATACCCAAAACCGTGACAGAAAATTGGCAACGACGACGTCGACGACGACAACTCGATAGCAATAGGGTTTTCTAAAGAAAATCCCTAAAAACGATATTAAGACAGTTTGCGTTACACACATGTCTGTCTTCTCTTCAGGAAATTACAGGGATGTATATATATTTTATTTTAAATATTCTACAATATTCTACACAGCGCTTTCTAGACCCAAAGTAAGCATAGTTTAACTAGCTTGTGTTATCGGATCCAGAATGCGGATACATACATATTATACATAGAAACGCCCAGCCCAATGCAAATAGACATATTCATGCATACAAATATTTGCACTGAGCGGGAATCGAACCCGCGCCCCCAGTCGTAGCAGTCGAATGCACTACCGCTACGCCCCAGAGGCCGTCAATATGTAATGTAAAACAATTAGGAGGTTGTAACATTCGTAAAAATATAATTTTATAATAAGGATTTTTAAAATTAAAATTGCGTAAGTTTTTTTATGGTGCTGTCGTTAAATAAAACAGTAGCGTTTTTTACGATACCCTATTAAATTTTATATTTACGGCAAAAAAAAACGTTCAGCTTTTAACCAATACTTCGGAGCGGAATAACTTAATATGGACTTTAAGGAGCAATACAACAAAATAAATAGGTGCAAAAGACGGACTTTATACAATGAGAGCAAACGCACGCACATATTGATATGTAACGGCCGGTTTCAATAATCCATCTATCCTTTACCAGCAGTTAAAATAGCTACCATTAGTATCTTTTTTTTTTATCGTGCGGAAATCCCTTTGGATACACCCCCGCCGGCCAGCGGGGGCGGTTATGTCGGGCTTGAACCGACTAAAACCGCACGCCGTCTCGGGTCTACAGGCGCCGGGGTGTAAGGTTGCCCATAGAGCATATCCCTCGCACCCCGACTAACCCTATCGGGGATTTTTTCGATATTGAAACCGCAGTTACAGATAGATTAATGTTGACATGTTTATCTGGGATAGCTTCTACCTTTAACTGTAGGTAGATTATTGAGACTGGCCGTAAGGCTGTTGCGGGTATCCACGCTTTGAGGATATAGGTAATTGTCATGGTTATATGTAGAATACACTGCTTCCGGGCTGTTTGGCCGTGGTCCATAGGGAACTTGTGTCCCAAACTCTCCGCACTTTTCGGCGCCTGGACGTACCACTGAAGATGTCGACCGCGATCGACGAAACGTTGGGAGACAAGTTTCGTATGGACTACGGCCAAACAGCCCGGAAGCAGTATATTCTTCATACTGTCATGGTTATACTTACATGGTTTGTATAATTTAGAACGATAATTTTAACAGGTCACAGAAGTAATTATCCTCATATATAAACGTCGGTAGTTTAGTGGTTAAGGAGTCGACCCTACGATCGAGAGATCCTGGGTTCGAATCCTGGCCTGACTACCGAGGTGAACCCACTCCTAACACAAGCAATTAAGCTTCGCTGGAGGGGTTAGGGGGAATGTTACTAATGTTACTAGGTTACTAATATTCTCTTAAAAAAATGTCCTATTGTAAGTTTGATTAGTATTTCGGCTTTTCCAGGAGAGACTGCCGTCTGATCTCCCAACCCTGAAAGAAAAGCCTGCGCTACAGCTTCATCCGTTGTTTAGCAGATGAGCCGACTAGCAGGTTGGCCTGGGGCTCAAGGATGTTTGTAGGACCTTGTACACCGCGGCGCACCTCTACGGCGGCACGGGCTAAGTAGCAAAATGATGCGTGTGCGCAAACTCATTCATATTGGTACTAACAGTTAAACAAGAAAACCATAAACGTAAGAACATAGTACTTTTAAGTAGTGTACATAAAATATTATAGCCCATTATTACTTCGTAGGCGTCGGTAGCCGTATTACACCTGTTATGATAAAGGCTATGTGGCCCAGAGCGTAATCAAAGACATTAGTGTTGTTGGAAATAAAATGTTTTGTACAATAATACTAGCTTTACAAATCACAAATGGGAGGAGTGATTCGTTTAGGAGAATAGGAATTCGAGTAAAGATAATCTCTACGCGGTATAATACAAAGTCTACGGCTGTCTGTTTGTCCCTATGCATGCCTAGATTTTAAAAGTACGCAACGGATTTTGATGCGGTTTTTTTAATACATAGAGTGATTCAAGACAAAGGTTTATACGTGTACTACAAGCATAATATAGTAGAGAAACACTGATCATTTTAGACGTTTATAATGTGATATCGTAAATAAACACATTTTTTGCGCCTACATTGCAAATGCTGGCTGAAACCTACGAGATATGTCAAAATAATGTACTTACAGTATTGGTATATACCTATACCTTAGGTATAACCCACAATCATAATTTATTATCCTTTACTTTTAGGAGAAATAATGGCTTATTTACGAAGCTATTTTTAGCAATATAGAATTAATCATTATCCAATCCAGTAACTTAAATACATTATGTATTTAATATAGATCAATGTGGCTCTTTACAGCGTGTCATTTAAATGAATATTTTCGAAAATATTACAGATTTAAAATGTAGGGACATAGCGGTTCCCGGCGTGGGAGGCGCCGAGGCGTGACCTCGTGGCAGCCATCGGGGTGGGAGTCCTCTCGCTCGGCAGCATGATTGCGGCAATGGTGCGGAGCGCGAGCGCGTGGGCCGCCGCCGCCTCCTTCTGCGAGCATGTAATGCTCGCGAAGGAGGTGGCGGAGCGCGCCCGGGAGAGACTTAGAACTCTCCCGGTCCGCCGAGCCCGCTACTTGCTCGCCGCGCGTCGCAGGCAACTCAGGCGCCGGAGGTCGCTTAACGACCTCCGTCCTCCATGAGCGCAGGCCTGGGGGTGGCGGGTGAGGCCACCTGTCACCCCAGCAGAAGCAGGCCGGGCTAGCGCCCCTCCCCCAAACCGGGGCAAGACGGGGACACCGTGGTTCCCAAACCCGAGGGGGCCATCTCGAAACCGGAGATGGCCCAGGGTCAGTCGGGGTGCGAGGGATATGCTCTATGGGCAACCTTACACCCCGGCGTCTGTAGACCCGAGACGGCGTGCGGTTTTAGTCGGTTCAAGCCCGACATAACCGCCCCCGCTGGCACGCGGGGGGGTATCCGAAGGGATTTCCGCACGAAAAAAAAAAAAAAAAGGGACATAGCGGTTGTGGCAGTACCAACCGAAGGACCAGCGACGCTAAAGAAATTCTGTAGTATATTTAGTATAAGCATTGCACCCGTGCGAAGTCGGGGCGGGTCGCTAGTCTATATATATATAACAAAGTCGTGTTAGTGATGACGACGATGAACTCGAGAACGGGGAAATGATATTCATGATTTTAGATTTTTTTTATTTGTCTCCACCTATACTGTACCTTTTTTTTTTTTTTTTATCGTGCGGAAATCCCTTCGGATACCCCCCGCGTGCCAGCGGGGGCGATTATGTCGGGCTTGAACCGACTAAATCCGCACGCCGTCTCGGGTCTACAGACGCCGGGGTGTAAGGTTGCCCATAGAGCATATCCCTCGAACCCCGACTGACCCTGGGCCATCTCCGGTTTCGAGATGGCCCCCTCGGGTTTGGGAACCACGGTGTCTCCGTCTTGCCCCGGTTTGGGGGAGGGGCGCTAGTCGCCCCACCGTCCCGGCCTGCTTCTGCTGGGGTGACAGGCGGCCTCACCTGCCACCCCCAGGTCTGCGCTCATGAAGAACGGAGGTCGTTAAGCGACCTCCGGCCTATACTGTACCTTTTGTGGTTTTTATTTGCCGGCCGGGTTATTATTTTCTTTGGCGGCCTCTGTGGCGTAGCGGTAGTGCATGCGACTGCTACGACATGGGGCGCGGGTTCGATTCCCGCAAAATTAAAAATTGCTGCAAATATTTGTATGCATGAATATGTCTATTTGCATTGCTCTGGGTGTTTCTATGTATAATATGTATGCATTTAAAAAAATCAAGGTATATAAGTATGTTTATCCGCATTCTGGAACCCATAACACAAGCTAGTTAAATTATGCTTAATTTGGGTCTAGAAAGCGCTGTGCAGAATGTCGTAGAATATTTATTTATATTAATATTTATTTATTTATTATTTGCTGTAGTCTCTACGGCCTGCCAGTGTGGGATGGTAGTTATGTCAGACTCGAAGCGAAACGACAGAAATGGTACATTTTATTTTTTTTCATTTACATTTACAGTTTTGTTCTCACTTAGCAAAATATGAATTCCACGTATACATACCTTCTCATGGCTGACAAAAGCTTTTCGCCAACTATGTGTTTCGATACAACAACATAACAGGCCTATTGACATCAAAGGTACATTTTAATAAGGACAGCAAGGGAGCGAGTAGTTTTGCTGTCTCTGTATTCGTACGGATCGTTGGCTATGGTGTGGTACCTAATTACCAGTTCAAAGGTTGTGGCGTGCTCGTAGCGCCTTTCGAGAGAGGTGAAGAGCTTATTCTTCACCTAGAAGGTGTCCAAGCCTAAAAAAAGGAATTTACCAGCCCTCATAATAATATTTTATTTGGGATACGCACAACAAAAAAGATTAACCTATTGTACCCTAGACTTATGCTAATTGTGCGAACCCAAATAAGGTCGCATAAAATGCTACACATGCCATTAAGTTAAACGGTAAATCTTACTATTTACCAAAAAACAAGTTGAATTCCTGAGACAAGCTCAGCCGAACAAGGGATTTTCGATTTTGCGTTTTTTTTTTTTGCGATTTTTTCTTTATCTTGCAATGGTTCACCCCAGCACGAATCTATTACCGAAAACAGCAACTCGATAGCTCATCTCCTTCATACCCAAAACCGTGACAGAAAATTGGCAACGACGACAACTCGATAGCAATAGGGCTTTACTAAAGAAAATCCCTAAAAATTATTGTGGCAAGGGATCTCTTGCAAATAAGATTTTTCAATATTAATCTAGTTCACACGTGCCACTATTTAACACAGACTGCTCAGAGTAATCACAGCTTTAAAATCACAAGGCGTAAAACCTGCTGCAAATAGTTCGTTAAATACGAATGAATATTACAAGTTCACAGCATTTGTTATAAAGAGACCAATTAAAACGAATGGAGCGGAACATTTAATTTTGTTGCTATATCAAAGAACTTCATGATTGATGCTGACCTGAGATTTGTTTTATATTTCTGAATGATTATTCGTTTGTTGTTCCGCGATAAAAGTCGATGCGCCATATAAATTAATCCCACTCATAGTGATTTTCGTAATTATTTTTTCTTACTTTTTATAAATGCTGACTTTTTGATGGACCAAGTGAGGAACAGCGTGATAAGGGAACGTTATGGTATGGTAGAAGATGTAGTGACCAAGGCAGGGAAAGGGATGCATAGATCGTTCGAACATATAGAGAGGATGGGCGAAAAAAGATTGAAGAAAACGATCTATGAGGTCGCCCTTACCTCTCTACCTCCGCCGCATAGTCGGGGCGTATTTGACGGAGAGAGCCGTCATCTACCCAACCGTGACCGGTCTCGGTCGGCGTGAAATGTCGTGCGGTGTTCCACAGGGATCGGTCCTGGGGCCGCTCCTGTGGAACATCGGATACGACTGGGTGCTTCGCGGTGAGCTCGTAGGCGGTGCCGCCGTCACGTGCTACGCGGACGACACGCTCGTGACGGCGTGCGGGGCGACGTACCGCGAAGCGACCCGAAAGGCCACGACCGCGGTTGCCCAAGTCGTTAGGCGGATCCGGCGGCTGGGTCTCGAGGTGGCCCTGCATAAAACCGAGGCCCTGTTCTTCCATGGGCCTCGGAGCAGGCCACCCGAGGGATCCAGTCTCATCGTGGGAGGAAATCGCATCGGCATCAAGCCCCAAATGAAATATTTGGGGCTCGTGCTCGACGGCCGATGGGACTTCGGAGAGCACATCCGAAGTCTGGCCCCCAAATTGAAGGGCACAGCTCTTGCTCTGGCTCGGCTGTTGCCCAACATGAGGGGGCCCGATGACTCCTGCAGGAGACTCTACGCGGGGATCGTGCGGTCCATGGCCCTGTATGGGTGCCCAATATGGGCGGAGGCCCTGAGGACCAGAACTGTGCGGATGCTGCGCGCTCCGCAGCGAGTTCTGGCCATCAGGGTCATCCGAGGGTACCGCACGATCTCCTTCGAGGCGGCGAGTCTCCTTGCCGGAACTCCGCCATGGGACCTGGAAGCTAGAGCCCTTTCGCAACTGTACCAGTGGCGAAAGGAGGCGCGGGAGCAGGGATGGAACCCCGAGCCTCGAGAAATCGAGGCCGTGCAGTCCCAGCTCCGCCAGGCCATCGTGGTGGAGTGGAAGGAACGACTTGGGCAACCAAGCGCAGGGCACGCCGCAATAGCGGCGGTAAGGCCCATCATGGAGGATTGGCTGGAGAGGCGACACGGAAGCCTCTCCTACCGACTGACGCAGGTGATCTCAGGGAAGGGGTGCTTCGGGGACCACCTGCATCGGATCAGGAAGGAGCCAACGCCTGAGTGTCATCACTGCGACGCGAGCGAGGACTCAGGGCTGCACACGCTGGCGGACTGCCCGGCGTGGGAGGCGCCGAAGCGTGACCTCGTGGCAGCCATCGGGGTGGGAGTCCTCTCGCTCGGCAGCATGATTGCGGCAATGGTGCGGAGCGCGAGCGCGTGGGCCGCCGCCGCCTCCTTCTGCGAGCATGTAATGCTCGCGAAGGAGGTGGCGGAGCGCGCCCGGGAGAGACTTAGAACTCTCCCGGTCCGCCGAGCCCGCAACTTGCTCGCCGCGCGTCGCAGGCAACTCAGGCGCCGGAGGTCGCTTAACGACCTCCGTCCTCCATGAGCGCAGGCCTGGGGGTGGCGGGGTGGCTAGCAAGTCGCGGGCTCGGCGGGCCGGGAGAGTTCTAAATCTCTCCCAAGCGCGCTCCGCCATCTCCTTCGCGAGCATTACATGCTCGCAGAAGGAGGTGGCGGCGGCCCACGCGCTCGCGCACCGCACCATTGCCGCAATCATGCTGCCGAGCGAGAGGACTCCCACCCCGATGGTTGCCACGAGGTCACGCCTCGGCGCCTCACACGCCGGGCAGCCCGCCAGCGTGTGCAGCCCTGAGTCCTCGCTCGCGTCACAGTGATGACACTCAGGCGTTGGCTCCTTCCTGATCCGATGCAGGTGGTCCCCGAAGCACCCCTTCCCAGAGATCACCTGCGTCAGTCGGTACGAGACACGATCTTTTACAGGCTTCACCGCTCTCGTATATTAATATCTGTATTCTTCTTCCTATAAGTCAGCCTTCTTGCAGGCATGCTGTGTTGCAGACATGCTGTGCAATTATTGCATTTGAGCTGTACTGCATAATAATCTATACTATAATATTATAGTATTATAAAGCTGAAGAATTTGTTTGGTTGAACGCGCTAATCTCAGGAACAACTGTTTCGAAATGAAAACATATTTTTCTGTTGGATTGCCTATTTATCAAAGAAGGCAATAGGCTATATTTCATCACGCTACTATTCTCGAAAGCGGAGCAGTAATCCTTATATGTCAACAAATCGGGAAAATTTCCAAATATTTTGTAAAACTAATAGATTACAGGCATGTGGGTATGGGTTAAACAGGTGCCCACGGGGGATCGAAGTATGCCACGGGCGAATCCGCGGGAGACAGCTAGTACTCTATACGAAAGTATAGATATAACTCATAAAATACGGATGGCAATAGTCTAACTCGTCGTATTACCTCCATGGGGTCGAAAAACATGGTTGGCGAAATAGCTTTGCCAGCCAAGGCAGGCTAGCGCAGCATAATGGGTTGGCTACTGAGTTAGCGGTGCCTCGAGGGTCACCTGTACGAAGACCAGCACCACATGAGTGTGTTCTGTAAATATCATGTATACTGTTGCCCGCGGTTTCTGATTCCGATCCCGCAACTCATGGAAACCTTATTCCAGGAGTAAAAAGTGTTGTGTTATTTCAGACTAAAATCTATTCCTGTACCAAATCACAGCCAGTTGATTGAGTAACAAACAGCCAAACATCTTCACAAACTTTAACATTCATAATATTAGTAGGATTATATCCCCAAACCGGGGCAAGACGGGGACACCGTGGTTCCCAAACCCGAGGGGGCCATCTCGAAACCGGAGATGGCCCAGGGTCAGTCGGGGTGCGAGGGATATGCTCTATGGGCAACCTTACACCCCGGCGTCTGCAGACCCGAGACGGCGTGCGGTTTTAGTCGGTACAAGCCCGACATAACCGCCCCCGCTGGCCGGCGGGGGGGTATCCGAGGGGATTTCCGCACGAAAAAAAAAAGTACCCTTGTGTACAGTTAACGACAAAAGTTACTAGTTACGAGTACATTTTTTTTACGTGCGTGTATCCCCTCGTAAACCCCTCCGCCGGCCAGCGGGGGCTGTCATGTCGGGCTTGAACCGACTAAAACCGCACGCCGTCTCGGGTCTTCAGACGCCGGGGTATAAGGTTGCCCACAGGGCATATCCTTCACACCCCGACTGACCCTGGGCCATCTCCGGTTTCGAGATGGCCCTCTCGGGACTTAGCGAGAACCTATTTTTGAATATAAAAGTACCTCCAACACTCTCATACAAAACCTTGCAGGCTGACCATTCCCCTTTTTAATATCTGAAATGGCGTATAACTCGAAGACACGTCGTGAGCGACCCTTGTCGCTGAGATTGCTATAATTAGAGCCACATAGTACGTACATAAGAGGTTGTAGCCATGGCAATGGACTAATTGGACCTCATGCGGCTTTGTTGGTAATTATATATGCTCGTAAAATGCAATGTGTGTCGTTATATTGTCTGTTGGGTATTAATTTCTATGATCCAATCCTATATATATATTTCCTACTAATACTAAGCCCAGGACTACCGACCTCCATGATTGGGGCCTGAGGATGGCAGTCAACTCGCTGTCCTTACAGAAGCCTAAAATAGTCCTAAGAAGTTTGAGTTATAATTTTACTTTCAATTTTATACCATTTTCATCTAAAAGTCAATTCAGTCTGACAAAACCGTCCACAAAACCATATTGCTAATACTCTAACAGTGCACTCAATGACATAACTCACTTACCATCCGTTGCACCCTATAAATCTCCCATCGCGCACATAACGGCCCAGCATTCATTCAATCCCGAACACCTGAATTCACTTGATGTACGAGTACAATCGCCATCGGTATTAGAAATTTAAAAATGTTAAATTTTGTCCTCTGAACATTACAACTCGGTATCCAATCACAAATTATAAATAATAAATATTCTACGACATTCTACACAGCGCTTTCTAGACCCCAAGTAAACATCGTTTAACTAGACTGCGGATAAACTTACTTATATACTTTTTTTTGTAAATACATATTATAAACATAGAAACACCCAGACCAATGCAAATTGAAGAATGCAAATAGCAAGGACGGCCTCTGTGGCGTAGCGGTAGAACATTCGACTGCTACGACAGGAGGCGCGGGTTCGTTTCCCGCTCAAGGCAAATATTTATATGCATGAATATGTCTATTTGCATTTGTCTGGATGTTTCTATGTATAATATGTTTATTTGCATCCAACAGGAATCGAACCCGCGCCGCCTGTCGTAGCAGTACCGCTACGACACAGAGGCCGTCATTTATATATTTATCGATTTGTTTCCATGTAAAGATGGTTTGTAAATTTGTTAGTGTTCAGTAACTTCTGTGGGCGACTGTACAATCGGTAATCAAACTGCCGCACGCCTTACCGCTTAGCACCTTCATTGTTTGGGCAAAGATTAGCATCTATTCGGTATTGTTTTAATTTAACAAAACGCCCGAGCGTTATCTAGTGGTACAGTAAAATGCACGTGTACAATAGCTGAGATAGGTTAGGATAAGGAAGTAATCCTGTTAATGGATTTAACTGGCACGCCGCCGTATAGCTAGCCAGGCATAGCTACCTTGCACATTTATAGAAGAAACGCAGCAAAATGAGCATGAAATGATAAAAACCGGCCAAGTGCGAGTCAGACTCGCCCATGAAGGGTTCCGTCGCAGCAAGTAATTTTTTAGGGATTTTCTTTAGAAAAGCCCTATTGCTATCGAGTTGTCGTCGACGTCGTCGTTGCCAATTTTCTGTCACGGTTTTGGGTATGAAGGAGATGAGCTATCGAGTTGCTGTTTTCGGTAATAGATTCGTGCTGGGGTGAACCATTGCAAGATAAAGAAAAAATCGAAAAAAATCAAAAAAAAAAGAAAAAAAAATCGCGAAATCGAAAATCCCTTGTATTCGGCTGAGCTCGTCTCAGGAATTCAACTTGTTTATATTTGAGTTGAGTGAATGAAAGGTAAATTGCGGTTTACGATTAATGACGCATTAAAGAAAACTACGTACCAGATCTCGTTCAAACCAAATATCGGTGAAAGTTTACATGGTAATGTACATCATATATTTTTTTTTAGTTTTATCATTCTCTTATTTTAAAAGTTACAGGGGGGGGGACACATTTTACCACTTTGGAAGTGTCTCTCGCGCTAACTATTCAGTTTAGAAAAAAATGATATTAGGAACCTCAATATCATTTTTGAAGATCTACCCATAGATAGCCCACAAGTATGGGTTTTATGAAAAAAAAAATTTTGAGTTTCACTTCCAAGTATGGGGAAACCCTCAAAATTTATTGTTTTTTCTTCTATTTTTGTGTGAAATCTTAATGCCGTTCACAGAATACATCTACTTACCAATTTTCAACAGCATAGTTCTTATGGTTTCGGAAAAAAAGTGGATGTGACATACGGACGGACAGACAGACAGACATGACGAATCTATGAGGGTTCCGTTTTTTGCCATTTGGCAACGGAACCCTAAAAAGTAGCCTCTTTGTTATTTCAGCCTATAGTCTATCCCTGTATCGAATTTCAGCCGCACCCGTTCAACCGGTTGAGCGCGATTGAGTAACAAATATCCGAATATCTTCACAAACTTTCATATTTTTAATATTAGTA
Source organism: Cybosia mesomella (assembly GCA_946251805.1). Lineage (NCBI taxonomy): Eukaryota > Metazoa > Arthropoda > Insecta > Lepidoptera > Erebidae > Cybosia > Cybosia mesomella. The sequence goes on from OX276415.1 coordinate 3,667,630, forward strand.
AGATTGCAGTCCACTGCTGGACATAAGCCTAGCCACCGTGGCTGATGGATACCGTAGTTGCAATGGTTATCGAGCTTGCCGTGGTTATTAGCTAATAAGTATATGTACATTATAATAAATTAACAATAGCCAGACAGTTTTATAAATTTCTAGAAGTTTCTTGTTCAAATTTTTGATGAAGGCCTTATTCAAACCTGAGCGGTATTCGCTGCCGCTATAGGTAGGGGTTTTGACCATGCGGGTTTTGCTCGAATGTTCCACGGCTAGGGCGCAATTGTTGGTACATAGATAGTGAGCAGTAGTACTACCGCATACCCACTCGGGTTTCTCTAACGCAGACGGTAGCTAATACCACATAGGTTTGAATAGGCCTTAATAAGTAAAACCGGTTGTCTGTAAAGTCGGTTTACTGACGATAGTTGAACGAGACAACGTCATAAGAAAATATTAACTGTATGTATAGCAGCTGACCACGCGGACGCATCGCTTGCACTTCAAGCCCAGAGCGAGGTAACGCCGCATACGAGGTAACGGCATACGAGGGTAACACCGTATACGTCAGGTAACGGCATGTTACGTCATGTTTATTCGTGCGTGCAGCCGGCTCATCGATTTATAAGACGTTGTCACGTCAAAAACTAAAACAATGACCGCGACAAACTAAATAATCATATACCGAACCCAGTAATATAATTACAAAATTCAGAAACGACATAATTATCGTGAAATGTGAGACAAACTGCTCGAGAGATTGTAGTTGCCCGAACTATGTACGCGTTAATTGTCATGACGAAGTTTGTAACAACTACTAAATCTTAACTGTATAACGTCTGCCAGTTAGATTACTTACGATGATAAATTTAAATTTTCTGGATACTTTCTGCTTTTACACTTACCTGAAAGAAAAAGAAGGTATAGTTAGTATAATTTTTTACTGCATTTGATGATACTCTGAGAAATAGAATGTCAGACGCATCTGAAAAAGGTGGGTTCGTACTTATAGCTTAACTAGCTTTTGCCCGCGGCTCCGCCCGCGTAGATGTCGGTTATCGCGCCAAAACATAGTATATGTCCTTTCCCAAGATCTAATCTATCCCTGTACCAAATTTCAGCAAAATCGGTTCAGTGGTTTAGGCGTGAAAGCGTAACAGACAGACAGACAGAGTTACTTTCACATTTATAATATTAGTAAGCATGATATTTCGCGTCAGACGTCACGGCCTACCTCTAAGGGAGAAAATCTTGAGCATGACAGAAAAAGGAATTTATTTACTATTTTAAACTGGTATAAATTCTATCATAACCATTTTGAAAATATAAGGAAAATATTGGTACAATTATCTTTCTCAATTTTTTTATTAATAACATTTAAATTCGTCAATAGCTTATATTCATCCACCTGTCTTTGTCCAATTATTTGGTTCTCTTCCATACTTTCCTGTTCTGACGTCAACTCCTCAGTTACTCTTTTCCTTGCAATGCCTTCTTCCACTTAAGTCATAAAACTTTTCTTGAGCCTACCACTGCCCCTGAAGCCCTCATACAATAAGTCCATTCATACTTTGACCTTTTCTAACGACATTACTCATAAATTACTTTTTTAACATTAGCTAACTTTGGTAAGTTGTAGTGTATTATGAAGATTCTGGATAAAATAACTTAAAAGACATTGCAATTTGCAACGTATGCAGGGCATCAGCTGCATACAGCGGCTGCAGCCTAATGATATCCTAATCTTCTTATAAGCATTTTGCTCAGTTGAAAAGTGAACAAAAATATAACCAACGTGAGATACGAGGCTGAGCTCTTTTATATGCTGAGCTATCATCATCATAGCGTTTCTCCTTTTGGTTCGTTTTATACGGTTTAAATGAAACCGACGGATGTCTGACCTGACCTTCCACCCATGCGAGGAAAGCTGACGCCAGAGCCTGGTCCGTGAATCAGCAGGTATACCAGCTTGAAGGTGAAGTTAGCTTCGGCCTGGAATATCTAGGTGGGCCCCATACTACCCAGATATGTAATCCATGAAAGTAATGTCGTAAGAAATATATTAGTTATAGATGTGGACGTTAACAAGGGCAAAAGAAGACCTAAGAGAAAATGAATGGACCAACCAAAAGAAAGAGACGAAAATCAACCAAATTCCAAAGGTGAATGCAAACGGGATAGGTGCAATTACAATCTATCATCTCGTCCGCCGCTAGCCACCAAGGACATTTAAAAACATATATACCTTACAACATAACTTTCCCGCCATGTAAACTCAACTAAAGCACAACTTTATCCGGTTTCCAGTTAAGTTTAACGATTCAAAACTTGAGGTTAAACTCACTAGACTGATTGACTTCGCCGACAAAACTTCTCTCGTGGAGAAGCCACATGTGACAAGTTGGAGCGAGTTACAATCTTGACAATGTTTTATTACAGAAGACAGATTGTTAAACGACAGTGAAAGGTTTTTCCGATTGGACTTTACCATAATACTCAATGAATGATAAGCTTTAATATTGTTGAAGGTAACTAAAAAGTAACTGATTTTTTTTCTGATCACACAGTTTAACTTGAACGGTTTTTTTTGTGGGACACTATTAAGTTCAGAAGATTGAAAACATGTACCTTTTTTTTTTTTTTTCTGCGGAAATCCCTTCGGATACTCCCCCGCAGGCCAGCGGGGGCGGTTATGTCGGGCTTGAACCGACTAAAACTGCACGCCGTCTCGGGTCTACAGGCGCCGGGGTGTAAGGTTACCCATAGAGCATATCCCTCGCACTACGACTGACCCTGGGTCATTCGCAGTGTCCCCTCTGATAACAGCAGAGGGGTACCTGGAGCGGCCCCCACCCCGCGGGCCTTGCAGGCCCGCCATGCCCCGACCCCCTCGTGCAATGGGGTCAGCTGGCCCTGAAAAGGGCCGGTTGGTCAGACTCTTGGCCGTTGACGTTGACGCCAGCTACTCCAGAGGAGCAATCAATGATGCGTCATCGCCCACGTTGCCCAGGGTGCACCAAACTTGGAGGTGATCCAACCAGTCGCACCCCCCAACCAGTCGCACCCCTGAAAACATGTACCTAGATATAAAAAAAAATAAAAATGCGTTTATAAAATTATGTTTACGGGAATTAACTCGACCATGATGTGAGGGTGAATGGGCAACCTGGGAAGATCAACGATATTTTGAAACCGGAGAGTACGTGTAATAACTATTATTGAAGCAGAAAAAGCGCTCAGGATAGCAGCAAATGAAAAAATGTGGTCTCTGCCTGCACCATTGGGAAAGAGGCGTGACTGTATGTATGTAAAAAGAATGCGTTCACACATATTCGTATATATGCTGAAGCTTTTCTCCCTCTGAGGTAGGCAGAGATAACAGCCCTCCATATCTGCTTCTGTCTTTAAGCCCGCCGGTTTCAAATTATAAGTACAATTAGCTTTATTATAATACTAGCTGTGCCCCGTGGCTTCGCCCGTAGCATACTTCACCCCCGTAGCACCCATTTGTGCCATACTCGTTCGTATATCATGAGTTCCACAATAATGTATGAAAATTTGCCTGATTTGTTGACATTTATGACTGCTCCGTTCTCTTAGGTAGTGGCGTAACCTGGAGGTGGCAGGTGAGGCCGCCTGTCACCCCAGCAGAAGCAGGCCGGGACGGTGGGGCGACTAGCGCCCCTCCCCCAAACCGGGGCCACCGTGGTTCCCAAACCCGAGGGGGCCATCTCGAAACCGGAGATGGCCCAGGGTCAGTCGGGGTGCGAGGGATAAGCTCTATGGGCAACCTTACATCCCGGCGTCTGCAGACGAGACGGCGTGCGGCTTTAGTCGGTTCAAGCCCGACATAACCGCCCCCGCTAGCCGGCGGGGGGGTATCCGAGGGGATTTCCGCACGAAAAAAAAAAAAAAAGGTAGTAGCGTAACCATATTTTTTCAATCGAACCAGTAGTTCCTGAGATTAGCGCGATCAACCGAACAACGCACAAACTCTTTAGCTAATATAATATAATAGATATATTAAGAAATAATCTATACTAATATTATAAAGAGGAAAGATTTGTATGTAACTATGTTTGTAACGAATTGGCTCAAAAAGTACTGGAGCGATTTCAAAAATTCTTTACCATTAGAATGCTACATTATCCCTGAGTAACACAGGCTACTTTTTATCCCGATATTCCTACGGGATCAAGACTTACGCGGGTGGAACTGCGTGGCGATGCTAGTAGATATATTTAATATTAGAGATATATACATATACATATATATAAGCAGATAATTATATCACAATTTCGTCCCTCAACCTTACTAATATTATAAAGAGGATAGATTTGTATGTAACTATGTTTGTAACGAATTGGCTCAAAAAGTACTGGAGCGATTTCAAAAATTCTTTACCATTAGAATGCTACATTATCCCTGAGTAACACAGGCTACTTTTTATCCCGATATTCCTACGGGATCAAGACTTACGCGGGTGGAACTGCGTGGCGATGCTAGTAGATATATTTAATATTAGAGATATATACATATACATATATATAAGCAGATAATTATATCACAATTTCGTCCCTCAACCTATTATACCCAGGTCGGAATATGTCCCACGGACAAAGGGTCATACAGCCCGACATAACGTCGCAAGTTGCCTAATAACATTAAATACTACTCATATTCTTAGTTTAATTAAGTTTGGCTATAAGACGCTTAATGGTGTTTTGGTTATACAGCTGAAGGAATTAACTTAGTATAACCCAACACCCTGGCGTCTGTAGACCCGAGACAGCGTGCGGTCTTCAGAAACCGGGTCTAAGGTATAAGGCATTTTCCTCGGACCCCGGCTGACCAGGGCCATCTTCGGTTTCGAAATGAACCCCTCGGGTTTGGGAACCACGGTTTCCCCGTCTTGCCCTGGAAAGACAGGTGGCTTCACGTGTCACCCCCAAGCCTGCGCTCATGGAGGAAGGAGGTCGTTGAGCGACCTCCGACGCCTCAGTTACCTCCACGACTCGCGGGCTCTGTGGATCGGGAGAGACCTGAGTCTCTACCGGAATCGCTCCACTTATCGAGTATTACTTGCTCGCAAAAGGAGGCGGCGGCAGCCCACGCGTGACCAAGAGGCTGAGTAATTTCGATGGGGCCCTTAACACACCCGATATAACCCACCAGAACTCAGGCATCATACAAAAACGCTTCTTCAAACTCCTTTACGAACTTGTGATTATATGACAACTAAGTGAATTAAGAGGGATTAGCTAGTTAAACTCATATCTGGGGGGTGAAACGTGAGAACTGTAATGGCTGATAGTTTGTGCAGATAAGTCACTGCAATAAATTTTATCACATGACAATCTATATTGACTTTGAAATAAAACTATTTTAATAGATTCTATCGCGATTTATTTGATGTTATTTTATTGTTTACATTGAACCCGACGTAACGGTTGCTTTTCAGCAGCCATGGTCACGGAGGGACTGAAGATGGTGGTTGTCTTGTAGTTTGAAATGTAAGTTATCTCAAAGTACCCGAACTATGATGAATCGTTAGTGTTACTATTTACGCAGTAACGTATTTACGCAGTAAAGTATACAACGCCATCAAAACCCAAACTAAGAAGAGCTTCTCATATGGGTTCTAGAATGTGGATAAACATAATTAAATACTTTTTTTTTGTAAATAAATACATAACATACATAGAAGGGTGTTCTGCAAATATACATATTTGCACTGAGCGGGAATCGAAAAATGAAGGTCCTGAGTCAATACGATAAAAAGATATGATATGAATATACCAAAATTAAACCTAATTTTCAAAATTTTTTTCGGAATTTTCCCTTTATTTGTGCTGTAAGACCTTGCTTTTAACTAAAATTGACAATTCTAGGTCAACCGGAACTGGAAGGTTTTGGGTCCAAAACGGTAATTCCCGTTGACCTAGAATCACGATATTTGTCAAAAAGCAAGGCACAACAAATAAAGGAAAAAAATCCAAATAATAATTTTTTTTTAATAATTAACGTACATTTCGGTGCTTACAAGTTTTCGCGAAAATATAAATTTACCCATATCTTTACACTTATAACTAAGCCACTAATAAAAACGATATGATAGTTCGACTTGTACTTGACCGGTTTTTTAACAGTTATGTGGCGTAGCGGTAGTACATTCGACTGCTACGACAGGGGGCGCGGGTTCGATTCCCGCTCAGTGCAAATATTTGTATGCATGAATATGTCTATTTGCATTGGTTTGGGTGTTTCTATGTATAATATGTATTTATTTACAAAGAAAAAGTATATTAGTATGTTTATCCGCAATCGGGAACCCATAACACAAGCTAGTTAAACTATGCTTACCTTGGGTCTAGAAAGCGCTGTGTAGAATGTCATAGAATATTTATTTATTTATCAAGCCCTGAAACCTTTATTTAGTTATTCGTAGATGCTGCTACTGCTACGACACTTGTAGCTGTAGGGAGCAAACGCCTACGTTTACTGCTACGAAATACTACCTACTACTACGACGTAGAGCACGTAGCACATTATGTTAGATTTCATAGGCATAGGAAACATAATGAAGCCTTCTGCCGGAATCCACAGAAATTATGAATAAGCTTTTAGCCGTCCTGGGAAAAACAAGCAACGGACACTTGGGGAGGACACCGTGCGGTTTTAGTCGAGACACGACATAACCACCCCCGCTGGCTAGCGGGGGGGTATCCGAAGGGATTTCCGCGCGTAAAAAAAAAAAAAAAAAAAAGGCATTGCCTATTTGCACAACTTCATTCAAATTTAGTAATTCCGATGAGAGGCCGTTTTTTGACGTGCGGAAACCCCTTCAGATACCCCCACGCCGGTAGCGGGGGCGGTTATGTCGTGCATAAACCGACTAAAACCGCACGGTGTCCTGCCCAAGTGTCCATTGCCGCCGGGCACCCCGGGTAAGCCCTCGAAAGGATAACCCCAGTGCTACCAGCGAATCTTGACCGGCAGCGCGGCCTCGCCTGGTGGCGTCGGGTTTTATCCCGCGTCGGATCGCCACGTTTTCAAAACACGTGGCAAATATTTAGTTTTTCTCTGAAAAACGAAAAAAAAAACTGTCCAAAAATACTTCCTACGTTATTAAACCTTCAGGATCACTCATACTCGTAGTTTAATTTGTTATCAATTAAACTTAAAAAAATATCAATATGATAAGCAATTCGTAATTTTACTGATTCGGGCCTTAGTTAAGTAAATCAAATCTATAATCGATTTAACCTTTTTGTCCTTAAAATAAATCACACAGTTAAATATCCCATTTCACCCCTTCTTAAATCAGGCTTCTAAAAAGACCAACATATTTCTAATCCCAAGAATAACGCTCTATTTGTCCAATAACTAACGGGATATGGATAGGCTTTGTACACCCGTCTAGCCTTCGAAACCTCTAAAATATAGTTGGTTCGTGATATCGGATAAAATGACAATACTTAGGTTACCTGGTATTTCCCAAGAAAAATATCTGATATGATTTATGAAATTTCGTATAGGATTTTTCAGGTATCATGTTCAATTCAATATTTTTCAGAACCCTGAAAAGGTATTGAAAGATTTCGATATCTTTTGATACAGGTCTTTGGTTAAATCTAAACCATATATTATTATATAGTTTTATTTGGTTATTCATTTTTATTTCGGAATTCAATAGACAAATTACTACAAAATATAAAAAAAAAGCGTTGGAGCTCCAGAATTGCCGACAGAAGTGAAACTTTGAACAATTACGGGTGTATTTTTTTATCGTCATCATCCATAGCCCTAACTCCCGCCCTCCCTGGGTCACTCCATCGCTCCCTGCCTACCTCCCTCCCTCCATCCATCCATCGCCTCGCCTGTACATCTATCCAGCTACTACAAATATGGCGTTATTATTAAAAAAAGATATGGAAAGCGACTCAGTGACGTAGGGTTCTTGGTGACGAATGACTGACGTGAGATTTAAAAAAACGCGAGTTTCATAATTTTTCTTCAACCAAAAAGTGCTCGAAGCGCCTTAAGAAGTTTTGACTTCAAAATTGTGACGCAGCCAATTGTAGGTCTTCACGAATATAAACAAAATAATTCAAATATATAATTTTGCTCCTGATTACTGCGTTTCACCAACATCACATTCTTATTGTAACATTCAACGATATTCCTTAAAAAATTAGCGAATAGGGACTTAAATCCCTATCTCTTCTTAATAAGCTTTCATTGAGCTGAACGCGCGATCTTGACCAAATTTACCACGGTGATAGTGTGGACACTGAGGAGCGAGAGGGTTCATTTCCGATGTACCATTGAGGAATAATCACCGAAAAATAGTTTCATGAGCGCGCGGCCTTAGCTAAGCGCGCGACTGTAGTAAGATGTCTTATTTTCAAGTAAGTCCTGTTCGCTCAGCTCACTTTATTTCAGTCGCACCCTGCACTGAATTCCTAGTTAACTTTGTATGTATGTTTGTATGTCACAGAGTAAGAGTGACAGTCTGGTTAAAATCGGCGTGCCACGGTTTTGTAGATCGTTGTCTACCGCAAATCGGACTGGTAAAACCTAAAAAGTGTTTATAACGGTTTTAACTACTCTTAAAAGATATCAAGCTGTGACCATGTGGCGTGCGTCAGAAACACAGGCTCTACAGTACTCACACTCTTCTTCACGACGTGCCAAATCAAATCCGGGATGTGTAAAATACTTTAAACTAGCTGGCCCTCCCCGGCATTACCCGTAGCGTATTTCAAACTCCCGTTGCAGCCATTTAACCTATAGGTATATTCATATATCGGGGTGCTTGGTTGGGGACCTCCACGCGGTGCATCCTGGGCAACGTAGACGGCAGCGCCTCTCTCCTAGAGTGGGAGAGACGCTGCCGCCTACGGCCAACTCCGACCGAGGCGAGGACGGCCCTGTTGAGGGCTGTTCGGAAGCTTTCCACGTGTCCCTCTGATTAGCAGATGGCACAGTGGAGAGCAAGTAAGGGAGCCATCTCGAAACCGGAGATGGCCCAGGGTCAGTCGGGATGCGAGGGATATGCTCTATGGGTAACCTTACACCCCGGCGGCGTCTTAAGACCCGAGACGGCGTGCGGTTTTAGTCGGTGCAAGCCCGACATAACCGCCCCCGCTGGCCGGCGGGGGAGTATCCGAAGGGATTTCCGGACGAAAAAAAAAAATGGTATATTCATATATCGGGGTGCGAGGGATATGCTCTATGGGCAACCTTACACCCCGACGTATTAAGACCCGAGACGGCGTGCAGTTTTAGTCGTTTCAGGCCCGACATAACCGGCCAGCGGGTACCCCCCGCCGGCCAGCGGGGCGCTGGCCGGCGGGGGGTACTTATCCGAAGGGATTTCCGCAAGAAAAAAAAAAAAGGTATATTCATATAATGTATGGGAATCTGCCGGATTTAATTCCCGTTGCACCCATTCATCTTAGAGGTATATTCAAATATAATGGAAATCTGCCAGATTTGTTGACATTTATTATTACTGCTCCGCTCCTTTGGGTAGTAGCGTGATGACAAACAGCGTATGACACTCACAAATAGCGTGACTTTCTATGGGTTATTACCAAGTTTTCGAAATCGGTTCAGTAACGTCAGAGATATTAGCCCACAACATCATAAACTTTAACTCTTTACAATATAAGTTTAGATTAATATCGTCATTCTTCATTCATATTATTCTTCTTGCATTTCATTTAATGAGGCACTAAAAGTGTAGTGAATAAAATATAAGTCGGAAGTATGCCGTTGCAGAAACACAGCAATAAAACAGCTAAAATGAGGTACAAATGGAGAAATGTAGTCGCTACTAAATTCAAAATAGACATTACTTTACGAGAAGAATCTGCAGGGCTTATTCAGGGGCCCGATTCAGTGACGGCACGTTTATAAAACGCGTGATTTCGATTCGATTAGAATGAAAAATGTAAAAATCTCTGGTAATCCGTATGATCTGTCTAAACAAAACCTAACTACGTGTTCGTGAGGTCAATAAACTATCAGAATCACTAGATCGTAAGATTAGTTTACAATTAGATTTTGAAATTTTCATTTTATAAGTTTTCGTAAGATTTGGTATCACACGTTTTAAAAAGGTAATTTTACTGACTCGGGGCCCTGTTTAGAAACGTAACGTGAGTAGTAATATGTAATGTTTGAAGGATAATGAGCTCTATGACCCCTCCTCCCCTAAGATGCGCGCCTTAGTCAGTAAGATTGGAAGATTGGATTGAATTGGATACAGGGTGGAAACATTGTGTCCAGACGAATAGTTCGTCACTTTTAAAGATATCGTAAAATTTTAAACTGATATGGAATCTGCATCGCTTAATCCATAAAATAGCATAGTAATAAACATAAAAAAGTTAAGAAAAATATCTGCACATTTTCGCAATTTGCACTTTTGTCAGAGTAAATGTACGGGAGTCGTAAAAGTACAAAATTTTTACCACATTTGTTTTTTTACTTTTTACTTTTTAATTGAATTTGTAATTTTTATTTTTTAAAGTTTCTACTTATCAGATTAGTGAATAAGCCATCCCGTAGTGTATGTATGGGAACCGTGGAAGTGCAAATTGTGAGGACATGCAATTTTTCTTCGTACTTTTTTATTTTACTGTGTAATTTACACATTTAAGCGTTGCAGATTGCGGGCTTATCCGGGGTGTCCGGCAACGGACACCTGGGGAGGATACCGTGCGGTTTTAGTCGGTTCATGCCCGACATAACCGCCCCCGCTGGTCGGCGGGAGGGTATCCGAAGGGATTTCCGCAAGTAAAAAAAAGCGATGCAGATTTCATAAAGTTTTGCAATATCTTTGAAAATGATGAAATAATCGGCAACACACATTTAACGTTTCCACCCGGTATAGTTAAAAGGCAGCTCTCGATTTCTAAATCACTTCACGTAATCATTTAAAACCTAAAGGTTAAGTTACTGTGATACCGAACATACTTCCCTTCGGGATAAGCCGAGGTCGCTTCGCGTCGATAGTGATGTCACATATCCCCCGGGATTTTAGCGGGACGTGTAACGGAGCCCGATGTCTGAGCGTGAAGAGATCACGACGTATTATCTTGATAGCTGTGATATATGAAGGATGAGTGGTGTGCCTAGAGATTCTGTGGGGACGTATCGATACAGATGTTGTTATTTAAAACGGACAAGCATCAGTGAACAAAAATATTTGGAAACTCCAAAGGCTTTTAATAGGGCTTAATAAGGCTTAATAATAACAGTTATTCGGCCACGTTATACGTCAATCATTTTAATTTTATTTTACGCTGATTACTTTCATTACATTAATTTGATCATGTTGTTATCAGCAAGGTCAGTGTTAAACAGTAAGTCACGAGCACCAGTCGTATGAAGCTAGCTGAATATAAGTACTGCGTAAGCTGATTATGCAGAATTGTGTTTTGATAGAAATAATCTAGTGGAGCGGAAATCACACAGTGAAAGTTCGGGCTAAACTTAGATATTTTTGTTGCAGTATTTTTATTCAAAATTACAGACCTTAGGCTTTATGCATATTATTCGACGCGTCTTTATATATTGAGCAATAAATATGAAGAAAATGAAATCAAATCAAACGTCTTCGACGTCAAAAACACAAAAAAAATGATTTTATATTTCAGTTTCTTTCAGAGTCTGGTTGTTTTATGTAAATATACAATATACGTATTGTCATTGTCACTCAAATGTCAAATTCAAATACGCGTTACTCTGATAACTCGAAAGAAACTCACTTGTAAAAGCTTTTTAGGGACAATTTGTATCGTAGGTACCCGAAACCTTGAACGTACAAACCTCAAAATCTAATCAGTTCTTCCCATTAACCAAACAAGATGATTGGCGAAAGATTTTTTTAAATCGGATAAGTGGTTCTTGAGTTATTGCGTAAACAGACATCCAGACATCCAGACATCCAGACATCCAGACATCCAGACATCCAGACCAACAGACAGACCGACACAAAAACTTGTTTTGCTTAATTAGTCTTAGAATCAAGTGAAACGTCGAGAAAGTGATAAAAAGTGGGTGTAAGATTTTGATTCTTTTTGCGTGATTTTAAGACTTCGGTGTCTACCTGGTTGGTGGCCCGAAGTAATAAATAATAATCATAGAATGATATTGGAAATAGACTGTATGGGGGGCGCCCAAGATCTACAGGTACAGCTGCTGATTGATGGGTGAAGGCAGTCCGAAGCCAACCAAATCAAATAAAAGGAGCAGTTGGAGAGCGGACCCCAGGCGCCAAGTGCAAGCTCTGGATGCAATCGGTATTGGCTGTTGGATGAAGAAGAAGTAGAAAATTTTAAAAAAGTCATCCAGCGCTACATATTTAAGACCATAACTATCATATATCATAAAAAAAACCTTGATCTGTAATCAAATTTCTATAATTCTGGGCAATGTCACATGATAGCCTATTGTTGGGCCTTTAGGTTGAATGACATTATAAAGGTTTAGGGAGCGTTGATATAAAAGGTCATTCTATCATTGACAATACAAAACCAGTTTATCTTACAATGGTTCATAAATGGACTACCCTACTCCCAAACTCAAGAGATGTTCCTGCATCTTAATAGATAAGTTCAAAGCGCTTTCCACATAATCATTTACCACAACGTTACTCGATTTAGCAGATATGTCGAAGCAGGATGTCCGGTGTCCGGGACAAGCCGGGGAAACTAGCGTCAATAGGGTTGCGAAACGTTTACACAAATGCGGGGCTTTTAGAGTTTTAAATTTTTGTCGGAAATTAAATTGTATGCGCCTTTTGTGATCAGTTTTAGAGTTTTTATTCAAACTTTACGTTACTTTTATTACTTAAGTCTTAGTTAATATAAAAAAAATCAAAGTCAAATTATATATTCTAGGACTTCGCGTGACTACGCCATTTAGGCGCACGCTACGCGGCCCCAGCAGAAACCTTTGAAGTTTGTTGCGCGAAATTTGTATATTACGATTTTTCCAAAGATATTCAATGATATTGTATGATGTAAAGTACAATTATTATGTATTTCAAATGCTATAGGTGACTAAGGTATTTCATTTGATAGAGATTAATTGTGTATTTACCTAAATAGCTTACCAATTACTAAACAAAATTTAATCATTTTTAAGAATTTAAAATGGCTGTAACGAGCTATTTTTAAGGGATAGGTATATATATGTCATCGCGGATTTTTTTGTAGATCTAAATCCAACCATACATTGTTTTGTTACCTCTCTAAGGAATTAGACAGCGTATTCGATTAAAACTCTCAGTTGGCTTGATTTCTTTTGTCGTTCTGAAATATTATCGTATTTCATCAAATAAACACAAAACAGTATCAAATTATTGATATTAACCTTCCCCTAGAATCACTCTATCTTTCGATTAAAACTGTATCAAAATCTATTGGGTAGTTTATAAGATCTCAGCGAACAGAGACCGGCCTCTTTGTTTTACACTATTTAGAGATTCATATAAAGACATAGACCAACGCTAATAATATTAATGAACCTTTTTTTCGTGCGGAAATGCCCATTATACCCCCCTCGCCGGGCAGCGGCGTGGTTATGTCGGATTCGAACGAACCAAAACCGGACGCTGTCTCAGGTCTCTAATGCCGGAGTGTAAGGTAAGTGGCCCAATAAGGCAATCCCTCGCACCCCGACTGACCCTGACCATCTACGGCTTTGAGATGGCCCCTCAGGTATGGGAACCACGGTGTCCCCAACTCACCCCAGAGAGAGAGAGAGAGAGCAGACCACGCCCCGGGTTGCTTTTGCTGGGGTCACAGGCGGCCTCATCTGTCACCTCCAGGCAACGGCGGCCCAGCGGTTTCACTCCGGACCATGGCCGCAATCATAATGCCGAGCGAGAGAACTTCCTCCCTGATAGCCGACACCAGATCACGCATCGGTACCTCCCACGTGGGGCAATCGGCCAGCATGTGCAGCTCCGAGTCCTCGCAAACGTCGTAATGATGGCGCTCAGACATTGGCTCCTTCCTGATCCTAAGTAGGTAGACCCCGAAGCTCCCCTTGCCGCAGATCACCTGAGTCAGTCAGTACGAAAGGGTTCCGTGTATTATGACAACACTTAGCGGGAATCGAACCCGCGTGCTCTGAAGTATCAGCCGAACGCTCTACCACCTCGCCACCCAGATCGTCAATTATTTTAATTATAAATTATATACTTCTAGTATTTTCCATATCTTTACAATGAAATAAATATTTTACACTTAATTGTGTGACCTATAAAATACTTATCTAACGATAAACACGCATAAAACCAACGCTAATTTCGCAAAATCCCTTAAAACCTCCCGTGAAATTCCCGTGTTTACAGCCCATCACTAAATATCGCATACAGATTAGGAGCGTCTAATAAACATTAAATATTAAATATCGTTATGTTATCTTTATAGCTTGGTTATCGCTCAGTTCGGTGCTACGAGGCGGATACAGCCCACGTCAATATTATCGGATAATACTTAAGAGACTCTGAATACATCTAGCCTTTTGAGAGGTGTTTTCTCTGTGACAGAGATTATATAATCGTGTGGAGAAATGAGGCTGTGACATGATAGATGTTGTGTTTAGATATCATACAGAGAATGGTGAACGATTTTTCATGACTATGTAAAATATGTTGGTACGTAAAGCTAAAAGTTTGGATAGCATTCTTTACCTTCATACGTATTCTATGTGAATAAAAGTGGACTTGTACATGTAGCCAGTTTCATTTTAAATATGAATGATTCCATAGTTTGTTTGAATAACGTAAATATAATAGACTATATACAAAATAGTAGATTGTTAGACAAGGGTTGAAAGTCACCCATTTCACCTGAGATATTTCAGGCGCTCAAAAGAAGTGAGAGCGCCAATAGTTCAAGGGTGATATTCACCCGAGCCTAACACTCTACTTGTCATTTCGACTATGTGAGGAAATTAAAATACTACAGACACATTTAATGAAACAGGTATATTGATAATCAGTTAAAACCTAAAGTAAAATTAGAACAATTTGAAATCGATTATTAACAACAGCTTTTGCCTGTACTTCAATCTTATCGGGAGTTAAATTAATATCCATGTCAACACTTTCCGAAACCATTTATAACCACAATTAACACAACGTATTTATTTATATTTAATCTCGTTTTCCCGTGAATTCATTAGCAAACTTTCATTGTTTTAAAAAAAAAACTGAATAACAAGTTATAATTCACGTACATACTGCTACATTAGAAAATTTTTGGAAATCGAATCAATTGGTTACATGGTAATCGAGTTGGTCACGAGATGTGCCATCCATGTAAACTCCATGTAAAAATTTAAGAAAATGGCCATGTAAAAAAAGCGTCATGATATTAAGGCATTATGGCGTAACTTAAATATCATGGACACCAAGGCAAAACGTAAAATATTAAAAAAATACATTCCACCCTAGGGATGAAATAAGCTACTTTCCACCCGGCTATTTCAACGTTCCGAGCAGGAGAGATGAAAAAATATTAGTTTATTGTACAGTACGTATGCGCAAGTTCACGCTTATATCTGGTGATTTTTTAAGCGTTTGGTACTTATTTTAGAAAATTAAATCGGTGAGATACCAGCCGATATCCTCGAAAAAGTAACTCAAAATTAGACTTCATGCATGAATCTAATAAACACAGTCGTGGCCAACATTTGCATGAAATAATCTTCAAAACATAAATGGCAAGGATAGACTTTGAATCACCAACAAAAAATATAAAAAAAATCATTTTTCCGTTTTTTTTGTGAATTAAATACGCTTAAAAATCCCCTTATATTTGTGTGCGATTAACATGAGTTGAGTTCGATTCGAGTTTTTAGAGCAGTCTTTATGGCGTGGCGTCCCAAATATGTATATGTAATAATATATCGTGCACATGACTGCAAGGTGAAAAAACACTGTAGATATCGCATGTGAAACGCAAAAAAATGTAAAAAAGAAACTTAGTAAAATTTAATTTTATTGCCTTTTCCATAAAGATTAAAAAACCCACTTTCATCCTACTCTAAAAAATCATGCAATCACATTTTCTCTTTACTTTGAATTACCACACAACCTACACAATTTCTGATAAAATTTATCGAGACACTCTCACTGAATGACAATAAATTATTCCATCAGTTTTTAACGACCAGCTCCGTAATCTCAACAAGTTAAAATATCACATGAAGCGAGGAAATTGATTGAAAACAAACTGCAACTTGCAAAAACTGATAAACTTCAGAAGCGTCGGGAAAAAAGTTCATTTGTATAATAAATGTCCGGCTTGCTTCTTTATTAAGTCTTCCAAAACTTACAGGCTTTTAAAACTGGCGACACGACACAGTCAATTTGAATTTCAATTATCTTTATTTATTTATGTTATATATACTAACGTGTATGAACGTTATATTTAGAGCCATTGAGAAAAGAAACTTAGGAACGATAGTTGGTAAGATTTCTGAACTAATAAACCACATTTGAAGCAATACTAACATCAAGTAGGTATGTACTTAATTTTTAACATAAATTGTATTAGTTTCAGTTGGTCCCATAATTTACATGAATACCTCCCATAATAAAAAACTAGTTACGTAATGGACGGGAAGGATTCGACAATTTTATTAGGTTTAGGAAACATCGCTACACAACTTCAATGAATAAACTCACGTGAATGATTTCGACAATGGAAAAATATAGACAAAAAAAGCAAGTTAAAGTGTTTAAATAACCAGTAAAAAATTTACCAAATCGACCCCCGATGCTGACGTGACACGTATTTAACTATAATCGCAAGGTCGTCGCGGATTCGTCTCGTCGGATGTTACAAACACGAAGCGACGAGTTTTAAAACGTAAACAAATGGTTATGGGCAACAAGTTTCGGGTTTTTATTACTCGTTATGCATTATAAAAGTTTATATAAATTGAGCGGTTTAAACCAGGAGTGGTGAAAAAATAAGGCTAGAGTTTTTATTTCAAAATGCTTAAATTGTAAAGTTGTATGAGATCGTTCGGAAGATGTTACATATTTTTTTTAACATACTAGCTAACGCGGTCAGGTTTGGCTGTGGCTTTGAATACTGCCCATTTCCGTGGAAACTTCGGGAAACACAGTATGAATAAATACTTTTGGGTAAAAATGAAACGACCTGTCAAAATTACAAGTCAATACATATTTCAAGTTTTGCCACCGGACACATATGGGTGCTATGTTTTTATTTATACACATAGATAGACTTAGATACTCAATTCAGTTTGGGTTTAAATTTCTTTTAATTATTTATTTTATTTTAGTATTATTTAGTTCAGTTTAGTTAGCTAGTACTTAAATAATATTTTGAAATAAGTACTTGTTGTAATTGTAATTCAAAATAATTTGATAATTATTCGCAAGTTTATAGTTGCAAAAGCATATGTACTGGCAAATATAGCGTCAACCCCTCGCATGCGATCAGTTCCATAAAGGAGAATTCCGATTCCCATACAAACATGGACTTGACAGAGCTACAGCACTGGAAATTATCAATATCTAGCTGTTGCCCGCGGCTTCCCACACCCTATTTAAGATACACAAATAAATAAATAAATATTCTACGACATTCTACACAGCGCTCTCTAGACCCAAAGTAAGCATAGTTTAACTAGCTTGTGTGATGGGTTCCAGAATGCGGATAAACATACTTATATACTTTTTTTTTGTAAATATATACATATTATACATAGAAACACCCAGACCAATGCAAATAGACATATTCATGCATAAAAATAGTTGCACTGAGCGGGAATCGAACCCGCGCCCTCTGTCGTAGCAGTCGAATGCACACCACCATACGTCATTTTGTTGTATCATAAAGGGTTTAGGAAGCGTTTACGTTGTAAGGTTTTTTCGACACCTGCAACAAGTATCACTATATTTTAGCCAATGTATACAAAACTTAACAAATTATATACCAAAACCTTCCTTGAGAATTACTCTGTCCATAGAAGAAAACAGCATGAAAATCGGTGCAGTATTTTAGAGTTTATCGCGAACAGAAAGACGTCTACAGACAGACGCAGCGGAGGATATGTTGTAATGATTAGAGTACTTAGGAAGGCTTCTAAAGAGACACATTTTCACAACTATCAGCTATGGCTAAATCAGTTAAATAGTGCATCGAGGACAGCCTGCGCCAGAGCCTCGTCCGTCAATCAGCAGGTGAGATTTACTTGATCTATAGTTTTGGGAGGGGCCCCAAAAACAACTGTTCTTCTGAGTATACCTAATTGATGGTATACCTAATCCAGACTTGATCCAGAATAGTCAAATTTTTCAGACACGAAACTAGGATTCTCCTATTTAGTATTTTAAACTATAACAATAATTACAATTTAAATTATCTTTGCTATAGAAAACGTAGAGCAACTTCACTAACACATCGACACACAGTAAACAATTGTATTATTATTTGCTGTGGGTAACATTGCACACGTACGGCACAACGATATCGTCGCAGATAAAATATTAGCTCGGATTTACCGCACGTTGTTCGGTATTACATGTTTCTTGGTAAGAAATAAAAGATGGCATACGAGCAAGTATTGTAGCCAGTTATAGCGTACATTTTGTTTTTTTTTAAATCCCCTTCGGATACCCCCCCCCCCCCCCCGGCCGTTATGTTGGGCTTGATCCGACTAAAATCGCACGCCGTCTCGGGTCTTCAGACGCCGGGATGTAAGGTTGCCAATAAGGCATTTACCTCGGACCCCGACTGACACTGGGCCATCTCCGAGATGGCCCCCTCGGGTTTGGCAACCACGGTGTCCCCATCTTGCCCCGGTTTATGGGGTTTGGCGTACCTAGCGATTTTCAATGATTTCAGTATTTTTAATTAGAAAAATGGTTTCTATATTGGAACTAATTAATACCGCAAAACAGGATACATTGAACTCAAAAGTATTTTTAATCATTTTTTCAATTTAATTTGCGGTTTTCATCCATTGAGGACATATTTTATAAATCACATCGTACCTTTTTATTACGTGCGGCAACCCCGGGCTTCACCTCACCGAAACTAGTAATAAGGTGGGTATGACGGACTTGAACCGACTAAAACCGCACGGTGTTTCGTCTCATCGGCCTGTATGGCTGGGAATCTGGTGTTCCATAGAAAGGATATCACAGAGACCACGACTGGCGTTACTACTAACATTGACGACCCCGACGTGTTATTGTGGATATACCCCCTCCACATCACCAATCACAGTTAACACACAGAATTACAATTACCACAGTCTAGTAAATTGATTACATCATTGCTGAACTATTGTAATCAGGTGACATTATTTTATGGCTGCATCTAAACTTGAATAATACATTGCCCTTTACCCTCAAACCAGAGAAGAAAACCTGTGCCAGATGTTGACTTGGACTCCCTAAATCTTGGTTGGGCCCCCATTGTACATTTGTACAGCTAAAAATACCTAAAATAAGTAATAGCCCTTAACACGACATTGAACTGAAAGACCTTTGTAACGTTAACAAATTATCAACAAAGAGAGATTCTTCCTACCAAACTTATACCATTACAATGAACGATGACCGAACATCTAAATCGTTCACTCCACAATACATTCACTCATTCACTCGTGAACGTATAACTGGCGCAATAAAACTTTGCCGCCGATATTGTAAGGGGAAAAGTTGAACAGTAACGTTTATTGACTTGTACAGCTTGTGTTATTGTTGTCTCTTACTTGTGGTGCAGATGAAAAGAGATGGACATATTATAAGCCAAAATGGATCTTTATTGTTAAGTAGTATAGAGAGTTTCAGTATGTTATATGAAGTGACTGTTGAAAGGAAAGAGTGTTTCGAAAATAAATAATCCCACATCTCGGCAAAAAACAGCCATTATTTAGGATTATGGAATTCGGATTTTAGGCTTATTTTTTGCCGGCAGGGGTAACCAAGGAAGTATTAAAGGAGTAGTTAGTGAGCTTATGATAAATATTGAAGTAACAGAGGGAGGTAGACAGGTAAGAAGATGGGTAATGATATTTTTAGAACCGGAAGCACCGCCTGGTCAAGAACAGCCAAAGACAGAAAGGAATGGAAGCAGTTGGAAGAGGCCCAGTCACAGTCACAGGACACGGTGAACACTAAACCAGAAATCCAATGTTAGTTTTTATAAGTTTATTGAAAAAATTGTATTGTATGTTTAATTTCTGCAATAAAGAAATAATAATAAAAAAGTGAGCTTTGTCTACAAAGAACGAGACTTCCAAACTACGAGACTACTAAGAATTTTCTTATAGAAAACCTGAATAAAACTTTGCCTGAGCAAGAAATCGTACCCGGGACCGCTGCCACTGCGTTACCGAGGCATTATTAAAAGACTAAAACATATAGCATTCTGTAAGTACGGTCAGCGATTAAAGTAGTTTCTCGTTGACTGTATTAGCAAGGTATGTCCACGATACGGAACATTTAGCACGCCGGACGAGCATTGTGGTCCGACCGAGGCGAGCTCAGCATACAGCTGACGTGTTTCGCCGCACGCGTGTTACGTGCTAACCGCATGCAATTTAGGCAGCAGCGTGTTTGTAGAATGTCTTGTGTATTGTTAGTGGCGATGTTATGAAGCTTATATGAAAACATATCTGCGTGAAGTGATAGTCATGAAAGTGCTAAAAGTATGGAGAGGATTTATTTGAGAGTATTTTATCAGTTCGATTACATATAAGTAGGCGGTAACATACTAAAACATTTTTTTAATAATATGTGTGTTAACCTGTCTAATTTAGCTAAATGCCTGTGTTAGATGTAGTTTCATTGCAGCACTGTATTGTGTGGGTTTCAATCTGTAATAAATTAAAATTCTAAGCCCCTGCTGTCAAGACATAACTTCACGCCTGTATCCCCGAAGGGGAAAGTAAAACACTTCCCCCTTCGGGGATACAGGCGTTAAGTTATCTTATGTTAAGTTAATTAATTAATTAATTACACCTGTCTGGTTTTCCCTGGGGTTATCCTTTCGAGGGCTTACCCAGGGTGCCCGGCAATGGACACTTGGGGAGGACACCGTGTGGTTTTAGTCGGTCCGATTCCGACACGCCCCCCCCCCCATCGTCGGCACAGATGGGGTGGGTTTCCACATGCTTAAAGAAAAAGGGATGAAGTCCCATAAAGACCTTTGTGGCCAAGTCAACCTCATCTGCAAGCCAGTACACCTGCTGATTGACGCACGAGGCTCTGAAGAACACTTTCCTCTCAGGGTTAGGAGGTCAGACGGCAGTCGCTTCCATAAAAGCCGTATAAACCAAACCAAAAGCAGGAGAAGGAGTAAGCGGACCCGAGCTCCGAGGTGAGAGCCTTTGATGCACCCGGGAAAACGCTAATATGATGAAAGGTCTAAGTTTTCTGCCTTTGCAATATAAAAGAAGTTGAATTCCTGAGACGAGCTCAGCCGAATACAAGGGATTTTCGATTTTTTGCGATATTTTTTTTATCTTGCAATGGTTCACCCCAGCACGAATCTATTACCGAAAACAGCAACTCGATAGCTCATCTCCTTCATACCCAAAACCGTGACAGAAAATTGGCAACGACGACGACGTCGACGACGACGACGTCGACGATAACTCCTTAGCAATAGGACTTTTCTAAAGAAAATCCCTAAAAAATCTTTGAATCACACCAATGATTATTGCATGTAACCCTGTAACACTCGACTCTGCGTTATCCATGAAATGATCGTAATTTTGTAGTACTTTGTGAAGTGCTAAGAGCTTAGAGGCAAAGTTGTTGGGCGAAAGCTGTATTAACAATAGCTGCGAACTTTGAAGGATTTAAGTTTTGTATATTTAGGTCGCGGATAGACTTAACGTTTACGATATTACAACTTTGCCTGGATGTAAGTTTAGACTAGCTTTTATTGCAATTTCTTAGTGTGCTTTTGTTAACGACATATTATGCACTGTCGTTTTACTGTCGGGATAACGATTATTTGCTTTGCACCTTCGCGTTTCATGATATACTTATAATAATACATGCTGCGCGCCCTGGCTACGCCCCGCTGCAATAACAGCAACTTACCCGTGGACTTTTCAGAATTTTTCTTTAATACAAACCTTGTCCTGACAATAACGAACACAAAAAAAAGAAAGAATCATCCAATTTGGTGCATTCGTTCGGAAATTATACGCGTACATACATTTCGGTGCTTCATTTTTATTATATGGATTAACGGGAATTATCACGATCATACCTTTGCAGAGAAAAAATCTTTAAGCGCTTATGTAGTAGGTACGCCTACAATCGGGGTGTGTGTTGGGTAACCTCCTCGAGTGTCGCTCCGATTCCGATCCCGCTGCAGTCCGGGGGGAACGGAATCGGAGCGGCCGGTACACCCTGGGCGGCGGTCAATGGCTTCCCCTTCACCCCTTCATAGGGTTGGCATTGATCGTCGGCCAATACCCAACGTGGCGGGAACACATCGCTCTCCGTACTCGTCTGCTTTCAGAGGAGACAGGATGAGCGATGCTGTTAGTGGTGAGATGGCCCAGGGTCAGCCGGGGTGCGGTACGCCTACCATGTCTTGACAGCAGGGGCTTAGAATTTTAATTAATTAATTTATAGATAAGAAGTAGTGCTTCTTAGGTCAATTTTTTTTTCTAATTCTCCGAAAAATATGATCATGGTTTCATTTGATTAGGAATAGCATGCAGATGAGTTTTGAAAAAAATTATGCACCGCGCGAAAAGAATATTCAATGACTTATGGATAACTTATTGATAAATAGCGATATTTTTTTTTATTGGGACCTAAACATAACTGGAATCGTGGGTGTGTAATACACCTCTGCCTACCCCTTCGGGGATACAGGCGTGAAGTTATGTATGTTTTTTTTTGGGCTAGCTTACTTATTGTTCATTTAGTGATCCTGTAGGCGAATCTATATTTTCAGTTCTTCATTTTTATACGCTTTTTATTATATTTAACGTGTTTAAATAACACTTATTAATTAAAGGTCCGAAGTAATATTATTTGAACACATTAAATCACACCCACGATTCGCCAGTTACGTTTAGATCCCAATAGTGGGTGTGACACATACACCTCTGCCTACCCCTTCGGGGATACAGGCGTGAAGTTATGTTTATGCTCTGATTAGCAGGAGCACTCTGGAATTTACCATCTTTCGTTTACTCTTTATTTGTACACTTTGCTTCCCTCTGTTACTTTCTTTTTTCTGCCTCTACTGCTCAAAGGTTTGCTGGTAGAGAACTCTTTTAGAGTTAAGCTCGCCTTTGTAACTTATTTTAATTGTAATACATTTTTTTTGTGTACAATAAAGAATTAAGAATTCAAATATAGCAAAATTGGGCGACGTTGAAAGGATCTTACGAAAGGATTAGGAACTGTAAAAGCCAAATATCGAAAGGGTTTTTTCACTATAATGTAATAATAGAATTGACCCTGTAATAGGACATGGCTATAGCAATCTACATACATACATACATATACTCCCACTTTTTTCCCTCCGGCGTAGGCAGAGACAACAGACTGCCATCTGCTTCTGACCTTACATACTTCACGAGGTTCCCCTGCCGTCATTAAA
This sequence comes from Cybosia mesomella, assembly GCA_946251805.1. Classification (NCBI taxonomy): domain Eukaryota; kingdom Metazoa; phylum Arthropoda; class Insecta; order Lepidoptera; family Erebidae; genus Cybosia; species Cybosia mesomella. Next base: position 3,691,272 of record OX276415.1, read on the forward strand.
CCTTTCATGCAAGTCCGCCGGTTTCAAGTGCTTTTGACCTGCCCTTTTTTAAATACCTTCTTCATTTGATCAGTGTATGTTCGTATGGATGTTTCTTTGTATAATAATAGTATTTATTTACAAAAAAAAAGTATCAAGTAACCGCATTCTAGAACCCATATGACAAACTCTGTTTTGTTTGGGTCTAGATGGCGCCGTGTAGTTACGTCCTAGAATGTTTATTTAGTTCATGTTTTTTCTGCCACACCTAACTTTCAGTTGGCTATAGTAATCTGTGTCCAATAAATTCTTTTAGCAGTAAAATATTCGACAAGTAGAATCACATGGCAATATAAAGGACAATAATAGCAAGTAACAACCTCATATTGTATTCATGGTAACAATTCATAAATATATTGCGGAGCAGACGTTGTCTGCTGTGAGCGTTGTTTAGTATGCAATAACTTCAAAACGTAATATCAGTTTAACTTATGGCTTCAAACGTTTGTGGGCGTCTCGGCTATAAGACTGAGCTATTTTTAGGGTTCCGTACCTTTTTTTTTTTTGTGCGGATAGCCCTTCGGATACCCCCCGCCAGCCAGCGGGGGCGGTTATGTCGGGCTTGAACCGACTAAAATCGCACGCCGTCTCGGGTCTACAGACGCCGGGGTGTAAGGTTACCCATAGAGCATATCCCTCGCACTCCGACTGACCCTGGGCCATTCGCAGTGTCCCCTCTGATAACAGCAGAGGGGTACCTGGAGCGGCCCCCACCCCCGCGGGCCTTGCAGGCCCGCCATGCCCCGACCCCCTCGTGCAATGGGGTTTACTGGCCCTGAAAAGGGCCGGTTGGTCAGATTCTTGGCCGTTGACGTTGACGCCAGCTACTGCAGAGGAGCAATCAATGATGCGACATCGCCCACGTTACCCAGAGTGCACCAAACTTGGAGGTGATCCAACCAGTCGCACCCCAGGGTTCCGTACCTCTAAAGGAAAAAACGGAACCCGTACAGGATCATTAAGTTGTCCGTCCGTCTATCTGTATGTCAAGACCTTTTTCTGAGGAACACGTAGAGGCATCAAATTGAAATTCATACCAAATACTCAAGTCTGTAACGCCTTGAAGCTGTGAAAAAATCAAACTTGTAGGTCAATGCAATCGAATGGTACAGCTGTGTATGTAGCTAATTTCACCAAATTGTCCCTGACACTGTCAAGACCTTTTTCTCAGGAATGCGTGGGATCAAGGGGGTATCAAGTTGAAATTAATATGGTCGTTCAACGATCTCCGCCCCCCATGAGGCCTGGGGGTGGCAGGTGAGGCCGTCTGTCACCCCAGCAGAAGCAGGCCGGGGTGGCGAAGCGACAAGCACCCCCCCCCCCTTTCCGGGGCAAGATGGGGACACCGAGGTTTTCAAACCCGTCACCCGCTGTCAACAACCTGTTCGCCAACCAATTGTTTTCCTATTCTGTCTCTTTTTTATACTTAAACAAATTTATTTTTATATCGCTGACGCATGATGGCCAGGGAATTAATTATAGTGTTCGAAGGAGTCCGAATACTACAATACCTACCTCTCCCCCCAGCGGTACTCGCGAACGACAATTTGTCATCTGTGAGAAGCGAAAGTTTATGAACGCAGACACGTCGCGTGTGTTAATGGATGAACTAATCGATCATAGCATTGATGGCTTGGTGTTGGAGGATTACTAACGACTCAAACTTTCATTACAACCCTTCGAGCACCTACTACGACTTATCTCTGCATCACCCAAAGGTTGACTACCTCTGGCATAAAGTCCGCCTTTGTACAATTTCATTGGTGTGCAGAAAGTTTAAATAAATAAACGATTCTAAGTTCGAGTTAAATGATCCTATATTGGTAAGGTTACATTAGCACTTAGCAATTTTAAAATGTTCATCGGTGTCCAGATTATCACCCAACAGTATAACGACAATGTACAATAGTGTTATTTGTTATTAGATTGCCCCTAGCAACTAGATGGCGTTGTTAGTGTAAGCTGAATCGCGTTATGGTTTCATGAACTGTTGTTTATTAATTTTTGTTTTATTTAAAATTTATGCACACACTATAAATATACTACAAAAATTGGATAGCGGAAAGAATAGTACAATAGTACTGCTTATTTCTTAAATAAATTTCTTCCAACAGTACGGCGAGAGGAGATCGTGAAAACAAGAAGTTTGATAGTGAGAAAGAATACATTAATACACACAAACAAAATTAGAAACATATTTAAATTAAGATATACAAAAATCCCGGCGGGATGCGGAGATGGACGTCCATTAATGGACACACCAATCCGCATCCTGCAGGCGAACATAAACCACTGCACCGGTGCTCAGGATCTTCTGTACCAGAGCATCGTGGAGTGGTCTATCAATGTGGTCGTGGTCGCTGAGCCGTACTGGGTCCACCCCGGAAGCCCGGTGGACCTGGACGGCGTAGCGACCGTCTTCGGGGGGTCCGCCGCGGACACCTCGCGCCTTGCATTCATTGCAAGATGCAGAGGCTGTGTCGCGGCGGACTATGAGGGCTTGGCTGTCGTGGCCGTCTACTTCTCGCCAAGCCTTGACCAGTACGAGCTTGAGCTAAGGCTCGCTGAACTGGACATTGTTCTCGCTGCGTGCCGTCCTCGTCCTGTCTTGGTCCTGGGAGACTTCAACTCCTGGTCTCAGGCCTGGGGCTCCCGGGAAACCAATGACAAGGGGCGAGTACTGGAGGACTGGGCCAACACCCGTGGTCTAGAGGTCCTCAACCGGGGGAATGTCGCCACCTGGGAGCGGCGGGGGCTCAGTTCGGTCGTGGATGTCGCGTTCGCGACCCCTGCTCTCGCCCGCCGCGTCCAGGGTTGGCGCGTGGTGGAGGAGGAGGAGACGGATTCCGACCATAAGTACATTCGGTTCAACGTCTCCCCTCCAACTAACCTGCCGCCGACAATCGCGAATCCCCCGGATCCACGTTGGGCGCTCAGACGCCTGGATCGGGAGGCTCTCCTGGAGGCATCCATAGTGCAGGCCTGGATTCCGTCACCGGCCAGGCCTGCCGATGTCGACGCAGAGGCGGAATGGTTCAGGAGAGCCATGTCGCATATCTGCGATGCGGCGATGCCTAGGGTTAAGCCCGGCCCGGCCAAGAAACAGGTGTACTGGTGGTCAGCGGAGATCGCACAGCTGCGAGCAGCGTGCGTGACCGCTCGCCGCCAGTACACCAGGTTTCGCCGGAGGCGTCGCCGACCAGATGATGCGGCAGCCCGAGAGGCGGAGCTGTATGAGGCGTACAAGGGGGCCAAGAGGACCCTCCAGGAAGCCATAAAGCAGGCCAAACGGCGGGCCCGCGAAGAGCTGCTGGAGTCTCTGGAGCAGAACCCATGGGGGCGTCCTTACCTTGCGGTCAGGGGCAAAATCCGCCCAAGGGCGCCCCTACTGACCCAGAGCCTCCAGCCGGAGCGGCTGGAGGGGATACTGGGCTCCTTGTTCCCAGCGAGAGCGGAGGAGCATGTCCCTCCGCGTATGGCACGCCTCAGGCACCTGACGCCCATAATAGCGAGAGCGATGTGCCCGAAGTCAGGGAGAGTGAACTGGGGGTAGCAGTGCTCCGGCTTAAAGCCCGGAAATGCACTGCCCCCGGACCCGACGGCATTCCAGGCCGAGCATGGGTCCTGGCCCTGGAGGAACTAGGGCCTCGACTGGTGGCGCTCTTTAGCGCATGCCTCGAAAGGGGCCAGTTTCCAAAGGCTTGGAAGACGGGGAAACTGGTCCTTATCCGGAAGGCGGGGCGGCCGGCGGACCAGCCATCCGGTTACCGGCCGATCGTGTTGCTCGTCGAGGTGTGCAAGCTCTTTGAGCGGATTATTGCAGAGCGCCTCGTCGAGCATCTCACGAACGTGGGGCCAGATCTGGCGGACAACCAGTTCGGTTTCCGCCGGGGGCGCTCCACCGTGGAAGCGATCATGCGCGTTAGGCGCCTGGCGGAGGAAGTAGTCTCGCGGGGTGGGGTGGTGGTGGCGGTGTCTCTCGACATCGCCAACGCCTTCAACACCCTACCCTGGAGCTGCGTTAGGGAGGCGCTCGCGTATCACGGAGTGCCTCCTTACCTCCGCCGCATTGTCGAGGCATACCTATCCGAGAGGGCCATAGTTTACCCGAGCTGGCTAGGGCCAGGGCGGCGAGAAGTGTCGTGCGGTGTTCCGCAGGGGTCGGTCCTAGGGCCACTCCTGTGGAACATCGGATACGACTGGGTGCTTCGCGGTACGTTGCTCGAGGGTGTCAGCATAGTGTGCTATGCTGACGACACCCTCGTTATGGCGCGGGGAGCAACGTACCGAAGCGCGGCACTGAAGGCCACGGCAGGGGTTGCTCAAGTCGTGGGTCGAATACGGCGGCTGGGACTCGAGGTGGCTCTCCACAAATCCGAGGCTATGTGTTTTCACGGGCCTCGGAGGGGGCCACCTGCGGGAACCAGCATAACCGTAGGGGGCGTAAGCATCGGCATCGAGCCCACGATGAAGTACCTTGGGCTCGTACTCGATAGCCGATGGGACTTCGGACCTCATCTCCGAAGTCTGGTCCCGAAACTGAGGGGGGCTGCGGCCGCGCTATCGCGGCTGATGCCCAACATTAAGGGACCCAACGCCCCCACTAGGAGACTGTACCTGGGGATCGTGCGAAGTATGGCCCTATACGGGGCCCCCGTATGGGCGGAGACTCTGGCGGCCCGCAACGTGGCTGTTCTTAACAGCCCGTTAAAGGCGATGGCCGTCAGAGTCATCAGGGGGTATCGCACGATCTCCGTCGAGGCGGCATGTCTCCTAGCTGGGACCCCTCCATGGGACCTGGAAGCGAGAGCCCTTGCGCTGCTGTACCAGTGGCGCAAGGAGGCGCTGGAGCGGGGCCATAGGCCGGAACCCCGAGAAATCAGGGCTCAGCGGTCCCTGCTCCGCCAGGAACTCATGGAGACATGGAGGGTGCGACTTGAGCACCCAAGGTGGGGGGAATCCACCATTGCGGCGGTGAGACCGATCATGAAGGAGTGGTTGGAGAGGGACCATGGGGACCTCTCCTACCGGATGTGCCAGATGGTTACCGGACACGGGTGTTTCGGTAAGTATCTGTGGCGCATCCACCGGGAGACAACGCCGCAGTGCCAGCACTGCGAGGATCCTGGCGAAGACACGGCGCTCCACACGTTGGTGGAGTGCCCTGCGTGGGCGAGTCAACGCCGGGATCTCGTTGCGGTCCTGGGCGTGGACGTTCTCTCGTTGGAGACCATGGTGAGGGCCGTGGTCTCCGACGGGAGCAAGTGGCACGCCGCCGCCTCTTTCTGCGAGCAGGTAATGCGCGCGAAAGAGACGGCGGAGAGGGAGCGGGAAAGAACCCTGCCCCCCGAGTTTCGCAGTCTGCGGCGAGGACGCCGCAGACTCATCTACGCCCAGGACTACCGACCTCCATGATCGGGGCCTGAGGACGGCAGTTGGCCGACTCGCCGTCCTTACAGAAGCAGGCCGTGGCGGAGGCGTGTCGAGTGTGCCCTACACACGCCTGCCAACTCACCGAAGCGGGATAAAACCCGACCCCACCAGGCGAGGCCGCGAAGGCGGCCAAAGTCCGCCGGCAACCCTGGGGTTATCCTTTCGAGGGCTTACCCGGGGTGCCCGGCAACGGACACTTGGGGAGGACACCGTGCGGTTTTAGTCGAGACACGACATAACCACCCCCGCTGGCCAGCGGGGGGGTATCCGAAGGGATTTCCGCACGTAAAAAAAAAAAAAAAAAAAGATATACAAAAATAGTAAAAAGTTGTTGTGTAACTAGACTAAAGGTCTATCCACACCCATCAAGGTTTCAAAGAAATATGAGCCCCTTCACACACGTCCGTGCCCGAGCCGGCGACGGACCTTCAGTGCCTGGGCCAACGCCGGCCACAACCCTAACACGTCCCAGGCACGACCCTGATGTGTGTGGATAGAACTTAAGAAATTTGAATAAACGATTCACACAAATACTTATTACTGGAATAAAATGTTTGAAATGTGAAGTGTAATATTTGCTCGCCTGCCTTAACAATTTGTTTATTGAAAGTTTCTAGAAAGGCTTAGAAAATATGTACTTCAAAGTCTCAACATTTTGATAAGGACTATAAACATTATATGATTAGGTTGCAAGTTAAGAGAATTTCATTGAAAAGGGCTAATTGAGTTTGTTGGTTACGTGGCAAACTTCTCGTCTGTTCAGTCTGGGTTCGATATTCGGACTAAACGAAGCGTTATTGGATTTCTCTATATCTTGTAGCAAAATAACTTTGAAATGGTACTGAAAAATGTAAGCTAGCAAAATTTGAGAGCTTTCCGAAGATATGCATGATTATATAAAAAAAGATCTTTAAAACAAGGGTAAATAGCTGATATTTGAACAATCCACAAAACAGATCGAATCTAAAGTTCGTAAATACAATCTTAAACGTAAACTTAGTCCAATACAACACACAAAAACTACAATCACTCCACCCAAATAGTTGTCAAAGTTCCAACTACCCTACAGTACTGTAGTGGCACTACGGCACAATGACGTGTACCCGTTGTATGGAGATCAACAGGTTCGCTCTTATTGTCTGCGACCAGTTTGTTCGAATTAGTGAAATTGAAGGCTTTGTAACATAAAAGGGTGTTCGTGAATGAGCTTTTGTCTCCATACTGAGGGATATATGTAAGTACTTAATTGAAATTTGGAATATAGACTTTTGATATAGATTTAAATCGGAAAAAGAGAACATCTAGGACGGGACCCGTCCTAGATGTTCTCTTTTTCCCTTCTAAACCTATAGGAAAAGTAAGCATACAAATTGCTTAAAAATTTAATTGAAATAGACGTTAGATGTTCTTTTGTTCCATTATAATTTGAATGGCTCGAAGGACCAATTAGTAAAAAACTAGCTTGATATATGAGCGCTGGTTTGTTTTTACGTACGGAAATCCCTTCGGATACCCCCCCGCCGGCCAGCGGGGGTGGTTAAGTCGTGTATCGCCTAAAACCGCGCGGGACACCCAAGTGTCCGTTGCCGGGCACCCCGGGTAAGCCCTCGAAAGCGTAATTCTAAAATCTAGGCGGAATTGTATATAGTATGCTCAGAAAAAGCATACTTGTGGACGTTTGGACGCAATGCACACCTATATTATAGGCGTTTAATGAAAAAACACTATATCTTAATGTTTTTAACATGAATCTATTGTACATTATAACTTACAATAATTCATTCTAAATGTATATCATAATCATAATGTTTTATATAAATTGTATAGCTATGTAATAATTGAAATAAACATTATTATTATTATTAAAATAAATAAATCATTTGAAATATCAAATTATTGCATAAATAACCGAGCAAACTAACCGAAACAAAAGATATCAACGTAAAGACTTCCAAACAAACTAATTTGGTTGTCAATATTGCGAGAGCAGCTCAATTTAAGGCCCTGTCTGGACGGAAGCTACCATAATTATTATGCTTATTTTTTGTTTCTAAGATTATTTCTCTCTCTCTCTCTAGGATTACTGATGCTAGACAGTTGATTTTTTTTAAATGATTTATTTATCCGTTTGCCGCCAAACAAATCAAACAAATCAAACAGATAAATAAATCATTTAAAAAATATGACGGATTTGAGGATGTTAATTTGTAGATATTCCACTAGCTGATTAAATTTTCTTTATATTTGTAACAAAAAATATATATGTCACCGCTAAAAATATTGAGATAATTGAAACGAAAAATTTATTTCAAAGAGTGTTTCTTTGCAATTTTTTAGACAAGAAACTGCTCTATTTATCCAAAATGTTTTTGAATGTGCGTGAACAGTAGATAATTAGCATTATATATAAAAAAATCAACTGTCTAGCATCAGTAATCTTAGAGAGAGAGAGAGAGAGAGAGAAATAATCTTAGAAACAAATATAAGCATAATTATGGTAGCTTACGTCCAGACAGGGCCTTCATACCGTACAGCTATCAATCGTATACAAACAGTTCGAACTACCGAAATGTACATAAAACCTGAACTACTTTAACTTGAAGAGGGTGTAAAACTGAATGAATAAAGGTGTGATCCATTCACCGGTAAGCTTTTTGTAAACGTATCTATATGTTGTTCAAAACTTCGAGCTCAGTCGTTGCCGCGATATGGCACCATCACGGTGAAACGGCACGACAAGACACGACGCGGAGTCGTGTCGTATCAATCTACGGTACGAAGAAGACGAGACACAGGGCATGACGCTTTCTTGTGAAGTATGTCTCCATTATTATTTTTGTACAGCAAGCCTACAAAGAGTTTGAAAATAGCCCATCAGCCGTCCGCTGTAGCTTATCTAACGGCTTCGTGTTGTGTAACCAAGCTCTAATAAGTCTGAAAGAGGTGTACGAATATAATGTGGGTCGTTTTCGTTGTACCTACTTCAACAGATTAAATAATATAATTGATCACGTTACTATCCCTGGCTATATTAAATCACGTATCGTTAGGCCAATCACCTTAAGCGCTAAAGTAGCTGTACGTACACCAACATCAGTGAGTCGTTGTTTGATTAATTCACATGGGGAACGAGACAAAAGTAATTAATCCAATGTTGCCGCCAAGTCACTTTTCCCTTAACTTCAATGGTTGCAGCTTAAGGGTTTGTAATGAAAATAGATATCTAGAGACAGCAAAATCGTTTTTAATTGCAAGTCAAGCGGATTGTGGCACACGAATCGTTAACAAAAAAAGCGGCCAAGTGCGAGTCGGACTCGCCCATTAAGGGTTCCGTAGCAGCAAGTAACATAATAATGTTTTTTTTTTTCATTTTTATATTTGAGTTGATTGAATATAAGGTAAATTGCGGTTTACGATTTATGACGTATTAAAAAAAAACCACTTACTTGATCTCGTTCAAATCAATTATCGTTGGAAGTTTACATGGTAATGTATATCAAATATTTTTTTTAGTTTTATCATTCTCTTGTTTTAGAAGTTACAGGGGGGGGGGGACACATTTTACTACTTTGGGAGTGTCTCCCGCGCAAACTATTCAGTTCAGAAAAAAATGATATTAGAAACCTCAATACCATTTTTGAAGAGCTATCCATAGATACCTCACACATACGGCTTCGATGAAAAAAAAATTTTTGAGGTTCAGTTCTAAGTATGACCCCGAAATTTATTGTTTTTTTTCTATTTTTGTGTGAAAATCTTAATGCGGTTCACAGAATACATCTACTTACCAAGTTTCAACAGCATAGTTCTTATAGTTTCGGAAAAAAGTTCCTGTGACATACGGACGGACAGACAGACAGACATGACGAATCTATAAGGGTTCCGTTTTTTGTCATTTGGCAACGGAACCCTAAAAGGCTGCAACAAACGTAAGGGTAGTTAGGTGTCCGTAGATAACCGAGAGGGGTGCCTGAGCGCCAGTGGAGTGTTAAGTGACAAAATTAGTTGGACGATTTTTGAGGTATTCCATGACTTTTTTTTTTTTTTTGTATTTAGGACACGTCAATTTGACGTCACCTCGCCTGATGGTAAGCTGAAGGTAAAGTCTCAGGAAAGAGGGTCACCATTACATACACGTACCATGTTAACAATGGTGGCACTCAGCTTGACGGCCTCATCAGAAGAGGATTGTCGTCGCAGCACCGCGTGACACCCACCGGTCCCACTAGTGCTGCGACCACCCGGCTATGCACTTGCTGACCCCTGAACGCAATCAAACCGAAATTGGATTACTATGGAGGGTTTTTCGCAATCGTGCACGTGGTACCTACCCGGCCGAATTTTGTGGCAAATTTGTGTCATCAAATTTCTACCACCAGGACTGCCAGCGCGGGAGGCGCCGAAGCGTAACCTCGTGGCAGCCATCGGGGTGGGAGTCCTCTCGCTCGGCAGCATTATTGCGGCAATGGTGCGGAGCGCGTGCGCGTGGCCGACGCCGCCTTCTTCTGCGAGTATGTTATGCTCGAGAAGGAGATGGCAGAGCGAGCCCGGGAATGAACTCTCCCGGCCTGCCGAAGCCCGCAACATAGGTACTCGCCGCGTGTCGCAGGCGACTCAGACACCGGATGTCGCTTAACGATCTCCGTCCTCCATGAGCGCAAGCATGGGGGTGGCAGGTGAGGCTGCCTGTCACCCTAGCAGAAGCAGGCCGGGGCGGCGGGGCGAATAGCGCCCCCCCCCCCCTCTTTCCGGGGCAAGACGGGGACTCCGTGGCCATCTCGGAACCGGAGATGGCCCAAGATCAGTCGGAGTGCGAGGGAAATGCCTTATGGGCAACCTTACACCCCGACTTCTGAAGATCCGAGTCGGCCTGCGGTTTTAGTCAGTTCAAGCCCGACATAACCACCCCCGCTAGCCGGCTGGAGGGTGTCTGAGAGGATTTTCGCACGAAAAAAGAAAAAAAGGTATTCCAGGACTGTATAAGAAAGATTAGCCTCGGCATTCGAAGCGTTTTTATATGAATATCAAGGCACTGACTTTTCGTGGCAACCGCCTGTCTACGTGTGTAGCAAATGTCTGGCTATACTACTTTCACCGGACCTCGGTAGGAGGCGAAGTTCCAAGAAGTATTAGTTTGACGTCGTGAGGGATAACATTCGCGCCAATGGCGTCACTGCCATGAACGAACCCCGGGCTGATGTAGACCTCGCTGAGACAACGCTGGATAATGATGACGATCTAACTAAGGTACTGAAGCTCTCTTTAAATAAATATTTCATTCGTATATGTTAAGCCGTACGTGGCTGGGATACGTGCCGCTCCGTAAGTTGACGTCACCCACTTGTGGCTCAGTACGAGCAAGAAATAGTCAAGCCAAAGTCGTGGTCAACCCTTTTGGCAAAGTAATTGTTTTAGCTGATTGCTTTTCTGATGATGACCGTGTATTCATTATCAGTAAACAATGTTATCGAGATAACATTGTTATCAATATTGTAAACCAATGATTCGTTTACAAAACATAAAGACAAGCTATGAAAATATTTCGATAACCAAGAATGCTCAATATTCAAGACGACCGATTGCTACGCGAAGTAATAAATTTGGAATATCAAATTTTGCTCCGTTTCAAGTTTTCAAATTCGTTATTGTCGAATTGATAACAGTGTTATCTGAATCCGATTCAGTTGTGGTTAGAATGTTCCTCTTACTGTCTAATAAAAATGGGCTGTATTTTGTGTGGAATTTTTCTTAAATATGTGTTCAACTTTTGTGCGAATGGGTATACTATAAAAATATGCTTCCATAAATGTAACATTATGTTCAATACTTATCCGACTTTGTTTGAAATCACAAGTTCTGTACAAAGTACATTATTTGATTTGTAGGCCACTTTCTAGCGAAATGTGGGTGTTCTGTAAACCTTTGGAGGTGTGTGCTAACACAGGAACTCTCTTCATAAAGTACTGATTAGCGTTAATTTTATGAGTTACTGAAGCCCTATCCACGGTCTTCACTCGGTACAGGTAAAGCTATAATAGAACGCATTTATCCTAATTTCATAATTTGGCCCTTTTTTTACGTGCGGAAATCCCTTCGTGCATGAACCGACTAAAACCGCACGGTGTCCTGCCCAAGTGTCCATTGCCGGGCACCCCGGTAAGCCCTCGAAAGGATAACCCCAGGGGTACCGGCGGACCTTGATTAAAGTTTACTAAAATGAGGAAATACTGGTAATGGGATAAATAGGACTTCAGGGCTGATTAGGAATCAAATGATCAACTGATAAATTTGTCATTACTTTCTTTTTAATGAAACTATGGACTTGGAATTTGGAATGGTAGGGCGCTTGGAATTTCGTAAAGAAAATTTCTAATGACCTTTATATTTCTATTCACTCCCAGATTCATACCGTTTTACGACACCTTAGAAATATTAATCGCAGTTTTCCCACATATATTCGCCATAAATCTTAAACGTAGGAACTGTAAACACAGCAATCGTTGAAACTAAACCCTCTCAGCTAGTACATGCTACTGGGTAACGGTCAAAGTTTTATCGCGGCCAAGTTTCATAGAGCGTGAAATTCTGAAATACGTTCAACTTAAAATTGTTCTGGCTCGTGTGCCTTTATCTCAGTGAAGCATTGTTCTACGTCGTTGTGTAGAACTGGGAACGTCATGGGGGTCCGCGAGTTATGTTTAGTATAAGTTTGATTTGTTTATTTGGCTTATTCCTACGAGTTTCGCTTCGAACATAAAATTCTTTATCCGCCAAACATTTTATTCGTGTTTAGTATCGAAAATAAATTTAATAGAAACTGCTCTTGGGTTGTCAACTGATATAATGGCTCAAAACTTTCAGGAATTTTTAGTAGAGTAGCATTGCAGGTCATAAGATAAAACAACTGTTTATATAATAACACAAAAAGGTTCAGAAATCTCAGCCAAATCGGTGTACATAGGGTATACTGTTATTTGACACCATAACGAGCTGACGTAGTGATGGAACTCTTTAATGACTACTAGTAAAGCCCTTAAGTTTGGGCTCATTGGATTTGTTTTAATGAGTCCCATACATACATTGACAAACTCTGTGGCGTGGCGGCCGAGCCTTCGACTGCTACGTCGCAGGTCGCAGGTTCGATTCCCATAACACAAGCTAGTTAAGCTATGTTTACTTTGGGTCTAGATGATAGCGTTGCGTAGAATATCCTAGAATATTAATTATACCTTTTTTTTTCTATATACTTAGCAAAAAAAGGGTCCGATGAAAAACACACACACACACGCACACGCACACGCACACGCGCACACACACACACACGCACACGCACACGCGCGCACACACAGACACACTCACACAAAGACATAGATACACATAAAATATTACTCAGATGATAATTTTATCCTATTTAATATTTTAGATTCAGATGCATTTAATAACCCTCATAATAAAAGACCCAGCAAATAAATGCTAAGAGAAAAACTTAAGAAAACTAGTTTGAAATGAATGTTCTTATCGAGATTTCCATTATCCTCACAAAAGCGTCAAAATGGCCACTGCTATATTCAGTCGTGATTTAGTTTTAATAGTAACAATATGAAAACTTGGTGTTGCCCATTCAAACTGGAATAAAACTTTGCGGACTGCTTGGCGAACTAAGTTAGCTCGGAGTGTCAAGATAAAAAAGGGTAGATGGAGTTTATAATGATACTATGAATAGGGATTGTTTTTCTTTCAAAGAAGATATATACTCGTAGGTGGGTACCGATTATGACAAACTTAATTTATGGTTTTGATACTTCAAAGAATACTTACTACTTTTTAAATTCCGAGATTCCGGGTTTTCCCTCACTGGAGTCAAAGGTGAGTGGGTATGTATTATATGATATTCTATGACATTCTACACGGCGCTTTCTAGACCCAAAGTAAGCATAGTTTAACTAGCTCGTGTTTTGGTTTCCAGAATGCGGATAAACATACTTATATATTTTAGTTGTGTAAATACATACATATTATACATGGAAACACCCAGATCAATTCAAATAGACATATTCATGCATACAAATATTTGCACTGAGCAGGAATCGAACCGCGCCCCCTGTTGTAGCAGTCGAATGCACTACCGCTACGCCACAGAGACCGTCATTATATATATTGCGTATGTATTATATTATATATATTATAGTATATATTATGTGCCCATTATTTGTATGTATTTACAAAATACACAGTATATAAGTAGGTATGTTTATCTACACTCAAATCGAAAAATTCGAATTACGAATTCAAAGACTCATTATAGTATCGCTATCTTTTTTTAAGGTTTTAGGCTGAATATGAAAAAAAATGCGCACGCATGCGCAGCATGCGCAGTTCGAACTGTGAAAAAAATGGCGCCCTTGTAACCTGCCTACTTTGTTTAATTTCAATTTTTCCTATGAGTGAAGATAAGTAGTGTATGAAACTGCATATAACTTAGGTATTAAAACACTCGAGTCAACCTATTATCGCATTCGGCTTCGCCGATAAACAGACTCTCGTGTTTTAATACCCCTTCTTATATGACAGTTGCATAAACTACTATTATCTGCATTCTGGAACCCTTAACACAAGCTAGTTAAACTATGCTTACTTTGGTGCTAGAAAGCGCTAGTAATAGTAGTAGAATATCGTAGAATATTTATTTATTTATTTAAAAGCCCAGGTGCATCCGAAACTTATACTTTGGAGCCCGGAGTCTCCTATTACTTCTTTTTTTATTGGTAATAAGCTCCCGTTCCTCTCCTCTTAATAATTTGGTTTATATTAGGTTTTACAGAAGCAACTGCAGTCAACCCAATCCTGAGAGAAAAGCCAGCGCCGGAGCCTTTTCCATCAATCAGATGATGTACCTACCGCTTGTGGGTGAGGCTGGCTTAGTGGGGTCCCAAACACGACCCAGCACTTCAATTATTTGGGTACTGGGTGCGAGGGATATGCTCTATGGGCAACCTTACACCCCGGCGTCTGTAGACCCGAGATGGCGTGCGGTTTTAGTCGGTTCAAGCCCGACATAACCGCCCCCGCTGGCCGGCGGGGGGGTATCTGAAGGGATTTCCGCACGATAAAAAAAAAAAGGTACTTTTATATTCCAACTAGCTGACCCAGCAAACCTCGTTCCGCCTTAGAATCAAGATATGTTGGTTACCTTTTCAGCTGAATCTGTCTCATATTTTAAACTAGGAATTCAGTGCAGAGCTTACTTGAAAATAAGACATCTTACTACGGTCGCGCGCTTAGCTAAGGCCGCGTGCTCGTGAAACTGTTTTTCGGTGATTGTACGGACAATGGTACATCGGACATGAACCATCTCGCTTCAAAACACTCCTCAGTGTTCACACTATCACCGTGGTAAATTTGGTCAAGATCGCGCGAGTGGTTAAGGAGGAGTTCAGACACCAACAAATGGCTATGCCAAAGAGCTTCGCTCGCTCAGCTCAATTATCTTAATTGCTAGTAGGTATAGGCACTGTTTGAAACCGGAGATGGCCCAGGGTCAGTCGGGGTGCGAGGGATATGCTCTATGGGCAACCTTACACCCCGGCGTCTGTAGACCCGAGACGGCGTGCAGTTTTAGTCGGTTCAAGCCCGACATAACCACCCCCGCTGGCCAGCGGGGGGGTATCCGAAGGGATTTCCGCACGAAAAAAAAAAAAGGTAAAGGCACTGTGTCCCGTGAGGCACATCTCAAAGCCGTAGATGGCCCAGTGTCAGCCGGGGTGCAAGAGTATTGCCTTATTTGGCCATCTTACACCGCGGCATTAGAGACCCGAGACGGCGTGGAGTTCTAGTCGGTTAGAATCCGACATAACTACACCCACTGGGGTAACGCGGGGGATTTACGCAAAAAAGCACAAAGTGGCACAGCATAGCATAGTCTCATCAATCAGAAAATCGGACCACCCGTTCTTGAGCTTACCCGGTCATCACTTACACAACTTTCTTTTATATATATATAAATATATATATATATATATATATATATATATATATATATATATATATATATATATATATATGTGTGTACGGTGGCCCCACCAAGTTCTTCGTGCCCAAGATAACATCACCTGCTACCTGGTACACCTACTGATTAACGAACGAGGCTCGGACGCAGGCATTCCTCTCCTGGGTTGGGAACTTGGGACCTCAGACGGCGGTCGCTCTCGCAAAAACCTAAATAACCAAATCAAGAGTAGTAAGAGAGCGGACCCCGGGCTTCAAAGCACAAGCTTGGACTACGCGTGATGATGATGATGATTTCAATATGAAGATTGTTTGTAAGCTTTTCCGTGTCCAGCTACTTTTTTTGCTGACTGTATCAGATTTTTTGTCTATACTAATATTATAAAGAGGTCGAGTTTGTGATGTTGTGATTTTGTAGGGGATAATCTCTGGATCTACGGAACCGATTTTGAACATTCTTTTACAAATAAGAAGCCAAATTATTTGTGACTGCCATAGGCTATATAGCATGAGGCTAGTACCCAAGGGAGCGGAGCAGTAATCATAAATGTCAATAAATCCGGCAGATTCCCTTACATTTTAATGTAAACGAATAAATTATGGACATTTATACAATGGGGGTTCGAAATGCGTGACGGAAGAAGCCGGGGAGGGCCAGCTAGTTTTTTATATTGGACATATCAATATGGCTTTACCTCGCCTGATGGTAAACTAAAGGTAAAGTCTCAGAAATGAGGGTCAACATTACAGACACCGATAATGTTACAAGGGTGGTCCTCAGCTTGACGGCCTCATCATATGCTTTTTCACGCCCCGCTTATAGGACCCGGGACTGTAGGAAAAGGAAACCCGTGTGCTGGTAGAGAATTCCAATTCTTGTTTTTTTTTTTTATATCACTAAGGTGGCGGCAGACAAGCACACGGCCCACCTGTAAAGGAAAGGGGATGGGAAAGGAGCTTGGGAGGGGATGGGAAAGGAGTTTGGGAGGGGATGGGAAAGGAGTTTGGGCTCCGGCACTCCCACTCACCAAACGGAACGTAACAGTTAAAATGCTGTTGCTTGGCGTCGATATTCTGTGAGAGGGTGGTGCTTTCCCGGTCGAGTCGGCCAAAGTGACTGTTGCTGACTCTACCACCGGTGCGGCCAAGACAAGAGGCGCCGAACCGCTTGGTTCTTGATGGAATTGTTTGTAACGTGTGAGTATTATTGAACAAATGTACTTACCACAGTGATAGGATACGCGGGGTTGATGATGGTGTACAGCAAAATGTGGTTGGGCCGCGCCGGCGGCTCGCGCTTGCGCCGCGGCTCACCCGACATGTAGTTACTGCCATTGCTCTGTAAAAGAGAAAAGATCATAAGACTAGGGATGCGATGCAGTTAGCCGATGGCAAGAAAATTGAGCTGAGCGAGCATTTTTTTTTTATTTCAAAATCTCAAAAATTCCATTTTTGCGCGCGCGTATTTTTTAGGGATTTTCTTTAGAAAAGCACTATTGCTAAGGAGTTGTCGTCGACGTCGTCGTTGCCAATTCTCTGTCACGGTTTTGGGTATGAAGGAGATGAGCTATCGAGTTGCTGTTTTCGGTAATAGATTCGTGCTGGGGTGAACCATTGCAAGATAAAAAAAAATCGTAAAAAAAAAAAAAAAGCGCAAAATCGAAAATCCCTTGTATTCGGCTGAGCTCGTCTCAGGAATTCAACTTGTTCCATTAGTTTCAATGGTAAATTTGTATTTCGGTGATAATTCCTCAATGGTATCTCTGATTTTTAATTTTATGGTCTCAGAACATGCCCCTAGATTGTCGTTATGACCATGCCAAATTTGGTTGAAATCAGATTTGTGGTTGCAAAGTAGTATCCGAGTTTGTAAGCGGCTATCCCGCGTATAAATAAGAGGTGTCAACCACTTTGGTGGGACAAGTACAAGATCGCTGCCCGCTTGCTTGTATTTACTAAACTACGCAACAGAATTCGATGCGGTTTTCGGTATCCTTTTGATGACTGTCTCGGCCTACTCCGGAGGGCTAAAGGTGTAACTATATGTATAAAAAGCACTAATGACTTAACTTTATGAAATGCGTATAAACTATTATTTTATTTATAACTTATTATCATAGAGCACTAAAATTATAAATGCGAAAGTTCGGATGGATCAATGTATGTTTGTTACTCTTCAACACAAAAACGGCTAAATGGATCTGAATACAATTCGGCAAAGAAATAGATATAGTATGAAATAACACATAAGCCTGGAAAATAGGTTACTGTACGTTGCAGGAATGGGATCGGAACACACCTAGTCAGAAATACAGTACACATTTTAGATAATATAACATACAAACAAATTAATTTGAAATTTAAGGAACCACTCCGCTGAGCTAAACCCTAGACCGTTTTAAGCTATGCAAATCACATTTTACCGACACACATCTTAGCGTATATTCTCGTAATGAGTACACAAATAACCATCATTAGAATATCGCCGACTCATCTATCATCCGCGACGTGCGGTGCAATTAGATGCCGGATGATGGTGAATCATTGCTTCGCTTATCCCGCAGGATGGGATGAGTGACTTCCCTTAGTTCCAGCTGACATTTGCATACAGAAATGTCTGTCTTATTGAACTATGGTTCGTATTTACCAATGTAAATAATCGAGAGGATTCAAGAGAAGTACTAAACGGACAGTTGTATAGCGTATACGCGTGTGTACGCGTGTAATGCAATAATGCTCAATTGACGTAGACGGTTTATTGATGTTACAACAAATAAATAGTCTACGACATTCTACACAGCGCTATCTAGACCCAAAGTAAGCGTAGCTTCACTAGCTTGTGTTATGGGTTCTAGAATGTGGACATACTTAGATACATTATTTTGTTAATATATAAATATTATTCATAGAAACATCCAGACCAATGCAAATAGACATTTTCATGCATACAAATATTTGCACTGAGCGGGAATTGAACCCGCGACCTCCGGCTTCGTAGTCGAACGCACTATACCGCTACCTCACAGATATAAGAGTACACAGTGTAGGTATAGTATGTGTTACTCTTTTTAGGGTTCCGTTGCCAAATGGCAAAAAACGGAACCCTTATAGATTCGTCATGTCTGTCTGTCTGTCTGTCCGTCCGTATGTCACAGCCACTTTTTTCCGAAACTATAAGATCTATGCTGTTGAAACTTGGTAAGTAGATGTATTCTGTGAACCACATTAAGATTTTCATACAAAAATGGAAAAAAAAAACAATTAATTTTGGGGGTCTCCATACTTAGAACTGAAACTCAAAAAAAATATTTTCATCTAACCTATACGTATGTGGTATCTATGGATAGGTCTTCAAAAATGATATTGAGGTTTCTAATATCATTTTTTTCTAATCTGAATAGTTTGCGCGAGAGACACTTCCAAAGTGGTAAAATGTGTCCCCCCCCCCCTGTAACTTCTAAAATAAGAGAATGATAAAGCTAAAAAAAAAATATGTTGTACATTACCATGTAAACTGCCAACGATAAATGGTTTGAGCGAGATCTAGTAAGTACTTTTTTTTAAAACGTCATAAATCGTAAACCGCAATTTACCTTTCATTCAATCAACTCAAATATAAAAATTAAAAAAAGGAATATTATCGTGTTACTTGCTGCTACGGAACGAGCGAGTCGTACTCGCCCAATAAGGGAATGGGCGAGTACGACTCGCACTTGGCCGCTTTTTTATGTTTGGAAGCGATTGTGTCTTGTGTTTGGTTCAGTTGAGCTTTTTTGGGTCTATGGCACCCCACCAAGGGGATTTCGACCCCACTTCGGAACCCATAACAACCTCATCTGCTTATTGACGGACCAGGCTCTGGCGCAGGCTTTTCTCTAGGTGGTGGTGGTGGTAGACAGCAATCACTCCCGCAAAAGCCAAGAAAAGTAAAATATAGAGAAAGCTTAGACGAGCAGAACGCGTAGGAGATCAGACGGCAGTAACTTCCGCAAAAGCCAAGATGAATCGAAGCAAGGGGAAGAGTAGAAGAACGGAACCTGGGCTTCAAAGTGCAAGCTTTGTATGCAACCGACTACCGCGCTAATGATCATGACATAAAGCTGAGTTTATATGCTGGGAAATCCTCGGCTAAATGTGTCCATTAGACGGCTAATTGAGGCGTAAAATGCAACTGCCTCTCCATGTGTAAATTACTATTCAATAAGTACAACATATTAGATTGAATTCCCAATTTCATCTGTTTTGAAAGAAATGTGTTCGTTTTGTATTGAACATCCCAAACGTGAGGTAAATATGTTTTCAACTTAAAGTATTTGATGTTGGCAACCCCACGGGAGTTCAGTTAACACGTTTGATGTTGGGGCCGTAAGTGTCCCAAGTATAATGGATTATAATTCCCAGTTTAACCCTCACTTTAAATGAGTTTAAACGTGTTCCATAAAGGAGAAGGTTTTGATGAAGACACAAATATGACCGTGAGATCATCATCATCAGACCGTTAGTCCCGGTTGTATACAAAGCTTGTACTTCAGAACTCGGAGTTCGTTCCCCTACACTATCTATCAATCGCAGTTTATAGCTCGTTAGTTATATTTCAAATGAAATAAATATACGCGCGCGATAGCCTAGTGGCATACGTAACGGACTGCTGAGACGAGGTTTCGAGTTCGATCCCCAGTTGCCCCGGGCACACACCTCTGACTTTTCGTAGTTATGTGTGTTAATAAATGTTAATTATCGCTCGCTTAATAATGTGCCCGGTAGATGGCAATAGGCTCGCCCCCTATTACATTGGGACCTTAACATAACTGGCGAATCGTGGGTGTGTAATACACCTCTGCCTACCCCTTCGGGGATACAGGCGTCAAGTTATGTTATGTTATGTATGTTATGTTATGAAATAAATATATTTCAAACTACGTGTGAATCCCGAATTTAAAATATATCTCCTCATAATCATAAACTTCACGCCTGTATCCCCGAAGGGGTAGGCAGAGGTGTAAAACACACCCACGATTTGCCAGTTATGTTTAGGTCCCAATGTAATAGGGGCAAGCCTATTGGCCATCTACCGGGCACATTATTAGCATATTATCTGTTCATAATTCATTTATTCGTAAGAATGTTACACGTCCTTATTTACATCCCTTAATTATCTGTAAAGCGTCGATTAGCAATTTGTTAATTAAGGATAACTGACAATTAAAAGTTACGAGAATCTATTGCCAGTTTCACAAACGAAATCAATCCTTCGATTAACAAGTTACGGGTTGAGTGAATGATGTTTTTTTTTTGTTTTTTTTTACGTGCGGAAATCCCTTCAGATACCCCCCCGCTGGTCAGCGGGGGTGGTTATGTCGTGTCTCGACTAAAACCGCACGGTGTCCCCCCCAAGTGTCTGTTGCCGGGCACCCCGGGTAAGCCCTCGAAAGGATAACCCCAGGGTTGCCGGCGGAATTTGGCCGCCACCGCGGCCTCGCCTGGTGGGGTCGGGTTTTATCCTGCTTCGGTGAGTTGGCAGGCGTGTGTACACACGACACGCCTCCGCCACGGCCTGAGAGTGAATGACGTAGCAAAATCATACTTCCATTCGTTCAATTCTACGTCATTAATGTCGTTCGTTAAACACATGGAGTTGTATTTGTGGTATTTGTTTAGTTTGCGTGTTGCTTATAACGAGATTAGCTAGTGATTTACATCTTGAATTTCATATGATTTAACATTTATAAAGTTAAAAAAGCAAGAAATTTTAACTTTACAAGAAAGGGATATTTTGGTATCGCTTGTTTAAAACACCAAAGTATCCTCGCAAATAAAATGAGCGATGCTTCGTCATGGAAGATGAAAAATACTGCTTGGGAAAGAATCCAATATAAGTTTAAAGATCTAGGGATACGTTCAGGTCTATTAGAACCCTAAAAGTGTAATACAAGGGCTTAAAACGTACCGTCAGAAAAAAAGTCTGCTCCAATACGCTCGGAACTATATGCGCACCGGTGTTGGCTGACTTACAGCCCCTCCACAGGGATAATGTGGCAGAACAGATAAAGTCTTCAATTGCATTAAACAGTGATGGCTTGTAAAGTATTTACGACTCTGATATAAATAAATATTCTACGACATTCTACACAGCGCTTTCTAAACCCAAAAGCCCAGTTTAACTAGCTTGTGTTATGGGTTCTAAAATGCGGATAAACATACTGATATACTTTTTAGGTAGATTTCGATGAAATCGATCTACCTATTGGTTTCTTGACTACTGTCGAATTTTAAAAAAAAATCTTCATAGGACGTCTAGTTATGGGGTCATAACTAGACGTCCTATGAAGATTTTATAAACTTTCAAGTTTATAATGTCAATAGAAGTAGGATTTTTAGATTATAATTAAGCTGATATTTTAAATTCTGACTAATAAAGATTGACAAATCACACGAACTTAATATTGTACCTAATAACTCGTAAATAAGTACGAAAACGGTAACTAACCTTGACTTTTCTGAGGTACCTACAACTGGTACCTTTTTTTTATTTTTTTTTATCGTGCGGAAATCCCTTCGGATCCCCGCGTGCCAGCGGGGGCGGTTATGTCGGGCTTGAACCGACTAAAACCGCACGCCATCTCGGGTCTACAGACGCCGGGGTGTAAGGTTGCCCATAGAGCATATCCCTCGCACCCCGACTGACCCTGGACCATCTCCGGTTTCGAGATGGCCCCCTCGGGTTTGGGAACCACGGTGTCCCCGTCTTGCCCCGGTTTGGGGGAGGGGCGCTAGCCGCCCCACCGTCCCAGCCGGCTTCTGCTGGGGTGACAGGTGGCCTCACCCGCCACCCCAGGCCTGCGCTCATGGAGGACGGAGGTCGTTAAGCGACCTCCGGCGCCTGAGTCGCCTGCGACGCGCGGCGAGCGCTAATACGATTAACGTATTACGATATTAACACGGTTGTTGTGAGTTTCAAATTTAAAATAGCCTTTCAAATTTCATCTAAATCCGGCAAGCCGTTCCAGTGGTAAGTAATTATAAATATACAAAGTCACATACACAAAGGGACAAACTTTGATGATGATTTTTAAGGGACTTGCGCTGTCCAATAACTGCGACTGGTTTAAAAAAGAAAAATCGATGATGCCGCGGTAGCCTACTGGTATGGGTAATGGACTGCTGAGACGAGGTCTCGGGTTCGATCCCAGGTTTTACCATGGCACACACCAATGACTTTTCGATGCTTTTCGAAGTTATGTGTGTATTTATCGTAGGCTTATAAGTGCGGCAATAGGCTCGCCACCTATTACATTGGGACGAAGAGAGGTAGGACATGACGATATTCCCGTCCAACTGAGCAGTCAGACTGGGGAAGTACCTCGGCCCTACAGAATACCGCGGCCATAATAACCTCGTGTTGTGTTCCCGGCCAGGGTCAGGGTAGCCAGTGCTCACTGAGAGTTTTTGTCCTGTCAGAGGGAAGAGTCTTCCTTCTGACAGCACAAAAACTAAAAAAGAAGGGAGAGGCGGGAGTAGCCTTTGGTCTTCCCGGAAGACTAAAGGCTATTCCTGCTTTGCAATTGCTTTTTTAAAGGGTCGGCAGCGCGAGTGTGACGCCCCTGGTGTTGCACACGTCCATAGGACACGGTCACCGCTTCCCATCAGGTGGGCCGTGAGCTTGTCTGCCACCTGAGTGGTATAAAAAAAAAAAAACCTAAACATTAACTGGCGAAATGTGGGTGCTAGCACCTCTGCCTACCCCTTCGGGGATATAGGCGTGAGTTTATGTTATGTTTAGAAAAATAGAATAATAAAACACTTAATTATTTCAAACTTGCTCTTGCATACATCGAAGGAATTTATCACAGAGTACAGCTAATGGAATCAAAATGGCGTCTGTTGATATTAATAACGACAAACAACTTAGAAGTAACGTTAAACAAACGTAATAACGCCCTGTATGAATATTCATCATCTACGCTACGAAAGTCATAAGTCATAAGCGTAAGCGACTTGATCACCGCCTTCTAACGAAGTTGAGAAAAACATAAACTGCTGTTTGATTTACCGTGTTATTTGGAGTTATTGCATTTACTTTTACACTACCAAATCCTTACGTACAAGCGATTTTTATGTATTTACTTTTGCAATAAAAAAAATTCAGGTTGAAATTACAAAGAGTCGGTTATCGACAGTAGGCTCGCTCTTTATTTTCTTGAACCAAAAAAAATATCCAGCGATATTCCTTCAAAGAATATTAATAGTTACGAGCATGATTGTCTAAAAGAAAAAAGGTTTTGTTGTACAAAACCTACTTGAAAATAATAAAAAAAATATAAATTTCATCGAAAGACTCGAAAGAGTTTGACAAAACATAATCATCGGTAGCTTAATGGCTAAGGAGTCCGCCTTTTCGAGAGGTCCCGGTTTCTAACCCTGGCCGTTACACTACCGACGTTAACCCAATCCTAACACAAACGATAAAGCTTAGCTGGATTAGCTTAACGGGAATACTAATAATTGTCGCACCCTTTTAATTCCTCATCAGGTTATTATATACTAGGGCTGCAAGGCGAGTCGCTGCTTGCAATGTTGAGCTGAGTGAGAGATCGTGAATCAGATTTTGAAAATTTTGAACATTGATCATTCCTCCGTGGCAAGTCCGATTTTGAAAATTATTTCTGAAAGTCACAACTCTGGACATGCTTTCTGAGCGTGTAAAGTTTGGTCACAGTGTCTCGAGCGGTTATTATGTAATTCCATCTGGAATTTTTTTAACGGTGATCATTCCTCTATGGTAGCATTAATTTTTTCAAAATATATCCATAAACCTTCCTCTGACTGACCTCTTTAATCATGCCAAATTTGGTTCTGATTGGATTAGTAGTTTAGGAGGAGACCTGTGACACAGAAAATCCTGAAGTCTAGTATGAGGAGCTTTCGCTCGACTTCGTCTCACTCAGCTCAACCAAATCTCGCAGAACATAGCTTAACACAACACATCCGCTTTCTTTCATCCCAAGTACCACACGTACGCTTCCCCGATACCATCAGTGGGTGGCACCAGCGAAGTCGTGATCTAATTTAGTTTAAAGCCCTAATTTCGCATCTACCCGCAAGCGCCGAATCGAAAGTGGATTATCGGGTTAATCACGTATCTAAATTTTAGTAAATTTTAAGACTCGATCACGTATAAGGTGGATAACATAACAAAAACCACTTAGCAGGGACAAGTAGATATTGATACCTACCTACCTACAATGAAACATGTGGAATAATACACTGGTGGTAGAAATTTGACGACACAATTTTGTCACAAAATTCGGCCGGGTGGGTACCACCGTGCACGATTGCGAAAAACCCTCCATAGTAATCCAATTTCGGTTTGATTGCGTTCAGGGGTCAGCAAGTGCATAGCCGGGCAGGGGGATTGTGGTCGCAGCACTAGTGGGACCGGTGGGTGTCACGCGGTGCTGCGACGACAATCCTCTTCTGATGAGGCCGTCAAGCTGACTGCCACCATTGTTAACAGGGTACGTGTATGTAATGGTGACCCTCTTTCCTGAGACTTTACCTTCAGCTTATCATCAGGCGAGGTGAAGTCAAATTGACGATATAGGTATTTAAACTATCATGGTCACTAACATAAGTATTAGAAAGATGTCACAATATCTACGCACACCAAAGGATAGTTTTCCATTGGACAGGCCGGGAGTGTACAAGATTGACTGTACCGCAGTTAGTTCTTATATAGGACAAACCAAAAGAACGGTCACGCGCCGAATCAAAGAACATCAGACATCAGGGAAGTCAAAACAATGAACCGCAAAAATCTGCAATCGCTGAACACCTATTGGAGTCCGGTACCGACCACTGGATCGAGTTACATAACCCTCAGATGCTCTCGACAGAACGCCACTACATACCAAGATTGGTTACGGAAGGGATAGAAATTAAAAAGCACAGAAATTTCAATCGTGAGGATGAGTTTCAATTGCCGAACGTCTGGCATCCAGTGGTCCGTCTGTGCAAAAATAACCGGGAACAAGCCAAAACAAATTCGCGAGTAGATACGGTAAGCGTCGTGTGTCGCTATCGTGATCAAGTTCGAGTGTGTAGTGAGACCAGTGGTAGTGGTGTTGCGCGTCAGAGACGAGTACGAAAGAGGGTAGATCGATATATTTACTCTTAAACTCGTTCACCGTTAACCGCTATCTTCAGTTCCTCCGTGATCATGGCGCTTGCAACAGTGCCGAAATATCGGACACTCTTAGAAACACATGGTAAATATCCCGCTAACTCTAATATTCAAATTGACGAGTCCTAAATAAAATAAAAAAAATCCACTCTTACCTACCAGGGGGGATTCGTTGGTGGCGACAAGTGGAACAGCTCGCCTGAACAAGGTGTATGGGACCCCTCACCAAAATCGATACACCCGCTGATTCATGGCAGACGATCTGGTGCATTTTTTCGTGCCGAAGTGAGGAGCTCAGACGGCAGTAGCTCCCGTAAAAGTCAAAATAAACCAAATGATGGAGTTGGAGAGAGACCCCAGGCTCTAAACTGCAAGCCTTGGATGCAACCGGGGTTGGCAATTGGATGAAGTAGAGGAAGATCACATGTAAGAGACAAATTGTGTAATACATCAAAATCATTATCATGGTATCACTACCATGGATGCGCAAGATCGTGCGAAGTGGAAAAGGAAAAGCAGGAAAGCGGACCCTGGGCTCCGAGGTGCAGCCTCGGATGCAATCGGGACACAACGCTCAGATGATGCTAACACCATAAGACAAATTAGGATAAATGTTCTCCAGTCTACCTACAGTCTGTTATCTGGACGGGTCCAGCTCAGTTGTTGCTGGACTATAACGGGTTCAAGTCCCGTCCTAGATATTGTTTTTTTTTGGTTCGATTATGATGTACTCGCAATTAAACGGTTACTCATAACAATTACAATCTAGACCTTGAGGCTTTTTTTTTATATACGTGCGGAAATCCCTTCGGATACTACCCGCCACAAGCCAGCGGGGGTGGTTATGTCGTGTCTCAACTAAAACCGCACGGTGTCCTTCCCAAGTGTCCGTTGCCGGGCACCCCGGGTAAGCCCTGGAAAGGATAACCCTAGGGTTACCGGCGGTCTTTGGCCGCCACCGCGGCCTCGCCTGGTGGGGTCGGGTTTTATCCCGCTTCGGTGAGTTGGCAGGCGTGTGTAGGGCCACACGACACGCCTCCGCCACGGCCTGCTTCTGTAAGGACGGCGAGTCGGCAACTGCCGTCCTAATAAGTAATATAAATTTAACTTAATTTGCTAAAATCTTACAAAGTTAAGAATGTGTCCATTGGCACTTTTCTTATTGTCTCTATTATGTTTGAAAGACACTTTGTTCTTGTGTTCTTTAAGACTAGCACTCACTGCACTACGTAACACTAATTTCACTAAACTAACTTAAAGGATAATGAATTAGGTAATCCGATTAAATATTTAAAAAAAAATATAATAAAACGGCGATAGCCCAGTGGCGTAGGTAACGGACTGCTGAGACGAGGTCTCAAGTTCGATCCCCAGACACCCCGGGAACACACCTCTGACTTTTCGTAGTTATCTGTGCATTAATAAATAGTAATAATCGCTCGCTTAAAATATTGTGCCCGGTAGATGGCAATAGGCTCGCCCCCTATTACATTGGGACCTTAACATAACTGGCGAATCGTGGGTGTGTAATAGGTACACCTCTGCCTACCCCTTCGGGGATACAGGCGTGAAGTTATGTAATGTATAAAATATTTCGCATAGCGTTCTTCCTATCGTCACAATTCTAACAATCAAACTACAAAGGCACTAAATGGTCCAATTTGTTCCAATGAATAATGCAAGCGATTGTTTTATACGAACAATATTTTGAAGGACCCCGGTGGCATTAAAGCAGATTACTTTGTTATTTATGATAATGTACCACCGAACTGTTTAGCTTTCCGATTACAGATGGAATTGTTATTCCGTTTTGATGGCCGATTAATTTTATTGATAGTATTTGAGCCGGAGATGAATACGTTAAACTAGCATATCGTAGATTTATGTGATTTCATAAATTATTTACACCATTACACAAGTAGGTATCTTAGATTCGGGGTGTGTGTTGGGTAACCTCCTCGCGTGTCGTTCCGATTCCGATCCCGCTGCAGTCCGGGGGGAACGGAATCGGAGCGGCCGGTACACCCTGGGCGGCGGTCAATGGCTTCCCCTTCATGGGGTTGGCATTGATCGTCGGCGAATACCCAACGTGGCGGGAACACATCGCTCTCCGTACTCCTCTGCTTTCAGAGGAGACAGGATGAGCGATGGTGTTTGTGGCTGAGGCCACCATAGGGTCCTGCGGGATCCAGGGGCGGGTTGGCCCACTGCTAACGCAGGGGCCGACGGGCACTTGTGCCGCCGCCGGTGAGAGAGGACTAGCCATCCTCTCGCGTTCCGTAATCGGCAGATGATCAGCAACGACCTGACTGGTGGCTCCAGAAGGGTACGCTGTGAACTTGCCGACCGGAGGGCTTGCCTTTATTGGTCGGCCCACGACAAGGAAAAGTCTATAACACCCGACAGCAAAGTCGTAAAAACCTATGGATACCAGCCGACCTCCATAGTATATAGGCTTATCCAGGTGCAGGGGGCTCCGCCTGGATGGACCACCTTTCCCCCATACTCGTGGGATATGATATGCAGAAATCAAACCTAAAAAATAATAAACTGGACGGATTAAATAACGACGACAAATGCAAGGACAATGGCACTACCGAAAATGATGGAGTGGAGTTAGTGGGGGGCGAAGAGAAGGTGAGGCTGCGGTCTCACTCGCGGTCAATTAGGGCCACCTTCCCCAGACCCGCTACTCCGCTGCCACTAGGCGGGGAAACCGACGCGGACACTGTGTCTGCGGCGTCAACGGCTGGCACCGCCAACGAGAGAAGTAGGGCGAGCAGCCCGGCGGGTCTCGGTCTGAAGCAGACCCGTAAGCGGAGACGGCGCACAAAGGCCCGGCTGGGGGAGAGCGTGTCGGATGAGGACTATACCCTCACCGGGACGACCTCCTCCAGCAGTGACGAGGTGTCAAAGCCGGCGCCCAAAGTGGCTGCTGGCCGCCGAGGGGCGCGAGGTGGAGCGAGGGTTGTGCAGGCCACCCGAGCCCCTTCGGCTCTTGGGAGGGCCGAGGAAATGTCACCGCCGAGGCCTTCCACCTCGGCGGTGTCGGAGCCGTGCGGGAGGACGCGGTCGCTCTTGGAGAGACTCCAGAGGGTGACCGCGTCGTTCCAGGGGTCCCCAAACCCTGAGCAGGAGGCGATGTTGCGCATTGTGCTCGACATCGCCTCCGAGAATGAGGGCCTGGCGGCGCAGCTGGCCGAGTCTCGTCGGGAGACGGCTCGACTAGCTGCAGCCGTCGAGGAGCTCAAGAGGGCGATGGCGAATCCGGCTCAACCGGCGCATCGGGTGCAACCGGTGGAGACGCCGCGCGTGACTCGCTCGTTGGCGAGGCAGTCGGCGCAGCCAGAGCAACCGGTGCAGCAGCCGGCACAGTCGGTGCGGCCGGCGCAGCCAAGGGTACCGCCGGCGGAGTCCTGGCTCCCCTATATGGAGGCGCTGGAGGAGAGGATGATGTGTCGGATGGAGGCCCTAATGGACTCCATCCGCCGTCCGCCTCTGGCGCCACCAGCGGCCGGCTACGCGGCTGTAGCCCGGAGGGGCCCCACCCGCCCCGCTGCGGGTGCGGGTGCGACCCTGCCGGGGCCGGCTCCTCAGCTCCCTCCCGCTCAGGGTAAGGGGAAGGGCAAAGGCAAGGGGAAGGGCAAGGGGAAGACGTCCCCAGCCCTGGCCCCAGCCCCAGCCCCAGCCCCAGCCCCAGCCGTGGTTCCAGCTACCTCCACCCCATTGGAAGGGGGCTGGGAGGTGGCTGGAGCCAATAAAAGCAGGCGGAAGGCCGCCAAGAAGGCCGCCAAAAAGGCCAGGAGGGCCGCGGCCGCCGCGAAGGCAGCGCCGGGGAAGCTCCGTGCCCCTAGAACTACGGCCGTCGTCGTCACTCTGACGGCGGAGGCAGCGTCGAGGGGCATGGGGTATGCCGAGGTGTTGGCCAAAGTAAAGGCCAACGTCGACTTGAAGGCCCTCGAGATCCCGGGTGTCCGGTGCAAGAGCACACGGACGGGAGCCCGGCTACTCGAGGTCCCCGGCACCGCCAGTGGCCCCAAGGCCGATGCCCTAGCGGCTCGGCTAAGGGAGTCGCTGGATGCAGCCGACGTCCGGGTGTCCAGACCCATTAAATGCGCAGAAATGCGCATTACGGGCCTGGACGACTCCGTCACGGCAGAAGAGCTCAGGCTCGCCGTGGCGGAGGCCGGGGACTGCTCCCCGGACACAGTCAAGGCCGGAGCGATACGCTTCGGCCGCGGTGGACAGGGGGCAGCAGTTGTCGGCTGCCCTATCGCGGCGGCCCAAAAGGTCGCTGACGGGCGGAGCCTCCTGGTAGGAGGCTTCCTGAGGGCGCAGGTACGGCTCCTGCAGGCCCGACCGGCCAGGTGCTTCAGGTGCCTGTCGGTGGGCCATGTGGGGGTGCACTGCACGGCGGAAGTGACGGCGGGTGACCGTTGCTTCCGCTGTGGCCAGCCCGGTCACAAAGCCGGCACGTGTGGCGCCCCGCTGCACTGTTTTAGATGTGCAGCGGGAGGCAAACCGGCGGACCATAGGGTTGGCAGCAAGGCCTGCGCCGGAGGGGAGCCGAAGCCGGGAGGCCGGCCTTCCGCCTCCATTTCACAGCGGGATGCGGAGATGGGGGTTCCATAATGGATCCTCAACTCCGCATCCTGCAGGTGAATGTTGGCCACGGTGCCCATGCTCAGGACCTTCTGCTCCAGAGCATGGCACAGTGGGCCATAAATGTCGCCGCTGTCGCCGACCCATACACCTACCGGTTCCTCGGGCCTGCCTGGGAAACCGCGCTGGATGGGTCGGCGGCACTGGTGCACAACCCTGCCGCCGGCAGCCCCCCTCTTGCCGTCGTTGCAAGGGGACCCGGCTGCGTGGCGGCGGCGGTTGGCGACATAGCGGTCGTGGCTGCTTACTTCACGCCGAGCCGAGACATAGCTGACAACTCGTATGAGCAATGGCTCCGTCAGCTGGCAGTCGTCGTCAATGCCTGCCACCCCCGCCCGGTCCTTGTGCTCGGGGACTTCAACGCCTGGTCGTTGGCGTGGGGTTCCCGTCACGATAGGGGCCCGGCGGGGGATAGAGGCAGGGCACTGGAGGACTGGGCCGAAGGACTCGGCCTAGACCTCCTAAATCGGGGAGCCGTGGACACGTTCGTGACCTCGAGGGCCAGTTCAATCGTGGACATCTCGTTCGCGAGTCCCTCGTTGACGCGACGTGTTCAGGGCTGGCGTGTCGTTTTGGGGGAGGAGACAAGTTCGGATCACCGATATATTCGGTTTGACGTCTCCGCCCCCGCGAGCGATGCGCCGGCCACACCGGCTCCACCCGAGCCACGTTGGGCACTTAAGCGACTAGATCGGGAGCTCCTCCTGGAAGCCGCCATCGTACAGGCCTGGGCCTCTGCGCCGGACAGGCCTGTCAACGTAGACGATGAGGCGGAGTGGTTCCGGGAGGCCATGACCCGTGTCTGCGACGCGGCGATGCCTAGGGCTCCGCCCTATAATCCGAGGGGTCGGGTCTACTGGTGGTCGTCGGAGATCGCGAGGCTCAGACGGGCCTGCGTGATCACGCACCGCCGGTGGGCCCGATTCCGTAGGAGGCGTCGCCGCCCCGCAGATGCGGAGGCCCGAGAGGCGGAGTTGTACCAGGGATACAGGGAGGCCAGAGGTGCCCTCCGAGCAGAGATAAGGCGGGCCAAAAAGGAGGCCCGCTGCGAACTGCTGGAGACGCTGGAGCGGGACCCTTGGGGGCGGCCCTACCTAATGGTAAGGGG